>OY821521.1:71109295-72461795 GCA_963682025.1 Cordilura impudica
TTAAACCATCAACACGCTTACGTAGAGTGCGAACTGAAGAAAATATCGCAGCTGTATCGGCCAGTGTTAAAGATGACCATCAATTATCGATTCGTCGCCGTTCGCAGCAATTGGGCCTCTGTTAATCAACAACGTGTAAAATTTTGTGGAAGGATTTAGATGTGAAGCCTTTCAAAATATAGCTGGTGCAAGAATTGAAGCCGAACGACCTACCGCAATGTTGAATTTTTGGTGAATGGGCTCTTGGAAAGTTGGCCGAAGATCCACTTTTTTACCGAAAAATTGTGTTCAGCGCCGAAGCTCATTTTTGGCTCAATGGGTACGTAAATAAGCAGAATTGTCGATTTTGGAGTGAATATCAGCCAGAAGCAATGGAAGAGCTACCAATGCATCCAGAAAAAGTCACAGTTTGGTGCGGTTTATGGGCTGGTGGCATCATTGGACCGTACTTCTTCAAAGATGATGCGAATCGTAACGTAACTGTAAATGGTGAGCGCTACCGAGAGATGATATCCAACTTTTTTTTGCCCAAAATGCAAGAGCTCGACTTGCATGACATGTGGATTAAACAAGACGGTGCCACATGCCACACAGCACGCGCAACAATGGACTTATTGAGAGGCGAGTTCGGTGAACATTTTATTTCACGTTCGGGACCGGTCAATTGGCCGCTTAGATCGTGCGATTTAACGCCTTTAGACTATTTTTTGTAAGGCTATGTTAAAGCTCATGTCTATATAGACAATCCCATTGAAGCATTTGTTCGTGAGATACCGGCCGAAATGTTGGAAAGAGTATGCCAAAATTTGACTAAGCGGATGGACCATTTGAGGTGCAGTCACGGTCAACATTTGCATGAAATAATCTTCAAACATTAAATTATATGGACTGTACTATCGATTCAAATAAAGATTTCATGCATTTTTCTGAATTTTATGTGTTTTTTTTTTTTTTGGAAAACTTTCCTATAGCTCTTAAAAAATCACCCTTTGTTTGGCGTTCTTAGGCCAAACTTTTTCATGACCTATTATATTTTTATACCCTATACCACTTTGCGGTTTGGGTATAATGACTTTGTGCTGCTGTTTGTAACTAACAAAAATATTTGGCCTATACCCATCTTTTATTATACCGATCGACTCAGAATCAAAATAAAAAATAAAAAATGAAAATTAAAAAATAAAAAATTAAAAATGAAAAATGAAATACGAAAAATAAAAAATGAAAAATAAAAAATAAAAAATAAAAAATAAAAAATAAAAAATAAAAAATAAAAAATGAAAAATGAAAAATGAAAAATGAAAAATGAAAAATAAAAAATAAAAAATGAAAAATGAAAAATGAAATATGAAAAATAAAAAATGAAAAATAAAAAATTAAGAATAAAAAATGAAAAAGAAAAATAAAAGATGAAAAATAAAAAATGAAATATGAAAAATAAAAAATGAAAAATGAAAAATGAAAAATGAAAAATAAAAAATAAAAAATTAAAAATGAAAAATGAAAAATGAAAAATGAAAAATGAAATATGAAAAATAAAAAATGAAAAATAAAAAATTAAGAATAAAAAATGAAAAAGAAAAATAAAAGATGAAAAATTAAAAATGAAAAATGAAATATGAAAAATAAAAAATGAAAAATAAAAATTAAAAATAAAAAGGAAGAATAAAAAATGAAAAAAGAAAAATAAAAAATGAAAAATGAAAAAAGAAAAATAAAAAACGAAAAATAAAAAATGAAAAATGAAAATGAAAAATAAAAAACGGTTGAAATAATAATAAAAAATAATAATTATTTTTATAGTAGCAGAGCCACTGCAGTTGATTGACGCTTTTTGTTTGATTTCAAAAAAGTGCCATAAAAAAATCTTTAATTACTTTATGGTTACACATCTCCATTGTGATCGGACTCACATTAGTTTTGTTCCCTACATGTACACTGAAAAAATTAAAAGATTTTATCAGAAATGAAATGCCTGAAAATGCTTTTCAACATAATATTTGGTGTTAATTGGAAAGCATATTGAGCAAAGTGAAAAAACCACTTTAAGCTCATTAATGGTACATCAGTCATAAAATTATTATTCCAGGATATATTAGAGGATCGGACTGGAGAAATGAACTCTCAACATTAAAAACCTTTTTCATAAACAATTCAGAAACAAATAGTTGTTGGTGATATGTAGATAATATAAAGAAATCAAAATTTTTACGTGGGCTAGAAGAAAGAAAGTCCAAAGACAAAATTGTAAATTCTAAAGGCAAACAGATGATTGAATTTTTTAATGATTATGGCTTGGGGGTATTGAATAGATGTACTGCTGGTGATGATCAATGCTCCTATATTTACATATCGAGGCCTTATATTCAAAAAGTGCTATCTACATTTGACAGCAATATTAAAATTTCATTTCAAACTGTTCTTTGATGTAAGTGAAAAATATAATATTAATTTTGATATCAGATGACTATTTCTTAATACATATTACAGCAAATCGATCGACAAATACTTTCAGATCTTATTAATAAATTGTTTTTAAACGCTCTCTTTAAAATAATTATTGATGCAGGTAGCACATTTTGAATGTAAGCCCTCGATATATAAGAACACAAGGAAGCTCAGTCAACGATATTTGTGCAGTATCGCAAGAAGCTTTGGGGTATGTTAAACAGTTTCAAATTGAATCAAAGATCTGGGGCCTATTTTACTAAACTACAAGGTCACAATTACAAGCGTTTTTGCCTGTAAAATTGTGAACTTGCTAATAATTGCATTTCATAAAAACACAATTACAAGTATATGGCTACAAGTGAATTCTACAAGTCACAAGTCTACAAGTCATACTTCTATAAGTGGTTTTGTTTCACAAAACTAAATTTGCACTTGTACACTTCTAGAATCGTAGAGAAACAGCTTAGGGTCGACGGGGACCCTCAAAAATTGATAAATTGAATTAAAATTTGATTTTTAACAATTTTTTAATAAAAATAAGTTCAAATAAACACAAAATCGAACATTTTTAATATTAAGTAGCATTTATTTATTTATTTTGTTTATTTTTAATTATTTATTTTTTTAAATATGTGATTATATGTAATGAAACAAACTATATCAAAAGTTGGTTCCTATTATCAAATATTGTTAGAATGTGTTATATTGCGTTTTTATAGGATATTTTAGCATTTTGAGTAAAAATAAATAAGAATTGTAAAATTAATATCACAATATATACCAGAACTTGTAATTATAGAAATTTTAGTTTACAAGTGCAAAAAGCTGCAAGTATTGTGAAAATTTTAATGAAACACAATTAATCAGCGCTTGTGAGAATTATACTTGTGATTGTAACTTGTAAACTTGTAGAATTGTAGTTAGTGAAATATTCCCCTGGTAAGATCATATGCCATTAAGCCTATTGTTAGATGTGTAAGGCTTATAAAAATGCGCAGAAGAAATGAATTTGTTGCCAAAATATAAATGGAATGAAAATGAAAAAGAAAAATATAAGAAAAACCTAAATACGAACCTAAGGTTGCAAATCGTTCAAGGAAATTTTTTAAACTTGGAACAATTAGTTAATATAATTAAAATTTCGTTGCCAAATCAAGAGAAAATTTCAAAAAAGCTAGTCTTGAAAAACTGGTGATTTAATTGTAAGCTAGCAGATTCCAAACCTCGAAATTCGAGTGCAAATTCTAGGAAATTTTATTTTTTCGTTAAATAAAGACCCTAAAGTTATGCTAATCAATTATAGCCAATGCACAAATCAACACAAAAAACAAACTCATTTTTATTACAAACACATTAACGAATTTAATAAACACACACATAGCATTGTATAATTTTATGTATGTGTTAGTAGCAACTTCAAATGCAATTTACTCAAAATAAAGAAAAATTTAAAAATCTGTAAATTTGCAAAGCGGCTAAAAATAAATACCTTTCAAATAGTATACGTTTGGTCAAAATCGTGATAAAACGGTAGAACAAAATATCGGTTATAAGAAATCGCCTAACCTATTAATATTATGGATTACTAACGTTTTTTTAAGTGTAAATATTCTTTGAGTGTAAACAAATTTGCAAATTAATATTATAGATGCATAAAAGCAAGAAAAACTGTGTTTCACCTCCTATATGTATTCGGAGTAACAAAACATATGAGGGACACATTGAAATATCAGCAAGCAAAACAACGTTATGTCTCGGAATATAATAACCAAAAACAGAGATATAACTCAATAACAAAATCAATAATATAAATTATTCTAAAAATTGGTGAGAAATAACGAAGGAAATAAGAGGTGATTGTTTGAGAGTGGTTTCAAACATATCAGCAGCAGAGTTTAAGCAACACTTCCAAAGTCTTCTAAATCAGCGACAAATTACTAATTGATATATAACAAAATCAATAATATAAATTATTCTAAAAATTGGTGAGAAATAACGAAGGAAATAAGAGGTGATTGTTTGAGAGTGGTTTCAAACATATCAGCAGCAGAGTTTAAGCAACACTTCCAAAGTCTTCTAAATCAGCGACAAATAACTAATGATATACGTTATGCATCAATGTGGCACAGACATGATGACTTGGGCAAAGACATAAAAATAGAGGAATTCAAAATTATCTTGCAGGTTACTAAACCTAACAATGTTTAAAAATGCAAGAGTAGAATTTTTAAATGAATTTGTTAAATCATTTAATATAATTTTTGAAACAGGCAGAGTTGGAGAAGAGTTTATGGAAAGTATAGTATTTCCGATTCACAAAAAAGGAGATATAAATAATCCTTGTAACTACAGAAGAATTTAACTTATGAAATGTGTGGCTAAGGTACTAATGGGAATTCTTCATTCGAGATTAATAAATTGGGTTGAAAATTACAATATCTGAAATGAATTCCAGGCTGGGTTCAGACCACTATATTATACAGTTGATAACATATTTAATTTAGCGTCTAAATTTCACTGCGATTTCATTGAAAAACAAAATACGCTTTCTTTGTAGATTTCAAAGCTGCCTTCGATAGAGTTCCAAGAGCTGCCTTAATATAAGGCTGGAAGTACTACAAATTTCTGCAAAAGCTGTTAATTTGATACGGAATATATACAGTCACACAAAATCAGCTGTTTGGGCAGGTAACGAATTATCAGAATCATTTGAAACATATACTGGTGTTAAGCAAGGGTGTCTTCTATCGCCTTTGTTATTTACTCTTTATCTGAATAACGTTCATAAAAACTGAATGGAGGTTTAATTATTGATGGTGTTAATGTGTGCTTATTATTATATGGGGACGATATTGTACTATTGGCAGATGATATAAAAGTTATGCAAGCTATGGTCAAAAATTTGGAGGTATATTGTGAATAGTGGAATATGGAACTTAACTTGGTGAAGTCTGAGATGATGGTTTTTAGAAAAGGTGGCCGGCTCATGAAAAAATAAAATATAGAGAACAATTTATAGAAAAAGTACGTGAATATATCTATTTAGGTGTAATCTTAACACCCCAAATGGTTTTTAAATAACACCTTGAAAAACAACTCAGCTAAAAATAGTATCAATGCCACTTGGAGTAGTTCTTGAACAAAAACGATATAGCATTAGAAGTAAAATGGAACTTTTTTAGTCGGTATGTAGATCCATTTGGGGATGCTGGTTAGTTGATGAAGTAGATGACTTGCTGAGGTACCTTATAAAAAGAATTTTAAAGCTGTCGGGTTTTACACCGAATTATGCTTTAAACTTGGAAACAAAAGATGAAGTTTGCTATTTTTATATGCTGAACCTTCATATGAGCTACGTATTTAATACTGCTAGTAGATTCCAGCGCTCGAAATTCGAGTGCAATTTCTAGGCAGCTATATATTTCAACTTAGCCAATTCACAAACCAAACTTTTACGGTTTATTATTATTGTCAATGAAGGTGGGAGCAAAAGTTGTATTCATTATGAACTGGCTTGCCAGAGACGTGATACAATGGCCTATAAACTACCTCCAAGTGGTGCTCCTGGGCAACGCTAGGCAAAGCCAGTTAATTCTGGTGATTATTCCTAGCGGCTAAAGGTTAAGGAAGAGAAATGTCTGCCAGTGCAATCCCACATGGGGGGATAACTGGTAGTTACTAAATTGGCTAATTAGTAGCGAAGCCTTACCAAAAGGCTCTAAATTTGGTACTGCGGGGAGATCGAATTGCCCAAAAAGAGGACTCTTCGACTTCTTGTGGATACCAAGCGAGCCATAGTACTGTAATCTGATAGCCGACTGGTGGATCGTGAAACATCCAACCGGATGAAAAGGTTGTCACACCCCTTTAATATATGTGAGTCCAAGTTGAATTGATGGTATTGTTGGACCACATTACGAACGTGGCACTAGAGGCTTTCGAATCTGATGTGCAGATGAGATCGCTGTGTGTGACTAGTAGGGGTGGTTGTGGAGTGGAAGAGCTGGTATATGCGTTGGATGGGAATGCTGGTATATGCGTTGTTTGGGTGGCATGAGTGGAAGATGAGTCGCAAGATGAATCGGATGCAAGAATGTCGGATGTAGCATGAGTAGAAGTCTTTTCTGACGATACAAGAGTGCGTGAAAAAGGGTCAGAAAACAGTGCTATGGTAAGCAAGGTCAAAGCAGAAGTCTTTGACGAATCTTTTACGATCTCATTGGGAACGGCCCCTCGGGGAGTTTCGCAGTGGCTCGTGGCGCCCGTAACGCGGGCAAATCACAGATCGATGTGGAGGTGCATCCACCCAGGTTAGCTAGCTCTAGAGCAAAAGAGTTTTAGATAGGCTCGACACAATAACAAAGTGTGGAGTGATGCCGTGAACATCACTCCAGCTTGTAACCGTCTTATGGCGGGGCGAAGGCAAGACGCATAGTATCTCTCCATGTGCTTAACCACCGTGTGGTTAAGTCAACATGACAGGAATGCACGTAAAACTCAAGAGACTTCTGTCAATGAAGGTAAGAAACTCATTAACAAACAAATTAACAAATTTAAAAAAACACACATGGCATATGTATAATTTTATGTATTTGTTAGTAGCAACTTTAAATGCAATTTACTCAAAATAAAGAAAAAAGTTTTAAAATCTGTAAATCTGCAAAATGGTTTAAAAGAAATACCTTTCAAATAATGTACGTTTGGACAAAATCGGGATAAAACGGTAGAACAAGACATCAGTCACAAGAAATCGCCTAGCCTATTAATATTATAGATTTTTGAATATAGTCAAAAGAGGCTTCCCCATAAATTATCCTTAACAATACTGACAAGATACATATTCTGGGCGGATCAAATGAAAAAAAGTGGGAAATGAGTCTGGTATACGTTTTGTAAATGATATTACAGCAGAAGAATGGTTTCAGAGAGGTATGTTGCTGCTACAACAACTAAAACTAAAAAAGATTACTACTCAAATACACGAAAAAGCTTTGAACAGCAGATTTTGAATATCTAAACCCTAGTTCAGCTATTAATTATATTAATAATGAATTGACTTTACCACAGATCACAACAATTTTTAAAACCAGGTGTGATATTTTACCCCTAAATGGAAATACCTTCGATATTATGGCAAATGAAACATGTACCCTTTGTAACATGAGAGAAGATGAAACTTTAGTTCACCTTATGGCAAAATGCCCTATACTCAGAGAATTCAGAATAAGATATTTAGGAAAAATCTTTTTAAATCAAAATGAATTAATAAATATTTTAAACGGTGAAACACCAAATGGGTGGAGAAGATTATATAACTATGTAACTAATGTTTTAAAGTACAGAAAGATGAATGAATTTATGTGAATTAACTCAAAAATACAAAATTTGTTAAAAATATGTATACAATAACAGACGACTTTAAGTGATTGTTTTTAACTATATACCATTCTTTGTTTATGTTTATATTATATATATGTACTAGCTGACCCGGCTAACTTCGCTTTGTCCAAAAGAGATTTTTTGGTTGAAATAATTTCGAAATTTTTTTTTTATTGAAAATTATCGATGGTTAACAGATGACGCAATAATATAATTTGAATACAACACTTTTCGAATTCGGTTGAATTCAATATCTTATAATTATACGGATAGCTGACCCGACGGTCTTCGTCTCATCCAACATTTGGCGAAAATAGAATGAAATCAAATATAATTAAAAAAAAAAATAGAACAATGATTGTAATCAATTTAATGCTGCACTTGTATATTTTTTGTTTTCTGCTCCGGAGCGTAAATGAATAGTGAACACCCAACATATAGATGGCCCTGTGAAAAGCATGACATTTTCAGATCTATGCCGCACACTTCCAGGGCTGTCCTTGTGACTTGTTTATTGTCACCGCAAATGCAAGTTTCACTGGGAACTGAACACCTTTGAACTGGAACGTGAAATCGGTTGAAGTGAAGGGAATTCGCGGAATTAAGCATCTCCCATGAACCGCCCTTTCAAAATCCTTGCAACTGTACTCATTAATTTCGTCACAATCAGTCGGGTTCCACTGCATAGTTTTGTGGCATAAGCATGACAGATCCAACTTTAATTCGAATTAGGAGATTCACCGTAAAGCAGCGTGCATAATGGCTCTGCTGGTGGAAGCAATTTGGCAATTTCACCCTTCTGCCCACGCAACACAATCCAGACGGTTCTTTTTCAAATTTAACTGCATTGCTCACGAACGACAGACATCTGGCCGAATCGAACCGATGTGTGCGAGATGTATTGAATGATGGGCGCATATCGAAAGGATGCATGCTCCATGTTCACCTGAATAATTTTAGCTTACGGTGTCGTTCAAAAATCGCACATTGTGATCTGGCTTCATCACTTTGCCGAGCACAAACTTCTCTTCTTCTCAATCATTGTTGCTCATTGTGTGCTTCGTTGATCTCTTCTAACTGTCGCGCACGATTTGCAACCATTCTGGTTGAACTGATTCCCTTGCAATAGCACGTTCCTCTTCCGTTCGACTTGTTGCGATATTTAGGTGCTGCGTTGCATCCTGAGCATGCCAGCCAATGTTACCATGAACTCTTCTCGGCATCGTAATAAAAGGGAAAAAATTATGCGAAAGTCAAAAAGAACATATGTATGTTTTTAAAGAAGCAGTTATTCAATAATAGACCAATTTATTGAAATTAAAGCGCTTATGTAAGCTTATATTTAAGTATATTATTTTAAGATCCAACTTTGCTATTAAATTATATGACGGAAGACCTGACAAATGAAGTAGATTAAAATATCTTTTGATAAATTCACTAATTCATCTTATACTAACGCAGTAGCAATTAACTTGAATGAAAATTGCGGAAGTTTCAATTTTTGTTATGCTGCTGAAATTGCCATTTCCCTTAAACACTTTCCTTCAAAACGATCCAATATATTAAAGTTCAATAATTACTTTTATGGAAGTAACCCCACCCATATATCCGATTCTGCCCATTTTCACACTCACACTAATAAGTCACACTTATAACCTATGAACTCACACAAATAATCTTCAATTTCCCTTTTATATTGTATAAGATACTTTTGTTATTTTGAGAATTTATTTTATACGGTAGATGACACGCCCGCTTGTCCAATCCCGCCCCTTTTCGCTAGGGCTAATCACAGAAGTAATGTATGAACTCACACAAACTTGCAAAGCTCTCCCTATCATTATACTCAGTATATGTACATAATATTTAAATAGTACTTTGTAGGGGATATACCCCGCCCACTTATCCGATCTAGCCTATTTTCGTCAGGTGTACCTACACTAATAACAAATGACGTCACATAAAGTATTAAAGCTCTGCCTGTCATGATATTGAGTCTGATATTGAGTGATTCATTTTTTGTAGGTGCCCACTGTTTCGATAAAGCTTATTTTTACAACGGCTACGAACAGCAACCCACAGCAATAATAGATGACCTCATACAAAGTTGCAAAGCTCTCCCTAAAACAATACTCAAGATATATGATGTTAAAAATTTATTTTGTATGGGAGGTAACACGCCCACTTATCCGATACCGACCATTTTCGGTATGACTATCTCTCTCTCATAGCACTTAATATATATGATGTTAAAATGGAATAACCGCGTACAGCGCCACCTGTTGAGACTTTTTGTACTTTTCTTTTTTCCCAAACCTTCGCGTGGCAGTTACAAACAAAGTCGCGGAAGAAAGTATCCTTTTGGTCCTGTAGTTTTCAAGTTTTAAGCGGACGAACAAACCACGATTCATTTTTATACCCTATACCATTATGTGGTTTGGGTATAATGACTTTGTGCTGCTGTTTGTAACTACCAAAAATATTTGACCTAGACCCATCTTTTATTATACCGATCGGCTCAGAATCACTTCCTGAGTGGATTTAGCGATGTCCGTCCATCCGTCCGTCTGTGTGTTCATATAAACTTTTTAATCAAACTACAGGTCGCAAATATGAATATGTGTTAATGAAATTTAGTATACAAGCTTTTATCGGGCATAGGATGAACGCTATGGAAATTGGTGAAAGTCGGTCCATGTTTAGACCTAGTCCCCATACAAATGACCCCTATGAAATCGCCTTAAGTTACCATAAGATCCAAATTATCATATAGATCTCGGTCAAATTGGGTTTGTGTGTGTTTATTACATCCATTTATTAGTTGTTCAAAAATAAACCCCATGTGGCAATTCTTTGCCATAGCCCCCATATAACGCCCATTTTTTTTCTCAAATTTGGTTTGTATATATTTTTTCAAATATGGTCAGGATCGGTCCATTTTTGGGCCTAGTCCCCATATAGATATAGCATCCGATATGAACTTTTCATATCTGCAGCCAAAAAAATTAATAACAATGCCACTCAAATTTGCTTTATGCTTATTTTCTATATCCACTTAGTTGGACCGAAGAGATAGGGTCTCTAAACCATGGTATAGGGTATCATATAGTCGGTCTAGGCCGACTATAATTTTCTTACTTGTTATATATATAGATATTGTTATATTATATTTTATATGTTTAAATAAAGAAAAAAAATATCTAAACTAATCTCTAAACAATTGATTTAATTTTGGCACTTTTTTAAAATAGAACTTTAATGTTTGTGTTTAAAACTATATAAAAATAACAACAACACTTGAAAAAAAAGATAAGTGTAGAAAGAAGATGAGAACAAAATAAAATATATTTGCGTAATTTAATATTCGTTCGTAAACGGGCTATCTTCTGCTCTATTAATTTTACTATGTTATTCAAAAAAATTATATGAAAAATGGGAGCCAAAATTTAAACTTTTTGCTGAAGTTATTTGGGATTTCATTGTTGTTAAGATCTATTCAGAGGCTTGGTTTTAATTTCATATTTATGATCTGTTTTTCTATGTTTTTAGTCCATAGTGCTTTTTTTTTACCTTCAGTGTTGATGTGTCGTTGCGTTAACAACAAAATAGGTAAATACTCATGAGGTTACCATGTATAATTGTACGTTGAGGATACATGTTTGTATGTATGTATGTGTTTGTGTGCTTTGCTTTTAGAAGACTTTTAAATGGTTGTGTTTTTGTAATGAGTACGTAACTACAAACAAGTACAAAGTACTAAAAAGAACTGAATATTTTTTTTGTGTTAACAACCTTTAAGTAGACCAAAATTATGTTATGATTTTGTTTTTCTGTTGTTCCTTTGATATTTCAATAGAAGGTTCAAGTTGTTTTTACTTGAATGTACGCTAATTTTAGTTTATCTTTTGAAATAAAGGTTGTTTTGCAAACAGAAAATTAAACTTGTACATTTAGTCTATGACCAAATTTCAGCTCTTGTACCACAAGGCGGGCAACTTTTTTTTATGAAAATATTTTTATTCTGTTATTTTGTGGTGGCATCGATTTATAAACAAATTATCTATTATAATAAAACATAGTCTATTAAAAAAAAGTTATTTATAAATAAAATTAAAATATTTGCTTTTTAAATTCTAACGCGTTTCTGGTTCCTTTAATTGTTGGAGAAATAATATTCCAAAGACGTATTGCAGATATAAAAAATTGCCATTCGGTTATTAATGTACGATAACTAAATTAAACTAAATTTTTATTTCTTCTGAGATGACATGGCTCACGGGTTATTATAATTTTATGAATAAATATTAAAATTCCTATTTTTAGCAGGTCTTCGAACAACACACACACAGAAAAAGGATTGGTTGGAATTATGTTACCATTAAAAAAATTTATTTAGGAAATAAGAATTTTCATTGTTATTTATAAATATTTTAAAATGTACTACATTTTCTTTAATATCTATCATACAAATATAGTTCTCATAATTTTAATGTTCCTTTAATAGAAAAATAAGTCCCATCTACCGATCAAAGTTTTTATAGAACTTAATAAACCAATTCAATTGAGGGAACTATGTTAAACACATCATAATATGCTACAATATTTAATATTGATGATTGCAACAATAATTTCGATTATAACAACATATATTAAATCAAAAAAATGTTAACAGATATTATAACAAATTGTTGGTATATATGATACAAATAAATTTGTATATAGAATTATCTTTCAGTTATAACAAAAGAAAAATTAAATTTTTACTGCTTTTGGTGTATTTAGCCGAATGATATATATGTGATACAAATACTGGTGTTAATGCAAGAAATATATAAATTTATTAGTAACCCAATCGAATGTTTGGATTTAATGTCATTGTTGTTCAAATCTGAAAAAAATATAAAACTTTAAATCATAAAATTTATTGTGGAATAACTGTGTGAAAAATAATAATTATTAATTAAAAAAAATTGTCTTAAAGAAGTGCACATCAAGATTTGTACTACGGATTGACACCAACGGTAAGTTAAAAATACATGTACATATGTGAAGTTATTCAATAAGAGTTATTCATAAAATTTTATGTGGAACGTGCGTGTAAAATGATTTAGACATATCTTTTTTAATTGATAAAAAAAATTATATTAATATCAAAAATTATGAAAAGAAACATCTGTAGCGATTCAAAGCAGTTTTGCATAAATTAAAAACAACATAAAGAAATATAATACCAAACTACGGAAGTGCGAGTGAACTATAGAGTTGTGCATTTAAAATTAATTTTTCTAAGCTCTCCTGATGTTTTGGAAAATAAAAAATATAATGTTGGACAATAAATAAGCCCACGAACAAATTCATATATGACCCATGCTGAACATTTATCCTGAAGTCCTACAATAATCATTTGTATGCAAACTATAAAATAACATTTGGGAAAGAAACTACATACCAATAGACCCCTCATGAACCCATGAACAAATATGGTTCGTCCTAGGCCGATAAAAGCTTATATATCAAATTACTGCTTAATATATTAATACTCGCAACACGACATAGCTAAACCGACTTAGATAGTGATTCTGATTCCATAATAAAAGAGGGTTTTGGTCAAACATTTTTGGTAGTGACAAACATTAGCATTCGTATTGGTATTACTTTCATGGGGATGTGACTTGCAGAGCATGGGCAGTTATGACGAATCTTCACGTATTCTATGCTAAAAGGTGGGGTACTCTGAATTTAAATACGTTCTGCATCATCATATCTTTATTTTATGAACTAAATTTGAACTAAAGATTTTAATTCATATTTTCTTACAATTTAGCTTCAAAAAAGTCAGTTGCTTTTCTTTTACTTCGTTATTTGCTCCCATCTACAATTCTAAAAAGCCAGAAGACAAAAACTCTCAAAGCTTCGAGATTCAGGAAAAATTTATAGAACATCATGATGTGAGTAGGTTTTTTGTAATGTTGATTATTTTTTTGAATTATTACACAATCGATACACATAATTCTCTTCTGCTTATAGACTCATCAATAAGCTGATTGTTATGAAAGACTTTCAATAGAAGAAAAAGTTAATTTGCAGCCTAAAATAATATTTGTGGGAAAATTGGATGAATTGAAAGACTATGTAACACTCAGCGACAAGAAATATTTTTTTTTAATGTTTTGGAAGCAGTGAAAGTTTGTTTCTGCATTTTTATGGGGCTTAAGGTACAGTAGCCAATGGAAAGTAAGCTTATATGGAATTTTGTACAAAGGTACATTTTTAAAATTTGCACCCAATCAGATTTAAATAATACAGGTATTATTACTATTTTTTATAAACTAAATATTTAGTACTCTTGAATTCTTTATATTTAATTTTCATTTAATTAACTTATTCAATAGTTGTTTAATTAACTTTATTGCCTATTTTAAACAAATAAATTATTATCTTAAATTTAATGATTAATAACTACATTACTTATTTTAACAATGAATTGTATTTGCTGTAACAGATATTTTGATTCTTATAATTTTTACTCAATACACTTTAGAACTACTCATCGAAGTAAAGTTAGATCCAAATGTAACCATAAAAGCTGTACCCGAATACAAACATGTTAAAACATGTTAAAAAACATGTTAAAAACTATCATTTTATTTACACTAATACTCAAAATCGATTTAATGAAAAAAATGATAGTACTAGTATGTCCTTTAATGATTTTCTGCCACATACCAACTCCAGTTGAAGTTCTGACCATATAGTAAACAAGGAACTTTTAAAAATAATTTTAGAAATTTTGAGTGAAGAGAGTGATGACGTTCAAATGCACTTAAAACATATTAAATGAACTGTTTTTATATTATGCAATTCGTATAAATAATATTTTAAATAGTAAACAAAGTAATATGGAAGAAAATCAGGAACTTATAACTATTTTAAAATCTTTTCTTACCCCATTAGAAACTAAATCTGAATATTTGCTTTTAAAGTACCTACACCTGCAAAATGTTTTAAAAAATTTGATATGATCGATTTACGAAAAGAATTTCATTTTTCATATAAAAATGGTAACAAAATTGCTAAAAAATATAATTTTTTTTTTTTTTTGCATAATTGTAGATCTCCAACAACTTCTTCAAAATCTTTAACTCAAACAAATTTATAAAAAATAATTTTGAATTATACGAAATGCATAAATTCAGCATCTTCGTTTTGCAATATTATTGAAAGCTCATTTTGGAAACAAAAAGTTGAAAATATCAACCCCAGTGGTGATATAGATGAAATATTAATATCCATAATGATCTATTTCGATGATTTTGAAATGGTGAATGCATAAGGTTCCCATAGGAGGCAACAAAAAATTAGAGGCATAAATATAAAAATTTTAATTCTTCCAGAACATTTAAATTCCAAATAATCAATATTTTTTGGGGAATGATTTTTTACGGATGACCGAAAAAAAAATTGGAAATAGAATTACATTCAAAAAATTTTTAAAAACAATTAACATTTTACAAATACAAGGAATTTCTGTATATGGTCAATCTATAAAGTTAATTTTATGTATAGTTGGAGGAGAGAATTTAGGAATAAATTCTATTCTCGGATTTGTTGAATCTTTTAATTCTTAATTTTTTTTTGTCGATTTTGTAAATGTAGCCCACAAGAATCAAAAGTTTTATGCGTTGATAATACCCAAAAGCTAAGAAGCAAAATTACGATATTGATTTGCTCGAAAATCTAAACAGATCAGGATTAAAAGAAAATTCAATTTTTAATAGTCTTGGAAATAAATGTGTTGATATCATGTATGATATCTTAGATGGGATATGGCATTATGATCTAATAACTATTTTAGAAATGTTCGTAATTGAAAAAAAAATAATTCACATTAGAATTACTAAATAAAAAATCGATCTGTTTGATTTTGGGCCAAATTGACTGCATCTGAGATGCATTGTTTCAATGCAAAGGAAATAAGCTGGCATAATTTTTAGAATTTACTTTTTAAAAAATCTATGGTAGTTTGTGTACATACATGTCAAAATGTTGAATCGTTGTTTGGCTTAATCGAGCATATTATTATTGATGATGATGCGTTTTATTTATGTGTAAAAATATTAGAATCCTGGCACTTCGATAAATATTATTTTGCGTATAGAATAAACAGCTTAACAAATACACTTAACATTGTAAAATCAAAAAATTGGTGAAGAATATGTAAGGTGGGCCTATTAATTGTAAGCATTTCTGTATCATAAGTTTTATGTTGTACATATTTGTAAACGTTATAATTAATTTATCAAAAATAAATACACTATAAATAAAAGCTTTAATATCGTTTTTTTTTTTTATATAATTAGATATATATATACAACCCCGATAAATGGCAGATACAACCAATATATATAACACTTTGGTTGGGCATACCATTTTATCTAATCACATGCAAGATTTTATTTTAATTATATCAATGGTGGCAACAGATATTTGAAGTAAACGTAACTGAAACTTTGTTCTGTATTTATTGCTTAAATCTAAATTCCACTCTACCAACTACAATGTCACAATTCACACAATCGAATTCATTTATAAAATCGATTGCCTTTAAGATCATGAGGAAGTATGTATCAAATAATTCGGTAATCATAACAGTTAAATGTAATAGTACATAGGACTACCAAAATTCGGTTGGCAACAAATTCGATTGCCACAATGAATCCGTTTTTTGTGTGCACTAAATATTCTTTTAGAGTAAGGAGTTATATTGAGGTAATCTCCATTAGTTATATAATTATTGAGACCATAAACATATCTTGCAATGTTGTTATAAGTAACGTTTAATTTTGATTTGTTAGTGCCATCACAACTTGCAAAAATTTCACATCCGTAGGTAAGTGCAGGACTCAGATACATTTTAGCAAGCAGTAACCTTATTTTTATTGGTGTGTACTATTGTGTATTCCAAAGTGTTCTGAACATCCCGTATGTTTTGCCACAGGCAACTATTACGTGATCTCACCAGGTGATAATGTTATTAAATATGATGCCCAGTTTTTTTGCTTTATTAACAATTTCAATTTGTTGGTTGTTAATACAAACACAGGGCCTTTCAATAATTTTCTTTTTATTTTTTTGTATACCGATACATTTGGATTTTTTAGGATTTAAACTTAAACCACTCACATCCGCCCAGAGAGAAATACGCTGCATTTAATTTTGCAGTACATTTTTCAATGTTCCCTTGTTTATTGCTTATGTACGATTGCAAGTCATCAGCATACAATCTAATGTTGCAGTGGAGCAACTGTTCAGGAAGATCATTTGTATAGATGCAAAAGAGGAGATGACCGAGAATGGAGCCCTGTGGAATACCCCTGATAATAGGAAAAAAGGTTGAGATTGTTAATGGTTTTATTTCAACATACTGCACTCGAGCCTTTAGATATGACTCAATTAATTTGGCAGATGTTGAGAAAAAATTCATGATTTTTCTAATTTTTGAGTCAATAAGGTATGGCCAACGGTATCAAAAGCCTTTGAATGATCGAGCAACACCAACATTGGAACACAGTCATCGTCAATTTCCTTTCTGAGATCTTTGGCTACATCAGTAAGAGCTGTAATGCAAATGTGTTTGGCTCAAAATCCGGATTGTTTATCGCTCAACAAATTATATTGATTTATGTAATTAATTAAATATTAATAGGCTAGGCGATTTCTTGTGACCGATGTTTTGTTCTACCGTTTTATCCCGATTTTAACCAAACGTATATTATCTGAAAGGTATTTCTTTTACAGATTTTTAAATTGTTTCTTTTATTTTGAGTAAATTGCATTTAAAGTTACTACTAACACATACATAAAATTATGCAATGCTATGTGTGTGTTTATTGAATTTGTTAATGTGTTTGTAATAAAAATGAGTTTGTTTTTTGTGTTGATTCGTGAATTGGCTATAATTGATTAGCTTACTTTTAGGGTATTTTTTTTAATGTAAAAATAAAATTTCCTAGAGTTAGCATTCGAATTTCGAGGGCTGGAGTCTGCTAGTGTAATTAGTTATCTGTAAATGTAGAAGTTTTTCAAATGCTTTTGACAAATATGGCAATATGGCTATTGGCCGATACTCAGTGGGTGACTTTGGTGTTGGAAGAATTTTAGCCTGCTTCCATCTTATTGGATGAGTGCTTGTCATAATTATTTTATTGTATATCTTTGTAATTATTGGAAGTAGTGACGGGAGAATAATTTTTGTAAAAGAGGGTTGGTAAATCTAACGGACTTACACTTTCGAAATTGAATAGGGCATTCAGAAGATTGTCAGCATGATGGTTAATATAACAACTATGGTCCGCTTGAGACTTGGGTATATTAACAAATTTTTTATTTATAACATCTGGATCTGATATGATATTAACATGATTATTTTTACTATTAACTGTTCCAATTTCTTTAATGGTTTTCCATTTAGTTTTTGTAGAAATTGAGTTTGAAAATTTGTTGGCATAGTATTCTGATTTTACATTTCTTATAGTTTTGGTTACAATTTTTCTTGCGCTGCGATAAGTATTATATAGATCATAAACTTTAAAGCGCTTCCAGCGAGAGTAATCATGGTCACTAGGGTGGCCCTCAATAAAAAAAGTGTTCAACCTCTCGGTCTCACCCCCTAGAAATATGTGAATAGCAAAAAAACAGAGAAATACAAAGTTTTGGGCCAATCAAAAAACATTTAGTCCTGCCTCAACGTGATTGAAAATTTCAAGTGTGTTTATATGGGGAAAATTTGACTTTTTTCAGATTTTATGAAAATTTCGTCCTATGGTTTAATTTTTTCGACAAGTTGTTATATAATTCGGAATCAACATTAAATTATCCTTTCAAAAAACTATAAAACTTCAAAATCGAATAAAACCTCGCCAAGAAATAGCAAATGCCCCAGCTCATGAAATAATATGTCATTTTTTTCAACTTTGAGAAATTGATTAAAGCCATAATTTGTTTTTAGTCTCTATACTTATAAGTACTCAGATATGAATTATTGTTTTCTTAGCACGTTGTCAACATATTGCGCATTGAGACCGAAAATGGGAAATTTTTTTGATAACATTTTGAAAGTTTTAAAAAATTTTCTGAAATTTTCTGAGTTGGTAATAAACTTGCAGAAGGAGAAGAAGTTTATCAACTCAACGTAACCACCTTATTAAAATTTAAAAATTTTCCAGAAGATGATCTGCGAAGCAGATCGAAATATTGGAAGAATAAAATCAGCGAAATAAAATATAAAACTTCTTAGTTTTTAATTTCTTTTATTTCATTATTTATGACCTAAAACCAGACAGTTACACAACACAATTTTCTGAAACAAAATTTAAAAAACTGGACCTAAAACTTTAAGGTTTTGTTAAATGCATATTACAGATTAACTGTGTGAATTTTTGAGTAAAACTCTGTGACACAATTTTTTTGAAATACTTTGTATCAAAAATTCATCACTTGTTTTACTTTTAAATGTTATATTTTATCTTAATAGCCTAGGGTTTTGGGAAAAGATAATATGACCCCATTAACCCTTTTGTAATTGGGGTCACATATGACTCCAAGCTAATAAAAGATAACACTGTACAACAATTTCAAACTGTTTCCAAAATTACGGGGTTCCGACGATTGATTCTGGTGAGGAGACCAAAAAAAATATACGTGTGTCGGCGTTTTGAAAGATCACATCGGAATTTTATTTTAGAAGCGGTTAAAATTTCCCAGCTCTGGCCTTTCTTGCAGTATATCGGTATACAAAACTATGTTTTCTTTACATCTGAGGTATATGGTATGTTCAGCAACTTTGTAGAAAATATTATGGCAAATATTTTTGTAGAACATATTAACCCTCTAACTCCCGCTCGTAACGGCATTTTTGGCTTTATCCTAACAAATCGTAAAAAACACCCCGAAAAAGAGGAAGGGCTGGGATGAAATGTTCAACAAAAATGTTCACCATAAAATTTTACTATATATGTCAGAACACACCAAAACCCAAACCTTAACACAAACACCAAAAACCAATCAAATTCAAGATTGCCCATTAAGAGTTAAATTAGTTATTGTTTACATGTGTAGGTCATCCCATCTCTGACGAGAAGTTTTGACACTCAAATAATTTATGCTTTGGTGAGAAAATTGGGACTATCAAAAAATAATGCAGAAATATTAGCAACCGACTTGAAAAGCCTGCATTTGCTCAAGCCTGGAGTGAAAGTATCTAGTTTCAGAACGCGCCAGCATACATTACATCCATTCTTTATAGTAAACGTCGGAAACCCGTAATTTTTTTTTTTTCTGTTGAATTGTGTAATTTATTTTAAAAAAAATTCAAATATAAGTAAGTGCTGTTGAATTTCTAGATACGACGCTTAAAATATAATAAATAAATGTGCAATTCTTCCATGCTAAAAATTTGGAATAAATCGAACAATGTTAACCCATTACAAGCAAAGGCCATCTTTGGATATTAAGATATTTTTAAATAAAAATTACCGAAATCGAGATTTTATATTAAACTCGGTGAAACCACTATTTAGAATCTAAGAAAAGTAACTCAGTTAATTTTTATTTATTTAACCCTTCAGTGCTCCTGGGATCAAAATAATCCATTTTGATGTATCTTTGGTGAAATTATCTGCTTATTGCCCAAGAATATAAATTAAAACAACTTTTAAACAATTTTGTTATAAAATTATTTTATATATAAAAACTATTTATATTTTTCTAAATAAAATAAGAAGACCCACAAATGATCTAAAGCCAATAAAAGACAATTTATTCAAAAGAGTATGAAATATAAAATTAATTCAATTTATTTTGGTGTATTCAAGGATGATTTAGTGTGCGATTCAAATTGTTTTCTGTTATCACTTACGACTTGCAATAAGCATTGCTTTTCCTTAATTTTATATTATTATATTTATTTTATATTTCATATTCTTTTGAATAAATTGTCTCTTATTAGCTTTGGATCAATCCCAGTCGATTCTGACAAACTCCTCTTCAAGAGAGAAATAGTTTATAAATACGTTCTACATTACGAAATTGGATTTTTTCAGTAGAGGTTTCAAGTGGAATGTTAAAAATTTAGAATATCACATCGTGCCTAGAAAAACACGATGCGGACAACTGGTCATATAATAAGATTTTTTCTTCATTGGAGACAAAAAATAGGTCGAGCAAAATATTATTGGATGATGTAAATTATGTTGGCGTTAGAGAATTTGCGGAAACAGGATCAAATGGTTTCATATTGATGGTTAAATATGATTCTGTTAGTAGATTGAAGTTAAAGTCCCCAGCTATTGGAACGGCACTATATAGTGATGTGATATCCTCCAAAATTGTATCAAAATGCGTGAAATCAATATTATTCTTTCGCCTCTAGGTGCAACCAATAAGAAATTTTCATCCATGACTACATGCTTCAAGAAAAAGGTATTCTACTTTGTTGTTATGGCTATTATTATTATTATTATTATCTTTTATATGCCTTTTAGCTTATTTGATTATCTCAATTGGTTCAAATGTTATGATTTTTGCAACAGAAAAACTCAAATGGCACCACTGTGCGTCGGATCGAGCTAACGCACATATTAAGAATTAAATAATTTAACCAATAAAAACAAAGTTTTTATTAAAACTCTTTCTCTGCTTATGCATGTGAGTTTTGGATCTCTCCGTGAATGTGCGTGACTTTGCGTGAATATTTTAAAATTAATCTTTGGCTACAACAAGTCTATGGACAATATTTCAGATCGATCGGATGTAGGAAAATGGGTTTTAAATCACTCCGTGACTTGCGTGACTATGCGTGAGTGTGCGTTGCTATGTCGAAGTTAATCTTTCTTTACAGCAAGTGTATCGACCAAGTTTTAGATTGATTGAATAAGGGGAAATTCATTTTAAATCTCTCCGTGACTGTGTGTGACCATGCGTGACTGTGTGAGACTAAGTCAAAGTTAACCTTTTTTTCATAGCAAGTGTATGGACCAAGTTTCAGATGGATTGGATGAGGGAAAATGGCATTTAGATCACTCCGTGACTGTGCGTGACTAGGCATGACTGTGCGTGACTACCCCAAAATTAATCTGTAGTCACAAAAAGACTATGAGCCAAGTTTCAGATCAATTGGATAAGGGGCAATGAGATTGACCCACGACATACAAAGAGTGCGAGTTAAGAGAAAATAAGCAAGACCGACTATATGATATCCTATACCATGCGTTTAGAGACCGTATCTCATAGGCCCAACTAACTGGACATAGAAAATAAGCATAAACCAAATTTGAGTGGGATTTGTATTAATATTTTTGGCTGCGGATATGAAAAAGTTCATATCGGATGCTATATCTATATGGGAACTAGGCCCAAAAATGGACTGATCCTGACTATGTTTGGTAAAGTCTCTTATATTTTGCAAAAATATATACAAACAAAATTTGAGAAGAATCAGTGCAATATTTTTGTTTTTTGATAGATTTAAGTAAAGATCGGGAAGGAGCTCTATATGGGGCCTATGACTAAGAGTTGGCCCATATGGATAATTTTTGGACTACTAATATAAGAATGTAATAAACGCATACAAAACCCAATTTGAGTAAGATCTTTATGGCAATTTGGATCTTATGACAATTTATGTCGATTTCATAGGGGTCATTTGTATGGGGGCTAGGTCTGAACATGCACCGATTCTCACCAATTTCAACAGCATTCATCCTATGGCCGATAAAAGCTTATATGCCAAATTTCATCAAAATATATTCATATTTACGACCTGTAATTTGATTACAAGCTTTACATGGACACACAGATGGACGGACGGACGGACGGACATCGTTAAATCGAATCAGTTAGTGATTCTGATTCTATCGGTATAATAAAAGATGGGTCTAGTTCAAGTAATTTTGGTAGTTACAAACAGCAGCACAAAGTCATTATACCCAAACCACATAGTGGTATAGGGTATAAAAATCTTATACAAGTTGCGACCAGTCTAATGTACATATTTTACAACAGCACAACTCCTTTTAATATTTCCTCAACAAAAAACGCACTGAATTTCTGAAAATATTTGAGAAGTGTCTTCACATTTTAGTCAGTATCTTGGTATAGAGTTTCGCGATATTCACCATTTTCAACAACAAACTGAAATAGATTTTGTCGAACATACTAAATCTAAATTAGGTAAACATCTCAACCTATTGCGGAGAGGAGAGTATTTTAAACAAACAGGCAGACCGACAGACGCACACCGTCGGATCGACTTCTCCTTGTGTAAGGATCAAGAATATCTCAGGTTTGTGGCGTCTCCGGAATTGAATTCGATGAGTTACAAATGGATTGACAAACTGCTATATACCCATTTTCACGGTAATGTGGAGGGTATAAAAATATATAAATTTTTTAATTACTAAAACATTACGAAAAATATAATTAAATTTAAACATTACAAATAAGACGGAAATATATGCCAAATTCAATTAAAGAATTCAACTGCAAAGCGGATTGGCCCAAAAGTTTTTTCAAATAATTTTTGTTAACACTTACCGGAAATATTTTCAAGTAAAAAAAAATAATGTCATTATTTATTTCGATGAGATTAGTGTTAATTTACAATTTACACATTCCGCCAAAGTGGCATGGCGTATGATTAATACTACACACACATTAATAATACGAACACGTAGCAAATAAAAGACACCTACGCAGTACTATAATCTTATATACCAATACTCACAATAATTTTTTGCTTTTTTGTTTTTCTTTATTTACACAAACCAAATATTTAGCTTTGTTCTAAGAACTCGACTTTCCATATGCGTACATATTTATATACATACACACACATACACACATACACACACACAATACAAAACCCATCATCAAATATTCACGTGTTAGGAATTTTTTAGCAACACTAATGTAATGACATGTAATATCAGTCTTACGCACACACAATGACAAACTAAAACGTAAAATGTTAGTATATTTTTGAGTTTTTCTTTTTTTTTATCTCTTTTGCCACTTGCTTATTTTCCGTTCTTATCCTTTCAATCATTTGGTATGTTTATTTTATTGAATATCCGGCACAATACTACAAAAATTAAACGCACGGCGTGTGTCAATTGCCAAGTACCATTATCAGTCCTTGGCATCAGTCAATTGCAAAACGAAAAAATAATATAACAATAGCAACAACAGCAACAGCAAGCCAAAACAAAACAGCTTCAAACTTTGTGTCAAGTGTCAGTTGACGTCATATCACAGTCGAATGTGAAGGCAAGGATATGTAGCCATAGAGAAATGTACACAAGGCAACTGAGGAAAGAGCTAGAGAGAACGAGAAAGAGAGAGAGAGAGAGCGAAAGTTTAAAGAGATATATTTTAGAGTATAAGAAAAGCTTTCATACTTTCGGAAACGCCATTGAATTTTTACACTCTCTTTTTATGAGGAGAGTATATATTTTTCGGATTATAATAACTCTGGACGATGTTTTTTTTTTTTAATTTCAGGCAGAAACTCACCACTTTAAGATATTTTTTTTTTAAATAACTTTACAAATATTTCTTTAATAGATTTTAATATCATTTATGCAAATAAAGAAATTTTTTTATATAATTGAGTAACATAATATAATGCAAATTTTTAAGAAGCAAATAGATGTACAATTATATAAAAAACAAACACAAAAAATATCCTTGAATTTAAGTTTATATATATTATCCTGTGTTGCCCTTGAAATTTCTTATAGTTTCTTTTATTTAAATGGCAACAGTTTTTGTGTATATTAAATTCCAATTCACACCTTTAATAAACATATCATTTGAATAATTACTAAACCACCTAATGATAATTATGTTTATTTAAATTGTGTATATATAGAAATATATATCTAATATTATCTAGACACAATCGCACACACACGCTTGGTTAGAAAAATAAACCCACCTACACATAGAGAGCTAGCTTAAAAAACTCATACTTTTACATATTTTCTGTTCATTCATAATCACACCACCAGGGAAAATTTGGAAAAAAAAACATGTTTTAAATTCTTTCATGTGTAAAGATATACAAGGCTGTGAATTACTTAACAAACACTAACAACAACATTATCAAATATCAGTGCAACCAATTTTGCGGTTTATGCCAATAGAGGAAAACTGTAAAAATTTAAGTGACTTAAAAGCTGAAGCTCTTTACTTATTGAAAAAGTCTGATTTTCAAGGAAGGTCTTCTGGCTGAGGAAGTTCTAATTTATATTTATGACAGCGTTATTTAAGATTTGTGTGGGAAAAATTGTGGAATGATAACGGTTAACTTTATTTTTTTTAATACATACTATATGCGGTAAGCACAAGCCAACTTAATTATATTTGGTATAAAGAAATTATACCATTCATAGTTTAGTTGCGTTTGTATCGGGTGTCTACTAGGTTTGGTTTGAAATTGTTTTTAAATGAAAACGTATCTTTTGTTATGAAATAAAAATCTTTCTTTGTTCCTCGAAATAAATTTCATTGCAGGAATAAGGTAAAATCCGTTATTCGGAAGACATGGAGAAGACGGCATTTTTGGAAATTCGAATTTTTAGGGGGGTAAAAAAGGGTAAACACGGCCGAAAAATGGCATTTTTTGAAAATCTTTAAAAAAGGTCCCAGGAATATCAAATTTTGAAAGTAGGTTCCTTTTACGACGCAGACTTGAACCAAGATATGTATTTTTGTAAATTCGCATTTTAAGGGGGTGAAAAGGGATAAAAAGGGACCTATTTAAACATGGTCCCAGGAATATGAAATTTGGAATGTAGGTTCCTTTCAGGATGTACACTCGAACTAAAAAATAAATTTTTAGAAATTCGCACTTTAAGGAGGTAAAAAGGGGTAAAAGCGTCCCAAAACGGAATATTATTAAAAATGGTCCCAGGAATATGACATTTGGAATGTGGGGTCCTTTTGAAAGGCAGATTCGAACCGAAATAGGGATTCTTAGAAATTCACGCTTTAAGGAGCTAAAAAGGGGAAAATAAAAGGGAAAAAAATTTACATTTGTTATCTTCTAAACAAATGAGTCTAGGAATATGAAATACAGTATGTGGATTCCACTATAGACTTCAGATGCGATGAAAACGGATTTTAAGGGGGGTAAAAACGGTTAAAAAAGAGGAAATGGTACCTTTTTGTATCTTATTAATATATTAATCTGTATACATGAATTTCGTCATACAGACTCCACCGAATACACGGGCATCACTTAGGGATGAATTAATTGGTAATTCTAATGTATAGTGTATATTTGGTATCTTCTAAGCAATCGAATATAGAATGTGGTTCGTGAATTACACTGGAGATAGAAGCACCCGATGAGAGGGAAACTTTTGGAAATTCTTAACATATTAGTTTATATTTATGAATTTTGTTATACAGACTCCACTGAATACGTGGGCATCAGTCAAAGATGAATTTATCGGTAATTCTAATGTGTGGGGGAAGAATTACCAACACTTGAGATATCTTGCTTTTGTTCCTATCCTCTTCATAAAAAAAAGTTAACTCACAGCGATAAAATCTTTTGCTTTAATAAAACTAATTACCAAGATTTACAACTCCATCTATTCCAAATTGACTGGATAAATGTTTTATCTCGTTGCAATGATAACTTGGACTTGTGTTTGCATACATTTTATCATCACCTCTTTGAATGTTTCTCGGCATCTGTACCTAAAATGTAACCTCCTGAATCGAATGGTCCTACTTGGAATACAAAACTTCTATCTCAACTTAAAAATAAGAAAAACAAAATGTACAAAAATTATAGAAAATATGGAACATTGATAGATTATATGAAATACTCGTTATCAAGATCGGAATTTATTATTGCTAATCAATTGGCCTATAATAACTATTTAATTAAAGTAAGAAATAATCTAAAAAATAATCCAAAATCATTTTATAAATTTATTAATTCTAAAAGACGTACTGCGGACTTTCCTTCGGTTATGAAGTACGCTGATTTAGAATCTTCAGATGATAACTCCATAAGTAATATGTTTGCAGACTTTTTTGCATCAACTTATTCTTCGACAATATTTAATAGCAATAATCTGTATCGATACATAATATCGGAATCTTCAATTATTAATATACCATCCATCAATCAACATACAGTTCTGAATGCCCTGACAAAATTGAAATTGTCGTATGCTGCTGGTCCTGACGGTGTTTCTAGTTACATTTTAAAGCGCTGCGCACATTTATTGTGTATTCCTTTGACTTATATGTTAAACATATCCCTTAAATTTCTTCTTAATATTTCGACCTTTTTAAATTTATTATGTATTTTAGAATTTTTCTAAATGGGCTTTCAAGGTCACTATTTTAAAAAAAAAAATAAATAAAAGACTATTTATTTCATTTTCAAACTCCGACGTTTCGCTGGGTATTTTCCAGCATCTTCAGGGATGAATTTTATTTAATAAATATTCTTTTGTCAATTTTCACATTAATTTTTTGTTTTCCAAAAACAAAAAGTTTTACACAATAAACATATAAATTAATATTATAATTGAAAAAATAAATAAAAATGTCACAGTTGTTTTTTCTTTAACACTACATATCACATAATTTATATGTTTATTGTGTAAAACTTTTTGTTTTTGGAAAACAAAAAATTAATGTGAAAATTGACAAAAGAATATTTATTAAATAAAATTCATCCCTTAAATTTTGTTACTTTCCTCCCACCTGGAAAGAATCATTTATTATTCCCTTCTTTAAGTCTGGATCTAAAGCTGGTATTTCGAATTATAGAGGTATTGCTAAACTAAGTGCTATTCCAAAACTATTTGAAAAACTTGTATATGACACGCTGGCACATCATGTGTCCTCTATCATATCTCCAACGCAACATGGATTCTGCAAATCACGCTCTACAATAACATATATTTTGAAGCTTACAACTTTGGTAAATGATGGTTTTATTAATATGAAACAAACAGATGTTATTTATAATGATTTTAGCAAGGCATTCGATAAAGTAAATCATGATCTATTGTTGTTTAAGCTTGACCGTATGGGTTTTGGTATAATGCTAATAAAATAGATTGGATCATATTTAAAAGACAGAACACAATGTATTAAGTTTCGTAGCTCGTATTCCAACAACATAAGAGTATTACCTGGTGTACCTCAAGGTAGTCACTTGGGCCCTCTATTATTTACGCTATTTATAAATGATCTTCCTTCTGTAATTAAACACTCAACTACATTAATGTATGCAGACGATGTAAAGTTAATTTTTACCCTCAACAATCTTGATCAACAATCACTTTTACAGAATGATATTGATCGTTCAACTACTTGGTGTAATATTAATCTAATTGGCCTAAATAACAAAAAATGCAAATATATGATTTTTACAAGATCAATTCCAATTAATGGTCGGTATATCATGAATAATGCTGTGCTTGATTTAGTGGATTCATTCAATGACCTTCGCGTACTTCTGGATAAACAATTAGACTTTAGAAGTCATATTTCGCTAACAATAAATAAAGCTACTGGTGTACTTGGATTCATTAAACGGTGGGCTAAAGAGTTTTCGGATCCGTATACGACAAAACAATTGTTTATTACCTTGGTAAGACCAATACTCGAATATGGGTCTGTAGTCTGGGATCCGCAATATCATATACATACATTCGAACAATATTGAATCAGTTCAAAAACAATTTTTGTTATTTTGTCTTCGTGGTTTGGGCTGGGATCCTAATATGAGGTTGCCATCTTATGAAAATCGTCTGCCTCTAGTTAAGCTTCCTACATTGAAAAGTCGCAGACATATGCTAAATGTTACTTTCCTGTTAAAACTGTTAAATGGTAGTCTTAAATCTAAATTTCTTATCAACAAAATAAATATAAATATTCCTTTTCGATCATCAGGAAATTATAACTTTCTAATTATCAAATATTATTGTACAAACTATGCTAATTTTAATCTACTTCGTAGAATTTGTGATTAGTTTAATATGCTGTATCAGTTTATTGATTTTAATAAAAGTTTGGATATTGTGAGAAGAGATATTATATTACACTTAAATGCATTAAATCAACTGAACTAAATAAATGTTATATATCAATTTTGTTAAATGTTTAATTATATAAGTAAATTATAATATAAATGTATACTTTAAGTAGTCTGTAAGGATGATTCCATAAATAAAGAAAAACGGCCAGAGAGGTAAAAATTATATATCTGGTATCTTCTAAACAAACAAAAAAAAAATATATAAAATAAAGTTTGTGGATTCCACAAAAGATAGAAACATCAAATGAGGCTTTTGAAAATTCGGATGTTAGAGGGGGTGAGCAAAAACGGAAGTGTAAAAGTGTACCTTTTTGTATCCTCTTTTCAAAGTAATTTGGGAATATGAAATTTGATATATAGATTCCACCAGAGACACATACATCGGAGAAGAATAAACTTTGTTTTAATTTGATCCCTTGGGGGGTAAAAACGGCCAAAAAATGCGAAAACTGAAACTTTTCAACTGGTAAATTTTCCTTTGAAAGCACATTTTCTTAAGAAAACAAGAAAGAAAATGATAGTTGGAGAATTGGATTTAGAGAATTGGTCTAAGGTCCAACTAATTGGGTTTAAAAAAAAATCATTAACCAAATATACGTCGAAAATTGGACCAAACCTGAACATTTATGGTAAAGTCACTTATATTTTGCAACAACTTATACCAACCGAGAAAAAGCCGTGCAATATTTTTGTTTTAGTTAGGTTTAGATAGGTTTATTTTTGGCCTACGAATTAGTGGATGTAATAAACATACACAAACCCAATTCGACTGAGATATATTTGGTAATTTGGATCTTATGGCAAGTTAAGTCGATATTTTATCATTTGAATGGGGATAAGGTCTAAACACGCACCCATTTTCACCAATTTCAATAGCGTTTGTGCTATGGCTTGAGTTACTTCTTTCCAAACTAAGCCATCGTTGTTACAAATAATATAATTTTTGAATAATTTTCGAACCTATAATGAAGAAAAGAGTGGTACTTAAATAGAGTAGGTAGCAATACATTGGAAATTTTTACAAAATTCAGAATTTGCCAATTTTGTTTTTTAATAGAGATAAAATTATGTATTTCTTTTACGAAATTACTATTGGGTTTATTCTATATTGGAAGACAACACATTTGTTACAAAAAATACAACTAAAAAAAATAGATATACGAAAATAAATATGTTTTTTAAGTGATGCCAAACCAGTGAAAACAGTGATTAAAATAATAAAAAATTGAAGAACCAGTGGAAAAAAGTTTTAAAAATTTTAACCGTTATTTAAATATTTATAAATTCTGATGTTTTCTTTCAATTATTATAAAATACTGCCTGGAATAAAGTTTAATGAAGAGTTAAAATCTAGAATAATAGATGATTTTAGTGATGCCCGTTTGCATAAGAGATGATTCGCTGACTCTCTGAAAAGTTTGCTGTTAAAAATCGTCCATATCGGTTGAATACGGCCCGAGATCTGAATGAAGAACAAAAAAAGTCTTGAAAAATATGATTTTCTATATTGTTCTTGTCACGGTCGCGGCCTCAGTAGGACAGCTAGGATGATCATTTTTAGTGAAGATGATTCACCAAGATCATTGGTAGTTTTTTGTTTTAAAAATCATTAAAATCGGTGGACAGGTCCAGGGAAATCTCTGAAAAAGTAAAAAAAAAAATTAAAAATATGATGTTTCTATATTGTTCTTGTTGTTATTCTAAATGTTGTATTGTTGTCATAGGTGGACTTGTTGTTTTTGTGGTCGTTGTGGTAATAATATTATAAAAACTAACCCTTTGTAAATTTGTTTTATCAATACTGGTAGAAAATTTTAAAGTTTCCATTGTTTTGGCATCACAAAAAAAATCTGTTGGATCATTTTTGTTATAGCCTTGAGCGTGCATGCAAAGTTTCAGATCGATTGGGTTACGGGAAAGGGGTTAAAAATCTATCCAAAATTTTTTCGACAAGCAGACACTACGAGTTAATATAAAGGGAGTAAAAATTCACCAACATCTAAATTAAATAATGTTAAACTACCTAGTTGTTAATGAAAAAAAAAACAAAAAAATTTTACCAAACAAAATTTTATGTATTAATTTATTTAAAGAAAATACGAAAATAGCTTTTGATGTTGTATTTTTTGTGTGTAATATTTACATATATGTATATACATACATATATTAAATAACAAAGTAATATACGTATATTCTATACATGTTTATTCATAATAACCGCATGTTAGAAATAAATCGGTATATTTTATTTATATAAAATTCTCCATTATGATTTGTTTTAGGGAAAACACATTTCTTTCATATTAACAGGGTGTCACTTCATTTTGCTCAGTGTTGCTATGCCACAGTAGATGGCGCCGCAATTGTTAATCTAATTAGCTTTGCAATCGTTATTTGTATTCAACATGAATGTCAAAATTTTTAATTAGATATCAAACTTCATTTCGCTCAGTGTTTCAATGCCACAGTAGATGGCGCCGCAATTTTTGTTCTAATTAGCTTTGCAATCGTTATTTCTATTTTAACATTAATGTCAACTTTTTTCCATTATACTTTTATAAGTTTGGCATATTAACTTTTTGTTGTGTTTACAAAATAGAGATACCGAGTTCATCAATGAGTTTTTTTGCTTTCAAAACTGTTCTACATGGCTATTGCGATTACATACATATATGTGATTTTTAAAAATTGTTTATAATTACTAAATCATTACTATTGACATAAATACAAAATTGCACCTTTTTGAATTTTCCATTCAAATTTAGGAATATATCAATTCTAAAAACTGGAATTCAAATTTCCAATTATAAATTAGACAATATTAGTTGAATTCCAGAAAATCATATTAAAACTTCGTTAATAACTTCAAATTTAGAAGACATCAATTGAATCCTTAAAATATAAATTTTATTCTTTAAACACAAATTGAAATTCAGAAAACACCAAATATGTTTACATTTAAAAAATCAACTGAAATTAAAAAAAAAAAATATAAATTTAAATTCAATTAAGTTTAGAAAACATCAAATGATATTTAAGAATTGCGAACATAAAAATTGTTACATAAATAAAGCACAATTTGATGAGAGTGTTATTTATATATTATTTTTGACAATTTTTTTGGATGAAAATTTTAAGGTTTTTAAAAAATAAAGATAACAAATTATTTTATTTAAAATATTTGGGACATTTGGTTTTTTCGTTTGGCATCCCTAATTTGAACCAGTGTTCATAATGACTTCAAAATTTGACTTCATTGTATGAAAGGTAAAACCCAAAACATTGAATTTCGACAATAATTCCCAGGTAGTAGTATTTGGAGTCAATAAATGAAAATATATTTTATGTAAAAAAAAAAATTTATTTTCAAAATATGGCAATATTTCAACAAAGAAATCGAGAGAGCTTTTTTTTTTTGGTTATTATTTTGTTATTCGATCCGACCTATACGGCTGCAATGAAGAATTAATTGGCCAGTTAAAAAAAACTATGCATCCATCTCCAATTAGCACGATTTAATGTGTATAGCCCCCCTACACAACCATTAACTTCGCAATGGATGTTAGGGCGAGCTATTTAATTTGCAAAAACTTAAACTAAATTAATTAACTAATTATGTCATATAACCGGAAACGTATGCATATAGGTATATAACCTAAATGCATGCCGATTAGCAACCACAATGACCAATAAACAAGCACCGAAATATGTTTTCTTTTATCCGAAATCATAGAAAAGACGAAAACGATCTTTCCTCGCTGGACTGCAAATTACTAATGTGAGAGAGTTCTATATGCCACTTCTTGGAATAAAAAAAAAATCCAGATCAAACCAAAGAATTTGCTGAAATAATTTGGTATTAAGTTTAACAAATTGTTTACTTTTTCAAATATTTTGTTTACATTTATTATCAATACTAAAACCGAGGTGAAGGGTATCAAAGATTCGGCACAGCCAAATCTAACACCCTTACTTGCTTATTTTGAAGACTTAATTGAGACTTAGGTCACAACAACCAATAAAAGCATATGGATTTTATGTTTAGATGTTCTTTTTTAGTTTTAGTGTGGGTTCTCCATGTTAATCTTTTATCTATATGTAATTTTAGATATTTAACACTATCATTTTGTGGCATATTAGTGTTATTAAGAGATATTCTAGGACACTTATCCCTACGTAAAGCGAATGTTACCTGTACTGATTTGACAGTGTCCACTTTAGTGTTCTACTTGTTTATCCATATTTTGATAGCATTGAGCTCAATTTGGACTATATTCGAAGCTTCATTTTTGTATAAGCTGGAGGCTAATATAGCTGTATCATCTGCATAAGTAGCGACTATGACGTCTTCAGTTATAGGCATATGTGACGTAAAAATTGTATACAGGATTGGGCCCAAAACACTGCCTGGCGGTATGATTATGACTATGGCGGTATGAATATGACTAGCAAGCTGATTGGTCTGTATGATGATATAGCGTTTTCAGGTTTATTGGTTTTGGCAAACTATATTATCTCCGCACACTTCCAATGAGATGGGGAATGGTTCAATCGGAGAAGAGAGTTGCATAAAAGTGCTAAGAATATAATTCTTTTTTTGGGCAATGATTTAATACAATCATAATCCCGAGTCTTTTTACAATTTAACTTATTAATTTCTACTTGAATTTCAAGTGGTGATATGTGAGTAATAGGCCAATTCATTGGGCATGGGCTATCTAAAAATTTCGTTATTTCATCAGCATAAATACTGATACTAATTATATGTGGTTCAAAGGTATTTAGTAAGTGTAAAGCAAATGCGTCTGCTTTATCTTTGTCTGTTTTCACCAAGAAAAGTTAGCATCTTTTATTGGTGTATTTCGCTTGGCGGGTCATTTTAAATACCGCGTTGCTTTCCATAGAGAATATTATCATTTCTTTGCAGCGCCTAGATTTCTGAGAAAATTTTCAAGCTGTTAATTTTTCAGGTAAAAAGTCGAATTTTTAGGTACTTAGTTCCTTTATTAAAATTTTGCTTATCTTCTGCCATATCTTTCTTACTCTTCTTTTATTTCGTATCATCTCCCTGATCTCAGACGTAACAGCAATTTTTTTGACATAGTTATGTACAATTGGTGTAGATAAAGGTGGTTGAATGTTTCAACAACATCATCCTGTTGTTTTGGTGATTTTAAGGAGATGTCTAAATTAACATTTCTGGAAAGACTGAATGATTGTAAATCAGTCTTTGAGCTAATTATTTTGTATTTTTTAGAGTGATATTGGAGATATGTATTAAAGTTAACCAGAAGTAGAGAGTGGTCAGAACTAAGTTCATCACTTTCTGTTATGTGAAGAAATTGCCTCGAAATTCCAGAGTAAATAACAAAATCCATTAAATCGGGTACCTTACGCGGATCTGTGGGCCAATATGGTAAAATAAAAGATATTATAGAAAATATATTAGGTATTTACAAACATCAACACAAACCCTGACCACATAGTACCAATCGATCAACCTGTCAGAGGAAGCTCAGGAAAAAAAGGAATAAGAATTACAGATTTTATAGAGAGCACAATGCTAGAAAAATTTCACGAAATTCCACAAAAGAAGATCTATTTAATATATTATTGGCAACGTCAGATCCGTTCATCTCCAGTATTCGAAATCAATGGAAGGTGGAACATCGGGATTTAGATGAAGAAGTCCAAAAACTACTAAAGAACAGAAATAATACAGAACAGAATATGAAATATTTTTGCAATCAATATTTGAGTCAAATGAATATTAATTATATTTGTATTAATAATTATTACAGGTACAAAAACAATAATAAATATAACCTCCCATTGTTACAGGTGCTATTAAAATCTATTGTAGATTTTTTAAAGATTTTTTTTTACCCACATCTGTATGAAATGTTTTAATAAATAAGAAAGATTCAAAAAATAAAAACCCTTATTTTCGTACAAAATCAGCATCATTGCGCTAATGTTCAGCACATTTATTTTGCTAAAATTAACAAATTTGACAGCAAAAAATTATAAATTTTTTTGTTGTATTAGTAAGACTTTTAAATAATATTACTAACGTTTTTTAAGTGTAAATATTCTTTGACTGTACACAAATTTGCCAGTAAAATTTTTAAAATTTTTCAGGAGTAATAGCAAAATTTCCAGTTGATTTTAGTTTTATTTTTAAGTGTACACATAAAAAAAATATCCCATTATTACAAAATATGTGTCATCTATAATATTAATAGGCTAGGCGATTTCTTGTGACCGATGTTTTGTTCTACCGTTTTATCCTGATTTTGACCAAGCGTATATTATTTGAAAGGTATTTCTTTTTAGCCGATTTGCAGATTTACAGATTTTTAAATATTTTCCTTTGTTTTGAGTAAATTGCATTTAAAGTTGCTACTAGCACATACATAAAGTTATTCAATGCTATGTGTGTGTTTATTAAATTTGATAGTGTATTTGTAATAAAAATGAGTTTGTTTTTTTCTGTTGATTTGTGAATTGGCTATAATAGATTATCATACCTTTTAGGTCTTTATTTAATAAAAAATAAATTTTCCTAGAATTTGCACTCGAATTTCGAGGGATGGAATCTGCTAATTAATATTAAAATCCAAAGATGATTTTTTTTAATAAAAAAAAAAAATAAATAAAAACCCATATTTCACGCTAAAAGTTAAAAAAATTAAAAGTTTGACTTTGACTTAGAAAAACAAGTTAGAAAATTATAGTCGGTCTAGACTGACTATACGATACCCTATACCATGGTTTAGATACCATATCTCTTCGGTTCAACTAATTGGATATAGAAAATAAGCATAATCCATTTGAGTGCCATTGTTATTAATTTTTTTGGCTGCAGATATGAAAAAGTTCATATCGTGTGCTATATTTATATGCGGACTAGGTCGAAAAATGGACTTATCCTGACCATATTTGTCAAAGTCACTTATATTTTGACATAATTTACACAAACCAAATTTGAGAAAAATCTGTGCAAAATTTTTGTTTTTTTTTGATAGATTTAAGTGAAGATCGGGAAGCGGCTTTATATGGGGCCATTGACTGAGAATTGTACTATAGCGATTTTTTTTTGGACTACTGATTAACGGATATAATAAACACATACAAACCCAATTTGACCGAGATCTATATGATAATTTGGATCTTTTGTCAATTCATGTCAATTTAATAGACCAAATTTCACCAATTTCAACAGCATTCATTCGATGGTCGATAAAAGCTTATATACCAAATTTCGTAAAAATATATTCATATTTGCGGTTTGTTTGTTTTGTAGTTTGTTTAAATAGTTTACATGGGCACACAGACGGCCAGACGGACGGACGGACGGACATCGCTAAATCGACTAAGAAGGTGATTATGAGTCGATCGGTATAATAAAATATGGGTCTAGTTTAAATATTTTTGGTAGTTGTAAACAGCAGCACAAAGTCATTATACCCAAACCACATAGTGGTATAGGGTAAAAAACCCTTATTTTGATATCAAAATCAGAATTATTGCGCTATAGTTCAGCCGATTTATTTTACTAAAATTAAAAAATTTGAAAGCAAAAAATTATAATTTTTTTTGTAGTAATAGTAACACTTTTAGATAAATTACTAACGTTTTTTAAGTGTAAATATTCTTTGAGTGTAAACAAATTTGCAAATTTGACAGCAAAAAATTTTTAATTTTTCAGTAGTAATAACAAAATTTCCAGTTGATTTTACATTTTTTTTTAGTGTGACAATTTTTTTTGAGTGTAAACATTAAAAAAACCCCATTATTACAAACAATGCTTTTAATTATTATTAAAATCCAAATATGACATTTTTTAATAAATAAAAAAATAAAAAAAACATATACACGCTACAAGTTTAAAAAAATGAAAGCTTGACTTGACCTAGAATTCAATACTTAATAAATTTTAATGAAATTAAAACTGACTTAAGTCCATCTAAATATCTATCCCTTAGAAAAAACATTACTAAAATATTTTGATCGGTTACAGAATTTTGGCCAATGAACAACGATTTTCAGCCACTGTGTGTCGTTAATTTTAAAGAATTTTTATTTTGGCAAATATTTAAAAAATTCTTTGAATTTTTCTTGCACGAAAAAATTTCGACTCCGACTCCGGTACAAACACCGCCACTCCGACTCCGATTAACAGCCCTGATAGTTACAAACATAGTGGAAACTTATTATACCCTGGCCACAAAGTGATATATTGTGCAATTTTGTGTAAGACGAGTTTAATTTTGCATATATACAATTTTAAGATATGTAAAGAATTTACGGGATCTCCGACTATTTGAACATACCTTCTAGAGTTATTAAAAAAACATGTTTATAAATCATTGCAAACATAACAATAAGAAAGTACTTTTTCCATGATGTTTCAAGCGTTTCGACTTAAATTGAAGTAAAACTTGCAGGAATTTCTAAGAATATTATTATTTAGCATCTTTTTTATGTTTTCCACTTTTAATGGTGTGTCGACTCATCGTAAAAAAAAACTAAGAAGGTATATAATAATATAAAACTTTTAGATAATAGAAAATAGAGTTTGCTCTCCATGTGCTGTTCTTGTTGTTTTATAACAGCACTTAATGAAAATTAATGTTATTGCTTTAAAAAAGATAGTTCTAGTTCAGTCAATATTAGAAACCCCAGTGTTGAGCATTAATCGTTATTTCATCTTATTTGATTGGTGTTATAAACTAAAAATAAGTAGAAGAATATAAAAAATACGTTGCTTAAAATCTTAAGCATTATCCAGAGAATGTAGGATTTGAAAAGTTTAATTAGTTAAGTAGTTAACATGTTTTTTGATTTGTAAATAGTTTCATATTGCCTCGTGGTATTGCAAATAATTTAAACATTTGAAATAATTTGATTTAATTAAAAAAAAAAAAAAACTCTAGTTGCGAAAAGCCGTCCAATGCTACTTACATTTTTAGAATTTATACTAGAAAAAAAATTTTACAATTTTTAAAAATGCGAGTATTTAGAAAAAAAAGTTTTCCAATAACTTTTTTATGTGGTTTCCTTAATATATTTTAATATAAAATCTGCTTCATAAACCTCATAAAGTTTGTACATATATTTTTCTATATTAAATACTATACGCTTTAATACGCATACGATGGTTATCAAATATTTATCAAGGATAATACCGCATACATTTTTGTTTTTATTAAATTCATTGAAAAAAGTAGGCAATTCCAAAAATACACACGCTAATAATGTAAATATTTAAACTTGAATAAATTTATGCAATTTCAGCATAAAGTACATAAATTACATTAACGATTCCATGTGGATTCTTATCCTACACTAAACGTAATAAAGAATGTTCACGAAATAATTTATACGCAAGTAAATACTTGCGAATTGTATTGAAATTGATGTTAATTATTTTTCAATATTTTAATTCAATATTTCTTCTTATTTTTCTAATAAAATGTTGCACTTTCTTGGCGTCTGTTCAAAAAGTTAATATTTTTTTTAGATGTAAGTATATAATATACATATATATTTCAAATAAAAGATAAAACTATGATCACTCCTTCTGATCACCGTAAAATTCGTAAAATCGATACCAGTTACATCCAACCGTAAATGGAATACAACTCCCATATATAGGTTGTAGCTTCAAAGTTTATTTTGGAACTACTGGAACGTGTACAAAGTAGAGAGTTGATGCTCTATAATGACATAAGAGTATCAAACTCTATTGATTTTTTGGAACATCGTCGGAATAGGTTATGTAACACTGTTCGATAGACACTAATATAGAAAATTTTCTCTGAGATTAGCGAACTCATTCCAAGTATTTCCTGGCAGTCTTTCCTGATAGTTACAATTTAATACAATTTAAGTCAAATATCCATAAACACTCCCTCTTTCCTCCTTCCGATAACCTATTTTCCTGACATCAGTACAATGCACTGCATCCCTTGGTCAATAATTAAAAATAAATTAACTTTGACTTGATTCTGTAAGACGATTCATATGTACGTGCAAATTAAAAACCGTAATGACACTGACTACTTTTAGTACAACGTGACTGATGAATGTCGCTATATTCAGCAATTCTTATACCAGGTGTAAGCATAAGTTTCTTCCTGTTTGACAAAGAGATGGCTCCAATGAAGAGCGCACCGCGGAATAGTTTGACCGTCTCCAATTTAAAATACAAACACGCACAAGTTGAGTCGGCGAAAAACTAGACTCTTTGTTTTATCGTTCATTGATCATATCGAGTTTTGTGCGTGAGAAGGAACGTTTGCTGTACGCATTGCTCTTCTAATTTAATAAAAAGATAAACTATGTCTCAGTACAACTAGTATTAAAGCCGACCTAGATTGTATTCTGTGGGAATCTGCTCCTTCGGTTACGACTATAAAGTATTGGGTGGCAGGATTCTAACGCTGCCGCCCGAGGTGCCACGCTAGAAAGAGTTAACAAAATCTACAAAATGATATTGAATGAAATTATGGGCATTTTAGAAATTGCTATACGTTGCATATTGCCCAAAAATTTTTTAGATGAGAAAGTTGTCCGCACGATGGGTTCCGCGATTGCTTACAATAGAACAAAAATAGCGTCAAGATCGAAGTTTTGCTTCGATTCGTAACCATAAATCAATTATGGGTCCAACACTTCACACCTAATTATTTTTACTAGCAGATTCCAGCACTCGAAATTCTAGTGCAATTTCTAGGCAACATTATTTTTCAACTTAGCCAATTCACGAACCAACACTTTTTTGGATTATTATTATTGTGAATGAAGATAACAAACTCATTTAAAAACACTTTAATAAGTTTAATAAGACACTCGTAGCATACGTATAACTTTATGTATGTGTTAGTAGCAACTTTAAATACAATTTACTCAAAATAAAGGAAAAAATTTAAATATCTGAAAATCTGCAAAACAGCTAAAAAGAAATACCTTTAAAAAAATATACGTTTTGTCAACATCGGGATAAAACTGTAGAACAAAACATCGGTCACAAGAAATCGCCTAGCCTATTAATATTATAGATTTGTTATTTCAACTGGTTAATTTTTCATTTTTCGTTTTTATACCCTATACCACTATGTGGTTTGGGTATAATGACTTTGTGCTGCTGTTTGTAACAACCAAAAATATTTGACCTAGACCCATCTTTAATTATACCGATCGAATCAGAATCACTTTTTGACTTGATTTAACAATGTCCGTCCGTCCGTCCGTCCGTCCGTCCGTCTGTGTGTCCATGTAAAGCTTGTAATCAAACTGCAGGTCGCAAATATGAATATATTTTGATGAAATTTGGTACGTAAGCTTTCATCGGCCATGGGATGAACGCTATTGAAATTGGTGAGAAACGGTCCATGTTCAGACCTAGCCCCCATACAAATTACCCCTATGAAATCGACATAAATTGCCATAAGATCCAAATTGTCATATAGATCTTACTCAAATTGGGTTTGTATGCGTTCATTACGTCCACTAATGAGTAGTCCAAAAATTATCCCTTTGGCCCCATATAGAGCTGCTTCCCGATCTTCACTTAAATCTATTAAAAAACAAAAATATTGCACTAATTCTTCTCAAATTTTGTTTGTATATATATATGTTTGCAAAATACAAAAGACCTTACCAAACATGATCAGGATCGGTCCATTTTTAGACCTAGTACCCATATAGATATAGAATCCGATATGAACTTTTTCATATCTGCAGCCAAAAAAATTAATAAAAATCCCACTCAAATTTGGTTTTTGCTTATTTTCTATTTCCAGTTAGTTGGGCCTAAGAGATAGGGTTTCTAAACGCATGGTATATGGTATCGTATAGTCGGTCTAGACCGACTACAATTTTCTTACTTGTTTTTAATTTTTCGTTGTTCATTTTCTATTTTTTATTTTTCGTATTTAAATTTTAATTATTCATTTTTTATTTTTCATTTTTGATTTTTCGTTTTTCATTTTTATTTTTTATTTTTCATTTTTCATTTTTAATTTTTTATTTTTAATTTTTTATCATTCGTTTTTTATTTTTAATTTTTTATTTTTAATTTAAAATTTTTTATTTTTCGTATTTTGTTTTTCATTTTTAATTTTTAATTTTTAATTTTTAATTATAATTTTTAATTTTTAATTTTTAATTTTTAATTTTTAATTTTTAATTTTTAATTTTTAATTTTTAATTTTTAATTTTTAATTTTTAATTTTTAATTTTTAATTTTTAATTTTTAATTTTTAATTTTTAATTTTTAATTTTTAATTTTTAATTTTTAATTTTTAATTTTTAATTTTTAATTTTTAATTTTTAATTTTTAATTTTTAATTTTTAATTTTTAATTTTTAATTTTTAATTTTTAATTTTTAATTTTTAATTTTTAATTTTTAATTTTTAATTTTTAATTTTTAATTTTTAATTTCTAATTTTTAATTTTTAATTTTTAATTTTTAATTTTTAATTTTTAATTTTTAATTTTTAATTTTTAATTTTTAATTTTTAATTTTTAATTTTTAATTTTTAATTTTTAATTTTTAATTTTTAATTTTTAATTTTTAATTTTTAATTTTTAATTTTTAATTTTTAATTTTTAATTTTTAATTTTTAATTTTTAATTTTTAATTTTTAATTTTTAATTTTTAATTTTTAATTTTTAATTTTTAATTTTTAATTTTTAATTTTTAATTTTTAATTTTTAATTTTTAATTTTTAATTTTTAATTTTTAATTTTTAATTTTTAATTTTTAATTTTTAATTTTTAATTTTTAATTTTTAATTTTTAATTTTTAATTTTTAATTTTTAATTTTTAATTTTTAATTTTTAATTTTTAATTTTTAATTTTTAATTTTTAATTTTTAATTTTTAATTTTTAATTTTTAATTTTTAATTTTTAATTTTTAATTTTTAATTTTTAATTTTTAATTTTTAATTTTTAATTTTTAATTTTTAATTTTTAATTTTTAATTTTTAATTTTTAATTTTTAATTTTTAATTTTTAATTTTTAATTTTTAATTTTTAATTTTTAATTTTTAATTTTTAATTTTTATTTTTCATTCTTCATTTTCAAACAGGTTGTATTGTGAAATATGTAGATTTTTACAGCCCTGCGCGTTTAGATATTTTCACAACAAAAAGTGGACTCAAATGAGAGAATCATGTCAAAGGAAGTCAAGGTTATGGCGTCTGTTTTTTGAGATGCATGTGGGATAAATTCTATGGTTTAGCTTCAAGAGGGAAAAGCAATCAACTGCAAGTATTATTCTAACGGCCATAAAATATTTCCACCTGATACAAACACTTGTCTCTTGGGTACCTGATAATTTGGCGACAAAAATCACATAGCATTACTACAGGATTGACAAAGCCGCTATGAAAAGCAGATACAAGACTCAGAAAAAATGTTGGGGGTTTAACATATTGCGTGCATTACAGTATCGAAGGTATGCAATTTTAGTTGGGTATGTTGCATACCATCGGAAAGGTTAATTCGTCCAGTTTCTCAGCATAGGTTTCATTTTTAAGGTATTAGAAACAGTTACACACAAATAGGAAAAAGAATTCAAATTAGTGAATACGGTAAAAATTGAAAAACCGTTGCCTTGAGTTACAAAACATTTTTTTTATTAAATATCTCACTCGCATCCCACTAAGCGACCAAAAGGCTCTTAAAGGAAAAGACCTAAGCTTTCTTTTGAGAAAAAAAAAAATTTCCTTTTATGAAAAAAAAAAAATCAAAAAACTATTTAATTTTGCAAAAATAAGTTCAAAAATTTTTTTTCCGAAAGACTGAAAAAATAGCTATCTAAACTATTTGGGACAAATTTTGCTAAGAACAATAGGTAAAAAGTTACAAGGATGAGAAAAAAAGACCTGTTTGGCCAAAATGTCAAATTTTGAGCCCCTCTAACTCAGAGAGAGATCTTATTGAAGAATTGTGTCTAAACTACTATCCAATAGGACTTACCTTGGTGGAAATTTCATCGTGATCGGAAGACATCGGTTTCAAAAGTTGGAGCACTTGACATGAAACGCCCCATATATAATTTTTCAAAATCCTTAATTTTTTTATTTTTAATAATTTAAAAAAAAAATCATGTTTGCTCTTCGAAAAATCACACAGTGTAAGGAAATGGGTTAAAGTGAAAACGATGCGTCAGCAGAAAAAATTTGTTTTCGACAAAAACATATGCAGCTGTTGTTAGCACTTACAAGGGTAATCCACCATGGACAGAACGAAAGAAAATCGTGAAAAGTACACTAAATTGGAATGGCAAACACAGCAGAAGTGCGATAACTAGAGCAGCACATTTCAATGGTATAGACAAACAAAATTGTGGCTGCTATATTAAAGCCGGTTTCATACAGGTCCCTGGACAACAGTTTAAAAATAAATATAACAGAAATGGTGAACAATTTAAGCAAAAAATATTTAATTTGGCATGACATATGTTCATGCGGCCTCTTCAGTTAATTTGGAATGGTACAGTTAACATAAATTTACATATTAATGTTAACGCGGGCTTGCAACATTTTTTTTCTTTTTGCCATTTATAACGAATTATAAATATTCAGTTATTTTCTCAGCTTTAAATTCTGCTTTAGATATAATGTCAGAGGTGATAAAATTTTAAGATATATTCACGATTCTTTGGAACTGTTTTGGGTACTTGTTATGTGCTGACAATAAACACAAAACTGTTTTATTATTTGACAGCACCGAAAAGATGTCTTATGTATATGTCATATGGAGGTTAAGTATTATTATTTGTACATTTTCATCATTTAGTATTAAATGAAACATTTAAAGTCTATACCAATAAGAAAAATATAAAATGCTTTAAAAAATTTTTATAGCTGTACTTTTTCAAATAAAAATGGCATGTTCTTCCTCGTATTCAGCCTAGGGAATCCATTTTTTAACGAAAACCGAATTTCCGGATTTACGTAAGATGAAATTCTCAATTTCGGAATAATTCCGGAATTGAAAAATAAAAATTCAAGAGCAAAAAAGGTTAACCGACATAAATTTATATCAAAGTAAACAAAGAAAATTTTTATTTTTGTATTAATGTTAATAAAAAAACATAAACAAAACAAATTCAATATTTAAAAAAAAGATAATATAAAAATAAAAATTACTATATAAATAAAAATTTATGTTTGCTTTTTGAAGAAGCTTCTCAGCATACACAAATTGTTCAATGTAGTATCATTAAGTCTTGAACTAATGTTTGTTGAAAATGCGCCAGCGGCGGAAAAGGCTCTTTCTGCTTTAACACTTGTTGGGGGAATACACAACAAGTTTTATTAAATTACTTCCAAAAATGGTCCACGAGATCCACCTTCGTCCCAAAATTTTAATTCATTTCGAATCACAGATTGAATTGATGTTTTTTTTTAAATTCTTGTTGTCGGCTGTAAAAGTGACTGCTGGATTATTCTGTAAGGAGGGCTGCGTTTCAATTTCAAAAAATTCGTTGGGTTCAAATACTAAATCGTATTCCTATTTAAAAGCTCTAGGGTTCTATATAGATGAAAAGCTATCATTTAATCAACATATTATGTTTGTAATTTCTCGAGTTTTTATTTCGCTACGCAGAGTGTACAGTATACCCTGTCATCTACCACTAAACATAAGAAAACGAATTGGCCACACTTTACTAATGCCTCTTATTTTGTACGGCTTAGAGGTTTATACTGGGACCTCAGCAGGCAATATTTCTAAAGTAAGAAAATGTTTCAATAGGGTGATATGTTATGTATATAGCTTACGAATTCACGATCATGTTTCCGAATACGTCTATGATTCTCTAGGGTGTAGTTTTGACGATTTTATTAGTATAAAACTGTTATCATTATTAGTTTATAAGAAAGCGTCACCGCGTTATCTTGTTTCCAGATTTATTTTTTCGCATTCAACTAGGACTCACTCTTAACTCTGCCCACGTTTCAATTCAATATTCATGCAAAGATCTTTTGTAGTTCGGGTTACAAGATTGTGGAACACAGTACTGCCATATAGTAATAGGAACTTTTCGTACTCTTCACCTAGGTTCAACAATTTAATTTTATCACTTTTCTAATGCTTTTAGTACACACATGTAACTATTTTTTTTTTTTTTTGGCACTTTTTGGGAATTAATAATCAAGCCTTTATTTATGATAGGGAATCTTTTATTAATCTTTTGTTTATATACATATATACATATACATATTTGTAGGCATTTAATAATATCATTGCAATTATATACATATCTGTTAATCTATTTTATCTATAATCGTTTGGCCTCAACTGGCTTTAAGATTATTTAATTATAAATAAATAAATAAATCAGAATCAGACTCGGAATCCGTTGAATCAACTTCAGCAGTAATTTCATCATTAAGTCGCCGGGCCAGTAATAGAATAATTATACCCTATACCACTATGTGGTTTGGGTATAATGACTTTGTGCTGCTGTTTGTAACTACCAAAAATATTTGACCTAGACGACCCATCTTTAATTATACCGATCAAATCAGAATCACTATCTGATTCGATTTAACGATGTCCGTCCGTCCGTCCGTCCGTCCGTCCGTCCGTCTGTGTGTCCATGTAAAGCTTGTAATAAAACTGCAGGTCGCAAATATGAATATATTTTGATCAAATTTGGTATATAAGCTTTCATCGGCCGTAGGATGAACGTTATTGAAATTGGTGGAATTCGATCCATGTTCAGACCTAGTCCCCATACAAATGACCCCAATGAAATCGACATAAATTGCCATAAGATCAAAATTATCATATAAATCTTAGTCAAATCGGGTTTGTATGTGTTTATTATATCCATTAATCAGTAGTCCAAAAATGATCCCTATGGGACAACTCTTAGTCATAGGCCCCATATAGAGCTGCTTCCCGATCTTCACTTAAATCTATCAAAAAACAAAAATATTGCACGGATTCTTTTCAAATTTTGTTTGAATATATTTTTGCAAAATACAAGTGACTTTACCAAACATGGTAAGGATCGGTCCACTTTTGGGCCTAGTCCCCATATAGATATAGCACCCGATATGAACTTTTTCGTATCTGCAGCCAAAAAAAAATTAATAACAATGCCACTCAATTTTGGTTTATGCTTATTTTCTTTATCTAATTAGTTGGACCAAAGCGCATGGTATAATTTTCTTACTTGTTTTATTTATTTCTGTTTACGAGTGAGCGGAAATGCTCTTTTAATTTTTTGATTTGCCACCATTATGCAAATATTGTAGCACATCAGATAAAATAGTTATTCTCCGATTCAACTGGAGTTCTAGCTCTTTTTTCAATTCAAGGGCAAATTCGTCATTCTAACTAAAATTTTGTAACATAAACGTAAATGTTGCATCCGCAGAAATTAAATTAGCATCTGCACGGCATATGCCGTCTACGGCTAATTTTACTGGCATCAAATTTTTAGATATTCGTGATACCGAATCCCATTCTGATTCATATAAAATTATGTCCGTTTTAATATCACGAAGTGCTTTTTTTAATGAAGTTTTAATGAAGTTTCATCTAGTTTTTGAATCTTTTTTAGGATCTTGCTTCACGTATTTTTGAAGAACTTCATTTTTCAAGGGAGAATGACGAAAAGTTTTAACAATTTTCCGAACTCTTGTGATTAATGCTTGTAGTTAAAAGTTTTCAGTGGTTTCCATAAAATCAGTTTCAATTCCCATTTCTACCCGCATTCCATTATCATCACCCTCATCATCAGTAAAATTTTCTGCATCCGACTCAAAGTTCGGTTCATTTTCATTATTGTTCTGCTCTACTTCGTTTTCTGTTGCATTATCTACTAAATCCAACGTTTGCTTTTTTTAGAGTACATTTCCAATTGCAATTTGAATTGCATGAGCAAAACATAAAATTTGTTCGCAGGGTAACAATCTACCAACTTTTTGCATCATGGAGGCACCATCTGTAACAATGCACAAAATATCATTTACAATATTTAATTGGCATGGTTCAAGCTTTTTTTCCAGCAATTTTACACAATCTTCAGACGCAAATCAGCCATTAATACGAGCCAATCCCAAATTCCAGACCCGATCTCCTGATTCATGCACGTTAACATTCATAAAACGTCTGTTTCGAGAAGAAGTCCATTCGTCAAGTGTCAGACTGAAACGTACGTTTCTGTTTTTTTTTGCGAAATGATTTCCGAAATTATCTACTGCCGAATTTTTTTTTCTGTAATCCGTCACGACTTTTTGTATACTGGTAGGTGATTTCGGAATATCACAAAATCCCCGCGTTCGTAAACATTTTCTTAAATCGTCTGAACCACAAAATATGCGAAACGGTAAACCGTCTGAAGCTACCATTCGAGATATTATTGCAGCAAAACTTTCGTCTACTTTTGAAATATAAAAATCTTTAATCGTTTTGATTTTTGTAGCTAAATCGCCGGTATTCGCACCAGCAGTCCGCAAATGGGAGTGCATGGGTGTCGTACACCCACCCATTATATATAAAACCTGCTTACATTGTGTACATTTCGCCACTTGAGATTTTGTCCCTCGTAAAAAATAAATCCACACCAAATTTGAAGTACTTTCTTTGGAGATATCTATAAAAATTTCGTCTTGTATCCGCCATCCTTGGGATTAAAAATATGTACACAAGAAATATATGAAATTTTGAAACTAATAAAACCTACCTATATCAAATGCTACCGTAAGGAATTGAACTTGATAATGATTTACTGTTTATTTATACTAAATTTACTATTACACTTAAATGTAACATATATCACAATACAACACAGGAAAAAACATTTCTATTATGATATGATTTCACAAAAAATTTAAATGTCAAAACGAATAACATTATTTTTATTTCTTATGGCAAACTGTTTGTATTTTTTATACCCTATACCACTATGTGGTTTGGGTATAATGACTTTGTGCTGCTGTTTGTAACAAACAAAAATATTTGACCTAGACCCATCTTTAATTATACCGATCGAATCAGAATCACTTTCTGAGTTGATTTAACAATGTCCGTCCGTCCGTCCGTCCGTCCGTCCGTCTGTGTGTCCATGTAAAGCTTGTAATCAAAGTGCAGGTCGCAAATATGAATATATTTTGATGAAATTTGATATATAAGCTTTTATCAGCCGTGGGATGAACGCTATTGAAATTGGTGAGAATCGGTCCATGTTCAGACCTAGCCCCCATACAAATTACCCATATGAAATCGACATAAATTGCCATAAGATCCAAATTGTCATATAGATCTTACTCAAATTGGGTTTGTATGCGTTCATTACATCCATTAATGAGTAGTCCAAAAATGATACCTTTGACCCCATATAGAGCTGCTTCCCGATCTTCACTTAAATCTATTAAAAAAAAAAAATATTGCACTGATTCTTCTCAAATTTTGTTTGTATATATTTTTGCAAAATACAAGAGACTTTACCAAACATGATCTGGATCGGTCCATTTTTGGACCTAGTCTCTTTATAGATATAGCATCCGATATGAACTTTTTCATATCTGCAGCCAAAAAAATTAATAAAAATCCCACTCAAATTTGGTTTTTGCTTATTTTCTATGTCCAGTTAGTTGGGCCTAAGAGATAGGGTTTCTAAACGCATGGTATAGGGTATCGTATAGTCGGTCTAGACCGACTATAATTTTCTTACTTGTTTTTTAATAAATCGTTACAATACAAAGTAAAATATTTTTTTTTTGTATATTTTTTTGTCAGTCGCTGGAATTACGTGTAATTTGTTAAAAAGCAAAAAAAAAAAAAAAATATTTAAATCCGAATAATCCGGAATTCGATTTATTTCAGTTCCGGAATTTCGAATTTAAAAAACAAGGCGGAATTCCGGAATTCCGAAATTTCGAAATCCAGATTTGGATTCCCTAATTCAGCCCATAGCATTGTTTTAAATAAAATTAAAATTTTTTTTATATTCCTGAAGAAAATTAATTTTAATATGGCTACCACTTTAAAACTGTTGTTGATACTAAAACTTTAAATTCGAGTAAATTTACACATAATTGCGTATCTTGTTGGCCAGCTTCAATTATAATTTGTTGCTATATAATACAGCGATTTATGTAAAATTGCATTATTTCTTGTTTTACAAGAGTAGAAAACCTATAAGTTCCCTAAGTTCCTCATAGAACTCCAATGAAATCATTTATTTAACGCTGGTAGCATAATAATAACCAAAGTTTGATCCCTATAAGAATGTTTTGAGACCTAGAAATTCATAGGGTAATTAAAAAGTTTAAAAAATTCCAAATTTTGCTAAGAATAATAGGTAAAAAGTTACTCAGAGAGTTCTTGACCGATCTTCATGAAAAATTGTGTCTAAACTACTATCCAATAGGACTAACCTTGGTGCAAATTTCATCGGCAGACATCGGTTTCATAAGTTGGGTCACTTGACATGAAACGCCCCATATATAATTTTTGTTGTAATGGTCAGGTTATAATGAGATTGCGTTGATGTTCATAACTAATAGACACATAGGAACATTGTTGTAAAAATAAATAAATACAAGAATAAATTAGACATCGTTAAAAATGTTTTTATCAATATCAAAATAATATAAATATTGTTTGCAGAAGATAGATGTGGATATGGCATAATTTTCAATTGATGCACCAAAAAATAATGTTTACCTAAAATTTTTAAATTTTAAAGTTGTAGAATATGTATCATATGGTACTATGTAATGATTTTGTAAATTGCCATATATTTTGTTAGATTTTGACGTCATTTTCAGACATATTGCAATTAATTCTGTAATTAATATTCTGTAATTAATATGCAAATTTTGATTTTTGTTTTTTAATGGAAAAATTTCATATAGAAATAATCTATTTAATTATAACATAACAATTATCACAACGTTCAATTAATCGTTGATGAAGGCTGAAATGCCAGAAACCGATCCGATTAAGTGTACAGTGTAGTTATGATTTTTAGAAATATATGCTTTCTTCTCTACTACGGACCATTAAAAAGAAAAATAAAAATTTGCATATTAATTACAGTATTAATTGCATTGCGTCTGAAACTGACTTCAAAATCTAACAACCTATTGAAAATTCGTTTCACAGCAACATCCCTTATATATGTGTAAAGTGCAATATGTGGAATGCACAAACCATACATCATATATAGCAACTCTTGCGAAACTGAGAACAGTGGAAATTAGAAGTACAAATGCATAGATATTAAAAAAAAAAAAAAAATCAAAATTAACGATTGTTTGTTTGAACAGAGTTGTATCTTCTGATATTAATACGAAGTAAGAGCTGTACGCTATGAAAACTGCTTCTTAACCACACTGGTCGTAGTCCTGACTTTAGGTGAGTGTGTTAAAGCGCATGACCAAAAAGTGTAAGTACGAGTGTATGTGAGATAGACGCAGGTTTAAACATCACGGCCGCCCTAATTAGAAAAATTTCATATGGAAACAATCTATTCAATTACAACATAATTATTATCACAATGTTCAATAAACCGCTGATGAATGCTGAAATGCCAGAAACTGGTCCGATTAAGAATACAGTCTAGTTATGCATTTTATGCTTTCTTCTTCTCTACCATGCACCATTGACAAACTATCTATTTGGTTTTGTCACATAACATACTGTTTCATTTAAGTTAATCTATATATGGGGCAGTCCAAGTGAAAAAAATACTTTTTGAGCACTATATCTCCGATTAGGCTAAAATTCAGTGGAGAGAGACCGCATGCTTAGATAAGCTAGCTTTTGAGCTTGATGGGACCTCCTTTGTGCATTTTGAAAGTGGTAAAAACTAGCAATACGAAATTTTTTTCAATATTTGGGCCTTGAATCTCTTTAGAAAAAAATATTTTGAAAAAAAATTCAAAAATTTTAAAAGATCATTTTAAAAACGATATTTTTTTTTTTAAAACTTGGTCTAGCAAAAAAACCACTCTTCAAAAATTTTGGAAAAAATATATGTCAAAGCTGCGTCTTTCCTAAAAATTTTGAGGGGTGGAACAAGTTGATCGGGCGAAAAACACCGGAGTTATAGCCATTTTTTTTAAGGCAACCTCTAAATTTTTTTAAAGGAACGAACCAAAAAAATTTGTTGTTTTTTTAATATCAAAGCACTGTAGAAAACATAATTATTTTTTGATAAACTAAGAACCAGATTTTAAGATATCAGTTAAACCTAGTTTTGTTAAACCCAGAATTTATTCATCAATTCCTTTATGAATTTGGACATGTTTGAAAAAAATAATTCTCGGTTTAACTAAACTAGATTTAACTGACATCTCAAAAACTGGGCCTAAACAATCGATGCAGAAAAAACTTAAATAAAATCACATTTTCGGCTTGAGCAAAGTCGCTATTGAAGCTATTAAGCTGAAATTTTGTTTGTTTTGAGTTTGTTTTCTCCGAATCGGAGATATAGTGCTCAAAAACTATTTTTTTCACTTGGACTGCCCCATATATAAAATTAATTTTCTGTATGTTTGTTTGATCGGAATTCTCTGAAATTTATTACACACGATTTCTGTACCCCAGGGAAGGTCAGCATATGCTTATTGCTGGCCACGGCTATATTTTCGCCCACATTTTATATTCGCTTTACAAATTTTTATTTGTTAACGGTTTCTCTGAAATTTGGTACACACGATCTCTGTACTTCAAGTAAGGTCATCATATGCTTCTTATCGACCACGCCTACTTGTACGCCCACTATTTACATACAATTCATTTTATGTTTTTTTTTTGTATATTTGTTCGCTACACAAATTTAAACTTTTCAACGGATTTATCTGAAATTTGGTACACACGATCTCTTTACCCGAGAGAAGGTCGCCATATGCTTCTTACCGGCCACGCCTACTTTCACACCAACCCTTTTTTAGATATTTTACGGGTTTCGCATGAATCTACTGCATATTATTCTCATATCCCAGGAAAGGTCGTCATATATTTTTTTCGGCCATGCCAACTTTTTTTAATTTTCTATTTCTATTCTGTTTGTTAAGATATTTTAATTTTTCAATGGACGTCCCTGAAACTTTGTGAATAAATCTCTTTACTTACTACTATTAAGTTTACACCATTATGAAATAAATATTGTAAATCAACCTATTACATATATTGCCGTCTTGTCCTTTTTTACCCCCAAAATTAGTGCAAATTTATTTCATAGGTGAACAGATGTAGGCTAAGATTACTCCGATGAGCTTAATTCATACAAATATTTCCATCTCAACTTTTTAAATACATTGGAAAACAAAATATTATATTTATTTCCATTTCGCCTTTTTTCTAGATTGGAAAGCAATCTATTACAAATACTTCCATTTCATCTTTTTCACTGTATAAATGAGTTGTAAAGGTAGAAGAAGAACAATTTGCAATTGTGACTTGCACAAGAAAGCATAGCACAAAAAGGCTTAGCCTAACCAGAACTCTAGAGAACCCGATGAGACCCAAATTCGTATTGAGTCTCAACGAGTTAGATAATCTGAGTCGAGAAATGCTGAAAAACCTGAGCACACCCAATAACGTCTGGAAGTCCAAAGATCAAGACAAGCTTTGTTAAGAGAAGCGAAAATGCCTGAACCTACTCAAGTGCATCTAGAAATCCAGCCGCTAAGACAAGCTGAGTTGAGGGAATATAAAAACTACTGAAACGACTCAACAATATCTTGAGACCCAACGGATAAGACAACCTGACTCCAGGGAATGTGAAACTCCTGAAACGAGACACTAACGACTTGACTCCCAACGGACAAGACAAGCTGAGTCGAGGGAATGTGAAACTTCTGAAACGACTGTAATAAGTTGGTTCCTTCATTACAAGAGATGTTGCTAAAAGTTTTTCCTAACACAAGGTACATAAGAGGACAATCTCTTACGGTAGCAGGTATCAGCTTAGAATCTCCCTGTTTTTCTCATACGTAATTATATATCGCCTGCTCCAGACTTGGGAGCCAACACAATCTTTTCGTATATGCACCAGAAGGAAAAACCAGAAATGTTGTATATCCCAAAGCTCTAGAATAACTAAAGTTCGTATAAACATTAGGGTGACAGCCAGACGTGCGGGTCGGATTTTTGTGACACTGGATCTAAAACTTAAGTGCGCAAAATTAGAGCCAAATCGGACAATGCTTTTTGGACGCGCATTGAGTTCAAAGTTCAAATAGACATTTATATGTAAAAATTATCAAAAAAATCATTTTTCTCACAAAATTTTGATATTAGTAATTGGGTTTCAATTAAATTAATTCGTAAATCATAATCAAGAGTAAATTATCTTTCTAATAAAGCAACAAAATGTATTATCGGTTGAAAAACAGCCAAGTTATATCAACTTCCCCTGGCAATAAATGCGCCGCAGACCACTTGATTAAGAAAGTCGAGCACACATTTTTAAAGACATTGATATAATTTACAGCAACAACATTTTCCCATTTCCCTGATCCTAAGATGATCTTATGTAAACTCCTTTGCATCTCATGTATTGTTATGTCGTTATAAATTAATGTCAAAAAGGTACGTATTTTGTAGCACTATATCAAAATCACAAATTTTATTTTTCAAAAATTTTGTTCATGAAATTTTCCGAAATCAACGATTGGACTTTGGGGTCTTATTAATAAAATATATGTTATTAAAAATCCCAAATATTGTAGCTAGCCTCTTCTTAATTTGGCGAGGGCAGCGTTTTTATTTCAGCGGATTTGAAGAAAAATGTGATTTTTCGTACTTTTGCAACTTTTAGGCTACATCTTTTTGGTGTTTTTATATTTCAAATATGTTTTGTAAAAATATTACACGAATTGATATAAGTTCTTAATCTTGTAAATTAAGGTTAAATTGAAACACTATAGAATGTCCCTCTTTAAGGTCAAAAGTCAAATTTAAGGAGATTTACATTATTTTTTAAAGAATAAATAGAAATAATATATTTTTGTGGAAGGCTTTCGATAAAACTTGTTGATAATATATTAATAATTCAAAAAAATAATATTCTGGATTTATTTTCTGAAATTAACCCGTGGGGTGCTCTTGATATCAAATTGACCATCTATGAAAATCTATAAATATTTTCTTCATCGGGTTTTTTTCTAAATACAACAAATTTAATGTATTCATAAAATTTCTAAAACTTATTCGGTATCTTATGAAAATATGTAGATTAATAAGTTTTTAATACAGTATACACAAATTTGTATACATTTTTCTTTCAGAAATAAATTAATTAATATCTTAAATTTACATTATCTACAAAATCTTCAATCTCTCTAAAATTTTTAGGTTTTTTTTTCTAATTTCTGAAATTTATTAAACCAACAATAAGTGACACAAATTGTAAGCTAGTGTAAATAAGTTATTATAAAATATATTGTAATATTCCCACAATCATCTGTTATTTAACAATTTCATAGAAAAATAAAGTTATTTATTTATAAAACATACAGCTTTTCCTAGGAATTATCCTCAAAATGTATTTGCTAATGGTCAGGAAACTACATTTAAATTTTTTAAATATTTGCTTTTGAAAAAAAAACACCCATAATCTGACATACATATCAATTTATATGAATGGAGCAGGACTAGTGTTCGGTATAATCAATCATGTATTTAAATTTTGTTTTTTTTTTTATTATTTTAGTTATATATAGAAATGTTTATTTAACCTGTATACATGCTCGGAATGACAAAAACAAAAAAAAAACACAATCTTCTAAGTCTACTTGTACATTGAGTTTTATGGAAATTGTTTACATAATGTAGGCTTAAGTAAAATAAAAACAAGCCAGAAATAAGTAAGACGGTCTAGGTCGGCTATACGATAGCCTCTATCGTTTGTGCCGGAAAAGATTCAATTGGCTGAACGCATTAATCGACATAAAAATTTAAATATAAACATAAACAAAATGTTAAATGAGACTATCAGAGGTTCCTTGGCATTAGATATTTTAAAGTTAATTTTGGTTGTGTTTATTATATATAGGGTCTAGGGTGATAAATTTACAATCATGGTGAAAGTATTAGGCCAGTATAGTGAAACGTGAAACCTCCAAAGGGTTTGGAGTTGTCAGGCCAAACTTTTTTTTCCCTTTTTATACCCTATACCACTATGTGGTTTGGGTATAATGACTTTGTGCTGCTGCTTGTAACTACCAAAAATATTTGACCTAGACCCATCTTTTATTATACCGATCGAATCAGAATCACTATCTGATTCGATTTAACGATGTCCGTCCGTCCGTCCGTCCGTCCATCTGTGTGTCCATGTAGACCTTGTAATCAAACTGCAGGTCGCATATATGAATATATTTTGACGCAATTTGGTAGATAAGCTTTCATCGGCCATAGGATGAAAGCTGTTGAAACTGGTGAGAATCGGTCCATATTCAGACCTAGCCCCCATACAAATGACCCCTATGAAATCGACATAAATTGCCATAAGATCCAAACTGTCATATAGATCTTACTCAAATTGGGTTTGTATGCGTTTATTAGATCTATTAATGAGTAGTTCAAAAATGATCCCTGTGGGATAACTCTTAGTCATAGGCCCCATATGGAGCTGATTCCCGATCTTCAAAAAACAGAAATATTGCACTGATTCTTCTCAAATTTTGTTTGTATAGATTTTTGCAAAATACAAGAGACTTTACCAAACATAGTCAGGATCGGTCCATTTTTGGCCCTAGTCGCCATGTAGATATAACATCCGATATGAATTTTTTCATATCTGCAGCCAAAAAAAATTAATAAAAATCCCACTCAAATTTGGTTTATGCTTATTTTCTATATCCAGTTAGTTGGGCCTATGAGATAGGGTCTCTAAACGCATGGTATAGGTTATCATATAGTCGGTCTAGACCGACTATAATTTTCTTTCTTGTTTAGTACTACAGTTGTACAATATTGAATAAATACTACTCTGATCCCTCCCATTTTTTTTTAACTACTCATATTAATAATAGATGACCTGCTTAAATTTGCAGAACTCTTGATGTTATAGTACTCAATGTTATATATTAAAAAAATATATTCGGCCGATTTCCTTAATTTTTTTGAATGAAAGGTATTTAGACACAGATATGTCATCAATCGTTGAAATTTACTCAACTCCCACCTTACTCAAGTTATACTCAAACCCGATTCTTCCCTGTACATTTCTTATGGGACACATTCACTCAAACAATTCGAATTCTCATAGCTCATCTTCTAATTATGGATCTTGATCGTTTCACACTCAGTGGATCAAGCTCTTTCTTTGGAGCTATTAACTGCTTAACTTCGTTGAGTTTGAGGAAAGTTATGTGTGCAGAATATGCTTATGACTAATTTGTTACGAAATTTTACCTATTACCACGGGATAGGGAATACTAAATTAATAATAAAAATGGTATTTGCAAGTCATTTTGGCAAAAAAACCTTCCGCACAATATGCAATTTCAAAAACTCACTGATTTTTTTTATTTTAAAAATTTTTTTTATTAATTTTTTATTAATTTAATAAAAAAAAAAAAAAATTAAAAATTTAATTTTTTTTTTTTGTTAATTTAATATATAATGGCCCTATGCTCCTTATAGGAACGACGGGAATTTATTATTTTATTATTAATTTAATATATACATATTAAAAAAATTATTTAAACAATGTAAATTTTGATACGAGGTATGATTATTTATTTATTTGATTTTGAAAACCATACGTCGCACAGTGGTCAATTTCGCGAGATAGCGGTCAAAACTCTATAACATTTGACCGGATTGGTATTTTTTCACGCAGTTTATTTTGTTCAATAGGAGGGACCTTAAGCTTCAATTTGCGTGTTCAAACGTAAAAATCGACTGATAGGAACGTAAGTAATTTGGAGTTAAAAATGCATTTTAATTTTTTGTTGAGTTTCCATGTAAAAGTTGAATATTTTGACATTTTAAATAGGTATTTTTTTTATAATTTCTTATTTTCTTCAATCGTATTTTACAACCAATACTTATTTATTATTCCTAAACTTAATTTTGGTCAGAAAATGCCAACATTTGGCCCCTGACATTTATTTAGTCTCAATATTCACAGGGGCCAAAGGTTGGTTTTTTTTGGAAGAAAGCTAATTCTTGTGAGGATTAAACTGAAAAATAACACTGAAATTCCCAACAATATCAATACCATTTGGATATATTATATACAGAACACAACATCGATAAAATTTTAAGTAAACTTTTACTATTGATTTAAAGTGCACATATATTTTATTTAAATGTATTAATAAAAATTTATACTAAAATTAGAAACAAATTATAATCTTTAAACTAGTATTAATTAAACAATATTAGTAAAAATTTCTTCCAAATAGCTTTGATTTTCATTTTGCAGTAGTTGTTTAGCTTCTTCATCTAACTCTAATGAGGTTGATTTCCATTTTTGTCGAATGCTGGATATATATGGGTCTGATGTGCACAACAAAATATTAATAAGATCTTCATTAGTACAATATCTGGAAATTTTTCTTGTATTGTGCTCGCGAAAGAATCTGTAGTCTTTGTTCCTTTTTTCTTGGGCTTCTTCTGAGAGATCTCCAATTGGAATTGTGCTGAATTATTTGTTCCCCATGGAACAAAATTTTGTGAACTGTGGTTGGCATATGTCTCCAAGAATATTTTTGCTGTCTCATTAGCATACTGACCAAATTTTTTTGCATCTATCTTTTTGCTACGTGCTATAACTTGTAATATGATTTGGAATCGTCGTATTAAATCATAATCTACTCCAGTTATAGAAGCTGCAGTTTCTGGATCGGAAAAAAATCTCCTTGCTGTGTTTCCATCATTAGAATTTCCTTCTCCTTGCTTTGGCTGGTCAATTATAAGGCCTATCTCACGGTATTTTTCTTGAATATCTTTTTTTTTTTGCTTTCTTTTTTCCAAATTTTCTTTGTTGTTTCTCACTGTTTCACCTAACGGGCCAAATTCCAAATGGTATCCCAATTTAAGAATATGCTCCATAAAACGAATTCTAGCATGAAGAGGTGACATTCCAAATTCATATGCTTCATTAAAACTATCGTCTTGTGTTGGTGGTTGGCTCAATTGACTTGATGTTTTTTGGCATATGGTGCAGCTTGACGATGACTTTGTTTTGGTTAAAGCTTCCGCAACTTTTCCATCAATCATTGTGAGACACATTTTAAAATTTACTTCAATGTCTTGGTCATCAAATTTAAATGTTACTGGTTGAAGTTCTTTAATTTGATCATTTATTTTTCGAACTTCTTCATCTATGACATCTTGAGTCTCCTTTTTGTAAGCAAACTTTATTGGTCTAAAAAATTTTGTAGACGAGGGAATTTCATTCTTCCATACATCTATCTCTGCAGCTCTACTAGTTGACGGCTCTGAACTAATATAAGTTTTTGTTAAACGTAATGGAACGAAAGAAATCATGAATAAATTGGCATCTGATGAATTTTCCGCATTACATTGTTTGTATTGTTTCTGGCCAGAGGACCCATCACATCCCCATTTAGAAATTAAAGTCATGCTGCAATTTTTAAACTTCTTTAAATAGTCAGCATCAAATGTCTTTAATAATCGTTCTGCAGTGTGTTCAAGTAGATCCTGCAATTTTATTTCTGCTGAACTTGAAGTTACACTAATAGCAGTTGGTGAAGGTAAGCAATCTTTTTTGGCAGAAACTATATCTCGATATGATGGAAAAATTCCACAATTTATTTCATTGGTTCGCTTCCGCAATTCTGTATATTGGTTTTTAGTCATTTTCAAATCCAAAAATAGTGCAAATGCTTCTTCTGGAGTAAATTTATTTTCTTCAGTTGGTGTCGGCATACTTTCTAAAATCCTTTTTGTGCGTCTGGGGCTTGCTTCCACTATTTTTTCAATGATAGCAATTTTACCCTTTTTAGTTTTCGATGGTTGAATTTGATGCAGAAATGAATCCTTTATGATGCTACAAGAAACTTCTTCATTGATATGTTTAAGCTTGCGTCTTCGTGATCTTTCACTACAATTATCAATTGGCTTTGCTGGTCGACCACCTTTCCAGTTTCCGTGGCAGTTACTGATGGCTTTTTAAAAATAAGTTTATTTCTTAGCCATTCTTGGTTGCGTGAGTAAAACAATTTATTGTTTCTGGAACATTGATTGTACCGTTTTCTTAAAGTATTTAAAAAGTTTTTTATTTTTAAGTTATAAATTTTAATTTCTTGTTTGTCGCATATTTTGAAAAATGGATTATTCATTATATGTAAAATAATGTCATTTTCATCTTTCCGTTCAAAATATATATCAGATAGAACACTATAACTGAATTTAGCCATTGTTTAAACAATAATGAAGAAAAAAAAATGAATGCATGGATTAATATACTATTGCTCGAAGTTTCAACATGATCTTTTTTACCTCTTTGAAACATAATATAACAGGTAGTTGGTTCTACCAGTTATTTCCATTGGTTTTAAATTTATTTGCAATTTTCACGTATTTAAGTTGTGTAATATTAGATGGCAATAAAATCTTTTTTACCTTTTCCAAATGAATTGCCAGATACCACATAATTTGAGAGTTCTATTGTCATTTTTGTCAAAATTTTGATACACCCTTCTATGTGGACTAGGACCAAATATGGGCCAACTTCTTCTAATTTCAACAGAATTATTTTTTGGGTCAATAAGGACTCTCGTACAAAATTTCATCAAAATATATATGCATAATAGCCACTTTCACATGCAAATAACTTCTCAAAAAATATGACGTGCATTTGTACCGAATATCTTACCTTGGGTCAGAAAAATTGCTGTAGCTCAAAAAGTGCAGTCCCGATACATGGACATGTATATATAGGAATGTAGGGGAGAGTTAGGACTACAAAATAGTAAATTTGTGTTTTGACTCAGCTTGACTCACAGGAGTTGTGCTCTATGAAGTAGGAAATTTCCCAGAAATTTGACCTTTTTTAAAAAAAAAATTTAAATTGTTCTGAAAACAGTAGATCTTCAATTTTTTTACCAGTAATAGGAAATAAGTTAATCTACAACACAAAATTTATTTCGTCCAAAAATCAAAAACAAAAAAGTTATGATCATTTAAACTTTAAAAATTAACTAAAAATATCATAAATTTACTAAATTCTGAAAAAGCCCATTTTGGACCACCCTGTTCTCAGTGAAATAGTTGAAACAGAGCTCTAATTTTTTGGCTCCCGAGGTTTACTACTGTGTACTTTCATATGAGTCTAATAACTTTAAAATCGAAGAACAAAAACCAAAAGGAGTTTTGGCCGCTATCTCAAAATATTGACCACAGTGCGTCGTGCCGTACACCACATATAAATTCTCATACTTTATATAGTTCTGCTCGGAATTAGGATAAATTCTAAGATTGCCAGAATTGCTCTAGAATTCCACCGAGCATTGCTTATTGGTGGTATAGTTTTGAATTTTATGAATGGAAATTTTTTATGTTTTTCGCAGAATCTGAAAGCTTTTCCAAACTCATATAAGAACTGCATATCATCTCCCCATATAATATATACAGCTTAAATGCTTTCTTGTTTGTTATACATAGTTGTTTTTAGTTATTCATAATTAATTATTAGTTCTGATACAAAACAATAACATATATTTTGCGATGATGATTTCATTCCTGTTTGTGATGGCGTTGAAATGTTAATGCCTGTCTTAGCCAATTGTTTGCAGATTTTAGATGCTTTTGAAGTGCTTACATTTAAATTTGTAACCAATGATGCAGCTGTCTTAACAGAAACCTTCAGCATTCCAGGAGATTTATAATCTTTTTCTTCTAGAGCCTTTTCGACAGTCAAAGAATTTTCATTTTCATCGTCGAATACATCATCCATTTCAAAATTGTCATCATTATCGTAATTGGATAGTGGAACTGAATCAGAGTCACGCATTACATCTTCAACGCTACTTGTTTCGGACTGCCATTCTAAATTTTTAATCCTATAAATCCTATAAATCTTCCAATAATAAATATTTGCTTGGGGATTTTGTATAAGTTAAATTATGAATCTTCTATATTTGGTATGGCTTTCAACGTTGATTTCCTGTTTTCAAAACAATTTAAATTTTTGCCCCCAGAGTATGCAATTTTTCTGCACAGCTTTACAACTTTTTTTGTCTGACATTATATTGAATTCGTGTGATTCAAACAAAATTAAAACGCAATAAACGTTTATTACAATATTTATCGTTGACGACAAAAAATGCATGTGCTTCTAAGTTAAGAGTATTTTTTAAATTTATTTGTTTGAAAAAGAACAAGAGTACTTTAGGGCCGATTCCCCGATTTTATTTTTTTTTTGGGGTTTTTGGGGTGATTCTAGCAAAATATTTTTTCTGCGGTCGAGTCGGTTTAACTACAGGGATTTTACCTACAATTTTAAGTTTTTGTAAAAATATGTTTTTATTTCTAAGATAGTTCGTTAAAAAATCGAATATCTTACTATTTTTTGTAAAATATAAAGTTTGTAGTGTGCTACGTCCACTAAAAATATCAACAAAATCTTTACCCTATAGCACCTTCCAGATCCAAATAAGTTTATGTACCAAGTTTCATTTATGTTAGACAACTCCTATTTTTGTTCATTCGCTATATGGGAACAAAGCACTGTGAGACGGACGGACGGAAAAAGCTTAGTAGAGGCAGAGAGTGATTCTGAGTAATTTGATATAATAAAAAATGGGTCTAGGTTTAATATTTTTGGTATAAGGTATACAAATTTTTTAAATATTTCCTATATGTGCCCTTCGTTTCTGTACTATACGCGATTGGAACTGAAAAAGGTTGTAACAAGAATTTGGCATGAGATCGCAAAACCCTTAGAAGATTTTGATACACTGGCGTAGTACTTTCACCCTGACTTGGAATTTCTCACCACCCAGAAAATGAACCCGAAAATGTTGCACAGATCATATTTAGTGAAGTCATTTACGTGATCCAAACAGATGTCAAAACCAAATTTGAGTAAAATGTAAGTATATATCGGGAGTTTTCCTCAAGAAAGGTGATCTCTCGTGTGCAATAACTGGAGAGTAATCACTCTTTTATGCACTATCAATAAAGAAATAGCACACATTATTAACAAGCGACTTCTCAACGCATTATCGCCACATTTTCATGAAGAACAAGCTGGATTCAGAGCGAACAACTTATGTGTTGATCACATCAATAGTCTGCGAGTTATAGTAGAGCAAAGCGTTGAATACCCCTCGCTTCTTTATATAGCATATCGATTTCACCAAAGCATTCGATACTCTATGACATGAGACCATATGGGAGGCCCTACGTAGCAAAGGCGTGTCGGAAAGGATCATTACTTTAATAAAAAATCTGTATACAGATGCAACTGGCAGCGTGCTGCATGAGAGTCGGCTTAGTAATCGGATCAATATCAAAACCGGCGTTTGACATGGCTGCGTTCTTTCACCCAATTTGTTCAACCTAGTCGTCGATGTCATTATGCTTAAGGTGATAAACAACCATAAAGGCATACAATGGGAGCTCCAAGGTGAGCTGGATGATCTGGACTGTGCTGATGACATCTGTCTTGTAGCACATAAACACGAAGATCTGTAAGCTAAGCTGAATGCGTTAAGCACGCTCGCCTCCAGGGCTGGGCTCGATATTAACAGAAAACTAAAACCCTGCGTATAAACACAAACATTGATACACCGTTTGAGATCAACAACAACTCACTCGAAAACGTACAGTCTTTCTGTTACCTGGGTAGCGTAATAACAACTAATGGAGGCAGCGAATATCACATACTAAACCGGGTAAAAAAGGCTGGTCAGGCATTCGGCGCACTTAAAAATATCTAGAACTCGACAGTGCTATCTCGCCGAACAAAAATCAGAATCTTCAACTCAAATGTCAACTCCATTTTGCCCAACGGTTGCGAAACGTGGAACACGTCTCCCAGGCTCGTACACCATCTTCAAGTTTTTGTGAACCGATGTCTCCGCTGTTTGCACAGAAAAAGGTGGCCTGAGGTAATTACCAACGAACGGTTATGGATATTATGCAGCCAAACGCCTATGGGTAAGGAACTATCTCGTCGCAAATGGAATTGGATTGGCCACACGCTGAGCAAACCTCCTTCCGACATAGCCATAAAAGCAATCAACTGGAACCCACAAGGATCTCGTAGAAGAGGACGTCCGGCAGGTATGTGGAAAAGACAGCTCATCAAAGACATCGAATTTACGTGAATGAGTTGGAATGAAGTCAAAGGTCTAGCGTCAGACAGACGGAGAGGGAAGTAATTTGTTGTGGCCATATGCTCCTCATAGAGGTGACAGGATTTAATATAATATAATATCGGGAGTTTGTTTTGTATGGGGGCTGTAATTAAGAAATGTGGGTCTTACGGCAATTAGGTCGACCTCATAGAGGACATTTGTGTGAAGGTGGATCAGAAGATGCACCGACATTTATAAATTTCATAATTTCGTTCTATGGCTAAAAAGATTAAATATGTTACAAACTTTTAATATATACGAACACAAACGGATGGTCATCTTAAAACCAGTACAACAGATGATGGCTCTAAAGCAAAAATTAGTTTCGTTTTTTTTACAAAAATCAGAACAAACGTGAGTGAGTAGTAGTATAGTTGTTGTTTAGTAGTATAGTTATTATGCATATATACTACATACTTACATCTGCTTGCTGTGAATGTACATCTTTTGAATAGAACCACTTCAAATGAAACAGTTTTATATCTATTGACTGCACATGTTCAAAAGGAAATATAAAACAAAATCATTCTTACTGTTAACAAATGTCTTTGTAGAGTCTAATATTTATTCTTTGGTATGGTATGCAAGTATTCAATAGCCAGTAGTTGCTTTGAATTACCAAATAATTAACCTGTCCTTTACTAAATTCCAACTGCAGTAGTGGAGTGAAGTAACAGAAAAATTCATTTTAATTCTAGTACTTTTAAATAACTATTTGAGGAATTTTAAGGAGCTTACGAACAAATATGATTTCCATTATTCAAGCTCGACCATATGAAAGCTTTGAGCATGAATGAGAACCTGTGGTAAGGGGTATAGCTCTACCCAGCAAAAATAAAGTGAAGTCATTCTAAGTGAATCACTTTTGCATTGCTTCCAAATTAGCAGTATGTTAAGATTTTTATCGGGATATTCTATTATAACATCCTAAGCATCTGTTAAACTCAACAAAGTTTTTCTTATGAAAAAGAATTTAAACAAATCTCTTTTTCATTAACTCTCGAGCGATAAAAAATAATTTCCGTCTTATCACAACCATTTTTCATGCTCCTGTTTCATAATGCCTGTATTGTTCCCGGTTTGCTGCATCGTTTCTGTTTCTTGTATTACTCCAGTTAGCTCTGCTGTTGTCATCATAAAATTTTATGTGTCAACAAAAATAAAGGGTGTCCCAACAAGAACGCAATTTTTTAATTTTAAATAAAACACAGATATTTAAAAAAAAATCATGAAACTTTATTATATCGTAAAGTAGACAGAATGAGGTTATGCATGGAACAATATATCGTGCAGATGGCCGCCGCGGCTTTGCTGGCATGCACGCAATCTTTTAATGAAATTTTCAATGACCGTTTTGCATAAAAGCTGCGGTATTTCATTAATGCAGCGTCCAATTTCCTCTTTTAAGGCTTGAGTCGTCGTCGGCTTATTCGCGTAAACCATCGACTTCAAAAAACCCCAAAGAAAAAAGTCTAATGGTGTTAAATCGCACGATCTAGGCGGCCAATTCTGATCTCCAAAACGCGAAATAACACGACCGGGAAATGACTGATGCAGCAATTGAATTGTTTCTCTGGCTGTATGACATGTGGCGCCGTCTTGTTGGAACCACATGCCCTCCACATTCATTTCTTCAATTCGAGGCAAGAAAAAACTGGTTATCATTTCACGATACCGAACACCATTGATTGTTTGCGCTTGACTTGCCTCATTTTCATTAAAAAAAGGTCCAATGATTCCTCCAGCCCAAAAACCACACCACACAGTGACACGTTGAGGATGCATTTGCTTCTCGTGTATCACTCGAGGATTTTTCTCACCCCAACTGCGACAATTCTGCCTATTGACGAAGCCATCAAGATGGAAATGGCCTCGTCACTGAAGATGATTTTAGCGGCAAAATCAGCATTTTCATGTTGTCTCTCCAATACCCAATTAACGAACTCCCTTCGCTGTCCATGGTAATCTGGCTTTAGTTTCTGAGTCAATTGAACTTTGTATGCATGAAGATGCAAATCTTTCGTCAAAATTCGCTGCATAGTGGATTTGGAGACACCAATTTGCTGAGCTCGGTGTCGAATTGAGGTGGATGGAGTTTGAGCGACATCATCACGTACAGCTGCGACATTTTCGGTCGATCGACCTGGTCGATGGCGCGTTGTTGTCTTTACATCACTAACAGACCCAGTTTCGGCAAATTTATCCATTAATCTCTTTACAGTTGACTCTTTTGGAGCATTATTGTGACCCCAAATTGATCGCAATTTGCGAACTTTAGCAGCAAAACTTTCACCATTTTGGTAAAATAATTTCACAATGAGAATGCGTTCTTCATTCGTGTAGCGCTCCATTTTTACTAACCTCGTACCTTCTACTAGCAAACAATAACAATTGTTCAAATGTCAAACACTGACACTTCGAATGTTGCCAGATTTAAAAATTGCGTTCTTGTTGGTACACCCTTTATATTCCAGTTTCTTCAATCGTTTTATCTTTTTTGAAAAAACTTAACCACTTTCTGAGTCGATTTAGCGATATTCATCCACAGAGGTGTACATGTAAACATTGTAATCAAATTTTTCATATTGAAAGGCAAAAAAATTAGTAACAATGAAACTCAGATATGGTTTATGCTTCTTTTCTGTATCTAACTAATTAGTTGCACCTAAGAGACAGCGTCTCTAAACGCATGGTATAGGGTATCGTACAGTCGATCTAGACCAACCATAATTTTCTTACTTGTTTTATTAAGTATGTATGCTTGTTTATTTGTAGCATATAGGACGCTAAACCATTGGACCGATCTTCCTACAATTTTTGGCGAGTCTTACTGTTATCTTCAAGAAACTATAGGGCTTAATTATTTTTTGATATTTTTAGTGTGGGTGGCACCTCAAAAAAGTACTTTTAAAAGCATATACATTGAGTACTATGACAGGGATAGCTTTGCAGATTTGTCTGCGGTCATCTATTTTTAATGTGAGTAGTCCGACCAAAATTAGGCGAAATCGGAGCGATGGGCGTGGCACCTCCCATACTAAGTTAACATTAAATGTCAAATATCTGGAGTAATAGTGAGAATCTTGGAACTCTACGTGAGCGCATAATTTATTCGTGTGATTTGCCGAACAAAAAATGGGCGTGATCGGATCAATGGACGTAACACCGTACTTTTATGGACTACCATAAAAGGAAAAGCATTAGCACTTTGTGCGGGTCCATCATATATTAATGTGAGTAGTCATGGAAAATATGGGCGGAATTGCCAGGAACAAAAATCAAGAAAAGCAAAAATCGCCAAAATAAAAATCTTAAAAATAAAAAAATTGTCAAAATCAAAAATCACCAAAATCAAAATCGCTAAAATAAAAAATTGCCGAGTAATATATTAAATTCAAGGCAACTAGTTAAGTTTTAACGGATTTAATTTTGAAAATCCAGTTGAGAATGCATTTGATAATTTTTGCATCGAATGAAAAAACAAAAAAAAATTTAATTTACATCCAACATAAACAACAAAAATTAAATTGAACATATATTAATAACAAGTACTCATTTTTAAATGTGATAAATAATACTCATGTTACTAATTTCCTTGAGAAAGTCAACAAAGGATTGACGAAACGCCGGAAAGAAATGTAATTTAAATGCAGTTTTATTTACATTAAAAATCTTAGGCCGTATTAGCTTATTTTGAAATAAAACAAACAAAATGATATTAGCCAAATAACACAATAACAAAAAAATTTATATCAGAAATAAAAATTATTCGTAGGAAAAATTGATTATGAAAATGTACATGGCTTGGTAAGTCGTAGCAAAGCAGCCATATCTTGCTAATATTTCTGTGTTATTAACCGTAATGTACCCATAGTTGTATCATATCGACAGCTCAGTTCCAAATCATGCTATGTCGTTGCATATTTTGAATTTTTTTACGACTTCTCAACTTAAATTCTGTCAAATTTTGTTGTTGATCGGCTAATCTAATTAAAAGTTGTAAACAAAAAAGTACTTAGCTTACAACTTATTGTTGAAAAAACTTAAATTCCAAAATGTTGTTAATGTACTTAGTCTACTTTGGCTTAGAACTTTTTAAATTTGATGAAATTATAAGTAGACTCAACATTTTATGGAATTGACGTTACTTGGTGTCGTATTTTCAATGTGTACTTAGCATGATGAACGCACGATACTTTACACCTCCAATTGTAGTTAGCAGAGTTTTCGCCTAACTTGACAAAACAGTTTTAACTTGTATGTCTACTTAATATGTTTTAGTTTGTACAAAGCTATCAGCAGAAGAGGGACACAATTTTCTGTACTTTTACAAATAAAATGAGTTATCGTGCAAGATAGATGCAGAAACTAGCCCAAAATATGTTTAGAGGTATTATTTATTTATTCGTAATGTTAAAATTTATCTGTTATTTTTTAAAAAAGACGAATCGAAAACCAATAATTGTTCAGGAAGGTACAAGAGTATTCAGTTTAGTGTCCCGTAGATTGTTTTCTCCATTATCGACCAACAGTTATGGGTTGTGGAAAAACAATTTTAGAACCATTCCCCGTGAGTGCCAGCGAATATGAACCCATAAATGATTCATCCCATACAGATTCATTGAATCGCCTCCAGCGTGCAGCCCCACCGAAAATAGCAAAAATGGAATTAAACATATTTTAAAACACAACCTTTAAAAAACTTTTCAGGAAACAAAGACCATCTGAATGGCATAAAAATAAGGCAAAAGCTTTAGAAAACCGAGGTAAGGAGTATTTAAACACATGTGGTTGTGGAGAACTCCATAGAATGCAATATTTCTGAAATTTATCTGAAAAAAAAAGAATGCAGGTGTGGCGGTCAAATTAAAATATACTTTGTATTTGCATTTTATGTATGCGTTTCACGTAAACATAACCTTGATATTACTTTGTAATATCATACCCAAAATGAAGGCGATAATGTTTATGCACTCATTGAGAACTGCAGGAAAAGCAAACGTATATAGATTCCAATGAAATGGTTCTCCTTGATAAGAAATACTAAAAAAAGACCCACACCATTGTACGACTTAATTGAAATAGAAAACAAGGATTTACTAAATTTCAAGCAATTGGTTTCACTTATAAATTGGACTAAAGTTACACAAAATGAAAAATTTAATGTATGTAAAATCAGAGAAGGTAAATTATATAAAGAAGTATTTTATAAATTATTTTATAAATATAAATTCAATGAAGACTTTAAAAAATTAAAGATTATTACTGACTAAAACCAAAAGATCTCTATGTGACAGAATTTGGTTCCAAAACATTACCAGCATTTCTGTGGCACACTAAAGAACGTAATTGGCGAAGAATATGTGGCCATGTTTGAAAACGATAATTAAAAAATCTTTTTTTTTTATTAAATTATTATATAATTTTTTGCTTTATAAATTAATAATTAAAAACTAAAGCCATACTTATGTATTTATTCCCATGTTTTACTTTTATTACCAAATGTTTATTTACAAATATTATTTAAATACTTTTAGCTAGAGTTGATTGTACATTTTTTATTATAATTTTATTTTTAAATCAATAAAAAAAAAATTTAACACATTTTTAAAAATTAACAGGTTTTTGATAATAATTTAAAATGTACGTTCGTCTATGTAGGCAAATTGGATTTAATACTTCAGATATTTTTAAAACCAGACAATGCTATGAATACAAGGACGACCAACGAAAACATTAAAGAAACATCAAAAAGATGCTAAGTCGACTTACACGACTACTTGGTGAATTTTTTTTTTGTGTGCTAAAGAATGCTATGTCTGTTTCAATTATTATAGACCTAAAATTTTCAAAATTGGAAAGCGCGAAAAGAATTGCATTAAATTTTTAATAAAAACAGTGAAAGACTCAAAGTTCTACCTCATACAGTTTTCGAGATATTGCCGGCAAAACTCACTTTTTCGACTTGGCATGTTTTGAAATTGAGTTTTCAATATATATTTCTATCCAGCTGATGTCGTTTGTACTGTAGCTGATATAGGCAAATAAATAAATAAATCAATAAACAAAAATCATTAGAGTATAGGATCACTTTTATATTTTTTCCTCATCTTGTTTGCTTAGTTTTGCAGCCATAACTCATAAACGATTGACGATTTCTCATTTCAATTTTTGGCAAAATTGTAGCTAAGGCTTAAATAAATAATTTTTATTAATAAATCCATGTAAAAAGTCAAGTTGGATTAATTTTATCAAAAGATAAAATTTTTTTTTAAGATTTCCCATTTTTACTCCCTTCCTTTTAACTCATAATATCTGTTTGTCTGTTGGTCTGTTTGTTTTCACCCTTTTGCCGTGATCCAATCGATGTAAGATATTGCAGGCAGACTCGTGGCAACGTTTACAAAAATTTACTTATATTATATTTTTGAGATTTTGGACATAGATATTATTCTAGCATGCATCATTTTCAGTCAATTATATAATTACATGATGGTAAACTTAATTTACAAAGAAAGGGAGTATAATAAAAACTTGGTTTTGATGGGTTAGTTTTTAGTTCAAATTTTTGAATAACATAGCGTGCTCATGGCGTATGATTATTATTAGTAGTATCGAACAGGGACCGAAAATAGCAGTTATTTTGAAATTTTAAAACAAAAAAGTATATAGAAGCAAATGTCGGAAAACTGATTCAAGTATACCATATTCATCCTTATGAACTAGTCTATGATAAAATATATTGATTTTTAAAATATTGATTTATATTTTTTCGAGCAAAAAAAAAAAAAACAGTTATTTTTTGATTTTTACTTTTTCGAGCAAAAATAGCAGTTATTTTTATTGTAATTTGTTCAAGCAAATATCAATAGTAATATCAAGTATATTTTAAACATCAGTATTTAGTTTTACTAACTAACATTAGTGCTGCCACATTTTCCACTGGCAAATTGTACCGCAACTCTCCTAGAACCAACTTGACGGCTGAAAAGGATCTCTGTTTTTCTATATAGTTATCAATTACATAAAAAGCTTTGCGAACATTGCCATTAATTATTATGCCGTCATCGTCATCATCAGAGGAAGAGTTTAAATTTCCATTTCCCGCAACCCACTATTTAGTAAAGAACATCATTTTGAACACTACCTTCATTTACTAAAAATAGTTGATCTTCACCATGTGTTGGCACGATAGACTAATCGTTTTGCTTGAATTAATATAAACATTTGTTAATGTTTAACTTACCAGTTTCAAATTTTGAATTTGCTGAAAAACTTTTTTTAACCCTTCGGTTAGCGAAGGACAAGGTACCCCAAAAGTTGCCCTGTTTTCCAAGAGAATTTTGTCAGAAATCGTTTAAAAGGAAATTCAATTTGATGCGCCCAATAGTTTAGTTCTTATTGAGGTTTAAAGGTGAGTAGTACAGGAACGCATGACAAGGTCCGTAGGGACCTTTAGGGACATTTTAAACGAGTTCTTCGAATTTAACATTTGTTTTATTACTTTCCAATACTAATCTCTATTTGAAGATATACGCGGATGTTTAAGCTAGAAGTAGACAACGAAAAGGGTATAAATGCGGTTATAGTTCCGTAAGCAGCTGTTTTATTATTTGAGCACATTTCAAACGTGTTCTTCGCATTTACCGTCGAAGCCAGCCAACTATAGTATAAAGGTATGGTGGTTGTGTGACTCAAAATCATTTTATCCTGTCAAAGGAATGATTTATTCTGGTAAATTGCCTGACCAGGAGCATGAAATAAATCAAGGCCAAAACGTTGTACTTGCTCTTGAGGATAAATATTTGGATTCTGGCCGCACAATTTATGATGACAATTTCTTCAGTACATTGAACTTGGCGCGTATTTTGATAAGAAAGAAAACTGCATATGTTGGAACAGTACGCTCTAACAAAACATTTGTGCCACGGGAGTTACATAAAAATCGTACGCGGCCAATCAACAGCACATTGTTTGGGTTCAACGAAGGGGATATAGCACTATGCTCGTATGTGCGCAGGAAGAATAAATCAGTAATTTTGCTATCTACACAAGATTACACTTGCGATGTGAACATGGAAACTGAAAAGAAGAAGCCCTTAGCCATTCTTGATTACAATGCCAACAAATCCGGCGTTGATACTATGGACCAGATGCTTGGTACGTGTACATGCAAGCGCTCAACAAAGCGCTGGCCCCTTGCCATGTTTTACAATATGCTCGACATCGTTGCATTAGCTGCATTCATAATATTCAACGAGATGAATCCAGTGAAGAGAAGTGACAGACAGCGCTCATTCCTCCTTATGCTTACTAAGCAATTGGCATTACCCAACATTGAAGAACGTGCCCTGAATACTCGCATAACTGCATATCCAAGGATACGGAATGCAATGGAGGAATTTGATGTCAAGGTAAGAATTAAGAATTCTAAAGGTCAAAAGCAGAACGATTATATCTATTTTTCCATTTAAGATAGTACCAAGACCAACAGAAGCAGCTGCACCGTCGTTTGCGCTAAGGACAAACAGGCCATCATGTCGACTATGCCGTTCAGAGGACGGTCGTCAACGCAAAACTAGGGCCTATTGATGTTCCTGCAACAATTCAGTTTGTGCAGAGCATTAAAGATTAATGCATCGGTGCATAACCTGCACTCAAAATGAGGAACAACCATCGCAAAAATAGTTTTTTTTAGTTTTATTCATTTTAAGACTAAATTTTCATAATAAAATTCATAAAAATTAATTATGTTGGTATAAAAAAAAAATATTTTAATTTATTTATCAACACTTTAATTAATAAACAATAATAAAATAACAAAACAAAAATTTTTAAATGTCTTTTTCATAGAAAAAGGTCCCTACGGACCTTGTCATGCGTTTAAGGGCACCAGAAGTTTGCTAGATGGAGAGTTAAGTGCGGTTTCGCTGCTTTTTTTTTTACGTGTTATATATTGTGTCATTTCCCAGTAACATAATTTGTCTTGATTCTATATTGGTCAAAATCTTTTTACTTATTTCAGGGTTTGTATTTTTCAACTGAAAAGACAGTCGCAGCCAGTCACCTAACAGCAACCGACTCTTTTCAATTTTAACGTTAATACATGTACAGGTGTTAGAACTGAGACAAAGTTTTCGATTGATACCCATTCATAAACCTTGAGTTGATCAGATGGTGAATTACTTATGCAAAACTCCTTTAACTCCAAAAAAATATTAACTGTTATTTTTGATCGAAAAAATAAAAATCCAAAAATAACTGTTATCATCTGACTTTTATGAAAAAATTAATAACTGTTACGATACCTGGCAGCGAAGAAGATATGTAAACTAGGGCGCGTCGATCTAATAATCGCCCAAGTGACAATGAAGATCATATCGTAGGGATCAAAATAACAAACTTTGCCCGAGGAACCATGCCACTGAAACGAATTCTGATGTCCCGAATATTGACCTGTCTGTCTGTCTTTCTCACTTTGATCCATTTAGAGTGCCCCAATCGAGTCCAAATGTGTGATCGACCCCCACCCATGCCAGTGGCACACCCCCTGGAACCCCCATACAAACATTTCAGAAAATCACCATTTTTTGTTTAGAATTGGGTTGACTATGTTTGATTTAGTATTAAAGTTAACACTCATACGTATGCGTATATTCTACTCTGCTAATAAATAATAATCATACGCCTTGACTATGTTATGTTATTCAAAAAGATCGATCGGATGAGGGTAAATAACTTTTAAATCACTCCGTGATTATGCGTGACTCTGCGTGACTACCCCAAAATTAATCTGTAGTCACAACAAGACTATGGGCCAAGTTTTAGATCAATTGCATGGGGGAATGGGGTTGCCCCATGGCAGACAGACAGACTGACAGACAGACAGGTCAAAAGTTGGGACATCCGAATTCGTTTTAGAGGTATGGTTCCTTGGGAAAAGTTTCTTATTTTGATCCCTAGAATATGATTTTCCTTGCCACTTGAGCGATTTTTTGCCTCCCTACAAATCGACCCGCCCTAACGTATACGTATGAGTGATATTTTCAGTACTAAGTTAAACAAATTACATTCAACCTAACTTGGAATTTCTAATCCCCAGGAAAATTAACTCGAAAATGGCCACAGTGTTACCACTATATAATTAAAGCTTTCATTATTCTATTTTATTTTACTTTTAAAAACTAAATTAATAAATACAGTTAAGCTGAACATATTTCTTGGTTATTTTGGTATTTCCAACAGAAATTGATTCATATAATTTGCTTCCGATTAAAAATACCAAAAACTTTAGGGTTTTTTTCTTATAACCATTTTCGGTTTAAAATATGTTGTTTAAGAAAATTAGTAGCTTTGTTTTATTGTGTTGGTCCAATTATTTTAGTTTATTAATTTGTATTGATACGCGGCTCTAATTTTGTTGCTGCCTTCTGCTTTAGGCCATATTATTAAAAGTACAGTTATTGCGCTTTCAAACATTAAGGGGTAAGGTTTTAAAACCTTTTTTTGTATTTCTTTTTCTGGACGTACAACATGTCGAGAGTATTGCGTCAAAATTTCAAGTAAATCGGAGCAAAATATAAGAAGATACAGCGCACAGTGGACCATTTGACGAGAAGGCGGTCAAAAATCTATAACTTTTGATTGGATCGGAATTTTGATATGCGGTTGTTTATGTTTGGTAGGTGAGACTCTAGCCTTTAAGTTTTGCTGTAAAACGTAATTCTCGACCGAAAATAAAAAAAGTTACGGAGGGTTTAAAATACTTTTTCATTTGTAGTTGAATTTTAGTACAAAAGTGAAGTGTTAGTCTTATTTTTTCAGTTAATTTTACAAATAACACTTTTTAACAATTTTTTAAGTTAATTTTTTCAGAAAATGCCCAACTTTGGCCCCCGTAAACTTTTTAGTCCTAATGTGCGCAAGGGCCAAAGGTTGTTTTTTTTTTTTTTTTTTGAAAGATCCCGAGTTAAAATATAGTTTATTAAGCAGCGAACGTAAAAGTTACCTTATATTGGTTCAAGATAGAGAAGTTTCAATGAAAAACTCTTTTTGCTTTAGTTAAATTTTTTTTTATTGTCTTTTTAAATATTTCTATATCAATTTTTATGGTAAATTTATGAAATATAACAATTTTTATTGTAAATTTACAAAATATATAAATTTTTAAATCAAGAAAATTTTTTAACTATATAAAAAAAAAGTGTAACTTATTGTTAGTGTAATGAAAAAGTACTTTAAATCAACCAATTTTAGTAAAAATTTGTTCTAAATAGACTTGATTTTCACCTTCTAGAAGTTGTTTAGCTTCCTCGTCTAATTCAATAGAGGTAGTTTTACATTTTTGACAAATGTTGGACATATATGGATCTGAAGTGGACATATATGGCGTACTCTCTAAATTTTTTTGCATTTATCTTTCTGTTGCATGCTAGAACTTGTAATATGATTTTGAATTGTCTTATTAATTCATGATCTACACGTGTGATAGATGCTGCAGTTTCCGGATCGGAAAAAAATCTCCTTGCAGTATTTCCATCATTTGTGTTTCCTTCCCCTTGTTTTGGTTGGTCGATTGCGAGGCCTAGCTGTAGATATTTTTGTTGAATTAGTTTTTTTTTGCTTCCAAATCATAACCCAATTTAAGAAATTGCTCCATGAAACGTTTCTAGTTTCCTTAAGACTGTCGTCTTCTGGTGGGGGTTGGCTTAATTGACTTGATGTCTTTTGGCATATAATGCAGCTTGACGTTGACTTTGTTCCAGTTAAAACTTGTGCAACTTTTCCATCAATCATTTTGAGACACATTTTAAAATGTACTTCAATGTCTTGTCATCAAATTTAAATATTACTGGTTGAAGTTCCTTAATTTGATCTTTTATTTTTTGAACTTCTTCAGTTATGAAATCTTTGGTTTCCTTTTTGAATGCAAATTTTATTGGTCTGCAATACTTTGTTGAAGAAGGAATTTCATTTTTCCATATATCAATTTCTGTTGCTCTACTAGACGCTATACCTTTTTGTTAAGCGCAATGGAACGAAAGATACCATAAATAAATTAGCGTCTGATGAATTTTCGGCATTAAATTGCTTGTATTGTTTCTGACCAGAGGATCCATCACATCCCCATTTAGAAATTAAAGTAATGCAAGCTTATTTAGCAATCGTTCTGCAGTATGTTCAAGGAGATCTTGCAATTTTATTTCTGCTGATGTTGAAGTGACACTAATAGCAGATTGTGAAGGTAAGCATTCTTTTTTGGCAGAAACTAAATCTCGATACTCTGGAAAGATCCCACAATTCTTTTCAATGGTTCGCTTCCGCAATTCCTTATGTTGATTTTTGGTCAATTTCAAATCCAAAAATAGGGCGAACGCTTCTTCCGGCGTAAATTTCTTATCTTCAATTGGTGTAGGAATGCTTTTCAAAATCCTCTTTGTGCGCCTTGGGCTCGCTTCTACTATTTTTTCAATTATTTCAATTCTATTTTTTTATTTTGTGTTGGCTGAATTTGGTGCAAATATGAATCCTTAATTATTCTTTGAGAAATTTCTTCATTGATATTCTCCAGCTTGCGCCTTCGAGATCTTTCACTACATCCGTCAATTGGTTTTGCTGGTCTACCCTTTTTTCCACTTTCGTTGGCAGTTGTAGATGCACTCTCAAAAATAAGTTCCTTTATTAACCAGTCTTGGTAACGTTTGTACATTTTTGCCTTACTGTGAGAGCATTCAATGTACCGTCTTTTCAAATTCGATGTAAAATTAGTAATTTCTCCTTTGTGCATTTCAATGTCTTCTAGGTTACAATTCTTAAAGAAGTCGTTGCTCACTATGTGCAAAATTACATCGTCTACATCATTTCGTTGAAAATAAATATCTGCCAGATCTCTGTAACAGTACTTAGCCATTGCACAAATTGTAATGAATAATAATTATGGAAACATTATTATAAATACTCTTTCTTGCAATTATGTAAAATAAAAATTTTTATCTTTTATTACCACTTTTCGAAGCATAAAAAACCCACACCCTAACCCCTTTTAAAAGGTGAAGCATACCTGCTCATATCTTAAAGGGCTATGTCGCAATAGTTTTTTTTTTTTTTACCATTTACCTGTTATTTAAATTGTTTTCCATTTTGTCAGGTATTAAACTATATAACTCTAATTCAGACTATTAATGTTTTTGAAAGATACCTATGTAAATGTACCTGTAACAATTAAGCGCATTATATATCAACCCTTTTTTATAAGTATATAACAACTCCTGACAACTCTACCGACACGCAAAAAAATACACCGCGGTGCACAGGTACGACCAACTTTTGTATTCATAACACTCAGACGGACGGACGGACATCGTTTAATCGACTCAGAAAGTGTTTTTGGGTCAATCCGTATAATAAAAGATGGATAAAGGTCCAATATTTTTGGCAGTTACAAACATCACCTCAAACTTAATATATCCTAACCACATAGTGGACAACTTTTGTATTCATAAATTTTGCAGAAAATATCTAACCTTGGGTCAGAAAAATTGTTCTGGTGCACACGGGCGGAAACTGGCGGGCATATAATGGGGTATAGGAGTATAGGGGAGGGTTCGGACTATAGAAAAGTGCAAGATTTTTTCTCACTGCTTTTGACTGGCAGGGGTTATGCTCTATTAAGTAGGAGATTTTCGGAAAATTTGGACCTTTTTTGAGAAATAATTTTTTTTTTAATTTCGGAATGACTCAGTGATTTTACATTTTCAGCATTAATAGTATGGAAGCCACAAAATTATACAGAATTTAGTTTACTTCAAAATCTTTTAAATCCAAAAAGTTACAGTCATTCAAAAATAAAAATTTACAAAGAAATTTTTAATTTTAGCAAAATACTGAGAAAGCCCATTTTCGAAGACCCTGTTCGCTGTGATATAGTTGAGATAGAGTCGCTCCCGAGGTTTACTAGTATTTACTTTTAAATGAGTAACATAACTGTATAATCGGTAACAAAAAAAAAAAAATGATTTTTGGCCGCCTTCTCAAAATATGGTCTACTGTGCAGCCTTTCCAGCGACCGGCCTCATACGGTATATCGTATATAAATCAGTTTTTAAAAAACTTTAAATCGATTTTCTCACAAATAAATGTTCGATTATTTTGAAATTTTACAGACTATATCTACACATAAATCATCAGGTATTAACAACAAATTCCCGAAATTTTGTAGCAAAAATCGTGTTTTTCACTTCAAAATGCTGCCAAAAAAAACATATGTCTGGAAACATATGTCACCTTTTAAACGCATTTTTATTTTTTTATTTCACATGATCCGGTAACGAGTTATGATGTTCACCGCAAAACAGCAACGCCTCCGGAGATTCGCTGTCACGGACTTATTTATTAAAATTTTTAATTGAAAATTTTTTCAACAAATAATCCAACATTATTCGTATCTTCAAAAAAGAATAAAGAATAAATTTTCTGTATACACAATTTAAGCTTCAGCAATTTCTGGTTAAATTGGCATTTGCAGCGACCATTAATAAATCATAAACAGTGAAAATATTTGATAAACATTTGAAAATATTATGTGTCATCTTTTCGATATAATAAAAACTTACATATTTTCACTTCAAATGAAAAAAACAAGTAAGAAAACTATAGTCGGTTTAGACCTATCTCTTAGGTCAAACTAATTAGTTATAGAAAATGATCATAAACCAAATTTGAGTGGCATTGTTATTAATTTTTTTAACTTCGGATATGAAAAAATTCATACTGGATGCTATATTGATAGGTCGAAAAATGGACCAATCCTGACCATGTTTGGTAACGTCACTTATTTTGTGCAAAAACTTATATAAACCAAATTTGAGGAAAATGTGTTCAACATTTTTGTTTTTTATTTAAGTTTTTCTATTTAAGTGAAGATCGGGAATCAGCTTCATATGACCCCAAAACAAGGGTCGTTCAATACAAATGATGGCAATATCGCAAGAATATTCTTTTGAGATCCAGAAACAGCATCTGAAATATCAGGAGTGGATTTAAACCATATTCTCAGATTTAAATTATCCTAGAAGTACTTGCGTACAATGAAGAAATTGACTCTAGATAACTTGGAGATTATGCTAAGGAAACTGCAAAAATATATACAACCAACTACCCATGGAGAAATATGTCTGCAACAGTTCACAAAATCCTTTATCATGGAGAAATTGTCATTAAATTTCATTTATTGCCACTTGCAGATCTATCAGAGGAGGTACATTGTGACAAATGCAATTAAAAGCTATTGCTGTTTTTATATTTAAAATGTTTTTTTAAAATTATCAAATTTGACAGCAAAAAATAATAAATTTTTCTGCATTAATAGCAAGATTTTTAGATACTTAATACGTTTTTTTTAAGTGTAAGTGTTCTTTGAGTATAAACAAATTTGCTAATTTGACAACAAAAAATTTTTAATTTTTCAGTAATAATAGCAAAATCTACAGTTGATTTTACTATTTTTTTTTTTTGAGTGTTAAAATTTTTTTGAGTGCAACATTAAAAAAATCCCATTATTACAAAAAGTGTTTATAATTTTTATTAAAATCCAAATATTAAATTTTTTTTAATAAATAAAAAAGTAAACACATATTTCACTTAAAAGTTAAAAAAATCAATAGTTAAACTTTGACCTAGAATTCCTTAAAAAGTCCTCAATCAATTTTAATGTAATTAAAACTGAGTCAACTAAATATCTATCCACTAAAAAGGAAATTACTTAAATATTTTGATCGGTTTAAAAGTTACCGAATTTTGGCCAATGAAAAAAAATTTTCAGACACTGTGCAGCGTTGGCGGCTAATATTAAAATGTTATATAATTTTAATATATTCATAAAGGAAATATAACTATAGTTTTGTCAAAAAACTTTTTCAATTGTTGTTACTTCTAGTATTAGTTTAATTTCTTCTTTTTGTAGAAATAAATACAGTATTGTGGGGAACCTAAGCAACTTCTCCTAGTACAGTAATCAACGCGGCGTTAATTAACATATTTTTTCTTATACAAATATCTACACTCTAATGTACACACATTCGTAGAGACATCAATAACCCAATTTACATTTGGATTGACTAACTTATCTCGATGTCTTATCGATATTTCAACTTTGGTGCTGAATAAAATAGAATTGTAATACTTATGTAGCCAACAATTTAATGTTGACCCGACTAACAACTTTTTCATAGTTTTATTTCCGGTTTCAATTCAAACACTCATAAAAATTCAGACAAACAAATCTAAATTGAAATAAACTTGTATTTTTCCATTTCTATGCAATCAACACAAAACAACAATTTTTGATGGACTATAAGTTTTAAGTAAAATTTGCTACAAAGTCAAGCAAAAAAACTTTTAATGCAAACATTGCTGCAACCAAAACCATTACTGCTACTACTTTATACTACCACCATCTGCATATAAAAACTAAACAAATTTTATTACTGCCCTTTTTCATCGACAAATTCATTTTGGCTTTCCTCCATATACCAACTGACCCCAATACTCGTATACTTGCAGTTCCTAAGTGTGTTTCAAAATTGTTAACTAACCATAGAATAAAGTATGAACATAAAATCAAACAAGCCAAAAATAAAAAAAAAAACCCAACAAGTTTTATCTAAATTTTTATGATGATTTATAGTTGAAAGTAGTTAAAGGAAACATCTGTCCCTGAATGTAAAAATATCCACTGGAGAAAAATAAAAAATCTAAAAAACAGAATCCCTAAGCAATATTAATGGTGCAGGTAACTGCCTGCATTCTAATGTTTATATATTACTTTTGTTCTTATTACAAAGTCGCCAGAATTTAAAAGACAAAATTAGTATTGCACTAATTTAAATAAATAATTTAAAATATACCAGATATTTGGAAAACAAGTACTTTTTGAAGAAAATTAAATTTTAACTTTTAAAAGAATATTTACTTTTTAAAGAAATGGTTTTATTTAAAGAAAAGGAATTATTGAATGAAATTGTATTTTCTTAAGAAAAGGTACGTTTAAAGAAACGATATTTATTTTTAATAAAATGTACCTTTTAAGGAAAACTTGTTTTTTTTAATTTGTTATTGTAAGAAAATGTAGCTATTGAAAAAGAGATACTCTTTAAAAAGAGACACTTTTTAGAGAAATGTACTTTTTAAAAAAAATTTACTTTTTTTGTTAAGAAAATTACTTATATTTTAAGAAAATTTACTTTTTAAACAAAAGGTACTTTTAAAAGAAAATGCGCTTTTTAATGAAAAGGTACTATTTAAAGATAAGAAGTTATATAATGAAATTGTACTTTGTAAAGAAAAGGTACGTTTAAAGAAAAGATATTTATTTTTAATAAAATGTACATTTTAAAGAAAACTTGCAGTTTTATTAAAATAAGCTATTACAAGAAAATGTACCTTCCTATGGAAAGGCACCTTTTGAAGAAGAGGTACGTTTTAAAGAAAATCAATTTTTTTGTAGAAAATTTACTTTTTTTTAAAGAAAATTTCCTTTTAAAGAAAAGGTACTTTTAAAAGAAAAGGTACTATATAAAGAAAAGGAGTTATTTAACGAGATTGTACTTTCTTAAGAAAAGGTAATTTTAAAGAAAATATATTTATTTTTAGTAAAATGTACTTTTTAAGGAAAACTTACTGTTTCTTCTAAATTTGCTATTATAAGAAAAGGTACCTATTGAGGAAGAGGTACTTGTTAAGAAAGATGTACTTTTTTAAAAGAGGCACTTTTTAAATAAGTGGAACTTTTTTAAGAAAATTTAAATTTTTTAAAAAAGAAAATCCACTTTTTTTAAGAAACATACTTTTTAAAGAAAATATACTTTTGAAAGAAAATGCACTTTTTAATGAAAAGGTACTATTTAATGAAAGGAGTTATTTAATGAAATTGTACTTTGTTAAGAAAAAGTACTTTTAAAGAAAAGATATTTATTTTTAATAAAACAAATTTTCTATTATGAGGAAAGATGCCTGCTTATGAAAAGGTACCTTTTGAAGAAAAGGTACTTTTTAAAAAGAGACACTTTTTAAAGCAGAAAAATTTTTAAAGAAAATTTATTTTTTTTTTTAAATATTTACTTGTATTAAGAAAACTTCCTTTAAAGAAAGTTGCTTTTAAAATAAACTTTACTTTCTAATGAGAATGTACTTTCTTAGGAAAAGTTACGTTTAAAGAAAATATATTTGTTTTTAATAAAATGTACTTTTTAAGGAAAACTTATTGCTTCTTTTAAATTTGCTATTATAAGTAAAGGTACCTGCTTATGAAAAGGTAAAGGTACCTTTTGAAGAAGAAGTACTTTTTCAAAAGAGACACCTTTATCAGAAGTACTTTTTAAAGAAAATTTATTGTTTTTAAGAAAATTTGCTTTTTTAAGAAAATTTCCTTTTAAAGAAAAGGTACTTTTAAAAGAAAATATACTTTTTAATGAAAAGGTACTATTTCACGAAAAGGAGCTGTTTAATGATATTGTACTTTCTTAAGAAAAGGTTCTTTTAAAGAAAAAATATTTATTTTTAATAAAATGAACATTTTAAGGAAAACTTACTGTTTCTTTTCAATTTGCTATTATAGGAAAAGGCAGTTATTGAGAAAGAGGTACTTTTTAATTGGGAAGGAAAGGTACTTATTGAAGAAAATGTATTTTTAAAACAAAAGCTACTTTAGAAAAAATTTACATTTCAAAGATAATTTACTTTTATAAGAATAGGTACTTTTTAATGAAAAAGTACTTTTATAAGAATAGGTACTTATTAATGAAAAAGTACTTTTCAATGAAAAGGTATTTTTTTTTATTGAAAAATTAGTTTTTAACGAAAAGGTATTTTTGAAGGAACAGATACTTTTTGAGAAAAGGTACTTTTTAAGAAAAGGTAATTTTTAATAAAAGGAACTTTTTAAGAAAGGGTACTTTTTAAGAAAATGTTCTTTTTAGGAAAAGGTGCTTTTTACAAAAACATAATATTTAAGAAAAGGTAATTTTTATGAAAAAATGCTTTTATAAGAAAATTTACTCTTTAAAGAAAGTGTAATTTTCAAAAAATAGTTGATTTTCAAAGAAAATGTACTTTTATAAGAAAATTAACTTGTAAAAAAATTAACTTTTTAAAGGAATGTTTTTTTTAAGAAAAAGTACTTGTTAAAAAAAATTTACTTTTACTTTACTTTATATTACATTTAAAAGAAAAGTTATTTCTCAAAGAATGTTTACTTTTGAGAGGAAATTTATTTTTGTAAGTACTAGTATATCCCAGCACTCGAAATTCGAGTGCAAATTCTAGGAAATATTATTTTTTCATTCAAATATTTGTCTTCTAATGTTTTTTTAATCTATATATATATGTAAAATTTATGAATACTTAAATGAGCCTAAAGGTATACTAATAAATTTTAGCAATTCACAATTCAACACAGAGCATCTGATATATAATTTGAATCATTCGTATTAACGAATTATTATAAATATATTATTTTATTTTATTTAATATATATTTAAGACATAATAGACATAAAGTTTATCATTCTCAACTTCTCCTCCATATGAAATATAACAATGCCAATCTCCAATTTCTAAAGAAAATGAACTTTTGAGGAAAAGGTAGATTTTAAAGAGAAGATGTTAAGCAAGAGTGTTAAATTCTGCTGGGCCGAATCTTTGATACCCTCCACCTATATTTTAAACTCAGTATTACAACCAATATTGGGTACGGCTACCACTTCAAAACTGTTGTCGGTACTGAAATTTAAATTTCGAATACCAATTAAATTTTCTAGTTGGCCAGTTTCTATTTTGTCTTTTATAGAAAGAATTCGTTACTATTTGAAAAATTACATTATTTTTCTTTAACAAGAGTAGCAAACCCCCATTGAAATTCATTATATAACGCAGCCAGCGTTATAACACCCAAAGTTTGACCCCTATAAGAAAGTTTTGAGATAATTCATGATAATTAAAAAAAAAAGAAATCAACTGAAAAAATCAACTAAAAATTTCCAGATATTAATATTAAAATAAGCAAATTTTAAAATATTTTTATCTGAATTAGCTAGTAAATTTTAATTTTTAATTTTCCATTTTTCATTTTCGATTTTTCATGTTTCATGTTTCATTTTTCCTTTTTTAATTTTTCATTTTCCATTTTCCATATTTTCCGTTTTCTATTTCTAATTTTTCATTTTTCATTTTCCATTTTTCATTTTTTATTTTTAATTTTTAATATTTCATTTTCCATTTTTCATTTTCCATTTTTCATTTTTTATCTTCCATTTTTCATTTTTTATCTTTCATTTTTCATTTTTCTTTTTTTGATTTTCCATTTTCCATATTCCAAATTTAACTTTTCATTTTCCATATTCTATATTCCAATTTTCATTTTTCATTTTCCATTTTTCATTTATCATATATCATTTTCCATTTTCCATTTTTAATTTATCATTTCTAACTTTTAATTTTCCATTTCCCATATTCCATTTTTCATTTTTCATTTTCATTTTTTATTTTTAATATTCAATTTTCCATTTTTCATTTTCCCTATTCCGTATTCCATTTTTCATTTTCCGTTTTCTATTTCTCATTTTTCAGTTTTCATTTTTAATTTTTAATTTTTCATTTTCCATTTTTCATTTTTCAATTTTCATTTTTCATCTTTAATTTTTCGTTTTTAATTTTTTATTTTCCTTCTTTCATTTTCTGTTTTCCATTTTAATTTTTCATTTTCCATTTTTCATTTTTCTTTTTCGTTTTCCATTCTCCATTTTTCTTTTTTCATTTTCCATTTTTCATTTTCCATTTTTAATTTTCCATTTTTACTTATTAGTTTGCAATGTTTCATTTTCCATTTTCCATTTCCCATTTTCCATTTTTCATTTTCCATTTTCCATTTCTCAGCTTTCATTTTTAATTTTTAATTTTCCATTTTTCATCTTCCACTTTTTATTTTTCAATTTTCATTTTTCATCTTTCATTTTTCGTTTTTAATTTTTTATTTTCCATCTTTCATTTTCCGTTTTCCATTTTAATTTTTAATTTTTCATTTTCCGTTTTTCATTTTTCTTTTTCATTTTTCATTTTCATTTTCCATTTTTCATTTTCCATTTTCCATTTTTAATTTTCCATTTTTAATTATTAGTTTGCAATTTTTCATTTTCCATTTTCCATTTTTGATTTTACATTTTTTATTTTTATTTTTCATTTTCCATTTTTCATTTTTCATTTTTCATTTTTCATTTTTCATCTTTCATTTTTTATTTTCCTTTTTTCTTTTTCCAGTCTCCTGTTTCCAGTTTCCATTTCCCATTTTTCATTTTTAATTTTAATTTTTCATTTTTCGTTTTCCGTTTTTCGTTTTCCATTTTCCAGTTTTCATTTTCCATTTTTTATTTTTCACTTTTCATTTTTCAATTTTAAATTTTTATTTTTCATTTTTCATTTTTTATTTCCCATTTTTCATTTCTAGTTTTTCATTTTCCTATTCCACTTTCCTTTTCCATTTTCCATTCTTCATTTTCCATTTTTAATTTTTAGTTTTCAATTTTTCATTTTTAATTTTTCATTTTTCATTTTTCATATTTCATATTTCATATTTCATATTTCATATTTCATTTTCATTTTACATTTTTCATTTTACATTTTTCAATTTTCAATTTTCATTTTTCATTTTTCATTTTTCATTTTTCATTTTTCATTTTTCATTTTTCATTTTTCATTTTTCATTTTTCATTTTTAATTTTTCATTTTTCATTTTCCATTTCCCATTTTTCATTTTGAATTATTCATTTTCCATTTTCCATTTTTCAATTTTCAATTTTCATTTTTCATTTTTCATTTTTCATTTTTCATTTTTCATTTTCCATTTTCCACTTTTCATTTTTCATTTTCCATTTATCATTTTTCATTTTTAATTTTATTTTTTTCTTTTTTATTTTGTATTTATTTTTAATTTTTAATATTTAATTTTATTGATAAAAAAATATGTGGTAAAACTTGCTAAATCCTATGTGCGACTTGCAGTATTAATATGCACACAATTGTAATGACTTCAACAATACGGAGAATTGCAACATACTAGCAGATTCCAGCCCTCGAAATTCGAGTGCAAATTCTACGAAATTTTATTTCTTCATTAAATAAGGACGCTAAAGGCATGCTAATCAATTAAAGCCAATCCACAAATCAGCACAAAAAACGAACTCATTTTTATTACCTACACAAGCATTGTATAATTTTTTGTATGTGTTAGTAGCAACTTTAAATGCAATTTACTCAAAATAAAGGAAAAAATTTAGAAATCTGTAAATCAGAAAAACCGCTAAAAAGAAATACCTTTCAAATAATATACGTTTGGTCAAAATCGGGATAAAACGGTAGAACAAAACATCGGTCACAAGGAATCGCCTAGCCTATTAATATTATGGATAAAATATATCTTAAGAAAAACAACAAACACACTGAAAAATTTTATTTTTCAATAGTTTGTTCAAAGTTTCATTCATAACTCGTGACCCCTTTGACCGATTTTGACGATTTTATATAGCAGCTCCTTTGGGATGTTAATAAACGATTTTATATAAAAACGAACGGACTAGCTTAGATATTGACAGCGTAATCGTGATTTCCACAGACATACGGACAGATGGACAGACGGTCATCAGTAAATCAACTTCCCCTGTTATAATGATCATTTCAATGCGTTACAAACGGAATGACAAATCTATATATACCCTCTGCCACTGAGATATGGAGGGTATAAAAATGTTTATACTTGACATGCCCTTATTGTTTTTAATAATTTCTGTTTTATTAGTTTTTTATTTTTACAAATATAAAACCAACACTTTTTTTCTGCGATCTTTATCATTTAATTGTTGAAATAAAAATCCGTTTCGTTAATATTTTTGATAGCTGTTATTTTCACTAGATCGGTTTTGGTTCCTGATGAGGGTTGATGGCTCGATCTGAAACAGTTGTTTTTTTAATGCAGTGCACTGTATTAATGCCAAGAAAATATATTATATGTAGGAGAATAGAAAGCGTACCATTTATGGATATTTTACTTTATTATATATATATTGTAAGCTACAGGAAAGTTCTCAGCGGGAAATATATTCCATATAGGGCTTTTAAGGCTTATTAACGAATTTTCGCGGTAATACGCTGTGCAATCCACTGGACAATGGACTGTAAAAAGATGATGAGATGAGCAGGTAGAGCTAAGAAAAACATGTGTTCTCGGCAGTGTGATACAACCTATTTTCGGAAAATGCTCCAATGTGTCAATTGTATATAGTCCTTATATATAGTCCAGAAGCTTTTAAATAGACTGTGAAGCCTTTGCCAATATAAGGATGTTGTATTACATTTTATGCCATATTGTTGACATAAATAACAAGAAGAGCAGATGAGATGAAGTAATTCTTACACTCATTTAAGAAACCGAAGACTTGATGCTTCTTTCGACAATTGAAAAATGTATTTCTTCCAATAGATACAGATGACATTGATGGCTCCATGGGCCATCTATGAGTTAATAAACAACGTTGAGTTTTGTGACCATATGCACTCAAGTCCATTCAAAAATGTTAATATTCATATATTGCCTCATGCCGACATTTTTCCCAAAGTTTGGCCTTTGAAAGAAGGAATATGAATGGCAAATGTTGCTGTTGTCTGCAAAAGAGTAGATATGTTTGGAAGTTCGACACAGTAGGTAATTAAGCAAATGTAAAGGAGTAGGAACAGAGCCTTGCGTACCCTTGAATTTAGCTGAAAATTTTTGGATGAGACCTCATCTTAAACGACACGTATAGTGCTATCTCTGAGAAAACTCGATATCAACAGGGAAAAATTATTACCAGCACCAAATGCAATCAGTGCACAGTGGGGCCAATGACAGGTTTTTGAGGCAAAAAGTCAAGTTTTCAAGTCAACCATTTAAAAAAAAATAATATCGGAATTTTATATTTAACACTTTGCAACATTCAAATATAAAAAAACTAAAGTCAGGTGGCAACTCATTACGACATGCCGAGCTGTAAAAGTTGTCACATTTTGCTTTGCTACATTTTCTGACATTCAATCATAAACAAACAACAAAGGAATTTTGGTCGTCAAACAAAAACTTTTAAGATTAAAAAAATTCTGTAAAATGGAAAACACTTGTAAAGGTATGTTAATTAAAATGTTGTTAAAAATTGAAAAAAAAGTTAGATGTGGTACATAATTTTTTGTGTCAACATGTGTTGTCTTTTTTGTGGAGTTTTTGTTGTCCATATGTTCATTGGAGTAGAACTTTGTTTATCCGAGCGTATCCGTAAAAAAATTTATGTGTGGGGAAAGGTAATAATGTGTGCTATAATTACTTGGAAAAATGATCTGCTCCAATCTGCCCTATTTTATAAAAATCTATTTCCAGGTAGCATAAAACTTTAAAATTTGGATATTTTTAACTTTTGGCTGGAAAATGATAGAAAACCCATTAATGTTATCAATTGGATTTCCACGAAATTTAATAGAAGTGTCAATGAAAACTGTATGACGATAATGAAAAAAAAAATTAATAATTTCTGTGCACATGCTAATCAAAAGTGGGTAAAAAACCGGAGGAGCTCGAAGCGTTTTCTAGAAAATGAAAGAGTGTGGTTATCTCATGAGACTGTATTCAAACTATTTGAAAGTGATGTTGCAAAGAAAGAAGGCCGTCCTTTTGTAGATTATAGCAAGCGAAGTGAGCGACAAAAAAGAAAATTGGCTTCGGAAGTGTCGTCCGAACAAGGAAATGATACCAAGCTATTGATTCATGCTGCCTCTATTTCAGCTAATTTATCAAAAGAAAATGATTTGAGTTTTGTTTTAAAGAAAGCTGCTTCGTCTCCATTTCAACCAACTAAAATGAGAAAAAAATAACTTTTAACGAGAAAATGCCATTACCGCTTTCCCCTGAAGAAGCATTAAGCTTTTTGCTCGAGAATAATTTAACAAGACAACAGTATACTAACATAAGAGAGATGGATAAGTCAAGAAAGTGTGATATTTTCCCCAGTTACAAAAAAAATTGAAAAGAGCAAGTTGGAATGCCGACCCGATGGACCAACAGTAACGGATTCATCAGTACATATTCCTCTCCAAAGTTTGGTAAATCATATGAAACAAGTAAGAAAATTATAGTCGGAGCGTTTAGAGACCCTACCCCATAGGCCCAGCTAACTGGACATAGAAAATAAGCATAAACCAAATTTGAGTGGGATTTTCATAAATTTATTTGTCTGCAGATATAAAAAAGATCATACCGGATGCTATATCTATATAGGGACTAGGCCCAAAAATGGACCGATCCTGACCATGTTTGGTAAGGTCTCTTGTATTTTGAAAAAATATATACAAACAAAATTTGAGAAGAATCAGTGCAATATTTTTGTTTTTTAATAGATTTAAGTGAAGATCGGGAAGCAGCTCTATATGGGGCCTATGACTAAGAGTTGTCCCACAGGGATCATTTTCGGACTACTGATTAATGGATGTAATAAACACATACAAACCCAATTTGACTTATATGATAATTTATATGATAATTTGGATCTTATGACAATTTAAGTCGATTTCATAGGGGTCATTTGTATGGGGGCTAGGTCTGTACATGGACCGATAAAAGCTTATATACCAAATTTCATCAAAATATATTCATATTTGCGACCTGCAGTTTGATTACAAGCTTTACATGGACACACAGACGGACGGACGGACGGACGGACGGACATCGTTAAATCGAATCAGATAGTGATTCAGATGGTGATTCTGATTCGATCGGTATAATTAAAGATGGGTCTAGGTCAAATATTTTTGGTTGTTACAAACAGCAGCACAAAGTCATTATACCCAAACTACATAGTGGTATAGGGTATAAAAAGAATTTTGTCATACCAGGAAGAAGTTCTGATGAGAATGGATGAGGTCAATGAAGTCAAAGTTCATTTAAACAAATATTTAACAGCAATGCCCCGTAAAGTTTAGACAACTCGTTCTTTGTAACCTCAGTTATACCAATAAAAATAGTCACGTCAAGTAATGCTATCGTTTGGATTAACCGTACTCCTCAATCCGTCTGTTTTTGCCGACCACTTAAAATTGAGTTTATAAAGGAAACCAAAGAGCATATATTGAAAGAAAAAACAAATCTGGATGTGCAAATGTCAAATCTTAAGCCTTTGGAATATTATATGGTAAACGATAGAAAGATTACTGTAAAGTACGAGCTAATTATGAGTTTAATTGATGGAAACGTGTTGAACGTACTTACGGAAACAAAGAGTACTCAGTCGTGTCCGATAAGTGGTGGAAATCCGAAACAGTTTTTGTCGGTGAAAGATTTAAGCTCATCGGTGTTTCAGCGAAAATCGAATGCATTAAAATATGGTATAAGCCCATTACACGCCTGGATTCGATGTTTTGAATATGTCCTTAATCTTTCATATAGACTAAATATTAAAAAATTGCAAATTCGGAGTGCTGAGGACAAACTTCTTATACTGAAGAGAAAGGGTGAAATTCGTACCTCTCGGTGAAAATGCTTCTGAGGCGAGAAATAAATTTTATAAAAAGGACCACATTGAGCATGCACGAAAGGATTCTAGGGAGCATAATATAATGGATGTTTTTAACAGGGCCCTGGATTCTTCTGACGCGTTATTATCAAGTATATATCTGAAAAATCGTCTTTCAAAAAAAGAGAAGTTTGCAGCTTCCAAGAGAAGTTATTTCTCTTTTAAAGATACCTGAAATCCCTGAGTATCAACTGCCAAGTACGTCAAGAGCAGCTATAAATAAGGATATTTCAGATTCTAAAGAGGACGCAGATGATACATTTCATTTTAATTTCGAATTAGAAGTTGATGAAACAGAAAATTTTCAAGTAATAATTTATTACAAAAGACAATATTTTCTACGTATTAATTAAATTTTCTATATTTAAATTGACTTAACATTGATGATACAATCCAAACACCCAGTATGTTGTGAACACTCACACAGAAGGAAATTTTTTAGTTTTTAAATGTTAGTTGCTAAATAAATGTTATCTCTAACAGAATGATGTAATTATCGCTAAATTTCAAGAGCCGCCTATCGCCATGCATACATTTCCTGTCACTTGAGGTGGGTGTGGCAGTAGGCGGATTGACTTGAAATGTTTACTTAAGTCTTTAGTGAGCATTTAAAGTGACCTAATTGAAAGTCAGAAACTTATTATTTTCCGGTGATCTTCAACCACAGTAGCACTTTAAACAACCTGCTAGAAATGGGTGTGGCACTGCCCGATTGACTTAAATTTTTTACTGAAGATTTAGAAACTCATGGTAATCATCTGTACGAAATTTTAAAGGTTTAGCAGTTTCCTGTGATTTATTGCCTCAAAAACTGATCATTAGCCCCACAGTGCAGTGCTGTCTATAGCGCGATGTATGATTTGATATTTTCATATATAATTTTTGAAAACAAAAAAATAATAAATGAAAACCAACTATTTTTTCAAATAATATTCTAAAGAAAAAACCTTGAGCCAAAAGTAAATAAATCATTTCATTGAAATAAAATTTAAAAAATTGAAAATCCAATTAAACATTTAAGTCATTCTAGACTCTGTATGTGGCTAAATAACAGATACCAGCCACAACTTTGTATTTACATCTTCTGCTTCTTATTTAAATTAATGCTCGATAGTTGCAGTTAAACCACATTTACTGCCATCAATGTACTAACATTGTAGTTTGTTGAAACAGAAAAGACATCATGTTTTATTTAATACAGTTTTATTTAAAGACTTAGTTAAATTTTGCATTTCTTCTTTAAAGTATGTTCAATAAGATAAATATTTGTATTACTTACCAAATTGGTCTATTTAAATGTTATTTATCATTTAGTTCAGCATAATATAAAAATCTATAATGGTAAAAAAATATATCATTGATTAATATAATTTAATAAACAAAAACAAAATCATAAATAGATATGTTTGTAATTTAAAAAATAAAGGTGATAGAAATATTTTTTTATTTTGTTCATAATGTTATTACTGAAATCTACTAAAATTATTTCAATTTCAAAGATAAGAAAAATATATTCCTAATTCAATCAAATTCAGCTTAGTCTACATCCAAACAATTTAATATAATTATGAATATTTTTCAACAAATTTCTTTCATGACCATCATAAAAACTAATAACGAAACTAGTTAAACTTATCAAAGTTGGTTTGAAAGCAAAATTATAAAATTGAAGAAAAATAAAGGCAAACGTTTGTCTTTGTAAGCACTTGAGTATGATTCAAAAACATAAAATGCAGAAAAAGAACATCAATTACCGAACTTAGTTACAGTTCAAAAGTTCCTATTGACAACTGCACTCAAAAAGTATAAGTAGTCCTTAGATTTAGCAAAAAAAATTTTTTTTTTTTTTTTTGAATTATATTGAAGAAAAAATTGCAAAAAGTGATGTCTAAGCTTGGTGAAAAAAGAATTAAAAAAACAAATAAATAAAAAAACTTTATAATATAAAAAAAAATGCGTTGGAAAAATATTTACATACTTGTTAAGAGAAAAACAAAATATATATAAAACAAGTAAGATTGCTAAATTCAGCCGAATCTCCCTCCAACTCGGCTTGAGTATTGATAATAAATGTAAACAAAATATTTGAAAAAGTAAACAATTTTTTAAACTTAATTCCAAATTATTTCAGCAAATTCTTTGGTTTGATCTGGATTTTTGTTTATTCCAAGAGTTGGTATATAGAGCTCTCTAACATTAGTAATTTGCAGTTCAGCGAGGAAAGATCGTTTTCGTCTTTTCTATGATTTCGGATAAAAGAAAACACATTTCGGTATTTGTTTTTTGGTCATCGTGGTTGCTGATCGGCATGCATTTAGGTTATATACCTATATGCATGCGATTCCGGTTCTATGAAATAATTAGTTAATTGTTATACCCTCCACTCCAGTGTGCAGATGGTATATATAAGTTTGTCATTCCGTTTATAATAATTAGAAAAAAAATTTTGGATCCCATAAAATATATATATTTGTGATCCTTATAACAACCGGAGTTGATATAGCGATGTCCGTCTGTCCGTCTATGGAAATCACGATGACGGCATCAATCGGGCAGCTAGGGTACTCGTTGATATAAAAAATGATTTACTAACATCCTGAAAAGTTTGCTGTTTAAAACCGTCAAAATCGGTCGATTAGGGCCCGAGATTTGAATGAAGAACTAAAAAAAGTCTTAAAAAAATATAATTTTCTATGTTGTTCTTGTCACGAACACGCACTCAATAGTGCAGCTACAGTGGTCATTTTAAGTGAGAATGATTCACCGAATTCATGTGAAGATTTCTGTTTCAAAAATCATTAAAATCGGTGAAACAGGTCCAGGGAAATCTCTGAAAAATTAAAAAAAAAATTAAAAATATGATGTTTCTATATTGTTCTTGTTGTTATTCTAAAAGTTGTGTTGTTGTCATAGCTGGACTTGTTGTTTTTCTGGTCGTTGTGGTAATAATATAATAAAAACTAACCCTTTGTAAATTTTTTTATTAACTCTGGTAGAAAAATGTAAAAGTTTCCATTGTTTTGGCATCACTAAAAAAATTTGTTAGATCATTTCTGTTGTTACCGCAAGCCTGCCTGCAAAATTTCAGATCGAATGGGTCACGGGAAAGGGGTTAAAATCGATACAAAATTTTTTGACAAGCAGACACTACGAGTTAATATAAAGGGAGTAAAAATTCAGCAACATCTAAAGCAGATAATGCTAAAATACCTAGTTGTTAATAAAAAAAAACAATGTAAATTTAGCAAAAAAAAAATTTTATGTATAAATTTATTTAAAGAGAAAAACACAAAAATAACGTTTGATGTTGTATTTTTTGTATGTAATATTTACATATGCATACATGAACATATTAAATAACACAAATAATATACATATATTATATATATGTATATCCATAACAACTGCATGTTAGAAATAAAACGGTATATTATTTTATTTACATAAAATTCTGCAATATTTTGTTGTGGGGAAAATATATTTCTTTTGCATTAACAGAGTGTCACTTCATTTTGCTCAGCGTGACTATGCCACAGTAGATGGCGCCACAATTTTTGTTTGTTCTAATTAGCTTTGCAATAGTTATTTCTATTTTAACATGAATGTCAATATTTTCGACTAGATATCACACAGAACAATGTTAAGAGTATACACGGGCTGGTCTTTTATTTCAAAAAAAACACTAAATACCTATGTCTACATTTAAAAAAAATATTGCCATTCAGGAGAAACTTCTTTTAACGATAGTCGAATCGTTAAAAAAAAGAATATAGCAAAATTATCAGTAAAATTTTTAAACGATATTCGCTATTGTTAAAGTCAGCTGTTACTGTTATCTAAACGACAACTATTTTTGTGTTGTTTATTCAATCGTTAAAAACTTAATTTTTTAGGTTGAAATGTCGTCATACATAAATAAAAATCATAAAATAGTGAAAATATTTTGCTTTAATTAAAAAAACTTTTTTATATAAATAAAAAAATTAAATAGCATATTCAATTCATTATTTCATTTTCAAATAAATAAACAGAAATATTAGTAAAAAAAAAATAAAGATATTAAACATAAACATAAAATCATCCTGTCAAACACGGAGTAATTTGTTTTTTTTTCTATTATTTGTGTTTTTCGCTTCTTTTGACAGAAGTGCCACTTGTTTACAATTTAAATAAATAGAAAAACAGATTTGTCGACTGTCGTTAAGATGTATGTACTTAGTGAATCACTTAATCCTTAGTGCAAACAACAATAGCTGTCGATATATTTTCCGATTGTCGGATTGTTGAAATTTACAGAATCGGACTACAGAAAACATTAATTTAAATTCAATGAATTTTAGAAAACGTTAAATGATATTGAAGAATTGCGAACATAAAAACTGTTCCATAATTAAACGCAATTTGATGAGAATGTTATTTTATATATATAAGTTTTCACAATTTTTTTGGATGAAAATTTGGAGTTTTTCAGAAAATAAAGAGAACAAAATATGTAGATGATATTTTAGCTATTATTAGTATAGACGACCTGGATAAAATTCATAGAACCCTCAACAATCAGCACCCCAAAATCAAATTTACCCTCGAAATGGAAGTTAACAAACAAATTGCGTATCTAGACACAAAAATACTTAGAAATGATAATAAAATAAAAATGGACTGGCACTCCAAGGAAACGGCCTCTGGCAGGATTATGAATTTCAACGCAACCCAACCCAAAAGCCAAATTATCAATACTGCAAAAAATTTTATTGAAAGAGTTCTGCGGATAAGTGATGAAGAATTTCACACTAAAAACACACGGAAAATCTACACTATACTCACCGAAAATAGTTTTCCAGTGAAACTTATAAGTAACCTAATAGAAGAAATTAATAAACGATTCAAAAATAACAAAGTTAGCAATACTGAAAACATAAATGATAAACGTTTTTACAGTGTACAATATATCCCAAGATTAACCGACAACAGAAACATAAGAACAGCAATAAAACAAAATAACATCAGCTTTGCGTATAAAGCTAACAAAACATTAAACACAATATTCACAAACGTCAAAACTCCAATTGACCAACAACAACAAAATAATATTGTGTATGAAATATCATGTAAAGGCAGTAATGATCAACAATGTAATCAAATTTACATAGGAACGACAAAGAGAGCACTAACTACAAGAATGGGAGAGCATAGAATGGATATCGCGAAAGGCAAAGAATCGACAGCACTTGCACAACATGTACTTTCAACAATCCCCACAGCTGATCTCGAACAAGTGAGGATAATAGATAAAGAAAGAATAGAAAGAAAACGATTTACTAAAGAAAGCTTACACATCCAAAAGCAAATAAACAGAACCATGAACTTAAAGGAAGATACTAACAACATCAACGCTAGCTACATGGTTGCAATAAAATAGACTGTGATTTTAAATTAAGAGGTGTTTTTTATTATTTTCGTGTTTTATATGTTCAATGTTATATGTTAAATGTAATATATCTTGTATATAAATGTAATATTGAAAATTGTAAGTTTTAATGTTTTTGGTAAAATATTTGTGTAATAATATGATGTTTTTTATAATTAAATAGACAAAATCCCCAGAAGAAATCGACAAAAAATCGAAGAAACGTCGGGAAAAATTGTAATGAAATTGAAGTTTTAATTACAAAAAGGGAAGAAAAAAAAAATTTTTAGGTCTTACTAGCTAAATAAAAATAAATGAAACAACATAAAATTGACCAAACAACCATCTAAATAAAAAAACAAATTATTTTATTTAAAATGTTTGCGATATTTGGTTTTTTGCGTTTTGCATCCCTAATTTAATTATTTATTACTATAAATTTATTCTCTATGTTTTCCAAATATGGCAATATTTTAATAAAAATGTTGAGAGAGCTTTTTTTGGTTATTATTTTGTTACCCCAGCCGACCTATATGGCCGCAATGAAGAAATATTTGGTCAGTTAACAGAAACTATACAGCCATCTCCAATTAGCACGATTTAAGGCATATAACCACCCTACACAACCATTACCTTTGCAATGGAGGTTAAAGCGAGCTATTTAATTAGCAAAAACTAAATTAAACAAGAAGTTATATCATATAACCGGAAACGCATGCATATACGTATATAAACTAAATGCATGCCGATCAGCAACTACGATGACCAAAAAGCAAACACCGAAATAAATCCGAAATAATAGAAAAGACGAAATCCAACCCAAAGAATTTGCTGAAATAATTTGGTATTATGTTTAAGTTTATTTTCGACCTTTTTACTATATATTTCTATGAATTTTTTAGAAATTAATCTAACCAAATGTCCCAAAATTTTAAATAAAATAATTTGTTATCTTAAAATTTGTTAACTTAAAATTTTTATCCAAAAAAATTACGAAAAATAATACATAAATAACATTCTCATCAAATTGCGCTTTATTTATGTAACAACTTTTATGTTCACAATTCTTAAATATCATTTGAGGTTTTCTAGATCTCATTGAATTTAAATTAGTAGTTTATTATCCTGAAATTAAATGTCTCCTCAATCGCAATATTTTTTTTTTTTTTTTAATTTCAGTTGATTTTTTAAATGAAAACATATTTGATGCTTTCTGAATTTCAATTTGTGTTTAAAGAATAAAATTTATATTTTAAAAATTCACTTGATGTCTTCTAAATTTCAAGTTATTATTTCCGACGTTTTAATATGATTTTCCGAAATTCAATTGATATTTTCTAATATATAATTTGAATTCTGAATTCCAGTTTTTAGAATTGATATTTTCTTAAATTTTAATGGAAAATTTAAAAGGTGCAATTTTGTATTTTTGTCAATAGTAATGCTTTAGTAATTATAAAAAATGTTCAAAAATTATATGTAATCGCAAAAAGATATTTTGTAGGTAAAGCTGAATAATAATTTTAAATATCTATGTAGAGCTTTTTTGAAAACAAAATAAACTCATTGATGAACTCGGTAACTCTATTTTGTACACAATATTAAGTTAATATGCCAAACTTTTGGTCATATTTGTAAAAGAATAATGGAAAAACGTGTGAAATAAAAGACCAGCCCTGTGTATACTCTTAACATTGTTGTGTTTGATATGCAATTGAAAATGTTGACATTCATGTTAAAATAGAAATGACGACTGCAAGGCTAACAAGAACAAAAATTGCGGCGCCATCTACTGTGGCATAGCAACACTGAGCAAAATGAAGTGACACTCTGTCTGTTAATACAAAAGAAATGTATTTTCCCTAAACAAAATACATATTGGAAAATTTTATATAAATAAAATAATATACCGATATATTTCTAAAATACGGTTATTATCAATATACATGTTTTGAATAAACATATGTATATCATTATGTTATTTAATATATGTATGTATGTACATATACATATGTAAATATTACACACAAAAAATACAACATCAAAAGTAATTTGCGTATTTTTCTTTAAATAAATTAATACATAAAATTTTGTTTGGTAAATTTACATTGTTTTTTTTTTTATTAACAACTAGGTAGTTTAACATTATTTACTTTAGACGTTGCACAGTGGCGCCCGTAGAGCAAACGAGGTTGCAAAAATCAAAATTTTCGTGTGCGCCGACGAAATTTTGAATAAACCCATGTTATAGGAAACTTTTCAACGATTTCAAATATGCTACTCTTAATAATATCACATTTTTAGTTTAGAAGATATAACCGTTCAAAGTTGAGCGACTTTCGGTTTTCAAAAAAACACACAATTTTTAGTCAATTTGTTGAGATTTCAGGTGTAATATCACGAAAATAGGTAACGAATCGCCTTATTTTTTGTTTGTGTTGATTGGTGTATTTATTAGATGTATAATGATAAAAAAAAATTAACTGGTTGCTTTGTGTTTCTCCTGGTAAATCACTATTTAACAAGTAAGAAAATTATAGTCGGTCTAGACCGACTATATGATACCCTATACCATGGTTTAGAGACCCAATCTTTCGGTCCAACGACTTCGATATAGAAAATAAGCATAAACCAAATTTGAGTGCGATTTTTATTAATTTTTTTGGCTGCAGATATGAAAAAGTTCATATCGGATGCTATATCTATAAAGGGACTAGGTCCAAAAATGGACCGATCCTGATCATGTTTGGTAAAGTCTCTTGTATTTTGCAAAAATATGTACAAACAAAATTTGAGAAGAATCAGTGCAATATTTTTGTTTTTTAATAGATTTAAGTGAAGATCGGGAAGCAGCTCTATATGGGGTCAAAGGGATCATTTTTGGACTACTCATTAGTGGATGTAATGAACGCATACAAACCCAATTTGAGTAAGATCTATATGACAATTTGGATCTTATGGCAATTTATGTCGATTTCATATGGGTAATTTGTATGGGGGCTAGGTCTGAACATGGACCGATTCTCACCAATTTCAATAGTGTTCATCCCATGGCCGATAAAAGCTTATATACCAAATTTCATCAAAATATATTAATATTTGCGACCTGCAGTTTGATTACAAGCTTTACATGGACACACAGACGGACGGACGGACGGACGGACGGACGGACGGACGGACGGACATTGTTAAATCAACTCAGAAAGTGATTCTGATTCGATCGGTATAATTAAAGATGGGTCTAGGTCAAATATTTTTGGTTGTTACAAACAGCAGCACAAAGTCATTATACCCAAACCACATAGTGGTATAGGGTATAAAAACTATCCCTTTTTTCACTATTTTTCAACTTTGACGGGAAATAAAAAAAATTTATATTTTTCTATATTTGCCATATTTGAAAAACATGTTCTTTGATTATTTATTTACATAATTCAAAAGGTTTTATCTGCCCGTACGTGCCCGTTTGGCTTCTAGAGGTAAAAAAGGTTAAAAAGACATGGTTGCAGAAATTGTATGGCGTGCATCCCTTACATGTTTTGACTGACAGTAGTTTGATCTAATAGTTTGAAAATTGCATTTTAAGTCGGTTGTCTACCTGTGAGCCTCCGCCAAAGTCGACCCCAATATTCTGTTACAGACACAGGATGCACAAAAAACTACTCATTGAAATTCGCAGGTACGCACCTCACTTAAAAATTACTTCGGAGTACAAATGGTCAAGAACAATATTGACTTATGGTCCCTCCAGGTAGGCACATATCTTATTTAGACGCGAGCATATTAAAATTGCATAATTCAGCCTAAATCCATATGTATGCAGGGAACAGGTAAATTTTTAGGCATGGTAGCATAAGTCTATATATTGCAAAATAAGCATAATGCCTGGATTAGTCTACGACTGAAAGTTGGCGCAACAAGTACTGAAACTATGGCGTTAAACAATTTAAGTACTGAAAACATGGCGTTGAACAATTTAAAATTATTTGAACTGTTTACAAGGTCAACCACACCAAAGTTTTTCACGGAAGCTGCTTTAGAAGAACTTGATAGCTTATACGGAAATATTGAGAGAAGCGAAATTATAAAAAATAATTTTTATCTGATATATGCAAATATTAAGGCAAAATGGGTGAAATCTAATCGAACCATTCAGAACTTCGAATCCAAATACGAGGACTGGCTTAATGAGGACACCATCCTGGATATATTGGCAGTAGATAAACCCACCACATCAACCAGAGAAGCAAAAGGAAGGCCAAAAAAAAGTATTGAGGAGTGTTAAATTTTCACAAAAAAGAGGAAACTTGCCGATGCCACCAATGACTTGACCACGAAGCATTTATCGGACGCGCTGTCTATTAAATATACAATGGATAGTGAAAGAGTTAGGTCGCAGATTACAAAATCTGTTGCTGATGCAAGCCCACTGCGACTAAAAAGGATTAAGGAAAGCATTCCCACGCCCACAAACGCACACATTAAAAAGTATGGTTCCGAAGAAGCCTTGGCCTTGTTTATGGACTTACGACTTTCCAAAGAAAAATACGAGATACTACGGGCATCCTTGATGCGACACGGGGCTGACGTTTTACCAGGATACAAGCATATTACGCAAGTCAAAATAAATTCACGACCACTGCATACGGAGTTTACGGAAGTCTCTGTGGAAGCCAATCTGCAGGATCTCATGAGCCATAAAGCAAAACGGTTGTTGGAGAGTCTTCCTGAAAATGAGGTGAAAATTCTTCCTGAGAAACTGACATTGATCAACAAATGGGGCTGCGATGGATCATCCGGACAAAGCGTTTATAAGCAAAGGATATCTTCCGATGACGCTACAATATCGGATGGAAATATGTTTATGGCATCTGTTGTTCCTTTGCGGCTAAAATCTGATGTTGCATTATTGCCAACCAATAATGTTTCAGTTTGCAAGGGAGTCGGCAGAACTCATAAGGACCACGGTGAAGGACATTGAAGAACAAATAAGCAAGATTAAGCCTACAAAGCTGCAAATTGGAGAAGGAAAATATATTGAATGCAATTACGAGTTCCACCTGACCATGGTTGACGGAAAAGTCGTAAACGAACTGACAGGAACAACCTCAACATTGTCATGCCCGATTTGCAAAATGAGTCAGAAGAAATTTGGTAATTTAAACGATGCCACAAACGAGGAGAGTTACGAATATGGAATGTCACCATTGCATGCAAGGATAAGGTGTATGGAGTTCTTGCTAAATTTGGCGTATACCCTACCACAAGAGGAGGAAAACTTCGATGAAAATACATCAATAAAGGATAAGGAAAAGATCAGAAAGACGCAAATACAGGATGCCTTTTTTAAACAAGTTGGACTAAAAGTAGACTGTCCCAAGCACGGATACGGTAACTCAAACGATGGAAACACATCTAGGAGATTTTTTGAAAATTATGAGGTAGTAACTAGAATCACTGGAATTGACAATCAAATCGTGAAAAGATTGGGAACGATCTTGAATGTTTTAAACTGCAAAGAAAATGTCAATTCTACAAAATATGGAGAATATGCATCGAAAACTGCATCTCTTTTAGCAGAAATGTATCTACAGAAGATGACCCCGACCGTCCATAAAATATTGGCGCATGGCAAATATATAATTGAGTACCAGTACCAATTGGAGAGCTTTCCGAAGAAGCACAGGAGTCTCTTAACAAATTTTATAAAAAATATAGATTGCAGAACACATTCAAAGCATCAAGGGTAAGGCAAAATGAGGACCTCTTCAACATGTTGGCAGCATCTACCGATAAACTTATTTCTTCCCTGCGGCATGTGAAGTCACGAATAGAGTTAGAAAATAATTATAGTTTAGAAATGATTAGTCTTTTAGATATACCTTCTCTTACGAATTGTGATGAATATTTGACAGAAAATTGAAAAATAAATTTAAAAAAGAAGTAATTTTTTTTTTAATTTGTTGGGTAATAATTTAAAACATAAAAACCTAAAGAAAAAAAAAATAAAAACAATCTAAAAATGTAAAAATAATTTTTTTTAGTTGCCATAAAATTGATTTTTCTACAAATTTTAACTTTGATAACCCATAAGTAGGCCCCTACAAAGCATAGCACCCTTTCCAAATGCTCATTACATAGGCTGAACAGTTATCTATCATATGCTGTTTAAACTGTTCAATTATGTTATTCGGTTCAAAAGATATGGTGTTTTCAACGAAAAAACTTAAATGGCGCCACTGTGCGTTGGTGAATTTTTACTCCCTTTATATCAGTAGTGGCCATCGAGCGAATTGAGTTAGGAATAGTGTTTATGAGCATGTGTTAGTTATACTACACTGATCGAAATCCCTGGACGTAACACAATGCCGATATTAAATGGGTTTGTGTTGATTTTGTATGAATGTTTATATGAATGATTAAAAGGAAAATAGTTGAGTTCACGAAGAATAGGTAAAATTTTAAATATATTTTTTGTTTTAAAATTTTAAATCTTACATTCTGAAAATGTCAAACAAAATATGAAGAACATTTAATCTTTTTATCCATAAGTTTGAAGTTTATTAAATAAAATAAGAAAGTAATAAATTAAAGAAAAAAAAAAAAAAATCAAAACTTAAAAAGATAAGATATTTCAAAGGTTAATAACTGGTATATTACCAAAAACTAAAAAACTTACAATCCTGCAGTAACTGGATATTTTTAAAGTTAAAAAAATCATAAAAGACAGCTATAAAATGTTGTCAAATGGAGGCGACGTATGTAATCTATAGAAAATGTTTAATTTATACAGATTCAACTGCTTAGCGTAATTTAGTTTATCAAGTCTTCGAAATGTTCTCATTTTTGGTTTCTTTTAAATAAATATTCTTTATGTACCTAATAAAAAAGAAACATATATGAATTTCAAAACGAACTGCGACATACATCTGCTTTGTTCAAAAGCTTTCATAAGACTGAATGAAATTGTTGTTTACTTTTAATCTTTGGTGAGTATTATTGTTCGGCTGTATACATATAAGAAGCCGAGCACCAGCGTGCTTGGTATGGCCTTCACTGCGATGACCGCCTAAGTCGACTTAAGGACGATTTTAGTTATGTATACTATCATATTCTACTAAAAACGCTTTATATATACGTGAAATCCCCATTTTTTTAACACTGTTATTTAAAAAGTTATTAATGAAAACATACTGACCTAAGTCGTAACAAAGCCCTATTACATTTATATAAACAGTTATTTTTCTCGAAAGAATGATTTTCGCCGATTTGAGTTATGTATGCTATCATATTCTGCTAAAAAAAATCTTTATTTTTACGTGAAATCCCTATTTCTCTAACACTGTTATTTTGCATTACATTACATTTATATAAAAAGCTATTTTTCTCGAAAGCATGATTTTCAAGTTAGGCGGTTATTGCTTGTGACCACAGATACTAAGTCGTAGTGTCTGCTTGTCGAAATAATTTTGGATTGATTTTTAGCCCCATTCGCGTGACCCAATCGATCTAAAAGTTTGCAGGCTGGCTCAAGGCGATGACAAAAATGATCTAACAATTTTCTTAGTGATGCCAAAACAATGGAAACTTTAAAATTTTTCTACCAGAATTGATAAAAAAAATAACAAGTGGTTAGTTTTTATAATATTATTACCACAACGACCACAAAATCAACAAGTCCAGCTATGACAACAATACAGCATTTAGAATAACAACAAGAACAACATAGAAACATCATATTTTTTTTAATTTTTCAGAGATTTCCCTGGACCTGTTCCACCGATTTAAATGATTTTTAAAACAGAAAACTTCCTATGATCTTTGTGAATCATTCTCATTAAAAATTATCACACTAGCTGTCCTATTGAGGCTGTGATCGTGAAAAGAACAACATAGCAAATCATATTTCTTCAAGACTTTTTTTAGTTCTTCATTCAGATCTCCGGCCCTCTTCATCCGATTTGGACGATTTTAAATAACAAACTTTTCAGAAAGTCAATGAATAATTTTTTATGCAAACGAGCACCCGATTGAAGTTGTCATCGTGATTTCCACAGACGGACAGATGGACAGACGGACATCGCTATATCAACTCCGTTTGTTATAAGGATCACAAATATAAATATTTTATGGGGTCCAGATTTTTTTTTTTTTAATTATTACAAATGGAATGACAAACTTATATATATCCTCTGCATACTGGGGTGGAGGGTATAAATTATTGAAACGTGACTTAGCACTCAAGCACTCAATATCCGTACAAAAACAAAGTTTTGTGGGGCTTATATATTGTTGATCTTCATTACAAATAATTTGTTTTTATACCCTATACCACTATGTGGTTTGGGTATAATGGGTTTGGGTTGCCGTTTGTAACTACCAAAAATATTTGACCTTGACCCATCTTTTGTTATACCGATCGACACAGAATCACTTTCAGAGTTGATTTAGCAATGTCCGTCCGTTCGTCCATCCGCAATTCCGTCTGTGTGTCCATGTAAACCTTGTAATTAAACTACAGCTCGCAAATATGAATATATTTTAATGAAGTTTGGTACGTAAGCTTTCATCTGCCATAGAAGGAACGCTATTAAATTGGTGAAATTCGGTCCATGTTCAGACGTAGTCCCCACACAAATGACCCCTATGAAATCGAAATTGGGTTTGTATGTGTTTATTATATCCATTAATCAGTAGTCATAGGCCCCATATAGAGTTGCTTCCCGATCTTCACTTAAATCTATAAAAAAAACAAGTAAGAAAATTATAGTCGGTGTAGACTGACTATATGATACCCTATACCATGCGTTTAGAGACTATATCTCTCAGACCCAACTAACTGGATATAGAAAATAAGCATAAACCAAATTTGAGTGGGATTTTTCATAATTTTTTTGGCTGCAGATATGAAAAATTTCATATCGGATGCTATATCTATATGGGCACTAGGGCCAAAAATGGACCGATCCTGACCATGTTTGGTAAGCTCTCTTGTATTTTGCAAAAATATATACAAACAAAATTTGAGAAGAATCAGTGCAATATTTTTCTTTTTTGATAGATTTAAGTGAAGATCGGGAAGCAGCTCTATATGGGGACTATGACTAAGAGTTGTCCAATAGGGATTATTTTTGGACTACTGATTAATGGATGTAATATATACATACAAACCCAATTTGACTAAGATTTGTATGATAATTTGGATGTTATGGCAATATATGTTGATTTCATAGGGGTCATTTGTATGGGGGCTAGGTCTGAACATGGACCGATTCTCACTAATTTCAATAGCGTTCATCCCATGACAGATAGAAGATCAAATACCAAATTTCATCAAAATATATTCATAATTGCGATCTGCAGTTTGATTACAAAACTTTACATGGACACACAGACGGACGGACGGACGGACATCGTTAAATCGAATAAGATAGTGATTCTGATTCGATCGGTATAATTAAAGATGGGTGTAGGTCAAATATTTTTGGTTGTTACAAACAGCAGCACAAAGTCATTATACCCAAACCACATAGTGGTATAGGGTATAATAACAAAAATGTTGCACCGATTTTTCTCAAATTTGGTTTGTATACATTTTTTCAATATATAAGTGACTTTACCAAATATGGTGGAAAGAAGTTTAAAACTGCCCAGAGAAGATGGTGGTCACTATCGATATCAGCACAGTGACGTGTCTTAGCATCTAAGAGACACCCGAGAAATACCTTGCTGATCATAATATGGTCTATTTGGTTACGTGTGGGGCCATCTGGAGACTCCCATGTGTATTTGTGGATGTTTTTTTGAATGCATTTTGTGATGCCGATGAACATGTGGTGTCTTGCACACAGATCGGCCAGACTGTCTCCATTATCATTCCTGATTGTACCTTGGCCATGCGTACGCATAACGGATTTACGTTTGCTGTTGTTGTTACCAACTTTTGCGTTGAAGTCGCCGATCAGGAGGTACTAGTAGCAGCAGCCAATGCCCCAACGGCAATAAGCGTGACCTTTGTGGTTATAATACTTTTGTGCGAAATTGAAACTTTGACAATATTAGTACGCTATGTGGAGAGGTATACAAAGAATCAAATACGCCGTGAATCAGTGAAAAGTATAATTTTTTTTTTGACAAGGTTAAAATAAAAAAAATATATATAAAATCTAAAGACAAATTTAACTCCTACATACAAATGTTGACAAAAAGCTCAGTATTATTTTACAGTGTGTTGCTACTAGGAGCATTTGTTATAAAAAATTTTTAAACTTCGATTTAATCTAATTAAAATTCAACTCACCTACATCCAATAGCAACAATATTGAAAAGAATTAAAGCCGTAAAACTTTAAACTATTTTTTTTAATTCTAATAAAAATTTTAAAAGTCCTTTAGAAATTGTTAGTTGAGTTCTAAAGTATATATGACTATAGCTTTAAAACTTTTTTAACCGGATATACAGAAATTATTTCTTGCTTGTTTTTTTGCCATGTCATTTTTATAAACTGCGTTGTCATTATGATTCTCCAACTCCCCCTTTTAGAAATTGCATTGTAATATGACTTATTTTTTATAATATAATAATCAGAGATAAACATTTTCCTACAAAACAAGACAAATGGAAAATTGTATGTATGTGTTTGTTATATACATACATATCTACAATGTTCTAAACTGAATAAGAGAAGTCAATACGTCAATATTAAATGTTTTCATTAGATGAAAGTTCATACAATACCAATGTCAACGGTGGTTTGTTCATGTTCGTTCTTATATAGACACCAAACAGGACATAAAAATAAAGGTAAAAATTCAACTGCATTGAAAAGCATTGCAAATACATGTAATTGCATTGGAAACATTTGAAACAACAACAGCACTACTAAATATACGGGATAACAATAGCTGAAATACGATACATACATAAAAAATTGAAAAAAAAAACTTGACAATTGATAATACTTATTGGTAGTGACGTAAAAAAAAGGTGTGGCCATTGTGGTCACAAAAAGTATGAGGAGAAACCAAAATGTTATTTTAGAATTAAAAAATTATTATCTTCATTACTGGTATTTAATAAAATGTTTAAAATCAAGCTATATTTAGCTCATCTGGCCAAAAATAATAACTTATTTATTTATTTATTAATTTTTATTTATTTGTTAGCCTGTGTAATAAGACTGAAGTCTTAAAACAACACAGGGGTACATTAAGGACAAATGTAATAATTTGACATTGCTTTTGATAAAACTAATAACAAAACTGGTAATAAAAGTCTCAGAAGAAATTAATACATTAAAATAATAAAAATTAAAAAATAAAAAATAAAAAAACAAAAAATAACAACTAAAAATTTAAAAATTAAGAATTAAAAACTAAAAATTAAAAATCAAAAATTAAACAATTAAAAATCAAAAATTAAAAAGCAAAAGTTAAAGATTAAAAATTAAAAATAAAAATTAAAAACCAAAATTAAAAATTAATAATTAAGAATTAAAAATAAAAAATATAATATAAAAATGCATTAATTAAAATTTATATCAATAAGTTTAGTTAAATAAACAAAAACAGTATTGAAATTTTAAATAATAATAATAAATATTTTAATAATACAAAAAATAGAAAGAAAAAAAAAAAGAAAAACAATACATATATTAATTTTACGAGTATAGCTCAAATAATTTTTTCTTAAAAAAACGTGCGTTGCTTATATCTTTAATGTTTACTGGTAGCATGTTCCAAAGACGAATAGCATTAATATAAAATTGCCATTCTGATATTAATCTATGATGCCTGATTTGAATTATATTTTTGGTTCTATTAAATCTAGTGAATTTTAATCTATTAAATAGATAGTCAGGCTCTCGAGCGATAACAATTTTATGTAAAAAGATTAAAATACGTATTTTCAATAGGTCCTCAAATTGTACACCGTATAGTTTCTTCGAATACGATGAAATGCTGTCAAATCTCCGCAGTCCAAATACATATCTAGTAATGATATTGTAAACAACGTTTAATCTTCGTTTACTTTCTGAGTCGCAACAGGAGAAAACCTCACATCCATACATCAGAATCGGTAACAAATATGTTTTCGCGAGTAAAATTTTAATTTTTATAGGTGTAAAGCATTGTGTGGGCCAGAGTGTTCTAAGCATAGAATAAGTTCTGCCACATGCTGCATTTACATGATCAGACCAAGTAAGCGTATTATTGAAGATAACTCCTAAATTCTTTGCGCTTTCAACAATTTCAATCGGTTGATTATTTATAAGTATGTTTGGCCTAATTATAATTTTGCTAGGCCTTTTGCGTATAACAATACATTTAGATTTTCGTGGATTTCAACTTAATCCATTTGCTGAGGCCCAAAGAAAAACTCTGTTAAGATCCTCATTCGATTTTCTGATACAGTCCTCAACACCTTCATTTCTGTTGCTTATATATAATTGGGCATCGTCAGCATACAAGCAAATCTTACTATGCAACAACTAGTTGGGAAGATCATTAGAGTAAATTGAAAAAAGAAGAGGTCCAAGAATTGACCCTTGCGGAACTCCTCGTTTTACATAAAGTAAATTTGACATTCCAGACTGGGTTTCCACACACTGCATTCTGTTTTTAAGATAAGATGACATTAAGCTGACCGATGTTGAAGAAAAATTCATCATTTTGTGTAATTTCTGAATTAATATGTCTACAGTGTCAAATGCTTTGGAATGGTCCAACAATACTAACATGGTAAAAAAAACCATCATCAACTTCTTTTCTTAAATCTTCGGATACATCAGTAAGAGCAGAGATGCAGCTATGCCCTGCCCGAAAACCAGATTGTCTGTTAGTAAGTAGCCGATTATCATTAACGTATGCAGTAATTTGATTATGTAGTATTTCTTCCAATGCCTTAGAGATGAATGGTAGGATTGCTATGGGTCGATATTCAGTGGGTGATTTTGGTATTGGCAAAATTTTAGCTTCTTTCCATCGTGAAGGAAAAGTGCTTGTAGTAATAATGTTATTAAAAATATAAGTAATTTAAGGCAAAAGTGGCGGAAGTATCATCTTCAAAAACTTTGGATTTATACCATCAATGCCTGTAGCATTGGATTTTATGGATATGCAACTTCTATATACATCGTTCTGTGTGACACAGTTGAAAGAAAAAAGGCGTGTTGGGAGAGAATTCACGTGGAAATCATCATAAAATTTATTATCCGCTTCCAGCATATTTACATTGATAAATTTCTTGTTTAAATCGTCCGGACTTTCATTAATAATATTATTGCTATTTTTGTTTTTACAAATTCCAATCTCTTGTATTGATTTCCACTTTTTATTGTGTGTCTATAATGTTGTTGAATTTTTCAACGTAATAGTTAGATTTAGCATCTTTTATTTTTTTGGTTACTATTCTCCTAGCTAAGCGATAATTTTCATGTAACTCTGTAGTTTTATAGCGTTTCCACCGAGAATATGCAAAGTAACGTTGTTCCATTAGACGACAAATTGCTGGAGTGTACCATGGTTTTTGCCTATTGTTGATTATCTTCGTTTTCAAAGGAACAGTTAGATTAAATAAATTTTTAAGATGGTCCTCCAGGAAATTCAATTGTTCATCAACCAACATCATGTAGTAAATACATTTAGGATTGTAATAATAGATATTCATCACCCAACTCCATTGATGATACAAAATCTGAATTTTTTGCTACTAGTTAACTAGGCCATCAAGTAAGAAGCATTACACTAGCCAACAAGGTGTTGGACTGGAGCAGCCAAATATCTCTCCTAGGCTAATTTGGTGGGCTGAATTCGAATCTCTAATTGTTTTTTCTCTATCACGTCAGGTTTTTGGGATACAAAAAATTTTTTTATTTGTTTTTTACATAACAAATCATTAGTTTATTTCAAAATAACTGAATTGAATGGCGTTATTTGAACGTCGTTTGTATTTTGTTGGTTCGGTTTCACGTATTAGAGTCCAGCAATAGTCTCCCAGCATGCTTTTATCCCAAAATACTTGATAATTACTTTTAATTCTCATTAAATCTTCATAAGCACGCTCCCCTTGTTCATCCCTCACCGCTCCTAGAAAATGCATATTGAGTGACATTTGTGCACCTAATTCATGAAAATTTTCAATAATTCAGCAGCAATTTGTCTGTAGTTGTCACTCCTATTGTTTCTAAGAAAACTGTCCACGATATTCTTTAAAGATTTCCAGGCTGCATATTTTTTCTCCAATAAATTTTGTGAAAAATTGTCATCATTCAATAGATTCCTGATCTGGGGCCAACAAATATGCCTCCTTTGTTTAAGCATATGCAATTTTAGAAAAAACCGCTAACAAATATTTAAGTGCTGCACCATCTTTGTCCAGAGCGTTCACAAAGTTCTTAAAAGGTCCATTTGGATCAATTAATAGTTTTTTTTGAAATGTTTTGTTTTCCTGGTAAATACTCAGTTCTTTTTGGCCACTCTGTTCTGACGTAATGATGACATGTAGCGCAACTATCCCATAGACAAAGGAAACAACAATATTTTGTGAAACTTCCTTGCATACCAGTCAACAAACCAATCACCTGAAACAGATTAATTTAGAGTTATTTACTATATATACAAAGAAATTTAAATCACACACCTTAAGGTCACCGTAGATCTTCCATTTATGGTCGTTGTATTTGAGTAATGTCAAAATTTCAGTCATTGAGTGAGCAATTGGTATGGATGGTTTTTCATTCCTATTATTTAAAAGAAGAGCCTTTAAACTGTACTTAGAGCCATCAATAAATGATCTCCGTTCAGTTTTGTCATATGGCTGGTTTATTTTTTGAAATAAACCATCAACGTCAGTACAGTACAGTATAGAGTGTTTCTTTGTAAAATATGGAGCCAATTCCAAGCTTCTATCTCTAGAGATTGTAACTTTTATCCTAACTGCATGATGTTTCCACTGCTGAATGCGTGAAGTTTGTAATTCTGCGCCTTGCTTCATTAAATGTAAATCCCGAATTAGATCATTCAGACTCGTTTTTATGCGCACGGCTAGAAATCATGACATAATGTACATTAGATACCAATATTTAGTATCCAAATGGCAATTTTATGTCTCCTCAATACGTCTTTGGAATTCGCTACCATCGTCCATTAAAATTATAAGCAACGCAATGCATTTTAAGAGGGAACTTTTTAAATTTTTTAGCTGATCCTTTTTCTTATTTTTAAAATTTTTTTTTTTTTTTTTTTTTGCTGATCCGTTTATATTTTATATTTTTTATTTAACTATTTTTGTTATTTTTATTTTTTTTATATTATTTTATTTACTAATATTTGTATTAACATTTTTGGTTATAATTCGTTATTATTTTTTTCTTTAAAATTATTTAATATTTTTATATTTACCATTATTATTTTTTAAGACAAATTTGTTCAAATTTTCTATTTCAATTCAATGTAAAACTCCTATACTTTAATTATAAGATTATAAATCTTGTTGTATGGGAAATCATAAATAAATAAACTAATATATATAGCTCAGCTTGAGTCACTAAATGGCGTTCATCATTAGCCTCATACAAATTACCATTGCTGGTGAAAGATGATTCGACTTCACTGCTCGTAGCATTGGGAATGACTGGTAATGTATCATTTGGTGGACGTTGAGCTGGTTTGGAAGGCGATGGGACATTCGCGTAAGTAATATTTTTCGATTTTTCATATTGAATTCAGCAACTTTGTTAAACAAAAATAGCAATCGGTTTGATGGTTATTTGACTCTCTCTAAAATACGCTCAAATCTCATTTTATGCGATTGATTCGTTCCTTAAAAGTCCGCATAAATCGAATTCGCATAAAATGATACACTAGTTCCAGATAAAAACGAATGATTCGTTCCTGAATTTAAAAAATTCGCATATATTCAAATCAAAACATTAAAACTCAAACAAAATCGCACAAAAAAAGTCAGCAAAAAAATTATTTCATTTTATTATCTGAAAAAGCAAATATTTTTAACACAACAACTTTTAATTGGCAAATATTCTATTCATATGTACTTTGTTCATTTTTACGACAAACAAGAACAACATAGAAAATTATATTTTTTCAAGACTTTTTTTAGTTCGTTATTCAAATCTCGGGCTCTAATTGACTGATTTGGACGATTTCAGACAGCAAACTTCTCAGGATGTTAGTGAATCATTTTTTATGTCAACGAGCACCCTAGCTGCCCGATTGATGCCGTCATCGTGATTTCCACAGACGGACAGACGGACATCGCTATATCAACTCCGGTTTTTATAAGGATCACAAATATATATCTTTTCTGGGGCAAAAAATTTTTTTTTCTAATTATTACAAACGGAATGACAAACTTATATATACCCTCTGCACACTGGAGTGGAGGGTATAAAAAAACTAAATGCACTTTTAAATATTGTATGTATGTATTAGGGCGGGTTAATCTAAAAATCGCCCAAGTGACAAGGAAAATCTTATTCTAGGGATCAAAATAAGAAACGTGGCCCGAGCAACCATACCTCTAAAACGAATTCTGATGTCCCGACTGTTGACCTGTCTGTCTGTCTGTCTCACTTTGACCCATTTAGAGTGCACTAATCGACCCCACCATTTATGGAGGACCAATCCACCCATGCCAGTGGCACATCCACTGGAAACCATCTGGGCGGTTCCCCATACAAACATTTCAAAAAATCACCATTTGTTGTTTAGAATTGGGCTGACTAGGATTGATTTAATATTAAAATTAACACTGATACGTATACGTATCTTCTACTCTGCTTATAAATAATAATCATGCGCCTTGACTATGTTATGTTATTCAAAAAAAATCGATCGGATGAGGGTAAATAACTTTTAGATCACTCCGTGAACTATGCGCGACTACCCCAGAATTAATCTGTAGTCTTAACAAGACTATGGGCCAAATTTCGGATTAATTGCATGAGGGGGAATGGGGTTGCCCCATGGCAGACAGACAGACAGGTCAAAAGTCCGGACATCAGAATTCGTTTTACTGCTATGGTTCCGTGAGCAAAGTTTCTTATTTCGATCCCTAGATTATGATTTTCCGTGTTACTGGAGTGATTTTTTTGCTTCCCTACAAATCGACCCGCCCTAGTATGTATATTAGGGTGCCCCTTAATAAAAAAAGTGTCCAAACTGTCGGCCTCACCCCCTAGAAATATCCGAATAGCAAAAAAACTGAGAAATACAAAGTTTTAGGCCAATCAAAAAACGTTTAGTCGTGGCGCAAAGCGATTGAAAATTTCAAGTGTGTTTATATGGGGAAAATATGACTTTTTTTTTTCAGATTTTACGAAAATTACATTCTATAGTTTAATTTTACCGACAAGCTGTTATATAATTCGGGATCAGTATTAAATTATTCTTTCAAAAGGCTATAAAACTTCAAAATCGAATAAAACCTCGCCAAGAAATAGCAAATGGCCCAGACCACTTTTGTGCAAAAAAAAAAAAACTAGTTCATGAAATTTGATGGCATTTTTTTCAACTTTGAGAAATTGATTAAAGCCATCTTTCTTTTTTGGTCTCTATACTTATAAGTACTAAGATGTGAAGTATTGTTTTATTACCACGTTGCTAACCTATTGCGCATTGAGACCGAAAATTGGAAATTTTTTTGAAAAAATTTTTAAAACTTCTTTTTCAAGTTTGAAAAAATTTTCTTAAACAAAATTTTAAAAAATTAATATTTTACTTTAAGGTTTCATTACATACATGTTGCAAATTAACTGTGTGAATTTTTAAGTAAATCCCTCCTTTGAAATTTTCGGATTTGTGGGTTTTATTAGATATTTTTAACAAAATTGGTTAAAAGTTGTTTTAATATATATTCGCGAGCAATAAGCAGACAATTGCACCAGATATATATCACAATGGATAACTTTGATTTCAGGAGCACTGAAGGGTTAAATAAAAAAAAATTAACCGAATTATTTTTCTTAAATTCTAAATAGTGGTTTCATCGAGTATAATACAAAAACTCGTTTTCGGTAATTTTTATTTAAAAATATCTTAAAATCCAAAGCTGGCCTTGGCAAATAATGGGTAAACGTTCTCGGATTTATCCAAAATTTTTGGAACGAATCTTCCACACATTTGGTTATTATATTTTAGGCGTCGCATCTAAAAATTGGACAGCACTTACCAAATATTTGAATTGTTTGTATAAATTGTCTTTTATTAGCTTGGGGTCATATGTGACCCCAATTCCAAAAGGGTTAATGGAGTCATATTATTTTTTTCCGAAACCCTAGGCTATTAAGATAAAATATAACATTTAAAAGTAGAAAAGTGATGAATTTTTGATACAAAGTATTTAGAAAGAGTACATTTACAGAATATTTCACAATAATCCAAGTTTTCTCGAAATCCGCAAAAATAAAATCCTTGTCAAAAAAATTCTGGTAGAGGGATTTACTTAAAAAGTAACACAGTTAATTTGCAACATGTATTTAATAAAACCTTAAAGTAGCATATTAATTTTTTTAAATTTTGTTTAAGAAAATTTTTTAAAACTTGAAAAAGGAGTTTTAAAAATTTTTTCAAAAAAATTTCGGTCTCAATGCGCAATAGGTTAACAACGTGGTAATAAAACAATACTTAATATCTTAGTACTTATAAGTATAGAGACCAAAAAAGAGTGATGGCTTTAATCAATTTCTCAAAGTTGAAAAAAATGCCATCAAATTTCATGACCTAGTTTTTTTTTGGCACAAAAGTGGTCTGGGGCATTTGCTATTTCTTTTCGAGGTTTTATTCTGTTTTAAAGTTTTATAGCCTTTTGAAAGGATAATTTAATAGTGATCCCGAATTATATAACAGCTTGTCGGTAAAATTAAACTATAGAACGAAATTTTCGTAAAATCTGAAAAAAAGTCATATTTCCCCCATATAAACACACTTGAAATGTTCAATCGCTTTGCGCCACGACTAAACGTTTTTTGATTGGCCCAAAACTTTGTATTTCTCAGTTTTTTTGCTATTTGCTATTCGGGTGAGACCGACAGTTTGAACACTTTTTTTATTAAGGGCCACCTTAATGTATATATTTCGTTACAACGTAGAAACTAGCAATGCAATAACATTAAGGCCTAGTTAGCCACACGTTGCTAAATGTATCCGTACCGTAAATGTAACGTTGGCATTTAGTGCAGCTATAGAACGTAAAAAACGAACCAACCTGTTGCTGTGTAAAATTAACCAAACTTTATCAGCTGTTCAAAAATGTCACGTTCAAACGTAGCAAAAATCTATTTTTAACATATTGGGACGTTCCGGTTACGTGACATTTGAATTCGGTAACTGCTCCAAATGCTTTTCATGTAACAGAAAAAAACAGCTGACACGTCTGGTTACGGTAACGTGTGGCTAACTAGGCTTTTACACGTGTAAACAATTCTGAGAATTGTTTTTTTCCGGCCAAGGCGTGCATCAGTGTTGCCAACTGCTTTAAATTAAAATGTGTAATAATGACGCAAAAAAATAATAAAAATTAAAAATTTGAATTAGCATAAAAAAATTCGCATAAAACGAGGTTTGAGTGTACTGGAATTGAAGAATCGAAATAGATCTTCTTGCCATCTGACCATTTGTATAAAACAGTTATGCAGCTATTGCAAAACATTGTCGGTGTCCATGGTTTGTCCAAGTTTCTGACAGCAAATTCAAAATAATGTAAATATGCATATTTATAATATTAATAGGCTAGGCGATTCCTTGTGACCGATGTTTTTTTCTACCGTTTTATCCCGATTTTGGCCAAACGTATATTATTTGAAAGGTATTTCTTTTTAGCCGTTTTGCAGATTTCTAAAATTTTTCCATTATTTTCAGTAAATTGCATTTAAAGTTGCTACTAACACATACATAAAATTATGCAATGCTATGTGTGTGTTTATTAAATTTCTTAATGTGTTTGTTATAAAATTGAGTTTGTTTTTTGTGCTGATTTGCGAATTGGCTATAATAGATTAGCATACCTTTTAGGTCTTTATTTAATGAAATAATAACATATCCTAGAATTTGCACTCGAATATCGAGGGCTGGAATCTGCTAGTTTTAGACCCAGTTTTTGAGATATCAGTTAAACCTAGTTTTGTTAAACCGAGAATTTATTCATCAATTCCTTTATGAATTTGGACTTGTCTGAAAAAATTAATTCTCGGTTTAACTAAACTAGGTTTAACTGACATCTCAAAAACTGGGCCTTAGTGATTCTGATATTGCGTATCCTCTTTTCCAACCAACTATTCACTACACACAAAGCAAAAATAGCTTGAATCAGTAAGACACGATCTCCCTGACATGCTTAAACGCTACTATTGTGAAGATTTAGAGTGAATATGGGTCAAATTAATAATTGTGAAATTATAGTGTCAGTATTGACAGCATGTGATAAAAAATTAAAAAGACGTTATAGCGCACATTAGTTAAAAAATATGCTTCATTTCTGCAGTCAGTTTATTTTTAATTTGTAGACCAGTGTTATTATTAATATTAAAAACCGCTTGAATAAGCAACCTTTGCCAATGTCTTTCGTTGGTCTTGATCCAGACACAAACAATTAAAATATTTAAAACGCTCGATATATTGATAATGAAATTGTTAAAATGGAACCTAAAAAAAAACGAACTACCTGATACAATGTTATCGATGCCAATTATCCGATCACACTAAGTTCTACTGTAAAAGTCCATTGAGATGTTCAAATTGAATTGTTGAGCTACTGGAATGGACACCTGAAAACTTAACGTTTTTCCAAAGTTGGGCAATAGGTAAATTCGCGTTAAGTGTTCTTTTTTTTTTTTTTTTTTGCAAAATATGACTTTTCAGCCTGTCTAACCACAAGAATAGCGTGAGTTCTTGCTCTGTTATAAGCAACTCTGTTTATCAATGTTGGCTTCTTTTCAAAACGCTATAACAGTGACTACGAAATTGAGTAGATTGTTTTACAATCGATGTATTCCAGGGGCAAGAACAATTTTTTATATAAAAACTACTTAGGTATATGGCGATTATATACTTCCTGTAATACTGGAAGAAAACCATCCAGTTTTCAATCAACGGATGGCTGATACCAAGAGTGGTTCCAGTTCGAACCCGCGAGCTCAACAAATAATGACTGAAAATCATTTGAGTTATAATCTCTAAATATTATGAGCCTTAAATTTTCATCTCTAGCTAGGTTTATATTCAACATGCAAAACAAAAGATCATGATTTGAGAGAAACGAAATCTGATCAAATAAAAGTAATAAGTGTGGGTGTGAAAGTATAATTAAATCAAGTAAAATTGGAGGATATTTGGCTAAAAACGTGTCGGCCATACATTATTGGTCATGCCAACATTATTGGTCATGCCAGCTAACAAAGGCAAGCAGTTCATGACTAACATTATCTTCTAAGAATAGGTTAGCATTAAAGTCACCACAGGTGATAAAAGAAATCATAGTCTATAAAATGGTTATTAAAAAATTTCAAAAAAGGCTCAAGAATATGTGACCTATTAGGATTATAGACACTAAAACCTTAATATTATTATCATAAGTAACTACATTAATAAATTCGAAAAATATCGAAAAATTTTTGATTTTGCAAAAAAGAAGTCAAACAAATTTTTTTTTTTTTTAATTTTTTTTTTTTTGCGAAAGATTGATGAAATAGCTATTTAAACTATTTGGGACAAATTTAACTACAATAGGTAAAAAGTTACATGGATGAGAAAAAATACCAGTTTGGCCAAAATGTCAAATTTTGACCCGCTCTAACTCAGAGAGTTCTTGTTGAAAAATTGTGTCTAAACTACTATCTATAGGATTAGTCCTTGCTTGTTGTAAATTTCATCCCTATCGGAAGACATCGATTTCAAAAGTTGGATCGACCATCTCCGATTTCAATGAAATTTACCACAACTGAAGTACTCAACAAGAGTATGAAAATACATAATTTTCAGGGGCCGGACCCATTCGGTTTTCGATATATGACGTCACGAAAATTGAAAAAAACGTTAAAATTTAATTAAAGTATCATTACATATTGGACTGTAACTTTTAAACTATAAAAGTTAAAACATCGGCGTTGATCATATTTTTTAAGTTGGAATATTTCCTTTAAAATGGTATGCATATTGATTTTTTTCATGGAGGGGTCAAAGGTCATTTTTAAGGGTCTTTGGTTCAAATGCCTATATCTCAAAAAGGCCTGAATTTAAAATTCTGAAAAAAATACATAATTTTTATTGAACTCTCTTCTACACATCTTGAAAAAATTGGGATGACGCTCGGCCTGGTTTTTGAGTTATAGCCAAAAACGTGGTCACAAGTATGTTTTAAAATCAATTAATCAAAATAAGTGGTATAAACGTTTTTCTTCACACGAAAGAAAAACAATAACAAATGCATGAAATAACAAAAAAAAAAAAAAAAAAACAAATACATGTATGTATGTATGTGTTGTAACTGCAATACAAAAGCTTTCTCTTTCTATCTGCCTACGACACTCTAGATTATTTTTGTTTTACTTAAGCTAGATGTGCAAGAGAATAAAAGTACAGTTAACTTAGATTGTGTATCTAATTATATTAATAAGTATTGATGCTTAATTTGGACAGTTCTTTTTTAGTACGTGACCCAGAAAGAATAGAAAAATTAAACTATTTTAAAGTTATATGTATTCGCAAAAAAAAAATACGAATTATCAAATATAAAAAGTGTTGTGTTTTATAATTAAAATGAAACTAGAGCACCCCTGCTGCTCCGCAGCATTATATTATATTAATTTTTATAATATAATACCAAAATTTGCCAAAAGAAGTTAACGTACAGTAATACTAATATATGCCAAGATAAGTTAACATACACTAAAAGTAAAGTTGATTCTCCACGCATAACTTTCCTCAAACCCAACAAATTTGCCAAGAGAAGTTAACGTACAGTAATGCCAAAATATGCCAAGATAAGTTAACGTACAGTAAAAATAAAGTTGATTCTCCACGTATATCTCTCCTCAAACCCAACGAATTTAAGCAGTTAATAACTTGATCCACTGAGTGTTCTTCGATCTATGTCAACAGCCTTCCTTAATTAGAACTCTAGTTATAGAGGTTTGAGAGCAGAAAAATATTGAAAAAAATCTTGAATGCAAAGTTTATTCACAAATCCTTTTAATATATAAGATTAGTTTGTTGTAATCCTCTTAAAAAACATTCTAGAAAAACAACAGGCTTACAGAAAGTTTATAAATAGATGATTGGCGTCAATCAAATTACAAAAGCATTCAGTAGAGTATGCACTTCATGCAGATTCGCTCTTTTTCAGCTAAAAAAAAGAAAACAATTTTCCATTTACACAAAGTGTAGTTGCTGATGAAGTAGATATGGTCGCAGAAGTGGAACAAGGTGAATCTTTTTCCTTAGACGAAGCAGTAATCAGAAATGAAATTGTTTCGAAGATGAATGAAACCTTAAATTTCGTTGACCAATCTCCCATATCAACCAAAAAGCTGTCATGTAAAAAATACAGAAGGTACAAATCTCACAAAGTATGCTCATCTATAAAAAGAAAAATTTTTACTGGTACTTCACCCTCAAAAAGTCACCAATGCCCCGAATCGGAAATAATCAACCAGTTAAAAGAAAAATTTGAAAAACTAACAAAAGCCAGTGAAAAAATTCAACTACTTACTGTCTTGCCTAAAACCTGGCCTATTCGCAAAATGATAAAAGAGTTCAAAATATTATACAATGTGGCACGAAAAGTAAAAATGCTTGTAGATGAAAAGGGTGTTTTAAGTACCCCTAAGGATTTCATTTGAACAACTCACAAGCGACATTGTATCCAATTGTAATATATTATAAAGTAGATGGAATGTTAAAAAATACTAACTTTATAATTATTTCAAACTGTTTAGTACATAATACCATAGCAGTGTATTTGTTTCACAGACATTTAAATTTTTTTATAAAAAATATATTTGGAACAGTTCCTAGAAAAGTTATATATTTTGACGGCTGTGCCAACTTAAAAATAAAAAAAATTTCATATATTTATGTTACCAGAAAGAAGATTTTGGATGTGATGCGGAGTGACACTTTTTTGCTACAAGTCATGGTAAAGGTCCTAGTGATGGCTTGGGCGGCACCGTAAAAAGAGTGGCCCGTAGAGCAAGCTTACAACGGCCACTGGACAATCAGGTTACCACTCCACAACTTTTATTTGACTAGTGTGAAAAAAGCTTCCCTAATTGCAATTTTATATATATATTTCTCAAGATGATTATATTCCAGGTACACAAAAGTACCATTGCTTCATACCCGATAGCGTTAGAAAATTAAAAGTAAAGATTTTCTCAAAAGATATTGAGATTTCAATTGAAAATATTTATAAATAATTTTTGATTATTATTTATTAATAATTTATATTTTAACCATTTAACCACTTTTGCTTAATAAATAATTTTATTAATTCTATGTTTATTTTAATGAATTGGGAGCTCTAAGTTAAACAAAGTATACTGAATTCTTTATTTTAATAATTATTTAAATAAATAAAATTTTTTTATATAATATAATATTATTATTTTGTATTTAAAATTGATATAGCAAGTTATTTCATTTCATATTAAGATTTTTAAGGTAAGTGTTAGAGTTAATGTATTTGTAATATTATCAAATGTTTAATTTAACTCAAATAAAATAGGGCGACTCATATACTAAGTCACGTTTTAGGCTTTAACTCAGAAACTAGGCCGAGCGTTATCCTAATTTTTTAAAGATGTGTAGAGGAGAGCTCAATAAAAATTATATATTTTTTTCAGAATTTTAAATTCAGTCCTTTTTGAGATATAGGCATTTGAACCAAAGACCCAAAAAAATTACCTTTGACCCCTTCATGAAAAAATCGATATGCATATCGTTTTAAAGAAAATATTCTAACTTAAAAAAAAAAAATAAGATCAAAGCAACTGTTTTAGCTTGTATAGTTTAAAAGTTACAGTCCAATATGTAATGATACTTTAACTAAATTTTGACGTTTTTCAATCGGAAACTGAGAGGCCCTGGAATCTGAAATTTATGTTTTTTTTTGTTCTTGCCTGGGACTATAGTTATGGTGAATTTCATTAAAATCGGATATGGTAAATCCGAAAATGCCATATTTTTGATCGAGTTGACATGTTTTTACTCAGCAGCAGGTGTAAAAACAAATTGCGATGTTAATATATTTTTCTATTTATTACTCATATTCACCTTCTAGGCATTAATTGTCAGGAATATCACTATTAAAAAAAAAAAAATTGCTACAAAATTTATTGTTGGTGGTGATATCAATACCAAACTTAAATGGTGGGACCCAAAGCTACTGAATTCAAAAGGATGCGAACTTTTCTAGTGTCTCCAAAAATATAATTGATCAGTCTTATCAACAGGAAGAGCTACATATTGGCCAAGTTATCCGCGTAAAATTCCAGACTTGCTTGACTTTGCAGTTTTAAAATGGAATACCAAGGAATTGGTTAGATATTATGGATAGTGACGAACTGAGCTCTGGCCATTACCCTGTAGTATTCAATTTTTTGTTCTAATCGTTTATATTATCAAATAATTCATATTAGTAGTATAAATAAACAAACAGTATACTTTTTTTATTCCTTTAGGTCTTCCTTTATGCGGGCTCTCAAGTATACTATATAATAATATGTAACGTAATTTTTAGAAATATTTATAATTTAATATATAAAAGTATTGTTAAACAACTGAATCACATAAATTAACGTTCTTTTCCCTACCATTTTAATTCAATAAAATTCACATTTTTATGATTAAAGCACAAATAAATTTTATTAATGTGTGATTAGAGCATAAGAAGTTACTAGAACAAAACTAAAGAAGTAAATCCAATAACAGTAAATGCATTTTAAAAGAATATTCAAATTCAAACTGAAATTGTAGAAACAATAACTTAACAATAAAATTTTGTAGTCTGTCCCTTTTAAATTATAAATTCTAATTTTTAAATATTTTCTATAAATTGGTCATCTGAAAATCCTGTATGCATGTTTATTTATTTGAAGTAAATGTGATTTAATAAAACTACTTTATTTGCTTTTAAATTTAATCACTAAATTTTTTATTTTCCATATAGATAATTTCCATATTGCTGCTGTAATTTTCCGCATTATTTTCATAATCCTGCTTATCATTTTCCATCCACCCTTTTGTGCCGCTATACTTTATTAAAAATTAAAAAAAAAAAATACAGAAATTCGAGAGAAATCGATATTTCATATGTTACATATCTATTTGCAACAGAGCTCTTAAGCAGAGAAAATATTTTTTAATTATTAAACTCGAACAAAGCCAAACCAGAGAAAAAATATGTTTTATGATGGTTTTTATCTTACGAAACAATAAAGCGTAGTTTGTGTTAGTTGCTCGTATATGTTGTTATCGGTTTTTCTATAGTTGTGTGTGTTTAGAATTTCTATTCACATTATATCCATACTTCAATGATTTAGCAAAAAAAAAAAAAACAAACAAACAAGTGCATCTACTACTTGTTGTTAGGAAACCATGTTGAAGCAAATTAAAAAAATGTCACACAGACAAAAGCTTTTCAAACAAAAATTTGTAGTTTATTAAAAACGTTCGTAGTAAAATTCATTTAACAGTTGTTAAAATTAATTAAAAAACGTATAAAGAATTTGAATAAAATCAAATTTAGACGAATCTACTTTTTAAGCGGCTTGGTCGAAACTGTTCCAAAATTTAGTGAAACAAATTAGTGAATAAAATCGTTGCTCTTTATACCCTATACCACTATGTGGTTTGGGTATAATGACTTTGTGCTGCTGTTTGTAACAACCAAAAATATTTGACCTAGACCCATCTTTAATTATACCGATCGAATCAGAATCACTTTCTGAGTTGATTTAACAATGTCCGTCCGTCCGTCCGTCCGTCCGTTCGTCCGTCCGTCTGTGTGTCCATGTAAAGCTTGTAATCAAACTGCAGGTCGCAAATATGAATATATTTTGATGAAAATTGGTATATAAGCTTTTATCGGCCATGGGATGAACGCTGTTGAAATTGGTGAGAATCGGTCCATGTTCAGACCTAGCCCCCATACAAATTACCCATATGAAATCGACATAAATTGCCATAAGATCCAAATTGTCATATAGATCTTACTCAAATTGGATTTGTATGCGTTCATTACATCCACTAATGAGTAGTCCAAAAATGATCCCTTTGACCCCGTATAGAGCTGCTTCCCGATCTTTACTTAAATCTATTAAAAAAAAAAAAATATTGCACTGATTCTTCTCAAATTTTGTTTGTACATATTTTTGCAAAATACAAGAGACTTTACTAAACATGATCAGGATCGGTCCATTTTTGGACCTAGTCCCTTTATAGATATAGCATCCGATATGAACTTTTTCATATCTGCGGCCAAAAAAATTAATAAAAATCCCACTCAAATTTGGTTTTTGCTTATTTTCAATGTCCAGTTAGTTGGGCCTAAGAGATAGGGTTTCTAAACGCATGGTATAGGGTATCGTATAGTCGGTCTAGACCGACTATAATTTTCTTACTTGTTTTTCTTTGTTGAATTTATAAATTATTAAGGTCATGAACATATTTGCATATCGATATTATTTTAATATTTTATTTTTTCTAAGATATATTTTTTTATTTTTGTACATTTGCTGATAACAATACGTGACAGTTTTTTGACCATATGTATCTGACACCTAATCTTTATGTAAAATTGTACGCTGAATCCGAATTTGAAATCAGAATGGTCAAAAGTAGAACCGTTATTTCTGTTTTTAAAAAAATTATGTCTTTTAAGTGTAAATACACTTAATTCTGTTGGATCAAAAATCGAATTACTGTCCAAAAACATGTCAAAGAGGAAAAAACGTGGACTCACAAATGCAGGGAAAAAGAAAAAAGAGAATTCAACAAAGACGTCTTACTTGATTAATGATAACCCAACAGACAATTATGGAAACAGTTATTCTAGTTATTCTAGTTGTAATGAATAATCAATATAAATTAATTCAATGGAATTGCAATGGCTTTTTAAGTCATTTTGAAGAAATTAAAATTCTTATTTCTAAACTAAACTGTCTTGCTTTATGTACTCAAGGAACTAGATTTAAGTCGAGTTATTACACTAAACTAAAAAATTTCAACTGTTTTTTAAAAAATAATACTTCTGCTACAGTCGCACATGGTGGTGTTTGTATCTACCTTAATAATATTGTTTCAAGTAGTAGCAATAAAAATTAAATTTCCAATTAAATATATTATTTGTTCCATATACCTTCCAGGATCAGAAAGTATTTCCAAGAATGACCTTAATAATTTAATTTCACAATTTGGCCTACCCTATCTCCTGTTGGGAGATTTTAATTCTCACAACTATATTTGTGGATCTAGTAGAACGGACTCTAGAGGAAAGATAGGGGAATAACATAAGCTTTGCCACACATTTTAGCCTCGCCTATGAGATATTTAGTAATATAGATTTAAGTATCATTTCACCTAGTATCCAATATTATTTTGAATGGAATATTAGTGACGATCTTCATAGTAGCGGTCACTATCCTATCATAATAAATATAAACGAAATTTCAAATAATTTTGAACGTAGATCCAGTTGGAATATAAAACGAGCACAATGGGAAAATTTCAATTGTATCTTTACAGAACCTCTTGAAAACTTTAGGGACACAAACGAAACTGAAAACAAGTAAGAGAATTATAGTCGGTCTAGACCGACTATACGATACCCTATACCATGCGTTTAGAAACCCTATCTCTTAGGCCCAACTAACTGGAAATTGAAAATAAGCAAAAACCAAATTTGAGTGGGATTTTTATTAATTTTTTTGGCTGCAGATATGAAAAAGTTCATATCGGATGCTATATCTATAAAGGGACTAGGTCTAAAAATGGACCGATCCTGATCATGTTTGGTAAAGTCTCTTGTATTTTGCAAAAATATGTACAAACAAAATTTGAGAAGAATCAGTGCAATATTTTTGTTTTTTAATAGATTTAAGTGAAGATCGGGAAGCAGTTCTATATGGGGTCAAAGGGATCATTTTTGGACTACTCATTAGTGGATGTAATGAATGCATATAAACCCAATTTGAGTAAGATCTATATGACAATTTGGATCTTATGGCAATTTATGTCGATTTCATATGGGTAATTTGTATGGGGGCTAGGTCTGAACATGGACCGATTCTCACCAATTTCAATAGCGTTCATCCCATGGCCGATAAAAGCTTATATACCAAATTTCATCAAAATATATTCATATTTGCGACCTGCAGTTTGATTACAAGCTTTACATGGACACACAGACGGACGGACGGACGGACGGACGGACATTGTTAAATCAACTCAGAAAGTGATTCTGATTCGATCGGTATAATTAAAGATGGGTCTAGGTCAAATATTTTTGGTTGTTACAAACAGCAGCACAAAGTCATTATACCCAAACCACATAGTGGTATAGGGTATAAATATATTACTAGAACAATTTTACATGCTGCTTAAAAGTCCATTCCACTTAGAAGTACAAATTGCAATAGAAAGTAATTCCCATGGTGGAACTAATATATAAAATTATTAATAAAAGAAAGAAGAAGGTTATTAAAACAATTCAAGAGAATTTGTAGCTCTGAAAACCTAGCAGAATTTCTTAAAGCTAAATCCGAAACTCGAAAAGCTATTAGAGAAAGCAGAAAAAAATCGTGGATAGATTTTTGCATCACAATAAATTTACGAACACCATCATCTGAGGTGTATAAAAAATTAAGTCATTAAATGGATCCTCTAGTTTTCATTAAATTTCAGTATTAGAAAACAATAATAATCTACTTACGGACACTAATGATATTGCTAATTGCTTAGCACTTGGTTTTGCACAAAACTCGTCTTCTTCAAATTATTCAATAAAATTTAGTTCATATGCTTTATCTACTAGCTTTCCTATTGATTTATCAAATAATGATGAATTATATAACAATAAACTAACGTTAGGTGAATTTAAATCTGCACTAAGAACTTGTCATGGTACATCGCCAGGGCCAGATAATGTAAGATATGAGATGTTAAAACATTTAGATGAAAATGAATTTTTATAACATTAATAGGAAAAAACAAGTATTCCCAAGCAATTGGAAACAAGCTATAGTCATTCCTATTTTAAAGCCAGGGAATGACAGTACTAATAGAAACAATTAAAGACCAATTTAACTTACAAATTGTTTCTGTAAACTTTTGGAAAGAATTATAAATAAACGTCTTAATTGGCATTTAGAAAGAAATAACATTTTAAATACCAACCAATCCGCTTTTAGGAAAAACAGGGGAATGATCGATAATTTAGCAATATTACACTCTGATATAATGAAAAGTTTTTTATCAAAAAAAGATTTAATAGCTGTATTTTTTAATATAAAGAATGCCTATGACTGTGTTTGGAAACAACTGATTTTTAAAAAGCTCAATTCTGCAAAAATAAAAGGAAACCTTGCCGCATTTATTTCAAATTTTCTAAAAGACATAGAATTTTGCTGTATGGTTGGAAACATATCATCAGAATATTATTGCCTGGAAAATGGTGTACCCCAAGAATCCGTACTAAGTGTCACACTTTTCCTTCTAGCCATAGATAGTATTTTAAATAATTGTTATAAAGATGTGAAGGCCTTACTGTATGCTGATGACCTTATAATATATTCCTCTGGTAAGAAAGATTCAACCATAATTAATAAAATCCAAAAAACTATAAATAAACTAGAGGTTTGGAATGATACAAGTGGATTTCAGTTCCATGATGGGAAAACTGTTGCAATTAAGTTTTCCAGACACAACAGAGCGGCTTCTAACAACCTAATCCTTAACCTATACGGTAAAAATATAAATTTTGTGGATGAGCTCAAATTCTTAGGAATTACTTTTGATAAAAAACTAACATTCAAAACCCATATTCAAAACATAAAAGGTAAGGCAAACTCTAAACTTAATATCATAAAAATGTTGAGATGTTTCCAATACGGTTCTGACCCGCAAACACTCCTTAAAATATTACGTTCTATTGTCCTTCCAACTTTAGACTACGCATCGATTAGTTACTCCTCTGCTAATAAAACAAACTTGAAGATACTCGATCCAATTCTAAATACTGGAATAAGGATTTCTATTGCAGCCTTTAAAACCAGCCCAGCTAATAGCATGCAAGTTATATTTTAATGTCCTCCTTTATATTTGAGAAGATTGAAGTTCTTACTCAATTACATTTTGAAAATTTTGCCTTTAAAAAATCATCCCCTATATGAAAAGATCACAAATAGAGAAAAACTCTATCAACTCTAATTAAAAAACCCAAAATTTCACCCAATTTATGTAAAAGGTGTCATAGAATTTAAAAAAATAATCTTCAACTACAATATCAACACAGACAATATTGAAAATAGGGGATTCCCTCATACTGCCCCTTGGTGCCTTTCAGATATTAATATAAATTTTTCTGTGGCATATTTTCACAAACGTGATATGAACCCCATAGAGGTACAACAGAAATTCTTAGAATTAGTTAATACTACTTATCCAAGCCATTTAAAATTTTATACCGATGGTTCTGTTATGAATGAGAAATCGGGATTTGCAGTTATTGGCGAACATATTGATCTAAACAAACGTATTCCTACCTACTCTTCTACTTATACAAGTGAGTTATCAGCGATCAAAACCTGTATAGAAAGCTTTGAAAATATTAAACAAAACCCTCATTATAGTTGACAGTAAAAGCGCATTAGAAGGGTTGCAAGACATATATAGTAACAATGAAATCATTCAACAAATTAGAGCAATAACTACAAACCTACCTGACAATAAAATTAGCTTTCTATGGATACCAAGCCACTTAAATATACATGGAAACGAAACAGCGGACAATCTTGCCAAAAACTCCTTAAAGGAAAATATATCACCAGATTTTAAATATCAATCCTTAGACTACAAGCATTCAGTTAGAAAATATATATTTGATATATGGAATGACATATGGCAAAATAATAACCTAACCAAATTATATAAAGTACAGAAAAATATCTTGCATACATTTAAAACTCCCACTTTTTCTAAAACAGATTTTATAAAACTTAACAGATTAAAAATTGGTCATTGCTTATTCTCCCATAGACATATTGTAGAGAGAACTGATCCACCGGTGAAATAATCAACGTTTACCATATATTTAATGAATGTAGACTTTTACATGATAGACGACTAAAATATAACATAAATGATATAGAAATCTTAAATAAAGAATATGAATTCGAAAATGTTAAAAAATTTCTAAATGAAATAAATTTGTGTAACTCGATTTAGATCTATAATAAACATGTATACTAGATTGTAATATAAAATGTAATGTTAAATGGCCTATATAACCTTGCTATGTTGGGGCCTTGATAATCCAATTAAGCAAATAAATAAATGCACTTAATTCTGTTTTTAGGCGATATTTTTGCGATTTTTTTTATACAACTTTTTATACGAATTATTTTGACGATTTAGAAATTATGCGACTTGTTCCTCTTATTTATGTTATCCTCATGATTCTTTTCTCGTCTACTTCGTCTTCACCTGCAAACTAATTCGTCAACAAAATTTTTGGTTGTTCTGGTTCTTTTCAAGGTTTATTCGTCTTCATTATGTTTAAGTTATACAAAACACTCATTACTTAATAACAAAAATAGAAGTACACACACACATACATAAACAAAGAGCACAGCAAGCTATCAAAACGTAGTTGATTGATTTTTAGGCAGAGAATCGCGATGCTAGAATTAAAGTGTGACCGGTTAACTTTTTATGGGAATCCCAGTTTTATATTATTATTTCTCGCAAATTGAACGTCGCGACGCACAGTTGTGTTTTGTTGGCAAAAAAGCAATTTTTCAGCAATTACTTTTCAAAAATCCAATGTTTCATTAAGAAAAATCAATATTTTTTTTTTAGTAAAAAGTAATATATTTTCTTAGAAAAAATCTAGTGAAGTCACTTATATATTGCTAAACGAAAACTGATGAAAATTTTCATGCAACTAAGTACCTTATGCATCTAAGTTATTTTACCTGTCAAGATTTTGATGTCATTTTTATTGAAGTACAGCATCTTCTTTTAGTTTAAAAAAATAGTTATATGGATTGCATAAACAGTTTAGTATATATGAGCATATTAAAATGGCTTTATACAATTAGAGATATGCACTCTTCTTTGGAAAAAAAAGAGCTAGCTCCGGCTACCTCCGTCTTCTTACTGCAACAGAATGATAGGTTAGAGTCTAATCTTTGAATTTCCCCAAAAAAATCCACCGACTTTCCCCGATCGCTTAACAAACTTATAAATTTTCTAAAAAAGTCACGAATTTTGCAGCGTATGTTTGTAACAAAATGTGTTGCACTTAGGCTTAAACTTTGTAATGATATTGGAGTTATCAATTACAACAAAAATTTTTAAATAATTGAGAGCAATTCGTAAAAAGTGCATTACGAAATAAGAAAAACAAAAGCATATGATTCGATTAACGTACGTAACTATTTTTGTTTTATAAAATTGTCAAATATGTATAATTATTAAAATAATTTCATTTTCTATGCCATATAGTGAATTGTGTAAGATAATTATTAATTGCGGTAATAATGTTGATTTATTAATCGATTTTATAAAGACAAAAAACTCGAAGCATACGATTAATGAAATCGAAATAGTGAAAAAGCAATTCAGAAGCGATTTCTTAGTCACTTTTATAAACGCTGGGAGGAATCGCACCAAACAAATGCGTACTTCTTAAAGAAAAATGATGCTTGGCTAAAAAGTATGTTCTAAAAAAAATCGTTTATTGTGAATTTTGAATACCATAACAAATTTTTTTAGATATATTTGAAGCACATGGATCTGGTACTTCAAACGATGGAAATACCTCAAGGCGTTTTTTTTTCTAACCCTCCATTTATTGCTGATATAACAGGTGTTAATGAAGAACTTATAGATCGCTTCCGAATTTGTCTTCAAATAATAACATGTGGCCAGAAAATTGATACTGTGAAATTTCAACAATTTACGTGGGATACGGCTGAACTATTTGTTAAAAAATATAACTGGTATTTCATACGTGTTACTGTCCAAAAAATACTAATACATAAAAAAGACATAATTGATGCAGCAGTACTCCCTATTGGTATGCTCTCCGAGTAAGTAGAGGATGCATGTAATAAAGATTACAGGATTAATAGATTAATGTTCTCTAGAAAGTGCAATAGAATTTCAATAAATACTGATGTTTTCCACCATTTGCTTGCATCATCTGATCCACACATAAGTAGTCAACCTCAAAAACAGCTTTAAGAGCTAGATTATGTAGTTAAAGAAATGATAGTTGATGAATAAAAAGTTTGATTATTTTGGATTCAGTTTGTTTATACTTATAACGGGTGATCCAAGAAGAGGTACTTTTTTCAATAGCCTTTTTTTGACATATCACGTGTGAGTCGTGTCATGCTGTCATGTTATTTTTGTTTAGTATTGTTTGGCATTTCATCATGGAAAGACTTACGCCTGAACAACGTTTACAAACCGTTCAACTTTATTACGAAAATTCACGATCTGTGAAGAATGTGTTTCGTGCACTTCGCTCAAATTATGGTCAACATAATCGGCCTACTGAGCGTACTATTCGCAACACCATCACCTATCTTTTTGGGACGAAGAGCAACCTGAAGAGATTCAAGAGCTGCCACTTCATCCAGAAAAAACAACGGTTTTGTGTGGTTTGTGGGCCGGTGGAATCATCGGTCCATATTTCTTCAAAAATGATGCCGCTGAGAACGTAACCGTCAATGGCGACCGTTATCGTGTCATGATAACCGACTCCTTGGTGCCTGAAATTGAAGCTTGTGATCTCGGCGACATTTGGTTTCAACAAGACGGCGCCACTTCCCACACAGCACATCAATCAATGGTGAGCAGATAATTTTACGTTTTTGGCCGTTCGATTGGCCACCAAGATCGTGTGATATCACACCGTTAGACTTTTTCCTGGGGTGATATGTAAAGCCTAAAGTTTATGCGGGCAATCCCGCTTCGATTCAGGCCTTGGAGGAAAACATCAGGCGTGTCATTCGCCAGTTACCAGTCGAAATGCTCGAATGAGTCATCGAAAATTGGACTCAGCGGATGGACCATCTGAGATGTAGCCGCCGCCAACATTTGATAGACATAATCTTCAAAAAATAAATGCCAACGAATGTTCTTTCAAATGATAATAAACATTCGCATTAAGTTTGAACTTTCTGTATTTTTTCTCTAAAAAGTAGGGACCTCGAAATGGATTACCCTTTATATGAATATTTTTATATTTATATATGAATATTCAGAAATTTGGATATGCATCTTTTTTCTATTCTAGAAAGTGTGTGTACCAAGTTTGAAACCTCTCCCTTGGATAGGAAATATTTTATGCAAAAAATCAATTTAGACTGTACGTTCGGTGGGCGGTGGGCGTGGCCGATTTGAATGAAACTTGGCGTGCATCTTTGATTTATTTTAGAAAGTGTATGTATTAAATTTGAAGACTTTCGCTTGGATAGGAAAAATTTTATGCAAAAAAATCAATTTGGACTGTACGGACGGTGGGCGGTGGGCGTGGATGATTTTGGTGAAATTACATTTTTTTCTTCATTTAGTCAATATAATGTTTGGTGCCAACTTTTAATGTTCTAGCACCAGTCCTTATATTTTTTGCATAAAAATATATGAAGCCATCCCACTGTACTACGCGTCGGCTGTGCTCATTACACTGTGCGACAAATGTAGGGGTTAGTGATCGGGATGGTATAAAACCAACGGAGAAAGTTATATCGGTCAAAAAAAAGTTATACTTATCCCGGTGTTTCGCTGGGTCACGTCTAGGAATCGAGATATATCGATTTGAACTTAGTAAGTATCGTATAAGAGAATTTGTCACGTTTTAGGCTCATTTGTTTGACATAACTCGAGAAACACTAGTCCGCTTTTTCTTGATACAAATTTAGAAAAATTAAGAATTACAATTCCTTTAATCTGTTTATATAAAGTTTCACTTCGTAAGCAACAGTTTTGCAGTTATAAATTAATGTATGAAGAAAAAAAAATATTTTTTGCCTAAAAAATTAAATTTTTTTTTTTAAATTCTTAAAAAAATCCAAAATGGAAAAAGTGTCAACTCCTGTTACTTTCGCATAGCCACATAAGCTGTGAATAAAATGAGATATAGATCATGAACATCGATGCACGCGTTTCGCTTTTATTCAGAATTAAGTAAAGGTATCTCATTTTGACAAGAATATTGATTTTATGTTTCAATGAATTTGGATAATATTTATTCTATATTATTAATAATTAACACGTAAAACTAAAAATATCAGGTTATTACACAGATACATAGATCATAAAAATCGACCCAGCGAAACGCCGGGACATGTGTAACTTTTTTTTGACCGATATAACTTTCCGCGGTGGTTTCATCCCCTTCCGATTTTCGCTGTCGCACAGTGTTATTATTGTGTCTGCTGTGGTTTAAAGTCGATATCAGTGAAATTGGTTGAAAACTGTTTCATGGTGTAATTTTAATTTGAGTAGTTTTATTTTTATCATAAAAGGTAAAAATTTTAAAAAATTATTCTTTCATAAATGTTTTTTATTTTGAAAATTATTGTTAGAATTTTTTCAAATATAAATGAATTTTTTTCTAGTAATGTCTAAATTGGATTTATCCGATGGAACAAAATAATCCCAAACGAACGGCAATGTCTTTGGAGCGTTTGGCGAAAGGAAAGAAATCTACGGATATTGGTAAGCATTTTGATTTCGGCCAATCTACTATAAGAGCCATTAAAAAGGAATGAATTATTAATGAAACAATCTTTTATTTCGGGTACAAAATTAAATTCCAAATTGTCATTGTACTCAAGAAAAGTTTTAGTAGAAAAAACTGAAAAAGCATTGGTAACCAACTAACAAAAAAAATAGAACTCCCTTAGATGGTCGGTTAATTAAATATAAGGCTCTACGCTTTTACGAACAATTGAAGCAATTAGAACCATCAACCTCTACCGCTTATTCAGGTAAAACGTTTTCAGCAAGCACAGGATGGCTTGTCGATTTTCAAAAAAAAAATGCTTTTGACAACGTGAAGATTACTGGCGACATCGGTATGCAAGAGGGTTTCAAAAATATTGTGCTTTCCTTTGTCTATGGGACAGTCGCGCTACATGTCATCATTACGTCAGAACAGAGTGGCCAAAATGAACTGAGTACTCATAAGGAAAACAAAACATTTCAACTAAAGCAGAACTTTGTAAATGCTTTGGACAAAGAAGGTGCAGCATTTAAATATGGTATGGCAACTCTATTAGAGAAAACAAGCAAATTATCAAAGCTCTTAAAAAATTATAAAAAAAAGTAATAATAAAGTGTTTTAAAAAATAGATAGTGACTATTATAAAACATAAAACAACATATACCAACTGAATAAAGAAAAATATTAAAGAATTAATTAAAAAAACATAAATATGGCTGAATACAGTAAATGCAGATCAGCAATACGAGGTGAAAGTGGCATTCGTTACAATGGCGTGTGTGACAAAGTTTATCATTTTACGAAAAAATGTGCCGGTATTGATCAATATTGAAAAAGTAAAGAATACTAATATTTGCGAAGAATATCGCCCAATAAACATTCTAAAAACATTTGAAAAAGTTATGGAAAAAGTAGTAAAAAATCAACTTGAAAACTATCTAGAACAGAATAAACTTTTATCGAAATACCAATCTGGTTTCAGGAAAAATTATTCATGTGAAACTGCATTGAACTACACAATAAACAGGTGGAAATATATGAAGAGGGACAATAAAATAATGGCGATTTTTCTTGATTTCAAAAGGGCTTTCGAGACAATAGATAGAGACATTTTAATAAAAAAATTATACAGGTATGGAATTAAGGACCTAGAATTGAAATGGATTCAGTCATATTTAAGCAATAGAATGCAAATTACTAGAGTTAATAACGTGGAATCAAGTGCAATAGAAAATGACTATGGAGTACCACAAGGCTCAATATTAGGAGCACTCTTATTTAATATATACATAAATGATATGGAAAAAGTATTGGAGAAGTGTAAAATTAGTTTGTATGCGGATGATACATTAATTTTTACGGGAGGAGAAACAGAAAATATATGCTACGAAAATCTTTCAAGTGATATGAACAATATTAATAAATGGCTAAAAATGAACAAGTTAAAATTAAACGAAAGTAAAACCAAATTAATGGAGATAAATATGAATTCAAATATAACATTAAAAATAAATAATATAACAATAGAAAAAGTTAACACTATTAAATATCTGGGTTTTATTATTGACAATGACTTAAAATTTAAAGAACACATTGAATACATATGTAAAAAAATCGGGGAAAAAATCGGATTTTTTAAACGAATAAGAAACAGCTTATCTAAAATCACGGCAATAAACATATATAATACAATTATTAAACCACATTTCGAGTATGGATCAACAGTTTTATACACATGCTGTACAGATACACAAATAACCAGACTACAGAATTTACAAAATAAGGCAATGCGTGCAATATTAAAACTAAACAGATTTGCCTCAGTAACATTTATGCTGAGTGATTTAAAATGGCTTAAGATACACAAAAGACTAGCACTAAATACAATAAACTTTATTCAAAAAATGAGAATTGGAGATGCTCCTGAATATTTGATCGAGCAAATAAGATATGTTGGGGAGGTTCAACCATATAACCAGAGTAATGCTTTAGATTTCAGAATACAAAGAGCAGACACCAGCGCGATGGAAAGATCGCTATTTTATAAGGGACTAAGCATTTACAACGAGATGCCAATTGATGTGAAAAATGAAAGTAATAATAATAATAATATATTTAGAAAAAAATTATCATCTTTTATTAAAAATTTTAATATATAGCAGAGCTAAATTTCTGTAAAGTTATTAAATGATATGTAATTTTCAAAAGTATTAATAAAATACTACTTACTACAAACAAAAAAAAAAAAAAAAAAAAAATGTTAGCTGTTTTTTCTAAAATTTCATATGGTAAAATCAAAGAAGGCACATTTGGTGGCCCTCAGATCAGGAAGCTTTTGAACGATAATAATTTTTCACAATGTTTATTGAGAAAGGATATGCAGCCTGGAAATCTTTCAAGAGCGTCGTGGACCCTTTTCTTGGAAATAATATGAGTGAAAACTACAGACAAATTGTTGCTGAATTATTGAAAAATTATCACGAATTAGGTGCGCGAATGTCAACCAAAATGCATTTTAGTCATTCCCATTTAGAGTTTTTACACAAAACCTAGGTGCGGTGAACGACGAACAATGGGACTATCTTCACCAGGATTTAATGAAAAATTTCTGGACTCCAATACGTGAAACCGAACCAACAGAATACAAATGACGTTCAAATAACGCCATTCACTTTTGAAAATTAATTTATTTTTAAATAAGCTAATGATTTTTTATGTAAAAAAGGAATAAAAACATTTGTATCTCGAAAACCTGACGTGATAGCGAAAAACCAACTACAGATTCGAATTCAGACCACCAAATTGCTCTAAAAAAAGATATTTTTTTTACTGCAGTCCAAAACCTTGTTGGCTAGTGTTATTGTTGTGTTGTTAAAGGGTTGCATATTTAATTATAAAAACACAACAAAAATTATTGAAAAACATACGATAATATGAGTTTTGGTGACTTTAAATTTAAAATAAAAATATAAGTATGAATAAAATTATTTAGGCCTCTTCATTATTTTGGTATCACAGTTGGATGTGAATTTAATGCAACTCTGTAGCTAGTATTAATTTCATCTGTGTCTTCCTGTAAATTCATAGTTTTTGCTAAGTTTTTTTGGATTAGAAGGCTTTATATAGTGTATATATAGTGTATATTATTCTTTCTTTGCTTTCCCTATCAATTCGAATTACTGGGTCATTGGCAGCCCCTTTCACATAAACTAAGCCACACATATTAAAGCCACCAGCAAAAAATTTTCTGACACAATTTATTATCCCTTACAATATCGAAAACTTATATGGTTTTTTTTCTGATACTTAAATTCCAACCCAAGTTAAATGGCTAGGGGCTGTATTAAGCAGCACGTTTCAGTCATAAATACTAAATTGGTGTTAATAATATATCTGGTATGAAAAAAATTAAACGTTGGACTTTGATACCTTTTTCGTATTTCACTATTTTTTTAAAGTGTTTTACAGGTCACACGTCGTATAATTGTTATTTAGTTTGTATTAATATTAGTTATACGCCCCGGTGTCACAGAAAATATATCTACAGCAAAGAATATGGAAAATAAGGTTGAAAAGAGCTAAATCATACCATTTGCAACCAAGAACATTATAAAAATGTAAAATTAAAAGAATGTTAAAGCAATTCCATTTAACAAGTTGTGTATAAGAATATTGATGGAATAAAATACAAAAGAAATTTTATCAGCAAAAACCAAAAAAAAAAAAAATCGTAGCTGTCTTAAATAAAATAAAATAGTAAGCGGAATTGAATAAATTATGCGTACACTTGAGGAATTTTACTTGTTTCTAAAAAAAACCTTAGCCGAGTTTCTATTTTAAAAACGATTTTGTTTTAGTTGAAGACAAACTTTATTTTACAATACGTAAAATCAATTGAAATCACCACTCCAACCAGAGAACAGTTTGAGTGCCTTATTTTATTATTTTGAATGCGTTCACAAAAATTGAGACTTTATTGTCAATTCACATGATTTCAGTAAAACAACACAATGATATAATTGACAAAAGTGAATATGATGAAAACCATGCATTGCATTGCATGTCTTTTGTTAACCATACGCAACACTTGGAAAAGCAACGAATATACAACGATTGGTATGAATGGTTTCAATGCTGATTGAATAAAACGTAAAAACTTTTTCTATGAAACATATATCTATATTTTTGGATTATTTTTCTACACAATAAGTTAATGAAGAAATATATACATATTTCATATTTAACAAAAAAAATGGAAAAAACAAATATATACATAAAAATAATTTTAAATACATAAGAAACTAAAAAACTTAAATTCATATTTAATTAAAAACAAAAACGGAAAATAAAATTAAACTCCTAGATATGCTATTGTATAGTTATTACAAAAAAAAAAACATATAATTAAACAAGAACAAGAAGCATCTATGGAGTAACAAACATTATCAACTTGACTAACAACAGCACTTAAGTCTGCTATAAACTTATATGGGAAATAACAAAACTTCACCAACTTCTTATATAAGGTTTTAGACTTAAATTCTGTTGTTAGACGAGAAGCTTCTTAGCAAGAACAGATACTAAGACATATTAAGTTTGTTCATATTTAAAAATTGAATTAAAAAACAGAATATTATTAACTGATTTCGGGCCCAATCGATTTCTTTTTTCAGTAATTAAATTGCCTGCTGCAGAAAAAACTCTCTCCGATGCAGCACTACTGGCAGGGATAGCTAAAATTTTTTTTCTCAAATTTAGACAACCTGGGATATTCCGTAACGTGATGGTCCCACCATTCTAAAGCATTGAAGTTTATATCAATATTAATATGAGACAAAGAATACCGATTAACTTCATCAGAGACGCTTTCTTCTGTAGTTAGGTTTGGACTATTGATGAACTCCGAAAAGAATAATTCAAAATCACTTGTAGCTGGGTTATTATTTGCAGTTTGATTATGAATTCCAGTGGTTGGGGATGCTAGACACTCTTGATCACTCAAAATTTGTGAAACACAAAAATTTTTTACCTCCCTTAGAACTACTTCTTCCACAGAACGATTTGTTGGTGGATACAAAAAACAAGAAGCGTATTGGTAAAAATTTATATTGGGAATCCATTTGCCATCTATCTCCTTTATAATGTTTGTTTTTAAGATAACTATAGCCGGAGAATCAGGGGTTTTAATTGCACAAATATTTTTTAGGCTGTTAATTGACAAACAAATATAATTACTTGTGACATAATTAACGCCTTGTAATTTTCTACTTATTTTGTCAAAATTTTCAAAAAGTTCTACTAGTGCTATGAGCGTAGAAAAATGAATTTCACCAGTTCTATACATTTCGCCGTTTTTTGAAAGTATTTCTTATATAGCAACCCAGTTGTTCAAAATCGATTTGAACAAATTATAATGCGAGGACCAGCGAGTTACGCAATAGTTTTTTAACGATGTAGTCAACATATGCTGTAAATTACTTTTTTTGAAATATTTAACCAGTTTTTTGCAAGATTCTAGCATTGGCTGTAATTCCATAGTATTATTCAAAGCAGAATATAACACATTATTAAACAAGTGGCTTGAACAATTAAGGCGAGTGTAATTTTGCAAAACTTTTATAATGTTTGCTCCTCTGTCTGTAACGAATTTAACTTTATCTAAGTTACTTACTTCAAAATCATTCATAACACATTTTACTTTAGCCAATATATGTGTTCTCCTGTGCAACTTTGAAAATCCATTGACTTTACACCTAATACAATATGTTTCAACTCCAATTCCTTCATAAAATGAAATGGAACACACAAAAAATTTCGTTTTACAAAATCGTCAGTCCACAAGTCGGTTGTTACTGATGACACTTCATTTATCACTGCTTCTTTAACTTCATTATACCCTATACCACTATGTGGTTTGGGTATAATGACTTTGTGCTGCTGTTTGTAGCAACCAAAAATATTTGACCTAGACCCATCTTTAATTATACCGATCGAATCAGAATCACTTTTTGAGTTGATTTAACAATGTCCGTCCGTCCGTCCGTCCGTCCGTCCGTCCGTCCGTCTGTGTGTCCATGTAAAGCTTGTAATCAAACTGCAGGTCGCAAATATGAATATATTTTGACGAAATTTGGTATATAAGCTTTTATCGGCCATGGGATGAACGCTATTGAAATTGGTGAGAATCGGTCCATGTTCAGACCTAGCCCCCATACAAATTACCCATATGAAATCGACATAAATTGCCATAAGATCCAAATTGTCATATAGATCTTACTCAAATTGGGTTTGTATGCGTTCATTACATCCACTAATGAGTAGTCCAAAAATGATCCCTTTGACCCCATATAGAGCTGCTTCCCGATCTTCACTTAAATCTATCAAAAAACAAAAATATTTCACAGATTTTTCTCAAATTTGGTTTGTTTATATTTTTTCAAAATAAAAGTGACTTTACCAAATATTGTCAAGATCGGTCCATTTTTGGACCCAGTCCCTTTATAAATATAGCATCCGATATGAACTTTTTCATATCTGCAGCCAAAAAAATTAATAAAAATCCCACTCAAATTTGGTTTTTGCTTATTTTCAATGTCCAGTTAGTTGGGCCTAAGAGATAGGGTTTCTAAACGCATGGTATAGGGTATCATATAGTCGGACTAGACCGACTATAATTTTTTTACTTGTTTTTTATTTCATTTCTCTTTTCCTCCGCCTTAATTTGTATGCGAGTTGATACTGTTGTCGGATCTGGTATTAGATCCAATATATCTGCATGACTCCCATATTTTTCTCCGATATTTATTAGGGCATAAGCTAGTTTTTTAAATCCGTTCCCACTAACGGCAGAAAATTGATGACAGTCCTCTACAACCCATTGGGCGCACAATTTGTAAATTCATCCTTGTCGAAACTGCTGACTTTTTTTAACTCAGTATTAGATTTTGTTCTGCGTAACATTTGTGCCGAATTAAATTTGAAGTCTGTTTTCCGTTGTATTTAAATAAGTGATTACACTTTTCGCAATGCACGAATCCATTAACTATTTCGTTATTCTCATTTTGTATAAGAGAAAATTTTTTCCATATTTTGCTTTTAGTATTTTTCTTAAATGTACGATAAACACCGGTATTTATTTTTCCCAAAATAGTTTCACACTGCATTTTTCAAATTATTATAACAACGAATACTAAACGAATGGTGTGATTGGTTTTATTTTATTAATTTGTCATCATATAATTTCGGTGCTTGACATGTAACGCATAGAAAACAATGAATGTACAAAGTAGCAACAGCAATAATTATTGTTGTTGAATGAATGCATGGCAAAAGCAACGAATGTATGAATGAACAATAAAAACGAATACTTTCATTTTGTTCTCTGACTCCAACCATCCGATCTTAGACCTAAAGGACATTTGTCGGACTTAGTAGAGTGCAAAATCCGTCAGCATAAAATTGCCTCAATGCCAATATTAAAAAAACTTAATTTTTAATGAGTGGGTAAAAATACTGTAAAGTTCGTAAAATCGATGTCAAATCGACTCACCGAGATCGTTAAGTCCAAAGGATTTCCTACCACTTACTAATCTAAGCAATATTATATCTAAATTTACAGTTTTTGTTTTACATATTTCTTTTTTTTTTTCATTTATTACCTGTATAAAATATGTCTCAAATAATTTGTCTTAAATAAATGAAGAAAAACCATTAAATAGCTTTCTAAATTTCTAGAAAAAAAATAATTCAGCTTTGTTAATTTTTTTATTTTTTATTTTCTTCATAGTATGAACAGCATTAGTTGTAAGGATACTGCTTCTAGGAAGTGTATTGAAATCATCAGAATAAAATTAAATATTTTAGTTTCTTTTATAAATATTTCAGGATATTTTCAATGGATATCCAATTTTGTTAAAAAATATATTGTAGTGTCTTTCAAATTTGTACATAGTGTTTAAGAGTAAAAAAATCTAAAACTCGAGAACTGATTGACCGATTTACAAACCAGTACATGTTTTGGAAAAGCCTACTTTCACTGATGGTTCAAAAGGAAAGAACATCGAAAAATATTAAGGCATATAGTAATAAAAAAATTTGTGCGTAATGTTAGGTTTTCATTTAAATATTTATTGATTTATATTTTAAAAACAACACTTTCGGAGAACTCAATATTTCATAATGAATCGGATTTTACATTGTTAAGTTCTTTTATATAGTTTAAAAGTAACGGTAAGACCGGTTTGAAATAATGAAATAATGAAGATAACATTTAGATAAATTACAAAAACAATAATAATTAAAATGAAAGTAATGGATAATATTGAATGCAAAGTATAAAGTGATAAACATTAAATAAAATATTAAACTAAACAAAATATGGAATAAGATAATAATGAATAAGGAACAATAATGTAGGAATAAAGGGAGCATTATTAGGGATATTCAATTATATATAACTATATGCGTTTTACGCACACTTTTCTGAGTGTGTGGTTTTCCTATATAAAATGTGTGAAATCATAATGGAATTTATTTGTATTTATTTTTATGGCAGGTGCGGTAACTGATAATAAAGTAAGCGCCATGAATTATTGCGCGTACCGATTAAGTTTTCGACAAAATGAATACTATCATGTTTTGCATTGCTATAAGTTTTAGCATCAATACATTGTTGACACGTACACAGAAATTGAAAGTGAACGTTTATATTACATCAAATATAACCAAACAACACTACGTTTGGAAGAATACATTCATTTGCGTGATGCTATAAACAATTATGTGGATCCTAATGATATTGGTATACGTCATTACAGAAGACCTATTTTTAAAACTTCCACGTTCAGGACGCAATGGAAAGAAGTTAAAGAACATTTATTTAAAGGTCAAGGGCCAACAGGCCGGCATAAGACAACTGCACGTGTATTTAAGCAAAATTGAAATCGTCAATGGACATGTTGATAAAATTAAAAATATTTGGTGAAGTACGTTGCCGGATGTTTTCGATTGAATGGCAAAAGAGAGGACTACCGCACGCTCATATTTTAATTTGGATGGTTGATAAAATAACACCAGAACAAATTGATAGCATTTATAAGCAGAAATTCCTGATCTTGAAAGCTAAATTGAATTGCATGAAATTGTAACCAAAACCATAATTCGTGGACTACGCGGTACTTTGAATATGAATTCGGTATGTATGTAAGCTGTATTATCCACAATTATTAGTTTTTGAAACTATTACTGGAAATGATGGGTATCCAAAATTTCGTCGACGATCAATACAAGATAATCGTAGAACAGCAACTGTCAAAGTGGGAACATAACAAATCGAGGTCGACAAGCAAGGCAAACCTGTTCAAAGTCATCCAAATGTATTTGGAACTGATGACTTAGGACGAATTTACACAGTTCACCCAAATAATAAATATTTTCATTTTTGTTTACTTCTGATTAATGTTGCTTGAACACGATACACATTAGGAAAATACATTAACTGATGCGTTGGTATCAGTATATCCAGAAGAAATTAAAATTTTATTTTTTATCATTATCTCAACTTGCTATCCGGCTAATCCTTATAATTATGGACGAAATTCCATGATTACATGACGGAAGATATTTTACATTCAATATTCAATTGAATTATATGAGGGCGGAACAATAAATCCGTAACTTTTACAATAAAAAACAGTTTTTTTTACAAAAAAAAAATTTATATTTCAACACAATCTTCTTCTAGCTCAATACACTTAGTCCAACGTCCAACGTTTCTCCCAGGATTTTTCGAGGTCCATAAAGTAGGCATTTGTTTGATCAATAATTTCATCTTTCCACCGAACCATTTCTTTAGGTTTGGAAATAGGAAATAGTCACTGGGGGGCTAAAGCCGGATGAGATACCAATTCGTAGCCCAATTCATGGAATTTTGCCATTGAGACTGCACACTTGTGCACCCATGCATTATCTTGAAAAATAACTTCTTTCTTGGGCATATGGGGTCGTTTTTTAAATCCTCGTTAAATCGGTCCAATAAGTTAGCATAATATTCGCCATTTATTTTTTCCCCTTTTGAAGGTAATCGATGTGGATTATCCCGCGTGCATCCCATAAAGCTGTTGCTATCACCTTATTGGCCGACAAACTTACCTAGGCCTTCTTCGGAGCCGGTTCACCCGGAGAAACCCATTGTTTAGACTGCTGTTTTGTCTGCGGAGTGTTGTAATGGATCCATGTTTCATCCAAAGTTACAAAACGCCGCAAAAACTCATTCGAATTGCGGTTAAACAACTCCAAACAATCCTTTGCAGTTGTCACACGATTACGTTTATGGTCAGTTAAGAGCAAATTCTGCACCCATCTTTCATACAGCTTCCTTAAACCCAACTGATCATTTAACATCGAAACCACACTGCCATATGAAATGCCTATGGCATCAGCAATCTCTTCGATCGGCCAACACCATATCGTGAATTTTTTCGACATTTTTGGATGTATTGACCTCAACTGGCCGTCCAGAACGTTCAGCGTCATTTGTGTTTGTGCGGCCACAAGGAAAGTCAATAAACCACTTTTTTACCATTGAAATCGATGGTGCAGAGTTTCCATAGTATTTATCAAGCTTTTCCTTGGTTTGATTCACGGTTTTTTTTCGCAAAAAATAATGTTTAATGAGCACTGGAAATTCACTTTTTTGCATTAAAAAAAAAAAAAACCACGAGGTTGTATGTTTTGAACAGCTGTTAAACGCAAAGTAAATGACTGAACTTGCTCAAAATTTTACAGTAGTCTACCAACAGGTGGTACTTGATGGGAGCAGTGTTGTATTTCATATAGCTACGAAGAAAGTTCGAAAAGTCACGGACTTATTGATCCGCCCTCGTACAGATGAAATGTATAATGAGACATTGATATTGATATGATATGTGTTTAGGAATGACAAGTGAATCTCAGTTGGGTATGCCATCACCAAGTCGTTCAAGAAATTATATTTTTAATCAAAATTTTCTTCGAGAATAGAATTACGATCCAAATGTATTGACAACTTTTGTTCAAGAAAATATTCCTAAATATAATCAGCAATACAGCAAATATTGGCTTATGAAATAGTCATGCAAAAAATTGATAATAGTAATGGTAGCATGTACTTCTTTGATGCAATTGGTGGAACTGGCAAAAATTTTTTGATAACTTAAAGTTTAGCACGTGGAAGAATTTCTTAGGCACTTACGTCTTTTGGAATTGCAGCCACTTCATTGGATGGTGGTAGGAAAGCACATTCAGAGTTAAAATTGCCTTTAACTATGCCTTTGATATTACGATCACGCAAATTTATCAAAAACCTCTGGCATGAGAGTTTTAAAACAAATTGGTATTTTGTTGTACGGTGAATGAACAATGGCACACAAGAAATCAATTGGATAAAAATAAAATACAATAAAATACATAAAAAAATAAAAAAATAATTCAGCTAAAATTATTTTAAAATTCGCTTATTTTTATAATAATAATTTTTGGCCAAGCATCATTTGAATTTTGGTAGTCGGAATTAATATTTCAGTATCGGCAACAGTTTACAACATTGGGTATAATATAGAGTTTGAGACGCATGTGGCACAGCCGCATTTAACACTCTTACTTGTTTTTTTTTTTAATAGAAAATCTCGGCAAATAATTTTATATTTTATAGGTACATCAGACGCTCGTTTGAAACTAATTAGGTGTTGAAGCGTTATGATGAAAATAAATTTATCGATTATAGAATCGATTATCGATTTAGAATTTAAAAGTGTGATCGTTTAAATGAAATAGCAATAAAAGAATTTCCCAGGTTTTAAAAATAAATTCTCATGATTCTAAAAGCAAATAAGTTGAGCTTCAAAACAAAAAAAAAGAATCGTTAAAAAATTCGATTCCAATAAAAAGTTCCAACACTGTTAAAAATGAGCAATTTTATGTGTCTTTTTGTTGTTTTTAATTCACTCAAAAATATTCAAGTTTAAAGTACCGTTATATTATTATTGTTGACAAATTAAGTAAACTTTTTGCATTTTATTAGTTTATAACAAGTGCTCTTTCATATTTGATAAAATATATACTCAAATTGAAACTAAAAAGAAAAACGACTTTTGTCCAGCTAGATTAGCATTGTTATTATTCCTTTTCCGATATGAAAAAAGTCATATCGTATACTTTATCATATAGCTTTTAACTTCATATAGGCTATTAACTACTGATTAATGGGTGTAATGAACATAAACAAACCTAATGATAATTTCGTTTGTATGAAAGATTAAGTCGATCTCATAGGGGTCATTTTTTTGGAGACTAGGTCTGAAAATGCACTGATTTATACCAATTTCAATAGCGTTCGTTCTATTGCCGACAAATCTTAATACTTGAGACCTATATTTTATTACAATGTTTTCATGGAACAAACACGGACGGACGGATATCGACAGAGATAGTTATTCTGGTTTTGAATTAATTTTTTTCAAGAAAGTACTCTTTTGGTCATGTTTTATTACCATTTTGAAAATTTTAATATCACATCCCTGTGCCTGACCACATGTTACTTTTGTAATCTTAATTGGATATGAAACAAATGCATCTCCATTATTTAACAAAATGTTCAACCAACATTATCACAAATCCAACATGTCCTCAACATGTTACTAAAACTATTTCTAAAATAAATTTTAAAGGAAAACGAAATACTTACACATGTCACCGACATGCGAATACCATAACAAATACAACATTCTGACCAGTAAATTACCTGTATCAGACTAAATAGTAATTTTAAGTGTATGTGTGTGTTCTTTACTCTACCAACAAATAATTGCCTGCTGAGTAAGTTGGTATAATATTGCATTGTCCTGTACATTGCAGACTTATTTACCTTTTACTTTTATTTCCATAGAATAATTTAATTTAGTTTCGTTTGAGGTTTTTGTCATTAAACATTCTATAAACTCTTTTGTCATGTTGTCAAGTAGACCGACCATTTGAAGCTGTACGAGTACATCTTGTGGTTCGTTGGTCTAACAGCGGATTTCTTTGGTTTGTTGTTAGTTTGCATTTTATGTGGGAGGAAAAAGTTAATAAATCATTTGTGTTATTTTCATTTCTGCAGTCAGGATTTAGTTAAATATGCGTATGTTAATTTATGCAACCCATACAATATGATCAGGAACTATATGGTACTTACAACAAATTGTTCAATACCCAAAAGGTATTACTACACCAATCTAATAGTATTTCAGAAAACATCATTGGATTTTAAGAAAACATTAATTGGTTTTCAGAAATTATCAATTGTGTTGCAGAAACAATCAAATGTGTTCCAGAAAATATAAAATATGTTTCAGAAATTATAAAATGGCATAAAAGAAATTATCAGATGTTTTTTAGAATTTCAGATTTAAAAAGCAGTTTTTCCTACAATGTCGAATATTTGCTATGATTTCTATTAGTGCTTTGCAGTCTCAGGAAATGTTTACCAATATTTGGACTTACTTTTTATGTACTGAAAAAGAAAAACCAAGAAGGTCGGACTCTGCATGAAAAGAAGTAGAAGACTTCATTTTTTAATCAGCTACAATATAAGAACCCGGACAGAAATCGGAAATGAAGTTATGGCGGCATTTGTTTTTTTTATTTCTATTTATTTGTATATACAAGGTGAGCCAAAATCACGCCAGCGTGTAAAAATTTAATAAATTTTTTGTTTATTATTATTTTGTATCTTTTTTTTCAAATTTTATTCGTCGATCCGTGTTACACCACCGTGCAAAATTTAACGATCGAGCAAGAAACCAAGGTGGTGGAATTTTACTTTTCCTATGGGCAGTCAATTTTACTGACGCAACGAGCATATCAATATTATTTCAACACCAGAATTAATCAATCGCAATTAATCGTTTAATTGCACGGTTCCGACAACTGAGTGCAGTGTGAGCGTTGCCACGATCAGAAAGACCGAGAATAATACAGAATTAAGTGAACATTGATCGTGTACAGGACAGTACTGAAGAATATCCAGAAACTTCTACGCGAAGACGATCTCGACAAATGGGCATCTCTAGAACATCACTCCGGCGTATGGTTAATAATTTTGTATGCCCTGTAGGAGCCAACAAGTGGTTCCAGCAGGATGGACCAAGAGCACATACGGCCCGTGCCATAATTACTCATTTAAATGAAATTTTTGATGATCGGATTATCTCAAGAAATTCAGAATTCAATTGGCCAGCAGGTTCACCGAATTTAACTATGTTATGTTAAAGAAATGGTATACGTTAACAAGCCCCAAACTATAGAGCATCTAAAGCAAAACATTAAAGCTGAGATCAGGGCAATATAGCCTGAAACTTTGCATGCAATTATGCAAAACGCCAGGTTAAGAGTCCAATTGTGCATCGATGAAAGTGGTGGTCATATCTCTGGTATTATTTTTCATGATTAAAATTTATATCATGCAAAGTTAATATTGTACTTTTAAAAAAAGAAACAATAAAAATAATAATAAACAAAAATGTTATTCAAGTTTTACCCTCAGATGTGGCTTTTGGTCCACCCTGTATTTACTATATGTAACCCGGTGTGCTTCGCTACCCCCTCCCAAAATCGCTATCACTTTTATAGTACTCAAGATATATGACATTTATTATTTTTTATGAGATCCGATCCCGCCAAGTTTTTGCCAGACTACTCACGTTAATAATAGATGACCTAACACAAATTTGCAAAGTTGTCTCTGTCATAGTACTCGAGATATATGATCTTCAATAATTACTTCGTATGGAAGGTACCACGACCACTTATGCCATCCCGCCTATTTCCAGCATGGCTACTAACATTTACAATAGGTGACAAATTCGCAAAGCTCTCCCTATCATAGTGCTCAATATATATGATACCAGATGTGCCTCGCTACCCGCCTATAGCACCTCCCAGTAAGACTCTTTAAAAATTTCAGGAAAATCAGATGAGTAGTTACGGAGATTACTTCCTACAAACAAACACATTAACGCATTACCTCTTTATTATATTAGTATTATATTAAATTTGATTTTCTCTTGCTACAAGGCACAGTATCCTATAACTAAAAGTATTGGAATCATATATGAAAGTTATTCATCATGCTTAACATCACTAACTCTTAATCTAGATTTAAAAATATATCAAATTATAATTTAAAAACATTATACAAAATTAGTGTTGGGCATTACAGTTCTTTTTGGTAAGCGCTCTTTTTAGTTCAATTATGTTAAAAGAACTAGTTCGTTCTTATAGTTCAATCGCTCATTTTTGATGTGTAAACATCTATACGCGCAGGGGGGAAAATTTCAAAAACAGCGTATCATGTAAGCGTAACATGTGAGTCGTAAGACAAAATGTGATTGTATTGGTGAAAACATTATGATATTATGATAACCTGTTTGAAAATTAAAAATGAAAAATAAAATTTAAAAAAAAAAAAATGAAAAATAAAAAATTAAAAATGAAAAATAAAAAATCAAAAATAAAAAATGAAAAATAAAAAAAAAATTAAAAATTAAAAATGAAAAATGAAAAATGAAAAGTGAAAAATAAAAAATGAAAAATGAAAAATGAAACATGAAAAATAAAAAATGAGAAACGAAAAATTAAAATGAGTAATGAAAAACGAAAAGTAAAATATGAAAAATAAAAAAATGAAAAATGAAAAATAAAAAATGAAAAATGAAAAATAAAAAAAAAAATTTAAAATGGAAAATAAAAAACTAAGAATAAAAATGAAAAATAAAAAATGACAAATGAAAAATAAAAATGAAAAATAAAAATGAAAAATAAAAAATTAAAAAAAAATAAAAAGGAAATATGAAAAATAAAAAATGAATAATAAAAAGTAAAAAATTAAAAATAAAAAATGAATTGTGAAAAATAAGAAATGAAAAACAAAAAACTAAAATTGAAAATGAATAATGAAAAATGAAAAATAAAAAATGAAAAATAAAAAATGAGAAATAAAAAATGAAAATTGAAAAATAAAAATTGAAAAATAAAATGAAAAATGAAAAAAGAAAAATAAAAATTGGAAAATGAAAAATGAAGAAAAAAATTAAAAATGAAAAATAAAAAATTAAAAATGAAAAATTAAAATTAAAAAATGAAAAATTAAAAATCAAAAATGAAAAATTAAAAAAAAAAATTAAAAATGAAAAACGAAAAATTAAAAATAAAAAACAAAAAAACGAAAAATTAAAAATTAACCGGTTAAAATAATAAATATTATTAATAATAAGTGATACGCTTTCTGTTTGATTTTAAGAAAGTGCTATAAAAAAATCTTTAATTACTAAATGTTTACACATCTCCCCTGCGATCTGACTCATATGATTTTTTTAAATTTTTTTTTGAGCTATGTTGCACGAACTAATTCAATAAAAATTGTATAAGCTACAGCATTTAAGTCAAGATGAGTGTGCGCAATATAAGTAGGGAAAGAGGTTGGGTTGTGGCCATAGTTAGGTTTTCGTCTTATAACTTTTCACCCAGTGCAATTTATTCGGACAACTGGGTATCTATGGAAAGCTAGAGACCGTGGCTAACTGCTGGTGAAGGAACTAAATCAATTTCGTCAAACGGAAATTTTTTTTCTAAATTTTGTGAAGTGGCCATTTTTGGGGCAAAATTTTTTTGGTTGGGTTGTGGGCACCCTTGGAAACCTTGGAAAATATGAAGAAAAACCATTACGAATATAGAAAAAATTAAGTTTATTTAGTTTCAAAGCCCTCGTTGGCATTACTATTGAGGAAAACTTAAAACTAAATAAAAAAATAATAATGATATATAAATGGCATTATTCGTCTTCCGAATCACAATTTTCGCGTTTGAAGCAGCTGGCTCGTGTGCCAGCACATTTCAAATGAACGGGCCGATCGCATCCGAAACAATTGATGGAGTTATTATTGCTTATATGTGTTATATTGCTTAATGGGTAGTTATTTTGACATCTACGACGATACATCACCATTAAAAAAAAAAAAGGTGGCCACAACCCAACCAATTTTAGTGGCCACAACCCAATTTTGCAGCCATCTTGAGATGTGGTGAAAATTTTTTTTGGTGTCAACATATTGGTTGCAATCGATATTTACTCACAAATGCATTGCACTCACATTTTTGATTCATTCACTTCGATTTCTAACTCTATTGAAAAAGGGTAAATTTGTATTATTGGTCTTTTTCAAGCACAGAAAAAGAAATTTGTTCCTAGCGCAAAGCAGACGCGTCTGCCCGTTTCGGTACTCGGTACAACAAGAGCGTGCTGCCATGACACACAAATGACTTTTGCAAGAAAACCACATATGCTTTAGGTCAAAAGATACGCTGGGGTGGCCACAACCGAACCATGGCCACAACCCAATCTCTTCCCCTACTTTGCTCGAAGAAATGTTGAGTAAATATAACAAAATAATAATTTTCAATGCTAATGATTTTTTACTGTCTAAATTTTAGATAGCAAATGTGCAGAACATATATTGAAAAAGTGTCATCCGCTAGCGGGAAATCTTCATTAGATGAACCCATAAGCTAATCAATGGAGAACTTAATAATTTTTTTTATATTATAATACTTTTACACAAATTACAATACTTCCTTAATTGAAAACCCTTGATTAAAAAATATGTTTGCCACAATAAATTAAATTTATATGCACTTAAGGCATTTTTATAAGCTTGCTGCTTGGACGGATCATGACCATATATAGTAAAATCATTTATTTTTCGCAAAAAACAATATTCAACCAAATTTGACAAGGAAAATATCGGTAAGCAGGTTATTATGGGGATTATGACTGAAAATGGTCCTACGTGTAATAAACGCATATAAACCAAATTTGATCGATATTTATTTCAGAGCACTTTAAGTTGATCTCATAGTGGCCATTTTTATTGAGACTAGGTCTGATCATATGTACCGATTATTACAAATAAAAATAACGTTCGTGTTATCACTAACAAAAGATTATATCACACATTTCATCAAAGTAAATTCGTACTTGCGCCCTGTAGATAGTTAGATGTCCATCCGATCGGTATAATAAAAGATGAGTCTAAGTTAGGTATTTTTGCCAGTTACAAAAATTTGAATAAACTCATTATACCTGACCGCAGATTGGTATAGAGTATAAAATTTTAAAATACCCAAAATTGCTTCCCAAGTAACTGACAACTAATGGAGGTCCACATTACCCAAATATTCCACAATTCCTGAACTTAATCGATTTATAAATAAAAAAAAAATTAATATACGTATACAAAAATCCTTATATTTTTCATATTATTCAAAATTAAATAAAATGGAAATAAAAGTAATAAATTATTGCAAAATAAAGTTTAAAAAAAACAACATAAAAATGGCATCCCGTCTCATTAAATAAAAGTAATCATTAAAACTAAATTAAAAGCAAACATAAAAACCCAAAAACAATAAAATTTTACCTATTACATAAAAAAGAACGAAATGGCAATATGTATGTATGTATGTATATCTTTATTTTCTTTTTCTTTTTTTTTTTCAAATTATTAAGTATAAACATTTTATAATAAAAATAAAATAAAAATAAAGTGAGTAAATAACAATGACCTATAGTCGTCTCTTATAAATTTTTTTGTCCTATTTAGTAGTGAACCTATAAAAATTCTTCAATTATCATCTGCCTATATTTAAAAGCATTTTTAACAAAGTTATAAAGTCTGTTCCACCCGTTGAGCATTCTACCTTTTAGTATATTAATAAGTTCGATTTAACTAAGATATGGTTTCTCAAAGTATCTGTTTCTGAATTCTTTAAGTGTAGGACATTTTGCAATAAAATGTTATAATGTTTCATCTTCTCCAGTATTACATAACGTGCATCTCTTATCTTCTGTGTTACTAAACGCATTTGAATTTAATGGCAATATATCACACCTTGCTTTGAAAATGGTTGTGACTTGAATCTGATTATATGAATTATCGATATAATTGATTGGTAAACTATAATCTAAATATTTGTAGAAGCGAGATCTACTAATTACTGCTTGTTGTTGCATTTCCAAATTGAATTCCGAATTCACTACCCATTTCATTCAATTCTTTTACCCAGAAGATATTGTTAACAATTAACTTTATGGTCAATTTGTGAGGTAGCCTATTGTGGTTATACTGAAATAAAGTTCTATTGATGTAATTCATATGTAATTCGAGGGTATAAAAATAGCTGCATTTTGCGATTGTTTCTAACATTAGAGCATAGTTTGGTGTGAAGTCTGGAAGTTTTAAAATTCTTTTCAAAAAGTAACGTTGTAGCTTGTCTTTCTGCAATTCTGCCTCCTATACGAAAAACCATCATTTCCGATTTAAGCATGTTGACTTTCATATTCCATTGATCACAGTAATTTTCCAACTTTTTTACCATACTATGCATAGTGTCTATATCATCTGTAAGTAAAACGATATCGTCTGCATAAAGTAGTAGGTGCACATTTATATTATCTATAAATAGATCACCTCCTAAGTGTTCATGAAAATCGTTAAGGTAAAGTTTAAACAGCAATGGTGATAGAAGATACCCTTGTTTAACTCTAGTATAAGTTTCAAAGGATTCAGATAAATCATTACCTGTCCACACTGCCGATTTCGTATTACTATAAATATTTTCAATGAGGTTAGCTACTTTAGAGGACATACATACCTAATGCATGAAGTTTAAATATTAGAGGGTTTCTTGGTACTCTATCAAATGCTGCTTTAAAGTCCACAAAGAAAGCATAGACTTTCTTTTTCTCACTGAATTTCGAATGAACAATAGCTGATAAATTATATATATTATCTACAGTTGAATAATTTTTTCTAAATCCAGCTTGAAATTCATTTAAAATATTATATTCTTCTATCCATTTTGTAAGTCTGGAATTTATGATTCCCATTAACAACTTTGCCGCACAATTCATTAAAGAAATTCCCCGATAATTACTGGGACAATTTGCATCTCCTCACTTATGTATTGAAAATATAATGCTGCTCTAAAATTCTTTACATACTTTGCCACTTTCAAAGATAATACTAAAAACATTAGCCAATTCATTAAGAAATTCATCCGTCGCATACTTAATCATTTCGTTAGGCACCCGATCATCACCTGGGGCTTTATTTGGCTTTGTTTTTCCCAAAATTGTTTTAATTTCTTGAGCAGTTATCAGCTTATCTAATTCATAATTTTCGTGCCACATCGGTGCGTATTGTATATCTCTTGATAGTTGTGGTTGGTTTAGCAACATCTCAAAGTATTGTTTGAAGTCTTCCGCTGAAATATTTGTACCTAGTTTTAAACATTCTCCCCTTATTTCTCTTGCAAGCTGCCACCATTGTTTCGAATCATTTATTCTATTGATTTTGCTACTAATTTCTTCAGCATAATCTTTTTGCCTCTTTTTACATACGCCTGTGTAGTGTTTTTTAGCTTGAAGATATTTATTTTTATCTTCCGGATTATTTGACTTTCTGAAATCATTCAATAGGGAGAAGGTTTTATTTCTAGCTTCCAAGCATTTATAATTGAACCATTTGGTTCTGAATACCGGGTTATTCGTTGGCTGTTCACTGCTCGGTAAAGATCTCTTAATTAATTTCTAGTTCTTCCAGATTCTTGAAATCGTCTAAAGCTTTTTGAGCTAATAAGTTTTTATTAAGTTTTTTTTTTGATGTTCTTCATTTTGCAAATCTTTTCACAGTAAATTTAAATTTGTATGGACTTCCTTTGAAGATGTAATACTCAGCGTTAATCTAAGTGGCATGTGATCTGACCATATTTTGGATTCAATTTAAAATTTTTCTACATTTTCATTAACAGAGTTTCCTACTGAATTCAAAAAAGTATATTCGCCATTTTCATCACCAAATGTTCGACCATTTTGAATAAATTATCCAAAATCTTCACAAAATTCGAATAGTTTTCTTCCTCTGGTATTAACCACTTCATCTCTTGATTTTCTTTCTTCTGATCCTGCATGGAAAATTGATTTTGTGATATACTTCTGGATCTTGCTGAAGTCTACCAATGCGTACATTCATATCACCTGGATTATTTAAGAATAACATCTTTAGTATTCTAAATTCATTTTCCCAGTCCGCTCCTCTAATATAAACAGGTATAATGTTAAATTTTATTGTGTTTATTTTTATCTGAAGGATAGCTACTTCGCTAGTTATACGATAAGAGTGCGTAATGAATTTATTTGCTGAATTTTTTCTAAAACCGTAGATACACCCTCCACTTGCTCTTCCATGTACACTTGTACGAATTGCTGATTTCCAGTATATCTCGAAATTTTTAAAGTATTTTCTCCAATTGTCCACATTATGTTCTTCTACGTGCGTTTCGAATAAGGCACAAATATCATAATCGCATATGTACTTAAAAAAGTCTGGAAACAGATATTTATTACCTAAATCATGTATATTATAAGCTAGTACATTGAAATATATATTTTTACAGCTTAGTTTTTTGAACAAGATTTTTCTAACAAAGTTTGATAATTAGTATTAATTTTACCTACTTGATTTCTATATAATTCTTTTAATGTTTAATAAGCATCTTTTTGGCCGCAAACTAGTGGCAATGGCAATATTTGCTACAAGAAATAAAGAACCAAAAGAGCGAAAGAGTACGAACTAGTTCATATCGTTCAGTAGAAGAAATTGTTAAATTAAACTAGTTCATTCTTGAACTACACAACTCTATAAAAAATAATTACATTAAACAAATAAAATCAATTAAAGTATTGGTATAGTAGGTACTATTCTAAACCTTATTGTGTTGCTTGTAATCTAGTTATTTTAAGTTGGTTCCAGAGATGAATAGTAAGTATAATAAATCGACGTTTGGAGGCATGAATACTTCGATTACCTCTAGGAGATCTGGCGAACCTTAATAGTTAAAAAAGACATTATGGTGCCTTTGTAATAATAATTTTCAGCCCTGTTCTTAAAACGTTGTTATTTGAATAAGAGTGAATTTAAAATCACATGAAATTGAAATTTTGGGTTTCTTGAAACCACTTTTTTTATTTATTTAATGGAAACATATGTTTGAGTTAAGAACCATATGTTTGAGTTAAGAACATATGTTATCTAGAAACCGAGGTGCCATGTGGTTCTTTATTCAGTTTCCCAAAAAACTATTAAGTATTTTGTGCATGTTTTTTCTTAAGTTTATAGAAAAAGTATAAAGAAAAATATTTTCTTTTAAAATAACAACTTATTTGTTCATTTAATTGTTTTTGTTCTTCAATTTCATTCAATTAAAAATGACCTTTCTATTTTTAAAAAGTTAGGCATCACCAAAAAAAATTTCGATATTCAAATAAATTGGATTTGACTGGCATCGCTACTGTTTCGAACATATGCAAAAAAAATAAAAATATGTGATTTGATGATAAAATTTTTTTTAATTCCTTTATTTGCAATAATTAGTGCATAAAGAATCTATGTTATTATTGAAAAAATTATAATGGACAATGGGTTGTGTAAATAAAAAGTTTTTATTATAGTTATAGAACAGCATCATCGCAAAAAGTGTGTTTTATTAACATCGACCACTTCTTACGAGTTTTTTTTAAATCAGCGCAAAATGTAGACGTTTTTAAAATCATTTTTTTTCATAAAATTAATGTCTAATTTTCCAAAATAATGACAAGGTTCAATAAAAAAATATGTTAGAGTTTAAATATCAATTAGTGTTTTTATCTCTTAAGACCTGCTTAGTAGGAAAAAAGGGCATTTGTTTTGATTTCACAAAGCCTTTTCTAAGTGAATTAAAACGAGAAAAAATATTCTTATTGAAATTAGAGAACAGTAAAAAACTCGTAGATTTAAGAATTTTTTCATTCATGAGTTTTTTTTTTTTGTGATAGTGGTTTCAAGAACTGGGGTGTTTATGTCGAAATATAATGTTTTTGAACTTAATGCGGTTGTAAAAAGACATGTTTAAGACGACCAAATTTTCATGGACGATAGATACAGTGTATAATGCTGTTGAATGTTGCGTTTAGTTTTCTGTTATATTTAGTGTTGGAACCTGTGAAGAACTCAGACGAATATAGTAAAGTTGGTAATAGATATGCTTTAGCAAGAAGTAATCTCACTTTTGGTGGAGTAAAGTACTATCTTAAGCATATGCTTCCTAACACACTATTAACATGATGGGCAAGTTAGATTTCCATTATACACAACACCGAGATTTTTTGCAGATTTATTTATTTATATATTTCATAACACCGTTAATGTTGAAGGTATGGCTGTAACCGCTAAGGACAACTAAAAGTACAATCCTACCAACCTTGTAAAAAGGACTGCAGGTCATAATCGATGATAAGTTGCGAGTAGTAACCATTTATTTTTGATAAAAAAAAACCAAAAAAAAAATCATCTTTTTCTGCAATCAAAAAAACAACTGACTTTGACAGCATGCCACGCCCACAACTAGTAATAGCTTAACCTAATTCCTTGGCTACCCTCAATATGGATATATTAGCTACAAAGTGGCGTTTAAATTTTAAAAATCAGTGAGAAAAAATTGGACTTTTGGCCAATGAAACCAAAATTTCAGTCACAGTGCGACGGAAGTCTATCATTCGAGGTATTTATATCGCAAGGACAATCTGATGCGAATACCATTAACAAAGTGTTCTGCAGGTTAAAATATTTTTTGTCTTCAAAATTTAGTTTCGATTTATGTTTTACGATTTTTTTTTTCCCTACGAAAAGTTATTCTTACTTTCTACGCAAAAAAATTTCTATTCCTTTTAAAGTTTTGTATAAAACTTTTCAAATAAAAAAGTGAAGTTTTAATAAGAAGTTTTTAAGTTTAATTAATACTTTTTGAATTTCAGGTACGAGGGAATTACTCATATGTAATTAGAATTATAATCTCAATATTTTTTTTTTATTATAGTACTATAAGACTTCGCGTCATTTTCTTTTTTAAGCATAGTCTTAGCAATATGTGTAAATTGAACCTGTATAGAGAGCAAGGGATTTGTTTTTAATTAGTTTTCTTTTACCTTCATTTTATTACGAAATTGCATGTTCATGTTTTAGTAAGCTGCATAAAAGCAAGCATATAAAATAAATATTATTTCCTTGAAAAAAAAAGACTGCAAAAATTCTAAGTCGATCTTATCCGGCTGTAATTATCTAAATAATTTTTAAATTTATGCAAACGCTTTCAATTAAAATTGTAATATAAATTTTTGGTTTCAGTGAATACCAGTGTTACCATTTAAGCTATTTTATAGCTAGATTTAGCTCTTTTTTTCGGTGTTTAGCTATAGAAATTGTGATTTAGGTTTTAGCTATTTTTTTAACTTCTTTTGAAATTGGTTTAGCTTTTTTTTTTAGCTATAAGAAATGTTTTCCACATAAACAAACGTTTTTTTGAAATAGGCTTTGTTGACACTTTTTCTTTCTGTGCTTGACAAGCCCTTTCAAGGTTTTCGATTATTTTCACATTATCGAACCCAGTTTCATCCATAAAAACAAAACGAAACAAAAGTGGGGAAAAACTAAAGTAGTTGCAGAAATAAGTTGCTGCAAACACTAAAATTAACAAAAATGGAAATAAAAGTTAACTTCTGCTATATTATACATAATAATATACTACTAGCAGACCCTAAAATTTCCTCTAGGAAATTTTAGTTTTTCATCAAATAACGACCCTAAAATTATGCTAATCAATAATAGCCAATTCACAAATCAACACAATAAACAAACTCATTTTTATTACAAACACATTAACACAAAGCATTGTGTAATTTTATATATGTGTTAGTAGCAACTTAAAATGCAATTTACGCAAAATAAAGGAAAAAATTTAAAAATCTATAAATCTGCAAATCGGCTAAAAGAAAATACCTTTTAAATAATAACGTTTGGTCAAAATCGGGATAAAACGGTAGAACAAAGTATCAGTCACAAGAAATCGCCTGGCCTATTAATATTATAGATACTATATTAATTTTTTTTACTGAAAGTGATGACTCTACTGACAGCCTTGGCGACGTACCCAGCACGAGCCAAAAGAGGTTAGCTTTCGTAATTTTGCAGTAGAAATTATCCTCATTAAAAGCGTTTTTAGGACATACATATAAGTAAAACTTTCGCTAATCGTGGTTGAAGGATAAAGGTCTGAAAGAGGAAGGCAATGGCATGATGCGCAAGTACTGCCGGTGTCATTTACAACCGAAGCTATATGGTCTTCTGGCGCACGCTAAAATTAAAAGGCATATGACCACCATGTCTCCATTTTTACGTGGTACTCAGCCTTCTGTTGCATTTCCACCCATATAGGCAGATAAAACTGTTTTAAAAGCGGAATTATCAAATGCTGTTTATGTTGCGGCACACAACGAAATTCGATCCATTGACCACTTGGTCAAATTGCAACGTAGTATATTCGATGAGAGCAATATTGCAGGATTGTCTTTTATTAGCTTTAGGTTATTTGTGGAAATTCTCATTTTATATAGCAAAATATAGATAATTTTGATACAAAACAAAATTAGTTAAAAGTTGTTTTAATTTATATTCGCGAGCAATAAGCAGATAATTGCACCAAAGATATATCACAATGAATTATTTTGATACCAGGAGCACTGAAGGGTTAAATAAATAAAAATTAACCGAATTATTTTTCTTAAATTCTAAATAGTGGTTTCATCGAGTTTAATAGAAAAACTCGTTTTCGGTATTTTTTATTTAAAAATATCCTAAAATCCAAAGCTGGCCTTGGCAAATAATGGGTTAACGTTCTCGGATTTATCTCAAATTTTAGGAGCGGAATTCTACACATTTGGCTATTATATTTTAAGCATCGCATCTAAAAATTCAACAGCACTTACAAAATATTTGAATTTTTTGAATAAATTGTCTTTTGTTAGCTTGGGGTCGTCACATATGACCCCAATTACAAAAGGGTTAATGTGGTCATATTATTTTTTTTCCGAAACCCTAGGCTCTTACGATCAAATATAACATTTAAAAGTAGAAAAGTGATGAATTTTTGATACAAAGTATTTAGATCGAGTACATTTACTGAATATTTTACTAAAATCCAATTTTTCTCGAAATCCGCAAAAATAAAATCTTTGTCAAAAAAAGCCTGGCATATGGATTTACTTAAAAATTCACAAGGTTAATCTGTAACATACATTTAACAAAACCGTAAAGTTATATATTCAGTTTTTTAAATTTTGTTTAAGAAAATTTTTTAAAACTTGAAAAAGGAGTTTTCAAAATTTTATCAAAAAATTTCCCATATCCGGTCTCAATGCGCAATAGGTTAACAACGTGGCAATAAAACGATATTTCATATCTGAATATTTACAGGTATAGAGACCAAAAAGAAATTATGGCTATAATCAATTTCTCAATGTTGGAAAAAATGCCATCAAATTTCATGAGCTAGTTTTTTCTGGTACAAAAGTGGTCTGGGGCATTTGCTATTTCTTGGCGAGGTTTTATTCGATTTTAGAAGTTTATAGCTTTCTAAAAGGAAAATTTAATACTGATTCCGAATTATATAACAGCTTTTTAGAAAAAGTAAACTATGGAACGATATTTTCGTAAAATCTGAAAAAAAAGTCATATTTTCTCCATATAAACACAATTGAAATTTTCAATCGCGTTGAGGCACGACTAAATGTTCTTTGATTGGCCCAAAATTTTGTATTTCTCAGTATTTTGGCTACTCGCATATTTCTAGGGGGGGTGAGACCTTCTTTTTGTGTTTTTAATTTAAAGTTTTTGAGAACTTTTTTTTTGCTTTTAGAAATGGAGTACTAAGCATTTTAAGTTAAAGTATACATAACTATATGTTATTTTATGCATTTTTTTTTTATAATTTATACGCTTTACGAAAATCCTAAGTCTGATATGTCTCCTAACAACAAAAAAATATATTTAGTAAGAAAACAAAATCTAGCTCTTTTTTAGCTTTATTTTTTTTATTTTAGCTTTTTCTAGCTATTTTTTTCCGAATCTAGCTACAACTTCCAAAAATTTGCGGCCACACTGGTGAATACTTGCAGCATTTAAGTAGTAATAATTTTTAATGTCGATTTTATTTCGGCCTTATCTAACTTTAATTTGCTAACTAATTTTAAAATTTATGCAAAAGCTTTGAAATAAAATTCGAATATATATTCTATATTTAAGATAACACATTCGGCATTTAAGTAGTATGAGCATTACTATAATTTTCAACCACAACTTTTAACGCACGTAATCAAAATTATAATTTCCTTAATTTTTTTTATTACAGAACGACTTTAACGTTTTAATAACATTTCGAATTAATTTTCACTCCCAATTGAAAAGTTTTTCTTTATTACACATACTCAGCTAACTATAAGGCAGTATGTGTTTATTGCACTTGTAGATAGATAGATAGATAGATAGAGAGAGAGAGAAAGCTGGAGAGTTATTTTTTTTTTTTAGTTTAGTTTAGCTACATTTTATATTGCAATTACATTATGTCTGGCAGGATGAAAAACCCAGCTTTATTATACCCTATACCACCATGTGGTCAGGGTATAATGACTTTGTGCTGATGTTTGTAACTACCAAAAATATTTGACCAAGGCCAGCCTTTTATTATACCGAGCGACTCAGAGTCACTTTCTGAGTCGATTTAGCAATGTCCGTCAGTCCGTCTGTCCGTCTGTGTCCATGTAAACCTTGTAACCAAACTACAGATCGCAAGTGCAAACATATTTTGATGAAACTTGGTATGCAAGCTTCTATCAGTCATAGCATGAACGCTATTGAAAATCGATGCATGTTCGGACATAGTCACCATACAAATGACATCTATGAAATCGTTTAAATTGCCATATGATCCAAATTATCATATAGATCTCGGTCAAATTGGCGTTGTGTGTGTTTATTACACCTATTAGTAAGTAATCCACAAATAAACCCTTTAGAACATTTCCAATTGCCAACAAGGTTTTGCACTGGAGCAACCAAATACCTTTCCGAGCGTAATTTGGTGGGCTGAATTCGAATCTGTAATTGGTTTTTCTCTATCACCTGAGCTTTTCGATATACAAAAAAAATGTTTTAATTCGTGTTTTACATAAAAAATCATTAGTTTATTTAAAAATAAAGGAATTTTCAAAAGTGAATGGCGTTATTTGAACGTCGCACAGTGGCGCCATTTGAGCTTTTTCGTTGCAAAAATCATATCTTTTGAACCGAATAACACAATTGAACAGTTTAAACAGCATATGATAGATAACTGTTCAGCCTATGAAATGAGCATTTGGAAAGGGTGCTACGCTTTGTAGGGGCCTACTTATGGGTTATCAAATTTAAAATTTGTAGAAAAATCAATTTTATGGTAACTAAAAAAAATTATTTTTACATTTTTAGATTGTTTTTATTTTTTTCTTTAGGGTTTTATGTTCTTAATTATTACCCAACAAATTAAAAAAAATTACTTCTCTTTTAAATTTATTTTTTCAATTTTCTGTAAAATATTCATCACAATTCGTAAGAGAAGGTATATCTAAAAGACTAATCATTTCTAAACTATAATTATTTTCAAACTCTATTCGTTACTTCACATGCCGCAGGGAAGAAATAAGTGGATCGGAAGATGCTGCCAACATGTTGAAGAGGTCCTCATTTTGCCTTACCCTTGATGCTTTGAATGTGTTCTACAATCTATATTTTTTATAAAATTTGTTAAGAGACTCCTGTGCTTCTTCAGAAAGCTCTCCAATTGGCAAAGACTGGTACTCAATTATATCTTTGCCATGCGCCAATATTTTATGGACGGTCGGGGTCAACTTCTTCTGTGGATACATTTCTGCTAAAAGAGATGCAATTTTCGATGCATATTCTCCATATTTTGTAGAATTGACACTTTCTTTGCAGTTTAAAATAGTGATTCTAGTGATTCTAGTTACTGCCTCATCATTTTCAAAAAATCTCCTAGAAGTGTTTCCATCGTTTGAGTTACAGTATTGGGACAGTCTACTTTTAGTCCAACTTGTTTAAAAAAAGCATCCTGTATTTGCTTCTTTCTGATCTTTTCCTTATCCTTAATTGATGTATTTTCATCGAAGTTTTCCTTCTCTTGTGGTAGGGTGTACGCCAGTTTTAGCAAGAACTCCATACACCTTATCCTTGCATGCAATGGTGACATTCCATATTCGTAATTCTCCTCGTTTGTAGAATCGTTTAAATTGCCAAAGTTCTTCTGAATCTTTTTGCAAACCGGGCATGACAATGTTGAGATTGTTCCTGTCAGTTCGTTTACGACTTTTCCGTCAACCATGGTCAGATGGAACTCGTAATTGCATTCAATATATTTTCCTTCTCCAATTTGCAGCTTTGTAGGCTTAATCTTGCTTATTTGTTCTTCAATGTCCTTCACCGTGGTCCTTATGAGTTCTGCCGATTGCCTTGCAAACTGAAACATTATTGGTCGATAATAATGCACTGATGACGGACATGGAGATTTCCAGTGTAGGGAAACATCAGATTTTAGCCGCAAAGGAACAACAGATGCCATAAACATATTTCCGTCCGATATTGTAGCGTCATCGGAAGATATCCTTTGCTTATAAACGCTTTGTCCGGATGATCCATCGCAGCCCCATTGGCTGATCAATGTCAGTTTCTCAGGAAGAATTTTCACCTCATTTTCAGGAAGACTCTTCAACAACCGTTTTGCTGTATGGCCCATGAGATCCTGCAGATTGGCTTTCACAGAGACTTCCGTAAACTCCGTATGCAGTGGTCGTGAATTTATTTTGGCTTGCGTAATATGCTTGTATCCCGGTAAAACGTTAGCCCCGTGTCGCATCAAGGATGCCCGTAGTATCTCATATTTTTCTTTGGAAAGTTGTAAGTCCATAAACAAGGCCGAGGCTTCTTCGGAACCATACTTTTTAATGTGTGCGTTTGTGGGCGTGGGAATGCTTTCCTTAATCCTTTTTAGTCGCAGTGGGCTTGCATCAGCAACAGATTTTGTAATCTGCGTCTTTACTCTTTCACTATCCTTTGTATATTTAATAGACAGCGCGTCCGATAAATGCTGCGTGGTCATGTCATTGGTGGCATCGGCAACTTTCGTCTTTCTTGTGAAAATTGAACACTCCTCAATACTTTTTTTGGCCTTCCTTTTGCTCCTCTGGTTGATGTGGTGGGTTTATCTACTGCCAATATATCCAGGATGGTGTCTTCATTAAGCCAGTCCTCGTATTTGGAGTTGAAGTTCTGAATGGTTCGATTAGATTTCACCCATTTTGCCTTAATATTTGCATATATCAGATAAAAATTATTTCTCTCACTACTTCCGTATAAACTATCAAGTTCTTCTAAAGCAGCTTCCGTGAAAAATTTTGGTGTGCTTGACCTTCTAAACAGTTCAAATAATTTTAAATTGTTTAACGCCATAGTTTCAGTACTTGTTGCGCCAACTTCCAGTCGTAGACTAATCCAGACATTATGCTTATTTTGCAATATATAGGCTTATGCTACCATGCCTAAAAATTTACCTGTTCCCTGCATACATATGGATTTAGGCTGAATTATGCAATTTTGATATTATGCTCGTGTCTAAATAAGATTTGTGCCTACCTGGAGGGACCATAAGTCAATATTGTTCTTGACCATTTGTACTCCGAAGTAATTTTTAAGTGAGGTGCGTACCTGCGAATTTCAATGAGTAGTTTTTTGTGCATCCTGTGTCTGTAACAGAATATTGGGAGTAGACTTTGGCAGAGGCTCACAGGTAGACAACCGACTTAAAATGCAATTTTCAAACTATTAGATCAAACTACTGTCAGTCAAAACATGTAAGGGATGCACGCCATACAATTTCTGCAACCATGTCTTTTTAAACTTTTTTACATCTAGAAGCCAAACGGGCACGTACGGGCAGATAAAACCTTTTGAATTATGTAAAGAAATAATCAACGAACATGTTTTGCAAATATGGCAAATATAGAAAAATATTGATTTTTTTTGTTTTCCGTCAAAGTTGGAAAATAGTGAAAAAAACGGATAGCTTTTAAATAGTGATTTACCAGGAGAAACACAAAGCAAATAGCTAATTTTTTTTTTATCATTATACATTTAATAACTACATCAATCAGTACAAGCAAAAAATAAGAAGATTCGTTACCTATTTTTCGTGATATTACACCTGAAATCGCAACAAATTGACTAAAAATTGTGTGTTTTTTTGAAAACCGAAAGTCGCTCAACTTTGAACGGTTATATCTACTAAACTAAAAATGTGATATTATTAAGGGTAGCATATTTGAAATCGTTGAAAAGATTCCTATGACATGGGTTTATTCAAAACTTCGTCGACGCACATGAAAATTTTGATTTTTGCAACCTCGTTTGCTCTACGGGCGCCACTGTGCGTCGTTTGTATATTGTTGTTTCCGTTTCACATATTAGAGTCCAGCAATAGTCTCCCAGCATGCTTTTGTCCCAAAATCCTTGATAATTTCTTTAAGTTTTCTTTAAGTCTCCTTGTTCGTCGCTCACCACACCTAGGTTTTATGGAAAAAACTTTAAAAGCGAATGAAGAAAATGCATTTTGATTCGTGATAATTTTTCAGTAATTCAGCAACAATTTGTCCGTAGTTTTCACTCTTATTGTTTCCAAGAAAACTGTCCACGATGCTCTTGAAAGATATTCGAGCTGCATATTCTTTTGCTTGCAGATTTCAGGGCCAGAAAATATGCCTTCTTTGATTTCAGCATAGGAAATTTTCTTAAAAACCGCTAACAAATATTCAAATGCGCACCAACTTTGGCCAGAGCCTTGACAAAGTTCTTAAAAATGCCCAATTTTATGTGCGGCGGCGGAAGAAGAACGTCATTTGGATCAATTAATGGTTTATTTGAAATATTTTGTTTTCCTGATGAATACTCAGTTTTTTCGAGCCATTCTGTTCTGACGTAATGATGACATGTAGCGCGACTATCACATAGATAAAGGAAACAACAATATTTTGTGAAAACTCCTTGCATACCAGACAACAAACCAAAGACATGAGACAGATTCCTTTACAGTTATTTACGATGGCCTATACCAACGGTTTCTAAACTGTGGATCGCTACCCACAGGGGGGTCGCGTAATAACCTCAAGGGGGTCATGAAGTTTTTAATTTCTGTTTTACATATTTTAAAAAAGTACTTACAAAAATTTATTTAACGCAAATTTTTTGTTGCGATATTACTTTATTAAGACTCTCTGTAAATACCGATAATATCGACTTTTTTTCTCTATTTTGACAATTAACAAAAACAAACAAAAAAAACTATTTCTGTGTTGTGAAATAATTTTTCGTTTTCTTTTCGTTTATTTTCTATAATTAAGTTAAAATTTAAGTAATGTGAACTCCTATTTTTATTTCATGAAACTGAGTTCCTAGGTGAGATTTATAAATACGATATTTTTTTAAAGTTTTAAAGAATTTGTAGTTATCCCTATCAAAGAAATTGATAAGTTTTTAATCGGTTATAAAAGAAAAATAAGTAAAGATAGTGGAAATAAAAAATATATTATTTTCCAAACATATTTTGGGCAAGGCCACGTCGATGGAAATTATTAATAAAGGGTCCGCCATCTAACGTTTTTTTTTTCAACTAGTGCTCCTTTCGTGAATGGTAACACTTAGCTCATATCTGATTTGACAGGTAATTAGTTTTTTCCTTCCGCTGAACGAATATGGTTGTGTATACGCTTGAACAACGCTGGGAAATATTGCGGCATTACTTTGAAAATCATGGTAATGTTGCAGAATGTGTGCGAAAATTGCGTACGGATTTTGGAAGAAGAGAAGCACCGTCAGCTCCGTATGTTCGTTATCTTGTGAAAAAAAGTGAAAGAAACTGGCATCCTCATCGATAAACCAAAGCATGAAAAGCCAAAAACAGTGCGTACACCCGAGAATATTGCTGCTGTGGCAGAAAGTGTGCGTGAAGCGCCATCAACATCAATTCACCGTCGTTCTCAAGAATTGAACATTTCGGAGGCATCATTGAGACGAATTTTGCATAAAGACCTTGGTATGACGCCACACAAAGTCCAATTGGTTCAGGAGTTGAAGCCAACTGACCATCCAATGCGTTTTAGCTTCTCTGAGTGGGTCTGCGATCGACTTACAGAAGATGCCGATTTTGCGAAAAAAAAATCATCTTTTCAGATGAAGCTCATTTTGATCTTGGCGGGTATGTAAAGAAGCAAAATTGTCGCATTTGGAGCACAGAAAACCCGCACGCATACATTGAAAAGCCGTACACCCAAAACGAGTCACTGTTTGGTGCGGATTTTGGTCCAGAGGCATAATTGAACCACTTTTCTTCGAAAATGAGCAAGGAGTGGGCGTTACAGTCAATGGCGATCGTTATCGAAGCTACACTCGATGTTTTGCGCCCTGTTTTTGAAGATCGCATTATAAGCTGCAGAGCTGATGCCGTTTGGCCACCTCGGAGCTGCGATTTGACTCCGTTGGACTATTATTTGTGGGGTGCCCTCAAAGATAAGTGTTACGCCAACAAGCCAGAGACAATTAACGCTTTAAAGGACAATATTCGTGAAGCCATTGGTGAAATACAGCTGCACACAATCGATAATGTACTTAAAAATTGGACCGATCGTGTAGGCTACTGCATGGCCAGCCGAGGCAGCCATTTGAATGAAATTATTTTCCATTATTAACCGGAAGGATCGTACTTTCAAATAAAAAAAGAAATTTGAGATAATATTCAATAGTTTTTTTTTTAATAGCATTTTCAAAAAAAAAAAAGTTGTATGGTACGAAAAGTGAAAACTAACCACACTGCTCGTAGGCCTGACTTTAGGTGAGTGTGTTAAAGCGCTGACCAAAAAGTGCAAGTACGAGTGTATGTGAGAAGGTTCATGGTTCGAAACCTCACGGCCGCCCTAAGTAGAAAAAATTTTCATATAGAAACAATCTATTCAATTAAAACATAACAATTATCACAATGTTCAATAAATCGCTGATGAAGGCTGAAATGCCAGAAACCGGTCCGATTAAGAATACAGTGCAGTTATGAATTTTTGAAATATATGCTTTCTTCTTCTTTACCACGCACCATTTAAACAAAATTAAAAAATTGCATATTAATTACAGTAGTAATTGCAATACGTCTGAAAAATGACGATAAATCTAACAAACAAAAAAAGTTATTTGGCGGTTATAGACATTTTTTTTTTTGTTTAGAACGATTAAAAATGGGATAATAGCATTGGACTCTGTACTGATGGAGCAAAGCAGGTCTTCAGGCATTAGTTAAAAATAAATCACCTAAACTTATATAGGCGCACTCCATGCTTCATAGAGCAGCTTTTGTATCAAAAATTATGAGTGAGGAATTTAATAACATATCTTACATTGTTACAAAAGTTTTAATCTATATAAAAAACAGTCCTTTGAAAGCGAGATTATTTGGAAAGTTGTGTGAAGATATGGGAGCTGAATATACATCACTCTTTTACTATTGTGAAGTACGTTGGCTATCTCGTTTAAAATTTATTCAAAGAGTGTTCGAACTTAAAGAGATATTTCGAACTTTCCAGCTGAAAATATCGAAGTTGAAGTATCTTCCCTTCGCAACGATTACTTTATTCTTAAACAATTTATATAAATCAATGCAAGGTCCACAAATGCATGCTCTGATTCAAAAAGACAGAGTCGCGGCATTCATTAAAAAATTGGACCTATGGATATCCAATTTAGAAAAGGATATATATGACATGTTTCCTATTTTAAACGACGCTGGTATCAGAAACAATATTAAAGGAAACAAAAATCTTTTTACAGTACATTTTCAAAGCTTACTAAAACATTTTTCACATTATTTCAACGATATTGATTTTACAAAGTTTGCATGGACTTAGAATCCATTTTTGAATAACCAACTTGATGCATTTGAATTAACAATTTTCGATAAAGGACAACATATTGAAATATCTTGCGATACTTCATTGCAACAGAAATTTGATTGTAAAACTTTAATTCAAGTTTTTTTATCATTAGATTACATATGTATATAGAATAAATGAAATTTTGTTTGACACTGGCTGGATTTAATATTTAAGTTTTAGTTTTAAGATTTGAATCGAAACGCGATGTTATTCGAATTATCTAAAATCGATTGGGACTCCATTTACTACATGCCTTCGGTTGACAATCAGGTCAGTTTTTTAGAACAAAATTTGGCACATGTGTTCCACAAATCTGTACCTTTAAATACAACAAAATACAATTACAAAAATAAACCCTGGTTCAATCAACAGATTAAGGATAAAATCTGTGAAAGGGATAAAGCTTTTAAAAGTTGGAAACTGTTTAAGACAGATAATTTATATGACGAATATTCCAAAGCTAGAAAACAAGTAAATAAAATGATAAAAACTGCTAAATCTGCATACTTCTCTAGCCTATTTATTTCTGCTGCACACTCTAAAAAAACGTGGAAACTCATACGAGAAATTGGTGTCGGCAAATGTAAGGAAATTGTCAATTCTGACATAAATGTTGATTCGCTTAACGAATCTTTTACAAATATCCCTGACATCCCCATAAACGATGGATATTATACCCGCAATACTGATATTAGTTCAACTTTATCGGAAAATGCTTTTTGTTTTCAATGCGTAAACCAACTGGAAGTACTTTCCACATGCCAAGCTGTGAAATCTAATGCTGTTGGTTCTGATAACATACATCCCAGATTCTTAAAGGAAATTATCCCTCAACTGCTACCTCAAATTACCCATATTTTTAACACTATTATCACAAAAAGTGTATTTCCTCAAAGTTGGAAAAATGCTAAAATTTTACCTATTCCTAAATCAAATAAAGAATATCGTCCCATTACTATCCTACCATACTTGTCTAAAGTGCTTGAAAGCTTATTGCATCAGCAAATTGGAAAACATGTCAAGAATATGTGCCTACTCTCAGACAGACAATCAGGCTTTCGTCGTAAACATAGCTGCATAACTGCACTCATTGATGTGTCTGAAGATATTCGTGGGTATATTGATAGTGGTAACATTGCATTTCTAGTGCTCTTAGATCATTCGAAGGCATTTGATACTGTGAATCATGAAATACTCTGCATGAAGCTAAGAACTTTTTTTGGTTTCTCTCCTTCCGCAACTCGTCTTATATCGTCTTATTTAGAAAATCGGCAACAATACGTTAACGCCAATAATAAAATATGAAATGTGCTTCCAGTAGAAAAGGGCGTTCCGCAAGGTTCGATTCTAGGACCACTTCTTTTCACTATATATATAAATGATTTGCCTAGGCAACTTTCGTATGGTAAAGTTCATATGTATGCTGATGATGTGCAACTTTATGTTTGTAGTCGTTTCGATGAGCTAAATAACTGTGTTGCGAATCTAAATGTGGATCTTAATCGAATTTACTTATGGGCTCTGGCAAATGGGCTATGTCTCAATCCTTCAAAGTCTAAATGCATCGTTATTACTCGAAGATCAGTGCCTTCCCTTGTTATACCAGATATTATGCTTAACCGTCAAATTATTGAAATTACACAAAAAACCAAAAATCTTGGAATTATTTTCAATAAAACTCTCACCTGGTCTGATCATATAAATGTCGCTTCGGGAAAAACGTATTCAATGCTTCGATCACTGTGGAAAACTCAACATCTTACACCAGTCCATGTACGAGTTCTACTTGCAAAAACCTATCTAATTCCAACTTTGTTGTACGGATGCGAACTATTTGCTAGCTGTGATTCTATTAGCTCTAGGAAATTAACAACTACGTTTTATTCTATATTGAGATACGTCTACAATTTGAAAAGATCATCCCACATAACACCGTATGCGCGAAAACTTTACGGTGTGAATTTTTGCGATCTCTTGAAGATACGATCATTGATACTGATGCATAAGATTATATTTACACGTGAGCCTACATATCTTTTTAATCGAATATCCTTTCCTAATTCAAGAAGAAATAATTCGATAATTCAAATAAGACATAAAAGTTTGGTCTCTGAATGGCAGTTCTATATACACTGCATACGTCTTTGGAACTTGCTACCGCCAACATTACAATATTTAAGCAACGCAGGACATTTTAGGAAACAAGTTTTCCAATTTTTCAATACCATTTAAATATTGTTTAAACTTTGCTTTGTTTTGAATATATGTATGTAAAATAATTTTTGTTATCTCATTTTATACAAATTATAAACTATGTTATATTTTCATTAAATACTGTATCACGTTTTTTTTTTTTTTTTTTTTTTTTTTTTTTTTTAGTTTTTTTTTTTTTTGTCTATGGAATCATCCTTACAGACTACTTAAAGTATATGTACATTTATATTATAATTTATATATATAATTAAACATTTAACAAAATTGATATATAACATTTATTTAATTCAGTTGATTTAATGCATTTAAGTGTAATATAATATCTCTTCTCACAATATCCAAACTTTTATTAAAATCAATAAACTGATACAGCATATTAAACTCATCACAAATTCTACGTAGTGGATTAAAATTAGCATAGTTTGTACAATAATATTTGATAGTTAGAAAGTTATAATTTCTTGATGATCGAAAAGGAATATTTATATTTATTTTGTTGATAAGAAATTCAGATTTAAGACTACCATTTAACAGTTTTAACAGGAAAGTAACATTTAGCATATGTCTGCGACTTTTCAATGTAGGAAGCTTAATTAGAGCCAGACAATTTTCATAAGATGGCAACCTCATATTAGGATCCTAGCCCAAACCACGAAGACAAAATAACAAAAATTGTTTTTGAACTGATTCAATTTTATTCGAATGTATATGATATTGCGGATCCCAGACTACAGACCCATATTCGAGTATTGGTCTTACCAAGGTAGTAAACAATTGTTTTGTCGTATACGGATCCGAAAACTCTTTAGCCCACCGTTTAATGAATCCAAGTACACCAGTAGCTTTATTTATTGTTAGCGAAATATGACTTCTAAAGTCTAATTTTTTATCCAGAAGTACGCCAAGGTCGTTGAATGAATCAACTAAATCAAGCACAGCATTATTCATGATATACCGACCATTTATTGGAATTGATCTTGTAAAAATCATATATTTGCATTTTTTGACATTTAGGTCCATTAGATTCATATTACACCAAGTAGTTAAACGATCAATATCATTCTGTAAAAGTGATTGTTGATCAAGATTGTTGAGGGTAAAAATTAACTTTACATCGTCTGCATACATTAATGTAGTTGAGTGTTTAATTACAGAAGGAAGATCATTTATAAATAGCGTAAATAAAAGAGGTCCCAAGTGACTACCTTGAGGTACACCAGATAATACTTTTATGTTGTTGGAATACGAGTTACGAAACTTAATACATTGTGTTCTGTCTTTTAAATATGATCCGATCCATTTTATTAGCATTATACCAAAGCCCATACGGTCAAGCTTAAACAACAATAGATCATGATTTACTTTATCAAATGCCTTGCTAAAATCATTATAAATAACATCTGTTTGTTTCATATTAATAAAACCATCATTTACTAAAGTTGTAAGCTCCAAAAGATTTGTTATTGTAGAGCGTGATTTGCAGAATCCATGTTGCGTTGGAGATATGACAGAGGACACATGATGTGACAACGTGTCATATATAAGTTTTTCAAATAGCACTTAATTTAGCAATACCTCTATAATTCGAAATACCAGCTTTAGATCCAGACTTAAAGAAGGGAATAATAAATGATTGTTTCCAAATGGGAGGAAAGTAACCCAATTTAAGGGATATGTTAAACATATAAGTCAAAGGAATATACAATAAATGTGCGCAGCGCTTCAAAATGCAACTAGGAACACCGTCAGGACCAGCAGCATACGACAATTTTAATTTTGTCAGGGCATTCAGAACTGTATGTTGATTGATGGATGGTATATTAATAATTGAAGATTCCGATATTGTGTATGGATACAGATTATTAAATACTATCGAAGAATAAGTTGATGCAAAAAAGTCTGCAAACATATTACTTATGGAGTTATCATCTGAAGATTCTAAATCACCGTACTTCATAACCGAAGGAAAGTCCGCAGTACGTCTTTTAGAATTAATAAATTTATAAAATGATTTTGGATTATTTTTTAGATTATTCCTTACTTTAATTAAATAGTTATTATAGGCCAATTGATTAGCAATAATAAATTCCGATCTTGATAACGAGTATTTCATATAGTCTATCAATGTTCCATATTTTCTATAATTTTTGTACATTTTGTTTTTCTTATTTTTAAGTTGAGATAGATGTTTTGTATTCCAAGGAGGACCATTCGATTTAGGAGGTAACATTTTAGGTACAGATGCCGAGAAACATTCAAAGAGGTGATGATAAAATGTATGCAAACACAAGTTCAAGTTATCATTGCAACGAGATAACACATTTATCCAGTCAATTTGGAATAGATGGAGTTGTAAATCTTGGTAATTAGTTTTATTAAAGCAAAAGATTTTATCGCTGTGAGTTAACTTTTTTTTATGAAGAGGATAGGAACAAAAGCAAGATATCTCAAGTGTTGGATGGTATATATCTTCCGGATTAGAAATAGGGCTATGCCGCAATATTGAAAAGTCATTCGGTTCATTAACGAAAATAAGGTCCAACAGTCTACCAAATGCATTTGTGACGGAGTTGACTTGGAAAAGACAATTTTCCAATAAACCATGAATAAATGCAGCTGAAGAATCGGAATAATGAGATGGAACTAAATAATTGGTATCAGGATCAGCTTTCCAGGATGTAGACGGCATGTTAAAATCTCCAATTAACATTAATAAATCAGATGGTTTTATATAATTTTGGATTAAATCAACAGCTTTCAGATGATCCTCATAAACAGAAAGCGGAGAGTTAGGCGGAATGTATGAGCAAATAATGTATATGGACCTGTTATTAATTTTAGCTAAAACACGTATAATCTCAATATGTAAAAAATCGTTTAAGATAATTTCTTCAGACGAAAATTCGTTTAGTATAGCAACCAATACGCCGCCACCAGACTTTTTTATTACATTATTACACTGATTATTATTTTTATCGGCTTCAATTCTTTCACAACTTTCTCTATCTTTTCTGAAAATTTGATATTTAGGGCAAAAAATCTCAGAGTTATTAACTTTTTTACTGAGCCAGGTCTCCGTAAATATAATAATATGATTATTGAAGCCAAAGCTATTACAATAAATTGACGAAAGTTTTGAATTCATACCTCTAACGTTTTGATACAAGATGTATATTAGTTTTTTGGATTTTGATCAGCGGATTTGGGAAGCCGAGCATTATCTTCTTCTCTATATATAAATTCACGTATTAATGCGTTTTTAGGCCAAAAACTGGCATCTACGATTTGTTCAAATAGGTATTCAGGAACAATTATTTTAAATGATGCTCTATTTCTGGAATTCATTTTGTAAACACTAATATCCTCAGGAATACAGTTTTTAATTTTAGAGATCACATAAAATTTCATCTCATCAGCTTTCGTATCATGTGCGAAACGTGTAGCAAATATAGTTTCCTTCGGAGGAATTGTTCGCAACCTAGGAGTGGGTATTGATTCAATACCAGTAGTAGGCACTATATTTGAAGTACCAGATGTTGAAGCAGATGGAATTGGTGATGCAGCATCAAAATTAATCAATCGACCAGCGCTCTCAGGATTATAAAGTAAATTATTAGCCGTAGCAGTTCTAGGCATTGAAGAAATATTTGGAGCAATAATGTTCAGAGCATGCTGAGTACTATGGTTATTAGCATTTGATGTAATCGGAAATGCTGCAGTTTCATTTAATATTGGAGTAGGTTTATTAATTAAAACTTGAACGTTGTTTGAATGAGAAACGGCAGGATCAATACCTGTAATATTTTGAAAAGGATTTGGTAAATATAAAGCAGATGCAGTAGCAGTAGTACTATTCTGATGTGCTCCATTAGGACCAGGATTCTGACTAGAATTTTCTTTATTCAAGAACCTTGGCGACTTACGACGAGTTGGGGATGGTGACAGAAATCCCTCTAAGGATTTGAAATCATCAAAAAGCTTTCCATAAGCATTTATTTGACAAGATAAATTATTAAGGTTTTGTTGAATTTGCAAAAAATTATCTTTCGTACTTTGAAAGAAACGATAAAAATCAGCACCAATTTTTTGACATCCATTACAGCGCCAGTGCAAGGTTTTATGTTTAGATATTGACTCAGCAACCAAGCCAGACAGGCCACTACATTTAAAGTGACATAAACCATGACAAAGCCAACAGGTAAGCATTCTTTCTTCATAATCAACCAAAGAGCAGCCTTTTTTCAAACACGCCATTATTAAGCTCTACAGGTCAAAAACAGCACAACACAAAAAACGGCAACGGTAACGATTACAGTAAAGCTACGATCTGGCTACACACAACCAACCAGTATTTTGGGTATTCTTAATGAATTTGAAGTATTTATACGATTTTACACTCAATATATATTTAAATTTAACGTTTGTTCCGACAAATACAATACTGTATAAATTTCACCAGTGGCTTCAAAATTCGGAATTTAAACAGCTTGTTTGTGATATATTTAATAGTATCAAATGTTTTTAAAAATTTTAAAAGTTTTTTATTAACACAAAATTGACAAAATAAACAGAGCACAATTAGAACACGACCGTATCGCACGACTTATACCGATTCTGTACTTTAATTATAAGACTCTTAGTCTTGTTGTGCAGGAAACCAAATAAATAAATAAAATAAATAAAATAAATAAGAGAAATAAGAGAATAATTTATTGTTAGTTCACAAACCTATGTGAAGATTCAATAACTAAAGATGAGTTACACAAAAAAAAAAAAAGTTTTGGGTGGAACGAAAAAAATATTATATTACTTTGTCGGACAGAGCCATAATAGTGCTGTTACCATTCGCAACATCATATTTATGTGAAACCGGATTTTCAGCTTTAGCAGCCATGAAATCGAAATATCGAAATCGTTTAGTAGTGGAAAAAGAACTTTGGGTGGCTATTTCAACAATAACACCACGATTTGAGAAACTTTATGCTAACAACCAAGCTCATCCATCACATTAAATTTTTTTCTATAAATATACATTCTAAATTTTTATTAATTATACCCTATACCACTATGTGGTTTTATACCCTATACCACTATGTGGTTTGGGTACAATGACTTTGTGCTGCTGTTTGTAACAACCAAAAATATTTGACCTAGACCCATCCTTAATTATACCGATCGAATCAGAATCACTATCTAATTCGATATAACGATGTCCGTCCGTCCGTCCGTCCGTCCGTCCGTCCGTCTGTGTGTCCATGTAAACTTTGTAATCAAACTGCAGGTCGCAAATATGAATATATTTTGATGAAATTTGGTATGTAAGCTTTTATCGGCCATGGGATGAACGCTATTGAAATTGGTGAGAATCAGTCCATGTTCAGACCTAGCCCGCATACAAATTACCCCTATGAAATCGACATAAATTTCCATAAGATCCAAACTGTCATATAGATCTTACTCAAATTGGGTTTGTATGCATTCATTACATCCATTAATGAGTAGTCCAAAAATGATCCCTTTGGCCCCATATAGAGCTGCTTCCCGATCTTCACTTAAATCTATTAAAAACAAAAATATTGCAAAATACAAGAGACTTTACCAAACATGATCAGGATCGGTCCATTTTTGGACCTAGTCCCCATATAGATATATCATCCGATATGAACTTTTTCATATCTGCAGCCAAAAAAAAATTAATAAAAATCCCACTCAAATTTGGTTTTTGCTTATTTTCTATGTCCAGTTAGTTGGGCCTAAGAGATAGAGTTTCTAAACCATGGTATAGGGTATCGTATAGTCGGTCTAGACCGACTATAATTTTCTTACTTGTTTTTGTTTAGTTTTATTCTCTGAATACATTACATTTTACAACTTGCAAATGTGCTTATATTATTTTATTGTTTAATCTAATAAGGGGGCCGCCAATTTTTTTATTTTTTCTTATGTGGGTCGCAGTATCACACAGTTTGGAAACCGCTGGTCTATACTATATATATACAAAGAAATTTAATTCACACACCTTAAGGTCACCACAGATCTTCCATTTATGATCGTTCTATTTGAGTAATGTCAAAATTTCAGTTTTTGATTCGTAATTTTACTTTTTATTAATGGCTTGGGCAATTGGTATGGATGGTTTTTCTTTCCCATTATGCAAAAGAAGAGCCTTTAAGCTGTACTTAGCGCCATCAATAAGTAATCTCCATTCAGTTCTGTCATATGGCAGGTACATTCCTTGAAATAAACTACCAACATAAGTACATTATAGAATAGAGTGTTTCTTTTCAAAATATGCAGCCAATTCCAAGCTTCTGTCTCTATAGATTGTTACTTTTGTCCCAACTGTAAGATGTTTCAACTGCTGCATGCGTGAAGTTGGTAATTCTGCGTCTTGCTTCGTTAAATTTAAATCCCGAATTAGATCATTAAGGTCAGCTTGAGTTATTAAATGGCATTCATTATCAGCCTCATAAAAACTACGACATCTGGTGAAACATGTTTCGGACTCACTGCTCATAGCACTAGGAATGACTGGTAATGGATCATTTGGTGTGCGTTGAACTGGTTTCATTCGCGTAAGTAATATTTTTTCGATTTTTTATATTGAATTCTGCAACTTTTGTTAAACAGAAATAACAATCGGTATGGTTACTTGACTCTCTCCAAAGTACTGGAATTGAAAAATCGAAATAGATCTTCTTGCCATTTGGTGACTTGTATAAAACAGTTCTGCAACTATTGCAAAACATTTTCGGTTTCCACGGTTTCCCAAGTTACTGACAGCAAAACCAAAATAATGTAAATATGCGTATTATAATGATTCTGATATTGTATATTCTTTTTTTCCAACCAAATATTCACCACACACAAAGCAAAAAGAGCATGAATCGGTAACACAATTTCTCCATGACATACTTAAATGCTACTATTATGAAGATTTAGAATGAATGTGGGCTTCTATCAAATTAATAATTGTGAAATTGTAGTGTCAGTATTAATTGTTTTACAGTATTGCCAGCATGCGATAAAAAATGAACAAGACGAGATAGCCCAATTTTTATACCAGATTCGAGTTCAGCGCACCCAGATTAGTTAGAAAAATGCTTCATTTCTGCAGTCAATTTTTTTTTTTTTAATTTGTAAGCCACTATTCTTAGTCATAGCCCCCTTTTAAAACTACTTCCTGATCTTCACCTAAATCTATCAAAAAACAAAAATATTGCACAGATTTTTCTTAAATTTGATTTGTACATATTTTTTCAAAAAACAAGTGACCTCACCAAATATGATCAGGATCGGATCCCCATATAAATATAGCATCCGATATGAACTTTTTCATATTAAAAGAAAAAAAAATTATTAAAAATGGCACTCAAATTTGGTTTATTCTTATTTTCTATATCAAATTAGTTGGAACTAAGAGATAGGGTCTCTAAACGCATGGTATAGGGTAGCGTAAAGTCGCTCTGGAGCGACAATAATTTTGTTACTTGTTTTTTGATTGTTTTAATTTGAAAGAAAAGGAGCGCATCTATGTACTACTAAAAATGTTATTTCAAAGGAGTAATAAGCTCTGATAGAAAAAGTTGCTGCAACACGTTCTACCTTATGTTGTCTAAACGTTAATTAAGTGTGTGTATTTAAGGATAGCTTTCCATTTCCAACGATGATTTTTGAAACTGAGTTAATTAGAAAAGTTAGCGAAACATCGATTAATAGAGAACTGCTTTTGAAATTATATCATACATATTTTCGTTAAAAAATTCTGGCAAAATTAAACAGTTTTGTTTTTTTTTTTGTTATTTTTGAACAAAATAAATTTTATTATAACTTTGTTAGGAAAATCTAAAAAATATATATCACACATGTGGCACTCCAGAAAAAGATAGTCCAAGTTTAAAATTTTAAAGAATTGAAACAAAAATTATAGATAATATTAAAAAATTTTAAAGATTTAAATATAAAATCCGTGGTATATCGCTTGAGAACAAACAAACCAAAAACATTTTAATTTATCATTCGTGTTTATGGCAGAACACCTTTATGAACAGACATGTTCAAAGTTGTTTCTTTATACTTTTTCCTACGGCGATTCAGTTGCTGTGGAATGCCTCTTTTTTATTTGTGCGAGAATGAAGTTGAAAAAAAATCAACAAAATAAAATTGTCTGCAAAATTGATTGCGTGTTAACGACTTTTGTAGTTGTAACAAGTTTAATGAATAGAAGAGGGTATACGAGTATATTCGCATGTGTGTTCCATAGGAAATACTTCGATAGTTACTGTATTTTTTGGGAACATGTTCATTTGCGTGATGTTCTACTACAAGAACATGCAAGGATCAAACATGCATGGAACATGCATCCAATGTAGTTCTTGTTGTTGTTCAGATATGAAAGCATATGATACAGAGTCAAACAATTTTGTTGAGAATGGCAGAATTTTTAGTGAATTAATTCTTTAATTCAGCTTAAGTTCTACATTAAACAAACTCAATTTTAACCAATTTATTTTCTTTAAATAATTTATATTTTTTTTATGATGATAAGAGTGTAGCATAAAATAAATTTTAAACAAGTCAATAATTATTCGCGAATTTTTTAAAGTACCTTGAAACCGGAACTACCACATTAAATATACATGAAAGATCTACCTTGTTTAGGTCAATAAAATATCTAGCGATGTCACTTATGTGCCCGAAGAAAAAGCACAAATCAAATTTGAGTCCAACCTGCATCTACATATATACAATAGAAAATCGAAAGTATGTGTGTTCGTTTGTTTATAGCTTATAGGCGGCTAAACCATTGGACCGATCTTCCAGAAATATTTAAAGAGTCCTACTGTATATCTGGAAGAAACTATAAACTATATTTTTAAAGGGCGTGGAAATGGAGGCGACGTCGAAAAAAGACCGATCCTGACCATATTTGTAAAAGTCACTTATTTTTGCAAAAACATATACACACAAAATTTGTAAATTTTTTTTTTTATAGATTGCAATTAATTACAATACAAAGTAAATTTGTATTCCAATTTGGGTCCAGGGATAAGCCGGGTGACAAAGACCATTTGGCTGGTTTTTTGCAGCGACAGACCAAAGCCTCTGGTGGGAATCGAACCCACGACCCGGCATGATAGGCAGCACGCTACCTACTCACCTACCGGGGCGCTTATATTTATTTATTTCATTATTTATTTTATTTATAAAAAATATATATATTTTTTAAATAAAATAAGAAGATCTACAAATGACCCAAAGCTCATAAAAGACAATTTATTCAAAAGGATATGAAATATAAAATTAATTCTATTTATTAATTTGGTGTATTTAAGTATGATTTAGTGTGCGATTCAAACTGTTTTCTGTAATCACTTACGACTTGCAATAAGTATTGCTTTTCTCTAATTTTATATTATTACTAGCTGACCCGGCAAACTTCGCTTTGTCCAAAAGAGATTTTTTGATTTAAATAATTTAGAAATTTTTTTTTATCGAAACTTATCGACCGTTAACAGATGACGCAATAATATAATTTGAATACAACACTTTTCGAATTCAGTTGAATTCAATATCTTATAATTATACAGATAGATGACCCGACTGTCTTCGTCCCGTTCAACTTTTGGCGAAAATAGAATAAAATCAAATATTAATTAAAAAAACAATAGAATGTAATCAATTTAATACTATACGATATACAACATTTTTTGTTTTCTGCTCCGGAGTGTAAATGAATAGTGAGGATGGTTTCCCAACTCGGGAACACGCAACATATAGCTGGCCGTGTGAAAAACATGACATTTTCAGATTTATGCCGCACTCTTCCAGGGACTGTCCTTGTGACTTGTTTATTGTTATTGCAAATGCCATTTTCACTGGGAACTGAACACCTTTGAACTGGAACGTCAAATCGGTTGAAGTCAAGGGAATTCGCAAAATTAAGCATCTCCATTGAACCGCCCTTTCAAAATCCTTGCCACTATCACATTATTCATAAATTTCGTCACAATCAGTCGGGTCTTATTGCACAGTTTCGGGGCTAAGGATGACAGATGCTACTTAGTTCGAATTAGGAGATTCACCGTAAAGCAGCGTGCATAATGGCTCTGGAGGTGTGAGCAATTTGGCAGTTTCACCTTTCCTCCCACGCAACACAATCCAAGCGGTTCTTTCTCAAATTTAACTGCATTGCAAAGCTAACAAACGACAGACATCTGTCCGAATTGAACCGATGTGTGCGAACTGTATTAAATGTTGGGCTAATATCGAAAGGGTTCATGCTCAATGTTCACTTGAATAATTGTGATCTGGCTCCATCACTTTGCCGAGCATGAACTCATTGTGTGCTTCGTTGATCTCTGCTGACTGTCGCGAACGATTCCAACCATTCTGGTCGAACTGATTCCCTTCCAATAGCACGTTCCTTCTCCGTTCGACGTGTTGCGATATTTCGATGCTACGTTGCATCCTGAGAACGCCAGCCAATGTTACCATGAACTCTACTTGGCATCGTAATAAAAATGATAAAATTATCCGAAAGTCAAAAAGAATATACATTTTTAAAGAAACAGTTATTCAATAATGAACCAATTTTTTTAAATTAAATGAATGTAAGCTTAAATTTAATTATATTATTTTAAGATCCAACTCTGCTATTAAATTATGTGATGGAAGATCTGGCAAATAAAGTAAATTAAAAAGTCTTTTGATAAATTCACTTCTTCAACTTATTATACCGCAGTAGCAATTAACTTGAATGAAAATTGAGGAAATTTCAATTTTTGTTATGCTGCTGAAATTGTCATTTCTCTTAAACATTTTCCTTTAAAACGATCCAATATATTAAAGATCAATAATTACTTTTATGGAAGAAACCCCACCCATTAATCCGATTCCGCCCATTTTCACACTCACACAAATAACTCACACTAATAACCTATGAACTCACATAAATTATCTTCCATTTCCTTTTAATTTAATCAAGATGCTTTGATTATTTTGAGAATTTATTTTATACGGTAGGCGATACGCCCACTTGTCCAATCTCGCCCATTTTAGCCAAGGCTAATCACAGAAATAATAGATGAACTCACACAAACTTGCAAAGCTCCCTACCATTATACTCGGTTTATGTACATAATATTTAATCAGTACTTTGTAGGGGATGTACCCCGCCCACTTATCCGCCACGCTCACTTATCTGCCACGCCCACTGTGCCAATGACGCTAATTTTTACAACGGCTACTCACAGTAACTCATAGCAATAATAGATGACCTCATACAGAGTTGCAAAGCTCTCTCTAAAACAGTACTCAAAACTCTCTCTAAAACAGTATATGATGTAAAAAAACTAATTTTGTATGGGAGGTACCAAGCCCACTTATCCGATACCGACCATTTTCGGTATGACTATCCACATTAATAATAGATGTTCTCACACAAATTTACAAAGCTCTCCCTCTCATAGTACTCAATATATATGATGTTAAAATGGAATAACCACGCACAGCGCCATCTGTTGAAATTGTTTGTACTTTTCTTTTTTCATAAACCTTCACGTGGCAGTTACAAACAAACTCGCAGAAGAAAGTATCCCTTTTGTTCCTCTAGTGTTCAAGTTTTAAACGGACGAACAAACCACGATTCATTTTTATATATATAGATATTAATTTTATATTTCACATTCTTTTGAATAAATTGCCTTTATTAGCTTTGGATCATTTGTGGGTCTCTTTATATTACTTAGAAAAATATAGATAGTTTTTATACATAAAATATTCTTATAACAAAATTGGTTAAAAGTTGTTTTAATTTAATTTATATTCGCGAGCAATAACCAGATAATTGCACCAAAGATGTATCACAATGGATTATTTTAATACCAGGAGCACTGAAGGGTTAAATAAATAAAAATTAATCTAATTATTTTTCCTATATCTCATATTGGATAATCTTTTTTTTAGAAATATCTTCAAAACAAAAGCTGGCTTAGCAAATAATGGGTTAACGTTCTCGGATTTATCCCAAGTTTTAGGAACGGAAGTTCTACATATTTGGTTATTATATTTTAAGCATCGCATCTGAAAATTCAACAGCACTTAGAAAATATTTGAATTTTTTTTTAATAAATTGCCTTTTATTAGCTTGGGGTCATATGTGACCCCAATTACAAAAGGGCTAATGGGATCATATTATTTTTTCCCGAAACTCAAGGCCATTAGGATAAAATATAACACTTCAAAGTAAACAAGTGATGAATTTTTGATACAAAGCATTTAGAAATAATACATTTACAGAATATTTTACAAAAATCCCATTTTTCTCAAAATCCGCAAAAATAAAATCCTTGCCAAAAAAATTCTGTTTTAGATATTTGCCTAAAAATTCACACATTTAATTTATAACATGCATTTAATAAGACGTTAAAGAGGTAGATCAATTTTTCTAAATTTTGTTTAAGAAAATTTTTAAAAGTTGAAAAAAAAGTTTTCAAAATTTTATCAAAAAAATTTCCATTTTCGGTCTCAATGCTTAATAGGTTATCAGCGTGGTAATAAAGCAATACTTCATATATAAGTACATACAGGTGTAGAGACTAAAACAAAGTGTTGGCTTTAATTAATTTCTTAATGTTGAAAAAAATTCCATCAAATTTCATGACTTAGTTTTTTTTGGCACAAAAGTGGTCTGGGGCATTTTCTATTTCTTTTAACATTGATCCTGAATTATATAAGAATTTGTCTGAAAAATGAAACTATAGAACGAAATTTTCCTAAAATCTGAAAGAAAGTCATATTTTCCACATATAAAACACACTTGAAATTTTCAATCGCGTTGAGCCACCTCTAAATGTTTTTTGATTGGCCCAAAACTTTTGTATTTATCAGTTTTTTTTTTTTTGCTATTCGCATATTTCTAGGTGGTGTGACCGAGACTTATTTTTTCTCTATTTAATGAAGGGCCTCCCTAATGGACATACAGACGCACGGACGGACATCGTTAAATCGACTCAAATATTTTTGGTAGTTACAAACATGAGGGGTCGAATCGTCGCATTCTTTATCGAAATTTTTCGATCGAAATTATTTTTTTTATTTTCCTAAATAAAATACTGAGAGTAATTTTACTCCATCACAGCTAACGAGTTATGGTCCATAGTTAATAGTTAAAGTGAAACGAGGTTTGACGATTATCCGCCTTCTTTAAATAATAAACCAAAATATGGAATTTTGATTGATTTTACTCGATATCGAATGCGATGATTTGCCCCTCAAAGTCAAAGTCATTTTACCTTGACCACATAGCCATAAGTTATTCATGTGATCAGTCGAACATAAAAAAAGCAAGATCGGAGCACTGACCATTGCACCGTCCATGCAAAGCAAATATATGTATAATATCATATAACGGGAGTAGTATCAAAGGGAAAGCCTTGACACTTTGTACGATTCCATCAGATAGCAGTGTGAGTAGTCTAACAAAAATGGTCGGGAGGGGATTAATGAGTGTAGCACCTCCTATACAAGCGACAGTCTTGAAGCTTTTCACAAGTGCATTAATTACCAATGTGAGCAGTCGTGGGGAGTATGGGCGGAATCGCCAAAATTAAAAATCGCGAAAAACAAAAATCGGCAAAAACCAAAGTCTTCAAAATAAAAAAATCGGCAAAATCAAAAATCGCTAAAATAAAAAATTCCCAAATGATGTTCTATGTAAATATAAGGTCAATCGTTAAGTGTTTATGGGTTTAATTTGGAAAATCCATGCTTTTCTCATGGGCGGCTATATATAGCCTAATCCAAAGCAGGAACGGCGAAAAATTTTATCATTTAGCACCGAATGAAAAAAAAAGAATATTACATGTACATCGATTTTCATACCAAATTTCAACAAAATATATTTATATTCTAATTTTGTTAGTGTTATTTTGATAGGTTTAACTATGTAAATGCTAATAATTACTTCGGAATGTATTTATAGATTTTTCCATTCTGGGCTTATGTAGTGGAAAATTAACAACACGTAGCATTGTTCGATTTGCACATTTTCCTGTTTTTTGCACATTTGTGAAATTAGAATTTTGGCCGAAAAAATATTTTTTTATATTTCTTTCTGCCTATTGTACTTGAATTACTAGCAATGAACCAAGAGGGGGAAGTTGAATCTTATTGAGATCAAACATAGATAATTTTGAAGAAGAACGCATATATTCAGATGTATTTCAAGCTATAATAATAACAATAACAACAAATCATACCTTCCTTCCAAACACAAAATTACAACCGAACAGCATATGGAACTAACCAACAAACACATGTATAAATTCATAACGGGATGCTATTTTAATGCAAACATCTATTTTGATGATCACGATTATATACAACAGAAGTGAATGCTTTTCGACAGGGTCGTCTATTTACTGGTCTATGGATATAAATAATCGTCCAGATTTAATTGATTTCTTATAACAAGAATAATAGCTAAACTGTCTCTGGTATAGGAAAAAGGGTAAGATAATCTTTTGGTTATTCTGATATTTTTTTTCTATTCCTAAGCAAACTATGCAGACATGAAAACATTTGATGGTTTTAATACACTGACAAGTACTTTCTCTCTGAATTTCTCACAACCCCCACCTAATGGCTGTTGCACATTGCTATCAACAGCATGGCACATTTTCATTGCAACCGAAAAACTATAGACAGCTTTTGGTGAGTTTCACATATCAACTATATAAAAAAAACTGAATTACAATTTCCATTTGTTAACTCTACCAAATATCTTGGTATAACGTTAGATGCAAAACTTCATTGGAAAGAAAAAAAACGAACTAGAATTAAAATACACAAACACGAGTAGGCTTATGGTATAAACTTCAAACTCTCTGTATACAACAAAATTATGCTGTACAAGCCGCTGCTGGGCCTACGGAATTCAAGTCTAGCGATGTGCAAAAAATCCATCATAGCACAAAAACAAAAATTCTCAAATAAAGTTTCAAGGAATATTGTTAATGCCCTATGGTACGTTAGAAATGTTAACATTCATCGTGTCTTAAAAATAAAAGTTACTAAAGTTACTGAGTTATCTAAATAATGAAATTCTCGAGAAGGCTTGATCGCTACAAACCCCATGACAGGATCGAGTATATCTATATCTGTAACCCTTATAATTAAATATTGTATTTAGAACTAAACTATTAGTTAGGACATATAGACTAGTCGTAGTATAAACAAAAAAAAAAAAAATGTGCTAATTTGATTTGTGAGCAATGCTTGCATGATCGGTGTCATTTTTTTATTATGTATTAACTAATACTAGCGTATTCCAGCGATCGAAATTCGGGTTCAATCTAGGCAGCTTTATTTTTCAACTTAGCCCGTTCACAAACCAACACTTTTATGATTTATTGTTATTGTGAATGAAGAAAACAAACTCATTAACAACAAGTAGGAAGATTATAGTCGGTCTAGACCGACTATACGATACCCTATACCATGCGTTTAGAAACCCTATCTATTAGGCCCAAATAACTGGACATTGAAAATAAGCAAAAACCAAATTTGAGTGGGATTTTTATTAATTTTTTGGCTGCAGATATGAAAAAGTTCATATCGGATGCTATATCTATAAAGGGACTAGGTCCAAAAATGGACCGATCCTGATCATGTTTGGTAAAGTCTCTTGTATTTTGCAAAAATATGTACAAACAAAATTTGAGAAGAATCAGTGCAATATTTTTGTTTTTTAATAGATTTAAGTGAAGATCGGGAAGCAGCTCTATATGGGGTCAAAGGGATCATTTTTGGACTATTCATTAGTGGATGTAATGAACGCATACAAACACAATTTGAGTAAGATCTATATGACAATTTGGATCTTATGGCAATTTATGTCGATTTCATATGGGTAATTTGTATGGGGGCTAGGTCTGAACATGGACCGATTCTCACCAATTTCAATAGCGTTCATCCCATGGCCGATGAAAGCTTATATACCAAACTTCATCAAAATATATTCATATTTGCGACCTGCAGTTTGATTACAAGCTTTACATGGACACACAGACGGACGGACGGACGGACGGACGGACGGACGGACATTGTTAAATCAACTCAGAAAGTGATTCTGATTCGATCGGTGGTTTGGGTATAATGACTTTGTGCTGCTGTTTGTAACAACCAAAAATATTTGACCTACACCCATCTTTAATTATACCGATCGAATCAGAATCACTATCTAATTCGATATAACGATGTCCGTCCGTCCGTCTGTGTGTCCATGTAAAGCTTGTAATCAAACTGCAGGTCGCAAATATGAATATATTTTGATGAAATTTGGTATTTAATCTTCTGTCGGCCATATGATGAACGCTTTTGAAATTGGTGAGAATCGGTCCATGTTCAGACCTAGCCCCCATACAAATGACCCCTTTGAATTCAACATATATTGCCATTAGATCCAAATTATGATACAAATCTTAGTCAAATTGGATTTGTATGTACATATTACATCCATTAATTAGTAGTCCAAAAATGATCCCTATTGGACAACTCTTAGTCATAGGCCCCATATAGAGCTGCTTCCCGATCTTCACTTAAATCTATCAAAAAACAAAAATATTGTACTGATTCTTCTCAAATTTTGTTTGTATATATTTTTGCAAAATACAAGAGACTTTACCAAACATGGTCAGGATCGGTCCATTTTTGGGCATAGTCTCCATATAGATATAGCATCCGATATGAACTTTCTCATCTCTGCAGCCGAAAAAATTAATAAAAATCCCACTCAAATTTGGTTTATGCTTATTTTCTATATCCAGTTAGTTGGGCCTGTGAGATAGGGTCTCTAAACGCATGGTATAGGGTATCGTATAGTCGGTCTAGACCGACTATAATTTTCTTACTTGTTTTTTTTAAATATGAAAATTTTCCACAAATAAAAATTTTTATTCCGATTTTTACGTTCAGCAGGCAACAATACAGTGAACAATAACCGCATTTTGGTTGTTGTCTAGTGTTTTTCAACTTAATCCAAGTTTATTTTTAATGCATGCAATGAATATCAAATAATGTCATACCAGCTCTGATAGAAAAAGTACATTTAAGAAAATTGTGGGTATAAAATATAGCCGCTGAGGAGACAACAAATGTGTGTATTTTCGATTGAAAACTTAGAACATGATGTTATATAATTTTAAATTTCAAGAGGTAAGATTCAATTTATTACAAATGAAATTAATGTTTTGCGTACCACAATTGGACTATTAACAAATTTCAAAAAAATTATTAAGGCAAAATTTATAAAGAAAAAAAAAAAAAAAAGACCAGTAAGAAATTTAAGTCCGTCTTGACCGGCTATACGATACCTTATACCATGCGTTAAAAGGTCGTATCTCGTAGGTCCAACTAATTAGATATAGAATATATGCATAAACCAATTCTGAGTGGCATTGTTATCAATTTCTTTGCATACAGATATAAAAAAAATTACTATCAGATGGTATGTTTGTACGGGAACTAGGTCGAATAATGGACCAATCCTGGCCATATTTGGTAAGGTTCAGGCCACAAATATGAATATAATTCAATACAATTTTGTAAATAAGTTTCTGTCAGCCATAGTATGCGTGCTGTTAAAATTGGTGAAAATCGGTTCATGTTCAGATGTAGTCCTCATACAAATGACCCCAATAAATCGACTTAAATTGCCATAAGATCCACATTATCATATAGATCTCTGATAAATTGGGTTTATGTGCGTTTACTGCTCCCATTAATCGGCAGTCCAAAAATAAACTCTATAGGATAATTCTTAGTAATAGCCCCCATATAAAGCTGCTTCCCGATCTTCATTTAAATCTACAAAAAAAAATAAAAATCATTGCACAGATAATTCTCAAATTTGGTATTCATATATTTTTGCAAAAAATTAGTGGCTTTACCAAATATGGTCATTATTTTTCGACCTAGTCCCCATATAAATATATCATCCAATATGAACTTTTTCATATTCAAAGACAAAAAAAAATTATGCTTATTTTCTCTATCTCATTACTTGGACCTAAGAGATGGGTCTCTAAATGCATGGTATAGGGTATAGAGTAGTCGGTCTAGACCGACTATAATTTTCTTACTTGTTTTATTTCGTAATAGATTCAAGTGAAGATTGGGAATCAGCTTCATATGGGGGCTAGGTGTAAGAATTATCACCTAGGGTTTAATTTTGGAATACTGATTAATGGGAGTAATAAACATACACAAACAATATTTAACGGAGATCTATGATAATTTATATGTTATGGCAACTAATGTCAATCACATAGGTGTTATTTGTTTGGGGACTAGGTCTGAGCATGCACCGATTTTCACCAATTTCAATAATGTTCGTGCTATGGCCGATAGAAGCTTATGTACAAAATTTAATCACAATTTATTCATATTTGCGATCTGTAGTTTGGTTACAAGGTTTATATGGACATACAGGCGGACAGACGGACGGACGGGCAGACGGACGGACGGGCAGACGGTCGGACATCGCTAAATCGACTCAGAAAGTGATTCTGAGTCGATCGGTATAATAGAAGATGGGTCTAGGTCAAATATTTTTGGTAGTTACAAACAGCAGCACAAAGTCATAATACCCAAACCACATAGTGGTATAGGGTATAAAATTAAAAACGATAAATGAAAAACGAAAAATCGAAAATGAAAAATGAAAAATGAAAAATTAAAAAATAAAAATTAAAAATTAAAAATGAATAACGAAAAATTAAAAATGGAAAATGAGAAATGAAAAATTAAAAAATAAAAATTAAAAATTAAAAATGAATAACGAAAAATTAAAAATGGAAAATGAGAAATGAAAAGTTTAAAAATAAAAATGAAATATGAAAAACTTATAATGAAAAATTAATAATGAAAAATTAAAAATAAAAGTTAAAAAGTAAAAATAAAAAACTGAGAATTAAAAATTAAAAACTAAAATGAATAATTTAAAATAAAAAATTTAAAACTAATAATTTAAAATAAAAATTAAATATTACTAGCTAATTCAGATAAAAATATTTTTAAATTTGCTTTTTTTTAATTATAATATGAACTTTTTAGCCCAGAATCAGTTGAATTTTTTTATTTTTGAATTATCGTATGACTTTTAGGGTCACAAAACATTCTTATACGAATCAAACTTTGGGTGTTATAACGCCGCACAGTGTGACTTTTTACACTTTTAGGATTCCAAAATTAAGAACTCCCACGTGGAAGATGCTATACTATTGAAATTTAGCATGTATTCTCTGAGGGGTTGTGTTAAACTACAAAACAAAAATCGACGTGCTCTGCCCACTTCTACGCTAACTTCCTTTATAAGTTGGAATCTCAAATGGTTATAATTGATTTTATAAACATTATTAAAAGTTTGAAGTTAATGCTTCAATGGATGGTGAGAAGAACTAAAATTTTCCAACTACACCCTTGTAATTTTAGTAGTTTCAAAACGTATAATGTCGTAAAAAAATATATGTAACGTGATGCACCCCTTTTACATTTACATAAAAGGTTTTTTTTTTTAAAGTTTATAACAAAATTATTTTTATGTTATTTTAGATTAGCACTATTGTATATATTAAAAACTATTCAGAGTCAAAATATTCTGCTTCTGGTTCGGACAATAAAGCAATGACTTCGGAATCTAATTCTCGCTTCTTTGTTAACGGGGTCTTCCGCAAACTGCATATATGGATCTGAAGATATAAGCAATTGTGCAATATGTCAGTGTTGGTTTCTATTCTTGGCGTTTTCCGAGTATATAGTTCACGATAATTTCTTGCATACTTATTTCTTGACTCTTTAGCTTCCTCTGAAAGCTGACCAATAGGAAGAATACACGATGTAATTATGTCCTTTCCATGATCATGTACCAGGGATATTCAGACAAATAAAGTTCTCATGTCTCTCGTGCATAGTTATCAAAAGCAACATGATTTATTTGGAACCCGCATCCGATGCAAGAATAAAATATTTAAAATATTTTCATTTAAGCCAGTTATGCTTGCAGTGGTTTAAGGATCTCCGAAAAATCTTCTCGCAGTATTTCCATCATTGGTGCTGCCACATTTTTGTTTTGGCATATCCACTAACAAACCAACTTCATTTCTAAATCTATTTTGGATGTGATTCTTTCTATTGTTAACAATCTATTTATTTTCTTTGCCCCGCGCACACCAAGTTTTTATTTCGATTCTATAAGCGATGTGCAGCATATACTCCATACATCGTATCCACGAAAGTAATGGCGAAATACCAAAATTAAACATACTTATGTCAACATTACGAATTGACAATGCATCCAAACTGTTCATATTTTTGGGAGAAGCTCCGAATATATAGCAGACCTGCGATGATGTATACGCGGACAGTGCATTGCAGACTTTGCCGTCAATCATGCACAATACAAGCTTACCTTTCACCTCTATCTGGAGGTTTTCGGTTTGAATCTGTGTTGGCTGAAGAGCCGAAATTTGAAGTTTGACACATTCTACTTGTCTCAAAATAAAATCTAGAGTTTCTTTTGTATATAAAAATTTTATAGGTTGACAATACCTGGTAGAAGATGGAGAGGATTATTCCATATTATAACCTATCGTCCGTTTAGAATAGCATACAATTGGAGGAGCACTAATGAAATGAAAAACATGCTGCAGTCAGACTGGTTTTCTTCGGAAAATTTTTGTTTGTAGCTACTCTGTTCAGCGCCATCGCATCGCCATTTGATAATTACATTTACATCTTTTATTCCTGGAATGTACAGAAACACTTCCTCTTGCGCAATACACAATCTTCTTAAGCTATGATCAATTAATGATTGTAATTGAATTTCTGCACACGATTCCGTTACCGATATGTTTTCGGGGTAGCATTGAACCTTTGATTTCTTTATGCAAGTGTATGAGGGATACATTTTTGGGCTTACTTCTGCAGTATGCTGTCCGAGTAAATTATATTGATGGGTCGACAGATTTGTATCTATTATCAATGCAAGCGCATGGTCTGGCTGCAAATTTTTCGGGTTGCCAATTAACAACCGTGATTTTTTAAGTGCAGTGCCCTTTGACGGGGAAGTTGTCCCTAATTCTTGAAGAAATTTTTCAGAATTTCTTTTCCCTGATGATCTCAGTTCCATTTCTGTAGCCATTAACAAATGTGCGGGATCAGTATTATCGATAAGCTCTTTGGATTTTCGTTTTTTTGTCCACAAGGAAGATTCTGCAAGGTTCAATTTTGGCCTACCTATGCTAGAGTTACTATTAGACGGTCTAACATCAAGAATGTAGGCTAAAAAGTCCTGATTTTCGGATAAACATTCCGAGTATTGTACAAGAAAGCGGGTTTTCATTAGATTTGAACGTATCCATCTACTCTGAATGCCAGAACATACATTTTGAATAATTATACCCTATACCACTATGTGGTTTGGGTATAATGACTTTGTGCTGCTGTTTGTAACACCCAAAAATATTTGACCTAGACCCATCTTTAATTATACCGATCGAATCAGAATCACTTTCTGAGTTGATTTAACAATGTCCGTCCGTCCGTCCGTCCGTCTGTGTGTCCATGTAAAGCTTGTAATCAAACTGCAGGTCGCAAATATGAATATATTTTGATGAAATTTGGTATATAAGCTTTTATCGGCCATGGGATGAACGCTATTGAAATTGGTGAGAATCGGTCCATGTTCAGACCTAGCCCCCATACAAATTACCCATATGAAATCGACATAAATTGCTATAAGATCCAAATTGTCATATAGATCTTACGCAAATTGGGTTTGTATGCGTTCATTACATCCACTAATGAGTAGTCCAAAAATGATCCCTTTGACCCCATATAGATCTGCTTCCCGATCTTCAGTTAAATCTATTAAAAAACAAAAATATTGCACTGATTCTTCTCAAATTTTGTTTGTACATATTTTTGCAAAATACAGGAGACTTTACCAAACATGATCAGGATCGGTCCATTTTTGGACCTAGCCCCTTTATAGATATAGCATCCGATATGAACTTTTTTATATCTGCAGCCAAAAAAATTAATAAAAATCCCACTCAAATTTGGTTTTTGCTTATTTTCTATGTCCAGTTAGTTGGGACTAAGAGATAGGGTTTCTAAACGCATGGTATAGGGTATCGTATAGTCGGTCTAGACCGACTATAATTTTCTTACTTGTTTTTATTAATTTCGGGCAGTCGACATCACTCCCAATCATGCTTAAAATGACGTTTTCCAAAGCAGTTTTATCTTTATTGTTTTTAAGCCACTCATCAAAAAGCACGGTCCGAGGCACAGACATATTTAAAAACTGAATAAAAAAATTTCGGGCAAAAACGGGCAGAAGATGTTTCAGACTCTGAAACAAGTAGCATTATTTGTTGTTTGTTGGACGTAATTCAAAAGTTTTACTCCATTGAAAACAAATAAAGGGTCCGCCATCTAACGTTTTTTTTTTCAGCTAGTGCTTATTTCGTGAATGGTAACAGTTAGCTTATATCTGATTTGACAGATAATTAGTTTTATCCTTCCGCTGAACGAACATGGTTGTGCATACGCTAGAACAACGATGGGAAATATTGCGACATTACTTTGAAAATCATGGTAATGTTGCAGAATGTGTGCGAAAATTGCGTACGGATTTTAGAAGAAAAGAAGCACCGTCAGCTCCGTATGTTCGCTATCTTGTGAAAAAAGTGAAAGAAACTGGCATCCTCATCGATAAACCAAAGCGTGAAAAGCCAAAAACAGTGGGTACACCCGAGAATACTGCTGCTGTTTCAGATGAAGCTCATTTTGATCTTGGCGGGTATGTAAGCAAGCAAAATTGTCGCATTTGGGGCACAGAAAACCCGCAGGCATACATTGAAAAGCCAATACACCCAAAACGAGTCACTGCTTGGTGCGGATTTTGGTCCAGAGGCATAATTGGGCCATTTTTCTTCGAAAATGAGCAAGAAGTGGCCGTTACAGTCAATGGCGATCGTTATCGGGCCATGTTGAACGAATTTTTGTTCACAAAAATTGAAGAGGAGGATATTGGCAACATTTGGTTTCAACAGGACGGCGCTACGTGCCACACAGCCGAAGCTACACTCGATGTTTTGCGCCCTGTTTTGAAGATCGCATTATCAGCGGCAGAGCTGATGTCGTTTGACCACCTCGGAGCTGCGATTTGACGCCGTTGGACTATTAGTTGTGGGGTGCCCTCAAAGATAAGTGTTACGCCAACAAGCCAGAGACAATTGACGCTTTAAAGGACAATATTAGTGAAGCCATTGGTGAAATACAGCTGCACACAATCGATAATGTGCTTAAAAATTGGACCTATCGTGTAGGCTACTTAATGGCCAGCCGAGGCAGCCATTTGAATAAAATTATTTTCCATTATTAACCGGACGGATTGTACTTTCAAATACAAAAAGAAACTTGAGATAATATTCAGAGGTTTTTTTTTTATAGCATTTTCAAAAAAAAAAAGTTATTTGGCGGACTCTTTATTTTGTTTTTATTCGTGCAGTCTAAGTGATTTTTTGTTTCAATGAATTAAATTTTATGAGTTCAAATATGTTCTGTAAATATGTAAATATGTTTCTTATTCTTATAGTTCTTTTTCGTTTTGTTTTGAATACATTTTCGTAACAAAAGTACTCTTGCCAAAAATTCATAGCGATCAGGGACTATTTTTTTTTTTTTGGACTGTTGGCATCCTAAATGTGGAGAGGGTCACACTGTGCGCCGGCTGCGTTAAATAATGAATTTCATTAATGCTTTGTGAAGTTCTCAGGGATTTTCTACTCAAGTGAATGAAAAATAAAGCCATTTTTCAACAAGAAAAGGAATCAGTACGGACAACAGTTTTAAAGTTGTAATATTGAGCTTAAGATGCAGGTGCAGCATATCAGAGATTCGGCACAGCCGAACTTTACACTCTTACTTGTTTTTATTCATGTTTTTTGTGCCGGAGGAGAAAATACTAAAAAAGGATTTAATGAAAAGTTGAATAACTTTCACAATTTCCATCCAATTTAAAAAATGAGAACCATGTTTAGTTAAGAACTAAATTTCCTTTACAAATTAGTATAAGCTTTCATAACCAAATGAGCGCTGAAAAGCTGCTAAAATCAAAAAATTTGATAAATTTTGCTTCAGTTTTCTTCCCAAAATCGTTTAAAAAAAAGTAAAAAAAGGACAAAAACTGAGTGAGTCACAGGTCGATAAGTTGACGGACATCACTGAAAACGGTTTTTTTTTAGAATAACTTCTGAATTTGAGGGTGTTTCTGATATTTTTGACACAATTTGTAATATACTCAACGAGACCTAGAACCAACGCTAGGCCGTTTTCCAAATTCTTTTTCACTGTAGCGCCGTGTTATTAAATATTGATGACATATAACAAACATTTTTTATCATATTTTGCTAGGTTAACATGATTATAAGAAATTTATAAAATAAAATTAATTTTAATTAAATAAACTTTTACAATTAAAAAAGTAAGCTCTAGTTTTTTCATGTGCAATAAAAATTAAAAATTATATGAGATAAAATATTATAAAATTATATTCTTATCCATATCAATGCTTTCAGCGAGGTTTATTGAAATCTGAAGTAGTTGGGTTGAGTGACTGTTTGATTTGGCTTTAAATGACTCAAAATATTTCCTATGTTAAAACATAAAATATCAAAAAAAAAAAAAAAAATAATAATAACGACCTTTTAGGTTGTTTGTATATAACTTAACCGATTTGGTTAACTAGCATAAGCACACTTTTCAAAACAACAATGTTTATTTAGATTTGCAAAAAAACCAATAAGGCATCCACATATAGCGATGATGATTTAAAAAATAGAATAAATTCCGAAATGGGGTGCCCTCTTTTATATCCATAAATTAAAAAATGACAATGCCATGGGTAACTTATACATTTTATACTACCTCCCCCAACCCCCCACCCAGTGCAAAACACTGTACAACTTAGAAAGAGTTTATATAATCGATTGCCCATAGTTTAAGTTCTTCAATTGCATTTGTTTTTCCCTTCATGCTTAGTTACCCTTACCACAAACTGTGATATGAACTTGATAGCAACAAAACAGCATAATAAATTTTAAATTCCCTAATACAGCCTGTAATGAATGTTAATTTTAATGAACCAAATAAACAACTTTTTCTTGACCATCCATCTATTTTCATGAACACGTACACAATGAATATTTATCATGCTAAATGGCAGTAAATATAAAAAAAATACAAATAAAATTACTTATGTTTTTTGGCTTAAACCTTTAGATAATTTAAATGATACCAAAATGGCAAAGAACTCAACCATATGCACTGCACACACTTCATAAACATTTAACCCTTAATGTTGGCATTAAATTGAAGGGTTTAAACAAATGTTAAACACCCTACCCAGCACTATTTATTTGTGTGAATGGCACAGAACGCTATGCTCGCTGTCGTCGTTGTACTCGTTTATATGTTAATGTGTGGAAAATGTTAAGGGTACAATGCAAAATATAAAATGCAGACAAAAAAAAAAAAAGAACTTTAGATCTCTTGTGATTATGTCCACAAACACAAGTGACATTTAGAATTTATGTATGGAAAACATATTCAACACTTTGCACGGTGATTTTAAATGAAAAAGTTATGAATAAATAAATTCAAAACTTTAATGAGTAAAAAAATAAAAAGTTATGAAAAAAAAATTGTTTTTGTTAAAAAAAAAAAAAATAATAATATACAAACTTTTTGTCGTTACTCAAGGTAGCCATGAAAGTCAAATTGAAAAATACCAAGTATTTAATTTTGTTAAACAAAATAAATTTTATTTTAATAATTTTTCATTCCCTTAAAGGAATTATTAAAATTGTACTTTTTTTTTACCAAACTTCCCCAAGACCAGGGGCCAAATCACCGCATTCGTTATCGAAATTTTTCGATCGAAATCATTTTTTTATTTCCCAAAATAAAATGCTAAGAATAATTTTTCTTTCCCACATTTGAAGAATTATGGCCTCTGGTTAAGAAGAAAAGCGAATCGTGGTGAGCGTTTGCCCGTCTTCTTCAAATATTAAACCAAAATGTGGAATTTCGATTGATTTTACTCAATATCGAATGCGGTGATTTGGTCCCAGTACTTTTAGGAGTTCAAATGACATAACAGAACATTCTATAGGCAACAGAAAAGTCGAAAACTACAAAAAAAATTGTCCTCAACCCTGAAGCAATTCTCAAAAGTCGCAAGTTTCTAACTGTATTACCGATTTTTTTGTGAAATTTTCATGGTGGCTAAATAAAAACTGTATTTCACCGAAAGTGCGAACGAGATTTCGGACGATTTATCTACTGTTTTTAACTTTTCTTAATTTAAACTTTTAAAACTATTTCATTCAATATGTGATAAAAGGTCTGGAAATTCCTTGCAAACGTGTTTGTTTTTCTTCACATTATACTTTATTATGAATAATATTTTATACTTTCCTTAATTTTCTAACTCTATTCTAGAGAATATCTAGACTACAGATTGTTCCACTACGTTAGGTTTTGAGAAAATGAGGTCAAAGATGACAAAAAATAAAGATTGATGCTGGTTATTTTTTGAGAATTTATTCTCATATTTCTCCAATATCTGACGCAAAACTTAAAGCAATTTCAGTTAATTTTTTGTTATTTTGAAAACATGAGCTCAATTTAATTTTTTAATTAGCTTTAGTTTTCTTTTGCGACATGAATTGTCCTATTCTGCTTTTATTTATAGTAAAAATTAAATATTTTTTTTTCGATGTTGAGTCGATTGTTTTAAAACTGATCTGTAATTTATTAGAAGTTCACAAAAACATGAAAAGATTTACATTTTAAAGCACTTTTTTACTTTTCATTCCGATAAATAAAAATAAAAATAGTCATTTCCTTGATACCCAGATTGATATACGGACCGAAATATTTAAATTAATATTTAAATATATTTATATCCTTTAAACTTCGAAGTCCTTTAAAACGAAATAAAGAGCAAACAATAAAAACCTGAGAACGTAGTATTACTTTACGATCTCTACTTTCATGTCCAATAAGTACCGTCGCGTGGTGTTATTAATATATTTGTCTCAGCTAAATGCAGGGTGCCGCATGGCTCTGTTATTTCTCCAACACTTTTTTTATTCTTCTTAATGGCCTACTATGTCAAACTTCAAAGCTTATCTACTACTTTGCAGACAACATATTCATTCGATCAAAGGTGAAGTTTTACGGAGATTGCGGTCATGAGGCAATATATGAATGAAACATTTCGTCAAAACCTTTTGACAATCTCTGAGTGGGATCGAATAAGTAGGGTTGATTTTAAAGCTCGTCAGACCTAATGTTGTTTATTGATCCATAGATCATCACTGTCATCTGTATGCATGGGTGGTGTAGATATTGAACAATCAGACGCTCATGTTCCTGAAACGAAAAATCAGTGTGTCCGATGAATAAAATTTTTTTTTTTGAATTTTCGAAAGAAGCTTCAAGTGCGTAGATTTTCTAAATCGGTGTAATAATAACTTCATCCCATCTGATCTCCATACTAAAGGATGGTTTTGTTTGCTTAGGTAGAACCTTCAAGAGGGTTAACTCTCAAACTAACTATCATACTGCACTCACTTTTTGACGTTTATTATCAGTATAACCCTGGCAAATGGTCATGAATAAAATCACGTTTGAACAGTTTTGTTAATTGCTTCTGTGATAGTCACTGATGTAGGAAAGAATCTTTTATATTTATACACCCAATTTCATCGTAAACATCTTTAAGTTTCCACCTCTTCCAGCCTTATCGTGCTTTGCTGTTTCTGCAGCGACAGTAATTTGGCCCTCAAACCAGTTTGCGCTTTTTATGTGAAACTTTTGTTTATTGTAGCTAACTTCTTTGTAGCGTTTTTTAGTGCTTTGACGAAATTAGATGATTAGATTGTATTTCGATGCTATACGAATTTAAGTTTAATTTTATTTTAAGGTAACTAAGAACATCTTCCAGGTTTTTGTTTCTAAAATACTCTTCGAAAGCTCTCCATATTATTCTGAATATTTTTTTGCGACTGTTTTTGCTGAACTATATTAGCAATTGAGTTTGTATTCAAATGTCACTTTCTTATAAGCCTTCTCATAGGCCATCATACTGTGTTTCTGGATAAAATAAAAAGGTAAAAAAATGGCATTAGTGCCTGTAGTACCTGTGTGTGGTTTCCTTACTACTTGCATTATTGCATTGTTAGGTAAAATGAATAGATATAAAAAAGGTATGATAACAAAAAACTCAGGTCACAAATAAATGACATCCTCTTACTTACAAATATATCAAAACGGTGGTGTATTTTGTAAGCAGATATCATTACTGGTAATAGAAAAAGTAATGACTATTATAAGCTATAAAATACCTAGAGCACAAAATTAACACACCATTGTATACTTTTAGAACTGTTTAAGTTACCGTAATTTTAAATATTTTTCTTTAAGTAATTTCATTAACATGAAAAAAGTGTTCTTCCGTCACGGGTGCAAAAGTGTATATAGTATTAAAAAGGAAACTTTCACCTTTCTCCTGGCTGTATGCGTCTCTGATTCCCTTATGTTCCCTAGATGTTCTATTCCACTAAAGTTGAAATTTGACAAAAATATAGTAGTTTAATAAATATTTCAGAATGCCCCTAATATTAGACGTTAGGGCTGTGGCCACTTCAAAAACTAAAGATTACAATACTACTGCGAGTAATAGATATTTATTTTTGATAAAAAAGCAAAAAATCAACCTTTTTTGAGATTAAAAAATAGTTGAGTTTGATAGCATGCCACGTCCAGTAGTTTAACCTAATTTTTTGGCTACCTTAATCTGGATAAATTAGCTACAAAATTGCGTTGAAATTTTAAAAATCAGCGACAAAAAAAATTGATTTTTGGACAATCAAATCGAAATTTTGAGGCCACAAGTTCATGTTGCTGCAACGAATGCCATTTTCAGCCGTGTACTGTTATTGAGTCACCCTTTATGTATACTTATATAGATATATCATCATATTGACTTTTCCGTACTCAAATACTGAAGTCGAAAATTGCAATTATTTTTTTTTTTTAATTCCCTTAAACACATTGAACTTTATGTAGTGGTAATTAAAAAATTACATCAAATATTTTTACTTAAATAAATTCCAATCAAACATATATTACATATCGCACCTGTACTTCTAAATTGAGTCAACTCAAAATTTACAAACTTTCAGTAGAGGAAAAAACGGTTTTTTTTAATGTTTACTGTACAATTTAAAAACAGTTGTTTCATTGTAAAAAACTGCGAATAATAAGTATACAACAGTAGCTGTTTTTGCGATTTTTTCAGTGGTCATCAAAAATAACAAGTTTTATGGGTGCAACTCAAAATATGTCTTTTTCGTAGATTCTTAAGAAGCTACTCTTATAACACAAAAAGGGTTCCAACCGTATTTTCTTGCGAAAGACTAGAAAAACCGATGCAAGATTTTTACAGTGTATAGATATGTCCACTCTGTATCGCTTTCTTGCAAAACTTGAAAATTGAAAAATTTTGAGTTCTCACTTTAGAGGTACAGGTGCGATATATTATATTATATATTAGATATTTTTTTTCTACATACACTTAAAAAGTAAACTCAATATCAGCGTTTTTCATTTTAATCTAATTTAGCATCTTTTAGCGCTTTTTGAGGTATTCTATTCAATTTTTGCCTGAAAAAAGTTAGCTTCGCTGTTCTGAAGTTAAAGTTAAATTGAGGACTTACAGCCGTATTCATAAAAATTAAAGTGTACTTCAAGTTGAATTTATCAAAAAATTTTGTATGAAAAACATACAATAAAGTCTACTTAGACTACACTTTAATTTTTAGTAATACGGCTGTTAATAAATTCGTAAACCATATTTTATATATCCTTACTTAAAATAATATTATTAAAATCTCTGGTGTTACAATTCTCATTATTGTATATATATATACCGAAAACCATTATGTGGTTTGGGTATAATGACTTTGTGCTGCTGTTTGTAACTACCAAAAATATTTGACCTAGACCCATCTTTTATTATACCGATCGACTCAGAGTCACTTTCTGAGTCGATTTAGCGATATCCGTCCGTCTTTCCGTCTATTTGTCCATGTAAACTTTGTAATCAAGGTACAGGTCGTAAATATATATATATTTTAATTTGGTATATAAACATTTATTGGCGATACGATGAACGCTATTGAAATTGGTGAAATTCGGCCCATGTTCGGACCTAGTTCCCATACAAATGACCCCTATTATCTCGTTCAACTTGGGTTTCCGTGTGTTTATTACATCCATTCTTTGGCATAGCCCCCATATAAAGCTGCTTTCCGATTTTCACTTAAATCTATCAGGAAATAACTATATTGCATGGATTTTTCTCAAATTTGTTTGGTATATATTTTTGCAAAATATAAGTGACTTTACCAAATATGATCAGGATGGGTTCATTAATCGACCTAGTCTCCATATAAATATGGCATCCGATATGAACTTTTTCATATCTGCAGCCAAAAAATTAATAACAATGCCACTCAAATTTGGTTTATGCTTATTATCTATATCCATTTAGTTGGACCGAAGAGATAGGGTCTCTAGGCCATGGTATAGGATATCGTATAATCGATCTTATAACGGGCATCGCTAAATCGACTCAGAAAGTGATTCTGAGTCGATCGGTATAATAAAAGTCTAGGGTCTATGTCAAATATTTTTGATAGTTACAAACAGCAGCACAAAGACATTGTACCCAAACCACATAGTGGTATAAGGTATAAAAATGATGAGATTATTCGGCAAGGAGAATGAAATCGAGTCTGAGTAGACTATCCGTAACCACCATCTTCGAAAAATCTTCTTGTCCTCAGTGCAATCAGTGAAGGATTATTTAGATACGATTTATAAAGATATAATGAAGTGCAGGATATTCCTGCATTCGTAGAAAATTTTGAAAAAATTAAGTTCGATAAATTAAATTAATTACTGCACACACTATATCAGATAGACTCAGTAAGAAAGAGACTGTAAAAATTAAGAAAATAAACAAAATAGGTTTTATTTTAGACGAAAAAAAAAAGAAATGATACTCCTCAAAAATTAGTTTTATTTTATGACGTCAAAATAAAACTCTGTTTTTTAGAGTTTTATCCGATCGTTGATTTCTTCGTTCAAAAATAACTCTTAACTGTGGAGTTAAGATCACCATAGATTCCGAAAGAGCACTACGATACGAATCTATTATTATATGACAGTATAGGTCTTCGTTGACACTAACATGGAGAGTTTTTGAGTTTAAATTTTCTTGATAACTCTTGTTCCCGGTCCCTGATTCTTTTAATATATATGCCCCAAATTTATAACTTATTATACGTGTAGATAGTTTACCTTTATGTTGTTAAATTTATTTTCTGATTGGGCTTGAGGTCATCAATTTTCAATAAAATAAAAACGAAAGAGGTTTTTTTTCTCCGTTAATTTAATTATTTTATTTTATTTTTTCCCAATATTTCGGTAAACATCGTTTACCATCTTAATTTATAATTATACCCTTCAAACCACTGAGGGTAGAGGGCATGAATATAAAAATTGTAAAGTTCTTTTTTTAAATACGAGTTTAAGAAAACAAAGTTTAACTGATATCTCAAAGATATATAAATCAAAAATTTTCCAATAAATTATTAAAATGTTAGGTTTCGTTTTAACTAAAAATTTAATTTTAGATTAAAAAAAAAATATATAATAAAAAATAAATCTCGTAATCTGAAACAATCCTGAAATCCTGGTTTACATAGTAGAATTGTGGAAATATTAACTAAACCAAAATTTAATTCTCGATTACCGCCCTAAAAATTAACCTTTGCATTTAGTTTTCCGAGGGTATAAATTTTTCCAACCAACAACTTTTTTTGGCAGTACAGGCAAGTGCGAGCTCTAAATACGTTGCCGTTCGTTGACCAAGGTGGCAATTTTACATATTTTTAAAAATTCTTAGTTCTCTTATTTTTACTGTCTTAACCCATTTTAGTCGACTGGGTATTTAAATACCCAAAAAAGTTAAAGTAGTAAAAAAATTCCTGCGTTGGCCTGATAATGACCGCAAGTTTCTTTTTTATTTAATACTAGAGATTGATTAACGTGGGAAAAATTAAAAACAAATAAAAAAATTTTTTTTTAATGTTCACCTTTAGTTTGAGAATTGGAAAAATTGCGTTGTTTTTGTTTGTCAGAAAAAGGTTTGTCAAATAAAGGATAATGCAAAGAATGGAAAACGCCTGCATATTCTAAATAGCCTTAGGTGCCGCATTTGTAATGTGAAAAAAAATAAAAGCGAGTTGTCAACACACTTGGCCGTCACACGCTAAAAAGTGAAAATGGGTATTTAAATAACCAACCGTCCATAATGAGTTCTAAAATTAACTATTTTCTCTATATTGAAATAATTCTTTTTGGCGTAAATAAAAGTCGAATTTATATTTTTTAAATTTATTTAAATAAGAGGTTATTTAGACTTTGCAATTTTAGATTTATCTGGTGTGACACTTCTATGGTAATCCAAGAAGCATGGTGCTGGGTGCAAATTCGCCTGGCACTTCAAACATCCGTACTATGTTTTGCCACCGCACTGCCAGCAGCGACGATGTGCTGGGAACTTTCCGATTAAATGATCGACGCGATCATATCTAACTTTCATTTGTGCTCCGGAAATCCTAATCTTACCGGCATTTTGCCGATTAAACTTCATCACTATCATCTCGCATACTTCCACTCTAAAATCAAATTGAGACATTTGGGGTTTTTTCATATTTGCGACAAAGGCAATGCAGTTTCCATGCATTCACCATAGCCGCATCGAAAGCGTTTGTAACTAATGGCCAATACCATTTTTTGCCTCGAACTCGAATACGATAATTTTTCATGGCGTTTTCAAAAAGGCCCACACCTCCCATGTACTTATTATATTGGTTGACTAAATAGGGTTTTTCAAGTGCAACCATTTTTCATTGTTTATGATCATATCGCCTTTCGCGAATAATTGGTGTATGACTTAAAGAATTCGATAATAATGTTACGACCTAAAAAAAATAATAACGGAAGCAAATTAATTTATTAGCTACGTAAAATAATTCAGTGCGTAATGTACCGAATTATCATTCCAACGTACAGCAATTATAGAATTGTTCACATCAAAACAAAAGTCTGGAGTCCCACGGGGCTGTTTACGCATTTTCTTGACGTCCATCAGTGGACCATGATTAGATCGATTTTTATGAACAGTTCCCAAGGCGAAAAATCCATAACCCGATAAACGTGTTAATAGTTTATGGCTAGTAAAAAAATTGTCAAACGTAACGGTATGCTTTGCGGGGACATCAAGATGAGAAAGAAGGGAAAGTAGCACCCTTTCTCTTAATTGTGACTGCGAGTTATCCTGTTTCGTTGCGCCTGCGTATGGCATAAACTGTTACAAGTAGCCTCCGTCAGAAGCCAAACACCAATATTTGTAACCAATCCTAATTGGCTTTCCTTTGATGAACATTTTGCATGAATGTCTACCATAGTAGGCTATCATTTGCTCATCAACAGAAAGATTATGGGAGAATAGTCCAAACTGGAGAAACTTTTTGTTCATCAGGTTATTTAATGACGACACTTTAGAAAATTTGTCGTTAGGATCTAGGGCGGAATTATCGCAGACATGAAAAAATTGCTTGATTCGTTTGAATCTGTCTCTTGGTATACATTCTTTTATCATCCCACACCCTAGTGATTCTCGGTTTGAGCAGTAATAATTTACTTGTGGTAACGTGTGGTAACATGTTATATATAAGATGCCCAAAAACGTTTTGGTTTCCGTAGGAATTATTACAAATGATGGACAATTGTTTGCTGCAGCATACTTATTGCTGGAATTCACTATAAGCTCCAACACCTCATCATCAATAAACAATTCCCAAAGTTGCTGGGGAATCATTTCACCAATCTGTTCATATAGAGCTTTGTGTGATGTCTCCGTATCATCCAAAGGCTCCTTCTAAAACTTGTAATTATGCTTTCGGGACCATTTTGTTTTCATTCCCTTATCAATTTTACGTCTCTTCTTATCAATCTTACTGGAGGCCACTGGCAAATCATCATTCTCGTTTTAAGCAGATAGGATATCTTCATTAGATCTACTGAAGAAACGTCCTATTTCGTAAGTCCCAGCAATCTCGTGAGGCAGATTTTGGTTGTCGTTCAACACTTGTAAATTGTCAACCAACTCCTCTGTATCACTTATATTGTCGACGTCATCGGGTGGTAATATAACAACATCAGTTGTATCTGATTCTCCTTCAAAATCTTCTTCCCCATCGGCCCAGCTATTGAGAATATTTTAAGTTCGGCTGTAGTACGAATTTTCTTATGACGAGTCATTTTTATATCGGTTATTTGTAATTTTTTTTTGCGTATAAATTTACGTTTTTATTTATGCACTTGCTTTATTGTAAAAAAATTCACTTGATTTCACCTGTTCACTTTGCTTTACTAAAATAAACTACATGTAAAAAATTCAACAAGTCTGAAAAGGGAGAAGCAAAATGAGAATCCTCTTTTTAAAAACAAACTACTAAGCTATAGAGTTCAAAGTTGGACTTACTTTTTACGGCGTAATTTTAAATATTTGTAACGCTCTTCGAAGTAGCCCTGTGCATTTCAAATGGCACAGTGGGGTGTACCATAACTTTGAGTGGTCAAAAAAATTAATAATTTTGTAAACAAATAAATAGCTTATTATTTATACTGAAGAAAAACAAAATTATTCAAAAATATTTAAAAAAGTATATCATTAAAGATGGTTGGGTATTTAAATATCCATGTTCTATCTCAGGAATGGGGGAGGTACACATTTTGATGTGTAAACATCTATACGCGCAGGGGGGTAAATTTCTATTTCACAATACAATCACAAAACAAGTAAGAAAATTATAGTCGGTCTAGACCGACTATAGGATCCCTATACCATGCGTTTAGAGACCCTACCCCATAGGCCCAGCTAACTGGACATATAAAATAAGCATAAACCAAATTTGAGTGGGACTTTTATTAATTTTTTTGGCTGCAGATATGAAAAAGTTCATATCGGATGCTATATCTATATAGGGACTTGGTCCAAAAATGAACCGATCCTGATCATGTTTGGTAAAGTCTCTTGTATTTTGCAAAAATATATACAAACAAAATTTGAGAAGAATCAGTGCAATATTTTTGTTTTTTAATAGATTTAAGTGAAGATCGGGAAGCAGCTCTGTATGGGGTCAAAGGGATCATTTTTTGACTACTTATTAAGGGATGTAATGAACGCATACAAACCCAATTTGAGTAAGATCTATATGACAATTTGGATCTTATGGCAATTTATGTCGATTTCATATGGGTAATTTGTATGGGGGCTAGGTCCGAACATGGACCGATTCTCACCAATTTCAACAGCGTTCATCCCATGGCCGACAAAAGCTTATGTACCAAATTTCATCAAAATACATTCATATTTGCGACCTGCAGTTTGATTACAAGCTTTACATGGACACACAGACGGACGGACGGACGGACGGACGGACGGACATTGTTAAATCAACTCAGAAAGTGATTCTGATTCGATCGGTATAATTAAAGATGGGTCTAGGTCAAATATTTTTGGTTGTTACAAACAGCAGCACAAAGTCATTATACCCAAACCACATAGTGGTATAGGGTATAAACAGCGTAACTTCAGAAAGCATCAATTGTATTTCAGAAACCATCAATATAATTTCAGAAAACATCATTTGAATTTCAGAAAACATAAATAGAATTTCAGAAAGCATCAATATAATTTCAGAAAACATCATTCGAGTTTCAGAAAACATCAATTGAATTTCAGAAAACATCAATATAATTTCAGAGAACATCAATATAATTTCAGAAAACATCATTCGAGTTTCAGAAAACATCAATTGAATTTCAGAAAACATCAATAGAATTTCAGAAAACATCAATATAATTTCAGAAAACATCATTCGAGTTTCAGAAAACATCAATTGAATTTCAGAAAACATCAATTGTATTTTAGAAACCATCAATATAATTTCAGAAAACATCATTTGAATTTCAGAAAACATCAATTGTATTTCAGAAACCATCAAAATAATTTCAGAAAACATCATTTGAATTCCAGAAAACATAAATAGAATTTCAGAAAACATCAATATAATTTCAGAAAACATCATTCGGGTTTCAGAAAACATCAATTGAATTTCAGAAAACATCAATAGAATTTCAGAAAACATCAATATAATTTCAGAAAACATCATTCGAGTTTCAGAAAACATCAATTGAATTTCAGAAAACATCAATTATATTTTAGAAACCATCAATATAATTTCAGAAAACATCATTTGAATTTCAGAAAACATCAATTGTATTTCAGAAACCATCAATATAATTTCAGAAAACATCATTTGAATTCCAGAAAACATAAATAGAATTTCAGAAAACATCAATATAATTTCAGAAAACATCATTCAAGTTTCAGAAAGCATCAATTGAATTTCAGAAAGCATCAATAGAATTTCAGAAAACATCAATTGTATTTCAGAAACCATCAATATAATTTCAGAAAACATCAATTGAATTTCAGAAAGCATCAATAGAATTTCAGAAAACATCATTTGAATTTCAGAAAGCATAAACTGTATTTCAGAAAACATCAATAAAATTTCAGAAAACATCAATTGAATTTCAGAAAACATCAATATAATTTCAGAAAACATCAATATAATTTCAGAAAACATCATCTGAATTTCAGAAAACATAAACTGTATTTCAGAAAACATCAATAAAGTTTCAGAAAACATCAACTGAATTTCAGAAAACATCAATATAATTTCAGAAAACATCAATTGTATTTCAGAAAATATCAATTGTATTTCAGAAACCATCAAAATAATTTCAGAAAACATCATTTGAATTTCAGAAAACATCAATATAATTTCAGAAAACATCATTCGAGTTTCAGAAAACATCAATTGAATTTCAGAAAACATCAATATAATTTCAGAAAACATCAATATAATTTCAGAAAACATCATTCGAGTTTCAGAAAACATCAATTGAATTTCAGAAAACATCAATAGAATTTCAGAAAACATCAATATAATTTCAGAAAACATCATTCGGGTTTCAGAAAATATCATTTGAATCTCAGAAAACATAAATAGAATTTCAGAAAACATCAATATAATTTCAGAAAGCATCATTCGAGTTTCAGAAAACATCAATTGAGTTTCAGAAAACATCAATATAATTTCAGAAAACATCAATATAATTTCAGAAAACATCATTCGAGTTTCAGAAAGCATCAATTGAATTTCAGAAAGCATCAATAGAATTTCAGAAAACATCAATTGTATTTCAGAAACCATCAATATAATTTCAGAAAACATCAATTGAATTTCAGAAAGCATCAATAGAATTTCAGAAAACATCATTTGAATTTCAGAAAGCATAAACTGTATTTCAGAAAACATCAATAAAATTTTAGAAAACATCAATTGAATTTCAGAAAACATCAATATAATTTCAGAAAACATCAATTGTATTTCAGAAAACATCATCTGAATTTCAGAAAACATAAACTGTATTTCAGAAAACATCAATAAAGTTTCAGAAAACATCAACTGAATTTCAGAAAACATCAATATAATTTCAGAAAACATCAATTGTATTTCAGAAAATATCAATTGTATTTCAGAAACCATCAAAATAATTTCATAAAACATCATTTGAATTTCAGAAAACATGAATAGAATTTCAGAAAACATCATTCGAGTTTCAGAAAATATCATTTGAATCTCAGAAAACATAAATAGAATTTCAGAAAACATCAATATAATTTCAGAAAACATCATTCGAGTTTCAGAAAACATCAATTGAATTTCAGAAAACATCAATATAATTTCAGAAAACATCAATATAATTTCAGAAAACATCATTCGAGTTTCAGAAAACATCAATTGAATTTCAGAAAACATCAATAGAATTTCAGAAAACATCAATATAATTTCAGAAAACATCATTCGAGTTTCAGAAAATATCATTTGAATCTCAGAAAACATAAATAGAATTTCAGAAAACATCAATATAATTTCAGAAAGCATCATTCGAGTTTCAGAAAACATCAATTGAGTTTCAGAAAACATCAATAGAATTTCAGAAAACATCAATATAATTTCAGAAAACATCATTCGAGTTTCAGAAATCATCATTTTAATTTCAGAAAACATCAATAGAATTTCAGAAAACATCAATATATTTTCAGAAAACATCATTCGACTTTCAGAAAACATCAATTGGATTTCAGAAAACATCAATAGAATTTCAGAAAACATCAATTGTATTTCAGAAAACATCAATTGTATTTCAGAAAACATCACTTGAATTTCAGAAAACATAAATAGAATTTCAGAAAACATCAATAGAATTTCAGAAAACATCAATTGTATTTCAGAAAACATCAATTTTATTTCAGAAAACATCAATTGAATTTCAGAAAACATAAATAGAATTTCAGAAAACATCAATATAACTTCAGAAAACATCATTCGAGTTTCAGAAAACATCAATTGAATTTCAGAAAACATCAATAGAATTTCAGAAAACATCAATTGTATTTCAGAAAACATCAAATGTGTTTCAGAAAACATCATTTGAATTTCAGAAAACATAAATAGAATTTCAGAAAATATCAATTGAATTTCAAAAAGCATTATTTGAACTGCTGAGAACATTAATTGTATTTCAGAAAACATCAATAGGATTTTAAAAAGCATCATTTGAATTGCTGAAAACATTAATTGTATTTCAGAAAACATCAATTGAATTTCAGAAAACATCAATTGCATTTCAGAAAACATCAATTGAATTTCAAAAAACAGCATAATCGACTTATTTTTTATGCACTGGAAAATATGATGTTGATGTATTCTTTAATTATTAGATGTTTACACATCTCCCTTGTGATCGGACTCACATGATTTTTTTTTTACACCAACCAACTTCTATGGACCTCCAGGTAAAACTTTGGAAGTTTCGTTAAAATCGTACGAGCGGTCTATGAGCCGTCTTTAATGAGTAAGCATTTGAATTTGTGACAAATCATCGCAATCATCAGATAAGATTTGCAGCAGAAAATGAAAGGTGACGATAATATTGAAGTGTCCGATAATGATAACATGGAACATTTGCGATGACATTTGCGGGGAGGCGGTGGTTAGATATTCTAAGTCAGGGTGAAACTCCTAGACCAGTATAGTAAACAAAGATCAAGAAAAGGATTAAATATAAAAGGTAATAAAGAAGTTTGGCCTGAGAATATCAAACACCTTATTGGTTTTACTATACTGGCCTATTGATCTCACTTTGGCCTAGTACTTAAACCAAGATGGCTTCTCTAAAGCAGTTGAATGCATTAATACATTACTGAGAACAATATCAATGCAATTCCGACAACAGACCTTGTTAGTATGCGGACGAAAATGGTCAACACCTATAAGGGCTGTTGCTTAACAACCCGACCTGATAAAGAAAACACAACAAATTTTCTTTCCTTATTTCTCAACATGAATTCCTTTAAGCTCAATACACTTCTTTGTTGTTGGCAAATTTTTTACCAACGAGACATTTTTCAAGTTTGGAAAGAAGATATAATATGAGGAAACTAAAACTAAATTTGTTTTGACTCTCCTTTATCTCAGGTATGAAGTGGTGGATCCATGTTTCATCCATGCTTAGGAATCGATGCAAAAATACGGCCAGACCTCTACTGAAATATCTTCAAGACGCTGCTTTTGTTCCACAGTGAGCAAACGCGGCACTCATCTTTCAGACAGCTTTCTCTTCAAATTTTCGGCCAATATGCGATGTGTAGCACCTTTTGAAATGCCTATAATTTTAGTAGCTGCCGCACCTTTTGAATAGAAGTATTGAATTACACAACGGCAACCAATTTCTTCCATATTTAAAAAATTCACTGTGATCGGTTACTTTTGATGCCTCCAAAAAAAATACTAAACAGCGTGGCTTCATGAAACTTAAAATATTTAATCTATATTCACAAAATTAATTTTTTTCAGGTGGGGTTGTTCTGGGACCGCCGTCGTATTATACTGCTCCTATAACCCACCCAAGTCATTGAAATAAAATTTAGTGTGTATTTTCGAAAAATCAGCTTTAAGTATTGTATTTTCTTTTTTAAACAGTTCGAAAAGTTCATTAGCCATGAAACATTTCGGTAAAATTTTTTGAGATTTTACTGTATTTGTAGAATTTAATCACATTCAAATCCCCTATACATATACTAACTATGGTATGTTCATTAGTCACTAAATTTGTTGGAAATAATATTCCTACAAAGTAACATTTTACCAAACCACTGTCTACAGTTTTCTGAGATTATGTTCTGTAGTTTCTCATTTCAGTATGTAAATTGTTTAGATTCTACAAACAAGCTGCTTTGTCATATGCATTTGCATACATTTTCTATATGACTAACGAAAATATAAAGTGAAACTAAATTATTCAAAAGCGACTATAAGTAAATGAAGGTGTACATAAGTACGTACATAAGTAAATACAAGTACATGCAACTAAATGGGTGGTGGTAATATTTGAAAACATAAGTTTTTGTGTATTTTTTTTTATTTTTTTTTTTTTTTAATATTTTGTTCGAAACAGAAACTGGAAAAAAGCAACAAGGTTTATCATAAAAATAAAATTTTAAACAGGAAAAAATATCATAGAGACAAACTCTTTATTTTCGTGCTCATATTAAGCTGGAGATAATAATTCTATATGACACATGTCCGACCTCCTGGTGACACGTGCTACAATACATTTTATTTAGAATGTTCGTTGTTAAGATAGTTTAATATTTCAAAAAAAAAAGAAAGAAAAAAAAACAATACGCTAATGGCTTTTGGAATATTATAGTGGGATTTTTTATTTAGTTTGAACAATTTTTTTGTAGAATATTCCCTAATCGCATTTATAGCTTAGCATTGACAACGCATCTATTTTTACATAATAAAATTTCATATAAAAATTTTTTGAATGAGAAAATAATCTGACGGCATCTTAGTCTAACTAATACTGATTTTGATTATCGCCAATGAGTATGTGTAAAAAGGTTAAATCTGGTCATATTATAACACTTTCGTTTGCACCAAATCTATAAATTTTTCTCAATTTCATCACTCAAAACGAAATGTGTTTTTTGAGAAAAAAAAATCTATAATAAAAATAAATCTATAAATCCTTAAGTGTAAAAAATAATATTTGCATTATGCCAGCCTCTTCGGAGATAAGCAATGAAAATCTTACAGTGCGCATCCCACAAAAACTGGCAAACTGCTCACGACGCAATTTGAGTAAACGCGGCCACAACTTCTCATATGTGGCCACCTTAATTGATCGACAACTGCTACATTCATTTCAAATGAAATTTCGCAAAAACAACTACTGTTGTATACATATGTATTATTCGCAATTCCTTACAACGAAACAACAGTTTTTCAATTTTATACCTAGTAAATATTAAAAAAAAAAACCGTTTTTTTGCCTCTACTGAAAATTTGTAAATTTTGAGTTCTCACTTTAGAGGTACAGATGCGATATGTATATTTTTGTTTTTGTACCCTATACCACTATGTGGTTTGGGTGTACTGACTTTGTGCTGCTGTTTGTAGCTACCAAAAATATTTGACCTAGACCCATCTTTTATTATACCGATCGACTCAGAATCACTTTCTGAGAATCACTTTCTGAGTCGATTTAGCAATGTCCGTCCGTCCGTCTGTCTGTCCATTTTTTAAAATATAATTTTTTGTGGATTGTTCTACATTGTCCTAGGACTGTTCTACAATGTTCCAAAACGATGAGTTCTAAAATATAATTTGTATCGGTAAATCGAAAAAAAAACGAATTTTAACTTTGCCCCCCCACTTCTAAAAAAAAATATCCACGATATCAATATTTTTATGCAACACGAAAGTTAACGTACCGATTCCAAAATTTCATCCCCATTTTTGGAAATAAAATTTTTTGAGGAGTGTTCTGAATTGTTCTAGAATTGTTCTACAATGTTCCAAAACGATGAGTTACTAAAATATAATTTGTACCGGTAAATCGAAAAACACTAATTTTAAACTACTTAGAAATTAAATATATCAGTCCGCAGACGTAAAGAACCCGAAGTTCCCGGAGAACTTTTCAGGTATCTAGACTTCGAGTCAAAAGTTCTCGTTTGCTTCCAAGTCATTCTTCATAATTAATGACATGAAATGTCGTGAAGCCGATTGTTTTTCATATCGTTAACATTAGTTACGCTGTATAGATATGACCAGTATGGGCGCATGCATGAAGTACCACGTGCAGGTTGTCAACAAACTCCCCTTGTATATATACATATATATATATCTTTTTTGTATTTATATTTTTTTGTTTTTCTGTGATTTTAGTATTTTTTTCGTTTTTTTTGTGATTTTTGTATATTTTATGTTTTTTTTTGTTTTTGTATTTTTTTTATACCCTCCACTCCAGTGTGCAGAGGTTATATATAAGTTTGTCATTCCGTTTGCAATAATTAGAAAAAAAAATTTTGGACCCCATAAAAAATATATATTTGTGATCCTTATAACAATCGGAGTTGATATAGCGATGTCCGTGTGTCCGTCTGTCCGTCTGTGGAAATCACGATGACGGCATCAATAGGGCAGCTAGGGTACTTGTTGATATAAAAACTGATTCACTAACATCCTGAGAAGTTTGCTGTTTAAAATCGTCCAAATCGGTCGATTAGGGCCCGAGATTTGAATGAAGAACTAAAAAAGTCTTGAAAAAATAAAATTTTCTATGTTGTTCTTGTCACGATCACGCCCTCAATAGGACAGCTAGGGTGATCGTTTTTAGTGAGAATGATTCACCAAATTCATTGGAAGATTTCTATTTCAAAAATCATTAAAATCGGTGGAACAGGTCCAGGGAAATTTCTGAAAAAGTAAAAAAAATATGAAAAACTTGATATTTCTATATTGTTCTTGTGGTTATTCTAAATGTTGCATTGTTGTTATAGCTGGACTTGTTGTTTTTGTGGTCGTTGTGGTAATAATATAATAAAAACAAACCCTTTGTACATTTTTTTATCAACTCTGGTAGAAAAATGTAAAAGTTTCCATTATTTTGGCATCACTAAAAAAATTTGTTAGATCATTTCTGTCATAGCCACGAGCCTGCCTGCAAAATTTCAGATCGATTGGGTCTCGGGAAAGTGGTTAAAAGCGATCCAAAATTTTTTCGACAAGCAGACTCTACGAGTTAATATAAAGGGAGTAAAAATTCACCAACATCTAAAGCAACTAATGCTAAAATACCTAGTTGTTAATAAAAAAAAAAAACAATTGGGCAATTCACAATGGGTAATGTATCGTTGTATCTGTTGTATCGTGTATCACTTTACAATAGTGTAAAATTGTTGTTGGTAATTTTTACTGAAAAATCTGATACACGATCCAACTTCATTTCCTATGTTTAGTAAATGTTGTATATTGTATCATAAAATATCAGTTCCAAGTGAATGCCAGTTTTTATGAAAAAGAAAAAACAAATACATAGAATTTTATCAGCATACATGATAATAAAATGAATTATGGCAAATAATGCAAGTAACGCAAATACATCGATAAGTTTAGTTATATAAAAATTAATGTTTATATTTTTAGTATGTATTTTCTCTTTCAGTACCAACCAAAACATTTAACATTTTTTTTTAATTTTAAATTAAAAAGCAAGAGGTACATAACTAAAACTCCAGGGTATATCTCACGACCAAAAGGCAAACACTGACAAGTGTTTTCTCTTATACAAAATAGCAGAAGCGACGAAGCGATCTTTCCTCGTTGGATCGAAAATTACAAAAGAAAGCGTTTTAAAATATGAAAATACAACTGAGTGTTCACAACAAATGATTGTATTGTGTATTTCAATACAACATACATTATACAACACCTGTTGTGAATTGCCCAAATGTAAATTTAGCAAAAAAAATTTATGTATTAATTTATTTAAAGAGAAAAACACAAAAATAACGTTTGATGTTATATTTTGTGTGTGTAATATTTACATATACATACATACACATATTAAATAATACAAATAATATACATATATTATATATATGTATATATGTACGTATATTCATAGTAACTGCATATTAGAAATAAATCGGTATATTATTTTATTTGCATAAAATTCTTAAATATTTTGTTTTGGGGAAAATACATTTCTTTTGCATTAACAGAGTGTCACTTCATTTTGCTCAGTGTGACTTTGGCACAGTAGATGGCGCCACAATTTTTGTTCTAATTATCTTTGCAATAGTTATTTCTATTTTAACATGAATTTCAATATTTTCAACTAGATATCATACAGAACAATGTTAAGAGTATACACGGACTGGTCTTTTATTTCATACGTTTTTTCATTATTCTTTTACAAATATGAACATAAGTTTGGCATGTTAACTTTTTGTTGTCTTTACAAAATTGAGTTACCGAGTTCATCAATGAGTTTTTTGCTTTCAAAACAGTTCTACATAGTTATATAGAACTATTATTCTGCTTTACCTACAAAATATCTGATTGTGATTACATCTAATTTTTAAAAATTGTTTATAGTTATTCATGTAAAGGTATATCGACTGCTTTTATTCAAAAAGTGCTATCTACATTTGACAGCAATATTAATTTTTGATTTCAAACTCTGATCTAACTATCTCTGATATAACTATCAAATATAATATTAATTTTGCTATCATGCGTGATTAATACGACTATTTCTTAATAGATATTGTAGCAAATCGATCGACAAATACTTTCAGATCTTATGAATAAATTGGTTTTACACGCACTCTATTATTATTATTTATTGATGCAGATAGCACTTTTTGAATATAAGCGCTCGATATAAAAATTTGTTTATACTTTATTAAATATAAAAACAAATTAATCTACAAATTTTCATAAAATAACGAATTAATTCGAGGAATTTTATGAATACATTAAATTTGTTTTAATTAAAAAAAATTCCGATGAAGAAAATAATTTAAGATTTTCATAAGTCAATTTGACTTCAGAAGTACCCCTTGGGTTAATTTCAGAAAATAAGTCCAGAATATTATTTTCTAGAATTACTAAAATATTATCAACAAGTTTTAACGGAATCCTTCCACAAATCTATAATATTAACAGGCTATGCGATTTCTTGTGGCCGATCTTTTGTTGTACCGTTTTATCCAGATTTTGACCAAACTTATAATATTTGAAAGGTATTTCTTTTCAGCCGTTTTGCACATTTACAGATTTTTTAATTTTTTCCTTTATTTTGAGTAGATTGGATTTAAAGTTGCTACTAACACATACATAAAACAAGTAAGAAAATTATAGTCGGTCTAGACCGACTATACGATACCCTATACCATGCGTTTAGAGACCATATCTCTCAGGCCCAACTAACTGGATATAGAAAATATGCATAAACCAAATTTAAGTGGGATTTTTATTAATTTTTTCGGCTGCAGATATGAAAAAGTTCATATCGGATGCTATATCTATATGGGGACTAGGCCCAAAAATGGACCGATCCTGACCATGTTTGGTAAAGTCTCTTGTATTTTGCAAAAATATATACAAACAAAATTTGAGAAGAATCAGTGCAATATTTTTTGTTTTTTGATAAATTTAAGTGAAGATCGGGAAGCAGCTCTATATGGGGCCTATGACTAAGAGTTGTCCAATAGGGATCATTTTTGGACTACTGATTAATGGATGTAATATATACATACAAACCCAATTTGACTAAGATTTGTATGATAATTTGGATCTTATGGCAATTTAAGTCGATTTCATAGGGGTCATTTGTATGGGGGCTAGGTCTGAACATGGACCGATTCTCACCAATTTCAATAGCGTTCATCCCATGGCCGATAAAAGATCAAATACCAAATTTCGTCAAAATATGTTCATATTTGCGACCTGCAGTTTGATTACAAACTTTACATGGACACACAGACGGACGGACGGACGGACGGACGGACGGACATCGTTAAATCGAATCAGATAGTGATTCTGATTCGATCGGTATAATTAGAGATGGGTGTTGGTCAAATAATTTTGGTTGTTACAAACAGCAGCACAAAGTCATTATAGCCAAACCACATAGTGGTATAGGGTATAATTATACAATGCTATGTGTGTTTATTAAATTTGTTTATGTGTTTGTAATAAAAATGAGTATGTTGTTTTGTGGTGATTTGTGAATTGGCTATAATTGATTAGCATACCTTTAGGGTCTTTATTTAAAGAAAAAATAAAATTTCCTAGAATTTGCAATCGAATTTCGAGGGCTGGAATCTGCTAGTATATAATATTTCGATATTTATACCCTATACCACTATGTGGTTTGGGTATAATGACTTTGTGCTGCTGTTTGTAACAACCAAAAATATTTGACCTAGACCCATCTTTAATTATACCGATCGAATCAGAATCACTTTCTGAGTTGATTTAACAATGTCCGTCCGTCCGTCCGTCCGTCCGTCTGTGTGTCCATGTAAAGCTTGTAATCAAACTGCAGGTCGCAACTATGAATATATTTTGATGAAATTTGGTATATAAGCTTTTATCGGCCATGGGATGAACGCTATTGAAATTGGTTGGAATCGGTCCATGTTCAGACCTAGCCCCCATACAAATTACCCATATGAAATCGACATAAATTGCCATAAGATCCAAATTGTCATATAGATCTTACTCAAATTGGGTTTGTATGCGTTCATTACATCCACTAATGATTAGCCCAAAAATGATCCCTTTGACCCCATATAGAGCTGCTTCCCGATCTTCACTTAAATCTATTAAAAAACAAAAATATTGCACTGATTCTTCTCAAATTTTGTTTGTACATATTTTTGCAAAATACAAGAGACTTTACCAAACATGGTTAGGATCGGTCCATTTTTGGACCTAGTCCCTTTATAGATATAGCATCCGATATGAACTTTTTCATATCTGCAGCCAAAAAAATTAATAAAAATCCCACTTAAATTTGGTTTTTGCTTATTTTCAATGTCCAGTTAGTTGGGCCTAAGAGATAGGGTTTCTAACCGCATGGTATAGGGTATCGTATAGTCGGTCTAGACCGACTATAATTTTCTTACTTGTTTGTTTTAAAAAAGTGTAAATCTCCTTAAATTTTACTTTTGACCTTAAAAAGGACAGTTTAGAGTGTTTCAATTCAACCTTAATTTTCAAGATTGAGAACTTATTTCAAGTAGTACAAAATTTTGATACAAGATATTTGAGATATGAAAACACCAAAAAGATGTAGCCTAAAAGTTGAAAAGATATGAAAAATCACATTTTTCTTCAAATACGCTGAAATAAAAATGTTGCCCTCGCCATATTTGGAACAGTATATCTACAATATTTGCCATTTTTAATCATTTATATTTTTTTAGTAAGACCTAAAAGTGATGGAAATTATTTCAATGTCTTTAAATATGTGAGCTCGATTCTTAATCAAGTGGTCTGCGGCGCATTTATTGCCTGAGGAACTTGATATAACTTGGCTGTTTTTCAACCGATAATAGATTTTGTTGTTTTAGTAAAAAGATAATTTACTCTAGATTATGGTTTATGAATTAATTTAATTGAAGCGCAATTACTAACATCAAAATATTTGTGAAAAATGATTTTTTTTTATAATTTGTATGCATATTTAAATTTCGAATTCATGCGCGTCAAGAAAGGATGTCCGATTTGGCGCAAATTTTGCGCATTAAAGATTTTGATCCACTATCACAATAATCCGAACCGCATGTCTTAAAATTGAAAAAAAAATGGCTATCACCCTAGCGTACATAGATTATTTTGATTTTCTCATTTCTCATTAAATATACATACATACACTTATTAAATAATACAAATAATGTACATATATTATATATATGTATGTATGTATATTCATAGTAACTGCATGTTAGAAATAAATCGGTTATTTTATTTACATAAAATTCTGCAGTATTTTGTTGTGGGGAAAATACATTTATTTTGTATTAACAGAGTGTCACTTCATTTTGCTCAGCGTGACTATGCCACAGTAGATGCCGCCATAATTTTTGTTTGTTCTAATTAGCTTTGCAATAGTTATTTCTATTTTAACATGAATGTTAATATTTTCAACTAGATATCATACAGAACAATGTTAAGAGTATACACGGGTTGGTCTCTTATTTCATACGTTTTTTCATTATTCTTTTACAAATATGAACATAAGTTTGGCATATTACCCACCAATCTCACATCACACTGCAAGTTCGAAAAACTCAATACACTCTCATTTTTTTTACTAATACACACACATTTTCCGCAGTGGTCACACTAATGGCACCAAATTTTTCGTGCGAGTAGTGGCAGACACTAACGATGATTAATGTTATCCTGTTATAAATTTAATGCAAATTTACTGGATTCTGTAAAATTGTAATTAAAGTTTTAACTTGTTAAATCTATTATAATAATTTATTTTTTGAAATGCGCATACAATAACGCAAGTTTGTTAATTATAGAGCATAAATATTATTAACTATTATTAAAATAATACTAATAATAATAAATGTAAACATTTTCCCTCAAACATGTGCCTGTATAATAAACTTGGTAACTCTACTTAAAATAAAATAAGATAGAGAAGTATACAAATTTTTTCAAGTTTACGCTTCGACAACATTTTAAAAATGAGATTGCAGTCAGATGTTTGAGCATAAAATTTAATGGCGATGGATTCCACTAATTCGAACAATTTTTCGTTGATAATACGCACACAACGATTTTACAATTTCAGTGTGATGTGAGATTGGGGGGGTTAACTTTTTGTTGTCTTTACAAAATAGAGTTACCGAGTTCGTCAATGAGTTTTTTGCTTACAAAACAGTTCTACATAGTTATATAGAATTATTATTCTGCTTTACCTATAAAATATCTGATTGCGATTACATCTAATTTTTAAAAATTGTTTATAATTAATAAAGCATTATTATTCACATAAATACAAAATTGCACTTTTTAAATTTTCCATTCAAATTTAAGAAATTATCAATTCTTATAAAAACTGAAATTAAAATTTCCAATTATAAATTAGAAAATATTAATTGAATTTCAGAAAATCATATCAAAACGTCGGAAATAATAATTTTAAATTTAGTAGACATCAATTGCATCTTTAATATATAAATTTTATTCGTTAAACACAAATTTAAATTCCAAAAAAAAAAAAAACACCAAATATGCTTACATTTAAAAATGTTTACATTTAAAAAAAATACTGCCATTCAGGAAATATTAATAACTTTTCAGTACCGCGATTCAGTAACTTCTTTTAACGATAGTCGAATCGTAAAAAAAAAAGAAAATTGCAAAATTATCAGTAAAATTTTTAAACGATATTCGCTATTGTTAAAGTAAGCTGTTGTTATTATCTATCTATCTAAAAACTTAAATTTTTAGGTTGAAATGTCGTCATACATAAACAAAAATCATAAAATAGTAAAAATATTTTGCTTTTATTAAAAAAATTTTTCATATAAATAAAAAAATTAAATAGCATATTCAATTCATTATTTCATTTTCAAATAAATAAACAGAAATATTAGTAAAAAAAAAAAATAAAGATATTAAACATAAACACGAAGTAATTTGTTATTTTCTATTCTTTGTGTTTTTCGGTTATTTTGACAGAGGTGCCACTAGTTTACAATTTAAATAAATAGAAAAACAGATTTGTCAACTGTCGTTAAGATGTATGTACTTAGTGAATCACTTAATCCTTAGTGCAAACAACAATAGCTGTCGATATATTTTGCGATTGTCAGATCGTTGAATTTGAAATTTACAGAATCGCACTACAGAAAATATTAATTTAAATTCAATGAATTTAAGAAAACCTCAAATGATATTTAAAAATTGCTAACATAAAAATTGTTACATAAGTAAACGTAATTGATGAGAATGTTATTTTTTATATATAAATTTTCACAATTTTTTTGGATGAAAATTTGAAGTTTTTCAGAAAATAAAGATAACATTAAATTATTTTATTTAAAATGTTTGGGACTTTTGGTTTTTTGCGTTTGGCATCCCTAATTTGATTATTTATTATTATAAATTTATTTTCTATGTTTTCAAAATATGGCAATATTTAAAAAAAAAGTTGAGAGAGCTTTTTTTCTTTTTGGTTATTATTTTGTTACTCCATCCGACCTATATGGCCACAATGAAGAAATATTTGGCCAGTTAAAAGAAACTATACAGCCATCTCCAATTAGCACGATTTAATGCATATAGCCACTCTACACAACCATCACCTTTGCAATGGAGGTTAGGGCGAGCTATTTAATTAGCAAAAACTAAATTAAACGAGAAGTTATGTCATATAACCGGAAACGCATGCATATAGGTATATAACCTAAATGCATGGCGATCAGCAACCACGATGACCAAAAAGCAAACACCGAAATAAATCCGAAATAATAGAAAAGACGAAAACCAACCCAAAGAATTTTCTTAAATAATTTGGTATTAAGTTGAACAAATTGTTTACTTTTTCCAATATTTTGTTTACATTTATTATCAATACTCAAACCGAGGTGGAGGGTATTAAAGATTCGGCACAGCCGAATTTAACACTCTTACTTGATTTTAAATAATTTTATATGTATTTTACATATATATATATCTTATAAATTTATATATAACGGGTGATTTTTTAAGAGCTTGATAACTTTTTTTTAAAAAAAAACGCATAAAATTTGCAAAATCTCATCGGTTCTTTATTTGAAACGTTAGATTGGTCCATGACATTTACTTTTTGAAGATAATTTCATTTAAATGTTGACCGCGGCTGCGTCTTAGGTGGTCCATTCGGAAAGTCCAATTTTGGGCAACTTTTTCGAGCATTTCGGCCGGAATAGCCCGAATTTCTTCGGAAATGTTGTCTTCCAAAGCTGGAATAGTTGCTGGCTTATTTCTGTAGACTTTAGACTTGACGTAGCCCCACAAAAAATAGTCTAAAGGCGTCAAATCGCATGATCTTGGTGGCCAACTTACCGGTCCATTTCTTGAGATGAATTGTTCTCCGAAGTTTTCCCTCAAAATGGCCATAGAATCGCGAGCTGTGTGGCATGTAGCGCCATCTTGTTGAAACCACATGTCAACCAAGTTCAGTTCTTCCATTTTTGGCAACAAAAAGTTTGTTAGCATCGAACGATAGCGATCGCCATTCACCGTAACGTTGCGTCCAACAGCATCTTTGAAAAAATACGGTCCAATGATTCCACCAGCGTACAAACCACACCAAACAGTGCATTTTTCGGGATGCATGGGCAGTTCTTGAACGGCTTCTGGTTGCTCTTCACTCCAAATACGGCAATTTTGCTTATTTACGAAGCCATTCAACCAGAAATGAGCCTCATCGCTGAACAAAATTTGTCGATAAAAAAGCGGATTTTCTGCCAACTTTTCTAGGGCCCATTCACTGAAAATTAGACGTTGTGGTAGATCGTTCGGCTTCAGTTCTTGCACGAGCTGTATTTTATACGGTTTTACACCAAGATCTTTGCGTAAAATCTTCCATGTGGTCGAATAACACAAACCCAATTGCTGCGAACGGCGACGAATCGACATTTCACGGTCTTCAGTAACACTCTCAGAAACAGACGCAATATTCTCTTCTGTACGCACTGTACGCATTCGTGTGGTTGGTTTAATGTCCAATAAAGTAAACTGAGTGCGAAACTTGGTCACAATCGCATTAATTGTTTGCTCACTTGGTCGATTATGTAGACCATAAATCGGACGTAAAGCGCGAAACACATTTCGAACCGAACACTGATTTTGGTAATAAAATTCAATGATTTGCAAGCGTTGCTCGTTAGTAAGTCTATTCATGATGAAATGTCAAAGCATACTGAGCATCTTTCTCTTTGACACCATGTCTGAAATCCCACGTGATCTGTCAAATACTAATGCATGAAAATCCTAACCTCAAAAAAATCACCCGTTATATACGATATGCTTGCAGCACGACGAAAAGTGGTAGTAAAGGATACATGAATAAATAAAAATGGAAAGATTATCGCTAAAATATAGTGGAACGATACACCAATCTGATGCAGATAAATGTGGGGACAAAGTTCACCCGTTGGCTTCTGCATTTTTTTGATCAAGGAACCGGTCCCATCGACACAAATACGTTCGGAGTTTTCCAAGTATATAGGCATTTGCTGTGGCGTCCAGTAGTGGGCGCAGACTGGGTCAAATCTTTTGAAACCGAAATTGATGTTCTCGCGCACCTCTTTTGCCTTTCTGAGAACAGAGTTCTTTGGTAAATGAGCGGGTTCGCTATCTCCGAACTCTATCAACTTGTCCGCTTCATTTCGGCTCCAGATACAGGGTACTATCCACCATTTTCGTAGAAACGTCGATTCTTCGTTGACTTTTTAGTTGACGTCTTTGCCGATGTAGAACGGATTCGTCGAAATGTTGAACAGAGCACTCCATTGTGGCACCTCGTCTCGCCGTCGGTTTGTTGCCAATCATTCCTGAAAAGCATTCTTTGCAAGATCCGGATACTTTTAGGAATATTGCCGATTCTGTAATATTGCACCGTTTGAAAGAGAATGGGCATGGTATGTCCGTTTGGTCCCAAAGGAGCTCGAACAACGTATTCGTCCAAATTTTTCGAGCTAGAACGGTATAATGTTTTTCGAATAATACTCGATCAGTATATCAAAGCTCCTCTGGAGTCATAATGACCCAAGTCTTGAAGGGACTATTTAAGTTGAAAGTGATTTCCCCTTTCGAGTTTCAATCTTCAATCAGACTAGAACATAATTCCGAATCATCCAATTTCGAGTTATTATAAACTTCGACGTCATGAAACGCGAGAATCTTGTCCCAAGTACAACAGAAATATATTTGGGCCAATCGAGTGTTCATTGTCGCTTATTTTATCGCTGATTTCTTTGTAAATCGTATCGCTTGGTATAGGAGGCTGTCCTAATGTATTTATCATATAGCGATAATCAGGTGACAAGACCTCGTTTAAAATACGTGGCTCGTGATGTGCCATTTTACATAAAGTACGCGGAAAATGGAGAATGGTTATCGATGGAAAGATGACGGTTTATCGAATCGTTATCTGTTTCCTCCGAAATTTCAATGCGCTATGATGTAGAAAAGTAACTATAAAAAATTTAAAAATCCCCATTATAAGTATGTACAATATTTTATGCAACACGAAAGTTAACGTACAGATTCCAAAATTTCTTTCATACAAGGTATCCTGAATGGCACCCTCAGCACTATTTTAATCAACCGCAAATATACGGGTCCCTTAATTTTACATCCTCTGTTTCAAAGCGATCTGAGGGTGCCAATCAGGATACTTTGCATGAAAGAAATTTTTAAATCTGTACGTTAACTTTCGTGTTGCATACAAATATTGATATCGTTTAATAACGTTGAAACTTTTTTTCAGAAGTGGGGGGCAAAGTTTAAAATTCGTTTTTCGATTTACCGGTACAAATTATATTTTACAAACTCATTGTTTTGGAACATTGTAGCACAATTCTAGAACAATGTAGAACAATCTTCAAAAAAATTTATTTCCAAAAATGGGGGCTAATTTCACACACTTCAATTTCAAAAATTAATATTTTGAAAATTTTAAATATTAAAGATTAAATTTTAAACCTTATGAAATTCCGTTTTTAATGAGGAGTCAAAATTCTCAATTCTTTGAGAATATATGCAATTTAAGATTGCACATATTAATACCTGCTTAAAAATAAAATAAAAACAAAAATCTAATGAGATAAATAATTTTGTAATTTAAATTTTAAAAGATGTTATCTGAAAGTTTCATTGGAAACTGAATTAGTCGGGATAAAAATTTAATTTTGTGTGAAATTGCATAGATGGCGCTATTATCTTAAAAATTAAGTAGATATAAATTTTCCGAAAATGCATTTAATGTTAATTTACATAATTTATATCTTCATACAGAGAATTCATACTGCAGTTAAAGTTGAATATTTAATAAATTCGTAAACCAACGTTTTTATTTCGTTATATAAAATATATTATCAAAATCTCGTAAGTGCGTTGTTATTGTTACTATCATATATTATTTATATATTTTTCAATAAAATATAAAGATTTTCAAAAGTTGCTCAAAAGTCGTTCAAAAGTCGTTGAAACGGCAAGAGCTTAGTAATATTGATAAATATTCTTCAAGTAATAGAAAAATTATTAATTTTCGTAACTGTGAATGAAATATTGTTTTAGTATTAAGGAAAATGATATAAAAAAAAAAAAAATATTTCACGAACAACAAAAACAAACAAGTAATGTCATATAGCCATAAATATCCACTTAAAGTAATAACAAATGCTGAACACAGTGTAGAAGAAATTCTACACCCAGAAGCAAAAAAAAAAAAAAACAATAAGAGAAAAGTTGTGCAAAAATACATCTCATAACTCCCTGTTTATATAACCGGTCTGCGAAAGTAGAGTATTTGTACATACAGCATAGAAAAAACATTATATTTGATATACCACTTACTTAAAATTATGTGTCTTTATAAAAGTAGAATATAACTTCCGCTACAGCCACCCACAGACTGCTTAACTTGGACCTGCTGCAGCAGTTACTGCTTCTTCTTCATCTTCCTTATTACTGACTACGTTTTATACACTCAAAGGAAATACTATCCATAATAAAAATTTTTATCATCGTCAAAAAAAAAAAATATCCATTAAATGGAAAATATTTTAATAGTAACACGCACACACAAACAGAACCATAAACACCAATACACATACACCAACACACAACTACAAAAGGCAAAAAGGATATAAAATATTTTCACATTGGTTTGGTTTTTATTTGGTTTTGAATGTCTGCATACATGAAATATCATCAAGATAGCATTCCATGTGCCATGCTGCTGTTTTTAGTTGTGACGTCAATATATATATGTATATATATATTTAATAACGTTTGCAAGAGTGAGACTACTCCTACCATAAAATTTACTTAATGTGAACATTCAATTCGAAAACTAGACTGAAATAAATAAAGTGAACTTTTATATTTAAGAGTTTTCGAATGAAAACCTATCCTAACCAAAATTAAAGATATATAAAAAACCGCCATGAAAACTTGAATTTCAAGAAGCTTCTGTGTTTTGTATGTGCCATTAAAAAATGAATTAACCTTTATTGTTATGAAATACTAGCTGACCCGGCAAACGTTATTATGCCATATAATTTATTTCTAATGAATATTTTTGTTGTTAATTATGATGATATGTATTTACTACATAACTTCTCTCACTCATCATTCGTGAACTCACACCTAGTTTCAAGACTGTATGGTTTATAGTACTCCAGATAATTATTTTTGTTTGGGGGGTGCCACGCCCACTAACCCAATACCAGCCATTTTTGGTAGGACTACTTACATTAACAATCAATTGATGTGCGGGAAGTTTCAAGACTCTGGCCATTATAGTACTGTAGATATATGATGATATGTATTTACCATGCATGAGATGTACCACGCCTACTGGTTTGAAGCCGCCCATTTTTCACATAACATCTCAAACTCATCATTGAACTCACACCTGGTTTCAAGTTAATCGGGTTTATTGTACTCTAGGTAATATTTTTCTTATAGGAGGTGCCACGCCCACTAACCCAATCCCGACCATTTTTGGTGCGACTACTTACATTAACAACCAATTGACGTACTTCATATATATGATGATATATTATTACCATGTATGGGAGGTGCCACGCCTACAGATTTAATCCCGCCCATTTTTCACATAACTTCTCTCACTCATCATTCGTGAACTCACACCTAGTTTCAAGACTGTCTGGTTTATAGTACTCCAGATAATCATTTTTGTTTGGGAGGTGCTACGCCCACTAACCCAATCCCAGCCATTTTTGGTACGACCACTTACATTAACAATCAATTGACGTGCGGAAAGTTTCAAGACTTTAGCCTTCATAGTAATCTAGATATATGATAATATGTATTTACCATGTATGGGAGGTGCCACGCCCACTTGTTTGATCCCGCCCATTTTTAACCCGACTTCTCACATTACAGGCTTATATACTCACATAAAGTGTCAGGACTCTTGCTGGCGTAGAGCTCCAGCTATATGATGTTAAAAAATTTTATATATGGGAGGTGTCACGCCCACTTCATATATTAAAAAAAGTATAGTCTATTTTACTTCCCCGATGCCAACTTATACACTGTGAAAGTTTCAAGAAGATCGTTCCTATGGTTTCACTACCTGTTAATGTGAAACCCACAAACAAATTTTCAATATTATATATCTACAGCTAAATTCCAAACCATGCTAAGTCGAAAAAGTGAGTTTTGCAGGAGAAGCTCTTAAAGTTTACGGGCGATATCTCGCAAACTATATGTGGTAGAACTTTGAGTCTTTCAGTGTTTTTATTAGAAATTTAATACAAATTCTTTTCGAGCTTTCCAGTTTTAAAAATTTTGTGTCAATAATACTTAAAAATGACCTAGCTTTCTTTAGCACGCACAAAAATTTATCAGGTAGTCGTGTAATTCGATTTAGCATCTTTTTGATGTTTCCTTAATATTTTCGTTGGTCGTCCATGTATACATAGCATTGTTTGGTTTGGAAAATATCTGAAGTATTAAATTCAATTTTCCTACATAAAATGTGTTAAATTTATTTTGTTGATTTAAAAATAAAATAATAACAAAACAGTGCAATCAATACTAACTAAAAGTATTTAAATAATATTTATAAATAAACATTTAATAATAAAATATAACAATAAATAAGGAATAAATACATAAGTATAGCTTGAATTTTTAATTATTAATCTATAAAGCAAAAAATTATATAATAGTTTAAAAAAAAAATGTTACGTGTCAATAAACTCTACACATAACTATTTAAAAGTAGGTAAAGAAGGTAGTAAGCCATTTTTCAAGTATCGTTTTCAGACATGACCACATATTCGTTACCAATTACGCTCTTTAGTTCGCCATAGAATGTTTTGGTAATATTGGTAATGTTTTGAAACCAAATTTTGGTCACATAGATATATGAGATCTTTTCGTTTTTTTCAGTAATATGAAATGGGGACGTATATGCTCTCGGTGTTTCTTGAGAAATTAAATTTTTATTTTTTCGCTTTCTGATTTCGATATATCTATAATTTTTTTAAAGTCTTTGTTGCATTTATATTTATAAAATAGTTTATAATTTTCTTCTTTAGATACTTAACTTCTATAGTTGTGGATAGATTGAATTTTTCATTTTGTGTATTTTGTAATTCAAAAAAATTGCTTGAAATTTAATAAGTCCTCGTTTTCCATTTCAATTACATCGTACAATGGTGCGGTTTTTTTAGTTTTTCTTATCAAAGATAACCATTCCATTGGAATCTATATACGTTTGTTTCTGTTGCAGTTCTCAGTGATTGCATAAACATTATCGCCTTCATAGTGGGTATGACTTTTTCAAGAAACTTGTAAGTAATATTAATGTTAAGTTTACGTGAAATCTTATTTTGACCGCCACACCTGCATTCTATTTTCTTCTGATATATTTTGGGAACATTTCATTCTACAGAGTTCTCCAAATCCACATACATTTAAATACTCCTTGCCTTGGTTTTTTAAAGCTTTTGCCTTGTTTTTATGCCATTCAGATGGTCGTTCGCACTCTCGGGGAATGGTTCCAAAATTATACTTTTTTTGATGTGTAAACATCTATACGCGTAGGGGGGTAAATTTCTATTTCATAATACAATCACAAAAACAACGTAACATGTAAGACGTAAGACAAAATCAGTGTGACTTATGATTCTATTGGTGAAAAAATTATGATATGTAATAACCTGTTTGAAAATGAAAAATGAAAAATGAAAACAAAAAATAAAAAATTAAGAATGAAGAATGAAGAATGAAGAATGAAAAATAAAAAATAAAAAATAAAAAATAAAAAATGAACAATAAAAAATGTAAAATGAAAAACGGAAAATGAAACAAGAAAATTAAAAATTAAAAATGAAAAATAAGAAATTAAAAAGAAAAATGAAAAACCAAAAATTAAAAATTAAAAATTAAAATGAAAAATGGAGAATGAAAAATGAAAAATAAGAAATGAAGAATGAAAAATAAAAAATAAAAAATTAAATATAAAAAAATTAAAAATGCAAAAAAAAATCGAAAAATTAGAAATGAAAAACGAAAAATTAAGAATCAACAAGTAAGAAAATTATAGTCGGTCTAGACCGACTATACGATACCCTATACCATGCGTTTAGAAACCCTATCTCTTAGGCCCGACTAACTGGACATTGAAAATAAGCAAAAACCAAATTTGAGTTGGATTTTTATTAATTTTTTTGGCTGCAGATATGAAAAAGTTCATATCGGATGCTATATCTATAAAGGGACTAGGTCCAAAAATGGACCGATCCTGATCATGTTTGGTAAAGTCTCTTGTATTTTGCAAAAATATGTACAAACAAAATTTGAGAAGAATCAGTGCAATATTTTTGTTTTTTAATAGATTTAAGTGAAGATCGGGAAGCAGCTCTATATGGGGTCAAAGGGATCATTTTTGGACTACTCATTAGTGGATGTAATGAACGCATACAAACCCAATTTGAGTAAGATCTATATGACAATTTGGATCTTATGGCAATTTATGTCGATTTCATATGGGTAATTTGTATGGGGGCTAGGTCTGAACATGGACCGATTCCCACCAATTTCAATAGCGTTCATCCCATGGCCGATAAAAGCTTATATACCAAATTTCATCAAAATATATTCATATTTGCGACCTGCAGTTTGATTACAAGCTTTACATGGACACACAGACGGACGGACGGACGGACGGACGGACGGACGGACGGACGGACGGACGGACGGACGGACGGACATTGTTAAATCAACTCAGAAAGTGATTCTGATTCGATCGGTATAATTAAAGATGGGTCTAGGTCAAATATTTTTGGTTGTTACAAACAGCAGCACAAAGTCATTATACCCAAACCACATAGTGGTATAGGGTATAAAAATGAAAAATGAAAATTGAAAAATGAAAAATGAAAAATGAAAAATGAAAAATGAAAAATGAAGAATGAAAAATGAAAAATGAAAAATTAAAAATGAAAAATGAAAAATTGAAAATGAAAAATGAAGAATGAAAAATGAAAAATGAAAAATGAAATATGAAAAATGAAAATGAAAAATGAAAAATGAAAAATGAAAAATGAAAAATGAAAAATAAAAAATTAAAAATAAAAAATGAAAAATAAAATATAAAAAATGAAAAATTGAAAATGAAAAGTAAAAAATGAAAAATGAAAAATTTTAAATAAAAAATGAAAAATAAACTATGAAAAACGAAAAATTAAAAATGAAAAGTAAAAAATGAAAAATGAAAAATTAAAAATGAAAAATAAAAAATTAAAAAAGAAAAATAAAAAATTAAAAATATATAAAAAACGGAAACGAAAAATGAAAAATGTGAAAATTAAAAATAAAAAATGAAAAATTAAATATGAAGAATGAAAAATGAAAAATAAAAAAAATATTTTTATGTTAGCAGAGCCCCTGCAGTTGATTGCTAGAAGTGTTTGATCGGATGTTTACACATCTCCCCTGTGATCGGACTCACATGATTTTTTTATTATAATTAACATATACATAGCTATGCATACCGAAGCTGGAATCACTACCTGGGCAAATTTTGTTGGTCGATAATGGGGAAGACAATTTAAGGGACACTAGACTAGATGCTCTTGTATCTTCCTGAACATTTCCTAATAACAAACCATTCAAAATTTATACTACTTTTTTAGCTTACCTAAATTTTCCTTATTATATGTATGCATCAAATTATTGGTTTTCGATTCTTCGTTTTCAAAAGATAACAGATTAGTTTTAACTTCGAACATTTGATATAAATAAATAATACAATAGTACATATTGTGGGTTAGTTTCAGCATTTTTGTTGCACGATAACTCATTTTATTCGCAAAAGTATACAAAACTGTGACTCTCTTCTGCTGATAGCTTTGTACAAACTAAAACATGTTAAGTAGACATACAAGTTCAAACTATTTTGTCAAGTTAGGCGAAAACCCTGCTAACTACACTTGAAGGTGTAAAATATTGTTTGTTCATCATACTAAGTACACATAGAAAACACGACACAAAGAAACGTCAATTCAATATAATGTTGAGTCTACTTAGAATATCATAAAGCTTAAAAAGTTCTAAAGCAAAGTATGCTAAGTACACATACACCATTTTGAAATTGAACTTTTTTCAACAATCAGTTGTATGCTAAGTACATTTTTGTTTATAACTTTTGATTGGATTAGCCGATCAACACCAATATTTGATAGAACTTAAGCTGAGAAATACTAAATAGAAAAACGTAAAAAATTAAAAACATGCTAAGTTGACATAGCATGTCTTAGAAGTGAGCTGTCGATATATGGATTTGTAACATTAAGTAATTGAAAATATCATTTTTAGGCATGGTATGTAATGTAAGTCCTTATTAAGGCTAAGAAAAGAAATAGAGATCTAAAACTTATTTAGTATATCATATCCCTAAATTCCCGTTCCCATAACAAAAGATTTGTCGAGGCTTTTGTTTGAGCGATTTTTAAAATTGTAGGTCGTACTCTCCATTCCCCGAACTATTTCTTTCAGTTTAGAAACAGAAAATTGTGGCGACTTTGAGGAAACAATTTAAAGCCCATTTCATAAGTATTTTTTTTTTAGCCAAATGTGGTCGTATTCTCTCCAAATCGCTTAATAACGTCCCACAAATAATAGTCCAATCAAATAGTGCAATCAAACTGCGCATTGGCCAATGCACATCGCTAAAACGGCTAATAGCGCTATTTTCAAAGAGATATTATTTCATCGCTAGTGTGGCGCATCATCAATTTGAAACCCAGAGCTGTCCAGATTCATATCTTCGACAATGGGCCACAAATAATCTATTATCCTGGTGCACTCTAACGCATTTGCCTTCTACATCTTTGAAGTAAATTGATCTAATGATACCGCCGCACAGTGGGGCGAATCACCAATGTTCTACTCATATTTTTTTAACTGTTCGTCTTGAATTTGCCCATCGATCCCTCATTCGGGATTTTGGATTTCGACTCATATTTTTCTGGAAAAACCTGGTTTAAAAAAAGGATTTTTGACGCAAGTGTGACCCTATGGAGTGTAAGAATCGTTTATGTTTAATTTCACAGCTGGGAATCTTCGTTTCGATAAATGCTAAAAAACTGTCTGCGTGAAAATGCGGAAAAAATATTTCATTATTAATTTTTTTTCAGAATTTTTGCATACATTTAATTTTTTTTTTTTTTTTTCAATAAATATTCATCCAAAAGTGCATAATTTTCTAATAAAATAATCGCTTCTCCATGAAAAGTTTTGGAAAAATTAAAAATGTAAAATTTTTCTCTACGGTTTCGCGCAGAAAGCTTTTTTTTATTATTTATCCAATATCAATTCAAAAACGCCTGCTATTTTCTCCCAGGGAATATCGTTTTTCTCCCAAAAATCAGAAAGCTCCACGAATACGTGTTCTCCTTCTGAAGTTTTTGTAAGCGATTTAATAAATAAAAATTCCTCGCATATATTATTATCTGCAAAAAGATAAAAGTTGGCTAGTATATGACACATTGGTAGTTTCATCACATTGAAGTGAAAGGCATGGAGAGTCCACTATTTTTGTAAACTCTTTCTTCATTTTAACTTTTACATAGTCACGCACAGTTGCGGAGTTTGTTTGTGACTTAAACCCCATTTACCACCATCCAATCGATCTGAAACTTTGAGGCCAAAGATTAAATTTAAGTCACGAATAGCCACGCAAAGTCACGGAGTAATTAAAACCTCAATTCCCAGCATCCAATCAATCTGAAACTTGGTCCATAGACTTGCTATGACCAAATATCAATTTTAAAATAGTCACGCAAAGTCACGCACAGTCACGGATAGATTCAAAACTCATATGCCTAAGGAAAAAATAATAAAAACTTTTCAATAAAAATGGATTAGACTATTCGTTAATTGGCTTTCAATATTTGCTGCCATATTGTCAATTTTTCTTTTGACTGTGTCGATTGATTGTGGTTTTCTCCATAATTTTTCCTTGCTAACTTTATCTAGCATAAGGTTTGCAAATTCTCAGTAATCGGGTGAGGTTTTTTTATTTTTTGTAATTAGCTTGGAAATTTCGTAAGAAACTTCAATCGCACTATCAATTTCTTCATTAAAACTACCTGAGGAAACCAATTTCATCTTATTAAATGATTTTTCTTGTGTTGCAAAATAATCAGATCTTTTATATCTATATATTGGCTGCTTAGTAATTGATCTCGTTGAAAGGGTTTTGTGGCAAATTATGCATTGGGGCCATTTTTTATAAACATGAACTTAAATTTAATGTAACTTTCATCATAAGTTCTTTTATATGTGCCTGTTTTTAACCTTGCTTTTGGTTTTTCACAAACAATAGCCCACAAGCAATCAAAACAGATTCAGCTGATACAATAGCAATAATGATCAAAACAATTAATGTTGAGATATGTTGGAAAATTAACGCCACTATCATCTGTTTATTTGTAGTGATGGTCAATATTGAATGTGCTGAGTATGAGTGACCGTAAATATTAAAAATGTTAATATTTATAATATTTTTTATCAAAAAATAATTATAGAATTTATTGTACATTAAAAAATATTTTAAAACTCATATTGGAAAACTTAACAGTGCTAAATATTGTTTTTACAAGCTCTTCACGACTCCTTTTGAAATTCGTGGCGATCCAACACTTGAGAATCATTGGTCTATGACTGCGACAATAACTGGATGTAGAAAATAAGCATTAACAAAATTAAAATTATTAACTTGTGGCATGCAGATATGAAAATGTTAATATCTCGTGTTATTTTTATATAGGGACTAGGTCAAAGAGTGGACCGATGATGGCCGTATTTAGTAAAATAACTTACTTTTCACAAAAACATATAGAGGATAAATTTGAAAAAATCTATGTAATATTTTTGTTTTTTGATAGATTTAAGTGAAGATCGGGAATCTTTTTTATATGAGGATTATGACTAAAAATGATCATACCGGGATTATTTTTTGACTTACATGAAAATCATTGCTGTAAAAAGTATGTGCAGACCGGATAGCGAAGCAACGGCACAAGTCCCTTTACGAAATCTTTTAACGCACACAGCAACAAAAATAGTTGAGATGCAAAAGGAAGTTTTTCTAACCGTAATGAATTCAGATAATAGCAACGATGTGTTACCAGAACTTATTTTAAGCTATGGGTTTGACAGTAGCAATGGCCAAACTCAATCCTCAATTAAACAATCATTTCTTTCCGACAAGGTTTTGTCGTCCATTAGTATTGGAGTTTCCAAAAAAAAGCAAATGAAGTTAGTTTAAGAGAATAATCTGATTTGGATAAAAAAATTAAATGTATACTAGCAGATTCCAGCCCTCGAAATTCGAGTGCAAATTCTAGGAAATTTTATTTTTTCATTAAATAAAGACCCTAAAGGTATGCTAATCAATTAAAGCCAATTCACAAATCAACCAAAAAACAAGTAGGAGTGTAAAATTCGGCTATGCCGAATCTTTGATACCCTCCACCTAGGTTTTCTTGCACTATTTGTAACAAATTTACATAAAATATTTGAAAATGTAAACAATTTGTTCAATTTAGTAATTTATTACAACACATACTCTGAATTTTCAGCATTTACGTTTAACAATTTTAAAGTCAATATAAGATATTAAACAAAATATATTTTTAAATTTCGGATCTTTTTCGGAATACTTGACCATGTCTTATATTTTAAAAGCACTAGCGTTAATCAGTTTTATTTTTTCGATCTTATTATGACATTCCATTTGTAACGCATCGATAAATGGATTTGCGTCTATGTGTTTAATGCAAAAGATTTCTTACTTTTGTTGAAAGTTTTTTTTTAACAACTTAATATTATATACGTTTCAATTTTAAACTTTAAAATTAAAAATATATATCTTTTTTAAATCTGGTAATAACTCTATAATATGGAGATAGTAAATACGTGGCTTCTTTAATAAGAATGAGAAGTAAAAACACTTTTGTGCAGTTTACTACTTTTGTGCATTTTTTTTAATACATACATAAATACGCCATCTTTGTAGATCTCTTCGATTATATTAAAGGTGCTATTATATGATGTTGTTTTACATATGTACTGTCAAATTTTCCCACAACAAAAGTTGTACACATCGTGTGATACATATGAAACATTGTTTATGTACAATACATGAAGAAAGTCACATGTACATTTTTCAATTAGAACAGGTTCTATTTTTGCATGACAAACATGAAAATACAACACTGCTTGTGGAGAATGAAAAACAGAGTAAATTTTAAAGATTGATAAAGAAAAATAAATTGTTTAGTATTAACAATTAAAAAATATATAACCTTTTTTTTAACAATAAATTTTTGTAAATTCACAAATTAAATCACTTAGAGGTTATGTCATACGGAAATACATATGCACGTGTGATAGCAAAAATTATGAATCGTATGTAAAAGACAATTTTGACAGACATGAGGAATTTCATATGGATAAAAAAAGAAACAGTACATATGTAAAAAACACTTCGTGTAATAGCACCTTAAGTAAGTTTGTAAATAAAAAGAATATTAAAATATTATAAATGTAAACATAATTGATTTTAGAAAAATGTCCGATTCGTTTTTCGATGATGCTGAAAACACATCAAAGAAATACAGAAAACAAAGGTTTTACTCAAGTTAGTTGAGAGACGAGAAGCTAATGGGATAGAACAGGTCAAAGATGACGACTTTAAATACAGATGCAAGGCTTGTGAAAAAATATTAAATTGCGATAAATCAGATCTAAGTATTAATGCTAATAACCAATGTCTTAAAAAAATATCTTTTAAAACCAACAACCAAATTTCTGTTTACGTTATAAGATCCCATTTGCAAGCCATTTTAATTAATTGTGTAAATTTTAAATGCACATCTAGCCATATAAAAGATGAATTATACAGAATAGTAAAAATATTTTTTTTTATAATATCTGTTGATTTTTTATATTGTTTTTATGTAATTCTAATGATATTCTTATCTTATTTTTTATGATATTTTTTTCGTTTTTATGTTATTTTTGCATTATTGAAATTGAAAATTAACAAAAATAAAAATAATTTTTTTTTTGAAAAATTGAAAAAAGTAGTGTAGGGAAAAATGTAGAGAGAAAAAAGTGGGTGTAGGGAAAAAAGGGATTTTTTTTCATTAGCGTAGAGATTTCTGTAAAAATCTCCTGGCATCACTGGTACCTATTAAAAAACAATGTAAGATTTCACAAAACAATGCGACGTACATCTGCTTTGTTCAAAAGCTTTCATAAGACTAAATGACATTGTTACTTATGCATGAAACACATGGATGACAGAGGCTACACAAACACACGGATACAAATGCTACTGGCTACAATTGTAGTCGTGTAGTCAACAACTTAATTTTTTTGAAAATGACAGCAACATATAACATCAATATAAACAGCTGTTTTTATACAAAATCATTATTTCAGTAGTGCCAATTATATTTTTTTTTTTAACTTTATTTAAATAGAAAAACATGTATGATTCTATATAAAATTGTCTTAAATATATTACTTATTTATAATGCATTATTATAACGTAAAAATAAATAAATTTACTTATTAATAGAATTATTATAGCATTTCATTTTGCTATTAATTTTTTCAACAAAATAAAATATTTCATAGCACTAATATCTTTTACATATTTTGTTATATTGTCAACACTATTTTTATTTTGTAGCCAACAAAAACAGAAACTAGCTTAAGTTGACTACAGCAGCAAAAGTGGTGTTGGTGTCAAAATAATCGTTTTCATATAAACGTGTGTATTTTATTTTTGACAGGCTGTAGTCCTGTAGCCGCTGTCGTCTATGTGTTTCATGAGAGAGTTCGGCTTACTGGTGCCAATATGTATATGTGTGTGTAAACAAAAATATACGATATCCCAGTAATCATTTCGAAGATTGTTTTAACAAAAATCATTTTACTGTGTCTTCTTCGAGCACTTTTGATGATTAAAAACTGATTAATCACATGCGGTATTAGAAAAAGATTAAGAAATGATTTTTGCTTACGCTTAAAAAGTGATATATAGAAAAATGACATTAAATATGACTCAAAAATAAGTCGAAATTAATCAGAAAATTAGATAAAAATGTTCTCAAGATGAGTCGGGGGTAAGGTAATATTTCCTCCCCACAAAAGAATATTTTGTGATCAGCAAAAGAGCGCATTTATGACTGTTTTAATAGCACAGAGGAGTCAAAAAAGACTCCACATGATCACTTATTGCATCAAATGTTTACTGGGATTTTATTCACTATCTGTAGAAACAGTTTTTTAAGTAAAACAAATCTGCACACAATTTCAATTCTATTTCGTATACAATGATACGATCACTTTGTTTACTATCTAGTAGTAAAATAAGAAACTAGTATTATAATACAGCGTAATGATGAATTGTACTTCTCAATTAGTTTATTTTTAATGTGCCATAAGAAGTTCGGTTTGTGCTAAGAAATGAATGAATATATGCTTCCCAGGGCGAAGCTTAATCATTGCACTTTGATTGAGTTGAGCCCGCGACTATTCCTGATGTGTATAGCTCGTGCCTACAATTTTTGGTAGTTGGGAATGGCGTTTGTACAAAGGGAAGCATGAACACTTGTTTCCCAGAGCGAGGCTTAATCATTGCACTTTGATTGAGCTGAGCTCCGCGATTATTCCTAATGCGCAATAAATCGTGCATTAAATTCTCGGTAGTCCGGGAATGGCGTTTGCCTGCGCCAAACATTAAATAATAAATTTTAAAAATGTATTATAATTAAATATTATTGACATTAATTATTATCACATGAAAAAAAAAATTTTTTTTTTAACACCAATTTTTAACAGTGTAGAATTTTATGGTTTCAATACTACTTTTGAATGCAAGTATGTACTAAAAGTAGAACCCTTAAAATCATACTATTTTTTGCAACCCTAAAAATTGCAATATTTTGTATAAATAAAATAATTTATATTTTATTATTTTTAATATGCGCTTATTGTCGAAATACATATACAGAATATATGAATGTTATTTATAGTATTTTGATATTTGCAACAGTAGTCTGTATGTATCAATTTGTAATATTTTGTGATCTTATAAAAATCGCAGAATATTGATATTGATTTTATATAGTTTCTTTTATTAATTAATTAACTTAAATATTACACCATAAAATGTTAATATTGGTGAATTTTTATATTACTACCACACCGACCATAAAAACAACAAGTACAGCTGTGACAAAATACAAAATTTAGAATAACAATATAGGAAAACATCATATTTTTTTTACCTTTTCAGTGATTTCTCGGCGATTTTAAATAGCAAACTTTTCAGGATGATACTGAATCATTTTTTATACCAACGATCAACCTAGTTGCCCGATTGAAGCCGTCATCGTGATTTCCACAGACGGACAGACGGACAGACGGACAGCCGGACAGACGGACAGACGGACATCGCTATATCAACTCCACTTGTTATAAGGATCACAAATATATATATTTTATGGGGTCCAGATTTTTTTTTCTAATTATTACAAACAAAATGACAAACTTATATATACCCTCTGCACACTGGAGTGGAGGGTATAAAAAAAACAAAATCATTTTTTTTTACAAACATATTAATAAATTTAATAAACACACATATGGCATTGTATAATCTTATGTATGTGTTAGTAGCAACTTTAAAAGCAGTTTACTCCAAATAAAGGAAAAAAATAAAATCGGCTAAAAAGAAATACCTTTCAAATAATATACGTTTGGTCAAAATCTGGATAAAAAGGTAGAACAAAACATCGCTTACAAAAAATCGCCTAGCCTATTATAGATAAAGTAAATAATTTCATTAATTGAAAAACATGCATTTAAGGGTTAACGTTTTCATCTTAAATTTATAAAATTTACTTAAATTTAAATAAAAAATTATTTGTTTATCCAAAGAGTTTTTTTTAATTTTTTTAATTTTGGCTAAGAAAATTGGGTTGGAGGACCATAGTGTTTTGGCTTAACTAAGAGGTTTACATGGACACACAGACGGACGGACGGACAGAGAGGTGGACGAGTGGTTAGACTGGAGACAAACATGAGCATAAACTTATTATACCCTTACTATATATTGGTATAGCAACGTCCGTTGTCCGTCCGTCTAGCCGTCTGTGTATCCATGTAAACTTTGTAATCAAACTACAGGTCGCAAATATGATTATGTTTTGACCAAATTTGGTAAATTAGATTCTATCGGCTATAGGACGCTATCGAAATTGGTGAAAGTCGGTGCATGTTCAGACCTAGTCCCCACGAAAATGACCACTATGAGGTCAACTTAAATTGCCATAAGATTCAAAATAGTTTATGTATGTGTTCATTACATCCACTAATCAGTAGTCCAAAAATAGACGCTATAGGATAATTCTTAATCATAGGCCCCATATGAATTTGATTCCCGATCTTTACTTAAACCTATAAAGTGACCTAGGTATATAGCATCCCATATTAACTTTTTCGGATCTGCAGGCAAAAAATAATAATAAAAATTCCACTCAGATTTGGTTTATGCTTCTTTTCTATACCCAATTAGTTGAAACTCAGACCAATTCTTTAAACGCATGGTGTAGGCTATTGCCTAGTCGATCTAGAACGATTATAATTTTCCTACTTTTTTTGTTTCATATTAATGGAATTTATGAGAAGAAAGTTTTCTATAACGTGAAAAGTTTAACATTTTTACTGTCTCTTACACCCAACAATCTCTGTGTCATAATTTTTTTTTAACATATTTAAAAAAAAAAAAAAAAAAACAATGTTAGTCCGATCACAGGGGAGATGTGTAAACATCTACATCTTTTCCAATTGTATTTCACAAAGTATCAAATGTATTTCAGAAAACATCAAATGTATTTCAGAAAGTATCAAATATATTTCAGAAATTTGAAATTCAGAATCAAAAAGTAGTTTACCTACAATACCGAAAAGTTATTATTGTTTCTATTAGTAATTTGGAGTCGCAGCAAATGTTTAGCAATATTTGGACTTATTTGTTATGCACTGGAAAATAAACCGTCAAGGGCGGCCTTTTAATCGAAAGAAGATGAGGACTTATTTTGTTAATCAGCTACAATATAAACACCAGGATAGAATTTTGACCGATTTTGAAGTCATCATTTTGAAATAAACACGTTTATATCGTCACCTAAAATGCAAAAGGCCGTAACTAACAAAAAGTTCAAAATTGACTTTTTGTATTGTAGTTAAGGCCTTTTACTTAAAAACTACTACTTTACCATAAATTTGTTTTCATAGATAAAAATCCATCTTTATTTTTCAGCTTGATTCTAAAATTTGGGTATAAAGTTTAAAGTAGTTTTTGTTTTATGATTTTTTTTTGCTCCTGTAAAAAAGTACAAATATTAGTTACGCCCTTTTGCATTTTATGTGACGATATATAGTTTTCATGAAATATTACAAACCCAGAGTAATACTTAAAAAAATATATTTTTATATAGCTTTCTGACTATTTTTCTGAGACTCAATTGATATTTTCTGAAATTCAATTCATATTTTCTGAAGTAAATTTAATAATTTCTGAAATACATTTGATGTTTTCTGAAGTAGATTTGATATTTTCTGAAATACATTTGATAATTTCAGAAATACATTTTATGTTTTCTGAAATACATTCGATGTTTTCTGAAATAATAAGATAATTGCTGAAATACATTTGCTGCTTTCTGAAATACATTTAAAATTTTCTGAAATACATTTGGTGGTTTCTGAGATACATTTGATAATTTCTGATATACATTTCATATTTTCTGAAATACATTTGATAATTTCTGAAACTCAATTGTTATTTTCTGAAATTCAATTTATAATTTCTGAAATACAAATGATACTTTCTGAAAACCAATTGATGCTTTCTGAAATACAATTGATTACTACTGAAAATCAATTGATGTTTTCTGAAATTGAATTGATATTTTCTGAAATTCAATTAATGTTTTCTAAACTTCAAATGATACTTTCTGAAAATCAAATGATGTGTTCTGAAATACAATTGATACTTTCTGAAATACAATAGATATTTTCTGAAAATCAATTAATGTTTTCTGATACACAATTGATACTTTCTGAAATTCAATTGATGTTTTCTGTAATGCAATTGCAAAAGGCGTAGTAATTAAAAAAACACCTAAGTTTATTTTCGACTTCTTCAAAGTTTTTCTATTATTTAGATTTTTAAACTCACAGCACATCTAGCGGTTTTGCTTACAAGTTTGTGAATATTTTAACAGCTTGAATATTTAAAATTAACGAAAAAGAATTGAGATTTTGCAAAACAGACAGCAACTCGGCGGTTCTGCTTATAAATACACCAATACACTTACATATACCACACACCGTTTTTCCCTTACGCTGTTTTTGTGATTGTATTGTGAAATTGGATCCCCCCCCCCCTGAGCGCATAGATGTTTACACATCAAAAAGAAATAAATAAATATTGAATCAAACGATGTATATTCAAGTGATGTATGAAAGTTATTTTTTTTTAATTACCAAATTTACAAAACTGCAACAGATACTTATCGGTAGCCCATCCTTCGGTCGTAATTAATACGGGTTTGACAATTGCAACACTTTTACCAAAATTGTTATTGTCTTATAAAATTTATTGTTGATAGTTTTTTTCACATCTTGAAAAATTTTTTGTTACGACAACTTTTCACATAAATAGATAACGCACATTTAATTACTCTATCTTAAAGTTGTTAACAAGCGACAACCATTATACTTATTATTGTTTCTTACATCTCATTGAATCTATAAAAATTGCTTGACCGTCTTTTAATATTTCAGGAATAACAAAGAAGTCTATTTATTTATATAACTGTCTAACTGTCTAACCGTCTAATAATCAGAGTCTATCACAAACTTTGCCGTTTCAAAATGTCAGCTATGAAAAAACAATACAGTTGGTCATATTATTTTAATATAATCGAATTTTTTTGTATGTGTTAGTCGGTTGATTGGACATACACACTTTATAGATTCCTTTCCTATGGCTGTGTGTGTGTAAACATATTAATGTGCACAAGTATGTTTGTAAACTTCTGTAGAGACATAAAAATATTTCAACTGTCAGACAGAGAACTAAAAGAAAATAGAAGGAATAAAATAAAATAAACGAAATTCTATAGAGTGTCAAATATGTAGTCCTTTATATATTTCCCCTTTCTCATTTAACCAAAAGGGAATTACGATCTGTTTTAAAAGTGAATATGTTTAAATTAAAAAAACATATATTAACTTTACGTTTATATTTGAATGGCTGGAGTGCAGTAAATTAGGACAAGTTGGTTTAAATTTTTAAATTTTAATGAAGCACATAAGCGATAAATGAAATGATTTATGATGATGGTGATGTAGTAATATTATTAAATATATATACACTTGCTCCTAAAATTAAATCTACGAAACAAATAAGACAAAATTAATTGACATTAATAATTTCTTTCTTTAAATATACTGTCCAACTTTTTAAGACTTTTTGATTGGAACAGAACCATATAATTGTGAAAGGGCATGTTGAGTAGATCATTTTTGTAGAATATTCTTTTACAGTCCAGCTGATCTGAGTTTTTTTTACAGTAGGTCAAAATTTCCATCTCTTGTTCGAATGGAGCATTATACTAAATTAAAAAATGTTGTAAGTCAATGCCTGAGAGAAATCTTATTGACAGAGTTATATCGTCGAATTTTATGAAGATGATTTTTGTGGAAGATCTAGCTCCTCTCATTAACCGTTCCACGACCAATGGGACATATATGTCCCATTTTTATTTTTTCTTATATTTTCCACAATCTCCAACCGATTTTTTTAAAGCTGACGAGTAGACAGAGAATAGTTTTATCTTTCAGACCATACCAAAAAAATGGCACATGTATAATCATGGACCTTTAATGAATTTGGATGTCATTAATTCGAACGATATTGAACCGAAAACATTAAAACTTTGATGTAACAAGGTCGAATTTATGGTTTTCAGAAACACCCAAATATTTGGAATCGGCTTATTACTCAGCCAAATTCAGTACGGGTAAAAAAGATATAGTTTTATATTTTTATTAAATTAAAAAAATGCATAATATTAAATCAACAATTAATTAAACTATAAATAAAAAATCCTAGAAAAAATTAATTCTAAATATCTAAAAAATATAAAAAATAAAAATCAATTATGGTAATCCTCAAAGCAATTACCATTTTTTGTGAAACAAAAAGGTTTTTTTTACAAAAGGAACGATTTTTATTTCCATTTTTAGTTCAAACTAAAAAAGTAGTAATAGATTCTCTGTGACATATATTAAAAAATTTACAACAAATACAAAACCAAAGCTATATTTTTTTATGTAAAAAAAAAAAATGAAAACACAAATCACTGACTTGCTTTGAGCGGAGTAAATTAGTTGCTAATTTTGACCAATTGGATATATATGGCCCATGGATTTTTTCCTTAAAGGAATTTAAAAAAAAATTTGACGACACTTTTGTTTAGAAATGTTGGGTCGTTAGTAAGAATCCACAAAAAAAATTTTCCAGCAGTTTAGGTTTGGTCGTGAAAGGGTTAAAAGTCAATTTGACTCTTATTTTGAGAAAGTCAAAAAAGTCCTTTCAAAAGGGACATTTAAGGATTAAAATATTCTACGAAAATTTTTGCCAAAAAATCTCAGTGGGGGTCACCAAAAACACTAAAGTTGTAAATAAAGCTCTAAACGCTTATTTAGCAAAATTACACGGGTAACTGCTGTTGGACAGTGTTATTTAGCTACTTACTGTTTTTATTTATTTATTCCTGTATTTTAAATATTAATACAGAATAACTAAATTTAAATTAAAGATTAGTTAAGTTCGTGACTTGTGGGATTTATTTTAAAGCTTCCTCTTTACATACTTTCCTCCACTCATCCAAAACAAGTTCCTGAATGAAAACAAGCTGAATGATTTTGCCCCCAATAAATCCCACAGTGGTGCCTATAAGGTTTCCGAACTTGTCGTTATGTAAATAAAAATTAATTTTTATCCCGTCAGATACCAAAATTAATTTCTTCCTATTTTATAATTACAACTAGTAGTAACCCGATGCGCTTCACTAGACCCCTCGATAACGATATAAAAAGCAGGGAATATGTTTTGTAGAAAACTGTTTTTTTGTATAGGAGGTGCCACGGCCATTAGTCTGATACCGCCCGTTTTATTGGCAACTACTCACATTAATAACTTATAAACTCAAACAAAGTCGCAAGACTTTCATTATTATAGTACTCCAGTTATATTATATTAAATACTTAATTTGTATGGGCGGTAACATGCCCACTGGTCCAATCCCGTCCATTTTGTTATGGGACTACTCACATTAATAACTCATGAACGCAGACATAGTTCCAAGGCTTTCACTATTACAGTACTTCAGATATATGACATTATATATTTACTTTGTATGGGAGGCACCAAGCCCACTGATCGGATTCCGCCCATTATTTTTTTTTGAGTACTAACGTTGATAACTTATGAACCCACACAAATTCTCAAGACCTTACCTGTTACGGTACTCCAGATATATATCATTAAATATTTACTTTGTATGGTGGGTACCACGCCCATTGGTCCGAGCGCGCCCATTTTTTCAACAACTCTTCGAATTATTTTAATATGTACATATACATAGTTTCAAAACTCTTGCTGTCGTAGTGCTCTAGATATTATATGTTAAAATTAGATGTTAAAAATTCATTTTGTACGGGAGGTGCCACGCCCACTGGCCCAATCCCGCCCATTTTGTTATGGGACTACTCACGTTAATAACTCATGAACTCAGACAAAGTTCCAGGGCTTTCACTATTACAGTACTTCAGATATATGTCATTATTATATATTTACTTTTTATGGGAGGTACCACGCCCACTGATCGGATTCAACCCATTATTTTCGAGTACTAACGTTGATAACATATGAACTCACACAAAGTCTCAAGACCTTACTTATTACAGTACTCTAGATATATGACATTTAATACTTACTTTGTATGGTGGATACCACGCCCATTGGTCAAATCCCGCCCATTTTTCCCACAACTCTTTGAACTATCGTAATATATACGTGTACATAGTTTCAGAACTCTTGCTGTCGTAGTACTCCAGATATTATATGTTAAATTTAGATGTTAAAAATTCACTTGGTATGGGAGGTGCCACGCGAGTTACGTATCCCCTCCACAACTAATTGTAACGGCTGGCAAAGTGTAGTGACCATTTGGAATCTTATTGCATTTTTGTATCGCAACATTTTTTGTATTATATTTCTGTTTTATTCCCACACTTTGCCAGACAGCAACGTAAGCATTTTTGTCTGCGTTGCTTAGCCCTAATTGTATTTTAAATATTTTTAAGCCTCAGTCTTAAGATTCATTTAAATAAAGATAGATATATCACAATTTTCTTTGTGTATTATTTTATCTATAATTGGCGCAGTCGTAAGTAACTTATTCCAAAGAATAAGTGAAAAGAACCAAAAAAAAAAAAAAAAAATAGGACTAAGTGAACGCAAAAACAATTAAATAAGTACCATTAAGATTAAAAACAAAAAATAAATAAAAAGAAATTAATGAATTAAATAACATTAAAAACCAGAAAATTGTAAAATAAAAAATATATTAAACAAAAAAAAAACCAAAAACCAAATTTGAAAAGTAAAAAATTAATAAACAACAACGATAAGAGACCAAATTTTTATGAACAACAAACGAAATAATACTTTCGACTCACATCGCAAACTAAACGAAAAAAACATGGCAGAACATTTGCAGCAAAGAATAGTAGAACTTGAAATGGTTCTAAAACAACAGGAGTTGAAAATAAATCAACAACAGCAACAGCTGGAACAACAACAACAAATCAATTTACAACAGCAACTACAACAGGATCAACAACAACAGCAAATACAACAAGCTCAACAACAACAGCAGCTACAATATGATCAACAACAACAGCAACTACAACAGGTACAACAGCAGCATCAACAATTTTTATTTAATATGTCGGCCAAGGACGTCATCGAACAATTTCGGCGTCTTAAGCCACTTGAGGAGAACCACAATTGCAGATCATTTATAAATGCCGTGGAGACAAACCTCACTCTTTGTGGAAATAACCACGATCTTATTAAGTTTTGCGTTAAAATTGTTGCAAACGAAAAGGTTCTTGGGAACGCTGGCCGAAGAGTGAGGGAGTTACAAATCAATGCTACCTGGGAGGAGATGAAAGCCAAAATTCTACAGGAGTTCAGCCCGAAAAGGACTTATGCGGAGGTCTTCAATTCTTGCAGGACTATAAAAGTAAGAAATTTAAGCGAATTATTTAGTTATTTTGAGAGATGTAAATACGAGGTAAATGATATTTATTTAGCTGATCCATTTAAACCTGGCATATATAGACCAGAAAACGTTGATAGGGATTTGGTGGACATATTGTTGGAAAAAATAGATGGACCAATAAGGGCACATATAGGTGAACATGAAACAATGACCGATATAATTGCCAAATATACGAAATTAAAATTATTACATGATACTAGGGCCATAGCTTTTGACCATAGAGTTAATTTGCAATATAAACGGAGACCAGAGAACAATAATAATAGCGGTAACAATAATAATTACAATAGTAATAATAAGAACAATAATAATAGTGGTAATAATAATTACAATAGCAATAAAAATTATAATAATAATAAAAATAACAGCAATAATAATAATAAGAACAATAATAATTATAATAATAATAATAGTTATGATAATAATAATACTAGTAATAACAAGAACAATAATAATAATAACAGTAATAATAACCGGTACAATAATAACTATAACCGCAATAATGGCAACAACAGCGGAAGTTATTACAACAATAATAATCGACAAGGGACAAGTTCAAATAGGACTCGTACTTCACACATGAGCGTTGATCGCGGAGAAAGTGTAGGGCACGTTACAAACGATTACAATAACGGCACCATGATGGACATTAGTAATGTCGAGGAAAACGAGGTAAATTTTTTGACAATGCCTCCAAATCTAAACTGCCCATAATAATAATTACTATAGGTAGGCAAAGAATTAAATGCCTTATAGATACTGGCTCAACAACCAGCATTGTTAAGCGGAATAAATTAGTTGAAAATTACCCGGAACAAAAACTTAAAAAACCTATTAAATATCGAACGATAAACGGAATTGATGAAATACATTTTCAAATAGTAACACCTTTTCCAAAAGACTTTAATTGTAGCGGAACGCTTAGTTGGAAAGTAATTGACTTTCAGAATGATAAATATGATGCTATAATCGGACAAGATTTTTTGATACCCCTTAAGGCGAGAATAAATAACGAACATGGTTATGTGGAAATTTTGGGTGATAAATTCCTTTTCGAAGAGATGCACTACCCTTTTCATATAGAGAACATAGGTTTACTCGAACCAATTTTGAAAGAAAATGTTTTAAACAAGCTTGATTTTAGCCATTTGAATGAAGAAGAGACTGGAACGATAACAAATCTTCTTACTGAATCTAAAGATCTATTTTATTTCGAGGGAGATAATCTTTCAGCTACAACTGAAATAGAACATCAAATAATTACTAACACTGACAAACCCTTATATTCGAAAATATATCGGTACCCTCAAATCCATGAAGGTGAAATAGAAAAGCAAATAAATGAAATGTTGAAACAAAATATTATCCGTGAGAGCAATTCTGCTTATAATAGCCCTTTGTGGATTGTTCCCAAAAAGAACGATAATTCTGGGGAGAAACAATGGAGAATAGTAATTGACTATCGAAAACTGAATGAGCATACGATAGAGGACAAATATCCTATACCTAACTTAAATGGACTATTAGATAAGCTGGGTAAAGCACAATATTTTTCGACCATAGACCTAGCTAAGGGTTTCCATCAGATACTTCTTAGGGAAGAGGATAGAAAAAAAAACGGCCTTTTCTACTCCTTTTGGGCACTATGAGTTTATACGAATGCCCTTTGGCCTCAAAAATGCACCATCAACCTTTCAGAGATTGATGAATTCGCTACTTAGAAATTTTATAAATAAGACATGTGTTGTTTATATGGACGACATACTAATATTTAGTTCATCCTTAATGGAACATATTAATAACATCAAGGATATACTTTGAACCTTGAGAAATGCCAAACTAAAGATACAAATAAATAAATGTGATTTCCTCAAAAAGGAAACGCAATTTCTGGGTCATGTACTAACTTGTGGTGTAAAACCAGATCCTAACAAAATCTCTATAATACAGAAGCTTAAGCTTCCAGATACCGAAAAGCAAATTAAGTCATTTTTAGGAATGACCGGATTTTATCGAAAATTCATCCATAATTACGCTAAAATAGCATATCCAATGATTAGGTATCTAAAGAAGAACGGAAAGGTAAATAAAAATGACCCTAACTACATAGTAGCCTTCGAAAAACTTAAGGAGCTCATAACAAATTCTCCCGTATTAAGATATCCAAATTTTTCTAAGCGTTTCAGAATTGTCACCGATGCAAGCAATAATGCAATTGGAGCTGTCTTAACTCAAGATGGTCACCCAGTTGCATATGCTTCGCGAACGCTTAACAAACACGAAACAAACTATGCAACAATTGAAAAGGAATTGTTGGCAATAGTTTGGGGTGTTAAATACTTTAGGCCATATATATACGGACAAGAATTTGACTTGGAAAGCGATCACCAACCCCTGAAGTGGCTTATGAGCAAATATTCGGGCAGGGATATAAGCCCAAGGCTACAGAGATACCTTATTGAATTAGGCGAATATAATTTTAAAATAGAATATATAAAAGGAAAGTGTAACTATATTGCAGACTTTCTAAGTAGAATTAATGCGGAGACAAATGAGATAAATTTAGCAGAAATATTTAATGAAGATTTTATACATAATGGAGACACAAGTAATGACGGAGATTCTATGGATGTTCAAACGATACACTCTCAAGAGGAAGACTTTAATGATGGTATTCCAATTTTGGATACTGTAGTCAATCGTTTTAAAATTCAAATTATTGTAGTGGAGAATAAGGAAACAGACACGATAACAGTTTTTGGTAATAAACGAATTTATATAGATAGAAACGACATTGAAAACGAGAACGTGTCTAATATTCTAAGGAGAGAAATCATTAAAGGAAAAATAGGAATATATTCGGAGGTGACTGATCATGAATATTATAAGGTTCAGTTGCAATTGATTGAAGAATTTCCCGATAAAGAAAAATTTAAATTTGTTAAGTGTTCCTACTTTGCTAAAGATATAGACGATGACAATGAGCTGAATAGTCAAATAGCATTATTCCATAAGTATGAGAGCGGACATTCTGGTATTATAGCTACATACGAAAATATCAAACATAAAGTATACAACCCGCATCTAAAATTATCAATTCACAAGACAATAAACAACTGTCATATTTGCTCATCAGCAAAATACGACAGAAACCCAATTAAAAATAAATTCAGATTAACTGAAACCCCTTCCACAACGAATGAAATAATTCATGTTGATACTTATGTCAACAGTAAACATTCATTCATAATTTTCATTGACAAATTTTCAAAACATGTAGTTTCATTTTATTTGCACGACAGAAATAGTCAAACCCTAGTTGGGAAGATTCGGGCATTTTTGGCCATTAAGGGCAATGTTACTAAATTTGTACTAGACAATGAATTCAATAACGCAAATGTAATGAATTTCCTTGATCAGGAGGGAATTCAATATCATTTTACAAAACCGAATAGCCATACCGGTAATTCGGATATTGAAAGATTCAATAGTACGATCACAGAGAAAATCAGAGTCTTTAATTTAGAGGAAAAACTTCCGATAAATACCCAAATTAATAAGGCGATAAAACTGTACAATAGTAACTATCATAGCACGATACAGAAACGTAAGGCACAAGGAACAACCTAAGTTTAGGAAACAAAAATTGGAAAATGTTCATGTTTCTAATATTAAAAGACCTTCGAAATTTTCAGATTCTCATAATAACACTACTGCTAATGTCCCTGACGCAGCTGAGTCGAGCAACTCTGCAAGTTAATAAGATTTCCGAGGAAAATGGATTTGTCGAAATAAAGAAGAAGTCGACATCGTAAACGAAACTATAACAATAGTCCACGTTATAGATATTGGTGAGGTGAGAAACATACTAGATACTATAGAGAAAAATATAGAAACTTTAGATATAAATAACCGAAATGTACTTGAAAATGAGGTACAACTTTTGAAATCAAAAATAAAAACTATAATACCAAAAGACAATAGGAAAAGGAGAGGATTGTTCAATTTTGGAGGAAGGGTATATAAATGGGTGTTTGGAACTATGGATGATGAGGATAGACGGGAAATATATGACCATTTGTCAGTCACTGATCAGAATTCCCATAAGGCTATAGAAACATTAAATAAACAAATAATCGTTAATGATTCTTTTAATAAATCTCTGGGGTATTTAAAATCCGCGTTAGAAGACGACAGGAAAAAAATATTAAACTATTTCGGAAAAATTAAAATGGACAACAATGAGTATATTTCAAGATTTTTCTTTCTGGATCAATTAGCAAAGCTTAAGAATTTGGAACACAAATTAGATCAGATCCAGGATAACATTGTGTCAGCAAAAAAATAACATAATTCATCCCAGTATATTTTCTCCGCAGGAAATAAATGACTTTGAAATAGATTTTTATAAGTTAAAAATGTTAAAGGTAGGAATTATGACATTTAGTGACCAGGCTATCATTGTAGCAATACAAATCCCAAAAACTTTTATAAGAACTGAACTAAAACTAATTACTAGAATCCCCAATAAAAATAGCCTAGAAATAGATTCAGAAGACCAATATATAGTAGATATTAACGGCCAGAATTTAATTTACAAAGATAACGTAGCAATAAGAACCTTGAAGAAAAGCAAAAATTGTATTTTTTTTAATAATTGTAAATTTATATATAACAATGAAACGGAAATAGTTAATATAGACGAAGAAACCCTTATTGTTAAAAACTCTAATTATGTAAAAGTCGATCAAGATTGTGACGATAGAAAATTTAATCTTTCAGGCAATTTTTTGATTATTTTCAACAATTGTAATATTTCTATGCTTAACGAAAGTTTTTCAAATAAAAAAGTTCTGTACAAGGAAAAATATTTTTATCCAAACAACAACAAATTAGATGTAACAAATATAGATTTTAAATTCAAAAACATTGCCACTGAACATTTTGAAAATATTAAGGAAATAAAAGAACTAAAATTCCACAGAAATGTGTCGTATGGGATAAGTTTGACACTTGTATCTGTAATTTTTGCTCTGTTCCTCATTTTATATTGTCTAACTAAGAAAAATAATGTAAAAGTAAATATTAGACAAGAAAGAGTCCAGGAAAACTTGCAAATTAGGGAAAGAGAAGTTTTGAACCCTTCGCCCCAGATAAGTGAAATAATCGCCAAATACTCAAAATAAAATATTTTTTTATTAATCATATATCACAAAAAAAAAAGAAAAAAGATTATTGTCTTTAGAATATATAATTTAAGAAATGAAAAAAAAAGGAAATTGTTAATAAAACAATTAAAAATAAAAACCGAATCAAATGAATAATAATAAAAATATAGAAGACTCAGGAGAGTCTTCATTCAAAAGGGGGAGAAGTTACGTATCCCCTCCACAACTAATTGTAACGGCTGGCAAAGTGTAGTGACCATTTGGAATCTTATTGCATTTTTGTATCGCAACATTTTTTGTATTATATTTCTGTTTTATTCCCACACTTTGCCAGACAGCAACGTAAGCATTTTTGTCTGCGTTGCTTAGCCCTAATTGTATTTTAAATATTTTTAAGCCTCAGTCTTAAGATTCATTTAAATAAAGATAGATATATCACAATTTTCTTTGTGTATTATTTTATCTATAATTCGCGCACTTGAAAAATCAAAAAAAAAATATTTTTCCTTCCGGATAGGCAGTTACCTACTGTAAAAAATTCAAGACGATCGGTCCAGTGGTGTAGTCTGCTATAAACCACAAACAAACAAACAAACAAACATACACAAGTCCATTTTTATACCCTATACCACTATGTGGTTTGGGTATATTGACTTTGTGCTGCTGTTTGTAACAACTAAAAATATTTGGCCTAGACCCATCTTTTATTATACCGATCGAATCAGAATCACTTTCTGAATCGATTTAACGATGTCCGTCCGTCCGTCCGTCCGTCTCTGTGTCCATGTAAACTTTGTAATAAAACTGCAGGTCGCAAATATGAATATATTTTGACCAAATTTGGCATATAAGCTTTTGTCGGCCATGTGATGAAAGGTGTTGAAATTGGTGAGAATCGGACCATGTTCAGACTTAGCCCCCATACAAATGATCCCTATGAAATCGACATAAATTGCCATAATATCCAAATTGTCGTATAGATCTTAGTCAGATTGGGTTTGAATGTGTTTATTACATCCATTAATGAATACTTCAAAAACGATCCCTATGGGACAACAAAAATATTGCACTGATTCATCTCAAATTTTGTTTGTATACATTTTTGCAAAATACAACCATGGTCAGGATCGGTCCATTTTTTGAACCTAGTCCTCATATAGATATACCATCCGATATGAACTTTTTCATATTTACAGCCAAAAAAATAATAAAAATGCCACTCAAATTTGGTTTATGCTTATTTTCTATATCCAATTAGTTGGGCCTAACAGATAGGGTATCTAAACGCATGGTATAGGGTATCATATAGTCGGTCTAGACCGACTATAATTTGCTTACTTGTTTTCTATGTATTTGATATCGTGAGCAATAATAAAAGTTTAAACAGTTAACTAAAATTATTCAAATTTGATGTCATATAAATAATATAAGTTCAAAATTTCAGATGGTTCCTTGATATATAAAATCTTTCTTAGCATATATGTATGTATATCGATGGCTAAATGTGGAAAGGATGTAACTCAAGTTTGCGTTTTTTTTTTACATGGGAAGGAAAAACTTAAAAACTTCGGCTATACCAACTATTCATTATAGCCTGTCCACTTAGTGGTATAGGCTATAATGACTTTGTGTTGATGCTTGTAGCTACCAAAAATATTTGACCTAGATCCATATTTTATTATACCCATCGACACAGAATCACTTTCTGGGTCCATTCCGCGATCTCCGTCCGTTCGTCCATCTGTCCGACTGTCCGTCTGTGTAAAACTTGTAAACAAACTACAGGTAGCAAATATGAATAAGTATAATTTGATCAAATTTGGTATATAAAATTCTACCAGACACAGGACAAGCGGTATTGAAATTGGTGAAAATGGGTGCATGTTCAAACCTAGCCGCCATTCAAGTGACACTTATGAGATCGACTTAACATGCCATAAGATCCAAATTATAAGATAGATCTCAGTCAAATTGGGTTTGTGTGTGTTTACTACACCCATTAATAAGTAGTCCAAAAATGAACCTTGTATAAAGCTGCTTCCCGGTCTTCACTTAAATCTATCAAAAGCAAAAATAGCACAAATTTTTCTCAGATTAGGTTTGCATTTGTTTTTTGCAAAAAATAAGTGACTTTACCAAATTTGGTCAGGAGTGGTCGATTTTCCGACCTAGTTTCCATATAAATATAGCATCCGATATGAACTTTTTCAGATCTACAGACAAAAAATTAATAAAGATTTGGTTTATGCTTAGTTGGACTTAAGACCAATTCTCTAAACGCAACGGCCGACTATAATTTTCTTACTTGTTTTAAATAAGTTCTGCTGAAAAAAGCTATATCGAATGTGTTTGAATACCTTACACCACTACTTGGACAAGGTAGAATGACTTTGTGCTGATGCTTGTAACTACCAAAAATATTTGACCTAGATCCATCTTTTATTAAACCGATCGACTCAGAATAACCTTAGCGATGTCCGTCCGTCCGTCCATCTGTGTGTCCATGTAAACTATATAATCAAACTACTGATCGCACATAGGAATATATTTTGATGAAATTTAGTGTAAAAAATATTGCACAGATTTTTCTCAAATTTGGCTTCCATATGTTTTCGCAAAAAATTAGTTTTTGCAAAAAATAAATGATTGGTCCTTTTTCCGCCCTAATAATCATATAAATATATATTTATATCCGAAGGCAAAATAATTAATAACAATGATGCTGAAATCAGGTTTATGCCTATTTTCAGCATTAAATTAGTTGGACCTAATAGAAAGGGTATCGTATAGGCGGTAAAACGGGAAATATTTTTAGTCAGGCATATATATATACCCTATACCAATATGTGGTTTGGGTATGTTGACTTTGTGCTGCTGTTTGTAACTACCTGAAATATTTGACCTAGACCCATCTTTTTTTATACTGATTGACTCAGAATCACTTTCTGAATTGATTTAGCTACGTCCGTCCGTCCGTCCGTCTGTGTGCCCATGTAAAATTTGTATTCAAACTACGGGTCGCAAATATGAATATATTTCGATGAAATTTGGCAAATAGGATTCCATCGGCTATAGGACGCTATTGAAATTGGTGAAAATCGGTGCATTTTCAGACCAAATGACAAATGACCCCTATGAAAATGACCCCTATGAAATCAACCTAAATTGCCATATGATCCATATTATCATATAAATCTCAGTCAAATTCGGTTTGTGTGTGTTTATTATATCCATTAATCGGTAGTCCAAAAATAATCCCTATTGGACAGTTCTTATTCATAGGCCCCATATCAAAAAACAAAAATATTGCACAGATTTTTTTCAAGTTTGGTTTGCATATATTTTTCCAAAATATAAGTGACTTTACCAAATACCAGGATCGGTCCATTTTTCGACCTAGTCCCCATATTAATATAGCATTTGATATGAACTTTTTCATATCTGCAGCCAAAAAAATTAATAACAATGTCACTCAAATTTGGTTTATGCTTATTTTCTATATCGTATAGCCGGTCTAGGCCGACTATGAATTTCTTACTTGTTTTTTTAAGTTAATGATTTATGTAGTAACACAATTTCTTAGTCAGGAACCCCAGTGTTCAGCCGTTAAGTTGTCGGGATATTTTGATTTTAATACGATTTTTTTATTAATTGCGAAAATGCTGATTCACATAAATAAGTTGATCCAAAATATTTATTTAATTTTTCAGAACATTTTCATCAAGTGCTTTTGAGTTAAAAAGAACAAATAACAAGCAAAGTTTTTCTGTACTTAAATCTACCTGAATATCTATAAATAAAATCAGTCTTTCGAGTTTTTTGGAGTCTAGCAAATGTCTATTAAACTCTGTACTGATATTTTTTATTTCAGTTAAGTATCTGCATGGATCCAGTTTGCTTACTAATAGTGCGAGTTTCTTCTTAAAGACATTTACAGAACTTATCATTTAAATTATTGATTGCCTTGCCATTCAGGATTTAAATCAGGCTTCTTTGGATGTGATGTCTATCAAAAAATCTAAATCTTATAGCTATTTTTCATCATTCAATTGCTTGCAATCTTCACCTCTAGAAATTAGAAATACCCCAATCTCATTAACCAAGTCCCTAAACCATTTAATGAATTTGCCCCTGCTTGTAGTTAAAAAAAAAAAATCTCTAGGAATTTTTTGCGATTTACGAGGGCTCGACTTTGAGACCACTCGATTGATATATAAGATAAAGTTACTCTTAATACAGAATATATAAAAACAAGAAAATTATAGTCGGTCTAGACCGACTTTACAATACCCTATACCATGCGTTTAGAGACGCTATCTCTTAAGCCCAACTAATTGGATATAGAAAATTACCATAAACCAAATATTTTTTTTTTCATACATTTATTTGCAATCCATATCTATCAATAACAAGCAAATTAATTAGAGCTAAAAATTGACTTAAGCTTAAAACTCCATTGAAAAAGGTATTTTCATAATTTTTTTTTTTTTTTGAAGATACGAATAATGTTGGATTATTTATTTCATATACACGTTATAGTATAAGATTTGGAGTATCTTCGAAAAATTTTTCAAAGAAAAGTCTCAATTAATAAGTCCGTGACAGTGAATCTCCGGAGGCGCCACGAAAAAACGTTGCTTTGCGGCGAAAAATCGAAATGCGTTTAAAAGGTGATATGTTTACCGAGGTAATCATGGTGTTTTTTTTATTAATTTTTTTTTTTTTTTTGTATATTTTTGTGAAGTTGTAAAAAAATGGGGAAAAATGGTTAAAAAAAGTATTTTTTCGTGATTGTGTGTAGAAATAGTGCATAAAATTTCAAAAGGATCGATCAAGTAGATTTTGAGTTATGATGTTCACGGACTTTAAACATGTTGTTTGCGAGAAAATCGATTAAAGATTTTTAAAAAGCTAGTTTATATACGATATAGCGTTGAGCCCGGTCGTTTGAAACGCTACCTTCATTGATTTTGCTCCAATTTAATTGAAATTTTGAGACAATACTCTAGGAATGTAGCACGTTCAGAAAAAATATGCAAAAAAGTTTTTAAAACCAATTATTTTATTTGCTGTAATATCTAATTGATAGGATCTCATAATCTATATATTCTGTAAATAAACTCTAATATAAAGGATGGATAAATAAAAAACAAAACATCTACGATAGAACATGGAAAATAAAGGCAAGTAAGAAACAAGGAACTGGAGTTTCTTAACAAAAACTTTGATAATTAGAAATTTTGCAAAAAAAAACCGCTAAAAGATATTCTGGAATTTATTAGCTAAAATCTTATTATATAAAACCTTAGCGGTTTTTCAGTCACAGTTGTGAAAGTTTAAATTATAATTTGAATTAATCGCCACTTTTGATGGATGTCGACCCTTATCGGGTTGCCTGAATTAAATTAATTTTTAATATGTATAGAGACTTTGATTGAGAATAAGCACTAATTTTGTTGCTGTAAATAACTTAATTTAAAATTAGTCGTTATTATATGATTATTATAGAAGAGCATCAATTGTATTTTTAAATACGAAATAATTACAATAAAAGTTCTTCCTACTTTCACAAATGTTTCTAGTTGAAACCGTATTTCATAGCATGAAGAAAATACTAAAAGGAATGGAATACACAGTTAATGTAGAACTTTTTTTTAAGAATCTTCTAAAAATATGAAATCCCAAACCCTTTCATAATTTTTTCATCAAAATCCCTTCGCATAAAGGCAATCAGCAGTGATTCCAAAAACTAAACCTTTTTTGGTGATGATAAATTTACTTTACAAATGACCCATTTCTTTTTGAATTTATTTCTTTTCACAACAAATATCAAAAAGTTACCGCTATTTTGTTAACCCCATAAAACACAAACTGACTATAAATCTTATGTATACATATATTTTATTTATATATGTATCTTATTTAGTTCTTCCTGCAACATAATATGTAACTAGTAAATATATGGTTAAGTTTACATACATTTGAAATGAATTTGAATTTTATATGCAAACCTACACACCTCAAAAGTGCTTTTAGTACAATTTTTATGGCATTTGTATTGGAAGGATGGCAAATAGCAGTTGAAGTCTTCAACTATGTACATTAAATATGAACATTCCAAAGCAAAGAAGAACTAAAAAAAATAGCCAGTACTTGCATTTGGTACAATGTGGTGGACATATACTGTAAAATAATAGTTAAGAACGCAAGACATTTACAAAACTACAAACGAATTATTCAATAGTTTAAAAAGAACAGACAATATTATTTGTATTTATAATAAAACTAGATGTAACCCGGTGTGCTTCGCTACACCCTCCCCCTCCCCCCCGAATCGTTATGAAAGGGCTCACGCAAAGTCCAAAGGCTCTCACTAATACAGTAATTCAGATATATCACATTTAATATTAAGTTTGTGTAGGGGTGCCACGCGCATTTGTCCAATCCCGCTCATTTTTTTTGTCTAACTAATCACGTTAATAATAGATGACCTGAGACAAATTTGCAAAGCTCTCTCTATCATAGTACTTAATAAAGGGTGATTTTTTAAGAGCTATAGGAAAGTTTTCAAAAAAAAAAAAAAACATAAAATTCAGAAAACTGCATGAAATCCTTATTTGAATCGATAGTACGGTCCATATAATTTAATGTTTGAAGATAATTTCATGCAAATGTTGACCGTGACTGCGCCTCAAATGGTCCATCCGATTAGTCCAATTTTGGCATACTCTTTCCAACATTTCGGCCGGTATCTCACGAATAAATGCTTCAATGTTGTCTTCCAATGCGTCAATTGAAGCGGGATTGACTGTATAGACATGAGCTTTAACATAGCCCCTCAAAAAAAAAGGCTAAAGGCGTTAAATCGCACGATCTAGGCGGCCAATTGACCGGTCCCGTAGGTGAAATAAAATGTTCACCGAACTCGCCTCTCAATAAGTCCATTGTTGCGGGAGCTGTGTGGCATGTGGCACCGTCTTGTTGAATCCACATGTCATGCAAGTCAAGCTCTTGCATTTTGGGTAAAAAAAAGTTGGATATCTCTCGGTAGCGCTAACCATTCACAGTTACGTTACGATTCGCATCATCTTTGAAGAAGTACGGTCCAATAATGCCACCAGCCCATAAACCGCACCAAACTGTGACTTTTTCTGGATGCATTGGTAGCTCTTCCAATGCTGATATTCACTCCAAAATCGACAATTCTGCTTATTTCAGTGCGTCGATTAAACTGACCATAAAATGGAAGAAGCGCGCGATGAACTTTATTAACAGAGCACGCATTTTGATAATAAAATTCAATAACTTGCAAGCGTTGTTCGTTTGTAAGACGATTCATGGTTAAATTATAGACCAAACTGAATATGTTTGACAATGAAACTAAACACGAAACGTGCGTCAGCTGTTTAAACAGTGTTGCCAAAAAGATAATAGCTAAAAAATCACCCTTTATATATGATATTAAAAATTTACTTTGTATGGGAGGTGTCATACCCACTAAAAATATTAAAAAAAACAGCCTGAAGCACTTCCCATATCCGCAGTAAGACTCTTGGAAAATTTCAGGAAGATCAGATGAGTCGTTACAGAGATTAGCAACTACAAACAAACAAACACAAATTACCTCTTTATTATGCTAGTATAGATTATTAGTATAGATTATTTTGTTTCGGTACTTGCTGATATACAATGTTTTTTGCTTTTTCATTCGGTACAACAATTATCAGATTTTGCTACCCTGGAGGTACATGTAGCTGCCCATGAGAAGAACATGGGTTTTCCAAATTAGATTTGGCAACACTTAACTATTGGCCTTGAACTTAAAATATCATTTGGCAATTTTTATTTTTAGCGATTTTTGATTTTGCCCATTTTTGATTTTGAAGATTTTTGTTTTTGGGCGATTTTTATTTTTCGCGATTTTTATTTTTCGCGATTTTTGGGTTTGGCGTTTTTTGATTTTGGCGATATATAATGTACTTGTCAAAGGACTGTCGCCCACTAATCCCATCCCGCATAATTTTTATTGGACTACTCACATTAATATTTGATGGACTCGTGCAAAATGTCGAGTCTTTCCCTTTTATAGTACACCAGTTATATGATATTAGATATCTACTTTGCATGGGCGGTGCTACGCCCACTGCTCCGATCACGCCCTTTTTTTTGGACTAATCACACAAAGAACCTATGGGCTTACGCAAAGCCGCAAAGCTCTCTTTTTTACAGAACTTCAGACATATGACATTAAATAGTTACTTTGCATGGGGAGTGCCACGCCCATTGGTCTGAACCCACCAATTTTTTGTCCTTATACTCATACTAAGATCTGATGGGGTCGTGTAAAGTGTCAAATTTCCATTTTTAGTACACCAGTTATATGATATCATATATTTACTTTGTGCCACGCCCACTGCTCCGATCACGCCCATTTTTTGTCTAACTAATCACATGAATAACTTATGGGCTCACACAAAATCCCAAGACTCTCACTATAACAGTAATCCAGATATATGGCATGTTATATTTAATTTGTATGGCAGGTGCCACGCCTATTGGTCCGACACCGCCCATTTTTTGTCCGACTACTCACATTAATTATAGGTGACACCAGACAAATTTGAAAAGCTCACAGCACTAGAGATATACAATATTGAATTATTACTGTATGGGAGGTACCACGCCCACTTATCCAATACCGCCCATTTCCAGAACCTGTTTATTGTACATGTTGTGTTTTTTCTTACTACACGAGCCACAACACGACTTAAAATATAACTGAACTCGAACCTGTTTATTGTACTTGTTCTGTGTTTTTTTTTCAGTACACGTTCCAGAACATAAACTTCAAATAAAGCAACACTCAAAAATGTGTGCTTTATGTGTGATTGAAACAAAAAGTATGTGGTTCAAAAATGTTCGTGTAAATAACGAAATATTAAAACGAACACAGTCATGGTTGTGTTGAGCACCGAAGAAAATTTAAAAACAAACATAATTGGTATGAAAATAAAAATATGTGTGTGTTGGTCTAAGTTATGTTTGTTTACATATATGTACGAGTTTTTTATTCAGTGTGTGTTTTTTTCTGAACTCTGCTAAAAACACACATAATTGGTCTGCCATTATTGCTTTTATCTTCAAAAGTTTAAAACCTAGAAGGTCGAAATTGGTCTCATTTCAGAGGTATTGCAAATAGCTTTAAAACTAAGTTGCGATTTTTTTTCGAAAGGTCAAAGGTCACTATAACTATCACTATTTTTAAAAAATTCAAAAAAAAAATATAAGTTGATCCTGATAGTCTCCTCTGCATTTTGTGTCAAAAAATTTGAGTGAGCTCTTATTAGTTCCTGAGATTTTGATAAAAATGTGAAATTATTTAAAAAAATTGTATACTATTTTTTTATTTTTATACCCTATACCACTATGTGGTTTGGGTATAATGACTTTGTGCTGTTGTTTGTAACTACCAAAAATATTTGACCTAGACCCATATTTAATTATACCGATCGAATCAGAATCACTATCTGATTCGATTTAACGATATCCGTCCGTCCGTCTGTGTGTCCATGTAAAGCTTTTAATCAAACTGCAGGTCGCAAATATGAATATATTTTGATGAAATTTGGTATATAAGCTTCTATCGGCCATGGGATGAAGGCTATTGAAACTGGTGAGAATCGGTCCATGTTCAGACCTAGCCCCATACAAATGACTCCCATGAAGTCGACTTAAATTGCCATAAGATCCAAATTATCATATAAATCTTAGTCAAATTGGGTTTGTATGTGTTTATTACATCCATTAATCAGTATTCCAAAAATGGTACCTATGGGACAACTCTTAGTCATAGGCCCCATATAGAGCTGCTTTCCGATCTTCACTTAAATCTATCAAAAAACAAAAATATTGCACTTATTCTTCTAAAATTTTGTTTGTATATATTTTTGCAAAATACAAGAGACCTTGCCAAACATGATCAGGATCGGTCCATTTTTGGGCCTAGTCCCCATATAGATATAGTATCCGATATGAACTTTTTCATATCTGCAGAGAAAAAAAATTATAAAAATCCCACTCAAATTTGGTGTATTTATTTTCTATGTCCAGTTAGTATGGGGTAGGGCCTCTAAACGCATGGTATAGGGTATCCTATAGTCGGTCTAGACCGACTATAATTTTCTTACTTGTTTTTATTATTATTTTTTTATTATTTTTTGAATATCAAATATTCTTTTTATAATACGTTCATTCATTTTATATTTTCTAATGCTTAAAACTTAAAGGAATATGCTGATAGTCCTGTTTACATTTCGTGATACATTTTTGGCGAGCTGTTATTTTTTAATTAGCGTAAAATTTTATGTAAAATTTAATTAAACATTTTTGTTTAATGTCTACTTTTGCTATATATTAAATTTCGGTAATGTGGAAGTTACAGAATCTAAAAATTTTAAAGATTAAGTACTTCTATAAAAAAGAGCTCTTCCCAGATCTAAGAACTGCTCCTACAGTTTCTCATATTTGTTCAGAATCGGAAATATTTCTGCAATTAAAGGAAAAATTCAAATCTACTCAAAAGAGAAAAAATACAATTGCTAACCCTTTACCAAAATGGTATAGGAGTTTGAAATTTCAGATTTTATGGCTCGGAAGGTAAAAAATTAGTTAGATGTACTGAGTAGACCCAACAATAAACCAAGAAATGTTTTATCATTGAAAGTTGTGGAAGCTGTTAAAATCTTTTATAAACATGAAGACGTCAGCAGATGCATGCCAGGGTATAAAGATTCCGTTTCTATGTTTGAGAATGGTATGAAAAGAAAAAACTAAGAGATTGCTGCTTGGAAATCTAGGTGAAATGTATGCATTGTTTAAAGAAAAACAAGAAGGAATAAAAATTGGTATTTCTAAATTTTGTGAGCTTCGTTCGAAAAATATTGTGTTGGTCAATGCCAGTGGAACTCACAATATCTCCTTGAACTTAAAAAAATTAACAAAAGGCTTAGAAGATTTCCACCTTGAAACATATAAAGATTGCTTTGAGAAAATCATGTGCAATCCCTCGACTCCCAAATGCTATTTAGCTAAATGTAAGGACTGTCCAGGAGTAGAAAATGTCAAGCAAAAACATGGCGAATTATTAGAAACAAATCATGTTGATGAAATAACATATAAACAATGGATATATGTATAGAGTAGTAGTGCATCCCTATATATGAAACCCAGAATACTTGTAAAGTTAATACCGGGAAAAATCATAATTTTTTTTAATTAAACATTTAACATAAACCAACAAACAAAAAAAAAACATAGTAAGTGATTGACAATAAAAACTGATTTGGAAACAATTTAATTTGCAAATGCAAAACAAAAAAGAATAATATATTTAAAAAAAAAAAAAGTACCTATAGAAGAAAAAGTTGAAGCAGAAACATCTTAACATTTAATTAAAAGAAAAAAAAAACAATTTAACTCTGACACACAAATCTGCTCTATTAAAACTTAATTGATTTCTTGGACTTAAAATTTTAACTAAAATTGCTAAAAAAAAAATAAAATTGCTATAATAATGCAGAAATTAATATATAATGTGCAAAACTAGAAAATCAAAAATATAACTAAGAAATCAAAAACAAAATAAAAAAAAATCAATATGGAAAGTATATACATATATAATTTGACAAAAACTCTCGTTAAAAGGACTAAAGAATTTTTCTGGAAAAATATTAAAAACCACAAATATCAAAATTCGACATAAATCAAAAATTAACAAAGATAATGTTACAGAAAATATTACATACACTCCTTGTCACTTGAATAGGACACCCCCTAAGTGTGTTTGCGATCACCCACTGCTCCCAAACCAATGATAATAGACTTATTTTTTTTTTTTTAATTAAAGATCATTTAATTACTTTGTCTTAACCAGCAGGAATTTTTCATGGTAAAGCTTTAATCAGTAAAAAAAAATTCTTAAACTCAATCCGTCAAATCCAGGGGCTCAAATTTTGCGTCACTTGAATAGGACAGTTAAACAAAAAAAACATTTCAGAGATCTCAGATTATTTTTAACATAAAAACGACTTAAATATAGGGTAATAGGTTTAATTTAGAAGAAAAAAAAATTGTTTTAATAATGCGTCGAGCCACCTTGATGTTCCAAAACTTCAGTCATCCGTTTTGGAAGAGATTGATACAAGCTAGCCAAGTAATATAATGAAATCGAGTCCCAAGCTAATTCGATTGCTGTAACTAGTTCGGGTACACTCGAATATTGCTTTCCTGCGCCATATATTTCACATGTCAGTCATCCCCAAACATTTTCGATTATATTTAAATCGGGTGAGTATGGCGGCCAGCTTAAGAGGTCCACATTTTGGCTCTGTTTATAAGATTTTACGACCCGAGCTGTATGTATCGGCGCATTATCTTGTTGATATATCCATGGGAGAGGCCCGAAAATGTTTTGAAAATATGGAAACGACTCTTTTAATATTTCTTTGTAGCACAAAGCATTCATCGTTGATGACATACATTTTAGTTTGCAGGTGCCATAGTAGGAAATGGCCCCCCACACCATAACACCTCCCGCTCGGCTACGCATACGGTCCAAATGATGGGGTTCCTTCCGGAGATCATGGAAATAGTAACTAAAACCATCTGGGCCTTCTAAATTAAACTTTTTTTCGTCTGAGAAGACCACTTTATGCCACTGAAAGGTCCAGGCCACATGTTTGCGACAAAAATTGAGGCGTTGCGCTTTTCTTGCCGGGTTAAGGGTAGGCTTCTTCTTTATTTTTAACCTCTTTAGGTGTTTAGCCTTCATAATAACGCGATGGACAGTGGATACACTAGCATTTACATCACATTTTGCACGAATTTTGCCACAGAGTCGTGAGAATTTGACGCTTTTCTTAATATGAGGCGTCTTTCCGATTCGGTAAGCACACTGCACGTGCAGCCTTTCATATTTTTTCCATATTCAGACTCTTTACTTATGAATCCCGATATGACATGTCGGCTCCTGTTGATTTTTTTTTTGCCTATTTTTGCAATTGATAGGCCAAAGTACTTGTATGCCTTTATTTTTCCTTTTTCCTCTTCAGGTAAGGCTTTTCCTCGACCCATTTGAACTTTATATTAAAGACAATAGCCGAAAATCACAAAAAAAATTCGATCAGTGAAAACTCCGTGAGCACGTGCCAAAGTAGACGATCAAACAAAACGCATGTTCTATTCAAGTGACACAAAAATACTGACTCAATTTCAAGCGAATTCCAACATAAAACAAGAAAAAAAAATATAACGGTTCTTTGCCACAACTTGCAGCTTGTTGCTGAGAGAGATATATAATTGCACAAAGAGAACGTGCAAAAGTTGAGTTATTTTATCATTTCGCTTTTGAGTTAGAGGCAATTGAAAAAAGAGTGTACTGGGTGTCCTATTCAAGTGACAAGGAGTGTATTTATAAATAAAAAAAACTATTTAATATAAAAACATAACCACTGAAAACAAGAAGCCAAAAAACTGAAGAAAAAAACCATATTCAAAATACCTAGTTTACAAAAAATAAAAAACAGTAAAAATATATAAAAATTAAAACAAAAAAAAACCAATAAAAAAGTACAGTAAAGAACAAAATGTACAAGTTTCAAATATTAGAAGTAAAAAAAATAAAAAATTTTTTTTTCTATAATTTTTTATTTTGATAAAAGGGAGGTATAATGCCTAACCCTCGAACATACGTTTGTAATTAAAATTATATTAATTAAAATTTTAAAAATAAATTTTGTAAGACAAATTTCAAAAAAGCAAGAACTAAACAGGGACGATACCCCTTTCTTAGTTCTTTCTTTTTAATATAAAAAGGGGAGGTATAGTGCATCCCTATATATGCAACCCAGAATACTGGTAAAGTTAATAGTTGTATAAAATATTAAAATTTAAGTAGTTTCTGAGTAAGATACGAATATGAATAAAGTATGACTGGAGATCAATCTGGTGATAAACATAAAAAAACAAGTTGTTTCATTTTTAATAAGATGTACTTTTAAAAACTCATTTGAAACAATGGTAAAGCTGGCTGAAGATTTTCTGGATTCACTTTGCGAAAAATTATTGACACTCGTTTATCGCAAAGGAACAAGCAGCATTTTTGAATACAAAAAAAAAAAATCATCGCTTGGCGAAATTGTGTTCATATATATCTCGAAAAATATATGCATCAGGACTGTTCACTAGGTTTTCCTTGGAACATCAGCCAAGCCACTTTATATCCAATTTCTATATATTACAATTACAATGGCCAGTTAGAGCATACCAATTACATAGACATATCTAATGGTCTTATCCATAACACTGTTGCAGTCCACATGTTCCATCGCCATATTATAATGTTTCTACAAAATAAGTTTTGTTAACACCACGAAAAAATTTTTATTTTTCAGATACCTCAGCCGCTCCATTTAAAAATAAAACAAATTTGCTAATTTATGTCATCTTGAAGATGATTTTGGGTTTCCAGGCGAATGGCATTTTTTTGCCACAAGCCATGGAAAATGTCCTAGCGATGGTCTTGGTGGAACCGTAAAGAGAGAAGCTCGTTGAGTTAGTTTGCAGCATCCAATACAGGACCAAATTGCTACCCCGTTTCAATTCTATGAGTGGTGCCGTGAACATCTTTTAAATTGAAATTTTGTATTTTTAACAGAGGAAGATTATAAAGCAGAAGAAGAGTTTCTAAAACAAACTGGCTTATTGGCTTGAGAAAAATACTAGGAACACAAAAATTCCACTATTTTGTTCCTGAAGGAAAATCAAATCTTAAAATAAAACTGTACTCCGAAGACCGAGAATTTTTAACTGAAAATAAAAAGTAAATATTTCTTACCTTTTGTCTAAAATAATATATGTGACCTTCTCCGAGAAAAGGGACCTAGTGTGTCAAAAAACGGGTTGTTTCAAAAACGGTGGATTCTGGTACCTAAAAGGGTGTAGAAACTTTAAATGCCTTTTTTTTCTCAAAACTTAATTTTCACACACTAGGTCTCTTTTCTCGGAGAAGGCCACATATGTATTTAATGTCACCCAAATAAATAAATAAAAATAGATATAAGAAATTTTTTCAAACAATTTAACATTTTTATCAATATCTCAGGAACTAATAAGAGGTAACTCAAAATTTTTGGCACAAAATGCAGAGAATACTTTCAGCGTATATTTTTTCCAAAATTTATTCTCAAATACCTTTAAAATATGGCAAATTTTGACCATATACATATGTTAAAAACTTTTTGATATATAAATTATAATGGCAGACCACCTGTGTTTTATGATTTTTTCATTTTTTGACGCGCCATATCTCAGGAACAACAGAAGCTGGAAGTCCAAAATTTGACGTTTACTTTAGTTAAGTAAAGTGCAAAAAGTCAACTAAGTTTCATAAGATTCAAAGGTGGTTGGGATAATCCGTTCGTTAGTTATAAAAATTTTACCCCGCTGACTAAGTAAACATTTAGTGAATATATGAGCAACATTTTCTTCTGTGGCAACATAATCCTTTTCCCCTATTTCCACTTAATATAGTGATATTTTATATCAATATGCCTGCTACTTTTCATCGTCATTCGACATTTCGTTAAAAATTGGGCACACTGATTATCCCAGCATAAAATAGTTGGATTTTTAAATAAATTTTCAAACCCCAACTCATGCAACAGACTTCGATGGAAACTTATTTCTTTTGCAGCATACTGCAATATATTCAGCTTCTATAGAACTAAGAACTGAAAGCCACAATTGTTTTTTCGACTTCCATGATATAGGTCCACCTGCTAAAAATTTAAAATAGCCACTATATGATTTACGATCGCTAATATCTGATTCCCAATCTGCATACGAATAACACAACAATTACTTATCTGTTTTATAAATAAGTGAAAATTTATTTTCTTTCAAATATCGAAGAACATGTTGCCACGAAGTTTTCGTTGTGTAAATAAGAATTAATCTGCGCTAGTCTTGAAATCGTATGAGCAATACTAGGTCTTGAAATAGTTGCTAAGTACATTTTGCTTCCAATTGAAGACTGATATTTCTTAACATCAACCTTTTCACTACAATCCTTAATTTTTCATTTGGACAAAACTATGCCAGCAGCTAACGGTGTCTTTGCTGACTTGCAATCTTCCGTATTACGAGTATATTGTTTAAGTAATTCTAAAAAATTTTTCTGATGCAATTAAATTTCTCCTCTTAAACCATTTCTAACTATCTCCATTCCAAAATAGTAATTAACTGGACCACGATCCACAATATTAATACGTTATTTTAAATTCAATATCACTCCCATTGACTTGCTCGAAGCACATGCTAACAAAATATCATCTACATAAAGATCAATCCGATGGCTAAGTATAAAAAAGCGTAACTCAATTTTTTCAACATGGGTTTTTTGTTTATTCTGGCAGACAAATGTCAGATGTACCTTGCCTCAAATTTTTTCTTTTGAAATGAGAAGTAAAATTTGTTGCCTCTTTTTATTAGAAATTGCATTAAAATTTTTTTGTACCTAAAGTTTTACGGATTTTATTAAGTTTTTTCCTTCTCCTGTAAAGTAACATAAAAAAATCGACTTACGCCCTTTTTATATTAAGCCATCGAATAATATTAATTTAATTTCTATTCCGTCTAATAAAAAAAAAGCTATTAGTCTTGAATTGTATAGATCCCATTTTTATTAACATCTCATTTATTTTATGATTCCATTACATTATAATTTACTGCCATAGGTAAAATTAGTGTCATTGTTGGACGACGAATACCTAGTGCATATGTATCGTAGTAGTCTTGGTTATAACGTTGAAAGCAACCTTGAGCTACTAAACGAGCTTTGTATTTCTCAATGGTGCCATCCGCCAGACGCAAACAAAGCAAAGTTTTTGGCACTATTTAGAGACCCAGGAAGCAGCTGGAACCTCTAAAGCTATGAAATGGCCACCACAGTCACCTGACCTCAATTGTAAGAGTTAGTGTATAATGAATTGGACAGGAATGTTCGAGCTACCTATCTTACATATATAGAGACTGGAATAAACTGTAGGAACCATAGAATCAGATCGCTCCAGGAACTTTGAAAAAAATTGATAAAAAGAATGCCAAATAGAGGTGACCACATTGATGAATCAACTAACTAAAGTAAATAGTAAAAGTAAATAATAAACGTATGTTTTAAATTTAAAGAGTTTTCAGTGAAAATTAAAAGATATCGCACCTGTACCTCTAAAGTGAGTCAACTCGAAATTTTTCAATTTTCAATTTTTGGAAGAAAACGATACACAGTGGTCATATCTATCCACTGTAAAAATCTTGCATCGGTTTTTCTAGTCTTTCACAAAAAAATACAGTTGTAACCCTCTTTCTGTTATAAGAGTAGCTTCTTTAGAATCCACTAAAAAGACATATTTTGAGCTGCACCCAAAAAACTTGTTAGTTTTGATGATCACTGAAAAAATCGCAAAAACAACTACTGTTGTTTACTTATTATTCGCAATTCTTTACAATGAAACAATTGTTTTTAAATTTTATAGAAAATATTTAAAAAACCGTTTTTTGCCTGTACTGAAAATTTGTAAATTTTAAGTTGGCTCACTTTAGAGGTACAGGTGCGATATGTGTATTTGAAATTTTAGGAGAACGACTGAAGTATTCTGCTACAATTTTATTTTTAAATTTGATGACAAAATTTGATATTATGTTCATTTAATTCATTAAAATTGTTTAGGTGTCTGCATGTATACTACTCATGTTCATCGGCCGGATGTGTTCGCTAATGTGAGACCCTGGTGAGTGATGATGTTGATCCAGAGGATTTTCACATACCTTGTTATCACCTTCTATCCCCTTTTACTTTTCATATGGGCCTTATTATGTACATTCGTGACAATGTTGTGTACCAGTTCCAGCAACATCATAACAGAAATGATGCAGAATATAGCTCACTTTGGTATAAGTTCAAAATCAGGTCACACATTTTGTATTTCATGTTTCTATATAGAAGCCCAAACTTAGAAAGTGAGCATACCTATAATGGCTTCGATGCCCTTTTTGAATCCATATCTAGAATCCTAAAGAGTTTCCCGAATAGTGAAATTGTAGTTTTTGGCGATTTTAATATTCACAACTCTTCTTGGTTTCACCATTCGAGTCTAACAACTGCCAAAGGCCATTACGATAGGCTTTTTGCCGTTCATAACCACTTAGCGCAACTAGTGAATGAACCAACGCACATTCCATGCATTGATGGGTAAAAACAAAATACTCTCGACCTGTTTCTAACTTCACACTCTGACACGTATGAGATGAAAATATTCCGGATCACTGCATCATTACCGCATCCTTTTAGAACTCTGTACTTCAAAGTGTTTCAGTAATATGAAGCGCTTAGTTTTATTTACGAAAAGGCTCGTTGGGTTGAGCTCAACGATTCATTCAAGCATTTCAACTGGCAACTTTGTTTTTTGGATAATAATATTGACGCTGGTTGTGGAAAAATAATTTGCTTGGTATGGGATTATTCATTCCATCAAAGCACATTTCAGCTAAATCTAATTAAATTAACCAGACTTGCAGAGATGCATTCAGATCCAGAGAGAAAGCATTCAGATATTGGCGTGAAAATAAAAAATCCGTCACTGAACTGCTACGCAAGCAGGCGAGAACTGAATGTGCCAAAACACTATGGCGCAAAAAGTTACTTTTCATTAGTTAAAAGGGTAAAGAATAATATGAAAATCAAAGGAGGGATGGGTAAATATTAAACAGGGCGTAAAACAGCCAGCCTCTCGACCGTTGTATCATATGTGGGCTCAGCTTAACAAGTTTGGAGATAAGTAGTGAGTGACAATAGTAGTAGTGACAATAGTTTTTTTTTTTTTTTTTTTTTGTTTGGTATAAATATTATTATTATTATTATTACTATTATTATTATTATTATTAATATTATTATTATTATTATTATTATTATTATTATTATTATTATTATTATTATTATTATTATTATTATTATTATTATTATTATTATTATTATTATTATTATTATTATTATTATTATTATTATTATTATTATTATTATTATTATTATTATTATTATTATTATTATTATTATTATTATTATTATTATTATTATTATTATTATTATTATTATTATTATTATTATTATTATTATTATTATTATTATTATTATTATTATTATTATTATTATTATTATTATTATTATTATTATTATTATTATTATTATTATTATTATTATTATTATTATTATTATTATTATTATTATTATTATTATTATTATTATTATTATTATTATTATTATTATTATTATTATTATTATTATTATTATTATTATTATTATTATTATTATTATTATTATTATTATTATTATTATTATTATTATTATTATTATTATTATTATTATTATTATTATTATTATTATTATTATTATTATTATTATTATTATTATTATTATTATTATTATTATTATTATTATTATTATTATTATTATTATTATTATTATTATTATTATTATTATTATTATTATTATTATTATTATTATTATTATTATTATTATTATTATTATTATTATTATTATTATTATTATTATTATTATTATTATTATTATTATTATTATTATTATTATTATTATTATTATTATTATTATTATTATTATTATTATTATTATTATTATTATTATTATTATTATTATTATTATTATTATTATTATTATTATTATTATTATTATTATTATTATTATTATTATTATTATTATTATTATTATTATTATTATTATTATTATTATTATTATTATTATTATTATTATTATTATTATTATTATTATTATTATTATTATTATTATTATTATTATTATTATTATTATTATTATTATTATTATTATTATTATTATTATTATTATTATTATTATTATTATTATTATTATTATTATTATTATTATTATTATTATTATTATTATTATTATTATTATTATTATTATTATTATTATTATTATTATTATTATTATTATTATTATTATTATTATTATTATTATTATTATTATTATTATTATTATTATTATTATTATTATTATTATTATTATTATTATTATTATTATTATTATTATTATTATTATTATTATTATTATTATTATTATTATTATTATTATTATTATTATTATTATTATTATTATTATTATTATTATTATTATTATTATTATTATTATTATTATTATTATTATTATTATTATTATTATTATTATTATTATTATTATTATTATTATTATTATTATTATTATTATTATTATTATTATTATTATTATTATTATTATTATTATTATTATTATTATTATTATTATTATTATTATTATTATTATTATTATTATTATTATTATTATTATTATTATTATTATTATTATTATTATTATTATTATTATTATTATTATTATTATTATTATTATTATTATTATTATTATTATTATTATTATTATTATTATTATTATTATTATTATTATTATTATTATTATTATTATTATTATTATTATTATTATTATTATTATTATTATTATTATTATTATTATTATTATTATTATTATTATTATTATTATTATTATTATTATTATTATTATTATTATTATTATTATTATTATTATTATTATTATTATTATTATTATTATTATTATTATTATTATTATTATTATTATTATTATTATTATTATTATTATTATTATTATTATTATTATTATTATTATTATTATTATTATTATTATTATTATTATTATTATTATTATTATTATTATTATTATTATTATTATTATTATTATTATTATTATTATTATTATTATTATTATTATTATTATTATTATTATTATTATTATTATTATTATTATTATTATTATTATTATTATTATTATTATTATTATTATTATTATTATTATTATTATTATTATTATTATTATTATTATTATTATTATTATTATTATTATTATTATTATTATTATTATTATTATTATTATTATTATTATTATTATTATTATTATTATTATTATTATTATTATTATTATTATTATTATTATTATTATTATTATTATTATTATTATTATTATTATTATTATTATTATTATTATTATTATTATTATTATTATTATTATTATTATTATTATTATTATTATTATTATTATTATTATTATTATTATCTAATTTTTTTATTTTTTTTTTTGAAGACGTAGATTTTTTTTTGTTAACGGCTGTGAATGACTGGTTAGTAAAAACTTACCCCAGTTGACGGCGAGCTAGACCGATTACAAGTACGTGCCGATTGCAATCTACTGTTCGCGAAGAAGGTTGACCGTTACAGGATTTTCCCCATAATTTCGATCTACTATCATATAGGTATATACGCATAATAACAAAATCAAAATCCATGAACTTAAAAAGGTTTTAAACATACACAATATTAAATTATATGGCAGAAAACTGTTTATAATATTGATTACATAAATTAATTGCAAATAAAATGTCATTTAAAATTAATTACCATCATTGCATGTAGAATTTTTAATGATATTTGATATTGTATGTATTATACTCGAACAACAATATCAACTTATTATAACACTGCAGCGTATACGTTACACTCCTTATAGTAATATTAGTCATACGCAACATATAGCTGTATAAAAATTATTGTTATTGAGCAAGGGTGTCAGCAAATTTTCCTATAAGATCGACTTCGCGCAATAAAAATCCACCGCGATCTACTTTTTCTAAAACTAATGGTAAGAGGAGAAGGCAATATTTAAGGTTCCAAATTTCATTTACTTATTTGCATTAAAGTTAATTTAATAAGAACAAAAATCATATGTTGACAATATTTATAAGAACAAATAACTAAAATTAACACAAATTTAATACTCAACTTAAGTTTAAATGACTTAATCTACCTTGCATGTTTTCTAAAATTTGTTCATAATTTGGTGATAAGTACTCAGGCCATTTCTTAGACAGGATTCTAAAAGTTTGTCTGTTAAGCTCATTCAGTATTTTGACTTTATTATTTTCATTTGAGAAAATGCTCATTCGAACAGAAATGTTGAAGCAAAACGGGCGTATAAATTTTCGGCACATTTTTTCAGACTCGGATACTTATCGTCTGCTAAATATTTCCAGAAATTATCTTCGCCAGCTCTTGCTTTAAAATAAATAACATTTTGCAAAGTAATTTCAGTTTCAAGTGTAATATTAGTCATATCAAAAATAGTTCAATTTAGATACCGTCACCTTTAATACGTTTATTAATAATTTAAACCACTTCCGTTGAATGCTTGTAAGACACCAACTTTAATTTTGAAACTACTGTTTCTTTCGAGTATTTGTATTATACTCACTTTATTTACTAATATACACTACCTGCAAACTCATTTTCACCTCTTTAAGAGATATAGTATGTGTTTGTCAGATGTCAGTGGAATTTTCCCACATAAATAATCCTAAAGAAAACATAAAATAATTTATATTTATTAAGAACTACCATTCTAGTGACCTAATCGTATTTATATTTGAACATTCTGCCAGGCCTGAATAGGCGCTGGAGGAGAAAAATCTAGCTTAACTAGTCTTATTGTTACGGTAATATATGTATTGAACTAATACAAATCTATAATATTGATAGGCTAGGCGATTTCTTGTGACTAATGTTTTGTTCTAGAGTTTTATCCCAATTTTGACCAAACGATATTATTTGAAAAGTATTTCTTTTTACCCATTTTGCAGATTTACAGATTTTTAAATTTTTTCCTTTACTTTGAATAAATTGCAGTTAAACTTTCTACTAACACTAGGCTGCAATTCTGTGACCTGGTCTGTGTTTCTATGTAGTTGACAAAAGATCAACAACGACTTTTGAATTGAAAACTTTTTAAAATACTTTTACTTTTTTTTCATAATATACGCAACTTGTATGTAAACACAGATTTGCGAAGTAAACCATAGTTTACATAATAACCGAACTTGTTTTATTTTTAACATTTCGACAAACTCATCGTCGTCGTTAATAATTTACCAAAAGCACATACGAACATACATATATTGTCTTAAAATTTTTTTATCGGAAAACTATACCGTTATTCATAAACACATAAAAAATACAGCTGAAAATGAATACGTTTCATATACAATATATGTAATTATGTATAGCACTTAATATGATTAAATTGCATTTATCTGCAATGTGATGGACACAACATTTTCAAAGAACTTTTTTATTTAATTTTTGCTCATTAGCAGAGTAGTTTTATTTTTATAAAATGAGCAAAAAATTATAAGTGATTAACAAAGAATAAGGCCTAATTTATTACTCAGAGGTAAATAAATCCATGTAAAAATTACTAAGGCAAACATATAAATATGGTGATAGAAGCATAGCGTTTTTTGAGAAAAGCCTTTAATACAGAGTTTTCAGCTGTATAATGACAGAAACTTGTTGCAAATATATTTCGTGTTCCTTTCCCTTAGGAAAGCATAGCTTGGTATCAACTTCCAGTTATATATTTACCGTTTTTCTTTGATTTGGAATTGCTTTAAAAAATACTATCGCGGGATTGCCAAAGAAGAAATTGGATATTTAAAAAAATTCCAAGGGGCGAAATCCATCAGAAATGGCGATCAACTCAAAAGATTAACACTAACTTCCACAACCATGCTTGTTATTCAGTAAAAGTAGATGAACTTCTGTATCACTAATATCAAAAAATAAAACATATAAGTTGTATACTTTAAAAATGATGACATGCAACAAAAAAAAAAAGATAACCACTATATATTTCTGATGTACTATGGTCCTCTAACAGCAAAAAAAAACAGTCGAAATTTAATATTATAATTATGAAATGAAAATGTTTTTGCTTTGTTTGAAGTAAAAACATTTGATCTCGAGCCCGAATTATTTCAAACTCAATCATTAAAATGATAAAGATTGCAAATAAGATTTTTTATTTTTATTAAAAATAGTAAAATTAAAAATACGGAGGGCACGCCGTTAACTCTAAATGTAAAATTGCAAAAACAAATTGTTTTTCTTGTTTTTTCAAGACAAAAACAAACATGTGTATGTAGTATGCACTGTATGTAAACATATTTGTTTCAAAGTTGTTTTTTAGTTTGTTATATTGGTGGAGCTTAAATAGTATAACTGTTTGCTTGGATTCTCATTTAGTTGTTGGCAGCAAATGTATATGAATTTAACTTTTTACCAAACAAACTATCTACTGCTTTTGGTTACTGATGAGGGTTGGTGACTCTTCCCGAAACAGCTGTATAACCTGCCATGAAGAACATAGATCAGTTTCTTTGAAACAAATGATCTTGAGCCTGAATAATTTCAAACTCAATCATTGAAATGATAAAGATCGAAAATAAAATTTTTTATTTTTATAAAAAATAATAAAATGTTTGCCTTAATCTACCCAGTACTGTAATATAAGACATGTTCTTGTAATATTGTATTTATTCTCAATAAATAAATAAATAAAATAAAAAAAATTATAATTATAAAATTATATAATTATAAATTTAAAAAAAAAATTCAAAATTTTAGTTTTTTCACCGCTTTTTTCATAACTTCCCACACTTGACCTATTTTACTTCAAAAAAACACAAAATAAATTAAATTTAATTTGCCTCCAAGTTAAAGTAGTATTATTTTCCTATAAGCTCAACAGCTTCGGAGATATTCAAAATGAAATTATGCGAAAAAATATTTTTCAAAAATTTTAATAATTTTGTGTTTTAATAACTCATAAAAAATCAAAAATGGAAAACATAACATTCTTATTCCTAAATTATAAAGTGACCTCACGAGGGTACTCGATTTTACGAAAAAAATCTCAGCCAGCTTTTTGCATCTGGCATAAGAGGTAGAAATTTGTTAGAACAAAATATTAAAACAACTATCTACCATCACCGACATAAGCCATAGGCATATTATCATACCGCCAAAGACAATACATGCTTCTGTTACGATACAAGTGGAGTTTTGAAAAAGCTTGGACAAACTTATGAAGCGAATGAATGGAGATTATTTGTCGATACCAATGAAAGTCGTGAAGCATTTTTACTATACAATGACAACAAGAAGCCTAACCCATATGCCAAATACGAAGGGATCATATGAAACCATGCAACCACAGACAAGGACCATATAATATATTACATATATATATATATTATAATTTATTATATAATATTATATATATATATATATATTATAATTTATATATATTATATATATTATAATATATATATATATTATAATTTATTTTATAATATTATATATATAATATATTATACTGTCCTTGGCCTTGATATCAGTTACTTCTTTGTTAATGGCATCATGAGTTGCTTTTTTGAATTCAAATTTGATTGGCCTATAGCATTTCGCGGAGATGGTGTCTCATTTTTCCAAATATCTTTTTTTTGCATTGTAGTAGTCGCAGGCTCTGAATCTTCCAAAATCGCAGTGGTACAAATGATGAACATGAACATATCTGAGTCTGAAATATTTTCACATACTACTTGTTTGTGTTGTTTTTGTCCCGATTTACAAAAAAAGAATTAACTTTGTGTTTCCATCTTTTTTAACTCATTTCCTTTCACTGATTGTAGCAAGCGTTCGGCTGTGTGATCAAGCAGAGATTTAGTTGTACATCTGTCAAAATTAGAGGGGTTGTGATAGTGTGATAAAAGTCCATTTTAGCAGCGGTTATGTGATAATATGTTGGATACATATTGAGCCTTTTTCAATCGCACGCAATCTGAGCTGAATATATTTATTTATTAATTTTATATCTAGAAACAATGCTAATGCCTCCTCATTTGTAAACTGTTGTGCATCGCTCGGAGCTGGTATACTTTTAAGAACCCATTTTGTTCTCACTGGACTAGCTTTAAGAACTTTTTTCAATGATATCCACTTTTGTCAATTGTTTCTGTGATTGTAATTGATGTAGGAAAGATTGTTTTATATTTGAAAATCCAATTTCATCATTAATGTCTATAGGTTTCCGCCTCTTAGATCTATCGCTGAAGCTGTCCAGTAATTTGAGTGGTCTTCCAGCCTTTGCTTTTTTCTTTTTTTGTTGGCCTACTAACCAGTTTGCGCTTTTTATACAAAAGTTTTGTTTATTGTAGCTAACATCTTTACAGCATTTTTTTTTTAGTGCTTTAAGGTATGTCCTAGCTTTCAGTTCAACAAAAATAATGTTTTTTAAAAGTATAGCTCAGTCGTTTTTCAATTTAAAAACGGGTAAGTAAAAATGAGAAGGCAACCGGGGTGTCGTTTTTCTTGAGAACCAGATATCGTATCGAAATACGGCGAACGGAATTTTGTTGGTAATCACGTCTGGCTAGTCCTGAACTAGGTTATTTCCAAAATATCGAAAATTGACAAAAAAGGCGCAATTTTATTTATTCAAAAATTGCCCCACCCCTCTTCCGGTAGTGAAGTTAGCCCAATTATCCTGCCTGACAGGATGACCTATAAAACGCCGCCCACCGAATTTCGATACGACTTCTGAAAACGACACCCCAGTTTGAAAAACATGATTTCGAGAAAAGCGCATTTAAAGTTTTATTACAAGGATTTTCTACATTACCACACAAATAAGTGTATACATATTTAGCTCTGTAACTCCAAAAATAATTCGAATTTTAAAAGATTCTTTTAAGGTATTATTTTCTAAGAATTTTAGAAGACACTTATGAAAAAAAAAATTCGAAAAAAATTGTTTTAAAGAGATGTCATACCTTAACGAAATTAGATAATTGCTATCGATGCTACACGAATTTAAGTTTAATGGTATCTTAACGTAACTAAGAATATCTTCCTGGATTTTGTTCCTAAAATTCTCTTCGGCCAGTTCTTTTTAAGCTCTCATTCATATTTTTCTGAATATTTTTATTTGCAACTTTTATTGCTAAAATATATTATAGCAATAGAGTTTGTATTCATATGTCACTTTCTTATAAGCCTTTTCATAAGCCATCATACTGTGTGCCTAGGTAAAATAAAAAGGTAAGAAAATGGCATTAGTGTATTACTACCTAAAATTATATATAAAAAACCCACTACACAACTGAATTACCTGTGTGTGTTTTCATCACTACTTGCATTAGTGCATTGTTAGGTAAAATAAAAAGGTATAAAAAAGGTATAATAATTAAAAATCACAGGTTACAAATCAATAACAACCTCTCTGTATTGATATTCTTACTTACAAATATATCAAAAGGGTGGTGTATTTTGTGAGTTGATATCATTACTGGTAATAGAACAAATAATTATTATTTTAAACTATAAAACACCTAAAGCACAAATTTAACACACAATTTACACTTATAGGGCTGTTTAAATTACCGTAATTTGAAATTTTTTCGAGTTATTTCATTAAAATGAAAAAAGTGTTCTACCCGCGTATCGTCACAGGTGCAAATGTATACATAGAATTAAAGAGGACACTTTCGGCTTTCTCTGGGGGTATATGTTTCTTGCTCCCTTTTGTTCAATAGAAAATCTGTTCCACTAAAGTTGAAATTTGGCACATATATAGCAGTTTAATAAATATTCCAGAATACCTCTAATATTAAACGGTAGATTTGTGACCACTTACAAGAACTAAAAACTGCAATCCTACCAACATAGTAGAGAAGACCGTTCGATCATGACCGTGACGAGTGTAAGACGCGTTGCGGAGATCAGAAGTTGTATTGAGCGTTATACTAAAATTAGTTTCATAATTTTCGGTTATTTTTTCTAAAATATAAACTTTTTTCTCATTTGAAACTTTTTTTTAAAGAGTTCCAAAAAAAAAAAAAACAAGAAAAAATAACTAAAAAAATAAAAACTTTGTAATGAACGAGCAAAATGCTCAAACATCCAAAAACAATATCAATATTAACAAAAGAAAAAGAGATAATGATACCATGGATTTAACTATGGCTAAACATAGCAAAAACAACTATTATAGTGTGCTAGATTTAGACAATGATGAGGAATGTGATAAACAATTGCTAAAAAAATTTGAGAGCCACGTAAATGAGAGTCAAATTAAATCTCAAAAATTAAATTCAGCTATAGCTGCAGTGAATGAAGTACAAAGTGCAAACAAAAACATCTCAACTACAAGAGAAATAACTAATGAAAACAATACCACAGTGGTTAATAATGTAAAAAATAATAAAAAAATTCCACCTATAAATATTATGGACATTGAGTCAAAACAATTAATTGAATTCTTGAAAAAAGGTTTAAAAATAAATGAATTTAAAATCAAAGAATTTAGAGACAAAAAATCTCTATTTTTGAACAACTTAAATGACTTCTTAAGAGTTAGAGCGTATCTACAAAAAACCAAAACTAAGTTCTTCACTTTTACACCAAAAGGTATAAAAAATAAGACATATCTTTTAAAAGGCCTTGAAGCAAATATACCTACTGAGGAAATATTAAATGAATTGTGTACATTTGAGAATGATGATTTAAAATTTATTAAAGTGAGCCAATTTACAACAAAAAATCCACCGAAAAAGGCTACAATTTACCAATGTTTCTAGTCCAAGTATCACCAAATAGCAACATTAACAAACTAAAGAACATCAAAGCTATACTTCATCGATGCATAAAGTGGGAGCAGATAAGACGCCCAGAAATACCCCAATGCCGGAACTGCCAAGGGTTCTTCCATAGCGCAGCTAACTGCTTTCTTCAAACGAAGTGTGTAAAATGTGATAAAAATCATGAGAAGGGAGAATGTCCTATTAACGTTGTATCAACCAATGAAAAAGAAAAATTGTACTGTGTAGTATGCAACAAATATGGTCATCCTGCTTCCTACAAAGGCTGCGAAAAGTACAAACAACTTCAGCAAACACTTAGAATTAGAAAAAAAGAGTTTTTAGAAAGTAGAACTAACCAAAGTTCATTTACTAAACCTGATTTAAGCTTTGCAAATGTAATAAGAGGTAATAGCAATCTTAATATAAATACAAATAATGTTAATGTTCTTATTAGAATTAAAAAATATGATGATAAATATTAACAGTCAATTGGTAAATCTACAAAAACAATTACAATTACAAACGTCCCGTATAGACACAATCTTCTCTATTGTAGGTGTGTAAATATGGATAGGCGACATAATATAACCATATCAAAACACCTTAAACTTATACATATAAATGTAAATTCATTAATATCTCTAAGTAGAAGGTATGACCTTCAACAATTTCTTTTCAAACACAATCCTGATATTGTTCTTTTGAACGAAACGAAACTCAATTCCAAACATAAAGTCCAATTTAGTAACTACAATATCATAAGAAAAGATAGACTTGATGCGAATCGAGGTGGAGGCACCGCTATATTGATAAAAAATAATTTAAAGTACAACAATTTTTCAAACAACATTACAAATTCATTTAAATGTCTGGAAACATGTATAATTCGAATACCAATGATTGCAGATAGGGTAATATATATCATAGCTGCTTATTATCCGTCTGGCAACAACGATTCAAACATGAAAACGGAAATTAACAAGCTCTTTGAGTCTCTAGATATACAAAATCCCAATAACTACTACATTTTAGCCGGTGATTTGAACTCTAGACACACAGATTGGGGTAACCCTACAAATAACCCAAAAGGTAACAAACTAAAAGAATGGCTGACTGAAAACGAAATAGAGTACAGATGTAAATTTTATGCTTCAAATTCCCCATCCTTTCCTAGTACAGGGTCCTACTTAGATGTCTGCATTGCAGATTGTCGTTTGCATATTACAACACAAAATGACACTCTTAACTGTTTTGAAACCTTGGATTATGATAGTGATCATAATGCCATTCAAATTTATTGTTCTATGAATAATGAACAGCAAGATTTTTCATTTATCGAGGAAACTCAAATTCCAAAATTCAATTATAAAAAAACAAATTGGAAGAAATTTAAAAACAGAATAACAGCTAAATTGCAACAGCATACACTTATTCCAAATAATAGAAATCTAATGAATTCTGATATAGACTTGCACATAGAAAACCTTGAGAGAGTAATAGTGGATTCTATTGAAGAGACAACACCCAAATTTAAGAAAGTTGAACCATATTCCAAATTTAATAACACAATTATAAGAAAACTCTATTTAGAAAAAAGTAAAATACTGACTATCATAAAACGACATAATAGAATGGAACACATGCTAAATGAGTCGACACTTAATACACTAAAAGTTAAATTGAAATTAATTAAAAAACTCCTTGGCGAGAATATTTCAATTATTCTTAACAGGGATATACAGAACAAATTAACTAACCTCGATCCGAAAGATTCGAAACATATGTTTGGAGAAATAAAAAAGAATTTTAAAAAATTCAAACCCTTAAATCTACAAAGTATCAAAATACCATTAAACTCAGTGCAGTTACTGAATAATTTAGAAATTGACATAAGAAGGCTAGAAAAGGACAACTTAAATAATTATATTATACGCGATCAAGAGCAGATGTTGGATACTATTGGAGCATTTTTAGAGAATGTTCACTCCTATAAGGAGTTAAATATGAGCAATAATATACATTCACAAGTTAGCAATTTCTTCCTCGGATTTTTAGAATCAAAATTAGCATTTGACAGCAATCATGCTTCCGTAACAAATTTCAGCCCTGAAAAAACATCTAACCATTTAGATGAAAATCAAGCGGAAAATTATTTTATCACAAAGGATAAAATTATGTATATATTTCAAAATCTTAGGGGAAAATTATCGTCAGGTGTAGATAACATCCCAAATATTATTCTTAAAAATATACCCAATTTAATGATTTTTGAATATTGCAATCTATTCAATAATATGTTAAATAATTCATACTTTCCCTTATCTTGGAAGAGAGCCAAAGTTGTGATATTACCAAAAAAGGATAAAGATACGTGTGACCCAAAAAATCTTCGAGCTATAAGCTTGCTCCCCAATATAAGCAAAATTTTTGAAATTGCTATAAACAACAATATATATAAATTTTGTAAAGACAAAAACTTGATAAGCGATAAACAGTTTGGGTTTAAATTCAAACATTCAACAATTGATGCATTACATTTACTTACTTCCAACATCAACTGGAATTGGATGAGCAAACTCTGTACAGGAGCGTGTCTCATAGATATGGAAAAAGCTTTCGATACCATATGGATTCCAGGTTTGATATTCAAATTAAATTAATATAAATTTCCTTTCCACCAAATCATTCTAATTTATAACATGATAAGTGATAAAACTTTTAGATTGTTTCACCACAACCATAAGAGCAAAAAAACTTTCAAAGTAACAAATGGTCTTCAACAGGGGACTGTTAACGCGCCCATTCTTTTTAACCTGTTTATTTTAGACTTAATCAGCAAATTAGATAATATAATATCATTTGCTGACGATATTATAATACATCACGCGGATGATACAGTGGAAAAAATAAATCAAAATCTACAAACTTCTTTTGATATTGTAGAAAAGTATACTATTGATTGGAACATGAGAATAAACATACAAAAATGCGAAACAATTTTATTTAGACCTCCAGTGGATAGATGTAATACTAATATAAAAAGAAATTGGAAATCGTTTGGGATTAAATCTAATCTTAATAATTGTTCAATACCAAATAAAGAAATTGTTAAATATTTAGGTGTATATCTAGACAAATTCTTATATTTTAATAATCATGTAAATGAAATAATATTAAAGGCAAGAAATGCATTTTTTACGTATAAAAATATATTTTATTCCAGATACATAAAAACAAGAATAAAAATTATTATGTATCAATCCTTAATCAGGCCTATTATAACATATGCGTGTCCAATATGGTTTAATATTTCACCATCCTACATGGAGAAGATAAGGGTATTTGAAAGAAAATGCTTAAGGGCATGTACTAAACTTTATAGAACGTCACAAAGTGAATATGTAAAATACGTATCTAATAAAAAACTCTACAGTGTTACAAACATAATAAGAATAGATAATTTTATAATACATTTAATAAGAAATAACATTGTAAGATGTACATCTTGTAAAGAAAATAATTTAATATTGGCACCGTACTACACAAATGAAGATTATATAATTAATTCCTTACAAAAAGGGTACGTTTCGCCTGAGGCTTTTTTATACCTCGATAAAATGAGGATGATCCAAAATGAAAATGGCACCCCAGTATTCTATCACATATATAGACGTGCCAATATCAAAGCAGTTATTTGCAATAATACAGCAAATATTGATTTCAGATACAGCACCAGTACATCTAATAAAGATCTTTACATTTCGAAAAGATCAAAAACCAAAAAGTATTGGTGGCTATGTTAGTAACTTCTACATCTTTCTATTTTAACCCTTGACTTTTTATACCCTTTTGCTATTTATGTAATGTTTTTATCAAAATTTTTCATTACGAACAAAATACATAAAATAGTCTTCATTTGAAGTACGGAAAACATAAATTATTTTTTAAAAGAAAATATATTATTAAAACTAATAATACTAGAGAGCTCGGGTTAGGGACTATGTATATATATAATTAATATTATTATTGTTCACTATTGTTTATTATAGTTAAGAATTAATAAAGAATTTGTGTAAATAAACGTTTAAAAAAAAAAAAAAAAAAAAGTAGAGAAGACCGCAGGTTATTATTAGTAACCATTTACTTTTGAAAAAAAAAACAAAAAAATCACCTTTTTCTGAAATTAAAAAAACAGTTAAGTTTGACAGCATGCCACTCCCACAATTGGCAATAGTTTAACCTAATTTTTTAGCTACAAAACTGCGTTAAAAAATCGATGACAAAGATAAAAAAGGACTTTTGGCCAATGAAATCATAATTTCAGCCACAGTGCGACGGTGAAGATTATTATAATGAATTTAATGATGTCTGTAAAGTAAATGATAATTATGAAGTAACTAGAGGTAGTACTTTTGAAATTAATTATCATTAAAATAATAAATTGTGATCTTCAAACAAAAAAAAAAATACTCCTTGCTGCTCAATATTTTTTCCCATATTTTTTCTGAAATGGTTTTTTTATGTTTTTATGATTATTCTTTAATAAAAATAATAATAATAATTTCTAATATGACTTTTTTGAGTTCATTTTGAGGAATTTGTAATTTTTTGTAACTTTTTCATTTCTCAAAAACTTATTTTTTATGCACATTAAATCCTCCGACTCCTACTCCGTCACAAACACAACGACTCCGACTCGAACAATAAAAAAATTAATTTTTCTACCCTACTTTTACCGAAAACAAAAACAAAAAACAACATATTACCGTGGCTATGACTGCAGAAAAATTCAAACGATATATCATCAAATGGTTTATTCAAACTCTCTGCCTTAAAGTTTTTTCTTCTCCAGCTTATGTCTCTTTAAATGGTGAAATGGGTTGTTAATCTGGTATTTCTTTCGTAAGAAGTAATATTAGAAATTTGGTATCAGAGTGGAAAAAAACAGATGGATACACTCAAGACTATTTTAGATGGATGGTTTGTTTTTCTGAAGATGGACGGATGTACCTATTACAGAGCTAATTACTCTGCAGTTAATGTCGAGTTCATTGATGATATGAAAAAAGTCGCCAGCATGCTTTGGCGGTGAAGGAGCCTGAAGCGCATCATACCAGCAGTTATTTGCAAGAACTTGTTATGGACGTTCTAGTGGAATTTGGTATTTAGAAGCAACAGACTTTATGCATTGTGAACGATAATGCCACCAATACGGTCTGAACTGCCAATAAATTAAATGAAGATGTAGTGGCATATTGTTTTGATGGAAATGAAGCTTCCATTGAAGAAACTAACGACAATTTAAACGGATTTGTGGATGCTGCTTTAAATAATCCCCAGAGCCGTCACATGCGATGTGCGATGTACACATTGCAAGTGGTAATTCGTGATGGCTGGAAGATTGTCATACTAATAGGCTTATTGCAAAAATACGTAGTATCGTGGATTCTTGCAGAACATCAAAACTAGATGACATTTTGAAGCGGCGTGCCGGAAAAGGGGCAAATGTAGATCAAGCTATTTGATGGGGAAGTACTTGTTTGATGATTGAACATATCACCGAACTCAAACCTCTTCTTACTGACATGGCAAACCCTTCAGTAAGAATGACTGATGCGCAATGGATAGAAGTAGAAAAATTTGAATGTCTTCTTCGTTATACTTATACAGCAACCAAAATTTTCCAAGTCACACATTTAACTGCTAATATGTTATATAAAGAGTGGTGTAACCTTGTTTTCTGTTTTTCAAAAGCAAATCGTAAAATAGCTAAGGATTCGATGATACATAGAGAAAGCGCCCTCATTCATTCGAATGAAAAGTATACCGTTGAAAACTTTGTAGACGACGATTTTGAAAAATATTTAGACGAGCCGAAGCAGGCCAACCTTTGCCGCTTAGGTTTAGTAGAATGTAGCGGAGATTCGAAACTCCAACAGTCTTAGCTACATTTAAAATAGACTTTTACTAGGCATTAAACGAGGTAAATAGATTTGACCGTTCTTCAGACTTAGCCAAAAACATACAATTAAAAAGTGCCCTGAGATTATCCTGGGTGCTGCTCTGATCATGGCGGCTTAGCCACCGAAACAAGCGTACGCAGTAGCATTATTTTCTGCACTTAGAATCATCACATACGATTTGAGAGCATCAATTAAGCCAGATACTATTGAGACTACCCTATTTCTAAAGACAAATGCAGAGTAATTTTTTTTATTTTAGATTTTCTATTTGAAGTTTTGTTATTTTAAATTTTCGACGTTATAATATTTTATTTATTATTAAAAGAACTAATAAGAATAAAAAAATATTTGAAAATAAAACATTATATTTATTCACTTGCATCAATCACCCACATCATAATTATCACACTGTTTTTATAAATATATCCAATGGACATAGAGTGGTCCTTGAAAAATTTTAAATGCGATTTTGGGTATAGGCGGGCTCCAGTTTGTTACCTTTACATATAAAACTAATAAATGTGAACTTTGGAGGCAATCGGATAAAGAAAAGTCGTGCCTGAATTCGATTAAATTTTTCAAGTGTGTTTATATAGGGAAAATATGCCTTTTTTGAGATTTTACGAAAATTTCGTTCTATAGCTTAATTTTTCCGACAGGTTGTTGCAAGAATCGGGATCAGTATTATCTATTCAAAAAGCTATCAAAATTCAAAATCAAATAAAAATTCGCCAAGAAATAGCAAATGCGCCAGACCACTTTTGTGCCAAAAAAAAAAAAAAACTAGGTCATGAAATTTGATAGAATTTTTTTCAACTCAGAGAAATTGATTAAAGCCATAATTTTTCTGTCTCTATACTTATAAGTAATCAGATATGCAGTATTGTTTTATTACCACGTTATTAACCTATTGCGCATTGGCACCGAAAATGGGAAATTTTTTTGATAAAATTTTGAAAACTCCTTTTTCAAGTTCTAAAAAATTTTCTTTAACAAACTTTCAAAAAATGGATCCGGCACATCAGGGTTTTATTAAGTACATGTCGCAGATTAATTGTATTGAATTTCCCGTTGCCAGAATTTCTTTGACAGGGATTTTATTTTTGCGGATTTCGAGAAAAATGGCATTTTTTTAAAATATTCTGTAAATGTACTCTTTCTAAATACTTTGTATCAAAAATTCACCACTTTGCTTCTTTTAAATGTTATATTTTATCCTAATAGCTTAGGGTTTCGGAAAAATATGACCCCATTAACCTTTTTGGAATTGGGGTCACATATGACCCAAGCTAATAAAAGACAATTTATTCAAAAAATTCAGATATTTTGTAAGTGCTGTTGAATTTTTAGATGCTACGCTTAAAATATAATAACTAAATGTGTAGAAGTTCCGTTCCTAAAATTTGAGATAAATTTGAAAACGTTAACCCATTGTTTGCCAGGGCCAGCTTTGGATTTTAAGATATTTTTAAATAAAAATTACTGAAAACGAGTTTTTCTATTAAACTTGATGAAACCACTATTTAGAATTGAAGAAAAATAATTCGGTTAATTTTTATTTATTTAACCCTTCAGTGTTCCTGGGATCAAAATAATCCATTGTGATATATCTCTGGTGCAATTGTCTGCATATTGCTCGCGAATATAAATTTAAACAACTTTTAAGCAATTTTATTATAAAAGCATATTATTTTTAAAAACCACATATCTGTGGTCACAAGCAATAACCGCCTAACTCGAAAATCATGCTTTCGAGAAAAATAGCTTTTTATATAAATGTAATGGGGCTTAATTACGACTTAGGTAAGAATATCTGTGTTAATATCTTTTTAAAAAGCCGTGTTAGAGAAATGGGACTTTCACGTAACTATAAAGATTTTTTAGTAGAATATGATAGCATACATAACTCAAATCAGCGAAAATCATTCTTTCGCGAAAAATATATAAATGGAATGGGGCTTTATTACGACTTAGGTCAGTATGTTTTCATTAATAACTTTTTAAATAACAGTGTTAGAAAAATGGGGATTTCAGGTAATTATAAAGCATTGTTAGTAGAATATGATAGCATTCATAACTCAAATCGTTCTTATGTCGACTTAGGCGGTTATCGCTTGTGACCACATAAATATTATTTTCCAAATAAAATAAGAACGTTTTTGAGCTATAACTCAACATTGTTAAATTAAAATAGACTTTGTAGGGGAAGGATGTTGTTTTTTGCATGATTCTTTTATCTTGAGTAAAAACTGCTTTTCTTCTTCATTATTTGTCAACACGTTATTAAAATCTTTTATGAGTTTAACACATCTTTCGGCAGTATCGTTTACTACACATTAGTCCTTAGATTCCCATGTCGATGCAGGAAGTAATAAAAATTCTCAAGTAATACTAAAACTGCTGAAAAAATATTTAGTTTTCAGAGACACCAAATCGCATAAATCATTATTTATCAATGTTTCTGGGTGAATGAATTTTCTATTTTCGAGAGGCATAAGAAATGTTTGTATTTTTATCATTCGCCTTTATATAAAGGCTTGGTTTGAATGCGAAAATGCAATAAGAGCTCCGTTACATGATTTAAATTTTATAAAAGCAGCTCATGCTTATGCCGAAAAGGATTCATCAGTTTATCAAGAGTTGTTAAAAAAAAATGCAACAGCATTTGTGGTATTTGGACGAAGAAATGATGACATTAGCATTTTTTGACTCAAAAGTTGCACTAGAAGTGAAAGAAAAAATGGTTGATCGTCTAGATGCAGTAGAACCAGTTGTAGAACTTATCGAAAATAGAAAATTCATTCGCCCAGAAACATTGATAAATAATGATTTATGCGAAAAACTCGATTGCAGTAATTTTTATTTAAAAATATCTTAAAATCCAAAGCTGGCCTTGGCAAGTAATGGGTTAACGTTCTCGGATTTATCCCAAATTTTAGGAACGGAAGTGGTCTGGGGCATTTGCTATTTCTTGGCGAATTTTTATTCGATTTTGAATTTTTATAGCTTTTTGAATAGATCGTTTAATATTGACCCTGATTCTTACAACAACTTGTCGGAAAAATTAAGCTATAGAACGAAATTTTCGTAAAATCTCACATAAACTCATATTTTCCCCATATAAACACACTAGAAATTTTCAATCGATTTTCGGCGCGACTTCTTTTTATCCGATTACCCCAAAACTTCATATTTATTAGTTTTATATGGAAAGGTAACAAACTGGACCCGCCTATACCCAAAATCGAATTTATATTTTTTCAAGGACCACTCTATAAATATTTGCATCGGAATCACATTAAGTCTGATTCGAACTTAAAAAATTTCAGCGGATGAGTCGGTGTCGGGGTTGGAACTTTTTTTTTTTAATACTCCACAGCCCTGACATTAAGTGTGTTTTAATTTGCAATTTAATTCATTAATATATCGCACTGCGTAGCAAAGTTACATGAAAAATTTTGTAATAAGAATATTTTTCGCGCATAACAGGTTAAAAACTATTTTTTCCCCAAACAATTTTTTAATTGTTGGTTCTTCATATATTTATAAATATCCATAACTAAAATAGAAGAATATTTTAAGATTCTGTTTTCCTTGAATTAATGGACATTTTGCATACCGTTGTCCCCGCTGTGTGTCCCATTCAAATATTCAAATACGTATACGCGATGTAGAAAAGTCGCAAATAGTTTAATTAATCCCAGATCTGGGTCTGGAATTTTATCAAATTTCGTGAGCCTGTGTCATTATGCGGTGATACGGTAATACGTTGATATAAAAAATCGTATTCAAATATATATAACTCTTTATATATAATTCAATTTGGTTGCAAATTTTGCATGGCTGGGGTGCTGGCGCAAGTTGTAAATGGAAGTTAAACAATAAAAGAACGTCAAAAAAAATTACAAGAATCAAACTGCAAAAAAATATATATATACAATTTATAAAACCAAAAATCTTTAAAACAAGCCAAGTTTGAATTCAGTTAATTTTCTAATTGCAAAATGAATTTATGGCAGTTTTTCCAAAATAATTTAATATTTTAAGTTCGCCTTAATATCGCGGTGTTTTTTTTTTACATGACAAACTGTGGGGTTATCGCCCGACTTGTTATTTTTTTTGTATGCTGTCTTTTTTTTATAATTTAATATAATTTTTTTACATTATCTGTCAATCAGCTGTTAAGTCAGCTTTTGTGTTTGTTATTTATTCAATCAAAATCCATATGGTTTGTCATCCAAGTACATGTGTAAGTATGTCAGTTAATGTAGTTCATTCATTTCATATTGTACAGCTTGACTATGCAAATCTCAATCTTGATAATGTTTTATTATTGTCATACAATTCGTTTGTTAATTATAGCCGATGTTAAAATACTGATAAAAAAAAACCGCCACGTTGCTGTGATCCATATTAACAGATTGAAAAATAAAATTAATTAACAAATTTTTATGGCGGTGGCTAAATATATGACATGATTATATCCTTTTTCAAAAAAAAAAATTTTACTTATTAATGTGCTAAGATATCCGTGAATTAATTACCAATTAATGGGGAGCCTTTATTGTGACTTATAAAAAATGGCATATAATCGATATGAAATTGTTATTCATTTTCTTTACTATTTTTAATATTGTCTATGAGTAACCTATCATCTATATATCAAAGATTAGCGTGATTAACGTGATTGACTGATTCATCAAACTTTTCGAGCTAGAAACTTGGAATTCTGAATTCCACTAAGACAGCATTTTTAGAAATTGTTACATTGAGGGTGTAAAAACGGCAAAAAGGGACATTGGGAACATTTGAGTATTCTTAAAAGCCGAATTTAAGAATATGAAATTTTGTGAAAAACCTTGACAGTGCCCAGCGCTCAAAATTCGATTGCAAATTCTAGGAAATTTTATTTTTTCATTCAATTTTTTATTTATAAAACACTTATAAATGTTTAAATAAAATTCATTAAATTGTGAACTTTTAAATAAAATTCATAAAATTTCATTATAAATATATATTGAACACACGGAAGAAATGGGCTTGTTAATAAATAATTTTATAAGAGCCTAAATGTATGCCAATCAATTTTGGCATCGTATATTTTTTTAATTATAACTTAAAGATGTGTTTTATGTATGCATTGGTAGCATCCTTAAATGATTAATACTCCAAAAAATTCACCAGATTTTGCACATATGTAAAGTCAGAATTTTTAAATGGTAAACTTTTTTTTAAAATCGGTTGGTAACTGAAAGTTCAGGAGATGTCAATGATGTCAAAATGATATTTTTTCGCTAATTCTGACAGAGTGGGGGGGGCCATAACGGTAAAAAAAATTGTACATTGTGTACCTTCTAAACAAATGAATCCATTCCACTAGAGATGCGAATATCAGATGAAAGGAAAACTTTTGAAAATTCTGATTTTAAGGGGTAAAAACAGCCCACAGCTATAAAATGGTTCATTTATGTATCTTCTTTACAAACAAATTTACGAATATGAAATTTGATATGCAGATTCCACCAGAGACACGAACATCGGTCAAGAATACCATTTTTATATATTCGAGGCTTTACAGAGTAAAACAGGCCCAAAAATGGCAAAATTTATACTTTTTAATTGGTAAAATTTCATGCAAAGTTACGTTTTTTTTTTTTTTTAAATACCATTTACTTAAAAAGAACGTTTTCTTAAAAATATTCCTCGTCTTAAAAACAATCTTTTTAACGAAAAAGTAGTTTTCCTTAAAAATTATCTAATATTTTCTTAAAAAGGAAAATTTTCTAAAAAAAAATCGCAGTTTATTAAGTATTTTAAAAGGCATCTAAAAGAAAATTTTTTTTATAAATATCTTTCTGAGAAAAGTAAATTTTCTTAAAAGATATCATATCGTATCTTAAAAAGAACTTTTTCTTAAAATTTACATTTTCTTAAAGAGTACGTTTTTTTAAAGAGCAAATTTTCCTAAAAAAGTACCTTTTCTTAATAAAAGTACGTCTTTTAAAATAGAACCTTTTCCTTCCATTTTTGATTTTGTCGATATGAATTTTTGCGATTTTATATATTGGCGATTATTGATTTTGGCGATTATTGACTTCTGCGATTATTGTTTTTCGCGATTTTCCGTTTTGGCAATTTTTGATTTTAGCGATTTTTGTTATTTTCCGCTACTACTCACATTGGTAATAAATGTACTTGTGAAAAGTTTAAAGACTGTCATTTTCAAAGCACTTCATTGGTCCGATCCATCCATTTTTTTTCAGACTATTCACATTAATAACTCATGAACTCTGGCAAAGTTTCAAGTCTTTCATTATTACAGTACTCCAGATTTATGACACTTAATATATAACTTTGGAATAGTCTAAAAGGATGCACATAGGCTACACATTTTTTGATTATTTTGTAGGGCGTGGCACCTCTCATACAAAGTAATAATTATGGCCGTGCTTCCGCACGGGTTTGGCAGTCACACTCTCGCCGCTCAGTTGTCGTTAACTTATTTGTAATCGCCGCACAAAACATATTTTTTGCAGATCATTCCGATATTTCACATTTTGATGGATAAGATAAAACGCAAAAATTCTATAAAAGTATTGCGCAAACATTGCAAGATATGTATGCAGTATGCAAATTTTCATTTAAAAAGATATTTCGTAAAAAAACATTAAATAAAAATATCTCAAAAAATTCACAATTCGCTTTAGGGCGCAAGTTCATTTTTTTTTTTTTTTTTTTTTTTGAAAAATTGGGGCATTTGTTCATTTTCTTTGTGCTTTTTTAAAAATTCTTTGGGGCTTTTGTTTATCGGGAACTTATTCCCCAATTCTTTGGGGTTTTTGTTCATTTTTTTGGGGGGCTTTTGTTCATTGGGGCCTGAGTTCGCAGCGCCATAAAAACCATCAAAAACAACAATTTTCAAAATCAAAAATGGAGAAAAATAAAAAATCGCTAAAATCGAAAATCGCAAAAACCAAAAATCGCTAAAATAAAAAATTGTTGAATGATGTTCTAAATTCAAGGCCAATAGTTATTTGCTGACTGATTTAATTTGGAAAATTCACATTCTTCTCATGCGCAGCTATATGTAGCTTGTTCCAGAGTAGGAACGCCGAAAGATTTAATAATTGTTGCACCGAATGAAAAACCAAAAAAATATTATATATCAGCACGTATTTAAATAAAAAATATAAAATATATAAAATAAAATTGTTTAATTACACAATACAAACTTCGTAGCAAAAATTGATTATGAAATGTCAATAAGTCTCGGCAAGTCGTAGCGAATCGCGACAGTATTATAAAGTCTGTAAGGACTTAATCCATAGACTAAAAAAAAAAAAAAACACCAAACACCAAACCCTTCCAAAAATTCCCGTTGCACTGTGTGAGTAGAGCAATTTGTTTTTAATATAATCAATACTGTGTCAATTAAGTGCTTTGACTTAAAAAATAAAAAATAAGTAAGAAAACAAAATAGTCGGTATAGACCGACTGTACGGTACCCTATACTATGCGGCTTGAGACCCTATATCTTAGGTCCAACAAATTAGATATTAAAAATTAGTAAAAACCTTCGGATATGAAAAAGTTCACATCGGATAATATATTAATATGGTCAAGAAATGGACCGATCCTGACCATATTTGGCAAAGATACTTATTTTTGCAAAAATATATGCAAATCAAATTTGAGAAATATATCTGTGCAGTATTTGTGCAATACTGATAAATTTATGGCAATTTAAGTCAATTTCATAGGGGCCATTTGCATGGGAACTAGTTCTGAACATAAACTGATTTTCGCCGATTTCAATAGGGTTCCTTCTATGGCCGGTAGAAGCTTAGATACTAAATTTTATCAAAATACATTCATACTTGCGACCTGTAGTTCGATTAGAATGCAGACAAGGACACAAGGACAGACCGACGGACACACGGAAGGACGAAAATCAACCCAGAAAGCAATTCTGAGTCGATCGGCATAATAAAAGATGGGCCAATGTCAAATACTTTTGGTTGTTGCAAACATCAGAACAAAACCATTATAACCTAACCACATACATAGTGGTATAGTGTATAAATAAAATATTGCTAACCGAATTTAGTTACCGAAGTTCGAGTTGATAACAATTTAAATTCTGTTTACAGTTAGTATTTTATCACAACAGAAAATTATTAGGTGATATTAAAATTCTGTTGGCGCAATCGAATCTGTAGTTGTTAAACTTTTGAAGAATTCGATTGGCGCATTTTTTTTGGTGTATATCTTTTGTTTGTATTAATATTAGGCAAAATATCCTACTTAGATGTTAATTTGAATAGAAAAATCTAATTTTATTTCAGTGAAATATTAGTAATTAAAGCTTTTTTATGGCACTTTTTTAAAATCAAAAATGCCTGATGCCTGTTTTACTGTATGTTTGTGAGCTATTTGCGAAATGTGATACAATTAGTAAAAGGAAATTGAACGTTGCATTTAACAACATAATCAGATATGTGTATGGACTTATAGACGTTCTAGTGTATCTTTGTTTTCATGGCAGCTATATGGCGTTTCTTTAGATAATCTTTTAAATATAAGAGTTTTATCTGTACGATAAACTTTATATTTCAGATATAAGCAGGGGAAAATGAATGAGATCAATTAGATATAAAAGTTTAATATCGGAGTGGCATTTCTACATATTCGCAGTATCTTTCTGGAATTCTATACCCCATAGCTCTCAACTTTTAAGTAACGCACGAAAATTTAAAGAAAATATTTTTAAACTGTGTTCGGCATAACAATTTAAAACATTAAATATTATTTGATATTATAATACATTTGATTAAATTAAATTTCAAATATTTCAACTTTATTCTTTAATTTTAATCTTATTGTTCTTTGCCTTTTATATAAAGAAAATTTGTAATTAGTTAAGTTATTAATTTATTAATGATTTTATAATTTTAAATACATTCAGTTCCATACTGCAAAATAAGACTTTTAGTCTTGTGTATGGAGCAGTTCCAATAAACAAATAAATAAATAAATAAATAAAGCGTTATCTATGTATCACGTTTTATTTTTATTTTATATTTTTCTTTTTTAGTTTTTCGTCTTTCATTTTTCATTTTCCATTTTTTATTTTTCGTTTGTCATTTATTCATTTTTTATTTTTATTTTTCATTTTTCATTTTTTATTTTTCATTTTTCATTTTTCATTTTTTATGTTTCATTTTTTGTTTCATTTTTTGTTTCGTTTTTTATTTTTCATTTTTCCTTTTAATTTTTTATTTTATATTTTTCATTTTGCGTTTTTCATTTTCCATTTTTATTTCGCATTTTTTATTTTTTATTTTTCATTTTTCATTTCTTACTTTTTCCTTTTTCATTTTTTATTTTTTAGTTAACATTTTTCATTTTTCATTTCACATTTTTTATTTTTCATTTTCTATTTTTCATTTTGCACTTTCAAACAGGTTATTACCTATCATAATTTTTTCACCAATACAATCATAAATCACACCGATTTTTTCTTAGGCTCACATGTTACGCTGATTTTTCTTACGCTCACATCTTACGCTATTTTTGTGATTGCATTTGGAAATAGAAATTTACCCCCCTGCGCATATAGATGCTTATACATCAATAAGAGCCCATTTACACTATGAAAATTTCATTACATTTTTCATGCAATTCTGCCATAAAAGTTGCATGCAATTCCTTAAATGCAATTTTAAAATACATAATTTTTTTTCGTATGTATTCTTATGTAGTTACAAATGAACAACTAAAGTCGATTTTCCGATAGAATGTCAAAAAATTCCAAGCGTTATTGCAAGCAAATCTACAGTGTAAGAATACATGATTTTGAGTAGCAACTTCAAAAGAGAATTAAAAAAAGTTGCATGAAAAAATAATCGAATATTATTTTTAATCCACTATTATTTTTAAACCTTAACTTTGAAAATAAAAAATATATACTTATACATACCAAGAAAGCTTTGACGAATATTTGTTTCAAATTTCAACATAAACATACACATAACAATAGAGATTGATTTTTTTTAACGTTACAATACAATTTAGTAAATAGATATTCATCATACGAAAGAAACTGAATCAAAATATATCCATTGAATAAACGCATACTGCATACATACTGCGACGCATTATGGATATGCTGGAAAAGTCTATAGAAATAAAAATCTCAACTAAGAAGATCATCAATACAAATTAAAACTTTAGAAATATGAGTAGTAGGGGCATTGGCAAATAATCGTATGCATATTAAACTCAAAACATAATGAACAAACAAAAGTACATGAACTCGCATACTTATAGTTTGTGGAAGAGGTATTAAGATCATTGTGCATGAAATAAATACGATTATTTTGCATATAAAATACGGCATAGACTATGAAGTTGTATACACGTGTATGTCCATGTTCGTATGTTGTTATCAATACCACATGCTGAGCAGTTCAGGAAATTTACATATCTTTCATACTGTGATGAATGATGTACTTCAATCTCATATGAATAGAATAACATAAACTTACTTTAAATCTTAATTTCAAAATGTTCATTAGTAATTTTGCAATGTCATAGTTGTCCTACTTAAGTCTTAAGAAGTAATACTAAATCTAATTCAAAATAGTAATAGCAATCAAAATGAATTCTGAAATCTTAAATAACTGTTAAATTTATTATGTTGTGTTAATAAAGTTATCAGCCTTTGTAGGATAATGTCAGCAATTATTTTCTTTTTTGATTCATCATGAATAAAAACAGCTTTACTGGAGGAGGAAAGTACCAGATCAATATAGTGAAACCTACAGTTAAATTACGAATAGAATAATTTTGTATTTTTCCAAAAAAAGACCGTTATGACTATTTCGAAAGTTATAGTGTGGAAAATAAAATTGTTTCTTTATTTTTAAATATCGTATCATATTTAAGTCATCAATTATAATTGCAACGCTGGGCGTGCCACCTCCCATACATGGTAAATACATATCATCATATATCTAGAGTACTATGGAGGCCAGAATCTTGAAACTTTCTGCGCGTTAATCGGTTGTTAATGTGAGTATTCATTGAAAAAATGGACAGACTTAGGTTTGTGGGCATGGCACCTCCCATACAAAAAACAATTATCTGGATTACTATAAACCTGGCAGTCTTGAAACTACGTGTGAGTTCACGAATGATGAGTGTGAGAAGTTATGTGAAAAATGGGCGGGACCAAACCAGTTGGCGTGGGACCTGTCATACAGAGATGCATAGAAACAAGTTATATGGCAAAACATCGTTTGCCGGGTCAGCTAGTTGAAAGGTAAATATGATTAAAGCTTTAGAGGAAGGAAAATTCATGCGTATAATTGGGCAGCTCTTCGGTGTAAATAAATCGGCTGTATTTCGTATTGCATTATGATTTCAAAAGTACTGAAAGAAAATCCACGCGCCAAGACCGTCATATATTAAAATTGGTCGAAAACCGACGAGAAAAAATTGTATATTCCAACATGGAAGCGATCCAATTCACTCAAGCTGTTTAGCTCGCAGCTTTCTAATATAGAATGAGTGCATGTTTTGGATTGGCTCTCACAATCTTCTGATCTCAAGTCTATAGAAAACCCATGGGAGGAGCTTCTTGATAGGGAAGTTAAGAAGAAAAATCCGAGTAATCTACATAAATTGAAATCAATTTTGAATACAACATGGAACTAAATATCCCTTAACACCTTATATGCCTTCCACATTACAAGAAATATTAACATACTAGCAGATACCAGCCCTCGAAATTTGAGTAAAAGTTCTAGGAAATTTTATTTTCTCATTAAGTAAAGACCCTAAAGGTATGCTAATCAGTTATAGCCAATTCTCAAATCAACACAAAAAAACAAATTCATTTTTATTATAAACACATTAACAAATTTAATAAACCCACAAATAGCATTGTATAATTTTATGTACGTGTTAGTAGCAACTTTAAATGCAATTTACTAAAAATAAAGAAAAATAATTAAAAATTTGTAAATCTGGTGAATAGCTTAAAAGAAATACCTTTCAAATAATATACGTTTGGTCAAAATCGGGATAAAATGGTAGAACAAAACATCGGTCATAAGAAATGGCCTATCCTATTAATATTATAGATAATGGCTGCGCTACAAAAAATTGTTTTAAGTATAGTTTCATAAGAAACAAGCATCAGCTCGAAGTCATTACATCATATGTCACTAAGTGGCCAGGGTATAATGAATATTTGGTATATTCAAAGTTTTTACGTTTAATAAATTTTTTCCTTCCCATGTAAAAAAAAAAAAGCAAATTTGAGTTACATCCTTTCCACATTAAGCCAACTTTTGAACTTAACTTATTTATATGACATTAAATTTTCATAATTGAAGTTTAACTGTTTAAACATTTATTATTGCTTATGATATTAAATATAATAATATTAACTAGCAACAAATTCTAGGAAATTTTATTTTTTCTTTAAGTAAAGACCCTTAAGGTATGCTCATCAATTATAGCCAATTCACAAATCAACACAAAAAACAAACTCATTTTTATTACAAACACATTAACAAATTTAATAAATACACACATAGTATTGTATAATTTTACGTATGAGTTAGTAGCAACTTTAAATGCAATTTACTTAAAATAAGGGAAAAGAATTAAAACGTTGTATATCTGGTGAATAGCTAAAAAGAAATACCTTTCAAATAATATACATCTGGTCAAAATCGGGATAAAATGGTAGAACAAAACATCGGTCACAAGAAAGCGCCTATACTATTAATATTATAGATAATGGCTGCGCTACAAAAAATTGTTTTAAGTACAGTTTTATAAGAAACAGGCATCAGCTCGAAGTCATTATATTATATGTCACTAAGTGGCCAGGGTATAATGAATATTTGGTATATTCAAAGTTTTTAAGTTTAATAAATTTTTTCCTTCCCATGTAAAAAAAGCAAATTTGAGTTACATCCTTTCCACATTAAGCCAACTTTTGACATCATATTTTCATAATTTTAGTTTAACTATTTAAACATTTATAATTGCTTATGAAATAAAATATAACAACATTAATTCCGGTCTGCAATTATTTCAGTTTCATTCAAACTTTATCAAACAAAATTTAAGATGAATTTCTGAAATAAAAATTTTCCTATATCAACACGAAACTCAAATGTAAAGCCGCAAAATGAGAAATTACTTTTTATATCATAATAAATTATAAAAAAAAATCATGTGAGTTCGATCACAGGGGAGATGTTTAAACATCTAGTAATTAAAGATTTTTTATGGCACTTTTTTATAATCAAACAGAAAGCGTCACAAACGTATCACTTATAGCAAATAACTGCAGGGCCTCTGCTAATATAAAAATATTTATTATTATATACTAGAGGACCCCTGATGCTCCGCAGCATTATATTATATTATATTATATTAATTTTTATAATATAATACAAAAATTTGCCAAGAGAAGTTAACGTACAGTAAAAGTAAAGTTGATTGTCCACGCATAACTTTCCTCAAACCCAACGAATTTAAGCAGTTAATAGCTTAAAAGAAGGAGCTTGATCCACTGAGTGTTCTTAGACAGCCTACGTTAATTAGAACTCTAGTTGTAGAGGTTTGAGAGAAGAAAAATATTGAAAAAAATCTTGAATTCATTTATTCATAAATTCTTATAATATATATAGCAATATGCCAAAAAAAATCAACTTTTTCATTTTCAAGCTATGAATCCCGAATGATTTTATATATTTCGGGGTAGAGTCAGGTACCCTACTTGCTTATTAGAATGCCCCTCACTTGTCCTAAAACGGATATTTAGGGTGGCCCTTAAAACTTGGATTTTTTGACTTTTTATGAATTTAACGCATTATTTATGTTAATAGCTAAAAAATCAATGTTTTTATATATTGAATAGTTAGCTTGGGTAGTAATCTTCCATTTTTGGTTTTTTTTGGAATAATACACTGAAAAAAAAAAGTGGCAACAACAAAAATTGGAAGTAAGAAAATACTACTTCTAACATTTAGCGCGGCACAAATTGGGCTGAATATTATGGCTTGCCATGCAACACAGTTGTTAATGACATTAAAATCTAAAATTCTGCCGTGGTGCTTGGCGATCACATTTTTCGTTTACAAGAAAATTAGGAAAATGTAACAAAAAAAAGGCGAAAAAATGAAAAAAATGGGGTTTTTGACCTTCATTCACTTGTAACTTTTGAAGTAGGAGTGTTATCTTCAAGCACCACCGCAGAATTTTAGATATTTTAGTCATCAACAACTATGTCTTCTCCCAAGGCATAGTATTCAGCCGAATTTGTGCCGTATTACAAACAGTGCAGCCTATTTTCGACAAATTTTATTAATTGATTAAAAAAACAGGGTGAATTTTTAAAAAAAACGTAAATTTATGCTACTGAAATTAGTTATACATTATTTATTAAGAACATAGACACAGTTTTCACTTTGGGAAACAAAATTCCTTTCCATGTGATAAGTAAATATACTTATATTTCATTTACTATTGTGATAAAGCGGCAGTAGATATGAATTTATTTCTAATGCCGGAATCGAATTCAGAAGGTCAAAATACGTAAGGATTAGTTTCTGGGTCTTATTTTTTTTTTTTTTTTTTTTTGTGGGGTTGTGTTATCAATCTCTTATTATCTGTTCTAAAATGATTTACTAAATAAAAAACAGACGAAAAAATAAACGTCAACAGTCGTTTACTTTACTTTCAATAATGCAATAAAATTGATAATATTCAAAAGTTGTCATTACCTTGTCTTCCTCAAATTATTTCATTGTAAATAGTCCGTTACAAGTTTTTTATGTTATTGTTTTTTTATTGTTTTTCTTTGTATCAATGCTTTTATTTAGAACATTTTTTACTGATTTACTCTTATTTACTCTCTTAGAATATACAAATAATTGATAAGAGCATCTTTATTAGTGTGATCAATAATATCAGAATTGCATGCTAATTATTGCATAGGTGCAACGATAATAATTTGTTATTATCTTTTATAATTTATTCTTAATTGATTAACTGAAAGTCAAGTAAAAAGAAAGTGGTTTTTTAATTTTTTTTCCAATTCTGTTTTCTTTAAAAATTGTTTAAAAATGTATCAAATTTGTAAAGCTTCTTTAAATTGTTTATATAAAGATACTTACAGTCATTTAAAATGGAAAAATGGTTAAACTTTTATTGTTAAAAATATAAATGCGCTCTGTACTTACGATAAAGATAAAATTTTTGAATTTTTAAACGAAGTAGAAGGTCCTCTCGAAAGAAGAACAGTGCTACTGAAATTTGATTACTTTAAATTGCAATGCACCAAAAAGTCTAAAGAGGTCTTTTTAAACCTTCAATTCGATGGCATATGCAAAAAAGTTGATTGGTTTAAAAACCGTTTTAGCAATCCCGAATTCATAGTAAAACTTACGGAAAAAAATATATTACAGCTAAAGAGTCAGCTTAAATTTTGCAAAGCAAACAACAATATCATTGAATCAAAACAAAATGATATTGCTATCTACAAGATGTTGGAAATGCCAGTCAGTTATACTAAAATCGTGGAAGTAATGCGGCTTAACAGAAGTACTTCCCTTAGAACAATTTTTCGATTAAAGGATAAGTTTAATTATTTGGTTGAATTATCGACAGCTAAAATGCTAGAACAAATACTGAAAAACGGTAACAATTTTACTCTCCATCATGACGAGACAACTATAGGAGTGCATAAACTTCAAGCTTTTGTTTTAACAGCCATAATGGAGAACGAATTCCATGAAATTTTAATCGGAATTGAAAAAGTATCTACAAAAGGAACACATTATCAGTTGCAGGTATTGCTCAGCTGTTTAAATAGAATGGACAAACTCTTGCAATTAAATCACTGCTTTGTACATGCCTCTAACAATGTTTCCAAAGACACCATTGAAGCACTCAGTAATACTTGCAATGAATTCGTTTCCAAAATCAAAAACATTGCAAAAGTTATGAATTTAAAAAATGGTGCTTATCACCCTATATCCGCTGATTTCAGAAACTTTCAGACCGAAATGGAAATTTCCCACCCAAAAAGCATTGGTGATTTGGCAGGCCACAGGTTCATGTTCAATTTGCGTTTAACACAGTCAAGCTTAATAATTTGAAAAAATATGTTAACATTTTCCAAACGGTTTTAGCGGCTGCGAAAGATTCAATGTTAAAAAGATATATCGATAGACCTGTAGATGATGTATACTCATTCCACAGTAATATCAATCTGGAGAGAGTGTTTGCGATGGCGAAGAGGAACGAGGATATGGCACCTCATAAAGAAATATACACCAGATGTCAGCAAGTAAAGGCCCGGCGAAACAAATGCATTCACTTCCTTTTCGATATTTTGCAGTTCTATCCAACGAAGCAAGATATGGAAAATGGTGTGAAAATAATTAAAAAGGTTTTTCAGGAAAATAAAAAATGGAATGCTAAGGAACGAATAAAGAGATTGGAAGAGATGGAGAGCAAACAACAAGTAAAAAAACGACGTACGGAGAATAAAGTCCTATTTCTAAATTTGCTTGATGTGAATGAGCCTATGGAATTATTTAATTTATTAAATGAACTATCTTATGTCGATGTACAGAGTAATCGGATAAAAATTCTTAAAAAGCAAATAAACATGTTGAGAGGTTTAAATTATAAATATCATGGTGAAAAAGCTTGGCAAACAGAAAATTTGGGTTTAGACCCAACTCAAAGAAAAGCTAAAGAATTTGCACTATTATGTAGATCTCTAAAAATTTAAATAATAAAATAAATTGATGTTTTTTAAAGTATAAATAATAAAGATTTCTGTTAAATACAATTCTAGTAAAATAACTAAATTTTTTTTCGCAAAACTAAAAATGTAAACTTTAGTGACCATTTTAGTAAAAGTTACATACATATTTTAATATAAATTTGGTACTATTTCATTATCTTATAGATCTTTTATTTCTCATTCGCTTATTTTTCATCTGATTTTCAAGTTTTTTGATGTGTAAACATCTATACGCGCAGGGGGGTAAATTTCTATTTCACAATACAATCACAAAAACAGCGTAACTCATATCGGTGTGAGCTGAAGCAGATAACGCTGTGTGACTTATGATTGTATTGGTGAAAAAGTTATGATATAACATTATTTTTTTATGCCACTTTTTTAAAAGCGTCATCTATGTATCACTTATATACGTTTATATTGGGACATGTTTAACGTTTACAGCAAAGGGTTGTTGAATTAGCTGAAACAGTTTTTGCTATAAGTGATACATAGATGACGCTTTCTGTTTGATTTTAAAAAATGACATAAAAAATCTTAAATTACTAGATGTTTACACATCTTCCCTGTGATCGGACTCACATGATTTTTTTTTGTTTGTTGGAAAGGTATTTAAATTACCTTTCTAATTGTTGAATTTTGTTAGTACAAATTATTGCCGCTAGATGGCGTAAAATTCATTTTTTTTGAAAAATGCATCAAAACACCCTGTATTTGCAAATATTTTGAGTTCATATGTTCTGCAAAAGTACTCGCCATATGATTTCCTACAAAGTTTGACAAACAACATTTGGTCGAATTCTGGAAATTTAACGGTCAAAATTTTGATTTTCTTCAAGAAACTAAAAATAACGGTAATTTTGTAAATAACGGAATTATAAAAAAGTCGCGGAACAAAAGTTGCTTCTGATATCCTAAAGAAACATTTTCAACAATAAAAAAAGTTCTTTTTCGCAAAAAGTCAATTTTGGCATATTGCTAAATATATAAGATTATTTCAAGTGGTTAATTTTTCAGTTTGGTTTGGTTAGAATGACTTTGTGCTGCTGTTTGTAACTACCAAAAATATTTTACCTAGACCCATCTTTTATTATACCGATCGAATCAGAATCACTATCTGATTCGATTTAACGATGTCCGTCCGTGTGTCCGTCCGTCCGTCTGTGTGTCCATGTAAACCTTGTAATCAAACTGCAGGTCGCAAATATGAGTATTTTTTGATGAAATTTGGTATATAAGCTTTTATCGGCATAGGCTGAACGCTATTGAAATTGGTGAAAATCGGTCCATGTTCAGACCTAGCCCCCATACAAATGAACCCAATGAAATCGACATAAATTGCCATAAGACCCAAATTATATGCAATTTTTATGCGTCTATTACATCCTCTAATGAGTAGTCCAAAAATTATCCCTATGGGACAACCCCTTACTCATAGGCCCCATGTAGAGCTGCTTCCCGATCTGCACTTAAATCTATCAAAAAAAAAAAATATTGCACTGGTTCTTTTCAAATTTTGTTTGTATATATTTTTGCAAAATACAAGAGACTTTACCAAACATGATCAGGATCGGTCCAATTTTAGGCCTAGTGCCCGTATAGATATAGCATCCGATATGGACTTTTTCATATCTGCAGCCAAAAAAAAAATAATAAAAATCGCACTCAATTTTGGTTTATGCTTATTTTCTATGTCCAGTTGGCTTAAGAGATAGGGTCTCTAAACGTATAGTCGGTCTAGACCGACTATAATTTTCTTATTTGTTTATTTTTCATTTTTTCATTTTTCATTTTCAATTTTTTATTGTTTATTTTTTATTTTTAATTTTTCATTTTTAATTTTTAATTTTTAATTTTTAATTTTTAATTTTTAATTTTTAATTTTTAATTTTTAATTTTTAATTTTTAATTTTTAATTTTTAATTTTTAATTTTTAATTTTTAATTTTTAATTTTTAATTTTTAATTTTTAATTTTTAATTTTTAATTTTTAATTTTTAATTTTTAATTTTTAATTTTTAATTTTTAATTTTTAATTTTTAATTTTTAATTTTTAATTTTTAATTTTAATTTTTAATTTTTAATTTTTAATTTTTAATTTTTAATTTTTAATTTTTAATTTTTAATTTTTAATTTTTAATTTTTAATTTTTAATTTTTAATTTTTAATTTTTAATTTTTAATTTTTAATTTTTAATTTTTAATTTTTAATTTTTAATTTTTAATTTTTAATTTTTAATTTTTAATTTTTAATTTTTAATTTTTAATTTTTAATTTTTAATTTTTAATTTTTAATTTTTAATTTTTAATTTTTGATTTTTAATTTTTAATTTTTGATTTTTAATTATTAATTTTTAATTTTTAATTTTTAATTTTTAATTTTTAATTTTTAATTTTTAATTTTTAATTTTTAATTTTTAATTTTTAATTTGTAATTTGTAATTTTTAATTTTTAATTTTTAATTTTTAATTTTTAATTTTTAATTTTTAATTTTTAATTTTTTATTCTTCATTCTTCATTTTTCATTTCTTTTTTCATTTTTCAAAACGTTTTTATAACGCTACTCGCACCCTCATTTTATCTCTAAACACTTCCTTATCTTTTCACTATTACAATCGTACCTCACACCGTTTTTGTCTCACTCTGTTTTTGTGATTGTATTGTGAAATAGATTTTTACCTTCCTGAGCGTATAGATATTTACACATTAGAAAAATCACATTCAATTTTTCAGTAAAAAATCAAGTTTTGTATGATACTAGCTGTTTTTACCCGGTCTTGCCCGGGTTTCGAAGGCCTTTGACTTGGTAAATGGTTCACTTAGCTTACCAGGCGCTGAGTACTTAGTCCCCAGTGAACAAATTCGCCAAAAAAAAATGAGCTTTCTCCCCAAAAATTTTTATGAGATTGGGGAATTTGTTCATGATGAAAAAATTCCAAAATGTTTACGTTTTTTGGGGAGTAAATTCATTTTTTTTTTTTCAATTTAAAGTTGTTTTTACCATTGAAAAGACGACTTCCTTGATAAAGTCTACAAATATAGACGAAACGTTTGAAAATATGTATAGAAACCTTGTTTTATTTACACTGAATACTTTAGGCCTTATTAGCTCAAATAAATTAATCAATTTAAAATATTTAAATACTTGGACAAATAACAAAATGAGAAGTTAAAATTTGGTGATTTTTTAAATCAGATGTTTTTTTATGAGACGCTACAGCAAAAATGCTTCGAAACCGCTTTAAGTTTTTTTTTTAATTTATTTTTTTTTGTAAATTTTAAATATAACGGAATCATTTGCAAATTAAAGGAATCAGAACTTTTAAAAATTGAATTACCGCATTCAATAAATGATCATCATTGAGCATAGACATCATATTTATAGAGGCTTCAAATATGGAAAATGAATGCGACGTTTAGAATTGTGCCGCAAGGTTGCTTTAAGCAACTGCTTATAGTATATGTGTGACATATTGGATCAACAGGTAATTATTGCACATACGTAGATAAAATTTATCAACGAGCTGTGTTCTGCGAGCGAGTCTCGTCCGCTTCCGCGCGTTTGACAGCTACACCCATGCTAGCGCGCATTTGTCGTCAACTTATTTTAATCGTCAAAATATATTTTTCACATCATTGCGATATTTTAACTGAGCTGGGTTCTCGAGCGCATCACAGGCACACCAGTGCTGCCGCGCAGTTGTTGTCAACCCATTTTAATTGTCAAATTATATTTTTCAGATCATTCCGCTATTTTGGCTAAGCTGTGTACAACGAGCGCGCCGCGTCGCGTCTGCGTCCGCGTACCGAAATAATACTATTGAAAAGAATACAGATTTTAAATACGTTTATTACAGGACATATATTGATAACAGTTTGGGGAAATTGTTCATTTCATTTGGGGACCTTTTTTTAAAAATTTGGGGATTTGTTAATCATGAAGTTATTCCCCAATTTTTGGGGGAATGAGCTAATTTTTTTTTTTGGGAACTTATTCATTGGAGACTTACCGTTACAACTAACTTTGTTTATACATGGATTATTTTGATGTCTTAAAGTTACGAATTTTAGCTATTCTATTGCAAATAGTTCATTTTCCACTTTCACAACTCATTCATATAGTGAAAAGATGAAATGGAAATATTTGTAATAGGTTGCTTTCCAATATAGCCAAAAGACGAGAAGGAAATAAATGTAATATTTTATTTTCCAATGTAATTAAAAAGGCAAGATGGAAATATGTGTATGAATTAAGCTCATCGGAGTAATCCTACAATGGTAGTCAACTTGTATCTGTTCACCCATGAAATAAATCTGCACTACTTTTGGGGTGTTGCAACTCATATAATAAAAAAGGCAAGACGGGAATATTTGTAATAGGATGATTTACAATATTTATTTCATAATGGTGCAAACTAAAGAGTAGTAAGTTTATGCACGAAGTCCATTGAAAAATTAAAATATGTTAACAAACACTAAAAGCGTATATAGATAATTAAAAGAGGGCGTGGTAGATAAAAATATATGACGACCTTTCCTGGGAATGAGAATAATGTGCAGTAAATTCGAGCAAAACCCGTAAAAAAAATTAAAAAAAATTATCGTAAAAATAGGAGTGGCCGGTAAGAAGCATATGGCGACCTTCTCTGGGGTATGGAGATCGTGTGTACCAAAGACTCTCATTACTGCAGTACTTCAGATATATGACACTTAATATTTAGTTTGTATGGGATGCCACGCCGATTTGTCCGATCCCGCCCATTTTTTATCTGACTACTCACGTTAATAATAGATGACCTAAGACAAATTGGCAAAGCTCTCCCTATCATAGTATTCAATATATATGATATTAAAAGTTTACTTTGTATGGGAGGTACCAAGCCCAATAAAAATATTTAAAAAAAATTATAACATATAGCACTTCCCACATCTGCAGCAAAATAGTTTCTTTCGAAGTAATTTTCATTAGAATTAATTTGGAACATTGTTCTATAATCTTGAGTCCTTGTTCCCATTCTGCCGGAATTGAAAAAATGCAGAAACTATTTACAAAATTTGCATTTAAGAAAATAAGTTGGTCTGGCGATGTTATTTCTAATGAAAGCAGGCATAAATTTCGAGCACTATATGCTTTAAGAGATCGTAGGTCATCGTTTGCTATAATGCTTATATTAAAAATTTTAACAAATAATATACATACGTTGTGATGCTTTGTTTGATTTAGTTAGGGTTCATAATCCTCATCGTGATGTACGTCACGAGCGTTTATTTGATGAATATTTTCATCGTATGAATTATGGGGTTAATGAACCAATTACAAGATGTTTAAAGCTTTGAAAGCTTTGTAATAGTTTTTCAATCTTTTAAATTTTAATTTGGATAAAAATAATTTTAATTGAACTTATTTAAAGTTTTCAATTAATTCATATTGTAAGTTTTTAAACTAAAAAATTTTAATTACTATACAAATATTATTATTATATTCTTATTGTCTGTAAGATGTAATCAGTAGACTAAATAAATAAATAAATTGTTTGCCATCTCTTTATGCATTGAGAACCGAAAAGCCAAAACTAATACCACCTGTTATAACAAATGAAGTTTCAACAGAACTAGACTTAAAAACTTTATTGCGTAGAAGCGCAGAGAGTGTTTTAAAAATTTGTAAAATGCAAGATAAAACAAGCAACTTCTCGTTAATTTGCAAATGGGGTATGGATGGAAGCTGCAGTCATAGCCGTTATAAACAAATAAATGAAGATGAAGACCAAACGGATGAGTTTGTGTTTTTCATAGAATTAGTGCCACTCAGGTAATCATGCGTTTTTAATATAATAAGTATATAGAAATATAATTTTTTACTTGTATGATTTAGGACGGTAAACTTTACATCAAGAGAAGAAGTGTGGGTTAATAAAGCACCATTTTCTACGTTATATTGTAGGCTTATTAAATATGTACCTAAATATGTATCTGAAAAAATGTCAAAATATAAAATTTTCAATCACGTTGAGCCACCTCTAAGTGTTTTTTGATTGGCCCAAGACTTTGTATTTCTCAGTTTTTTGATATTCGCATATTTCTAGTGGGTGCGACCGAAAATTTAAACACTTTTTTCCCTCCATATAATGAATGGCCACCCTAATACACATATTAGTCGTACTTACAGGACTTATTATTATTTATTATTATTATTATTATTATTATTATTATTATTATTATTATTATTATTATTATTATTATTATTATTATTATTATTATTATTATTATTATTATTATTATTATTATTATTATTATTATTATTATTATTATTATTATTATTATTATTATTATTATTATTATTATTATTATTATTATTATTATTATTATTATTATTATTATTATTATTATTATTATTATTATTATTATTATTATTATTATTATTATTATTATTATTATTATTATTATTATTATTATTATTATTATTATTATTATTATTATTATTATTATTATTATTATTATTATTATTATTATTATTATTATTATTATTATTATTATTATTATTATTATTATTATTATTATTATTATTATTATTATTATTATTATTATTATTATTATTATTATTATTATTATTATTATTATTATTATTATTATTATTATTATTATTATTATTATTATTATTATTATTATTATTATTATTATTATTATTATTATTATTATTATTATTATTATTATTATTATTATTATTATTATTATTATTATTATTATTATTATTATTATTATTATTATTATTATTATTATTATTATTATTATTATTATTATTATTATTATTATTATTATTATTATTATTATTATTATTATTATTATTATTATTATTATTATTATTATTATTATTATTATTATTATTATTATTATTATTATTATTATTATTATTATTATTATTATTATTATTATTATTATTATTATTATTATTATTATTATTATTATTATTATTATTATTATTATTATTATTATTATTATTATTATTATTATTATTATTATTATTATTATTATTATTATTATTATTATTATTATTATTATTATTATTATTATTATTATTATTATTATTATTATTATTATTATTATTATTATTATTATTATTATTATTATTATTATTATTATTATTATTATTATTATTATTATTATTATTATTATTATTATTATTATTATTATTATTATTATTATTATTATTATTATTATTATTATTATTATTATTATTATTATTATTATTATTATTATTATTATTATTATTATTATTATTATTATTATTATTATTATTATTATTATTATTATTATTATTATTATTATTATTATTATTATTATTATTATTATTATTATTATTATTATTATTATTATTATTATTATTATTATTATTATTATTATTATTATTATTATTATTATTATTATTATTATTATTATTATTATTATTATTATTATTATTATTATTATTATTATTATTATTATTATTATTATTATTATTATTATTATTATTATTATTATTATTATTATTATTATTATTATTATTATTATTATTATTATTATTATTATTATTATTATTATTATTATTATTATTATTATTATTATTATTATTATTATTATTATTATTATTATTATTATTATTATTATTATTATTATTATTATTATTATTATTATTACTATTATTATTATTATTATTATTATTATTATTATTATTATTATTATTATTATTATTATTATTATTATTATTATTATTATTATTATTATTATTATTAATATTATTATTTATCGGTGTCGTATGAGTGTTATGAATATGAATGATGAGAGGATGAGGTGTACGAATGATTATGAATGATTAGGGAGAAAATGTTTAAGAAGGGTTTGTGGATGAAGGCTAGCGTGTGTGCCCAATACCTTCCAGAATCATTTAGTCTCAGCCACAGGGTAAGTGCATGGGTGTGGGACTGAGCCTTTCGGTGCTCACAAGTACAAAGATGTTTGGAACTAAACTGGTAGTAACAGGTCTACGAAGCTTGGCCGGACACTATATTCTAGTGCCCCTGTAATATCAGATTCTGGCTGACTTTTTGGGTATGGCCCTTAGCGGAGTATCGTGGTGGCTGTGGTTTAAACCCAAAATCGCAAGTAGTGTGGAATTGCATACAACCGGGGGTGCTGTGACCCATTAAAAAGCGAATATGTTAGAATGGCGTCAACCCTCGAGCAAGGGGTGGAATTTGTTGCCCAAATACACAAATCTTAAAATTGGTAACTGAGTGTAGTTTTATTACACAATAAGGTGGTGGACGGCACATATTCCGATTCAGTGTTCGGAGCACATTGAGGTTATGTCAACGCGACAGAAAAACGCACAGTTATTTATTCAAAAATTAAGCTGGTGCACGCGTTACGGTCAATGGAGATCGTCACCGCCCCATCATCAATGATATTTTGTTTGAATATATAGATGAAATTAATCCGAGCGAGATGTGGTTTCGACATGATGGCATTGAAATCAAAATAAAGATATAAGATGATTTCGAGAATTGGAACTCTCAACTGGCCTCCAAGGCCGTGCGATTTTACACCTCTCGATTACGTAAAGTTGATGGTTTATGCTGATGAATCGCCAACAATTGTGGCCTTTGAGGCCAACATTGTTTGCGTTATTCATAACATATAGCCAGCAAGCTCGAAAAAATGCCCACGATTGGACATCTACCATTCGTTTCGTCAAAAACAGCCACGTTAGCTATATGCCTGGAAATATTATCATATGTTAATGCCATGTATTGGTCTTTCGAATAAAAAAATGTTTTGACTAAGATTTAAATACTTTATGGCATTTCTTACAATTTCAAGTTCTATATGGCTTTAAAAAAAAATCTCATTTGGATTTTTGTTGTATTTAAAAGGTGTTGGAAACGAAAAGCGCCATTACGAAAATGCTTTCTGGACAGCTAAAAGGCTTTAAATCACTGGGTATAGGGTATAAAATAGGTAGAAATTTTATACGACTTAAAATAATGTGCAAAACAATTAAATTCATAATCTATGTAGCAAATGTTCTAACTAATACGAAAATAATCCAAAAAAAAAAATGTCATCATAATCTCATTAGTGTTTTAATTGGATAAACTGTGATTAAGTTTTATTTTAAAAAACACAACAACAAAAAGCTTTTTGGCTTTATCTGTTTAACTATGTTCATTGTTTTCTTAATCAAATTTAAGAACAACAAAATAATAATTAATTTTTTTTTTTTTGGGTTTGATTTATTTACTAATGAACCCACTGATTCTCAATGACTATGAAGAGCAACCACTACTCAATGTAGATTCAGTGCAAATAAATGATGAACTCATATTAAGTTCAACAAGACTGTCAAATGATACTATACACTCATGCTGTCCCTCTGTCATTCAATATACGAATTAACAAATAAACTTCGTAAAACATACAATCATCATGGAAAGCAAGAAAATTGAAAACACTTATGACATAATAAATGCGAATGAAAAAAATGTGCATAAATATGAAATAGCAACAGAAACGAAAACGATAACTAAATAAATAAAAACGGAATTTCATAAAGCACATAAATTCAAACTGGTTTTTTTTTTAGGTAACTAAAACATTTTCCTGGTTCAATTAAAACTTTTATTGAAATAATTTCCAAAAAAAAAATACGAAAAATGGGGAGAAAATAAACAATTTAACAAGATATTTGTATTTGGGCTTTCTTTTGAAGTTTTTGTTCAGTAAAAGATTATAAGTTCCGATAAACAGAATAGTTAAAGCCTCCACTTCTATACTAGCCAATTGACTTGTGTATATAATATATATTCCATCTTTATTTAGTCAATATATTATAGAAACGAATGAAATTAAACAATAACAAACATGAATACAAACGAAATTTTAAAGAAAACAAATACACCGCCCACACAAGGAAATTAATTAAAAACTACCAATCGTTTTATTGTTGCTGTAACTTTTTCTGTTGCCATCGGTGGTGGTGTTACAATCACCACCAATATCAACAAAATAACAATACCAGATAAAATGTCAAAAAGTCAAAGAGTAAAACTAAACGGAACATTTACGACGCAAAACGTATTTGCAATGATACTAAATTTTTATTGCTTTCTTTTTTACAGCGAAAACAATAAAAACGTTGCAATTAAATGTTTGCCCAGACAACAACATATATACATACATACATATAAATACACCTACATACGAACGCACACCAACGCAGCTACCCAGTGAACATTTTATGAAATTAATGATCATACTCTCGATTAAAACAATTATATTTGCGCTCATTTTCTTATTATAAAGACTCTTTTGCCGGGAGAATATGGTTCCGTACCCGCAACTCCTCTTTAATTATCTTCCATTACACGGTTTTATGATCACTTTCGACCCCTTCTCGAGTCATATTTACAATAACTAGCAGATTCCAGCCCTCAAAATTCGAGTGCAAATTCTGGGAAATTTTATCTTTTCATTACATAAAAACCCTAAATGTATGCTAATCAATTGTAGTCAATTCACAAACCAACACAGAAAAACAAACTCATTTTTATTACAAACACATTAGCAAATTTAATGAACACACATAGCATTATATAATTTTATGTATGTGTTAGTAGCAACTTTAAATGCAATTTACTCAAAATAAAGGAAACAATTTAAAAATCTATACACCTGGAAATTGGCTAAAAAGGAATACCTTTCAAATAATATACGTTTGGTCAAAATCGGGATAAAACCGTAGAACAAAACATCGGTCACAAGAAATCGCCTAGCCTATTAATATTATAGATTTGCGAGTCTTTTTTGATTCACTTTCGAGTCATTTATGTGTCGCCTTTGAGCAATTTTTCAGTCATATTTAAGTATTATTCGAGACATTTACCAGTCCCATTTCTAATCGTTTGTGTTTCAAAAATAACACACTAAGTTCGTGTATTTAATCAAATAAGATTTTTTTTAGATTTTTTAATTCATCCTTTATTTACAGGTTTATTTCATGATATTACATTTTGAGATATTATCTATTAGATACTACAACAATTAATAACATTATTTATGATAATATTAATTACATATTTTATTTTGAAGTTTTTAAAGGTAAAATAGGGCGAAAAACCTTTATATGAGGAAAGGAGAGATATAAGTTTATTTAAAAATATTAGCAGAGCCTCGAAATTCTATTGCATGTTTTAGGAAAATTATTTTTTCATTCAATTCTAAATATTTGTTGATAAACAATTTTATAAGAGCCTAAAGGTATGCTAATCAATTTTGAACACACATATTTGAAGCTTAAATATGTGTTTTACGTATGTGTTAGTAGCAACTTTAAATGCATTTTACTAAACAAAAAAAAAATATTCCAGACGGTGCAAATCTGTAAATAGGGTGGACAAATGGGGTATATTTTGTAAAAATTGATTGGTAATTGAAGGTTTAAAACTTCCGTACTATAAGGAGGAAGTTTTGACACCATTAAGCCATTGTTATACCCTCCACCCCAGTGTGCATGTGGTATATATAAGTTTGTAATTCCGTTTGTAATAATTAGAAAAAAAATTCTGGACCCCATAAAATATATATATATGTGATCCTTATAACAAGCCGAGTTGATATAGCGATGTCCGTCTGTCCGTCTGTCCGTCTGTGGAAATCACGATGACAACTTGAATCGGGTAGCTAGGGTGCTTGTTTGCATAAAAAATGATTCACTGACTTTCTGAGAAGTTTAAATAAAGTTCTAGAATCGTCCGAATCGGTTGATTAGGGCCCGACATCTGAATGAAGAACTAAAAAAAGTCTTGACAAAATATGATTTTCTATGTTGTTCTTGTCACGAGCACGACCTTAATAGGACAGCTAGGGTGATCATTTTTAGTGAGAATGATTCACCAAGATCATGAGAAGTTTTTTGTTTCAAAAATCATTAAAATCGGTGGAACAGGTCCAGGGAAAACTCTGAAAAAGTAAAAAAAAAATGAAAAAATATAATGTTTCTATATTTTTCTTGTTGTTATTCTAAATGTTGTATTGTTGTCATAGCTGGACTTGTTGTTTTTATGGTCGTTGTGGTAATAATATTATAAAAACTAACCCTTCGTAAATTTATTTTTTTATCAACTCTGGTAGAAAAATTTTAAAGTTTCCATAATTTTGGCATCACTAAAAAAATTGTTAGATCATTTTTGTCATCGCCACGAGTCTTTCTGCAAAGTTTCAGATCGATTGGATCACGGGAAGGGGGTTAAAAATCAATCCAAAATTTTTTTCGACAAGCGGACACTACGAGTTAATATAAAGTTAGTAAAAATTCCCCAACATCTAACGTAAATAATGTTAAACTACCTAGTTGTTAATAATAAAAAAACCGCTGTAAATTTACCAAACAAAATTTTATGTATTAATGTTTTTAAAGAAAAACACGAAAATAACTTTTGATGTTGTATTTTTCGTGTGTAATATTTACATATATGTACAAACATACATATATTAACTAACAAAGTAATATATATATATATTCTATACATGCATATTCATAATAACCGCATGTTAGTAATAAATCGGTATATAATTTAATTTATATAAAATTCTCCAATTTGTATTTTGTTTTAGGGAAAATACATTTCTTTTGTATTAACAGAGTGTCACTTCATTTTGCTCAGTGTTGCTATGCCACAGTAGATGGCACCGCAATTTTTGTTCTAATTAACTTTGCAATCGTTATTTCTATTTTAATATGAATGTCAACATTTTCAATTAGATATCAAACACAACAATGTTGAGAGTATACACAGGACGGGTTTTTTATTTCATACGTTTTTCTATGATTCTTTTACAAATATGACCATAAGTTTGGCATATTAATTTTTTGTTGTGTTTACAAAATAGAATTACCGAGTTCATCAATGATTTGTTTGGCTTTCAAAACAGTTCTACATAGATATATAAAATTATTATTCTGCTTTACCTACAAAATAGTTGATTGCGATTACATATAATTTTTAAAAATTGTTTATAATTTCTAAAACATTACTACTGACATAAATATAAAATTGCACCTTTTAAATTTTCCATTCAAATTTGAGAAAATATCAATTCTAAAAATTGGAATTCAGGTTTCCAATTATAAATTAGAAGATATCAATTGAATTTTAGAAATTCGTAGTAAAACGTCGGAAATAACTTGAAATTTAGAAGACATCAATTGAATTTAAAAAATATAAATTTTATTCTTTAAACACAAATTTAAATTCTAAAAACACCAAATATGTTTACATTTAAAAAATCAACTGAAATTAAAACAAGTAAGAAAATTATAGTCGGTCTGGACCGACTATACGATACCCTATACCATGCGTTTAGAAACCCTATCTCTTAGGCCCAACTAACTGGACATTGAAAATAAGCAAAAACCAAATTTGAGTGGGATTTTTATTAATTTTTTTGGCTGCAGATATGAAAAAGTTCATATCGGATGCTATATCTATAAAGGGACTAGGTCCAAAAATGGACCGATCCTGATCATGTTTGGTAAAGTCTCTTGTGTTTTGCAAAAATATGTACAAACAAAATTTGAGAAGAATCAGTGCAATATTTTTGTTTTTTAATAGATTTAAGTGAAGATCGGGAAGCAGCTCTATATGGGGTCAAAGGGATCATTTTTGGACTACTCATTAGTGGATCTAATGAACGCATACGAACCCAATTTGAGTAAGATCTATATGACAATTTGGATCTTATGGCAATTTATGTCCATTTCATATGGGTAATTTGTATGGGGGCTAGGTCTGAACATGGACCGATTCTCACCAATTTCAATAGCGTTCATCCCATGGCAGATAAAAGCTTATATACCAAATTTTATCAAAAGATATTCATATTTGCGACCTGCAGTTTGATTACAAGCTTTACATGGACACACAGACGGACGGACGGACGGACGGACGGACATTGTTAAATCAACTCAGAAAGTGATTCTGATTCGATCGGTATAATTAAAGATGGGTCTAGGTCAAATATTTTTGGTTGTTACAAACAGCAGCACAAAGTCATTATACCCAAACCACATAGTGGTATAGGGTATAAAAAATATTACGATTCAGGAGACATTAATAGCATCTCACGATAAGAAATCATTAATTTAAATTCAATGAAGATTAGAAAAACTCTAATGATTTTTAAGAATTTCGAACATAAAAATTTTAAGTTTTTCAGAAAATTATTTTATTTAAAATTTTTGGGACATTTGGTTTTTTGCGTCTGCAATCCCTAATTTGAATCAGTGTTCATGATGACTTCAAAATTTGACTTCATGGTAGGCAAGATAAAACTCAAAACATTGAAGTTCGTTAATAATTCCCAGGTAGTAGTATTTGGAGTCAATAAATGCAAATATATTTTACTAACATAATTTAATTCAAAATCAAAAGTTGACATCACTGGGTTAGATGTTGTATTGTATTGTGTAAATAGTGAAAACTTCCTTTTAGTATTAAAAAAAAAAAATTATTTTCCAAATATGGCAATATTTTAGCAAAAAAATTGAGAGCTTTATTTGGTATTATTTTGTTACTCAATCTGACCTATACGGCCGCAATGAAGAATTGTTTGACCAGTTAAAAGAAACTATACAACCATATCCAATTAGCACGATTTAATGCGTATAGCCACTCCACACAACCATTAACTTCGCAATGGAGGTTAGGGCGAGCTATTTAATTTGCAAAAACTTAAACTAAATTAAAGGAGAGGTTTTGTCATATAACCGGAAACGCATGCATATAGGTAAATAACCTAAATGCATGCCGATCAGCAACCACGTTGACCAAAAAGCAAACACCGAAACGTGTTTTCTTTTATTCGAAATAATAGAATAGACGAAAACGATCTTTCCTCGCTGGACCGCGAATTACTAATGTGAGAGAGCTCTATATACCAACTCTAGAAATAAACAAAAATCCAGATCAAACTAAAGAATTTGTTGAAATAATTTGGTATTAAATTTAACAAATTTTTTACTTTTGCAAATATTTTGTTTACATTTATTATCAATACTCAAACCGATGTGGAGAGTATCAAAGATTCGGCACAGCCGAATTTAACACTCTTACTTGTTACGCATAAATGTGATATTAAAAAGCAGAAAAATTTGTTTAAACAAGTAAGAAAGTTATAGTCGGTCTAGACCGACTATAAGATACCCTCTACCATGCGTTTAGAGACCCTTTCTCTCCGGCCCAACTAACTGGATATAGAAAATAAGCATAAATCAAATTTGAGTGGGATTTTTATTAATTTTTTTGTGCTGCAGATATGAAAAAGTTCATATCGAATGATATATCTTTATGGGGACTAGGCCCAAAAATGGACCGATCCTGACCATGTTTGGTAAAGTCTCTTGTATTTTGCAAAAATATATACAAACAAACTTTGAGAAGAATCAGTGCAATATTATTGTTTTTTGATAGATTGTGAAGATCGGGAAGCAGCTCTATATGGGGCCTATGACTAAGAGATGTCCAATAGGGATCATTTTTAGACTACTGATTAATGGATGTAATATATACATACAAACCCAATTTGACTGAGATTCGTATGATAATTTGGATCTTATGGCAATATATGTTGATTTCATAGGGGTCATTTGTATGGGGGCTAGGTCTGAACATGGACCGATTCTCACCAATTTCAATACCGTTCATCCCATTGCCGATTAAAGATCAAATACCAAATTTTATCAAAATATATTCATATTTGCGACCTGCAGTTTGATTACAAGCTTTACATGGACACACAGACGGACGGACGGACGGACATCGTTAAATCGAATCAGATAGTGATTCTGATTATTAAAGATGGGTGTAGGTCAAATATTTTTGGTTTTTACAAACAGCAGCACAAAGTCATTATACCCAAACCACATAGTGGTATAGGGTATAAAAAAACCTAATATCATCTATCCTGGGATTTTATGTCCCACTGAGTTTTTTTAAATCTCATAAATTGGGACTAAGTATCCAGTCGGTAGTTTTTCTACGAGAATAATAAACAAGTAAGAAAATTATAGTCGGTCTCATTTTTGGACTACTCATTAGTGGATGTAATGAACGTATACAAACCCAATTTGAGTAAGATCTATATGACAATTTGACAATTTTGGCAATTTATGTTGATTTCATATGGGTAGTTTGTATGGGGGCTAGGTCTGAACATGGACCGATTCTCACCAATTTCAATAGCGTTCATCCCATGGCCGATAAAAGCTTATATACCAAATTTCGTCAAAATATATTCATATTTGCGACCTGCAGTTTGATTACAAGGTTTACATGGACACACAGACGGACGGACGGACGGACGGACGGACGGACGGACATTGTTAAATCAACTCAGAAAGTGATTCTGATTCGATCGGTATAATTAAAGATGGGTCTAGGTCAAATATTTTTGGTTGTTACAAACAGCAGCACAAAGTCATTATACCCAAACCACATAGTGGTATAGGGTATAAATACAGCTTTTGTTAATTTTTTTATTAAATTAGTGCTATTCAATAATTTTTATTTTTCAAGGCTTCGGGACAGTTAACAACAGCTCTAGAATCGTCTTTCTGAGTTCTTACGACTGTGGACATTATGGGCTTGTGACAGTTACTCATAGCAATAACTTCACGTGACTCCTGCCATTTTCCTACCATTACATCATCTCCACTAAAGCGAAATACACATTCTTCTTTTTCTAAACGGTCATGTATTTTTGGCAAGTTCTTCCTATTTTGAATTAATGTTCCTACGCTGCGAGATTTTATAAAAGTATAATTCAAGCAATTGGTAACTTCTTCCATATAATAAAGCTTATAATAAATTTATAATAAAATTTAAATACAATTTCGACATCAAAGTTTGATAACGATTTCGCACCATAGCCTTTCTTATAAAATCATTTCCCATTGTCTCATTTTGGGCCAGTAATCAGAAATCTCGGGATGTTTGTTAAAGCCTATTATAGTCTATTTTTCGACCTTCTTTTTCTTCCAGAAGACCCAACCGTTCACTGGAGTACTGCGCAATAAAAATGAACAGCGATTCTGGAAACAAACATTGAAAAAGAAGCACTAAAGTCTCCAAGATCAGAGTCACTGGAATTTATTATCGCGGAGATTTCGTCTTCCTTCAATCTACCACCAGATTTGCTTTTATTCATTCTTCGAACACACAAATTACCTTTCCAATGGGACAATATATCCCATTTATAGGGATCAAACAAACCCAGTGGCATCTATTAGCCAAATGGAAAAAACCCACATAAAATAAAACATTTAAAGCATATCGTAATTTACTTGATTATAATATAAAACACTGATATTATTTGCAATATATAACACAAAATGGAAAAATTGTTATTGACACGGAAAAATTGGAAAACACGTAGGCGTCCAACAGAGATTACCGCCAAATGATTGTAATAAAAAACAATATACTGAACACACTCAAAACAGCTCATTATGAGCAGAAAACACTGAAAGCTACCCAATGGGACTATTTTATATTTTAATAGAGCGAGTATTGTAATTTTGACGATTTTTTAATTTTATCTTGGGACGCATGATCCCAATAGTAGTGAAAGGTTTAAAATCAGTCACAAGAAATCGCCTTGCCTGTTAATATTATAGATGAATATATAAAAAAACCATCCCACAAAAACCAAGTTTTTAATATACTCCCTTTATTTGAAAAACAATTTACCAACATGTAATTAAATAATTGATTGTCTGAAGTTATCTACTTATATCAAAAATAAAACAATTTTATTCCAAAAATTTTTTGCAAAAAAACAATCGCTAGATCATTTTTGTCGCCACGAATCTGCCTGCAAGGCTTCAGCTCGATTGGATCACGGGAAAAGGATTAAAATCGATACAAAGGTTCGGTGACAAGAGACCAGTAGACCAGTAGACACTGCAAGTTAATATAAAAGGGAATAAAAACAGAAAAATCTAATTTATTTATAGGCTAGGCGATTTGTGACTGATGTTTTGTTCTACCGTTTTATTCCGATTTTGACCAATTGTATATTATTTAAGCCGTTTTGCAGATTTACAGATTTTTAAATTGTTTCCTTCATTTTGAGTAAATTGCATTTAAAGTTGACACTAGCACATACATAAAATTATACATATGCTATGTGTGTTTTATTAAATTTGTTAATGTGTTTGTTAATGAGTTTGTTATCTTCATTCACAATAGTAAAAAAACAGTAAAAGTGTCGGTTTGTGAATTGGCTAAGTTGAAAAATAAAGCTGCCTAGAAATTGCACTCGCATTTCGAGCGCTGGAATCTGCTAGTTGTATTAAATGAAAAAGAAATTAATCAAAAAACAAGTAAGCAAATTATTGTCGGTCTATACCATGTATTTAGAGACCCAAGCTCTTAGGCATTGTGCCATTGTTATTAATTTTGTTGCCTTTGATAATGAAAAAGTTCATGTTGGATGCAATGGACCGGTCCTGACCATATTTAGTAATGTCACTTATTTTCTGTAAAAATATATAAATATCAAATTTGAGAAGAATCTGTATAATATTTTTGTTTTTTTATAGATGTAAGTGAAGATCGGGATGCAACTTTATATTGGGGCTATGGCTAAGAATTAATCTATAGGGTTTATTTTTCGACTACTGATTAATGGGAGTAATAAACACACACAAATTCAAACTTGGCCGAGATTTATAAGATAATTTGATAATCTGAACATGCACTGATTTTACCCAATTTCAATAGCATTCATGCTATGGCCGACAGAGGCGTATTTGCAAAATTTCATTAAAAAATATTCATATTTGCGACCTATAATTTGATTAAAAGGTTTACATGGACTTACAGACGGACAGACGGACGGACGAACGGACATTGCTAAATCAACTCAGAAACTGCTTCTGAGTCGATCGGTATAAGAAAAGATGGGTCTATGTCAAATACTTTTGATTGTTACAAATATCAGCACAAAGTCAATATACCCTTACCACATAGTGGTATAGGGTATAATTTATATGAAAAATTATATTTCAACGTTTCTCCTTTGTCTCCTTAGTATGTACAAAATGGAAAATAACTAAAACTAAAAATTTTAATTTAATTTTTGAAGCACTAGAAGCCAATAAGTCCGAAAAAACTTCTCGAATATCGGCTCTTATAAATTGTGCGGGTCCTTACCGCCTATTTTTCCAATGAATTCCATCTGAAAATTTTTGTGATTTGTAACCAATTGCACACACATTTAATTTTGTTCACTTGTAATTTCAAAACCTGAAATTCATACTACGAGCCGACTGGGGGGGGCTAAGGTTTTAAAGCCGAAAAAAGTAGTAGTTTCATATTTTTTTTTAAGATATGAATAATGCTAGATTATTTATTTCATATACACATTATAATAGATAACATTTGAAGTGTCTTTTAAAAATTTTTCATTGAACAATTTTAATAAATAAGTCCGTGACAGCGAATCTCCGGAGGTGCTTCGAAAAAAATGTGCTTTGCAGTGAACATCATAACTCGTTACCGGATCATGTAAAATAAAAAAAAATTTAAATACGTTTCAAAGATGAGAAGTTTCCCGAGGTAAGCGTGAAGAATTTTTAATTTTTTTTTTTTTAACTGCATTTTGAAGTGAAAAACACAATTTTTGCGATATAATTTCGGTGAATTTGTTGTCAAAAAATGGGAAAAAACTGTTCGTTATCACCTCGTGATTTGAGGGTAGAAATAGTGTATTAAAAATTTTTCAAAAGAATCGGTCAAGTAGATTTTGAGTTATGATGTTCACGGTCGTCGAACATGTTGTTTGCGAGAAAATTAATTTAAAGGTATGAGGCCGTATGAGGCCCGTCATTTGAAACGCTGTATATTCGTTAGTTCAATTTAATTTTACACAACACTATAGGCATGTTGCATATTCAGAAAAAATGCAAAAAAATGTTTTAGAACCTTAACCCCCCTTAACAAACCGAAAACTTGTATCAAAAACAGTAAAACATTGTCCCGTTATAACAAACTGTTGTTAAAATATAACGTTCAAAAAATCACCCTTTAATCGCCTTCAAGATCTATTTACGATTGCAGTATATTTTGTTATTGTTTTTGTTATTTTTTAAAATAAGCGCGAATAAATTTCGAGTCCTTTTTAATCGCGCATGGCATTAATCAGTTTCTAATCATCAAAAGTGTTCGAAGATGACTCAGGGGATTGATTTTTGTTAAAACAATCTTCCAAATGTTGACTGGGGTTAGACGCACAAACAAACACAAGCAAAGACTAAAATAAAAGTTTTGTTGGAAAACGAAATTAAAGATAAACATCATAAAATGTAAAATACCATTAGAATAAATGAACATGCACGTTGCGTCTTACAATGGGAAGGAAGGATATTGTAAACAGGATTGTATTAAAAATGTTATTAAAGAAAATATTTCAGAATTTAAAGAAAACATTGAAAGGGCGTAAATGGAAAATTTTTCAAACAAAACATTGTGTTATTTTAAGCATTTTTTATATTTAAAAATTTGCTCAAGAGAATTAAAATTGAAATAAAATTTAAAAAAAAAAGTTATTTATAAAGCCACTATTGAATAATGTGAATTTGTTTTTTAAAAAAATATTAAGGAGTGATATTGAAAATTTCTTAAACCATATTTTTCTCCTTAATTTTGTTTTTTGTTTTTTTTGTTTTAAGGAACTATTGAACTACTTTTTGATCCAATTATTTATTAAATATATTTCACTTATTATGCTTAATGACAATCCTGTTCATTTGTTGTTAGTTTGACTAAAATGAGTGACCAACTAAAAGCACATATTCAAATTGTTAAATATTTTCAACAAAATACAACTTGGTCCCACAAGAAGTTGGTCAAATATTCAAAAGTTTGCAGTCAAACTGTGTCCAATATTTTTGGAAACTATCAGGAGAACTTAACCCTCGATAGGAAACCTGGCTCGGCAAAAAAGAAAAACCCATATGATGTTTGTAAGCCCAGGAATATAGAAATAATATTGCAAAAAGCACCCAATGCATCCGTTAATAACTTAAAGCCAAAATACACAAAGTCCAACAAGTTCAAGACAGAAACACTGTCAAAAATTTAGAGGCCAAAAAACATTCTCCTGTTGCATGGATGACGAAATGTATGTACTGGCAGATTTTTCGCAGATTCCGGGTCAAAATTTTTATGTTGCTAATACCCGACAAAATTCGAATAAAAGTACATGGTATGCAGTTGCAGAAAAAGAAAAAAGTCATTTTTTACAATGGGCTTAATAAATAAATAAACTATTAAGGATTGTTTGAAAAAAAGACTACTTCATTTCATAAGCCATCATAATACGATAACATTTCTTTTTACGGTAGGAAAGGCTCTTGCGTGTTACAAGAACAATAACTTGGTATATACACCAAGTGAGGCAAGTCCTCCAAGCTGCTTGAAGCTTAGCCCAGTATATAGATATTGGATTCTTGTGGTAGATTTTAAGCAGTGATAGACTACCTGTTCCAAACAGTGACAGAAATCACTATAAAATTCCTAATGAAATTATTTTTCGGAAAAGATCCATAAGTTCTTAAGTATTGATTAGAAATAAAAACTGTATTTTTTTTGCAAGCTTCAGTATAATTTCAATTAAATAAAAAATAAAAACTTCAACTGTTTGTTTAGGTTAGAATTTTTTCCATCTCCCTCACTGCTAATCAAAATTTTCTCACTTTTCAACAAAATACACTGTAATATACAAAGTGTCAAGAAATTGTTTGCACAGGATAAAATAAATGAAAAATATTTAAAATGATAAAGGAAATACAATAACAAATTGACAGTTTTGAGCATTCTTTTATTATATTCATACATTGATATATTCATAATTCCAAACTGTCAACCGAAAGAGATAATATCATCAGAAAAGGAGAAGAAAAGTGAATGTTAATAAGTAAATTGACTTCCAGATGATTCTTTGCAAATTACACTTGAACTTCTTTCTAGCAAAAATGGACAGTTAGCGCTTGAAATACACATAACACTCCTACAACGTGGTAAATAGGTTCCTAAACAATGAAGCATTGTAAGAAATCGCATTGTAGGAGTCATTAGCACCTTGTTTTATCATGACCGTTAGGATCTTTTATTCAGAATACCGGCTTGCTAAAATGTAACTTTCCTCTTCGTCGATGAAACCAATTCTAAATAGTGCTATAGCAATTGCTACTAATAGTGCTAAAGCAATTAGTATGGTTCCTTGGGCAAATATACATACTTGTTAGGGCCCATAGTACCAGAATCACGATGAACCCAAGGAGTAAATATATTTGACCCACCCTAATATGCATATAAAGAATATAGTATATGAATATTATTAATGGTTATAAAAATCGCAGATTATTGATATTGATTTTATATATTTTATTTTATTAATTAACCAATTTTAATTTCGTGAGAGTTGTACCTCAGGGATCTATTTTAGGGCCTCTGCTTTCCTCGCTTTATGCAAATGACCCGCCTCTTCATCTAATACATTGCAAAATACATATGCACGCAGATGACGTTCAGTTATATTTAAGCAGTCCAGCTGATTGTCTTCACCAATTTATTAATCGATTTAATGAGGATATCAATAATATACACCGTTGGGCTATGGCGAAACATCTATTTTTAAATCCATTAAAATTTTAATGTTTGATGATTAGTAAGCGATCTAAACATCCATTGTCCGTTCCTGAGATTCCAATTAATAGTCACGATATTCCTATTGCTCCTGCAGCCAACAATCTGGGCATTATTTTTAATAACACTTTAACGTGGTCTAATCATATAAACTATATAGTTGTCCAAACCTATGTAAAACTGAGACCTCTTTGGTCAAATCAATCTTTCACGCCCTTAAAAATAAGGATTCTTTTAGCTAAAACATATATTATATCTGGACTACTATATGGCTGTGAACTTTTTTCTAACTGTGACTCATCTAGTAAACGTCGTTTAAATGTAGCATATAACAACATTATTCGATATGTGTATGATTTAAGGAGATTCTCCCACATAAGTTCTTTCTCGGCGTGACTTTCTGGTGTCTCTTTTGATTATTTGTTAAAAATTAGAGTTCTGATTTTTTGCATAAAATTGTTTATACAAAATTATCTAACTAAATCTTTTATAAGTTACAATTTGCAAGATCATAAATAGGAAGAAAGCTCATTATAACTAGATATCGAACACTAGTCTCTGAATGTCAGTTTTACCTAAATGCAGTTCATCTTTGGAACTCTATTCCGCAATCGCTTCAACTGACAAGCAACGCTAAGCATTTTAAGAACAACATTTTTAAACACTTTGCATAGTAAAATTTTAAGTTTTTGTGTACTCTTGTTTTCTTCACTTTTTTGTATCTTTTTTATTTTCTATATAGAATTGTTTTAAACATTTTTATTTTTTTTTTATATATATTTTTTTTTATACTTTTTATATTTTTATTACTAGCAGATTGCAGGCCTCAAAATTCGAGTGAAAATTCTAGGAAATTTTACTTTTTCATTAAATAAAGACCCTAAAGTTATGCTGATCAATTATAGCCAATTCACAAATCAACACCAAAAACAAACTCATTTTTATTACAAACACATTAATAAATTTAATAAACACACACATAGCATTGTATAATTTTTATGTTTGTGTTAGTAGCAACTTTAAATGCAATTTACTCAAAATAAAGGAAAAAATTAAAAAAAATCTGTAATTCTGCAAAATGGCTTAAAAGAAATGCCTTTCAAATAATATACGTTTGGTCAAAATCGGGATAAAACAGTAGAACAAAACAACGATCACAAAAAATCGGCTAGCCTATTAATATTATAGATTTATTAATTACAAACTTATAACTTATTTCAGCAAATTGTATAGATGAAAAATTAAACCTGCACTCTAATTATAATAAAATTTTTTCTTGTTACACAGGAATGCAAAATAAATAAATAAATTACATATTGCAAATATTACACCAAAAGATGCAACACTGACAGTTATTTTTCTTTTTTTTTTTGGAATAAATAAATACAAAAGAAATATACAAAAAAAAGGATATGCACATATTAGGAAAAGAAAAACTTTGTAAATTTTTTTTTTTATTAATAACTAGATAGTTTAGCATTATTTGCTTTTGATATCGGCGAATTTTTATATTATTACCACAACGATCAGAAAACAACAAGTACAGCATGACATGATAAAAAACTTAGAATAATATAGAAAAACATCATATTTATTTAACCTTTAAACTTTCTATAGAAAATTTCTCAGAATAATAGCTTAATCTATACTAATATTATAAAGAGGTAATGTGTGTTTGTTTGTTTGTTTGTTTGTTTGTAGGATGTAATCTCCGTAACTACTCATCTGCTCTTCCTGAAATTTTCACAGAGTCTTACTGCGGATATGGAAGTGCTATAGGCTATATATTTTTTTTTATATTTATAGTGGGCGTGGCACTTCCCACACAAAGTACATTTTTAATATCATATACATATATTGAGTACTATGATAGGGAAAGCTTTGCAAATTTATGTGAGGTTACCTATTACTAATATTAGTTGCTATGCCGGAAATGGGCGGTATTGGATAAGTGGGCGTGGTACCTCCCATACAGTAATAATTCAATATTGTATATCTCTAGTGCTGTGATAGAGAGAGCTTTTCAAATTTGTCTGGTGTCACCTATAATTAATGTGAGTAGTCGGACAAAAAATGGGCGGTATCGCACCAATAGGCGTGGCTCCTGCCATACAAATTAAATATAAAATGTCATATATCTGGATTACTGTTATAGTGAGAGTCTTGGGATTTTGTGTGAGCCCATAAGTTATTCATGTGATTAGTTAGACAAAAAATGGGCGTGATCGGAGCAGTGATCGTGTCACCGCCCGTACAAAGTAAATATATGATATCATATAACTGGTGTACTAAAAATGGAAGCTTTGACACTTTCCACGAGCCCATCAGATCTTAGTATGAGTATAAGGACAAAAAATTGGCGGGTTCAGACCAATGGGCGTGGCACTCCCCATGCAAAGTAACTATTTAATGTCATATATCTGGAGTTCTGTAAAAGAGAGAGCTTTGCGGCTTTGCGTAAGCCCATAGGTTCTTTGTGTGATTAGTCCAAAAAAAAAAGGGCGTGATCGGAGCAGTGGGCGTAGCACCGCCCATGCAAAGTAGATATCTAATATCATATAACTGGTGTACTATAAAAGGGAAAGACTCGGCATTTTGCACGAGTCCATCAAATATTAATGTGAGTAGTCCAATAAAAATTATGCGGGATGGGATTAGTGGGCGACAGTCCTTTGACAAGTACATTATATATCGCCAAAATCAAAAAACCCCAAACCCAAAAATCGCGAAAAATAAAAATCGCCCAAAAACAAAAATCTTCAAAATCAAAAATGGGCAAAATCAAAAATCGCTAAAAATAAAAATTGACAAATGATATTTTAAGTTCAAGGCCAATAGTTAAGTGTTGCCAAATCTAATTTGGAAAACCCATGTTCTTCTCATGGGCAGCTACATATACCTCCAGGGTAGAAAAATCTGATAATTGTTGTACCGAATGAAAAAGCAAAAAACATTGTATATCAGCAAGTACCGAAACAAAATAATCTATACTAGTAATCTATACTAGCATAATAAAGAGGTAATTTGTGTTTGTTTGTTTGTAGTTGCTAATCTCTGTAACGACTCATCTGATCTTCCTGAAATTTTCAAAGAGTCTTACTGCGGATATGGGAAGTGCTTCAGGCTGTTTTTTTTTTAATATTTTTAGTAGGTATGACACCTCCCATACAAAGTAAATTCTTAATATCATATATAAAGGGTGATTTTTTAGCTCTTATCTTCTTGTTAACACTGTTTAAACAGCTGACGCACGTTTCGTGTTTAGCTTCATTGTCAAACATATTCAGTTTGGTCTATAATTTAACCATGAATCGTCTTACAAACGAACAACGCTTGCAAGATATTGAATTTTATTATCAAAATGCGTGCTCTGTTAAGAAAGTTCATCGCGCGCTTCTTCCATTTTATGGTCAGTTTAATCGACCCACTGAAATAAGCAGAATTGTCGATTTTGGAGTGAATATCAGCATTGGAAGAGCTACCAATGCATCCAGAAAAGTCACAGTTTGGTGCGTTTTATGGGCTGGTGGCATTATTGGACCGTACTTCTTCAAAGATGATGCGAATCATAACGTAACTGTTAATGGTTAGCGCTACCGAGAGATGATATCCAACTTTTTTTTTACCCAAAATGCAAGAGCTTGACTTGCATGGCATGTGGATTCAACAAGACGGTGCCACATGCCACACAGCACCCGCAACAATGGACTTATTGAGAGGCGAGTTCGGTGAACATTTTATTTCACCTACGGGACCGGTCAATTGGCCGCCTCGATCGTGCGATTTAACGCCTTTAGACTATTTTTTGAGGGGCTATGTTAAAGCTCATGTCTATACAGTCAATCCCGCTTCAATTGACGCATTGGAAGACAACATTGAAGCATTTATTCGTGAGATACCGGCCGAAATGTTGGAAAAAGTATGCCAAAATTGGACTAATCGGATGGACCATTTGAGGCGCAGTCACGGTCAACATTTGCATGAAATTATCTTCAAACATTAAATTATATGGACCGTACTATCGATTCAAGTAAAGATTTCATGCAGTTTTCTGAATTTTATGTGTTTTTTTTTTTTTGAAAACTTTCCTATAGCTCTTAAAAAATCACCCTTTATTAAGTACTATGATAGAGAGAGCTTTGCAAATTTGTCTCAGGTCATCTATTATTAACGTGATTAGTTAGACAAAAAAAATGGGCAGGATTGGACAAATGCGAGTGGCACCCCTACACAAACTTATTATTAAATGTGATATATCTGAATTACTGTATTAGTGAGAGCCTTTGGACTTTGCGTGAGCCCTTTCATGACGATTCGGGGGGAGGGGGAGGGGGAGGGTGTAGCGAAGCACACCGGGTTACATCTAGTGTTCTATAAAATAATTTGTAAAGTGTGCAACTATGACACTATTTCGTAGAATCTGAGACTAATTTGCTATAGAAAATTTCCTAGAATCTGAAGCTAATATTATATAGAAATTTTACTTAAATTTCTTAGAATTTGAGTAAAATTTTCTGCAGAAAATTCTTCAGAATCTCAGACAAATTTTTTATAAAACATCTCTCAAAATGTGAGACAAAATTTTTATAGAAAATTTATCAGAATTGGAGACTACGGATAATTTCTCAAAATCTCGGTCAAATTTTCTATAGAAAACATCTGAGAATCTAAAAATAGTTTTCTCAGAATCTGAAACCAAATTCTTATAAAAATCTGCAACAGGTTGTATAAAGAAAATTTATCAGAATCATAGCTTAATATTCTATAATATAATTTGTAGAATCTGAGACTTATTTACTGTAGAATAATTTTTAAAACCTGAGACTGATATTTTATAGAAAATATCTCAGAATCTGAGACTAATTTTCTAACAAAAATTTCTCAGAAGCCGAGAATAATTTTCCAAAGAAAATTTCTCAGCATACAAGACAACTTTTCTAAAGAAATTTTTCCAGAATCTAAAACTTATGTCTACAAAATATTTCGAAGAATCTGAGACTAATTTTCTACAGAATCTGAGACTGATTTTTATTGAAAAATTTTCGGAATCTGAAAACTAATCTTCTATAAAAAATTTCTTTGAGTCTGAGACTAATTTTTTATATAATCCGAGACTAATTTTTATCGAGAATACTTCAGAACTACCTCAGGACTAAATATTATCAAGAATTGCTCAGAATCTGACTTTAATTTTCTAAAGAAAATTTCTCAGAATCCAGGACTAATTTCTCTGAATCTGACACTAATTTTTTTAAAAAAAAATTTCAGAATCTGAGACTAGTTGTCTATAATACATTTCGTAGAATATGAGCATAATTTTTTACAGAATCTGAGACTAAGTTTTATTTAAAAATTTTCTGAATCTAAAGACAAATATTCTGTAAAAAATTTCTTGAATCTTAGAAAATAATTGTCTATAGAATATTTCATAGAATCTGAGACTAATTTGCTTTAGAAAATTTTTAGAATCTGTAACTAATTTCCTATAGAAATTTTCTTAGAATCTGAGACTAATTTTTATCGAGAATTAATCAGAATCTAAGACTAATTTTTTAAAGAGCATTTCTTCGAATCTGAGACTAATTGTCTGTAGACACTATTTCGTAGAATCTGAGACTAATTTGCTATAGAAAATTTGCTAGGGTCTGAAACTAATAATATAAAGATTTTTATAGAATCGGAAGCTAAAATTTCTGCAGAAAATTCCTCAGAATCTCAGACAAATTTTTATAGAACATCTCTCAAAATGTGAGACAAAATTTTTATAGAAAATTTATCAGAATTGGAGACTACGGATAATTTCTCAGAATTTCAGTCAAACTTTCTATAGGATATATCTCAGAATATAAAACAAAATTCTTATAGATATCTGCAAAAGTTGTCCAAAGAAAATTTGTCAGAAATATATCTTAATATTCTATAATATAATTTGTAGAATCTGAGACTAATTTACTGTAGAATAATTTTTAAAACCAGAGACTTATATTTTATAGAAAATATCTCAGAATATAAGACTAATTTTCTAAAGAAAACTTCTTAGAATCTGAGACTGATTTTCTATAGAAAATTTCCCATTACCCGAGACTAATTTTTTAAAGAAATTTTTCGGAATCTAAAACTAATTGCCTATAAAATATTTCATAGAATCTGAGACAAATTTTCTACAGAATCTGAGGCTAAAAAGTTTTCGGAATCTGAAGACGAATTTTCTATAAAAAATTATTAGAATCAGAGACGAATTTTCTAAGGAATCTGAGACTAATTTTTTCGAGAATACCTCAGAATCCAGGACTAAATTTTATCGAGAATTACTTAGAATCTGACTTTAGTTTTCTAAATAAAATTTCTCAGAATCCGGGACTAGTTTCTCTGAATCTGAGAAAACCTTTTTAAAGAATTATGAGACTACTTATGAGACTAATTGTCTATAAAATATTTCGTAGAATATGAGTCTAATTTTATACTGAATTTGAGTTTTATTGAAAAGTTCTCAGATTCTGAAGACAAATATTCGGTAAAAAATTTCTTAGAATATAATTGTCTATAGAATATTTCGTAGAATTTGAGAATAATTTGCTGTAGAAAATTTTTTAGAATCTTAATCTAATTTTCTACAGAAATTTTTATCGAGAATTACTCAGAATGTAAGACTAATTTTCTAAAGAAAATTTCTTCGAATCTGAGGCCAATTGTCTGTAGACACTATTTCGTAGAATCTGAGACTATTTTGCTATAGAAAATTTCCTAGGGTCTGAAACTAATATTATAAAGATTTTTATAGAATCGGAAGCTAATTTTGATAAGAAAATTTAATCTAGCTATCTAAATTTCTTAGCATTTGAGTAAAATTTTCTGCAGCAAATTCCTCAGAATCTCAGACAAATTTTTTATAGAACATCTCTCAAAATGTGAGACAAAATTTTTATAGAAAATTTATCAGAATTGGAGACTATGGATAATTTCTCAGAATCTCGGTCAAATTTTCTATAGAAAATATCTCAGAATCTTAAAATAATTTTCTCAGAATCTGAAACCAAATTCTTATAGAAATCAGCAACAAGCTGTCTGAAGAAAATTTGTCAGAATCATAGCTTAATATTCTATAATATAATTTGTAGAATCTGAGACTAATTAACTGTAGAATAATTCTTAAAATCTAAGACTAATATTCTATAGAAAATAGCTCAGAATCTAAGACTAATTTTTCAAAAAAAAAATTTCTTAGAATCCGAGACTAATTATACCCAATACCACATGTGGTTTGGGTATAATGACTTTGTGCTGCTGTTTGTAACAACCAAAAATATTTGACCTAGACCCATCTTTTATTATACCGATCGAATCAGAATCACTTTCTGAGTTGATTTAACAATGTCCGTCCGTCCGTCTGTGTGTCCATGTAAACCTTTTAATCAAACTGCAGGTCGCAAATATGAACATATTTTGATGAAATTTGGTATATAAGCTTTTATCGGCCATGGGATGAACGCTATTGAAATTGGTGAGAATCGGTCCATGTTCAGACCTAGCCCCCATACAAATTGCCCCTATGAAATCGACATAAATTGTCATAAGATCCAAATTGTCATATAGATCTTACTCAAATTGGGTTTATATGCGTTCTTTACATCCACTAATGATTGGTCCAAAAATTATCCCTGTGGCCCCATATAGAGCTGCTTCCCGATTTTCACTTAAATCTATTAAAAAACAAAAATATTTCACTGATTCTTCTCAAATTTTGTTTGTATATATTTTTGCAAAATACAAGATACTTTACCAAACATGATCAGGATCGGTCCATTTTTGGACCTAGTCTCCATACAGATATAGCATCCGATATGAAGTTTTTCATATCTGCAGCCAAAAAAATTAATAAAAATCCCACTCAAATTTGGTTTTTGCTTATTTTCTATGTCCAGTTAGTTGGGCCTAAGAGATAGGGTTTCTAAACGCATGGTATAGGGTATCGTATAGTCGGTCTAGACCGACTATAATTTTCTTACTTGTTTTTTAAATAAAATTTCTCAGAATCCGAGACTAATTTTTTAAAGAAATTTTTTCGGAATCTAAAACTAATTGTCTATAAAATATTTCGTAGAATTTAAGACAAATTTTTTATAGAATCTGAGACTAATTTTCATTGTAAAATTCTCTGAATATGAAGACTAATATTCTGTTAAAAATTTCTTAGATCAAAGTTCTCTAAATCCGACACAAGTTTACTATAAACAGAAAATTTGAAAAATTTGAGAGAAATTTTTTAGCAAATCTCTGAAAATCAGAAAAATTGTCGTAAAATAATTCAATTCTTTAGCTTTTTTTAAAGAAATATTTTATTCTACAAAAAGATCACAAAATCGATTTAAAATTTAAAAAAAATAATGGCCTCAAAATTCTGTTTCTGTAGCAACGGAAAATTTGTTGCTGAAATAACAATTTCCTTAAATTGTCAAATAACTTTTCTTACAACATAAATTAAATCTTCTCTCTATAATTTATAGCCGACTTGACAAGGTAATGAACATGAATAAAACCACCCTTGCCATTAATCATTTATCAAATAATTTCATTGTTTCTTCTCTTTTTGTTGGATTGAATAAAGTTTCAACTCTATGGGGAACCAGCTCACTTGTTACACTTCCTGTATATTTACAATTATTTACGTATGTATGTCTGCATGGTGCGGTGCGGTGCGGTGCGATACGGTGTTTCACGTACCATATGGTGTATTGCACGTATGACTCATGTCTTGTGTTCAAGTGACACGTGCTTGAAACTATGAGTGCATATTTCGTCGTTATGTCGTTTAAAATCCAATCAAGTGGAAGATGCAAATTGTACACGAACATTGGGTACATGTCTAAACATTAATTTAACTTTAAATAATTTTCTTCGATAAAATTATTTATTGAAGAGAGTCTTAGGAGCAGTATAAGGATGGAAACATCTCTAATATTTTCATCTGTACATTTATACGTTTATTGTTTAAATTATTTATTGTTTCTGTTTAGTATTATTTATTGTTTAGTATGAAAAGTTTTATTTCCCTCAAATGTGCCCCAAACAAAAAAGATGACTTTTGTTTTGCTTTCTGAAAAACAGAAACAAAACCTTAAAGCTTTATTCAAATTTAAACATAAATAAACTCGTTTGCCACTTTTCTGTATTTTCCCCACGTTGCCATATGTAAAATTTATTCAACACAGAACAGTGAGTTGTGCATATTCATGCATGAGATGCAAAAACAACACAACCACACACACAACACAAAAACAATATACAAAAACCGAACACAGAGAAAAAAGCAACAGCAACAAAATATGTAGTAGAATATTAAATTATCATAATGAAAAGAAAAACTGCAATGTACAACAAACAACAGGCTCTTGTGTCTTAAGCATTAAAAAAATAAAACTTAAGAACATGTCAAGGATAATGAAAAAAAGAAACTAAAAATGGGTGAATAAACAACAACACGAAAAAATAAACAAAACAAAAAATATGGTAGCAGCAACAGTAAGCAAACAGTCCATGTATGATTGTGAGTGTGAGTGCGAGAGTGAGTGTTTTGTATATTTTGGTTAGTTGTCCATAAAGTGTGAAAAAATACGAATAGAGAAGACGAAGCAGAAGGATTCTCGTTCAATGTATACAGCGAGTATAAAATTGAATATAAATCTGTGTTGGGGTAGGTGAAGTGGGTTTTCTAATTTAAAAAAAAGTTTTTTTTTAGAAAACAGTACTTTTTATGTCCATAAAGTACACAAGACAACAGACCCAGTGTGACTTAAAAATTTGTTGCTAAACAAATTGCTTACATTATTTTTATGTAATGGTTTATTAAAATGGTTACCCGTTAAAATATTATATTTTGTACGGGAAGAAATTAACTTTAAATCACAACCCGTGCCGCAGATGTTCAACTGCAGTTTTTGGTGGGCAAAATAAAGACAGGGGCAACTTTTTGGTATTATACTGAGCGACATATTTTAAAAAAAAATATGGGAGCACAATCATTATTCTAATACAGTTTTAAGAAGTCATCACAGTCACATTGATCTGCTGATTCTGTAACGCTGTACATCAATATATGATTAATTATTTCTCATACGTTTTTGTATTAATTAATGGGGAACATAAAATCGATAATTAAGCATTATAGAGCAAACTAGCTGCAATTCTGCCGCTTTCTAAAATATATTGCTCTCTTATATCTCGAAAACTAAGCGTAGCAAAACAATACGAATTAAGCGCTCAACACTTGAATTTAAAAATTTCAACATTTTGCAGATATCTACTTATAATATTAATAGGCTAGGCGATATCTTGTGACCGATGTTTTGTTCTACCGCTTTATTCCCATTTTGAACAAACGTCAAACGCCGTTCTGCAGATTTACAGATTTTTAAATTTTTTCCTCTATTTTGAGTAAATTGCATTTTAACTTGCTACTAACACATACATAAAATTATACAATGCAAAGTGTGTGTTTATTAAATTTGTTAGTGTGTTTGTAATAAAAATGAGTTTGCTTTTTGTGTTGATTTATTAATTGGCCATAATTGATTAGCATACCTTTAGGGTCTTTATTTCCTAGAATTTGCACTCGAACTTCGAGGGCTGGAATCTGCTAGTAAAAATAAATATTCGATCGTTCGAGACGAAACATTTTATAGAAACAGGGGCTTAATGTGCTATTTAAAAAAACCACTTATTACAGCTACTTTTTTTTTTTGGTTTTCTTAAAAGCAGAACATATATAAGTAATTGATATTATTTCTGCATTAAAGAAGTTTCATGATTTGTGCTATATTCTATAACGTTTTGTTTGGTGAGATATTTTACCTTTTAAGGTAAAGGTAGAAACTACAGAAAATAAGATTGACCGCCATATATACTGCCAAAATCACTCGAATTTCCGATTGAAGTCCACAAGATCGCTCAACGGAACATCTACTATTAAAAGCTCGCATATTGTATAAAGCATCAAATATTTTTTGAAGCATATTTTTTGAGGCCGTCCCAGTATAACACAATTTCTTCTAAATTTACCTTATTTTTGAATCAACAGTTACTATGACTTTGGTATCTTTCAACATTTGATGACCAATAGTTGATATATATTACAATCCGAATTTTCCCAAATGGACTTGCTCAACTAGAGGGGAGAGAGCTGTAGCTTTTAGGTTATCTCAGGGGCTAATAGCGTGAGCCCAAAAAAATAAAAATTATGATTGCCTTTCATAAATTTTAAAGACATATGGTAGAAGGTTATTGGATATACAAGATAAAAAGCCATGGGTTAATTATTCCCGTATTCAGAAAATATATTGGCGTATTCTGTTTTCTACAGCAGCCTGAATCCAACAAAAATAAAAATAAATCAATTGTCAATTAAATTACAATTTTAAGGACGGCGACACAAAATTATTCTCAAAATATAAAAACTAAAAATCATGTGAGTCCTATCACAGGGGAGATGTGTAAACATCTACGGCCGTATTTATAATGAAAACTAATGCAGTATCTAGCATGAGTATTGTTTATAGTGCACTTGCTGCTGCGTTTGCTAAACTCAGATCGACAACCTTTCAAACACTGACTAAGTCTGTTAAAACAGCTGATGTATGTCAAATTAAGCAAAACAAAATATATAAATCATTTTTAAGTGCAAACAAATATTTTTTTACTTTGCGGATCTTTTAAACATTGTTTTTCTATAATTTTCAAATTAAAGTAATTTTGTCGTAAACTTAACACTTGTAAATATAAATTTAAAAAAAAGTAGGAGTGAAATCACACAAATTGAAATGTAAACAGAGTTGATTTTCACTATATCAGGTGCAAAAATATGGTGTCATTACAAATTTCAGAGTTGTTTTTAAAGCTATTAGATGACAGCAAAAAATTGATTATAAATAAACTATGTGCTACATAAAAACTAAGGTTAATCGGTTGACTAGTAAGAACCCCGTTGAGCCGCTAACTTTTCATTATGAATTCGGGGCTAGTAATTAAAGATTTTTTTATGGCACTTTTTAAAATCAGACAGAAAGCGTCATCTACAGCCATAGTCAAAAGTGTTTACACAACACACATTTTATTACATATTCAACTAAATGAGCTTTTTGTTGTTGTTTTTGGAAGTAAGTTGCAAAAAAAATGTTGTTGTTGCATAGCTTGATCTATATAGAAGCAAATTAAAGAGAATTGGAAAAGGTAACGGTTCATTCGACAAAAATAGAAGCAAATCTACTGGTGCTTAACAGTTTTCAAAAGTTTTTACACACAACCTAATTAGATAATATTCCTTTTATTTAATTAATTCTTAAAACTTTTTTATGGATACTTAATTAACATGAACTAATATTTAGTAACACCACCTTTGACACCAATAACTGCCTGCAACCTGGCTGATGCAATCATGTTGCGGGAAAATTCAAGAGTCAATTTCGATCAAATATTTTATCATCGCGTTTTTGCGTTTTCGCGATGATACCATCATCATTTTCAATGATATTAAGATCGGAACTCTGGGGAGGCCAAGGAAGAACTGCTTTATTTAAATCATTTAAAAATTTTGTAGGTATCCATCCTTTATAACATGGAGCATTGTCGTGTTGTAGAATCCAGTCATTGGTTGGAAAGAGCCTACTTTCTGACGAAAAGGATTTGGAGATTTGGTACCGATAAATGACACTTTAAATCAGTCCAAAAATATTTGAATTTTAAATTACCATGCCTTTCCGTCAGGAAATAAGCTTTTTCCAACCAATGACTGGATTCTACAACATGCCAATGCTCCATGTCGTAAAGGATTAATACCTAAAAAACTTTTAAATGATTTAAATCAAGCCTCCCCACAGTCCCGATCTTAATATCATTGAAAATGTTTGGGCCTTCATAAAACAGCAGAAGACTATTTATAGAGATCGAAAACGTGATGATACCGTAGTTGAGATAAGGGACATTTGATCGAAATTGACTCTTGAATTTACCCGCAACTTGATTGTATCAATTCCAGCCAGGTTGCAGGCAGTTATTGATGTCAAAGGTGGTGTTACTAAATATTAGTTCATGTTAATTAAGTATCCATAAACAAATTTTAAAAATTAATTAAATAAAAGGAATATTATCTAATTAGGTTGTGTGTAAAAACTTTTGAAAACTGTTAAGCATCAGTACATTTGCTTCTATTTTTGTCGAATGAACCATTATCTTTTCCAATTCTCTTTAATTTGCTTCTGCATAGATCACGCTATGCAACAACAACATTTTTTGCAACTTACTTCCAAAAACAACAACAAAAAGCTCATTTAGTTGAATATGTAAAAAAAATGTTTGTTGTGTAAACACTTTTGACTATGGCTGTATCACTTATAGCAAACACGTTCATGGCTCTGATAATATAAAAATATTTACTATTATTTATTATTTCAACTGGTTAATTTTGAATGTTTCATTTTTAATTTTTCATTTTTAATTTTCCATTTTTCATTTTTAATTTTTCAATTTTTTATTTTTCATTTTACGTTTTTAATTTAAAATTTTTCAAAACGCTTTTATAACACTATTCGCTCCTTCATCTCAAAACATTGCTTAATGAAATCGTGCCTTCATTTCATCTCCAAACACTTCCTAATCTTTTCACCAATACAATCGTACCTCACACCGTTTTTGTCTTACTCTATTTTTGTGACTGTATGTTTACCCCCTAGAGCGTATCAAAAAAATAGTGAACTAACTAACCATCATATAAATAAGTTTCAAATCATTTACGATCTTTTATTGAAAAATCAGGATTTTACGACTGTCTTTATTGTTTCCAGTACAAACAACACATTGTTTTCAGATACGTTATCCATTCTAATGATATAATATTCAGTTCTTCTCTTGATGTCACACTGCTTTCCAATTCTCGGCCGATATAAAAGTTGATCTTCTGAATGAAATTCCAAAATGTTTATAGAAAATGCATCATAATTGCAAGTGGATATTTTGTCACATACATTATACACATTTAGCACTTACTTAGAATACCGCAAGTCGAAGGGGAAAAGCAAAAAGGGAAGTAATCTGCACTGTGCGATGTATATTTAATAACTTACAGCAGTAATATACTGACTATGCCATGTGTTTTGAGAAAGGGTCCAACTAATTGGTTAACGAAAATAAATATAAACCAAATTTGACTGGCATTACTTATGTACAAAATTTCTTCAAAATATATTCACACTTACGATCCATAGTTTGATTACAAGGTTTACATGGTCACACAGAAGGACAGACTGACGCACGGACAGACATCGTTCAATCGACTCAGAAAGTGATTCTAAATCGATCGATATAATAAAAGGTCAAATATCTTTGGCAGCACAAAGTCCATTATACACTGACCACATAGTGGTATAGGGTATAAAAACTAATAAATAGCTTATAAACTTATTAGAAAATAAAATAATGTGTTATATGAGTGCAATATGTAGAATGTACAAACCATACATCACATATGGCAACTCTTTCGAAACTGAGAATAGTGGAATAATAGAAAATTCAAAAATAACGATTGTTTGTTTGGACAGAGTTGTATCTTCTGAAATTAATACGAAGCAAAAGCTGTATGATATGAAAACTGATTCTTAACCACACTGCTCGTAGGCCTGACTGTAGGTGAGTGTGTTAAAGCGCTGGCCCAGTAGTGCAAGTACGAGTGTATATGAGATAGACGCAGGTTTAAACCTCACGGCCGCCCTAAGTAGAAAAATTTCATATAGAAACAATCTATTCAATTATAACATAATTATCACAATGTTTAATAAATCGCTGATGAGGGCTGAAATACCAGAAACCGGTCCGATTAAGAATACAGTGTAGTTGTAAAATTTTGATATTTATGCTTTCTTCTTCTCTACCACGCACCATTGAAACAAAATTAAAATTTGCATATTAATTACAGTATTAATTGCTATATGTCTGAAAAATGACTTCAAATCTAACAAAATATGACAGTTTTAATTTTAGTTATACGGATATTTTTTTTAGCAAGTGTACGCTCCATTGTATTTTTCATATTTGGAATAGAAAAAAAATTATTTCTAACGAAACTTTTATTCCAAAATGTTGGCTGGTTAAGCAAAAATCCGTAAAATCATTATTTCGAACGGTTTAAGTTCGGTCGTCAATTTTCAAAGGGAACTAAAAATTATCTTTAAACTAAAGAGTAATTAAAAATAAAAAAGATACTGAAAACAGCTGATTTTTTAAATAAGTGTTGTCAGCAAAAATTATTTTTCTCCTTGATATTTACTCATTCAAATAGTTTTCGAAAACAAAGTTAAAGATTTTAATTGCAACCAGAAAACGTACCAATGTATCAACTTTATCATTCCTGTAGATCATTTATATTGAATTTAAAATTTTGTGTGTGAGTGAGTGTGTTTCATTGAATATACATTTTTTTCAGCATATGGATATTCGTACATCTTAGCCAGCCTTAAGGGATGGTTTTTCATTTTATATGTGTGCTAAGCAGTTTTCTATAGATTTATTTTCTCTAACGCTTTGTTGTGGTTTCATTATATTCTCCGTTTTGTTGCAGAATATTTGGAAAAGAAGGGTTGAAACAAACAGGAGTATTGTATTGAACATTTTTGTTTTCGTTTCGGTATTAAAATTTATAAACAAATTTCTTAAAACTCTATTGTTTGTGTATGGTTTTCGAGTTTACTTTTGTTGTTGTTGTTGTTGTTTTTGCTGCTTCTGCTTTTGTTTACACAATTTTCTTCTGTTATTTCATACTTGTCCGATACCATCATCGTCAATATAGTCATCATTATAAAGTTAGTCGACTGGTGGCTGCGTTTATGTAAACATTTGCAAACACATTTTGGAGCATTAATCATGCCTCACATGCTATCGCACCTTTTGTATACATACTCAATGAGGTGTTTCTTTATTCTTTATCATTGTATTGTTGGTGTTGTTTTTTATGCCTTTGTTTGTTACTTCTTTTTATCTTCTACGAGTATTCCGTTCATATAATTTAAATGCGTAATTCTACTTGAATGTTCATTTCGATTTTGAAACGTATTTGCATCGTGTATGAAATTTAATGAAAATCGCCCAGTTATAGGAAAAAAGAGATAAGCTGACCATACGCAACCATAATTTGCATGTATTAGAATGTATTGAGGAGGAAGACAGTAGAATGTTTTTGAAGGAGACTAGCGACCATATTCTCTGATTCAAATCCCAATAGATATGAAACCAATTTGAATTTTCTTTTGGTGTTCCAACGTGATAATATTTTTTCATTAGAATGTCCTGCCGTCCACACCCAGACTTATTGACATGTATGTTTTTATAATCAATTTTTCCTACGAAATGTGACAATTAAAATATTTTATTTTATTAATTTTATATTTTTTTAATACCCTATACCACTATGTGGTCAGGGTATAATGACTTTATGCTGATGTTTGTAACTGCCAAAAATATTTGAACTAGACCTATCTTTTATTATACCGATCACTTTCTGAGTCGGTTTAGCGATGTCCGTCCATCTGTGTGTCCATGTAAACCTTGTAATCAAACTACAGGTCGCAAATAGGAATATAAGTATTTTGATGAAATTTAGCTTCCATCGGCCATAGGATGAACGCTATTGAATTTGGACCTAGTCTAAATAGAAACAAGGAAGAGTGTTAAATTCGGCTGTGCCGAATCTTTGATACCCTCCACCTCGGTTTGAGTATTGATAATAAATGTAAACAAAATATTGGAAAAATATGCATGCGTTTTCCAATGCATGCGTTTCCGGTTATATGACATAAATTCCCGTTTAATCTAGTTTTTGCTAATTAAATAGCTCGCTCTAACCTCCATTGCAAAGGTAATGGTTGTGTAGGGTGGCTATATGCACATTTTGCTTATTGGAGATGGCTGTATAGTTTCTTTTAATTGGCCAAATATTTCTTCATTGTGGCCATAAAGGTCGGATGAAGTAACAAAATAATAACCAAAAAAAAAAGCTCTCTCAATTTTTTATTAAATCATTGCCATATTTGGAAAACATAGAGAATAAATTTATAATAATAAATAATCAAATTAGCGATGCCAAACGCAAAAAACCAAATGTCCCAAACATTTAAAATAAAATAATTTGTTATCTTTATTTTCTGAAAAACTTCAAATATTCATCCAAAAAAAAATTTTTAAATTTATATATAAAAAACATTCTCATCAAATTGCGTTTATTTATGTATCAATTTTTATGTTCGCAATTCTTAAATATCATTTGAGGTTTTATAAAATTCATTGAATTTAAATTAATGTTTTCTGTAGTCCGATTCTGTAAATTTCAACGATCCGACTATCACAAAATATATAGACAGCTATTGTTGTGTGCACTAAGGATAAAGTGATTCCCTAAGTACATACATTTTAACGACAGTCGACAAATCTATTTTTCTATTTATTTAAATTGTAAACGAGTGGCATCTCTGTCAAAATAAGCGAAAAATACAAAGAATAGAAAAAAACAAATTACTTCGTGTTTGACAGGATGATTTTATGTTGATGTTTAATATCTTTATTTTTTTACTAATATTTCTGTGTATTTATTTGAAAATGAAATAATGAATTGAATATGCTATTTAATTTTTTTATTTATATAAAAAAGTTTTTTTAAATTAAAGCAAAATATTTTCACTATTTTATGATTTTTATTTATGTATGACGACATTTCAACCTAAAAATTTAAGTTTTTATCGATTGAATAAACAACACAAAAATGGTTGTCGTTTAGATAACAACAACAGCTGACTTTAACAATAGCGAATATCGTTTAAAAATTTTACTGATAATTTTGCAATTTTATTTTTTAATTTTTACTGAATCGCGGTACTGAAAAGTTATTAATTTCTCCTGAATGGCAATATTTTTTTTAAATGTAAACATTTTTAAATGTAAACATATTTGGTGTTTTTTTTTTTTTTTTTTTAATTTCAATTTGTTTTTAACGAATACAATTTATATACTAAAGATGTCTAAATTGATGTCTTCTAAATTTAAAATTATTATTTCCGACGTTTTGATATGAGTTTCTGAAATTCAATTAATATTTTCTAATTTATAATCGGAAATTTTAATTCCAGTTTTTAGAATTGATATTTTCTTAAATTTGAATGGAAAATTTAAAAAGTGCAATTTTGTATTTATGTGAATAATAATGCTTTAGTAATTATAAACAATTTTTAAAATTTAGATGCAATCGCAATCAGATATTTTGTAGGTAAAGCAGAATAATAGTTCTATATAACTATGTAAAGCAAAAAACTCATTGATGAACTCGGTAACTCTATTTTATAAAGACAACAAAAAGTTAACATGCCAAACTTATGTTCATATTTGTAAAAGAATAATGGAAAAACGTATGAAATAAAATACCAGCCCGTGTATACCCTTAACATTGTTCTGTATGATATCTAGTTGAAAATATTGACATTCATGTTAAAATAGAAATAACTATTGCAAAGCTAATTAGAACAAAAATTGTGGCGCCATCTACTGTGGCATAGTCATGCTGAGCAAAATGAAGTGACACTCTGTTAATGCAAAAGAAATGTATTTTCCCCACAACAAAATATTGCAGAATTTTATGTAAATAAAATAATATACCGATTTATTTCTAACATGCAGTTATTATGGATATATATACATATATAGAATATATGTAAATTATTTGTATTACTTAATATGTGTATGTACATATGTATATGTAAATATTACACACAAAAAATACAACATCAAACGTTATTTTTGTGTTTTTCTCTTTAAATAAATTAATACATAAAATTTTTTTTGCTAAATTTACATTGTTTTTGATGTGTAAACATCTATACGCGCAGGGGGGTAAATTTCTATTTCACAATACAATCACAAAAACAGCGTAACTCATATCGGTGTGAGCTGAAGCAGATAACGCTGTGTGACTTATGATTGTATTGGTGAAAAAATTATGATATAAAATTGTTGTTTTATGCCACTTTTTTAAAAGCGTCATCTATGTATCACTTATATACGTTTCTATTAGGATATTTTTAACGTTTTACAGCAAACGGTTGTTGGATTAGCTGAAACAGTTTTTGCTATAAGTGATACATAGATGATTTTAAAAAATTACATAAAAAAATCTTTAATTACTAGATGTTTACACATCTTCCCTGTGATCGGACTCACATGATTTTTTTTTATTAACAACTGGGTATTTTAGCATTATTTGCTTTAGATGCTGGTGAATTTTTACTCCCTTTATATTAACTCGTATTGTCTGCTTGTCGAAAAAATTTTGGATAAATTTTAACCCCATTCCCGTGACCCAATCGATCTGAAACTTTGCAGGCAGGCTCGTGGCAATGATAGAAATGATCTAGTACATTTTTTTAGTGATGCCAAAACAATGGAAACTTTTAAATTTTTCTACCAGAGTTGATAAAAAAAATGTACAAAGGGTTAGTTTTTATTATGTTATTACCACAACGACCACAAAAACAACAAGTCCAGCTATGACAACAATACAAAATATAGAATAACAACAAGAACAATATAGAAACATCATATTTTTCATTTTTTTTTTTTACTTTTTCAGAGATTTCCCTGGACCTGTTCCACCGATTATAATGATTTTTGAAATAGAAATCTTCCCATGAATTTGTTGGATCATTCTCACTAAAAATGATCGCCTTAGCTATCCTATTGAGGGCGTGATCGTGACAAGAACAACATAGAAAATTATATTTTTTTCAAGACTTTTTTTAGTTCTTTATTCTTTATTAACTGATGATGATTTCAAACAGCTAACTTCGCAGGATGTTAATGAATCATTTTCTATGTCAACGAGCACTCTAGCTGCCCCATTGATGCCGTCATCGTGATTTCCATAGACGGACAGACGGACATCGCTGTATCAACTCCGGTTGTTATAAGGATCACAAATATATATATTTTATGGGGTCCAAATTTTTTTTCTAATTATTACAAACGGAATGACAAACTAACATACAAACTTAATACCCTCTGCACACTGGAGTGGAGGGTATAATGACCCCTAAGAGATCGACTTAAGTTGGCATAATCTTCAAATTATCATATAGATCTCGTTCAAATTGGATGCTGCCGGTTAGAAAAACATGGATTTTCTAAATTAAATCCGCGAACACTTAACGATTGGCCTTGAATTTCATTTGGAAATGTTTCATTTTAGCGCTTTTGGATTTTGGCGATTTTTGATTTTAGCGGTTTTAGTAATTTTTAATTTTGCTTATTTCTGATTTTGAAGTGTTTCGTTTTTGGTTAATTTTGACTTTGGCTATTTTTGATTTTTAGGGACTTTTTGCATTTGGCGATTCCGCCCATATATTAATGTACTTGTCAAGAGTTTCAAAATTGTCGCTTTCATAGTACTTGTATAGTATAACACCCTTTTTTATCTGACAACTTACATTAATTTCTGATGGACTCATGCAAATCTTCAAGGCCTTCCCTTTTATGGTACTTCAGTTATATGATATTATATATTTATAATACAAAGTAAATTTATAATACAAAGTAAATATATAATATCATATAACTGAAGTACCATAAAAGGGAAGGCCTTGAAGATTTGCATGAGTCCATCATAAATTAATGTAAGTAGTCAGATAAAAAAGGGTGTTATACTCTACAAGTACTATGAAAGCGACAAGTAAATATATAATATCATATAACTAGTGTAATATAAAAGGGAAAGCCTTGACACTTTACACGAGCCCATCGGATATTATTATGAGTAGTTGGACAAAAATTGGCGGTATCGGACCAATGTACGCGGCACCTCCCATACAAAGTAAATATAAAATGTCATATAGTACCGTAATAGTGAGAGCCTTGGAACTCATCGTGAGCCCATAAGTTATTCATGTGGTTAGTCGAACAAAAAATGGGCGAGATCGGATAAGTGGGCGTGGCACCGCCCATACAAAGTAAATATGTAATATTATATATCTGATGTACTAAAAAAGGGGAAAGCCTCGACACTTTGCACGAGTCCATCAGATATTAAAGTGAGTAATGCGATAAAAATTGTGAGGGCTGGGATGAGTGGGCGTGGCACCTCCTATACAAAAAATATGAAGTACTTGGAAACCGCCAGTCTGAAAAATTTTGACAAGTACATTAATAATCAATGTGAGTAGTCGTGAAAAATATGGGTAGGTTCGCCAAATTCAAAAATCGCCAAAAAATCAAAAATCTCCTAATCAAAAGTCACCAAAACCGAAATTCTCGAAAAATAGAAATCGCCAATTCAAAAATCGCCAAAATAAAAATCGCTAAAATCAAAAATCGCCAAAATCAAAAATCGCCAAAATCAAAAATCGCTCAAGTGAAAAATTTCCAAATGATATTCAAAATTCAAGGTCAATAGTTGAGTTTTATCAAATTTAATTCGAAAATCCATGTTCTTCTCATGGGCAGCATATGTACCTTGCTCCAGAGTAGGAGCGCCGAAAAAATTGATAGTTGTTGCACCAAATAAAAAAACAAAAAATATTATATATCGGCAAACATTGAAATAAAATAAATATAAAATAAATTTTTAAAAAAAATATATTTTAATGCACAATAAAAACTTGGTTATGATATAACATGTCAATAAGTCTCGGTAAGTCGTAACGAAGCGTGACAGGGCATACTAGTAATTAAAATTTATTTGTGAATTAATAAAAAAAAATTATTTTTTATTTTAATTTTAGCGCGTTTTTTGCTTTTTGGAAAAACTTCACATCACCGATTTCAACCTGAATGAAAATGAAACGGATGCACGTTTTTGTACAAGGTTTTATAATTCTGTTTTGAGAATATAGCAACACCGGTGTCGATACATAAAATTTAATAGCAGTATCGTAACGTTTAATGGTTTTTAATGGTACATATACTCAGTAAGTTTTGTCATCCCATTGCTATTTGCATTTTTGCAGAGCCTTTAATAATTCATCTGCAGAAAAAAATGGATTTAAATCATGAGCATTTTCGTGCGATATTTTTTTTTTTATAAATTTCGAAGTCAATTGGCCAACTGATGAAGCCACCGTATTCCGCTGCATTTGGATAAAACGTAAATTATGTTAATTATGATCTTTTGGCCGAAAAGTGTCTCACTTTATATGAAAGGAAATAATAAATTTTGTACATTTCACTGAGGAAGTAGATTTATTGTGCCTTCTGAATTTATTACCACCTCTCGAATCTCATTGAAGTTGGCAACTGAGTTTCGCTTGACTTTGAACACAATTCTATGGCCCTAGCAGTAAATATTTTATCACAGTGATAAATATTTTATCACTATTATAAAATTTCGGTTAGCACCTTTTATAAAAAAAATTACCAACTTTCTTAAACTGTATCTTTTTCGAAAAAGTAGCTTTTTTATAAAAGTACCCTTTTTTAATGCAAATAAACTGATCTACAGCTAATAAATTTATAATGACAAAGAAACATAAAGCCAAAAACTTTCCAAAATATATGTTATTATCTGGATCTCAGGGTATTTTATGAAAAATTCAGATCCAACATTTGTATGGGAGGTAAATCTGAACATTCTGAACATTTTATTTTTAGGATTTTTTTTTAAATCCAATGCAAAAGACTCATAATTAATTTTATTGTTTAAACTCACTCAACCACTGTATTCTTCTCTATTCTCTTCTAAGTTATCGCATTATGTTAGTCTTTGTGGCCGATGGTTTTGTTTTATGACTTCATATATCAGACTACTTTTGATTTTTCATCTATCTCATCATCATTCCTGTACACATTCTTTGTATTTTTTTTTTTTTTTTAATTCTATTATTATTGTAAATTGTTTACATCTTTATGTAAATGTTCTTTTTCATCTTTTTAGCACTATTGTTGGGTACAACCGTGATTGTTGTGTTCTCATAAAAAAAATTCATGTTTTTCGGTATCAAGATAAGCAACTGTTTGTTTGTTAAAGTCAACATCAAACAGTTGGTACAGTGTTTAGAAATTGTTATAACATTTTGCCATCAGGGTAAACTAAGTTTTTTATGATGTTTTTAACTATCAAAAATACTTTTGTTTTACAGATCGACTCAGAATTAATTTCTATGGATGGATGTCCGTCCGTCTATCTATGTGTTTCTCTGTGAGTCCATGTAAAATTTCTCGCAAACTTCAAACTTCAGCTCGCAGAAGAATATATGTATATATTAAATTTTAATAAAATTCGAACGAACGATATTGAAATTGGTGAAAATCGATATATGCCCAGACCTAGTCCCCATACAAATGACCCTTATGAGCTATACTTAAATTGATCCAAGATCGTATAGATCATAGTAAAATTATGATATTATCTGTTTATTTCACCGATTCATCTGTAATCGCAAAATGTGGGACCATTTTTAGCCGTAGTCTCCATTAAAAACTTCTTCCCGATCTTTACTTAAATCTATAAAAAAAAAAATAATATTGTATAGATACTCCAAAATATAGTTTATATCTGTTAGTCCGTTAAAATTCTTCTATAATTCTCTTCACAGTTGACGAAGTTGGATCAATATTACGAAATGTTTGAACTGTAACTCCAAACTGCCATTATTTTGAAATATTGTTCAACATTTTTACTAACGTTAAACTTCCAGCTGTCTTTTTCCTTTGCACATATGGCGGGAGATTAAGATTTTGTGTACATTTGGGACACACTTTTATATACGCTTCACACCACTGTGCAGAGGGTTTATATCAGTTTGTCATTTCGTTTACAACGCATAGAAAAATGAACTTGAGATTCGATATAGCGAAGTTCGTCTCTCCGTCCGTCCGTGTGTCTGTGGAAATCACGCTTATTATTACTTGGGTGAGGTTAGGATGATATTATTTGTCGTTACTTCGAGCAAAACACTTTTAAAACTGGGGTAACTCGACAATCAATCTGCCAAGATATGATATAAAAACTCTAAAAATTCTAAAAATGCTAAAAATTCAGTGTGTTTGTTGAAATAATTTACTATTAAGTTTATCAAATTATTACTTTTCCAAATATTTTGTTTACATTTGTTATAAATAGTGCAATAAGTCCCGATATTAATGTAAACGTAAAACGTAGGTGGAGGGTATCAAAAATTCAGAATAGCAAAAAATGGCTTGACCGATCTTGATGAAATTTGTAGAAAATCTTCAGAGTAGCCTGCCAGGTGATACTGTGAAGTCTGGTATTTTATTTTTTGTATGTCGGCGGATGGGTGTGGCTATCAGCTAAAACTTTTGGAGGAGTTCGTAGTTTCCTTTATTCCGGCACTTTAGATGAAATAAAAAAACCGAAAGCTTTCTTAGGACCAGCAAAGCAGATCGGGCCTAGCTAGTTTTTTTTTTATATATATGCAATCGGTACACATAGTTTCTTTTAAATATGGCAATATTAAAGAAAACAGGAAATGATTATATTAAGTGCTGATTATGGAACGTTATCTTCATAATTTAACTATCGCTTAAGTAAAAAATTTTGGACTTAAAACTAAAACTAAAATTTATTTATATGAAAACTGAAAATTTGACGGGATTTATATAATTTTTTTTCAGCTCATACCACATTTATTATACCCTTCAAACCAGCGTGATCAAATTATCATTCCGTTTGTAATAATTGGAAAAAAAATCTGAAACCCATAAATTATATATATTATTTACAAGCAGAGTTGATCTAGCGAAGTCACGCCCTCAATGGGTCAGTTAGGTTTCTCCCTTATAGTGAAAGTGATGGAAGTATATCTTGGACAGGTTGTTGTTCAAGATCATAAATATCGCTCAATATGTCCCGATATTTCAATGGAAATGTAAAAGGGGTGATTTTTCTATGTTGTTCTTGTTATTGTTTTTATTCTATATTTTGTTTTTATATGTGGTAGCTGTATTGTTGTTATTGAGGAAATTGTACTTGTAGCATTTGCCTTATGAATGTATTTTAGGGTGACATGGGTAAATTTTATTTTTTGTTAAAAAAATTTTTTTTTTCCATTTAACAGGTGGCAACAGTATTCGAAAAATGCAAAAATTTACAATCTCTACAAAAAGATTACGATTTATAGGATTATTATTATTTATTTATTTTATTAATTTATTTGTGAAATAAAAAAGCTTTAAAATTTTTCATATACAATTCGCGTGTCCCAAAACGTATCCCAGTTTTAATTTTTATTTTCAGAAGTATATATATTTTTTTTTTTTTTTATTTTTATTAGTTTAAATTAGTAGTATTTAAAATACTTTGCAATAGAATCTTTACAATTATATTTAATTAAAGAAAAAAAAAATTTTTTTATTTTCAAAAGCTCTGATGAATATTATTATTCTTTATAAAATGTACAATTCCCCTTTTAAATGCATTAGTATTATTTTCAGATTTGATATTACTGGGAAGCATGTTGTAAAGGGTTAACCCCTTATAAAAAAGAGATCGTTGCATCGCCGTTGTTGTTGCTTTTGGAAGTCTTAAGTTGTCAACATTTCTAAGATGATAGGGTTGTATTTCTCCAACATAGTTTAGTTGATCTATTTGATATTCTGGTGCGTTTCCAGTTTTCATTTTTTGTATAAAGTGTAGTGTGTTCATTTCAAGTCTTTGTGTTATATTAAGCCATTTTAGCGCATTAAGCATATTTTCTATAGGTGTATAAATGTTATACTTTAAAATTGATCGCATTGCTTTATTCTGTAATTTTTGAAGTCTTTCTCTTTGTGTTACTGAGCAGCATGTATATAGAATTGTTGAACCAAATTCAAAGTGTGGTTTTATCATGGTATTGTAAATATTTATAGCCGTTATTATAGATATTTTATTACGTATTCTTTTAAAAAACCCGATTTTTTTTACCAATTTTTTTGCATATATATTCTACATGTTCTTTAAATTTTAATTGTTTGTCTATTATAAAGCCAAGATATTTAATTTGATTTACTTTTTCTATTACCTCATTATTTATTTTAAATACCGATTCATTGGTCATATTTATTTCCATTTGTTTCGTTTTATTTTCATTTAATTTTAGTTTATTCATTTTTAACCATTTATTCACATTGTTAATATCATGCATTATGTTGTCCTGACAATGTTTATCTGTGTATCCTTCTGTAAAGATCAGTGTGTCGTCTGCATACAAAATTATTTCATTTATATATATGATAAACAATAGTGCACCCAAAATTGAACCTTGTGGCACTCCATACTCATTATTGATATAGCTAGATTTCACATTATTTACTTTCACCTTCGTTCTGATAGATACGATTTAAACCATTTTAGCTCATTTGTTTTCGTTCTGATAGATACGATTTAAACCATTTTAGCTCATTTTCTTGTATTCCGTACATAAATAGTTTTTTTATTAAAATATCTCTATCGATTGTCTCGAAAGCTCTTTTAAAATCTAAAAAGATTGCCATAATTTTCTTATTTTTCTCCACGTTTTTCCATCTATTAATAACATAGATCACCGTTGTTTCGCATGGATATTTTTTCCTAAATCCTGATTGATATTTGGAAAATATGTTGTTTTACTCTAAGTAGTTTTCAAGTTGTTGTTTTACCACTTTTTGAATTATTTTTTCACATGTTTTTAGTGTATTAATTGGCCGAAACTCTTCGCATTTGGTTGTTTTTACAATTTTTTCTATTGGTGTTACCGAAGATATTTTCCATGTTTCTGGGAATTCTCCCGTTTCCAATGATTTATTTATTAAATTCATCATGATCTCACCTATTACGTTCCAATTATCTATTATTATTTTCATAGATACATTGTTAAAGTCAGGTTTATTTTTGATATCTTAGCATATATTTTTAAGTTCTTGTAGATTTATTGCATGAAATTTAAATTTATGATTAATCACAGGTATTTGATTTATATATTGCACTTTTTCTATTGAGTTTCTTATTGATTTTATACTATCTACAAAGTATTTATTAAATTGACTGGCTATTTGTATGTTTTCCTTATATTCTATTTGATTAAATATCACAGTTTTTATAACATTTTTATTTTTATTTAGTACTAACTCTTTAATTTCCTTCCACATTTGCTTTTGATCTTTGGCACTAGTTATTATACCCTATACCACTATGTGGTTTGGGTATAATGACTTTGTGCTGCTGTTTGTAACAACCAAAAATATTTGACATAGACCCATCTTTAATTATACCGATCGAATCAGAATCACTTTCTGAGTTGATTTAACAATGTCCGTCCGTCCGTCCGTCCGTCCGTCCGTCTGTGTGTCCATGTAAAGCTTGTAATCAAACTGCAGGTCGCAAATATGAATGTATTTTGACGAAATTTGGTATATAAGCTTTTATCGGCCATGGGATGAACGCTATTGAAATTGGTGAGAATTGGTCCATGTTCAGACCTAGCCCCCATACAAATTACCCATATGAAATCGACATAAATTGCCATAAGATCCAAATTGTCATATAGATCTTACTCAAATTGGGTTTGTATGCGTTCATTACATCCACTAATGAGTAGTCCAAAAATGGTCCCTATGACCCCATATAGAGCTGCTTCCCGATCTTCAGTTAAATCTATTAAAAAACAAAACAAGTAAGAAAATTATAGTCGGTCTAGACCGACTATACGATACCCTATACCATGCGTTTAGAAACCCTATCTCTTAGGCCCAACTAACTGGACATTGAAAATAAGCAAAAACCAAATTTGAGTGGGATTTTTATTAATTTTTTTGGCTGCAGATATGAAAAAGTTCATATCGGATGCTATATCTATAAAGGGACTAGGTCCAAAAATGGACCGATCCTGATCATGTTTGGTAAAGTCTCTTGTATTTTGCAAAAATATGTACAAACAAAATTTGAGAAGAATCAGTGCAATATTTTTGTTTTTTAATAGAATTAGCTGAAGATCGGGAAGCAGCTCTATATGGGGTCAAAGGGATCATTTTTGGACTACTCATTAGTGGATGTAATGAACGCATACAAACCCAATTTGAGTAAGATCTATATGACAATTTGGATCTTATGGCAATTTATGTCGATTTCATATGGGTAATTTGTATGGGGGCTAGGTCTGAACATGGACCGATTCTCACCAATTTCAACAGCGTTCATCCTATGGCCGACAAAAGCTTATATACCAAATTTCATCAAAATATATTCATATTTGCGACCTGCAGTTTGATTACAAGCTTTACATGGACACACAGACGGACGGACGGACGGACGGACGGACGGACATTGTTAAATCAACTCAGAAAGTGATTCTGATTCGATCGGTATAATTAAAGATGGGTCTAGGTCAAATATTTTTGATTGTTACAAACAGCAGCACAAAGTCATTATACCCAAACCACATAGTGGTATAGGGTATAAATATTGCACTGATTCTTCTCAAATTTTGTTTGTACATATTTTTGCAAAATACAAGAGACTTTACCAAACATGATCAGGATCGGTCCATTTTTGGACCTAGTCCCTTTATAGATATAGCATCCGATATGAACTTTTTCATATCTGCAGCCAAAAAAATTAATAAAAATCCCACTCAAATTTGGTTTTTGCTTATTTTCAATGTCCAGTTAGTTGGGCCTAAGAGATAGGGTTTCTAAACGCATGGTATAGGATATCGTATAGTCGGTCTAGACCGACTATAATTTTCTTACTTGTTTTTTTATTCACAAATTTATCCTTCTCATAAGTGATTTGTGTCTTATACTTGTTTCTTATTATTTTATAATTATTCCATGCTACACTTGTGTTCTCGTTTTTTGCTATATAGTATTTGATTATTTTGTCTTTTTTGAGTAGTTTTAATTCTTTATTAAACCATTTGTTTACATTATTCTTTTCTGTAGTTGTTTTCTTTCTCGTGAATTTTTTTAATTGTGTTCTCTATGCAGGCATCAATATGGTCAGCATTATTATTGACATTATCAATTTGATTATATTTTATTACTCCATTTATTTCCCTATTAAACAAGTTTTTATTGTAATTGAATATTTCTATTTCCTTTTCCTTTGAGTATTCACTGTTTCTATTTGCAATTGTTATATCTATCGCCTCATGATCTGCTATTTTGTTTGCAATGTTATTTCTTACGCTCACGTCAACATTATTTGTTATAACAAAGTCTATTAATGATTTTGAATTCTCTGTGATCCTCGTATACTCGGTGACTATTTGCCTGAGACCGTTATCATTTAGAGTAACTTGTATTCTATTTTTATATGTTTCATCTTTATTCCAGTCTATGTTGAAATCGCCTGCTATAATTATTTCATAATTTGTTTCACAGATCCTTTCAATTAATTCATCAAATGCATCACAAAATTCTACTTCTCTACAGCTTGGAGATCTATAAACGGCCACAATTACAAAAAGCGTATTTTTATTTTTTGCCAGATATGCACTCATCCAGTATTTTGAATCGGCAACTTTTTCACATAACTTGTTCACTTTCCATGTCTTTTTAAAATAAATTATGACTCCACCGGTACGTGTAGAATTAGATAAAGCTACATAGTGATCATATTCCTCTAACTGATATTCTTGTTCTCTTATATATTTAGTTAAATGAGTTTCAGATAATATTATATATTCAGGTTTTTTTAATGCTGCAATTATTTCTAATTGATTAAAGTTGTTTAGTAATCCCTGTGCATTTGTGTATATACCACTTATATAAAGGTTTGACTGCAATATAATTATAATTTTGATATCATACATGATTAATAGATATTGTAGCAAATCGATCGACAAACACTTTGAGATCTTATTAATAAATTGGTTTTACAATAATTATTGATGCAGATAGCACTTTTTGAATATAAGCCCTCGATATACAAATTTGTTTATACCGTATTAAATATAAAAACCAATTAATCTACATATTTTCGTTAAATAACGAATAAATTTGAGGAAATTTGTTTTATTTAAAAAAAAATGCTGATGACGAAAATATTTATAGATTTTCATAAAGAGTCAATTTGACATCAAAAGTACCCCATGGGCTAATTTCAGAAAATAAGTCCAGAATTTTTTTTTTTTTTTAAATTATTATAATATTATCAACAAGTTCTATCGACATCTTTCTACAAATATAGATTATTTCGATATTTTGTTGTAAAAAAATTTTATTTTTGACCCTAAAGAGGGACAATTTATAGCTTTTCAATTCAACCTTAATTTACAAGATTAGGAACCTATATCAAGTAGTATAAAAAAGGTTGAAAAAGTATAAAAAATCGCATTTTTCTTCAAATCCGCCGAAATGCTGCCCTTGCCAAATTAACAAAATTTTTGAAAAAGTAAAATTGGAGATTTTGAAATATTGCTAAAAAATACGTACCATTTTGACATTAATTTAGAACGCACAATAATAGACGAGATGCAAAATACTTTACACAAGAACATCTTGGGATCAGGAGAATGCAAAAATGTAGTTGGTGTAAATTATTTCAATATCCTTAAGCTCGATTTTCTTAATCAAGTGGTCTGCGGCACATTTATTGCCTGGGGAACCTGATATAACTTGGCTGTTTTTCAACCGATAATAGATTTTGTTGTTTTATTAGAAAGATAATTTACTCTAGATTATGGTTTGTTAACTAATTTAATTGAAACGCAATTACTAATATCAAAATTTTTTTGAAAATTATTTTTTTTTTTATTATTTTTACATATTAATGCATATTTTAACATTGAACTCAATGCGCGTCCAGAAAGCATTCTCCGATTTGGCTCAAATTTTGCGCACTAAAGTTTTAGATCCAGTGTCAAAATAATCCGACCCGCACACCTCAAAATTCGGCCAAATATTTGTTTTTATACATACCGCTATCACCCTAATGTGTATGCATGTGTTTGTGGGCTAGTATCATCACACACTTATTAACATTATCCCGAAATATATACAAAAACTCGTCAACGTAAAAGAAAAACAATAAGAAAAAAGTAAATTTTCTTAAATAACTGTTTACAGATTTGAATAAAGAAAAAAACTAATCAGATTTTTATAACTTTTTTTGCAATATTTAAGATATATGAAGTTTTTTTCTTTTTTTTTTTTTTTGTAAAACTCTTAATTTGTCAATATTATATTTTTTTTTTTTCATTTGAAAACTTTTTCAATTTTCGTAATTTAAAATACTTTGTAAACAATTTATCATTTTTTGATTAATTCAGGATATATATATGTATGTATAAAAACTCTCAGATTAGACAATTAGGTATTTAAATATATTTTCTATTAAATAAAATTAAAATTTCAATCGAATTTTATCAATTGATTTTTACATTTTATTTAAGAAATTGGCTTTAAACATAATGTGAGTTTTCACAAAGAGATATATTAACATTTTAAAGCTTAGAAATTAAAACAAAATTGATATAAACATTTTTTGGACAGTTTTCATAACATTTGATTTTGAAAATAATCGAAAACTCGATTAGTTTCGAAATTATGAACATCACTATTTTCTTTTAATTGTTCTGATATTTATTTCTGCCATAAATTTGTTTTTCTTTTTATGTAAAAATAATTACGAAAAATTTGATAATACGTTCATTTTAATGCTTAAAATTGTTTAGGTGTTCGTAAATTACTACTCATGTTAAGATGATTTTTGTTTTTTACAAAACTTTTACCATTTCAAAACTATTTATATACACACACATATATAACTTTTCACCTGTATTCATTGTATTTATACCCTATACCACTATGTGGTTTGGGTATAATGACTTTGTGCTGCTGTTTGTAACAACCAAAAATATTTGACCTAGACCCATCTTTAATTATACCGATCGAATCAGAATCACTTTCTGAGTTGATTTAACAATGTCCGTCCGTCCGTCTGTGTGTCCATGTAAAGCTTGTAATCAAACTGCAGGTCGCAAATATGAATATATTTTGATAAAATTTGGTATATAAGCTTTTATCGGCCATGGGATGAACGCTATTGAAATTGGTGAGAATCGGTCCATGTTCAGACCTAGCCCCCATACAAATTACCCATATGAAATCGACATAAATTGCCATAAGATCCAAATTGTCATATAGATCTTACTCAAATTGGGTTTGTATGCGTTCATTACATCCACTAATGAGTAGTCCAAAAATGATCCCTTTGACCCCATATAGAGCTGCTTCCCGATCTTCACTTAAATCTATTAAAAAACAAAAATATTGCACTGATTCTTCTCAAATTTTGTTTGTACATATTTTTACAAAACACAAGAGACTTTACCAAACATGATCAGGATCGGTCCATTTTTGGACCTAGTCCCTTTATAGATATAGCATCCGATATGAACTTTTTCATATCTGCAGCCAAAAAAATTAATAAAAATTCCACTCAAATTTGTTTTTGCTTATTTTCAATGTCCAGTTAGTTGGGCCTAAGAGATAGGGTTTCTAAACGCATGGTATAGGGTATCGTATAGTCGGTCTAGACCGACTATAATTTTCTTACTTGTTTTGTATTCAATCTATCTATGTATCTTTACATTAACATATTACAAGCAACATTTTTTTTCATTTATTTATTTATTTCATAATATCATTAATTTACAGGCAAGTTTTAAATTTACAAATTTTTAAGAGTTTATGGCTTTTACCCTTTTCTGCTTGGAAGTAATATATACAAAATATTATTTAAATGCTTTAAAAATTATTCATTTTACGTTAAGGGAAATTTAAAAAAAAAACCTTACTGAATAACAAACATGTTCAGATAGAAATTTTTTTATGTTTGACTGATCTTATATATTAAAAGAATTTATGAATAAACTTTGCATTCAAGATTTTTTTCAATATTTTTCTTCCCTCAAACCTCTATAACTAGAGTTCTAATTAACGTAGGCTATTGACATAGGTCTAAGAACACTCAGTGGATCAAGCTCCTTCTTTTGAGCTATTAACTGCGTAAATTCGTTGGCTTTGGGGAAAGTTATGCTTGGAGAATCGACTTTACTTTTACTGTCCGTTAACTTATCTTGGCATATTTTGGCATTGCTGTACGTTAACTCCTCTTGGCAAATTTTGGTATTATATTATAAAAATTAATATAATATAATATAATATAATGCTGCAGCAGGGGTCCTCTAGTATAATGTTAAACTAAATTGCCAAGCTTTATGGTTAATACTAATTTTTAAATAATTGCATAGATTTAAAACTCTCAAAAAACATTGGAAAATCAAAGTAAGATATCGTCCCACTTACTATGAAAGTATTTCTCTTTGGTCTCTTATGAAGAGCACTAATAGTTTTTCTGCTTTATTATTCGAAACATAATGCAATTTTTCAAATGGAAGTTAATTCTTTCTATAAACAAGTAAACATGGGTTTTTCATTTACATTTATATCTTATTGTAATATTTATAACCAATGTAAACAAAATGTTTTAAAAAGTAAACAATTTGATAAAGTTAATACCAAATTATTACAACAAACAAGCCGAATTTTTAGCATATTTTAGAAGTATCTTGATAGTTTTGGACATATCTTAGCACAATGATACCCGATTTACCCCATTTTCAATACCAACCTTTCCGAAATAATTGCAAACAATATAATAATAACTTTACACAGGTAAATTGTTTATTTTATGAATGAGCATTATATCAACAGGCATACGGAAGGATCGACTCAAGGTGTTATAAGGATCAAGAATATTTACTTTATACTGATGTATATCTTCTGTAGAATGGTGTAAAGGCTATAAAAACTACCATTGCTTAAAAAAAAAATCAATAAATATGAAATTATAATAAATACTGCTCAAAAACGAAATGCAATTAACACCAAATTTAAATTGTATTAGAATTTAAAGGGTAAGTATCGACAGCTGTATTAAAATAGTAACCGTAACCACTGTTAGGGGGTTTGGTGGTGGTAAGGATAATTGTTTTAATATTAAACCACAATATTCAAAATTTAAATATTTTATTTTAGAACACCAATAAAATTGAATATGTACAACACAATTGAAAATATCAAGACTGAATGAATATATTTTTTACAATCAATAAAAATGAAAATAAATAAAAATCAAAAAGTACTTAATTTAAAAAAATTTATAATAAAACAAGTAAGAAAATTATAGTCGGTCTAGACCGACTATACGATACCCTATACCATGCGTTTAGAAACCCTATCTCTTAGGTCCAACTAACTGGACATAGAAAATAAGCAAAAACCAAATTTGAGTGGGATTTTTATTTATTTTTTTTGGCTGCAGATATGAAAAAGTTCATATCGGATGCTATATCTATATGGGGACTAGGTCCAAAAATGGACCGATCCTGATCATGTTTGGAAAAGTCTCTTGTATTTTGCAAAAATATATACAAACCAAATCTGAGAAGAATCAGTGCAATATTTTTGTTTTTTAATAGATTTAAGTGAAGATCGGGAAGCAGCCCTATATGGGGCCAAAGAGATCATTTTTGGACTACTCATTAATGGATGTAATGAACGCATATAAACCCAATTTGAGTAAGATCTATATGACAATTTGGACCTTATGCCAATTTATGTCGATTTCATAGGGGTAATTTGTATGGGGGCTAGGTCTGAACATGGACCGATTCTCACCAATTTCTATAGCGTTCATCCCATGGCCGAGAAAAGCTTATATACCAAATTTCATCAAAACATATTCATATTTGCGACCTGCAGTTTGATTACAAGCTTTACATGGACACACAGACGGACGGACGGACGGACGGACGGACGGACATTGTTAAATCAACTCAAAAAATGATTCTGATTCGATCGGTATAATTAAAGATGGGTCTAGGTCAAATATTTTCGGTTGTTACAAACAGCAGCACAAAGTCATTATACCCAAACCACATAGTGGTATAGGGTATAAATACAGTATATTAATTTAAAGTATGCATAAGTTAATGTAAAGATAGATACAATACAGGGGGTTACAATATTGAATTTAAGTCTCATGTGGAGGGTATCAAAATTGGGCGCAGCCTTATTTAACACTCTTACTTGTCTTTTTTTGTATTAATTTTAACTTTTGTTTTCGTCGACCGAGACTAAAATACAAAGAATTTTTATTGTGATTAAAAAACTGATATAATTTTTTTCTCGGGTACATATACTAGAAATTATTTTAGCATTAAATATAGGAAACAGATTCATTCTGCCTACTGAAATACGTACATATTTGCCAACCATATTGTCATGAAGATCGTAACCAAATTTCGCTTGAATTAAGATTACAATCTTAACAGTAGATATGCTATCAACTTAAAAAGTTGTTAGCTACAGTTGGCGAACATTTTTTTTTTGCTGTGTCTATAGATGTTGATGACATCATTCTTAAAAACTGTTTCGTCACAAACAAAATATGAAAATTTAATTTATTAATTTGTGTTCACAATTCTAGCCAACATCTAGTATTCGTTGATAAGCGATGCATCAAAAGTAATCTAATGATCTTCATAGGCCAAACCAATGTTAGTTTTGAAAAATATTATCTGTCGTTTTGGACAAACTATGTTTTAAATATTTCCAAATACAATTTAGATTTCCTGGAAAACGGAGACTGATTCCAGTAAAAACTGTATATCAAAAGAATGCTAATATTTTCGAGATGAAGAAACGTTTCATTTCATTTTTCATATCTGCAGCCAAAAAAAAATTAATAAAATGTCACTCAAATTTGGTTTATGCTTATTTTCTATATCCAATTAGTTGGACCGAAGAGATAGGGTCTCTAAACCATGGTATGGGTATCGTATAGTCGGTCTAGATCGACTATAATTTTCTTACTTATTTTTGGGAAAGATGTTTTAATTATCTATTTTTAATTTAGAGAATCAAATAATTTTTCTCTAAAGCATTTGTTTTTTATGTTAAATTGTCTTCAATTTTTTTTTTTTTTTCTAAATTGATGGATTTTTCTACTGGATGTAATAAACACATACAAACTCAATTTGACTGAGACCTATATGATAATTTGAATATTATGGCAATTTATGTCGATTTCATATGGGGTTATTTGTATGGGGCCTAGGTCTGAACGTGGACCGATTTTCACAAATTTCAATACCGTTTATCCCATGACTGAGAAAGGCTTTTATACCAAATTTCATCAAAATATATTCATATTTGCGACCTGTTGTTTGATTACAAAGTTTACATGGACACACAGACGGACAGACGGACATTGCTAAATCGACTCAAAAAGTGATTCTGAGTCGATCGGTATACTTGTATTATATACTTCAAGGGGTGTTTAAATTACCGTAATTTCAAATTTTTTTGAGTAATTTCATTAAAATTAAACAAGTAAGAAAATTATAGTCTAGACCGACTATATGATACCCTATACCATGTGTTTAGAGACCCTATCTCATAGGCCCAATTAACTGGACATAGAAAATAAGCATAAACCAAATCTGAGTGGGATTTTTATTAATTTTCAGTGTTCATCCTATGGCCCCTAAAAGCTTATATACCAAATTTCATGAAAATATATTCATATTTGCAGTTTGATTACAAGGTTTACATGGACACACAGACAGACGGACGGACGGACATCGTTAAATCGAATCAGTTAGTGATTCTGATTCGATCGGTTTAATTAAAGATGGGTCTAGGTCAAATATTTTTGGTTGTCACAAACAGCAGCACAAAGTCATTATACCCAAACCACATAGTGGTATAGGGTATAAAAAGTGTTCTACCCGCGGATCGTCACGGGTGCAAAAGTATACATAAGTTTAAAGAGGACACTTTCCCCTTTCTCCGGGTGGTATACGTTCCTTGTTCTCTTTTGTTCCTTAGAAGTTCTACTCCATCAAATTTGAAATTTGACACAAATATAGTAGTTTAAAGAAGATCGCAGGCCATTATAGACAATAACTTGCGAGTAGTAGCCATTTATTTTTGAGAGAAAAAACAAGAAGAATCACGTTTTTCTGAAATTAAAAATACAGTTGAGTTTGAAAGCATGCCGCGCCCACAATTAGCAATAATTTAACCAAATTTTTTGGCTATATGATCAAATCAAAATTTCAGACCTTCAGTGCGAAGGTCACTTAAAGATTGCAATCCTAAAAGTTTCCTTCTTACTGCATATGCAGGCAACTCATAACGCCAAAAATGTTTAAAAAATAAACATTAAACACGGTTTGAAGATGTCACGTAGGAGGGGCTCCAAATAATTAAACTATATTTGAGTTTACTACGAATCAATGACGTAAATAAGGACTTAAATGTGAAAGAATCTCGAAAATCATTTGCACACCTATTAAATATACATGAAATATAACACGCAAATATTTTACCTTAATTTCACGACTAAGATCTATACCTCCAATACTATAGTTGAATACAATGGGATGAGAGCAGCGAGCGTAAGAAACAAGACAACACTTTTAAACATTAACTATAAGCTCATTTTCCCTAAACCAGTTTGGTAATTAGAGTAATTCGTTCTGCAATTTTATGGAATCAACCACATTGATACTCTGGCAAAAAATTCATATCATCCGCAAATAACATAACAGACATTTTGAAAATTTTAAAACAAATGGAAGATCAATAATAAAGAGAACAAATAACAGTGGTCCAATGTATGTGCCCTGCGGAATACTAGAGTAGGCATTAAAGGCCAGTTTACTCTATCACACTTTGTAATACGACGAGTAAAAAAGTCGAGTATTATGAAAAAGTCGTATCATATAAAAAGCTTATGTTATGAAATGGACAGTCTGTAGAATTTTTTTTTTCGAAGTCCGAGGGTTTTAGAAACATTTCTAAAAACTTGCCATTTTCATCGGACCAGAGTTGTTTTTTTGATAATATTAAAAAAAAAAGGTAAACAAAAGCAAAGAAAGTGGAAATAAAATATCACTTCAAAATAAATTTGTATGTTTTTCTAAACAGCTATTTTCATCGGACTTAAGTGTTATGGTGCCAATGGCCTAAATATGCAGAAATAATGTCGGTACGACTTTATGACAGTCGGATGAATTTCATCGGATTTTTATTTCGAAAAATCATACGACTGAGTGGTATCGTGTAAATGGGCCTTAATCTTAAGTTTCGAAGATTGATTTCCAAAAGGGACTTTCAGTTTTCTTTGAATTAAACAAATTTTAAAATATAATTGTAGATTAATAACACTGCGGAACAAAAAAAAATAAAAAAAATTTGCTGCATTTATTTTGCTAATGGTTTTTGCAAACACTTGTATTATACATACAAAGTATGCATTTACTTTTTTTGGATTGACTCTGGTTCTCGCGATAAGCCGCTTTTTAAAAAATGAAGGAGGCTTCACCACATATTTTAGCATAACTCAAGAACGGTTTGTCCGATTTGGTTAAATAAAAGTACGAAAATACTAAATGATTCCAGTGCTTGAAATTTGAATGCGATTTCTAGGCAACTTTATTTTTCAACTTAGCCAATTCACAAACCAACACTAATTTGGTTTATTATTATTGTGAATGGAGAAAACAAACTCATTAACAAACACATTAACAAATTTAATAAACACACATAGCATATCGAGCCTGCACCTCTAAAGTGATTCAACTCAAAATTTACAAATTTTCAGTAGACGCAAAAAACGGTTTTTTTAATATTTACTATAAAATTTCAAAACAGTTGTTTCATTGTAAGGAATTGCGAATAATAAGTAAACAACAGTAGGTTCCTTTTGCGATTTTTTCAGTGATCATCAAAAATAACAAGTTTTTTGGGTGCAACTCAAAATATGTCTTTTTAGTGGATTCTAAAGAAGCTGCTCTTACAACACAAATAGGATTACAACTGCATTTTTTTTTTTGCGAAGGACTAGAAAAATCGATGTAAGATTTTTACAGTGGATAGATATGACCACTGTGTATCGTTTTCTTGCAAAAAGTGAAAATTGAAAAATTTTGAGTTGACTCACTTTAGAGGTACAGGTGCGATATGTATAATTTTATGTATATGTTAGTAGCAACCTTAAATGCAATTTACTCAAAATAAAGAAAAAAAAATCTGTAAATTTGGTGAATAGCTAAAAAGAAATACCCTTCAAGTAATATACGATTGGTCGAAATCGGCATAAAATGGTAGAACAAAACATCGGTAACAAGAAATCGCCTAGTCTATTAATATTATTGATTAAAACTTACTTTCGCAAAATCAATATAAACAACATCTAATTGAGATCTGAGTTCCATGGAATTTAATATCTCATGGGTGACCGAATTAAATTAAATTAAATTTGTAATTGTAGATCTTCCGGCCATAAAACCATGTTGACAAGGTGAAATAAAATCATTGACGTGTCTGAAAAGTTATTCCTTGATAACTGAGTCAAAAATTTTGTCTAATGTATATTGCCTTATAATTGGTCTATAGTTTGTAACTTGGCTGCGATCACCCGATAGTGTTTCCGACTATCCAAAAATTTACCTTGTTTAATAAAAGTATTATAGCTATATTTTGTGAACATTTTTGAAAAATATTGCTGGATATGAGCTAATAGAGCACTTAGTATGATTTTTTTTTTTTTTTTTGGTAATAGCAAAACATCTTCTATACTAATGTAGAAATTTGGCATATAATGGGATTTAAAAACTGCAGCCTCTAGTCATGTCATACACATTTTCCTATTATTTTAACAATCCTGATATTTAATCTGGAAATTTTTATAGTTTTTAAGCTTAGATATTTTCATTCAAATCCTTAATTTTTTAGTTTCTTATAGAAGGTCAAATGGACAATAAAATTAAGAAAATAAAATAACTCTATATTTCTAACAAATAATATTTTAGAACACGGCTCCATACTTAAGAACTAAAATTACTTACTAAACGAAGGCGGATCAATAAGTCCGTGATTTTTCGAACTTCCCTCGTAGTTATATGAAATGCAACACTGCTCCCATCAAGCAGTGTTGAAAAATGTTTTTTTTTTTTCAAAAAAAACTGTGTTTCATTCTAAAAGTCACGGACTTATTGATTGCCCTCGCAGTTCCCTCACAAACTCATGACACTATGCCAGTCGGCATAATTATTTTGACAAAAACAAAATGATGCATTTTTGTATTCAATTATTAGTTGTTTTTTTAGAATATAATTTTTATACCCTATACCGTCCGTCCGTATAGTCGGTCTAGACCGACTAAACAAGTAAGAAAATTATAGTCGGTCTAGACCGACTATACGATACCCTATACCATGCGTTTAGAAACTCTATCTCTTAGGCCCAACTAACTGGACATAGAAAATAAGCAAAAACCAAATTTGAGTGGAATTTTTATAAATTTTTTTTGGCTGCAGATATGAAAAAGTTCATATCGGATGATATATGTATATGGGGACTAGGTCCAAAAATGGACCGATCCTGATTATGTTTGGTAAAGTCTCTTTTATTTTGCAAAAATATATACAAACAAAATTTGAGAAGAATCAGTGCAATATTTTTGTTTTTAATAGATTTAAGTGAAGATCGGGAAGCAGCTCTATATGGGGCCAAAGTGATCATTATTGGACTACTCATTAATGGATGTAATGAATGCATACAAACCCAATTTGAGTAAGATCTATATGACAATTTGGATCTTATGGCAATTTATGTCGATTTCATAGGGGTAATTTGGATGGGGACTAGGTCTGAACATGGACCGATTCTCACCAATTTCAACAGCGGTCATCCCATGGCCGATAAAAGCTTACATACCAAATTTCATCAAAATATATTCATATTTGCGACCTGCAGTTTGATTAAAAGGTTTACATGGACACACAGACGGACGGACGGACGGATGGACGGATGGACGGACGGACGGCCATTGTTAAATCAACTCAGAAAGTGATTCTGATTCGATCGGTATAATTAAAGATGGGTCTAGGTCAAATATATTTGGTTGTTACAAACAGCAGCACAAAGTCATTATACCCAAACCACATAGTGGTATAGGGTATAAAAATAACTCAATAGAGTTTCTTTCATAAAAAATTAAAAAGATATAAATGAAAGTAATTTTGAGGTGTTGGCATAAGTATTTTGACAAGTTATTATTATTAAACAAGTAAGAAAATTATAGTCGGTCTAGACCGACTATACGATACCCTATACCATGCGTTTAGAAACCCTATCTCTTAGGCCCAACTAACTGGACATAGAAAATAAGCAAAAACCAAATTTGAGTGGGATTTTTATTAATTTTTTTTGCTGCAGATATAAAAAAAGTTCATATCGGATGCTATATCTATAAAGGGGCTAGGTCCAAAAATGGACCGATCCTGATCATGTTTGGTAAAGTCTCTCGTATTTTGCAAAAATATATACAAACAAAATTTGAGAAGAATCAGTGCAATATTTTTGTTTTTTAATAGATTTAACTGAAGATCGGGAAGCAGCTCTATATGGGGTCAAAGGGATCATTTTTGGACTACTCATTAGTGGATGTAATGAACGCATACAAACCCAATTTGCGTAAGATCTATATGACAATTTGGATCTTATGGCAATTTATGTCGATTTCATATGGGTACTTTGTATGGGGGCTAGGTCTGAACATGGACCGATTCTCACGAATTTCAATAGCGTTCATCCCATGGCAGATAAAAGCTTACATACCAAAGTTCATCAAAATATATTCATATTTGCGACCTGCAGTTTGATTACAAGCTTTACATGGACACACAGATGGACGGACGGACGGACGGACATTGTTAAATCAACTCAGAAAGTGATTCTGATTCGATCGGTATAATTAAAGATGGGTCTAGGTCAAATATTTTTGGTTGTTACAAACAGCAGCACAAAGTCATTATACCCAAACCACATAGTGGTATAGGGTATAAAAACGAAGCTTAATATTTAACAAATGTATAGAAATTTGATTATGAGTTAATAAAATGAGTTTTTGAAGGCATCTTGGAGCTGAGGCCAGTAAATTTTGAAGGACCCTGAGGATATCTCATTCCAAAGGGAAGTGACCTCGGAAATAGTTTCTTCTTTGATTTTATGTAAATAACCAATTCTTTTACGGCTGATAAGAGACCACACGTTATCAATGGTATTCAAGTCTGGACTTTGAGGTAACCAGTCCAGAGTAGTAGTACCAACATCCTTCAATTATTTTGTCCTGTTGCAGGATAAATGATTCTCCGATCAACCTGTCACCGGAAAGGAAAGCGTTATCATTTAGGGTACTCAAATATTGGCCTTGGTTCATCGAGCCGGCGATGGGAACCAAGTCACTCAACCCATTATTCGCAATGTACATCCAGAACATAACAGAGCCTCCACCATGTCTCACTTTTTGGCTTTCGTACCTGTGGCAGCCTTACAAAAATCTTTTGTTTTGATGAGTTGAACTCAAAGGAGCTTTTATCTGTCCACAGAATTCTTCTCCAAGACTCTTTTGGCTTCTGAAGATGCTCCTTTGGGAAGGCCAATCTTTTCAGCTTGTTCACATCTGATATGGAGGTATTTTCCTGCTTTGTATGTTTTTAAATATCTGTCTTTTAAACGTCGCCGAACACTAAGCTCACTGATTGGATTCTTGGGCGATTGATTCCATTGATTCGCTACAGATTGCGGCTTTACTTGAATATTTGTGTGAAATTCCCGCAGAAGGATTCGGTCTTCAATTGGCGTTGTTTTGCGATTAGCACCTGATCTAAGTAAGTTTCTGATATCATTACGTTCCTTAATTTGTTAGTTTGATAGTACACTGTTTGGCATGACAAATTAAATTCAATTGCAATGTTTTTTACTGCGCCAGAAATAAAATTTCCAATATGGAAGCTCTAGCAACACAGCTTAACTCAGCTGTTTTTCCCATGGTCTCCTATAACTTTTATTCAATATTTTATTTGAATATTATAAAAAATTTCAATAAAATTTAAACACCAAAGTTATTTGATTGTCACTTGCTACACCATGCGCGAACACTGCCACCAAGATTTTGTCAAAATACTTATGCCATGGAACAATTCGCTGTCTGCTTGCTTTCTTATAAGCAGAAAGGGAATGTAAAGCTTAAACGACAAAATATTGGGCACGCGTATAGCTATAAATATGGATTTTATTTTGAACATAACCCGTCTACCGTTAGTTCATGCAATCAAACGAACTGGACAAGAAAACATTACAGATGCGTATGTCAAAATAATTATGCCGACTAGTATACAATATTGCTATATTACTGACTCACTTAAATTTTCATAAACATGCAGCAAGTGACAATACAATTAACACTTGAATGGTCAATACCAGAGAAATGGATCATAAAATTAAAAACTCTTCTATTGACTTAAAAATTTTTATGTTTTGTCTATTAAAATCAGCAAAAATTTTAACGTAAAATATAACTTCAGAAAAAACTAAATTTTAAAGTACTAATTTTTATGGTGTTGACAAAACAGTGGAAAATTTTATTATACAATAATTGCTATATATAATTAATTCATGTTTTCAATATTTTGTTGTGCATCTATTATTTTTATACCCATATATCACTGGTGGTTTGGGTATAGACTTTGTGCTGCTGTTTGTAACTACCAATAATATTTGACCTAGACCCATCTTTTATTATACCGATCAACTCAGAATCACTTTCTGAGTCGATTTAGCGATGTCCGTCCGTCCGTCCGTCCGTCCGTCCGTCCGTCCGTCCGTCCGTCTGTCCGTCTGTGTGTCCATGTAAACCTTGTAATCAAACTACAAACTACAGGTCACAAATATGAATACATTTTTACCGGCCATTGCTGAAATTCGGTTCATGTTCAGACCTAGTCCCCATAAAATGACCACTGTGAAATCGACACAAATTGCCATAAAATCTAAATAATTATATAGGTCTCAGTCAAATTGGGTGTGCAAGTGTTTATTATATCCATTAATCAGTAGTCCAAAAATAAACCCTATAGGACAATTCTTAGATATAGCCCCCATATAAAGATGCTTCCCGATCTTCATTTAAATCAGTGACTCCCAAAGTGGTCTATATCGACCCCCAGGGGTATATGACAACCTGAAAGGGGTCCACGTCAGCGAAAAAAAATTTGGGGGGTCCATGAAATGAAAATGGGGGTCCACGATAGTGGATCTCAACATAAACTGATAGTACCTCTTTACTTACATTATATATCTTAAAGGCGTATATGTACATTATTTAAAAAAAATTTATTATATATGTTTATAAAAATGTGGTCGAAATACATTTTGAGATTGTAAAAAAAACCTGCACATAATGATATATGTACCAGTATCATCTTGTTACAAACATACGCGAAGTATCAGAGAAAAGATCTTAATAATCATAAAGATGACTGATGCCATGTCCGAATCGAAATAGAAATGTAGACAGTACAGTGTTGATTATTTGAAGCTTGGCTTCATTCCATCATTGTCGGACAAACAATTGCCTATGTGCTTTTATGCAACAAAGTTTTGGGCAATGACGCCATGAAACCATCTATGCTGCAGATCATCTGAGAAGTTGTCGCCCTTATAAAACAGATACATATTTGAAATACTTTTAAACACTCAAAGATAAACTTCAGAAGAGACCCACGCTGGACAGAATGTTCCCTTCGACGTCGCAAAGAAACGGCGATGGTTTGCGGGCGTCTTACAATATCTTGCTACTTATGGCAAAATCCGGAAAACCGCATACTATCGGAGAGAAGTTAATATTGCCACCCGTTGAAGAGGTTTTAAAAACTGTTTTACACAAACCTGCATCTGATATCATTAAAAGAATTCCCTTAAGCAACAATACTGTTGAAAGACGTGTTGATGAAATGATTTCTGATATTGAAAGCTTCTTGTGTAATTATTTGCAAACGACCCATTTTTCTATACAACTGGACGAGTCAACTTTACCTGGTAATGCAGCATTATTATTGGCATATGTTCGTTTTATTATGAATCAAGAAATCTACGAAGAACTGCTCTTCGCAAGAACTTTAACAACCGACACTAAAGGTGAATCAATATTTCATATTTTGAAGGATTACTTTATTGAAAAAGCAATCCCTTTATCAAATATAATATCAGTTGCTACAGAAGGAGCATCTGCCGTGGTTGTACGTTATCGTGGATTTATAAGCTATTCAAAATAAAATTTGTCAGGAGCGTTAGCAATACATTGAGTCATACATCGATAACATTTAGTTGCTAAAAATCCGAGTGTTAGATTCCATGAATCTCTTCAATTAGTCATTGATGCAGTAAACCGAATCCGAAGCAACGCGTTGAATACGCGGTTATTTGCGCAGTTGTGTGAAGAAAATAACGAACACTTTCATCAATTACTCCTTTTCACTGAAGTACGCTGGCTGTCGAAAGGCTTATTTATGTTTGAAAAGATTTTTTGCACTTTTTGAGACTATTTTAGAATTTCTGGATACCAAAGATAAAATTTTAAAAGACAATTTAATGAAGCGGAAAACAGATATCGCCTATTTAACAGAATTTTTTACAAAATTTAATGTGGTTAATTTGCAGTTACAAGGCAACTGTCTAAATTTGATTAAAACAAAGTCCATCTTATCAGCGTTTCTTGCCAGAGTTCAACTAATGAAGCAAAATATTGTCACAGGCAAACTGCCACGAAGACGATGTTTCAACCTACGTTCAACATTTAAATGCCCTCTATTCAGATTTTGAAACTAGGTTTGAGGACGTTTTGACTACGGTAATACCACCGTGGATTTTTAACCCATATGGTGACATAAAAGACACGAATGTTATAATACAAGAGGAATTGACTGAACTAAGTACAAACGAAGAACCTAAGGTACATTTTAAAAACGGATATCAGCAATTCTGGCTGCAAAACAACATACATGTACTTATCCGTATTATGGAATTTAGCGAGGAAATTTTAATTTTCTTTCCATCGTCATTCGTAGTGGAAAGTGGGTTCAGCGCTGTTACAAATCTCTTAACTAAAAAAGAAACACACTGGACATCATTAGCCGAGGAGATTTAAGATGAAACCTTACAAAATTGACGCCAAAAGTTGATAATTTATTATTAAAGCATCCTTCTCACTAAAAACATTACTTATTGCTTAATTTATTTTATGTTTATTTTATGTTACGTATATTTTACATAACAGATACAAAATTTTATCTTGAGTAGTTTAAATTTAAATTCAACTAATAAATGTATAAAACTTAACATGTGTTTTTACTTTAAGTTTTTAACACTAAACTTCACTACAGTAAGAAATTTACAAAAGGTCATCATCAGGTAAGTAGGGGGTCTAGCCAAAACCGAAAAACATGGCAATAGGTCTACGATACAAAAAAGTTTGGGAACCTCTGATTTAAATCTATCAAAAAAACAAGAATATTGCACAAATTTGGTTTGTATATATTTCTTTAATATATAAGTGACTTCACCAAATATGGTCAGAATCGGCCAATTTTCGACCTAGTCCCTAAAGTAGTACATAAATATAACACCCCATATTAACTATTTCATATCTGCAGCCAAAAAAAATAATTACCATGCCACTCATAATTTGGTTTATGCTTATTTTCTATATCGAATTAGTTGGACCAAAGAGATAGGGTCTCTAATGTTCTTAGTTGTTTAGTACTGCTTCATAACGCCGAGTCATGGAGTCAAATGAATTGTTGATAATATCCACTGAAATTTTTTGTCTCACTGTGATCTGTCTTGTTTGTGTAATTTCGTCTCCATATTGTTCGATCTACAATTGCACTAACTGTGAACCACAAAACAATAACTACATTAGATTGTAGCCATTCGGTCACAACCTTGGAGGTATATTTTGGGTCACTGTCAGATGGAACGTCCAGGCTAGGGGCATATTTTCCTCCGCCTGTGGCTACTTTACGTCATTTAGAATTTGACTGTATACAATTCCAGTTACTACATGAATTGAACCCATTCATTGGCCTAAAAAACAACCCTACACCATAACATTGCCATCGCCAAACTTAATAATTTTATTTGTATATTCTGGGCCTAGTCTTTTGCCTCTTAAATTGAACATAGTCTGATCTCAAAATAGAGCAAAATTTATGGGAGCCAGATGATTTTTCTCTGATATATGTAGTTTCTTCATAGGACGATAACAACCAAAATCAACCTTAGTTGCTCGTCGGGAAACAGTTGGAGCACATACAATTTGTTTCATATTGATAACGATCTCATTTGGTAGAATTTTCAGGCATTTTTTAAACCCCCTTGCTACAAAATTATCCTGACTTTGACCCATTTTACCGGGTCTACGCCTAAACAACAAGTCGTCATCTCTATTACAATATTTTTTGATAATTTTTGAAATTATGGCCTTTTTAATAGAATATTCCACAAATTTTCTTTTGCTTAAGACCAGCAATAAAATCACCTATTATTCTGGTTTTTAACTCCTCACAAAACTTTATTCTTGCCAACATTTTGTAATAATTAAATACAAGATGAAAACATTGAAAAATACAAATATATTTCGAAAACAATTGAAAGAAAGAGACAGAAAGTGTAACGGTTAAGTTTTTATATATTTTCTTTAATCAACTCTGCTACGGAAGCTTAAAAGTTTCCACTGCTTTGGCATCACTGAAAACAAAATACTTTCGTTTACCTATTTCTTTTTAAATTTTATTTTTTTTTTTGTAAAAGATTTGATATCATATCAAAGAGTGATTTCGCAAAAAAAAATCATAATTTTAGAACTTAACGAAATTATTAATAAACCAAAATTTGCAACTTCAGAATTTTGTTAAAGTTCATCATCCACTGTATGGAGCAAAGATGAAATAATCGTAGACGATTGATAATTTCGCATTTTTTATATATAATATATAATATTTGTAAACCAGAATATTTAAGCTCTGAAAAATTATTAAAACACTTAAAAACTTACCTCTATCAATGAATTATCCTACGAATCATTTAACCGTAATAAAGTTTCACATCAAAACAATTTCAAACTACAGACACAATTTATCTAACTTCTACTTATTATAAATTACAAACACTTCAACACTTTTTTTTTATTTTTTTTATATTATATTGGAATTTTTAGTATTTATATTAATTTGAATTTCCGGTAGACAACTGTAAAAAATGATAACGATGAAAACATAATATTATTTGTAGTTTTTTTTTATCAATTTAAAAAAAATGTAGTAAAAAATATTTTTTTAAAGCTTTAAAATAAAACTTTTTGGTATCATCTATTTATCACAAAAACTCAAGAAACTGTAAATAACAAGAACAAAATTTAAAATATCCACTTTGGTCGGGGACATAAAACCAAAACTATTTGTTTTCACACACGTGGTAACGGTATAAAAATATTAAAATTTTTTTCATATAAAAGTTGATTATTTTTCAACAATTTTTTTACACTTAACAATATTAGTTGGTAAAATTATTTGATTAAATCAATTTAATTCATTGAATTTTTATTTATATATTTTTTTTTTTTTTTTTTTTTTTTGCTTAAGTTTTCTGTTTACTAATACTTTGATTTATTATAATCATATAAAACAGAATACAATTATATCTTCAACTTTTCGTTCTTTACCGTCGTATCTGTTTAACCCGCAAAACATCACTCGCAAAACTGAATCATAAACTCACCATTATTATCACAAATAGTCATTTAATTGCTTAAAAAAGAGAGTGCTTAACTAAATACATAACTGACACAACAAATGAGAATATATTTTTTGTATAATCCACCTCTACCCCCCCACCACCCAACCCATATTTTGCAACCATAACTGGGCAAGCGTACAATTTGAAAGCTTTTTTTCAATTTTCTTTTGTGACAGCAGCAACAAATAAACTCACCAAATAAAAAATAATACACCCGCTATATGAATGCAAACATTACGAAATACGCGCACCCACCCATATAAGAAAAACACAAACCACCACCATAACGTCACAGTTACTCTCCCAACCACTCCACCTTTTATGAACTAAGAAAGAAAAGAAAAAACAAAACTTACAATAAAAGTTCGTATTGTGTACGTAGTTTTAGTGCGTCTACAATATACTCATAGTGGAAGGTTAACAACAAGCTTTGTTTTTTTTGTTTGCTGTTCGTGTTTTTGTTCACATGCTGCTACCGAAGGTTCTACTTCACCACTTGTCAACCCTCATTTGCTTAGAGATCATTTCAAGTGTTTCAGCTCTAAATACTGTTGCTTTTAGATTGTCAAAAGAACAAACACCATAAAAACAAAAAAACAAAACAAAAACAAACACTCAAAAAAAAAATTTTTACGAATAGCTGCCATACTACCTCAATTTTTGATAACTCTGAATTCAACTAATGATTACTTAAAAAATAATTGTTTAAAAAAGTAAACATTTCTCGATTATGACCACGTAGCGAAAAACAAGTCATTATAGTTTCAGGGATCGTTTTTTAAATCGTTTTTCTTCTCTTTTCATAGAATAAAGATTAAAATAGTGTACGAGCCATAACCACTATTAATTCGTAAATCAAGAATTTTTCTGGATGTGTAACATTAAAGACTACCTTTATAATAATAAAATAAAGTTAACTACATCATCAAAGATGCAGGTTATTTTGTTTCCTTGAAATTCATAAATTTTTTTTATTTTTTTTTATTTTGATTTATAAATTCATCTTTATTTACATCGTATACTTAGCATATAAATTTACAATTTTCGAGATTTTGTCTACAGATACTACAAGGAATAATTCTGATAACAAAAGTTCTTGGTATTAATCGCTTAACTATAACTAGCAGATTCCAGCCCTCGAAATTCGAGTGCAAATTCTAGGAAATTTTATTTTTTCATTAAATAAATACCCCAAAGATATGCTAATCAATTATAGCCATGATTATGATTTGTAATCAACATAAAAAACAAACTCAATTTTATTACAAATACATTAACAAATATGATAAACACACACATAGCATTGTATAATTTTATTTATGTGTTAGTAGCAGCTTTAAATGCAATTTACTCAAAATAAAGAAATAAAATTAGAAATCTGTAAATCTGCAAAACCGCTAAAAAGAAATACTTTTCAAATAATATAAGTCTGGTCAAAATCGGGATAAAATGGTAGAACAAAACATCATTCACAAGAAATCACCTAGCCTATTAATATTATATTATAAGTATTATTCAAAGGAAAATGGGAAAAACCTTTATATTGAAGGAAAATTAGGTTTAAATATGTTAGAGAATATACGAGTATAAAATGAAATTATCTCACGAAAATACCAGTGTAAACTAGGGTGGGCTTTAATAAAAAAAAACTGTTTAAACTCTCGGTCTCACCCCATAGAAATATGCGAATAGCAAAAAACTGAGATATACAAAGTTTTGGGTCAATCATCGCAACTGAAAATTCCAAGTGTTTTCATATGGGGAAAATATGACTTTTTTCAGTTTTTACGAAAATTTCATCTCTAGTTTAATTTAAATTTTTTAATTTAATTTATTTCCATAGTTTAACTTTTTTAAGAATCGTCATCAGTACTACATCATCTTTTCAAAAAGCTATATAACTTCAAAATCAAATTAAAACTCGCCAATAAATAACAAACGCCCCCGACCACTTTTGTGCCAAAAAACTCTAGGTCATAAAATGTGATGAAATTTTTTCAACTTTAACAAATTGATTAAAGCCATAATTTTTTTTTTTTTTTTTTGGTTTCTATGCCTATATGTATATTTTTTTATTACCACATTGTTAACCTTTTGCGAAATGAGATCAAAGATGCAAAATTTTTTAAATAAAATTCTGAAAACTCCTTCTATAAGTTTTAAAAAATTTTCTTTCAAAAAATTTCATAAAATGGCTCTGACGTTTTAAAGTTTTGTTAAATATATGTTAGAAATTAACTGTGTGAATTTTTAAGTAAATTCCTTTGCCAGAATATTTTTTACAAAGAAATTTTTTGGCGGATTTCGAGAAAACCATTTTTTTGTGAAATATTCAGCAAATGTATTCTTTCTAAATACTTTTTATAAAAAATTTAAAAGTTTTCTACTTCTAAATGTTATACTTTTTCTTAATAGTCAAGGGTTTCTAAAAAAAAATTATATGACCCTTAACCCTTTTGGACTTGGGGTCGCATACGACCCCAAGCTAATGAGAGACAATTTATTCAAAACAAGTAAGAAAATTATAGTCGGTCTAGACCGACTATACGATACCCTATACCATGCGTTTAGAGACCCTATTTCTTAGGCCAAACTAACTGGACATAGAAAATAAGATAAACCAAATTTGAGTGCGATTTTTATTAATTTTTTTGGTTGCAGATATGAAAAAGTTCATATCGGATGCTATATCTATATAGGGACTTGGTCCAAAAATGGACCTATCCTGATCATGTTTGGTAAAGTCTCTTGTATTTTGCAAAAAATATATAAAAACAAAATTTGAAAAGAATCAGTGCAATATTTTTTTTTTTTGATAGATTTAAGTGCAGATCGGGAAGCAGCTCTACATGGGGCCTATGAGTAAGTGTTGTCCCATAGGGATAATTTTTGGACTACTCATTAGTGTATGTAATAAACGCATACAAACCCAATTTGAGTAAGATCTATATGATAATTTGGATCTTACGGCAATGTATGTCGATTTCATATGTATGGGGGCTAGGTCTGAACATGGACCGATTTTCACCAATTTCAACAGCGATCATCCTATGGCCGATAAAGGCTTATATACCAAATTTCATCAAAACATACTCATATTTGCGACCTGCAGTTTGATTACGAGGTTTACATGGACACACAGACGGACGGACGGACGGACACACGGACGGACATCGTTAAATCGAATCAGATAGTGACTCTGATTCGATCGGTATAATAAAAGATGGGTCTAGGTCAAATATTTTTGGTAGTTACAAACAGCAGCACAAAGTCATTATACCCAAACCACATAGAGGTATTGGGTATAAAAATCAAATATTTGGTAATTGCGACACTCAATTTGGCTTCAGAGAGGCATTGGGATTTCGTGAAGCACTATTCTGTGTCCATGTTCTACGACTAGATTGCAATGACGCTTTGTTGATTATGAAAAGGCCTTCGATACCGTGCAACACGATTAGTTCATTGACAGCCTTAAATCCATGGACATTGACGAGAAAGAAATACGGTACATTAGAAATCTGTACTGGCACCAAACAGCAGAAGTAAAAGTTGAACAGTTAGTCACAAGGGTGTGTCCTTTTCCCTTTATTATTCAACATTTACTCGGAACGCATATTTCAGGAAGCCCTTAGCAACATGAAGGTAGGTGTCAAAGTAAACGGACGTATGAAAAATAACATCAGATACGCCGATAATATAACACCTCTGTCAGATTCAATAGAGTGTCTTCAGCAATTACTCGATGCGGAAAAAACATATACCGAAACACCACCAAAATATGCCAGAACACACCGATATAACGAGTATAAAATGTCGAAGATATTGGCTGTTGGATCAATGAAGACTGGGATCCCATAATGGTAATAAATTGCAGAGTAGAAATGGCTAGATCCGCTTTCGGATAATATAAGATAGTTTTCAGTAATCGCGGATTCAATATATACCTGAAAATACGGCATTCGAAATGTGACTATGCCGTCGAATTTATCAATACCTTGGACGGACCATATCACCAATTCTGAAGTGCTTCGAGGAGTGAATCATGATCGTGAACTCCTGAATGCCATTAAACGCAGGAAAACATCATATCTCGGACATATCATGAGGAATAACAACTACGAACTACTGCAACTTGTCATACAACGCAAAATAGAAGGACGGAGCGGTATAGGCAGAAAACAAACATCAAGGCTATGAAATATACGACAGTGGAATAGTATCACGCACGGACTAGTATCACTGCGCCAGAGACAGAGATTTGTTCACTGAAATAATTTATAATATTTGTTGACCAAAAAAAAAAGTAAGATATCTATATGGAAATATTAATAATGCCTGTTTTTCATTATGTCATTTTCAATGGCAATTGTTGTCAATTAATGGCAGTTGTATAAAAACGGGTTTTAATGTCTTATCATTTACAACCACTGGCAACATTTGACATCTGAAATGAAATTGCCAGCATGTTGGCAATTTGTTTGTGTTTGACAGCCGCATTTTTTGTTCGTTTATAAAATGTAATAAATACGTAATGATTAGAAAATTATGACATGTCAGTTGAGGCAATTGTTTGTTGTCAGCTTATATGACGTAGTGAAAACCAGGCATAAGAATACAAATAACAATAAAAATAAAAGTATGCTCGCCGAAATCCGACATCGGATAGACATGTCAAGAAGAAGAGAATAGGAAAGCAAAGCTTGAACCATAGCAGTATTACAAGTATTAGTTGCAGTGTAAGAACTGGATCTAATTCCTGAATATAACCATGAACAATAGGGAATATTTTCTTTGTTTTGGGGACAAGAAAAAAAATCTGCAAGCCTGCTTCTTTGTAACGTAAAAAATATATTACCAATATATAGTGGGTGACAATACACTTCAAACTTTTACAACATTCTGAATTTGCCAATGTTGTTTTTTAATAATTTCGCGTTAAATCCCAAAATTATATTCTTTTTTGCGAATTCAATCTTTGGTGCGTTCTATATCGAAATATAAAACCTTTCTTTAAAAAAAAAACACAATTTGTAAAAAAAAAGACAAAAGAAAAAAGAACTTCTAACTCAATCAATAAAAAATTTATTTTTTTAGTGATTCCAAAACAATGGAAACTTTTAAACTTCTGTTCCGTAGTTGCTGAAATAAAAATAGAAGATGATATGAAAGAAAATGTGTAAAATCGTGTTAAATATTTATAGTTTCTAACGTTTTCTTTCATCTGTATTTTAAAGGCATTTCTAATATTCAATATTTTAGTTTTTAAATTTTTTATTATAAAATAATGGCAAGTACAACGTTTTATAAAAAGTGAAAAACCAAAATAATAGATGATTTTACTGCTGGTCTTAAGTAAAAGAAAATTTTTGAGAAATATTCTATGAATAAATCCATAATTTCAAAAATTATCTAGAAATATCGTGATAGACGGTGACGACTTAACATTTAGACGCAGGCCGCGTAAAACGAGTCAAACACAGAATAATTTAAAAGCAAGACAGTCATTAACAATCTGAAACTAAAAATATGTGCACGAACTGTTTCCCGAAGAGCAACTGAGGCTGATTTTGGTTGCTATCGTCTTATGAAGAAATACATATATCAGTGGAAAATCGTCTGGGTCCCATAAATTTTGTTAAAAAATACAGGAACTGGTAACAACGGAATTGGGCTACTGCCCTCTTTTCAGATAAGTGCAGGTTTAATATAAGAGGCCATAAATGGAAGCACGTTTATACAACGACCAAAGGGAAAAACACTAGACCCAAATAAAATAGTTACGTCAATATTATGGTATGGGTTTACTCTTCGGGCCAAGGAATGGGTCCAATTCATGTAGTTGAAGATAATCTAATTGAAATTGTATACAGGAAAATTCTAAATGATACCCGTGGTCTGGAAGTTCCAAAATGACAAAAACCAACCCACAACACACCTCCAAAGCTATGACTGAATTGCTGCAATATAATGCAGTTAGTATTTTAGAGGTAATTAATTCAGAGTGGCAAATGATTTCAATGGATATTAACAACATCTTTTTTGACTCCATGACTCGGCGTTTTGAAGCAGTACTAAAAAGTAATGCATACCCAACAAAATATTGAAACTAAAAAAGGTTTCCAATGTTTTGCTAACAGCATCTATAATATTAATAGGCAAGGCGATTTCTTGTGACATACGTAACTTCGTCAGTTTAAATCCTATTTGGACCAAACATCCCTCATTTCAAAGGTAAAGATTTAAAGATTTGCACCGTGTGGAATATTTTTTGGAGTAATGCTCATTTATAGTTGCTACTAACACATTCATAAAATTATACAATGCTGTGTGTGTGTTTTTATACCCTATGTGGTTTGGGTATAATGACTTTGTGCTGCTGTTTGTAACAACCAAAAATATTTGACCTAGACCCATCTTTAATTATACCGATCGAATCAGAATCACTTTCTGAGTTGATTTAACAATGTCCGTCCGTCCGTCTGTGTGTCCATGTAAAGCTTGTAATCAAACTGCAGGTCGCAAATATGAATGTATTTTGATGAAATTTGGTACATAAGCTTTTATCGGCCATGGGATGAACGCTATTGAAATTGGTGAGAATCGATCCATGTTCAGACCTAGCCCCCATACAAATTACCCATATGAAATCGACAAAAATTGCCATAAGATCCAAATTGTCATATAGATCTTACTCAAATTGGGTTTGTATGCGTTCATTACATCCATTAATGAGTAGTCCAAAAATGATCCCTTTGACCCCATATAGAGCTGCTTCCCGATCTTCACTTAAATCTATTAAAAAACAAAAATATTGCACTGATTCTTCTCAAATTTTGTTTGTATATATTTTTGCAAAATACAAGAGACTTTACCAAACATGATCAGGATCGGTCCATTTTTAGACCAAGTCCCTATATAGATATAGCATCCGATATGAACTTTTTCATATCTGCAGCCACAAAAATTAATAAAAATCCCACTCAAATTTGGTTTTTGCTTATTTTCTATGTCCAGTTAGTTGGGCCTAAGAGATAGGGTCTCTAAACGCATGGTATAGGGTATCGTATAGTCGGTCTAGACCGACTATAATTTTCTTACTTGTTTAAATTTGTTAATATGTTGAATTGAAAAATAATATTTGACATACACAAATAACGACAATAACGCATTCTAATTTCATTATAATAATTGCATTGTGAATTGAAATGTAAACTGCCTAAAATTAGCATACCTTTAGGTGGCATACAAGGAGGTTTAAATACCGTTAGGCTCTTATTTCTGTGTGTTCAACAAATATTTATAATGAAATAAATTTAATAAAACATTGGAAGAAATAAATTGAATGAAAAATTAAATTTCCTAGAATTCGCACTCGAATTTCGAGGGCTGGGCTTTGCTAATAATAATGAATACTTTGAAATATTGCGTTATTTTTTTTTTCTGAAGTTAAGCTATTTATGTTAATATTTTTTCATCTTTAAATAACCACAACACACAAATTTTTAAATTCATAAAGAGTTTTGAAACAATATGATCCAATTTATTGGTATTGATCGTTCAAGTCATCAAAAATAGATTTTGTAAAAAGTTTCCATTGTATTCTCACTCACTGTAATTTTCCTATCGAGTAGTAGACGAAAATAAAGTAAATTGATTCAGCTAACCATAATTTACTAGTTTTATAAATTTTATAGGTTCATATAGATTTTCAGTCAGAACTTTTAAATCTAAAAAACGATTTTTCGCGTTTTCAATATTATTTTTACTAGTTGAGCAAGTTGTCTTGATTTCAATAGTTATACGGATTCTCAAACATCAGCAGGACGAATTGTGATAATATTACACACTTAGGCGGTCTGCGATTCACACTCAGATTTTTTTTAAACAAATGAACAAGCTAAAATATTTCCTCAAAAATATATTTCAAAAGTTATTTCTATACAAACTCTAAAATTTAATTGAAATCTTAAACAAATATTAATCTAATATCAAAGTTTAATAAACAAGTTTGCATAAACTTAGTAAGATTAACATAATTTATTATATAAATTTTAGACTTCACTATACCAAAAGGTTTCAAATTTGAAAAATCAACTTTCAATAACTCTAATAATTTTATATTAAATGAACACAATCGTGTAACATGAGAGTTTATACTGTCATAACATTTTTGTACCAATATAGTGGTTTCACAATTGAAAAATTTTACGCATCGTTGACCATTTCATTTTGTTGTTGTTTATTTTTGTTAACCAATTTTCTTTTACGTTGTATGCAACTACCTACTTTGTTTGAATACAAAAGAAATCGTTTTGATTTTTTTTTCAATCAAAACTGCGCATGATCAAGCTTGGCTGAAAATGTTTCGGAGTAAATTGTTAAGAAACAACAATACACAAAACAAACTGAATACCATAAAGTATGTTTTTTTCGCGATGCTTTATATTTATTCGAGAATATTGCATTGCTGGTGGGTGGTTTGGAGGATGTACGAGAATGGTGGGTGGCTATCACATGGGGTCACTGATATTGGTTGTGATTTAACCACAATCATTATTAAGATGTTGCAATCGATTTTTATTACATGTTGCTTTTCTGTGTTAAGTGTATGTGGTTAGCTGGCTGTGTGTGAGTATTTGTGTGTGTGTGTGTGTGTGTCTGTTAAATAAATACAATTTTCTTTTTCTTACCTCTCTCCACTCTCCCTCTTTATGTCTAATTAATATAATGTAGTGCTTTAGTAACTTGGCGTGCAGCGTGTTGGTATTAACTTTATTTATTTGAACATTGTTGTGAAATATTTTGACAGCATTTCTGTTACACCTGCTCTATTTTGTTATGATGAAGTTTTCAAGTGGTCAATCGAAAGAATTTGAAAAAAATGATAGTGGGTCTAGACCGACTATACGATACCCTATACCATAGTTTAGATACCCTATCTATTCGGTCCAACCAATTAGATGTAGAAAATAAGCATAAACCAAATTTGAGTAGCATTATTATTAATTTTTTTAGCTGCAGATATGAAAAAGTTCATATCGGGTGCTATATTTATATGGGGAATAGGTCGAAAAATGTACCGATCCTGGTCATATTTGGTAAAGTCACTTATATTCTGAAAAAATATATACAAACCAAATTTAAGAAAAATCTGTGCAATATTTTTGTTTTTTTTATAGATTTAAGTGAAGATGGGGTAGCAGCTCCCTATGACTAAGAATTGTCCTATAGGGATTATTTTTGAACTATTGCTTAATGGATATAGTAAACACATACAAACCCAATTTGACTGAGATCTGTACGATAATTTCTATCTTATGGCAATTTATGTCGATTTAATAGGGGTCAATTGTATGGGGACTAGGTCTGAACATGGACCAAATTTCACCAATTTCAATTGCGTTCATCCTATAGCCAACGAAAGTATACATACCAAATTTCATCAAAATATATTCATATATGGACACAAAGACGGACAGACGGACAGACGGGCGGACATCGCTAAATCGACTCAGAATCACTTTCGGTATAATAAAAGATGGGTCTAGGTCAAATATTTTTCGTAGTTACAAACACCAGCACAAAGTCATTATACCCAAACCACATACTCCTAGCAAGTTATCATCAGAAATGACCTGCGGTCCTTTTTACAAGGTTGTTGGGTTTGTTCTTTAGTTCTTGTAAGCGGTCACAACCCTACCGTTTAATATTAGGGGCGTTCTAAAATCTATATATTAATAAGTGAAGGTAAATTTTTAGTTCCCTTTTTAAGCAATATGCAGGCACGGAGGAAGGTGAAAATTTTCATAGTTATAGTTCATATCGAGGAGAAGCTGAGAATGACAAAATTTATGTTTAATCTGTCTTAAAAATATATAAAATTAAATAATATAAAATATTTCTACTAATTCGTTAAACCCTGTTAATGCGAATGATTTAAATTGTATATGGCATGCTCTGTGTTTAATTGTGAAAATTGATTAGCATACCTTTAAGCTCTTTTAAATATTCATAAATGGTTTTAATATATAGATTAAAAAACAATGAAAGAAAAAAAATTATTGAAAAAATAATACTTCCTAGAATTTGCACTCGAATTTCGACTACTACATTTGTGTCAAATTTCAACTTTATAGAAATAGAACTTCTAGGGAGCAAAAGGGAAGAAGAAACGTAGACCACCCCAGGGCGAAAGTGTCCTCTTTAACCCTATATATAAAACCCGCCGCACATTGCTTCGTTCCCATATAACGAATGTACAAAAATAGAAGGAGTATCGTAGATTAATGAAATTTGGTACGCTATTGTAAATAGCGCAAATTAGAAAAAATATGAAATTTCAAAAAAATCGATGCAAGGATTCTCCTACTCCATATATCCTGAATTTTCAAAACGTAATTATAGCGTCCCAAATAGTTGGAATAAGACTAATATTGGTTTTCGTAATAGAAGCGCGTCCATAAATGCAAAATCAAAAAGAAAATAGAGCAAGGACACGCATACCTCCTATATATCCTTAATATTGGTAAGTGTAATAAAAGCTACTAAAGTTGTCAAAATAAATCGAAAATTGGTTACAGAATCAAAGATTTTTCTATTTGTGACCATCTTTCCTTTAATTCAAGCAAGGACACGCTAACCTGACTTATGTTCTTTTTCTTAAAAACGTTGTAAAAATAGAATGGCTTATCATAGAATTATGAAAATTTGTACATTATTTCTCTACAACTACAGCAAGACTAAATGCAAAATGTTAACAAAATTTTTGGAAGGATATGTATACCTCTCATATATATGCTGGAATTAAAAATCCTAGTTAAAACTACAAAAATGGTCAAAATATATTATAAACACTATAAAATTACTATACTAACATCTTTTTATTTCAATCAATGATAGGACTTGATAGGATCGTCCTTTATGTCTGCGTTTTTTTTAAATGTAAGCCATCACGATAGATAAATAATTTTAATTTATTAATTTATTATTTACGCTTTTGTTTATATTACAAATAGAGATGGACCCTTTAGTTTTTCGATCCACGAGCACTCACGACTTGTCATGCAAGAAAGCAAATAAATTTTTAACACTTCCGTATATACATATTTAATAGTAAATTTATATTATATTTACATCACAATTCCAAAATTCGTAATAGATAGACGTAATTACATAATATTAACATAGTTATTATCATTACCATTATTGAAACATAAAAAAAGTTGTGTCACGTTCTCATCTCTAATTTAAAACTTATAAATAACGGAATATTAAATAAGAAAACAAAACAAAAATAAAAAACATTGAAATGGGTGGTTCATTCCAAAATTAATCGAAATATACTTACAATAAATACAGTACTTACCAAAAGTTGATTTTTTTTTAACAATTATACCTGATTTCTAAATAAGTGTATCTCTTTAACGCGACATCCAATTGTAACAAAATAAATCCTATATAAAGCTTATATAGTCCAATTTCAAAGGCTTCTGTAATTTAATTTATATTGAAGAATTAATCTTAACAATTTTTTTACTTCATGAAAATGTTAAACGCCCTTAAATGCATGAAATATTAGTAAAAATCATGAATTTTGTCATTTTTTAAAGTCCATTAGATAACAGTATACACTTATCAAAACCAAAATAAAAAATTGACGTAATTTAGACGAATTTTTTTTATACTCCATCAAAATTTTGTAATTATTGGATTTCCAATGAAAAAAGAGAATTTTTCGAAATAATAAAAAAATATATTATTTAACACGTATATTTGAAACTTTGTTTTGGTTTATTTCGAGTATATCAAGGTACTTAAAAAACAAACTTCAAAACATTTTTTACAGAAGTAAATTTGTGACAATTATTTTCTAGCTACAACTAAAATCCATTATCCTGTTCATTAATTTTTGCTTAAAACTCTCTGAGTTTGGCGCCCTCTTGTGACGTTAACCGGAATCACACGGAAACAATTATTTTATATTCATATGAGATACTTTACTGTCTATCAAATAATATATGTTTCATCATAATCTGAGACAATTTTTTATACCCTCCACTCCAGTGTGCAGAGGGTATATATAAGTTTGTCATTCCATTTGTAATAATTAGAAAAAAAATTTGGACCCCATAAAATATATATATTTGTGATCATTATAACAACTGGAGTTGATATAGCGATGTCCGTCTGTCCGTCTCTGGAAATCATGATGACGGCATCAATCGGGCAGCTAGGGTGCATGTTGGCATAAAAAATGATTCGTTAACATCCTGAGAAGTTTGTTATTTAAAATCGTCCAAATCGGTCGATTAGAGACCGAGATTTGAATGAAGAACTAAAAAAAATCTTGAAAAACATAATTTTCTATGTTGTTCTTGTCACGATCACGCCCTCAATAGGACAGCTAAGGCGATCATTTTTAGTTAGAATGATTCAACAAATTAATGGAAAGATTTCTATTTCAAAAATCATTAAAATCGGTGGAACAGGTCCAGGGAAATCTCTGAAAAATTAAAAAAAAAAAAAAATATGATGTTTTTATATTGTTCATGTTGTTATTCTAAATGCTGTATTGTTGTCATAGCTGGACTTGTTGTTTTTGTGGTCGTTGTGGTAATAATATAATAAAAACTGACCCTTTGTACATTTTTTTTTATCAACTCTGGTAGAAAAATTTAAAAGTTTCCATTGTTTTGGCATCACTAAAAAAATTTACTAGATCATTTCTGTCATTGTCACGAGCAGGCCTTCAAAGGTTCAGATCGATTGGGTCACAGGAAAGGGGTTAAAATCGATCCAAAATTTTTTCGACAAGCAGACACTACGAGTTAATATAAAGGGAGTAAAAATTCACCAGCATCTAAAGCAAATAATGCTAAAATACCCAGTTGTTAATAAAAAAAAACAATGTAAATTTAGCAAAAAAAATTTTTATGTATTATTTTATTTAAAGAGAAAAACACAAAAATAACGTTTGATGTTGTATTTTTTGTGTGTAATATTTACATATACATACATACACATATTAAGTAATACAAATAAATTACATATATTCTATATATGTATGTATATCCATAATAACTGCATGTTAGAAATAAATCGGTATATTATTTTATTTACATAAAATTCTGCAATATTTTGTTGTGGGGAAAATACATTTCTTTTGCATTAACAGAGTGTCACTTCATTTTGCTCAGCATGACTATGCCACAGTAGATGGCGCCACAATTTTTGTTCTAATAAGCTTTGCAATAGTTATTTCTATTATAACATGAATGTCAATATTTTCAAATAGATGTTATACATAACAATGTTAAGAGTATACAAGGGCTGGTCTTTTATTTCATACGTTTTTTCAGTATTCTTTTACAAATATTGTTGTTATCTAAACGACAACCATTTTTGTGTTGTTTATTCAATCGATAAAAACTTAAATTTTTAGGTTGAAATGGTGTCATACATAAATAAAAATCATAAAATAGTGAAAATATTTTGCTTTTATTAAAAAATCTTTTTTATATAAATAAAAAAATTAAATAGCATATTCAATTCATTATTTCATTTTCAAATAAATAAACAGAAATATCAGTAAAAAAAAAATAAAGATATTAAACATAAACATAAAATCAAAAATAACGATTGTTTGTTTGGACAGAGTTGTTTCTTCTGAAATTAATACAAAGTAAAGCTGTATGGTACGAAAACTGAATCTAACCACACTGCTCGTAGGCCTGACTTTAGGTGAGTGTGTTAAAGCGCTGACCAAAAAGTGCAAGTACGAGTGTATGTGAAGGTTCATGGTTCAAAACCTCACGGCCGCCCTAAGTAGAAAAAATTTTCATATAGAAACAATCTATTCAATTAAAACATAACAATTATCACAATGTTCAATAAATCGCTGATGAAGGCTGAAATGCCAGAAACCGGTCCGATTAAGAATACAGTGCAGTTACGAATTTTTGAAATATATGCTTTCTTCTTCTTTACCACGCACCATTTAAATAAAATCATCCTGTCAAACACGAAGTAATTTGTTTTTTTATATTCTTTGTGTTTTTCGCTTATTTTGACAGAGATGCCACTCGTTTACAATTTAAATAAATAGAAAAATAGATTTGTCGACTGTCGTTAAGATGTGTGTACTTAGTGAATCACTTAATCCTCGTTGAAATTCTGTCGGATCGTTGAATTCGCACTACAGAAAACATTAATTTAAATTCAATGAATTTTATAAAACCTCAAATGATATTTAAGAATTGCGAACATAAAAATTGTTACATAAATAAACGCAATTTGATGAGAATGTTATTTATATATAAATTTTCACAATTTTTTTTAGATGAATATTTAAAGTTTTTCAGAAAATAAAGATAACAAATTATTTTATTTAAAATGTTTGGGACATTTGGTTTTTTGCGTTCGGCATCCCTAATTTGATTATTTATTATTATAAATTTATTCTCTATGTTTTCCAAATATGGCAATATTTTAATAAAAAAGTTGAAAGAGCTTTTTTTTGGTTATTATTTTGTTACTCCATCCGACCTACATGGCCGCAATGAAAAAATATTTCGCCAGTTAAAAGAAACTATACAGCCATCTCCAATTAGCACGATTTAATGCATATAGCCACCCTACACAACCACTACCTTTGTAATGGAGGTAAGGGCGAGCTATTTAATTAGCAAAAACTAAATTAAACGAGAAGTTATGTCATATAACCGGAAACGCATGCATATAGGAAACGCATGCCTATTTTTCCAATATTTTGTTTACATTTATTATCAATACTCAAACCGAGGTGGAGGGTATCAAAGATTCGGCACATCCGAATTTAACACTCTTATTTGTTTTTCTTATTTTTGGCCATAGGACGAAGCACTGTGCGCCGGTATAACATTTTTTTCATTTTAATGAAATTACTCAAAAAAATTCAAATTACGGTAATATAAACAGCCCAATAATGGTGTGTTAAATATGTTCTTTTGGTATTTTATAGCTTATAATAGTCAATTTTAGTTCTATACCAGTAATGATATCTGCTTTCAAAATACACCACATTATTGACATATTTGTAAGTAAGAATGTAAATGCACAGAGGATGTTATTCATTTGTAACCTGGGTATAGGTAGTAATGCACTAATGCCACTTTCTTAACTTTTTGTTTTACCTAGTATGATGGCTTATGAAACGGCTTATAAGAAAATGACATTTGAAAACAAACTCAATTGCTATAATATAATTCAGTAATAACATTTGCAAATAAAAATATTCAGAAAATTATGGAGAGCTTCCGTTATAAAAAACTGGTCGAAGAGTACTTTAGGAAAAAAAATCAGGAGGATGTTCTTAGTTACGTTAAAATAAAATTAAACTTAAATTCGTGTAGCACCAAAATACAAGAGCAATTATCTAATTTCGTCAAAGCACTAAAAAAACGCTACAAAGAATTTAGCTACAGTAAACAAAATTTTTATATAAAATGTGCAAAATAGTTAGAAGGCCAACTTACTGTCACTGCAGAAACAGCAAAGCAAGATAAGGCTGGAACACCACACAAATCATTGGACACCTGCAGCGATAAATTTATTAAGGAAACTTAAAGATATTAACGATGAAATTGGATGTATAAATACGATTACAGAAACAATTGACAAAAGTGGATATCATTGAAAAAGTTGTTAAAGCTAGTCCAGTGAGTACAAAACGGATTCTCAAAAATATACCAACTCCGAGTGGTGCAAGACAATTCACAAATGAGGTGCCAACAGCATTATTTCTGGATTTGAAGTCACGAAAACAGCAATATATTGAACTTAAATTGCGTGCGATTGAAAAGGCTCAAATATATACAGTTAAAATGGACTGTTTGCCATCAAAGGACACTATTACACTCACACCAATTTCGGCAGAGGTACAATGACAATCTATACTTGATCACACAGGCGAACGCTTGCTACAATCAATAAAAGCAAATGAGTTAAAAAAGATGGAAACACAAAGTTAATTCTTTTTTGTAAATTGGGGATGTGATGGTTCTTCGGGACAAAACCAATACAAACAAGTTGTATGTGAAAATAATTCGGACTCAGATATGTTCATGGTATCATTTGTACAATTCCAATTGAAAAAGAGTTTGAAAGATTCAGAGCCTTCGACTAGTACAACACAAATAAAGCATATTTGGAAAAATGAGACACCATCTTCTACGAAATACTGCAGGCCAATCAAATTTGAATTCGAAAAAGAAACTCATGATGTCATTAACAATGAAGTTACTGATATCAGGGCCCAAATTGCAACACTTCAGCCATTAAAATTACAGTTATATGGGCAGCAAATTGAAGTAAGCTACCAATTAGTGCTGACAATGATAGATGGAAAAGTAGGCGAGGCTTTGACCAACACGAAGGCTGCATTCAGCTGCATCATATGCCAAGCAACATCAAGCCAATTAAACCAAGTCACGACAAAATCATTAGATAATACCGATGCATATGAATTTGGATTATCGCCACTACATGCAAGAATACGACTTATGGAACACATACTAAAAATAATTTATGATTTGGATTTCGGATCTTCATGATCAATAAGAAACAAAGAAACCATCAAAAAGTTAAGAAGTTCAAAAAAGAAACATAATCAAGATGAATATCGCAAATTTGGATGGATTATAGATGAACCAAAACAAGGGTCAGGCAATACAAATGATGCGAAAACATTTGGAGATTATGCTAAGGTAACTGCAGAAATATATACAACCAAGTTCCCATAGAGAAATATGTCTGCAGTAGTTCACAAAATCCTTTATCATGCAGAAGATGTCATTAAATATCATTTGGTTTAACTTGGAGATCTATCAGAGGAGGCTCAGTCAAAGAGGAATAGGATTGCAGATTTTATAGAGAACACAATACTAGAAGAATTTCATGAAATTCCACAATTGAAGATCTATTTAATATATTTTGGGAAACGTCAGATCCGTTCATCTCCAGTATTCGAAATAAATGGAAAGTGGAACATCGGGATTTAGATGAAGAAGACAAAAAACTACTAAAGAACAGAAATAACACAGAACAAAATATGAAATATTTGCAATCAATATTTGAATCAAATGAATAATCTATAATATTAATACGCTAGACGATTTCTTGTGATCGTTATTTTGTTCTACCGTTTTATCCCGATTTTGACCAAACGTATATTATTTTAAAGGTATTTCTTTTAAGCTATTCACCAGACTTGCAGATTTTTAAATTTTTTCCTTTTTTTTTAGTAAATTGCATTTAAAGTTGCAATTAACACATACATAAAATTATACAATGCTATGTGTGTGTATATTAAATTTGTTAATGTGTTTGTAATAAAAATGAGTTTGGTTTTTTGTGTTGATTTGCGAATTGGCTATAATTAAATATTAAATATGCTATTAATGAAAAAATAAAATTTTCTAGAATTTTCACTCGAATTTCGAGGGCTGGAATTTGCTAGTAATTATAATTGCATGAATAATAAATATAAGTAAGAAAAACATAGTATTAGTTACAAATGTTACAAATGCTATTAAAAGCTATTGCAGTTTTTCCAATGGTTTTTTACCCACATATGTATGAAATGTTTAAATAAATAAGAAAGATTAAAAAAATTAAAGCCCTTCTTTTAATAGCAAAATCAGAATCATTGCGCTAATGTTCAGCAGATTTATATTGCGAAAATGAAGAAATTTGACAGCAAAAAATTATAAATTATAAATTTTTAAACAATTTTTTTCTGTAAAATTTTTTTTTGGTTATAATTATTATTAAAATCCAAATTAGACATTGTTTAGTAAATAAAAAAAAAATAAAAACCCATATTTCACGCTAAAAGTTTAAAAAAATTAAAAGCTCAACTTTGTTCTAGAACTCCCTAAAAAGTACTCAATCAACTTTAATGAAATTAAAACTGACTCAAATTCAAGTAAATATCTATTCCCTCAAAAAATACTAAAATATTTTGATCAGTTCAAAAGTTACAGAATTTTGACCAATGGATTAAACTCTGCCACCAATCAATATTTGATAGTCGTAAACAAAGAAATAGACTCCCCCAGAAAAATGCTAAATAACGTATCGCCTTGAAATTTAACATATATATTTTGAAAGGATGCTACTTCACACTAAAGTAATTTTTAAACTACTACCGCCATATATATCAGAGCATACGGTCAAGCTACTCGAACTACTCGAAGCTCGAGCTACTCGAGTAGTAACTGAGCTACTCGAACTAAACGAGTAGCTCGAGTAGTAAAAATTAATAATGTTTCATGTTTGAAATCATGTAAAACGATATATATAAGTATAAATATAAGTATTTGGAATCGAAGAAGTACCAAGAATATCATCCCTAAATTTCACTTGAATCGAACTGTGGGCAAACTACTACTGATATTTTTCGATTAGTAGGTTGCCAATAGCACATTATTAGTCTGAATGGCTTAAAAATTTAAATGAGTCATCTAATATATATTTGCGATTGTTGAAAACAAAAACATAAATTTTTTTTTTTTTTTTGGTTTGGTGAAGTATTTTCCCAAAGAACAACGGCTAATGTTAGTAACAATTTAAATCCAAACAAAATTTTTTTGCAATTTTTTTCCCAACTTTTCTAAGCTTGTATGGCTTCCTCCTCTTTTTTTTTAATTTTTGTTTTTTTCATTACTGATCTTTTTCGAGCAGTAGTTCGCCCACCCCACATCTTCCATCCGAGTGCTTCAATATTTTAGGAAAATAATCTGTTGATATGAGGGACTACATATGTAGTAATTTTTACCATGTATTTTTTTGGTTTGGTGAATTATTTTCCCAAAGAACAACGGCTAATGTTAGTCACAATTTAAATGCAAACAAATTTTTTTTGTAATTTTTTTCCCAACTTTTCTAAGCTTGTATGGCTTCCTCCTCTTTTTTTTAATTTTTGTTTTTTTCATTACTGATCTTTTTCGAGTAGTAGTTCGCCCACCCCACATCTTCCATCCGAGTGCTCCAATATTTTAGGGAAATAATCTGTTGATATGAGGGACTACAATATGTAGTAACTTTTACCATGTATTTTTGGAAAACATCTTTTAAAATGATGTCAAACTTCCATGGAGCGAATGTTTTCATATATTTGTATGGAAAGTGGTCAAGCTTTTTCGAGTAGTAGTTCGTGCACCCCATAATTATTGTCGGAAACGTTTGAAATTTAAAAGAAATACTCTCCTTACATTTTCAACTCTAAAAAATATAAATATAAATTGTGAAAAATTTTCTGTAAAATAAGAACAAATTTTCAAAATCTTGTATGGGAACAGTTTAATCTTTTTCGAGTAGTAGTTCGTCCGAGCCACAATTTTAGCCAGAATGCTTTGAAATTTAATGTACATAATGTACTCATATTTCCAATTTTAGAAAGTATAAATTTGTACCAAGTGTGCCTTAAATATTTTTTGTAAAACGATGTCAAACTTGCATGAAGTGAATTTTTTTATATATTTGTATTTAAATTGGTCGAGCTATTTCGAGTAGTAGTTCGCCAAGAGCACAATTATTGTTGGAATACTTTAAAATATTAAGAAGATTTTCTCGATATATTTGCAACTACAAATAGTAAGAAATTTTAGCAAGTAGTGATGGAAAATTTTTTTTAAGTTACATCAAACTTGAAATAATAGCAAATTTTCACACATTTGTATAGCAAGTGGCTGATCTTTTTCGAGTAGTTGTTCGCCCAGAGCACAGTTTTATTCGGAATGACTTAATTGTTTATATGAGTCATGTGTGAATAAGGTCAATTACGTGCAGTTGAAAAAAATATATATATATGGGAGATTTCATGCCAAGTGCACCAACTTTTGAAACCGATGTCTTCCGATCGGGAATTTGCACCAAGATTAGTCCTATTGGATAGTAGTTCAGACACAATTTTTCAACAAGATCGGTCCAGATCTCTCTGAGTTAGAGGGCATCAAAATTTGACATTTTGGCCAAACAGGTGTTTTCTTCTCATCCATGTAACTTATTACCTATTGTTCTTAAAAAATTTTCTCCCAAAGAGTTTAGATAGCTATTTCTTCAATATTACGGAAAAAAATACATAAAAAAAAAAAAAATTTTGTAGACTTTTTTTTTTGCTAAATTAAAGCATTTTTTGCCTTTTTTTCAAAAAGGGCATTTTTTTTTTTTTTTTTTTATAAGAAAGCTTAGGATTTTTCCTTTAAGAGCTTTTTGGTCGCTTTGTGGGATGGGAGTGGGATATCTATCAAAATAAATGTTTTGTAACTCAAGACAACGGTTTTTTCAATTTTTCACAAATGCACTATTTTGCATTTTTTCCTATTTGTGTCTAAAACCTTACAAATAAAACTTATACTGAGAAACTAGACAAACTAAACTTTCCGAAGGTATATAACATACCTAACTAATATTTTATACATTCGATACTGTAACACCCAGAATATGTTAACCTCAGGAACAAAATCGCTTTTTTTCTATAGAAATGTTGAAAAATTATTATTTTTATTAATTTTTAATAATAATTTAATTAATGTATAATAACAATAATATTAAAAATAAAAAGATAAATAATTTATTAAAATTTAATCTTAATTGCATTAGATCCATTTATATCATAACTATTTTTATACTTAATTTATTGCAGCTGATGGAGTATTTAAGTCTTGTAAATTTTTAAATACCCAGTCTTTCATCGAGCTTTTTTGTCGCCTTTATTTACTGCGTTTTTTTGTCAATCCTTTCTTGGCGTTACTAGGTTCAGCTGTTGATTTCGCTACTGGTTTATTTGTTGTCTTTGGAAAGAAATCGCATTGAATAGAGGCAGAAAACTTTTTCAACTTGAGTCTTCCATCCACAAGCGGTATAAAAGCATGGTATTGAGCGGTGCCATCGATTGTTACCGCAGCATCGAATCTGTTCTTCAGTGTTTTCAATGTTTCCTGATGATCCTCTTTGCTACTAAAAACTATTTTAGTTTCTTTACAATAACTCTTTGCCCAATGGAAAAAAGCAGTCGCATCTAAGATGCGATCTTGATGAGAGCACTGGAGGCTATACTTCGCTGCATTTCTTTTAAGGTTTGCTCCAATACCATCACATGCTCCTTTACCATAAGCAGTAGGATGAAAATGCCACTCAGCTGGCATTCCAAAATCTTTTTCATGGGCCATAAGATTTGCCAAGCTACTTTTGTTTTTAAAATGTTGACGAGCTCCGTCCGAAACGTAGTATACCTTCCTTACTGTAAATTTAGATTTTAGAAATTTTAGTATTCTCTTCTGGTACTCATAAACTGCAACGCTATCATGTTTTAAATCGTAGGATATGATTGACATACTTTTGTGTTCCAGTTTTTCATCTTTCATGTAGTAAATAACTACTGTGAATATAGTTGCTTGGTCGTTATTGAAGTGGAATGCTTGTATGGCATCCTGAAGAACATATTTATAGTTTTCTGCGAAATCATATGAAATAACGAATTCACCAGACTTCAAATGTATCTTCAAATCCTTGAAGAATGACCATTGCTCTTTGACTAAAAAGTCATGGTTTCTCAAGTTTAGCAATCCTGTACACATTTCTTCCACAAAATCATCCACATTTAAAATGATTGTTATACCCTATACCACTATGTGGTTTGGGTATAATGACTTTGTGCTGCTGTTTGTAACAACCAAAAATATTTGACTTAGACCCATCTTTAATTATACCGATCGAATCAGAATCACTTTCTGAGTTGATTTAACAATGTCCGTCCGTCCGTCCGTCCGTCCGTCCGTCCGTCTGTGTGTCCATGTAAAGCTTGTAATCAAACTGCAGGTCGCAAATATGAATATATTTTGACGAAATTTGGTATATAAGCTTTTATCGGCCATGGGATGAACGCTATTGAAATTGGTGAGAATCGGTCCATGTTCAGACCTAGCCCCCATACAAATTACCCATATGAATTCGACATAAATTGCCATAAGATCCAAATTGTCATATAGATCTTACTCAAATTGGGTTTGTATGCATTCATTACATCCACTAATGAGTAGTCCAAAAATGATACCTTTGACCCCATATAGAGCTGCTTCCCGATCTTCACTTAAATCTATTAAAAAACAAAAATATTGCACAGATTCTTCTCAAATTTTGTTTGTACACATTTTTACAAAATACAAGAGACTTTACCAAACATGGTAAGGATCGGTCCATTTTTGGACCTAGTCCCTTTATAGATATAGCATCCGATATGAACTTTTTCATATCTGCAGCCAAAAAAATTAATAAAAATCCCACTCAAATTTGGTTTTTGCTTATTTTCAATGTCCAGTTGGGCCTAACAGATAGGGTTTCTAAACGCATGGTATAGGGTATCGTATAGTCGGTCTAGACCGACTATAATTTTCTTACTTGTTTTCAATGTGCATCTGTCAGTCTGAATCCAAGAATCAGATTTGACCTCCTCTATATATTCTCGATCTAAAGAGTTGGTTAAAGTTTCTTTGATGAATGTGGTTTTCGGGCAATTGGTGCATTCACCTAAGTGGCAAGAAGTCGTTGCAGTAGGACACATAGTCAATTTAAGGCAACCGCGGTAATCGTGTAAATCTTCTGCCGAATCATCTGTTAAATACTTTAAGTTGATTTCCTTCAACATCAGTTTAACATTTTCATGGTAAATGCAAATGCATACTGTGTGAGTTCCGCTGCTTTCTGCCAAAACGCAATGTTTTGGCCTCATTTGGGTTAATTTCGTGAAGCCAATTCTAACATCCTCGTGTTCAGATTGAAATGTGCAAATAACTCTATCAGGTTACAGATAACCATTCTCTTCTGTTATGTTATGAAGGTATGTTACATACCTTCGGAAAGTTTAGTTTATCTAGTTTCTCAGTATAAGTTTTATTTGTAAGGTTTTACAAACAAATAGGAAAAAATTCAAAATAGTGCATTTGTGAAAAATTGAAAAACCGTTGTCTGGAGTTCCAAAACATTTATTTTGATAGATATCCCACTCCCATCCCACTAAGCGACCAAAAAGCTCTTAAAGAAAAAATCCTAAGCTTTCTTATGAAAAAAAAAATGCCCTTTTTGAAAAAAAAGGCAAAAAATGCTTTAATTTTAAAGTAATTTTTTCCGAAATATTGAAGAAATAGCTATCTAAACTATTCGCGAGAAAATTTTCTAAGAACAATAGGTAATAAGTTACATGGATGAGAAAAACACCTGTTTGGCCAAAATGTCAAATTTTGATCGCCTCTAACTCAGAGAGATCTGGACCGATCTTATTGAAAAATTGCGTCTAAACTACTATCCAATAGAACTAACCTTGGTGAAAATTTCATCCCGATCGGAAGACATCGGTTTCAAAAGTTGGTGCACTTTTTTTGTGAAAAAATTTTTTTTTAGTTTCCGTCGTTTTGTCGAGTAGTAGTTCATCCAAGCTTCAATTTTTGTGGAAAATATTCTGGAAAATGTCATCAAACTTCAAATAAGAGCATATTTTCACACATTTGTATAGAAAGTGACCAATATCAGTCCAGTAGTGCTATACCGACGCCACAATTTTGGTCGGAATGGTTTAACATTTTTTATGAGTAATCTATGAATATAGTGAATTACAGACAGTGAAAAAATTAAAAAAAAATTTTTTTTATATTTTTTTTTATATTTTATATTTTTTATATTTTTATATTTTATATTTTTTTTATAAAAAAATTTTTTTTTATTTTTTTACACTTTTCGCAAAATTTCCGATCTTTTTGAAATTTTGAAAACATATTCTTTACATATATTCAGATTAAAATACTAAGAGCTTTTTCCAAGTGTTCTTGGAAATTTTTTTGTATTTATTTATTATTTATTTATATTAATTACAATGCAAAGTAAATTTGTATTCTAATTTGGGTCCAGGGATAAGCCGGGTGACAAAGACCATTTGGCTGGTTTTTGCAGCGACAGACCAAAGCCTCTGGCGGGAATCGAACCCACAACCCCCGCATTATAGGCGAGCACCCTACCTACTCACCTACAGGTGCGCTTGGACATTTTTTTTGTAAATAAACATCAAACATATACGAAGATCATATTCTCATACATTTGAGTGGAAAGCGGATGATCCTTTTCGAGTAGTAGTTAGCCCACTCCATAGTTTTTATCAGAATGTTTTAATATTTCAGGAGGGTAATCTATCAGTGTAACTGACTTCAAAATATATAAAATCATACCATGTATTTTGGAAAAATTTTTTTTTAAATGAAGTCAAACATCTATGAAGTGAATATTTTCATATATCGCACCTGTACCTCTAAAATGAGTCAACTCAAAACTTACAAATTTTCAGTAGAGGCAAAAAACGGTTTTTTTTTAATATTTGCTATAAAATTTAAAAACAGTTGTTTCATTGTAAAGAATTTCGAATAATAAGTATACAACAGTAGTTGTTTTTGCGATTTTTTCAGTGATCAGCAAAAATAACAATTCTTTTGGGTGGAACTCAAAATATGTCTTTTTAGTGGATTCTAACTGTTTTTTTTTTTTTGCGAAGACTAGAAAACCCGAATAAGATTTTTACAATGGATAGATATGACCACTGTGTATCGTTTTCTTGCAAAAAGTGAAAATTGAAAAGTTTTGAGTTGGCTCCATTTAGAGGTACAGGTGCGATATATGTATGGAAAGGCTTCGAGCTTTTTCGAGTCGTAGTCTGCCCACGCCAGTAGGACAGTCCGATTCAAGTGAAATTTAAGGACGATATTTATGGTAATTGTATTATTCCAAAAAGTATACACCTGTTATACTAAATGCTTATATTTATTGTTTTACATGATTTCAAACATGAAAAATGTTAATTTTTACTACTCGAGCTACTCGTTGAGCTCAACAGTAAACGCATTAACGAAAGGTTTACATCGGATGCTATATTTATGTGGCGACTAGGTCGAAAACTGGACCGATCCTGACCATTTTTTTCATAGTCACTTATTGTTTGTAAAAACATATACAAACGAAATTTGAGGAAAAACTGTGCAAAATTTTTATTTTTTTTTTATAGATTTAAGTAAAGCAGTTTTATATGCGGGCTATAGCTATGACTTACAGAACTCATTTTTAGACTACTAATAAATGGATGTAATAAACACACAAGCACAAACCAAACTTGACCACAATCTATATGATAATTTGGATCTTATGACAATTTAAGTCGGTTTCATGAGGAACATTTATGTGGGGACTAGGTCTGAACATGCACCGCTCTTCACCTATTTCAACAACCATTTTCCTATGGCCGAAAAGATCTTATGTACCAGATATCATCAAAATATATTCATATTTGCGACGTATAGTTTGACACAGCTAAACGGACAGACAGACGTCAGACCAGACAGACAGGCGGGAGAACGGACGGAAGAACGGACAAACATCGCTAAATGTGTCTAGGACAAATATTTTTGGTAGCTACAAACACCAGCACAAACTCTTTGTACCCTTTTATTTATTTATTTAATTCAGCTACAATAAAGCAACAGCTGAGCAATATTTACAAAAATATTTTATAAAAATAATACTGACTTTAAATACAGTTATAAACATAATCATTAGAGTTCAAATATGTCGTTAATCTTCTTTTAATAACATCAACATCATCGGATAAATCAATTAAAGCATAGTGTCTGTTCACTTCGGTGCAAATTCTTCGGAATGGATCGAAATTAATGAAATTTGATCTGTGGAAATTCAGGTAAACCGGCTCATACGATCGAAATTGTCTGTTAGGCACATTTATACAAATTTTTCCGAGAAGGCATTCAGAATCAATTTTACCATGAACCAGGTTGAGGAAGAATGTTATATTAGAAATGATCCTTCTATTTTTCAAAGTTGAAAGCTTTATTAGAGCCAAACGATTGCGATATGGTGGAAGACTCAATTCCGCATTCCACTCAAGATATCGTAGACAAAATAGTAAGAATTGTTTCTGAACTGATTCAAGTTTTTTGATGAAAACATTGTACTGTGGATCCCAGATTACTGATGCGTATTCAAGTATCGGCCTGACCAAAGACGTGAATAGATTTTTTGTTATATAAGGATCATTAAATTCCTTTGCCCAACGTTTTATAAAAGATAAAACACCATTTGCCTTATTAACAGCCATTGTTACGTGAGAATTAAAACTTAGTCTTTTATCAAAATGAACTCCCAAATCTATGAACGATTCAACTGAGTTTAGTTTTGTGTCTTGGATGACATAGTGGTTCGAAGATGGCGAATATCTAGAGAAGGTCATAGACTAACATTTTTTTAGATTTAATTCCATTAGGTTGACATTGCACCATTTGTAGAAGCTATTTAAGTCAGACTGGAGACGTATACTGTCTTCGTTGTTTATGATGGTGGAGTAGATTTTTACATCGTCGACATACATAAGAATATTGCTATATTGAATAGACTTTGGTAGATCATTAGTAAACAGCAAAAATAGGAGAGGTCCAAGGTGACTCCCTTGAGGGACACCGGAAGTAACATCTATATATTTCGATTTAGAGTTATTGAAAATTACACATTGCTTACGATGTTTTAAGTACGACCGAATCCATTTTAAGTAGTTCCCGGAGAATCCAATAGCATCAATTTTCGCTAGCAGTAGATCATGGCTAACCTTATCAAAAGCTTTGCTAAAGTCCGTGCATATAACATCATTTTGTTTATTTTTGCAGAATCCAGAGTTTATATTGGAAGTAAATTCCATTAGATTAGTAGTCGTAGACCGTCCTTTGCAAAAGCCATGTTGAGATGGTGATAGAATTGATGACATTTCGTGTGATAATATATCAGTTATAATTTTCTCAAAAAGTTTAGGTATACATAGCATTAAGCTTTGCAATTGCTCTATAATTAGTAGCATCACTGCGGCTACCAGATTTGTAGTGCGGAATAATAAATGAATTTTTCCAACACTTTGGAAAGAAGCTGAATTTAAGAGAGTTATTATATATAAGAGTTAACGGGGTAGCCAATATTTCAGCACAATTTCTTAAGATGCAGCTGGGAATACCATCTGGACCTGGATTAGGTGAACTTTTTATACTTCATAGGGATATCGTGTGTTGTTTAACGTCATTGTGGAAAATGTGGACGCAAAGAAATCAGCAAAAACATTTGCAATATCAACATCGTTTGAAAGGACAGTACCGTTCATTTTCATAGTGGTTGGGTATGATGAAATTTTACGTTTAGAATTTACAAAGTTGTAAAACATTTTTGGATTTTTTTTATATTTGAATTCATTTTACTAAGATAACTATTGTAACATTTTTTTATTTTCTAGGTTATAATGACTTCTAGCTATAATATATAGACTTTGATCAATTTGGTAATTACTTTTCTTAAATTTCCTATAGAGCCTGTTTTTCCGATTTTTCAACCATGCTAGTGTGATTGTATTCCATGGAAGAGCATTTACATTACCTATTTTTATTAAAGGAACAGTTTTCGTTATATTTGTTGAAATTATCTTATAAAAAGTTTCGATTACCTGATCAAAATTACTTCCATCGTTTGAAAATGAAATGATTTCAAGCCAGTTATAGTCAGATAGTAATTGATTTAACAACTGGTAGTTAGTTCGTTTAAAACACAATGATTCAGAAAAACTAGAAATATTAGGTCTCTGTGGAAGTTGTGTGGATATTAAAAGTGTTGGATGATGACAATCCTCAGGAAAACTTAACGGACTTGTTCTAATTACACTGAATAGTGTAGGGTTATTTACGAACACGAGATCCAGCATTCTATCATTGCAGTTAGGAACGTCATTTATTTGGAAAACACACATATCAGCAAGAGATTTAAGGAAATCATGACTCCAATCAGTTTGGGTAATTGGAACTAAGAAATCAGTATCATCTAAGTTTATCCAAGATGTTGTCGGTATGTTGTCACATATTTCTATAGGATATAATGAAATTGAAATGACTATAAAGAGAGACTAAATCCACACAGCGCCAAATCCTTTGGCATTTTACTCTACTGGCCCTATACTTTCGGCAAGCACTAGAATTAAGCAACCCCCAAAGACTTAAAACATGAATATGTTGCACAGTGTCAGTTTCATATTTGAAATACAATATTTTTCTTACATTTTTTCTATTATTACTTCAAAATGTAAATTATTTTCTAATATCCCAATCGATCACATTTAATTTTCATTAATACTTTAATGATCATTTACAAATTGAAATAACATTTCATATTGGATCCACGGCACTCTTATGTAAAATTACTGCCATGTTAGATTTCATTAAACTCACTTCTTCTGCTGCTACAATATTCATAACAACAGCAAATGAAATTTGAAATGTCAAAGGACATTTTAGTAACAAAAGATGATGCATGTCAAAGTGAATTATGGAAATTTTTATCTCTCACACAATATGCCTGCACTGTACAGTAAAAATAGATTTATTTGCAGAGCAACCTAGTCCCGGTCACCATTAGTCAATAGAAAAATCCATTACTGTTGGAGACATAAACAAACACTAGACATGCAAATCATACAAACAACGAATATGACAAAATTACAGTCAATACCAAACGGAAGTTACCTCCATAAGTGGTGGCCAAGAGGCAAAACATAAAAAATTTAACAAAAAAAAAGTTAAAAAAAATAGACAAACAGACAGACAGATAGATAAACAAATAATAAAAAGTAACAATACAATATGAAATGGTGGTTATACGATACTCGTTCTAGTTATCAATAAACTATAAAGTTAGAATGACAGACATAATGTCAGCAATATTAAAATAGAATAGTCAAATACAAGTACAAGTTCAAGAGTAATGGAAAATGAAACGGGAGAATAGAATTTTAAATTAACTTCTAAACGTGTAAGAACTTTAATTATTTTACATTGCTTTAAGGTACAACGCCATTTAAGCTGTATAATTAAATTGGTGTTTAAGTCATTAATTTATAAAAAAAGAAGAAAAAATAAAGCACCTAAAAGTTAAATTAACATAACATAATTTCAAATGATGTCTTAATTTTTGCTTAAACATACACTATGCGACAAAAGTATATGGACGGTTACAAATTTTTATATAATTTCATTAACTGTTGATAACTTTTGTTGAAATTTCACATTCATGTTCATTATTTTATAAGAAACAAAAAGCCTGTTTTAAAAGTCCAAAAAACTAAATATTGGATCAGTTTTTTAAGAAAACCTAAAATCGTAATGTTTTTACACTATAACATGTGTAAATAAATTGATTCAAGATCTTTTATATAGGGAATACTCCAGTTTAAGTCTATTTTTTTTTTCTTAAATTTTACAACTGCACGAAAATGTGACAAAGACTATGGAAATGTACGTTTTGATAAAAAGAAAATTAAATAAGTAAGAAAATTATGGTCGGTCTTGACCGACTATACGATACCCTATATCACGCGTTTAGAGACTCTATCTCTCAGACCCAACTAACTGGATATAGAAAATAAACATAAACCAAATTTGAGTTGGATTTTTCTTAATTTTTTCGGCTGCAGATATGACTAGGCCCAAAAATGGATCGATCCTGACCATGTTTGGTAAGGTCTCTTGTATTTTGCAAAAATATTTACAAACAAAATTTGAGAAGAATCAGTGCAATATTTTTGTTTTTATACCCTATACCACTATGTGGTTTGGGTATAATGACTTTGTGCTGCTGTTTGTAACAACCAAAAATATTTGACCCAGACCTATCTTTAATTATACCGATCGAATCAGAATCACTTTTTGAGTTGATTTAACAATGTCCGTCCGTCCGTCCGTCTGTGTGTCCATGTAAACCTTGTAATCAAACTGCAGGTTGCAAATATGAATATATTTCGATGAAATTTGGTATATGAGCTTTTATCGGCCATGGGATGAACGCTATTGAAATTGGTGAGAATCGGTCCATGCTCAGACTTAGCCCCCATACAAATTACCCTTATGAAATCGACATAAATTGCCATAGGATCCAAATTGTCATATAGATCTTACTCAAATTGGGTTTATATGCGTTCATTACATCCACTAATGAGTAGTCCAAAAATGCTCCCTTTGGCCCCATATAGAGCTGCTTCCCGATATTCACTTAAATCTATTAAAAAAAACAAAAATATTGCACTGATTCTTCTCAAATTTTGTTTGTATATGTTTTGGCAAAATACAAGAGACGTTACCAACCATGGTCAGGATCGGTCCATTTTTGGACCTAGTCCCCATATAGATATAGCATCCGATATGAACTTTTTCAAAATTTTTTCAAATTTGGTTTTTGCTTATTTTCTATGTCCAGTTAGTTGGGCCTAAGAGATAGGGTTTCTAAACGCATGGTATAGGGTATCGTATAGTCGGTCTAGATTTGTAATCAAACTACAGGTCGCAAATATGAATATATTTTTATGAAATTTGGTATATAAGCTTTCATCGGCCATAGGATGAACGCTATTGAAATTGGTGGAATTCAGTCCATGTCCAGACCTAGCCCCCATACAAATGACCCGTATGGAACCGACCTGAAGTGCCATAAGATCCAAATTATAATATAGATCTCAGTCAAATTGGGTTTGTATGTGTTTATTATATCCATTAATCAGTAGTCCAAAAATAATGCCTATAGGACAATTCATAGTCAAAGGGCCCATATAAGCTGCTTCTCGATCTTCACTTAAATCTATCAAAAAACAAAATATTGCACAGATTTTTCTCAAATTTGGTTGGTTTATATTTTTCCAAATTATAGCTGACTTTACCAAATATAGTCAAGATCGGTCCATTTTTCGACCTAGTCCCCATATAAATATAGCACCCGATATGAACTTTTTCATATTTGCAGCAAAAAAATTAATAACAATGCCACTCAAATTTGGTTTATGCTTATTTTCTATATCGAATTAGTTGGACCGAAAGATAGGATCTCTAAACCATGGTATAGGGTATCATATGGTCGGTCCAGACCGACTCTAATTATACCCTATACCACTATGTGGTTTGGGTATAATGACTTTGTGCTGCTGTTTGTAACAACCAAAAATATTTCACCCAGACCCATCTTTAATTATACCGATCGAATCAGAATCACTTTTTGAGTTGATTTAGCAATGTCCGTCCGTCCGTCCGTCCGTCTGTGTGTCCATGTAAACCTTGTAATCAAACTGCAAGTCGCAAATATGAATATATTTTGAGGAAATTTGGTATATAAGCTTCCACCGGCCATGGGATGAACGCTATTGAAATTGGTGAAATTCGGTCCATGTTCAGACCTAGCCCCCATACAAATTACCCCTATGAAATCGACATAAATTGCCATAAGATCCAAATTGTCATATAGATCTTACTCAAATTGGGTTTGTATGCGTTCATTACATCCATTAATGAGTAGTCCAAAAATGATCTCTTTGGCCCCATACAGAGCTGCTTCCCGATATTCACTTAAATCTATTAAAAAACAAAAATATTGCACTGATTCTTCTCAAATTTTGTTTGTATATGTTTTTTGCAAAATACAAGAGACGTTACCAACCATGGTCAGGATCGGTCCATTTTTGGACCTAGTCCCCATATAGATATAGCATCCGATATGAACTTTTTCATATCTGCAGCCAAAAAAATTAATAAAAATCCCACTCAAATTTGGTTTTTGCTTATTTTCTATGTCCAGGTAGTTGGGCCTAAGAGATAGGGTTTCCAAACGCATGGTATAGGGTATCGTACAGTCGGTCTAGACCGACTATAATTTTCTTACTTGTTTTCTTACTTGTTTTGATATATTTAAGTGAAGATCGGGAAGCAGCTCTATATGGGGCCTATGACTAAGAGTTGTCCCATAGAGATCATTTTTGGACTACTGATTAATGGATGTAATAAACACATACAAACCCAATTTGAATAAGATTTATATGATAATTTGTATCTTATGGCAATTTAAGCCGATTTCATAGGGGTCATTTGTATGGGGGCTTGGTCTGAACATGGACCGATTCCCACCAATTTCAATAGCGTTCATCCCACGGCCGATAGAAGGTTATATACCAAATTTTGTCAAAATATATTCATATTTGCGACCTGCAGTTTGATTACAAGCTTTACATGGACACACAGACGGACGGACGGACGGACGGACATTGTTAAATCGAATCAGATAGTGATTCTGATTCGATCGGTATAATAGAAGATGAGTCTAGGTCAAATATTTTTGGTAGTTACAAACAGCAGCACAAAGTCATTATACCCAAACCACATAGTGGTATAGGGTATAAAAAGTACGTCTTGGTAAGCATCAATTTTTATACCCTATACCACAATGTGGTTTGGGTATAATGACTTTGTGCTGCTGTTTGTAACTACCAAAAATATTTGACCTAGACCCATCTTTTATTACACCGATCGAATCAGAATCACTAACTGATTCGATTTATCGATGTACGTCCGTCCGTCCGTCCGTCCGTCCGTCCGTCTGTGTGTCCATGTAAACCTTGTAATCAAACTACAGGTCGCAAATATGAATATGTTTTTATGAAATTTGGTATATAAGCTTTCTTCCGCCATGGGGTGAACGCTGTTGAAATTGGTGAGAATCGGCCCATGCTCAGACCTAGCCCCCATACAAATGACCCCTATGAAATCGAAATAAATTGCCATAAGATCCAAATTGTCATATAGATCTTACTCAAATTGGGTTTGTAAGCGTGTATTACATCCATTAATGAGTAGTCCAAAACTGATCCCTATGAGACAACTCTTAGTTACAAGCCCCATTTAGAGCTGCTTCCCGATCTTCACTTAAATCTATCAAAAAACAAAAATATTGCACTGATTCTTCGCGAATTTTGTTTGTATATATTTTTGCAAAATACAAGAGACTTTAGCAAACATGGTCAGGATCGGTCCATTTTTGGGCCTAGGCCCCATATAGATATAGCATCCGATATGAACTTTTTCATATCTGCAGCCGAAAAAATTAATAAAAAATCCCACTCAAATTTGGTTTATGCTTATTTTCTATATCCAGTTAGTTGGGCCTGAGAGATAGGGTCTCTAAACGCATGGTATAGGGTATCGTATACTCGGTCTAGACCGACTATAATTTTCTTACTTGTTTAAGGATGCATTTCCTTAAAAAAAAGTATGCTTAATGGATTTTTTTTTTAGAAGATTTGAGCCCAAATATTACAAAAATTTAAAAAACCAATTTGTCAAAAAATGCATAAAAGTACGTTTTGCTCTGCCGCTCCGCATATGGTTTATACACACTAGAGTGATCCTTAAAAATAAAGATGCGAATTTGGGGAGCATCGGGATTCAGTTTGTTTCCTTTCTATATACAACTAATAAATGTAAAGTTTGGAGATAATCGGATAAAGATAAGTCGCACGGGAAATCAATTGAAAAATTCAAGTGTGTTTATATGGGGAAAATATCATTTTTTTTTTTCAGATTTTACAAAAATATCGCTCTACAATTTAATTTTTTCGACAAGCTTTTATATGAGTCGATATCAGTGCTAAATTATCTTTTCAAAAAGCTATATACGTTCTAATTCAAATAAAAACTCGCCAAGTAATAGCAGACCACTTTTGTCCAAAAAAAAATCTAGGCCATGAAATTTGATGGCATTTTTTTCAACTTTAGGAAATTTATTCAAGCCAGCATTTTTTTTGTCTCTCTACCTACAAGTACTCAGCTATGAAGTATTGTTTTATTACCATTTTGTTCACCTATTGCGAAATCAGACCAAAAATGTAACATTTTTTTGATAAAATTTTGAAAACTTCTTTTTTAAATTTTAAAAAATTTTCTTAAACAAAATTTCAAAAAATGGAGCTGGCACTTTAAAGTTTTGTTAAATATATATTAGAGATTAACTGTGTGAATTTTCAAGTAAATTCCTGTGCCAGAATTTTTTTTACAAAGAACTTTTTTTTGCGGATTTCGAGAAAAACTAGTTTTTTGTGAAATATTCAATAAATGTACTCTTTCTAAATACTTTGTACCAAAAATTTATCAGTTTTCTACTTTTAAATATTATATATTATCTTAGGAGCCTAGGGTTTCTGAAAAAATAATATGACCCCATTAACCCTTTTGGACTTGGAGTCGCATATGACCCCAAGCTTATGATAGACAATTTATTGAAAAAAATCAAATATTTGGTAAGTGCGACGCTTAAAATATAACAACCAAATGCGCAAGTCTTCCATGATAAAAATTTGGAATAAATCGAACAATGTTAACCCATTCTCTACCGAGGCCAAACTATGAATTTTGACATATATAAAAAAAAATTGTTCTAGTAAACTGGAGACCAAAAAAAATTATGGCTTTAATCAATTTGTTAAAGTTGATATAATGTTCATCACATTTCATGACCTGGAGTTTTTTGGCACAAAAGTGGTCTGGGGCATTTGTTATTTCTTGGCTAGTTTTTATTAGATTTTGAAGTTGTAGAGCTTTTTAAAAAGATAATTTAGTGGTGATACCAATTCATATAACAACTTGTCTAAAAAATTAAACTATAGAACGAAATTTTCGTAAAATCTGAAAAAAAAAAGTCGTATTTTCCCCATATAAACACACTTGAAAATTTCAGTCGCGTTGTATTTCCCAGTTTGTTTACTAATCGCATATATCTAGGGGGTGATACCGAGAGTTTGAGCACTTTTTTAATTAAAGGCCACCCTAATGTACACCCAGACAAACAGATGGAATCCGATGAATCAACATAAAAAATTATTATCGAATATAAAACATTTACCTACATTCCTTAAAAATTAATAATACCCAACTCCAACAAGTATTAAATTTAAATTTCTTTCTTTAAAGCTGGCGATCATTTATGTGCAAATTCATAGAATAATTATTTTTTGGGAACACCGGGATTATCAGCCTAAAGTCATACGAACGAACATACAAACTCCTTTACTGAACAATATCCGTTACTGATAGCATATTTTTGGTGTTGTTGTATTTCGTTTTGAAATTTGTTTAATAGTTTCTTGTTTTGAAACAAACAAAGAATAAACTTTCCGAAAAAAAAAATTAAATTAAATGGAATACACTCCCATATTGAACACAAGAGAACATTTTAATATGTTAATACTCTAGACATAGAAACATTGTTAGTTCTTATAGAGCACCATGCTATCGAATATTTAAAAATTCCAACAAAAAAAATATAAACAACTTTTGTCTTATAGATTTTACTAACTAACATCTGCTAAAGGATTTATTTTTCAGCAAACTTTATCCTTTTTACAAGAGCATTTAACAAACCTTGTTGAACAACTGCAAATATTCTGCAAGGCTACACTTACTCAACACATACCAGTCTACTTCTCTATGCTCTAATAAACTGTAAACTCTTTTATTTAATTTTTTTTTTTCATTTTATTTCGAAAGGATATCAAAGGTTCTGTGGAAAAATTGGTTGTACATATATTGTAATCAGGGTAAAGTGTTGCATAACATGATACCATGATTATCTACCTCCACATGACTGTAACACGTTTATTATGCGTGACTTTTTGCAATTTTATATTATTAGTTTCGAAAGTAAAAAAAAAAACTCCCATACATATTAATACTACATACAGCACATGCAAACAAACATATTTTATATTAAATCACAACAACATATGTTGGGAGATTTTTAAATAAAACTTCATGTTTGTTAAGAACTACAATAGATTTCTGTTTGGAAAAACCGGCATAGAATTTACATTATCAAAACAACACCAGTTGTTTATCAGACAGACTCTTTTAATAGACTCGTAAAATTCAATTAAAATTTGGGAATATTTAAACTCTGACTACATTAAATTTAATTAACAAGAGACACTGTATAAGATAACTTTAGTTAAATATGAAAGGTTATGCATAACAAAACCCAGTAGAAAACATGTAAGGATATCCTATACCATGCGTTTAGAGAAGGCTCCTCAGGTCAAACTAATTGGATTAGAGAATAAGTATAAACCTAATTTGATTTGCATAATTAATTTTTTTTCACCTGCAGATGTTCTTACCGAATGCTATAGGGGAACTAGGTCTGATTTTTCACCAATTCTGACCATATTCGAGAAAGTCACTTATTATTTTTTTTTCTGATGTGTAAATATCTATGCGCTCAGGGGGGAGGGGTAAAATCCAATTTCACAATACATTCACATAAACAGCGTAAGGGAAAATCGGTGTGTGGTATATGTAAGTGTATTGGTGTATTTAGTAAGCAGAACCGCCGAGTTCGCTGTCTGTTTAGCAAAATCACAAATCTTTTTCGTTAATTTTTAATATTCAAGCTATTGACCGCTAGGGGTGTTGTGAGTTTAACATGTTCACAAACTTACAGAGTTGTTTTTTTTTTTTAATTTCAAGTATATATGTAGTTGCTATTGACAGAACTTTTTTAGTAAGCAGAACCGCCGCAAAATCACAAATTTTTTTCGTTAATTTAAAATATTCAATCGTATATATGCTAGGAAAACTATGAAGAAGTCAAAAATAAACTTATGTGTATTATTAATTACTACACATTTTCCAATTGTATTTCAGAAAACATCAATTGAATTTCAGAAAGTATCAATTTGTTTCAGAAAACATTAATTGATTTTCAGAAAATATTAATTGTATTTCAGAAAGTATCAATTATATTTCTGAAAACATCAATTGACTTTCAGAAAGTATCAATTGAATTTCAGAAAACATCAATAGATTTTCAGAAAATATCAATTAAATTTCAGAAAATATCAATTGAGTTTCAGAAATTATCAAATGCATTTCAAAAAATATCATATGTATATCAGAAAATATCATCTGTATTTCAGAAAACATCATATGTACTTCAGAAACTATCAAATATATTTCAGAAAATTTTAAATGTATTTTAGAAAACATCAAATGTAGTTCAGCAATTATCTTATGTATTTCAGAAAACATCAAATATATTTCAGAAAACATAAAATGTATTTCTGAAATTATCAAATGTATTCCAGAGAATAGTATATTTTCCAGTACATAAGAAATAAGTCCAAATATTGCTAAACATTTTCTGCGACTCCAAATCACTAGTAGAAACAATAATAAATTTTCGGTATTGTAGGGTAAACTACTTTTTAATTCTAAATTCCAATAGATATTTTCTGAAATTCAATTGATATTTTCTGCAAAATATATACAAACCAAATATGATAAAAAGCTGTGCAATAACTGTATTTATACCCTATACCACTATGTGGTTTGGGTATAATGACTTTGTGCTGCTGCTTGTAACTACCAAAAATATTTGACCTAGACCCATCTTTTATTATACCGATCGACTCAGAATCACTTTCGGATTGCTATTGCTACAAGAAGTATGGAGATCCAAAGTTGATTGGTACGAAGAAATATCTGAATATTTGGTGACTAAATGGACCCAGTGGGTCAATGTTTTACCGAATATTCAGCAAATACAAATTCCTCGATGTTATTTACAAGATTTATGCAATTATGATGGTGTTGATGTTCAGGTTCATACCTTTCTGGATGCCAGCAAAAATGGCTATGCTGCCGTGAGCTTTCGCGGTTGGCGAAATGCGGAACAATAATTTGCTCCCTTATTGGTTCTAAAACCAGGGTGGCCCCAATAAAAATTACTTCAGTTCCCAGGCTTGAACTTATGGCTGCATTAATAGGAGCTCGTTTTGCAAAATATATTTGCGAAAATCATATAATTAAAGTTTCAAATAAAATTTTCTGGTCCGATTCAAAACACTTTTAAGTTGGATCAATTCTGATCACCGAAAATATAATCAATTTGTAGCATTTCGTATTACATAAATTTTAGAATTTTTAGAGTTCAATATACTTATACCAAACAAAATGTAGCAGATGAAGGTACTAAGTGGGCTAGAATCCCTCAAATTTCTAATTCGAGTAGGTGGTTTATGGGTCCGGAATTTCTATACCAACAAGAAGATAATTGGCCTATGTACATGAAGAAGCAGCTACTGAAGATATGATTCATCATACATTCAAAATCACATTCTCGGAAAAATTGTTCGATGAATAACGATTTTTAAATTGGAATCCCCTGCTACGAGCTGCTGCTTATTTATTCCGTTTTGTAAATGATAGAAAAACAAAGGTAATAAAAAAGGCGAACTTACTCAAGAGGAGTTAATAAGAGCAGAAAGTTATTTATACCGACATGCTCAAATTGAAAAATATTCTACAGAAATTTCGTGTTTAGAATCTAATATTGCAATACCGAAATCGAGCGAAATTTATACCAAATCACCCCACATGGATGAATGTGGAGTTTTAAGGGTCGATGGTAGAATCGATAATGCAAATGTTCCTGAAGAACGAAAACATCCTATAATTTTATCCTAATCTAATTATATAACAAATTTGATTATAATTCATTATCACGCAAAATATTACCACATCAATCATGAAACGGTAATCAACAAGCCTCGTCAAAAGTATTCGATTTCGAGACTTCGTGTTACATTTAAATCTGCTATTCGAAAATGTCAATGGTGTAAAATATACAAAGCAGTTCCTCGTGTTCCTAAAATGGCAAAACTGCCTAACGCTCGTCTAGTTTCGTTGAAAGCTCCATTTACCTATACTGGTTTAGACTTTTTTTGACCCCATTATGGTTACCGTGAATCGCCATATACTTTTTCAAAATATAAGTGACTTTACCAAATATGGTCAGGATCGGTCAATATTTCGACCTAGTCCCCATATAAATATAGCATCCGACACGAACTTTTTCATATCTGCAGCCAAAAAAAAAATGAATAACAATGCCACTCAAATTTGGTTTGTGCTTATTTTCTATATCCAGTTAGTTGGGCCTGAGAGATAGGGTCTCCAAACGCATGGTATAGGGTATCGTATAGTCGGTCTAGACCGACAATAATATCTTACTTGTTTTGTATATATTTAAGTGAAGATCCGAGGCAGCTTTTAATGGGTTAATAAACGCAACCAGATAAAATTTAACCAAGGTCTTTTGAAAATTTTGGGTCTTATGGCAATTCAAGTCGTTCCCATAGGGATCATTTGCATTGGGACTAAAATAAATTTACTTGTTATCAATTTCACTAGCGTTCATCCTTCGGCTGATAAAATCTATACCAAATTTCATCAAAATATATTCATGTTTGCAACGTGCAGTTTGATTACATGGTTTACATGGACACACAAACGAACGGACATATGGACAGGCGGACGGACGGACAGATGGCTTGAAAACGAAAGTGTTTGGCATTAACAGGAAAAGTGGAAATTATTCAATACCCAAAGAAAGATAAATATTCGGTTCGGAAACTAACAGAAAGGTTTGTAATTATGTAGTAGTATGTATGTATTTAAAGGCCAGTTTACACTATCACACTTTGTAACACGACCTGTCCATATGTCGAGTATTAAGAAAAAGTCGTATCACGTAAAAAGCTTTTGCTATGAAATTGACAGTCTATAGGATTTTATTTTCGAAGTCCCCTCGGACTTCGGATTTATAAAAAATTGCCATTTTCATCGGACCAGAGTTGATTTTTTGGTGATATTAAAAAAAAGGTAAACAAAGACAAAGAAAGTGGAAATAAAATATAAATTTCAAAATAAATTTACTTGTTATTCTAAACATAAGACTTGAGTGTGATGGTGTAAATGTCATAAGTATGCAGAAATAATGTCGATACGACTTTATGACAGTCCGATGAATTTCATCGGATTTTTATTTCGAAAAATCATACGACTGAGTGGTATCGTGTAAATGAGCCTTTATTAATATCCCAAAATATATTAATCTGAAAAAGCTCTTGAAAAAATTGCACTTTTTATAAAAATTATAATTTTTAAAAAACAAAAAGGGTATTTTTAAAAATATTATAATCTTCTATATAAGAAAATTTTTAAAAAAATTGGTGCTTTTAAAAATATGTTCTTTTTTTTAATAAAAGGGTGTTTTTAAAAAGGATAGGTGTGTAATAAAAAGGTTTTTTGTTTTTTAAAAAAGAGCACTTTTTTTAAAAAGTACTTTTGTACAAAAGGAACTTTTAAAAAAAATGCATATTTTTATAAAAAAATTATCATTTTTTTTAAAAGTACCCTTTCTTTATAAAAGTAACCTATCTTAAAAAATTTATACTTTTTTTTAAATTACCCTTTTTTCAAATAGTACTTTTTCTTAAAAAAAATTCTTTCCTAAAAAGGTAAATTTTCTTTAGAAAGCATCTTTTCTTAAAAAAGTACTCGTCTTAAAAGGTAACCGTACTCCACAATGGTTGTAATATTGAGTTTAAGACAAAGGTGGAGGGTATCAAATATTCGGCACATCCGAATTTAATACATGCTTGTTTTATTTAATACTAGATAGAAATTATTTTTTGTTAGATCTATATTAGCTTTGATATCGATTAGACTCTTACGAACACAATTTTTAATTTCATAAATTCTTTCGAACACTATCAACAAACTGTTCAAATATATTTTTTGAGAGAATTGGTTTTGCTGTACAGAAATGGGAAAATGCATGCTAAATTATGGGAAAATGCCTGTTAAGTCTATAGGAAATGCATGCTAAATGGTAAAAATGCATGTCATGTGCATGTTTCTGTTTTTTCGAAAGATTTTTTTTGTGTGCAGCTTTGAAAATCAATTTTCTTAATTCAGCATGCAATTTCCCTACATTTAGCATGCAAATTTTTCTCATTTTTAACAGAAAAATTCCCATATTTAGCATGCATTTTCTCATAAATTTTCCCAAATTCCCAAATTTTTACCATTTGTCATGCATTTCCTATAGACTTAATAGGCATTTTCCCATAATTAAACATGCATTTTCCCACTTTTACCAAGCGCTTCTCGTATTTTTTTGCCAAGGGTTAGCGTAAGTTCTTTTCTAAATTCATCTTCAACATGTTTTTGCGGAATATCATTTATTGTTGATGATCTACGGAATATGGCAACAATTTTATTTGTTCTTTCATGTTGAATTTGCAAACCAAAAAAATCATGTATCCTCAATACAAACAAAAAGCCCATCATCAGCCATAACGTCGTGCTCTTCCTTCTCACTGTGTTCAAATTCAGTACCAGCCACTTCTTGATTTGCTACGGAAATATTACCCAAAATATATATTTCATACAGCACCTCAATTACTGATTACTGGATGCCGTGGGCTAAACATAGTTGATGATTTAGGTTCAGTAATCTGCATACCATTTTCAATTTGGCGGCCCCCTTCTGTAGTAATGGATACTATGTTTTGCGGAAGATATGCTATCAGTCATCGATCCTTCAATCTCTACCAATACAAGTTTTCAAAATACATCATCATACGAGTGGACATTTACAGTCATAAATTGTCGATTTTGAATAATTCAACACGGGCTTTTCTTTCTGGTAATTTGGTAACGTTTTGCTAGCAGATTTTATCACCATAGTCACAATATCACAATTGCTGATCGTATGATAAGCAAATCCTTTTAAATACAAAACAATCTCCTGCTGTCAGCTGAACTAAAACAGCTGGAAATGAGTAGTCAATCGTAAAATTGCAATGAGGAAACTAAATCGCTTATATTTTGAAAACATAGCTTGGCAAAACGAGGAACATAAAATCGATTATATCTCGAAAATTAAGCATCGTAAAGAAAAAATTCTGGAACAATTTATGAAAAAAACACTCAGAAAATAAATGTACTTGTACATTAACTGCGATGTACACGACATATTCTGGAACTCATCTGTCATCTGTCTGAAGGGAATAACATTTCTCAAAGAATCAATAATGACTTTACTCAAATCAGCTCCATTTGGACTACACTGCACCCGTGAACACATGAAAACTCCATATTGTGAACACCGCTTAATGTAGACAGGTTTTGTTTTACACTGAGTAGTGTAAATGGTGAATAAAGTCAGATAGCTCTAAAATGTGAACTACAAGTGATTTAACATGGTTAACTTGGCAATGTATAAAAAAGTTTTATTTGATTTTTTTAAATTTTGGGGATCCCCTTTTTAGTCAAATATGCGTTCATGGAAAATGCCAAAAGCTGGACGCTTTTAAGCGAGAAACGCACTTAAAAAATCTCAGTTAAATGCGTTACTGATTCACTTAACAAAATTCTCTCTTAGTTGCGTCCACAATTCAGTATGCATAAATTTATTATCTCTCTTGCGAAGAACATGCAACGACTTCAAAACATTCAGTGCAGAGTAAGCTTCTGTGAGATCATCATTTTCTTCTTCTTCACTAGACGACAGCCCTTCATCCTCAATAACATCTGCGATAATTTTTTCATCGATAAGCAACGTTGACGATTTACTCCAACGCGAGTAAATCGTCATCAAAGCTTATAAAATTGTCATATTCTTCTGAAGATTCATAACTATTCCATTCTTGTACTATTAATCAATTAATTCCTTTCGCGACTCGCTTCGATTTTCAGAGCCATTATCAAAACTAGCGTAAAGAACTTACCTATTAGAAATAATTATTATTTGAAAAATTTTGAATCCAAATTGGTTCTACTAGCCACCAAGCACGTTTTATTAAATGTAAAGCTGTCAAAAGTGTAATAGGTTGTTTAAATTCCTCAACAGTTTTTCATGAGCTATCGGAATGGTGTCATGAGGTAAATAATCTATTCGATCATGCGAGAAATCGGCGTGCTTGTGAGGTGTAGCGTTGTCAATAAATAGGATAAAGTTGCGATTTTTTCGAGAAATTTCTTCATTGAATGAATAAATGATTTTCTCCCAGATTTCCGCCCGTTCATTTATACATTTAACCGTTGAATTTTGTTTGATATTTTTTTTAAGAAATGTATGACCCATTTATGGGTGAAGCCGCATTTATTTAAAAGAAAAATATGTACACAAAGTAAGTGGATCAAGGAAAATGTTTCACTTTAGAATAACTTAAGCGTGAAACTTTCGTAAGCGTTATATTCTTGTCGCACAAAATTGCGTTAATAGATGTTTTTCTAAAGCGGTTCCCTCTGAAGGGTTGCATCATTATTTAATGTAAAATGTTTCGGAAAAGCAATTTTTTAATTAAACGAATAGTGGAAATTTTAAACAACCTAAAAAAGGGAGTAAATGTGACGAACTTAGCAAAGCAACACAATGTTGCTAAATCAACAATATGCGGATTTGTATAAAAAAAAGTACATCAACAACACATATTCCAGACCCGGAAAAAGAAACACGATGAGGACCTCAGAGCTAGCTAAAAGGCTGAAGAATTGCACTCAAAAACCAATGACAACGAAAGTACATTCACTGCCAGTGGAGGATGGCTGCAGCGTTTTCAAAAAGGATACGGTGTTCGTCTTCTTGTAACTTGTGAAGAAAAACTGTATTCACAGCCTCAGCTGGTGGATCCATTTAAGTTACAACTTAAAGCAATAATTGACAAATTGGGACCGTGCACTGATCAGTAGTATAATGCAGACGAGTCTGGTTTATTCTGGAAAATTTTGCTAGAAAAATCTTATGTGTCACTATATAAAAAAAAAAACAAGTAAGAAAATTATAGTCGGTCTAGACCGACTATATGATACCCTATACCATGGTTAAGAGACCCTATCTCTTCGGTCCATGTAAGTGGATATAGAAAATAACCATAAACCAAATTTGAGTGGCATTGTTATTATTTTTTTTGGCTGCAGATATGAAAACGTTTATATCGGATGCTATATTTATATTGGGACTAAGTCGAAAAATGGACCAATCCTGACCATATTTAGCAACGTGACTTATTTTTTGCAAAAATGTACAAATACCAAATTTGAGAAAAATCTATGCAATATTTTTTTTTGATAGATTTAAGTGAAGATCGGGAAGCAGCTCTATATGGGGCCTATGATTAAGAACTGTCCTGTAGGGATTTTTTGAGCTACTGATTAATGGATACAATAAACACATACAAAACCAATTTGACTAAGATCCATGTGAAAGTTTGGATCTTATGGCAATTTATGTCGATTTCATATGGGTCATTTGTATGGGAACTAAGTCGGAACATGGACCGATTTTCACCAATTTCAATAGCGTTCATGCTATGGCCGATGAAAACTGATACACTAAATTTCAATAACATATATTCCTATTTGCTACCTGTAGTTTGATTACAAGCTTTACATTACAAGCTTTACATCAAATTTGATTGGGATTTTAATTAACTTTTTTGGCTGGAGATATGAAAAAGTTCATATCAGATGATATATCTATATGCGGACTAGGCACAAAAATGGACCGATCCTGACCATGTTTGGTAAAGTCTCTTGTATTTTGCAAAAATATATACAAACAAAATTTGAGAAGAATCAGTGCAATATTTTTGTTTTTAGATAGATTTATGTAGGTGAAGATCGGAAAGCAGCTCTATATGGGGCCTATGACTAAGATTTGTCCCATAGGGATCATTTTTGGACTACTGGACTGGACTGAAAATAATAAACACATACAAACCCAATTTGACTAAGATTTATATGATAATTTGGATCTTATGGCTATTTATGTTGATTTCATAGGGGTCATTTGTATGGGGGCTAGGTCTGAACATGCACCGATTCTCACCGATTTCAATGGAGTTCATCCCATGGCAGAAAAAAGCTTATATACCAAATTTCATCAAAATATATTCATATTTGCGACCTGCAGTTTGATTACGAAATTGGAATTCGATTATTATCTTCAATCCTTCGCTAGCCACAATGAATCTGTTTCTTACGTGTGAATCCAATTTGATTGTTGCGTTGCTGAAAAACCCAAGTTCAATCCAGGTACAACTTTTTAATGCTTGTTCATAAAATATCCTGCAAAATGTGGTATCCTGTTGTGTTCATTGTACTCTCAATGAAAACCAAATTTCCCATTCCTCTCATCGCCCTGCATCCACCACATCTTTAACTAACGCCCATCGTGCTTCGCAAACTCCCTAATTTTAACACCATTTTTCTTTCCAAAAATGTCAACTTTGCTCTCATATCTAAAACCCACAACGTTCCAGAATGAATTGCAAGTTAATTTTTCTGGGCAAATTCCAGGCATCGCTTATGATTAGTTCTAGAAATAAATATTTTTAAACTAGCTCACTAGTATCGGGAGACATCAGTATATGCATTTCGGAAATAATGTAGATTTTAGATAAAAATTGCAAATTATATAGGGTGCTTCGTCTCTTATGTTGTCTCTTACGTTTGACGTACGAACAAACATGTTTCTGAAACGTCAATTCAGTACAAAATAGTGACGCTTTGCTTTGAAAATAGTCGTTCCGTTGTGTCAAAAATTTCATGGCCAAAAAGCAGCGTCTAACAACACGATTCGTCGTTAAGTGTCGAATTTTGGTGAGCACTGGTCTGTGGGAGATCGTCCACATACCGTTCATGAACGCTACTTTCAAGGAATTGGTTGAAGCGGTAAGAGACTGTAGTCAGGAACATAAATTAAACAGCAAAACAGTCGCTCGACACTTAACCAGCCTTTTGGGAGTAAATTTAGAACACCAAAGAGGCCGTTTTCCCACCCTGCGACGCCGTTAACAAGCAAAAATTATCACCCTTACGCCAAATTATCACCAGGCCATTTTTCCACAGAGAAGGCGAAACTATCGGTGGATACTGGCTCACCATAACTGTCCTAAAAGGTCCGAAAATCTGAACTGTTAATGGTTTCGACAATATGATGAACCATGCAACACTGCAAATGAAACAATGCAGCTTCGGCAGCAAAAATTCCCTGGACGTGTGATGTCAAAAAGAGGTGACATTGACTGATGGCCCATATCTCCAGAACGGATCTCTCCAGAATTATTTTTGTGGGGTTATTTGAAGACCAAAGCGTATGCCAAGAAGCCATAATCGTGTCGAAATCATTGCTTACCGAGATGCTCGAAAAAGTTATGGAAAATATAAGTTAAAAGATCACATTTTGCCGTGGCAAATAGAAGCGGCCACTGTTCTACTCAAAAAGTTGTCCAAATGAATTTAAGAGGACCAAGTTACAAAAAATACAACACACCTAAAAATCATTTAATTTATCAACTACGAAATTCTTAAAACGGTGCAAGCGAAACATGTACCCTTTCTTTTGTTGCTACGTTTTTGTTTGAAACTGAAATATAAATAAAAATAATCGTAAAATAACACTAAATTCTGAAACTTCAAAATAGTTGTATCATTAAGCTCATCTTAATAATCACAGTTACCAAAACAAAACAAGTAAGAAAATTATACGATACCCTATACCATGCGTTTAGGAACCCTATCTCTTAGGCCCAACTAACTGGACATGGAAAATAACCAAAAACCAAATTTGAGTGGGATTTTTATTAATTTTTTGGCTGCAGATATGAAAAAGTTCATATCGGATGCTATATCTATATGGGGACTAGGTCCAAAAATGGACCGATCATGATCATGTTTGGTAAAGTCTCTTGAATTTTACAAAAATACATACAAACAAAATTTGAGAAGAATCAGTGCAATATTTTTGGTTTTTAATAGATTTAAGTGAAGATCGCGTAGCAGTTCTATATGGGGCCAAAGGGATCATTTTTGGACTACTCAATAATAGATATAATGAATGCATATAATCCCAATTTGAGTAAGATCTATATGACAATTTGGATCTTATGGCAAATTATGTCGTTTTCATAGGGGTAATTTGTATGGGGGCTAGGTCTGAACATGGACCGATTCTCACCAATTTCAATAGCGTTCATCCCATGGCCGACAAAGGCTTATATGCCAAATTTCATCAAAATATATTTATATTTGCGACCTGCAGTTTGATTACAAGGTTTACATGGACACACAGACGGACGGACGGACGGATGGATGGGTCTAGGTCAAATATTTTTGGTTGTTACAAACAGCAGCACAAAGTCATTATACCCAAACCACATAGTGGTATAGGGTATAAAAATAAAAAATGAAAAAAAGTTATGAAAAATTAAAACAAGTAAGAAAGTTATAGTCGATCTTGACCGACTATACGATACCCTATACCATGCGTTTAAAGAGCCTATCTCTCAGGCCCAATTAACTGGATATAGAAAATAAGCATAAACCAAATATGAGTGGGTTTTTATTAATTTTTTTGGCTGCAGATATGAAAAAGTTCATATCGGATGCTATATCTATATGGGGACTAGGTCCAAAAATGGACCGATCCTGACCAGGTTTGATAAAGTCTCTTGTTTTTGGCGAAAATATATACCAACAAAATTTGAGAAGAATCAGTGCAATATTTGTGTTTTTTAATAGATTTAAGTGAAGATCGGGAAGCAGCTCTATATGGGGCCTATGACTAAGAGTTGTCCAATAGGGATCATTTTTGGACTACTTATTACTGGATGTAATATATACATACAAACCCAATTTGACTAAGATTTGTATGATAATTTGGATCTTATGGCAATATATGTTGATTTCATAGGGGTCATTTGTATGGGGGCTAGGTCTGAACATGGACCGATTCTCACTAATTTCAACAGCGTTCATCCTATGGCCGATAAAAGATAGAATACCAAATTTTATCAAAATATATTCATATTTGCGACCTGCAGTTTGATTACAAGCTTTACATGGACACACAGACGTACGGACGGACGGACATCGTTAAATCGAATCAGAAAGTGATTGTGATTCGATCGGTATAATTAAAGATGGGTGTAGGTCAAATATTTTTGGTTGTTACAAACAGCAGCACAAAGTCATTATACCCAAACCACATAGTGGTATAGGGAATAAAAATGACAAATGAAAAATAAATGGAAAATGAAAAATGGAAGATGAAAAATTAAAAATTAAAAATATAAAATCAAAAATGAAAAATTAAAAATTAACCGGTTTAAATAATAAATAATAATTATTATTTTTATATTAGCAGAGCTCCTGCAGTTGATTGCTAAAGTGATACATAGATGACCCTTCCTATTTGATTTTAAAAAAGTGCCACAAAAAAAACTTTAATTACTATATGTTTACACATCTCCCCTGTAATCGGATTCACATGACTTTTTTTTATTTTAGGCGGACATACCATTTCCATACATTTCTACCAGTAGCTACCTCAGGCTGGATTTTTGGAGGTGGAGGATCGACTGATACTCATGCGTAATTCTCTTGCTAACCTTCCGTTTTATACACGTGCTTTCATATGATCTAGCGCCATTTCCCGAGCCATAATTAACAAGAATGTTCCGCTTCTCATTTTGGACTTCATATTTCCTAATGCGTGGTATGCAACGATACAGCTGATGAATATAATATTCAGTATTCTCTAAAAAATTGCCATTGGCCAACGTCGAGTTTTGCGACTGCACGAATACACTGAGCATTTCTTGTCGATCTCATCAACGCCTTCCTTAGTGTGATTATAATCTGCAATCATTATTGGTTTTCCTGACTCAATGTCGGATTCTCGAAAGTGATACTGCTTCATTTTTCTTTGGAACAAAGGATAATAATATATAATCCTTGGTTAACTTCCAACTTCTCTCTCTTTGTTTGGCAAAAGCTTTTGGATATCTCTCTCTTATTCTTTTTTAGTGTTCCGATATCGGTTAGATTCTTTGTTAACAAAGCTTCCATTAATGGGATGGAGCTAAACCAGTTGTCAGCTGTGATGTTACGGTTTGTGTCTTCAAAAACTTTCACAAGTTGTAAGACTAATTGAGGTGGCACTGATAATTTCTTCTCTTCTTCATTTAGTCCTACTCCATCGGAATTTTTACCATAGTAGTCGTAAGCATTATAGGTGTAAAAAGTTCTAGCGTCACATATAATCACGATATTCCGTCCATATTTAGCAGGTTTTTGTGGCGTGCAGATTACAAAATTTACAACGACCTCTAAATGGAACTGGCGTCTTGTCACGGCGCCAGGGGATTACTGAGCTGAAGAATTTGAGATGAACTTGTTAAATATATTTGATATAGAAGCTAGAAGATTCTCCTTTATACTTTCTTCTCTGGTCATAAGATCATCAAATCTCAAACAATTGACTAAACATGAAAATATTTATTTAATGACCTGTGCCATCGTTAGCAAATACAGTCGTTACATTTGAATACCGACGAGTAATATATGAGTGCTACAAATGCTTTCATTTCAGTCTCATATGTGTCAATAAGTTCTGCTCGGATGTTATTCTTGAACTGGATTCTATACATATCACGAATCTCCTGATCAGACCATTCAAAGCCATTTTTACCTCTATGAAAATTCTCACTTATGGATTCGGTTTTAAATTCCGTAAAGCCACTATTTTCGTCTTGAACATCCGCTTCCAAACAAATTTCGTCGCTATCAAATATAATTTGTTCTAGTTCAAAATATGGATCTTTTGTAACATGGTCGTCGCTGAAATCTTCTTCTTCTTCAATTTCCTCGAGCCAATGAATTATTTGCTGCTAACTGCTTTTAAAAGTTCCGGCTGAAGTTCTTTTGATGGAAGTCATTTTGTCTCAGTCTAATGCCTGCGAATATATACATAATAATAACAGTTAATATACAGTTTTACAATTTTACTATGGTGAGGTCTGAAAGACACTATTGTAATTTTACGATATTACTGACGTGAGATTTTGTAGACACTATGGAATTTGACAATAATAGTAATGTGGTGGTCTGCTAGATACTTATACTAATGCTGATGTGTAAATGGTACAGACACCTTACCGCGCAGCTGCACACGTAGGTTGACCACGACCGCTCCTTTCACACTAATCAACGTAGAAATATAAACAGAAATGGTAGAGAGTGATAGAGGTCGTAACCTTGAATTGCACGAAGGAACGCAACAATTTTGTTTTTGCGGTGTCTGTCGGACTACGACTGTAAATAATTTTACAGTGTATTTTGACTTAAAACTAAATACATTTTTGCCCTATATAAAGTATATTCCCCGCCAAAAAGATGCTGGTATTTTTCCCCGCCAAAAAAAAAATAAAAAACTTAAAACTAAAAGTCTTAAAAAACAAAATTTATTCATCCCTTGACACAGAATTTTTCCATCACCTAAAAAAATAAACAATACTTTTTTGGGAATTTTCTGCACCACGACTAATCGATTTTCCAGATAAATTGTTAAAGCATATTAAAAAAGTGTTATTACTTCTCAAAACACTTTATGAATTTGTTTTATATATCTTATTACTTCTCGGTCAAAACGTCCATTGAAATTACCTAGTATGACATATTGGTATCGATCTTTTCCAAAAATAAACAAAATCTATGAAACTTCTTATCCTTAAATCAAATTAAATTTTTGTATACGTTTTTGGGACTCTTAGCACCAATATGACCTCAGAAAAACTTCTTAAAGAAACACATTTTTACCTATATTTTTTTCAATTTAGGTTAAGTTTTCGCGGAAAATTTAAGTCATGGCGCAAGTCGCAGGAAAAAATTACTTTTTTTAATGAAATAATCGTACTGAAAAAAGTCAGTGGTTGATATGTCTGTAACAAATCAGACATCTGCAAAAATCCAAAGAACGTATTGAAGGCGAAGAATAGTAGTTGAAGATGCCTTCACGAGTTTTGGGCAAACAAATTTATTCGCGACGTTCTATAAAATAATTCTCATTCATAGCCCCCATAGAAAGCTGCTTCCCGATCTTAACTTAAACTTAACAAAAACAAAAATATTGTACAGATTTTTCTCAAATTTGGTTTTTATATGCTTTGGAAAAAATAAGTGACTTTAGCAAATATGGTAAAGATGGATCCGTACATCTTTCGACCTAGTTCCCATATCAGTATAGCCGATATGAATTTTTCAGATCCGCAGGCAAAAAATCAATAAAAACTCCACTCAGATTTGGTTTATGTTTATTTTCTATACCCAATAAGATAAATCTAAAACCATTCTCTAAATGGTCTAGACCGACTATAATTTTCTTATTGTTTATCTTTAGATTATGACTTGGTGCATACGTGATGTGATGGAGAAATTCCGAGTACAGATTTTTGCATTACCTATACAGCTACTTATATTTTATGCCAGTTCATTGCATACTACATTACTTTCAAAGTGAAAATAAGGCGTTACTAATAATGTGTTGTACAGCTACTTATATTTTATAACAGCCCCTTGCATACTGCATTACTTTCAAAGTGAAAATAATGAGTTCCTAGGCAACTAACTATCTCCAATGACATCCCCGTGTTAAAATAATGAGCTTATCAGGCAAACTTCAACCAGTTACTTCTCCTTCTAAAACCCATTATTTGGTAATGTTTTTTTTTCCCGGGTAGCTTCTGAAACACATCACAATTATAATGAAACACTATTCGAAAAAAACCGTTTGGAAAAGATTGCGATGTTATCAAATACATTGAAAGACTTAAGGCTCATTCAGGTTTCGAAGCGATTGTCAACAACACAAACAAGTGCTGAATGATTGGTTTCTGCACTAATTATAATTCTTATTCTTTGGATGCGGGGTATTCAACTCTCTAACAGGTTATCGGAAAATACTAGTAGTGTCTTTCGTTCGAAGTTTCTGGCGATTAGAGAAGCTAGTAGGATTTTAAACGTAAATGAGGTCGAGAGAAATGTATGCATGTTTCTTGACAGCCAGGGGGAAATTCTCTCTCTCAACTCTCACATTACACGTTCTGGTATGGTACGTCAGTGCAAGGAAGAACTTTCAAAGCTAAGCGAACTTTCTGTGATTACTTTTGTACTGGCACTCTTACGGTAATGAATGACTATCTGAACTGGCGAGAATGTGTTCTACTGTTGATGCTTCTTCCGCGGTATCAGCCTCAATTCTACTGGGAACCAAAAAGAGAGGAATGTTTGTGCACTTCCTACGAGCAGCAGAAAATTTATGGAATAAAAGCAGGACTGCAAAGCTGACATAGCCTGACTATTACTTGGGAAGGACTAAATCCATCCACAGATGGAACAGAAGGGATACATCGAGACATACAGCTGTGTTGTAGGGTTATTGGCTGATGGGCATGGCCGCAGCTATGGAGCACCTAGAGAAAAGGAGACAGTATATCATGTCTTCTGCAAGTGTGAGATTTTGGGTAGTATTAACATCAAAACACTAGGCAGGAACATACTGGACGACCTATCTGGTATGTCTGACTAAGAGCTGACTGATCTTATCCCCTTTCCTAATACAACAGGTTGGATCAGGTACTTTTACAATATTAGTAGGTGGAACGGTTATTTCAAAATGGAGTCACTTGGCTCTACTTCGCGATTCACGAAAAGAGAATTTCCGTTTAAATAAGAGAAGATAATTTTAGCTAATGATACAGCGCAACGGTCATTTTAGGGGATAAGAAATTCCAAGTCATGATGAAAGTATCATGCCAGTATAGTAAAACCACCAAAGGGTTTGCCGTTCTTAAGCCAAACTTTTTTATGACCTTTTATATATTCTCTTATCTTGATGATTGTTTGCTTACTTTTGGACATTTTTTGGCTCTGAAATTTTAAGACTTGACTTTTGATCGCCTTTAAGTTAACCACTCCGGACCGGTTTCAGGTAGTCCTTACAACTAGTTTAAAAAAAAATTATTTTCAACCGTGTCAACAGAAATTGAGTGGCAGGTAATCATTTTCTAGTACGATGAAATATTTAGCATTAAGACAACAGAATTTAAATCGTAATCAACCTTATATTCGGTTATTTCCTTCGACGAAATTGGAATTCAATTATTACCTTAAATCACTTCGGTAGCCACAACGAATCTATTTCTTGCGTGTGGATCCAATTCGACTGTTGTCTTGCTGAAAAACCCAAGTTCAATCCAGGCACAATTTTTTAACGCTGGTTCATAAAATATCCTGCAAAATGCTGTGGTATTCTATTGTGTTCATTGTACTCTTAATGAAAACCAAATTTCCCATTCCTCTCATCGCCATACATCCACCACATCTTTAACTAACACCCATCGTGCCTCGCAAACTCCCAAATTTTAGCACACTTTTTTTTCCAAAAATCTCAAATTTGCTCTCGTCTCTAAAAACCAAACGTTCCAGAATGAATTGCACGTAAATTTTTCTAGGCAAAATCCAGGCATCGCTTTTGATTAGTTATCGAAATAAATATTTTAAAGCTAGCTCACTAGTATCGGGAGACATCAGTCTATACATTTCGGAAATAATGTAGATTTTAGATAAAAAGTGCAAATTATATAGGGTGCTTCGTCTCATATGTTGTCCCTTACGTTTGGCGTACGAACACCCATGTTTCTGAAATGTCAATTCAGTACTAAATAGTGACGCTGTGCTTTGAAAATAGTCGTTCCGTTGCGTTCACTCAACGTACAGATCGTCAAAAATTTCATGGCCAAGAAGCACTTTCTGACAACAAGATTCGTCGTTTAGTGTCGAATTTTGATGAGCACTGGTCTGTGGGAGATCGTCCACATACCGTTCATGAACGCTCGTTTCAAGGAATTGGTTAGTAAGAGAGAGTGTAGTCAAGAACATAAATGAAACAGCGAAACAGTCGCTCAAAACTTAACCAGCCTTTTGGGAGTAATCTTGAAAGACCAACGATGCCTTTTTCCCACCCTGCTGCGCCGTAAAGAAGCAAAAATGATCGCCGTTACGCCAAATTATCACCAGGTTATTTTTCCACAGAGAAGGTGAAACAATCGGTGGAAAGCGATATCGGTGGATGTTGGCTCATTATGACTGTCCTAAAAGGTCCGAAAATCTGGACTGTTCGACAAGATGGTGCACCATGCAACACTGCAAATCAAATAATACAGCTTCTGCAGCAAAAATTCCCTGGCCGTGTGATGTCAAAAAGAGGTGACATTGACTGATGGCCCATATCTCCAGAACGGATTCCTCCAGAATTATTTTTGTGGGGTTATTTTAAGACCAAAGCGTATGCCAACAAGACAACATAATCGTGTCGAAATCATTGCTTACCGAGATGCTCGAAAAAGTTATTTATGGAAAATATAAGTGGCCACTTGATGGATGTTCTGTACAAAAAGTGGTTCAAATGGATTTAAGATGACCAAGTTGCAAAAAATATAACTCACCTAAAAATCATTTAATTTATCAACTACGAAATTCTTAAAATGGTGCAAGCGAAACATGTACCCTTTCTTTTGTTGCTACGTTTTTGTGTGAAACTGAAATATAAATAAAAATAATCGTAAAATAACATTAAATTCTGAAACTTCAAAATAGTTGTATCATTAAGCTCATCTTAATAATCACAGTTACCAAAACAAAAAAATGCTACCCTAATGATAATTTGGTTGTAGTTTGTCAGTGTAAACAAGTTGTGCATACAAAAATCTATTACAATTCAGCTGGCAAAATCATATGCATGTATTGTGCAATTCAATTCAATTCTCCGTTTTGCATTTTACTCTTTGCAACAAAAAGCCAATATTTACAATACAAGAAACACATATTTGCCAATGCAGCAGCCAACATCAACATCTGAATGCGTGACCATTAGCACGAAATTAAGCCAACACCAACAACTTTATGTTAATTTGTATGGGGTTTTTTTATATTTCCCGAATTAAGCAATTAGTAGACCTTATGTTACAAACAATTTTCTTTTGCTTTCCAAGAGATACGAGGGCGGTCCCAGCACAAACCGGCCTGACAAAGAATAACAATAAATTTTTGAAAAGTTTTCTTATTCTGTCGACATAATTTCCTTTTAGCTCGATACACTTTTCCCAGCGATATTCAAAAGCTTCGATACCCTGTTTAGAGTAAGAACTGTCTAGCTCCTTGAAATGGCCACCACCTGTAGACTCCACCTCTTCATTGTTGGCAAATCTTTTACCACCGACCGATTTTCGCAAGTTTGGAAATATAAAGGAATTCGAGAACGCTAATTCAGGCGAATAAGGTGCGTGATGAAGCAATTCTAACTTTAATTAATGGATTTTGGCAATCGCAATCCTAGTTGAGATATGAACTAGTTCACTGTCTTCCTGAAGCAACACGTTCTCTTTCGCCAAATGTGGGGCATTTTCCGTTAATTTCATCACTAATCAATAAATAACAAGTAACAAAATTATAGTCGGTCTAGAACATGCACCGATTTTTAATAGCATTAATGCCATGCCCGATAGAAGCTTATATACCGAACTTCATCAAAATATATTCATATTTTCGACCTGTAGTGTGACTAAAAGGTTTACATGGACACACAGACAGAGGGACGAACGGACGGAAGGATAGCGCCAAACCGACTCAGAAAGTGAATCAGAGTCGATCGGTAAACTAAAAGATAAGTCAAGGTCACATATTTTCGATAGTTACACACATCAGCAACTGACCACTAGATTGGTCGCTGCTTGTATTGGTTTTTTTTATTCTTAATATATGCGTTGTCTAAAATATGAGGTTTGCTGTCATAAAAGCGGTCTCCATTTTTTAGCTCGATCCGATGGTGCCTTCTCGTGCCTAGTGGGGCCTAAAGTACCCGAAGTGTGTTTATATGAGGAAAATATGACTTTTTCAGATTTTACGAAAATCTCGTTCTACAGTTGAACTTTTTTGGGCAATTTGTTATACGACCGGATTTCAGTATTAAATTGTCTTTGCAAAAAGCTATAAATCTACAAAATCGAATAAAAGCTTGCCAAGAAATAGCAAATGCCAAAAACCAATTTTTTGCCAATAAGCACTAGGTCTTGATATTGATGGTACTTTTTCAACTTTGGGAAATTGATTAAAGCCACAGTTTTTTTTGGTCCCTATACTTATATGTAATCAGGCATGAAGTAATGTTTTATTTCCACGTTGTTACCCTATTGCGCAATGAGACCGAAATTGGGTAAATTTTTTAATATAGTTTTGAAAACTCATTTTTCGAGTTCCAAAAAATTTTCTTTAAGTTGCACTTTACGATTTTGTTAAATACATGCCAAAGTTTAACTGTGTGCATTTTTTTGGGTAAATCTCTCGCCTAAAATTTTTTTTCAATGATTTATTTTTTGTGGCTTTCGACAAAAATTAGATTATTGTGAAATGTTCGAAAAATGTAATATCTTTAAATACTTTGTTCCAAAAATTAATCACTTTTCTACTTTTAAATGTTATATTTCATATTGATAGCCTAGGCTTTCGCAAAAAATTAATATGACCCCATTAACCCCTTTGGATTTGAGGTCACTTATGTACCCAAGCTAAAAAAAAAGTCAATTCATACAAAAAAAATCAAATTTTTAGATGTGACGCTTACAATACAATAACCAAATGTGCAAGTCATCCATGCTTAAAATTTGGAATAAATCGGACAACGATTTGGAAAAAAAAAACTTGCCGAAGCCAAATTTTGAATTTTAGCATATCAAAAAAAAAGTAAATATCTAATTACCAACCTACACATTTTATACTTTTCATTTTTCATTTTTAATTCTTAATTTTTAGTTCATAATTTTCCAATTTTTAATTTTTAATTTTTAATTTTTAATTTTTAATTTTTAATTTTTAATTTTTAATTTTTAATTTTTAATTTTTAATTTTTAATTTTTAATTTTTAATTTTTAATTTTTAATTTTTAATTTTTAATTTTTAATTTTTAATTTTTAATTTTTAATTTTTAATTTTTAATTTTTAATTTTTAATTTTTAATTTTTAATTTTTAATTTTTAATTTTTAATTTTTAATTTTTAATTTTTAATTTTTATTTTTTAATTTTTAATTTTTAATTTTTAATTTTTAATTTTTAATTTTTAATTTTTAATTTTTAATTTTTAATTTTTAATTTTTAATTTTTAATTTTTAATTTTTAATTTTTAATTTTTAATTTTTAATTTTTAATTTTTAATTTTTAATTTTTAATTTTTAATTTTTAATTTTTAATTTTTAATTTTTAATTTTTAATTTTTAATTTTTAATTTTTAATTTTTAATTTTTAATTTTTAATTTTTAATTTTTAATTTTTAATTTTTAATTTTTAATTTTTAATTTTTAATTTTTAATTTTTAATTTTTAATTTTTAATTTTTAATTTTTAATTTTTAATTTTTAATTTTTAATTTTTAATTTTTAATTTTTAATTTTTAATTTTTAATTTTTAATTTTTAATTTTTAATTTTTAATTTTTAATTTTTAATTTTTAATTTTTAATTTTTAATTTTTAATTTTTAATTTTTAATTTTTAATTTTTAATTTTTAATTTTTAATTTTTAATTTTTAATTTTTAATTTTTAATTTTTAATTTTTAATTTTTAATTTTTAATTTTTAATTTTTAATTTTTAATTTTTAATTTTTAATTTTTAATTTTTAATTTTTAATTTTTAATTTTTAATTTTTAATTTTTAATTTTTAATTTTTAATTTTTAATTTTTAATTTTTAATTTTTAATTTTTAATTTTTAATTTTTAATTTTTAATTTTTAATTTTTAATTTTTAATTTTTAATTTTTAATTTTTAATTTTTAATTTTTAATTTTTAATTTTTAATTTTTAATTTTTAATTTTTAATTTTTAATTTTTAATTTTTAATTTTTAATTTTTAATTTTTAATTTTTAATTTTTAATTTTTAATTTTTAATTTTTAATTTTTAATTTTTAATTTTTAATTTTTAATTTTTAATTTTTAATTTTTAATTTTTAATTTTTAATTTTTAATTTTTAATTTTTAATTTTTAATTTTTAATTTTTAATTTTTAATTTTTAATTTTTAATTTTTAATTTTTAATTTTTAATTTTTAATTTTTAATTTTTAATTTTTAATTTTTAATTTTTAATTTTTAATTTTTAATTTTTAATTTTTAATTTTTAATTTTTAATTTTTAATTTTTAATTTTTAATTTTTAATTTTTAATTTTTAATTTTTAATTTTTAATTTTTAATTTTTAATTTTTAATTTTTAATTTTTAATTTTTAATTTTTAATTTTTAATTTTTAATTTTTAATTTTTAATTTTTAATTTTTAATTTTTAATTTTTAATTTTTAATTTTTAATTTTTAATTTTTAATTTTTAATTTTTAATTTGAAATTTTTAATTTTTAATTTTTAATTTTTAATTTTTAATTTTTAATTTTTAATTTTTAATTTTTAATTTTTAATTTTAAATTTTTAATTTTTAATTTTTAGTTTTTAATTTTTAATTTTTAATTTCTAATTTCTAATTTTTAATTTTTAATTTTTAATTTCTAATTTCTAATTTTTAATTTTTAATTTTTAATTTTTCATTTTTCATTTTCCATTTTCCGTTAGGGATTATATATTTTTTTCATATTGCCGATTTTGTTATTATTATTTTATTATATTATATCTGTGGTCACAAGCGATAACCGCCTAAGTCGACTTAAGAACGATTTGAGTTATGTATGCTATCATATCCTACTAAAAACGCTTTATATTTACGTAAAATCCCCATTTCTCTAACACTGTTTAATAAAAAGTTATTAATGAAAACATACTGATCTAACTCGTAATGAAGACCCATTACATTTATATAAAAAGTCATTTTTCTCAAAAGCATGATTTTCGACTTAGGCGGTTAATGCTTGTGACCACAGATATATGGCAATACTACTAACATAGCTAATGGTTCTTATGTTTGTTGGTATGATTGCGTCATTTGTTTTGTGGCATTTTTTACCTGTGAATGCTGTTGTACATCATTTATTTTCAACCACTAAAATATTACAACAAACATACTGGACTTTTTGTTTTTTAAGAGGTGCCTTCAAATTTTTGCTCATATCTCACCTCTATGACCCCCGATTGGCTTCAGTTTAAACACCAACCTGGTGGGAATAATTAGCTTACCCAGCTAAATGTCAATGATGAAGATGATGATGATCAAGAATCAGATATAGGAATGGAAAAACCTTCAAACCCACCACCTATTTTTATACCTTCTGTTAGCAATATAAGTCAAATGGTAAAAAGTATTGCTAGTATAATTACTACTAAGTTATTTGATTATAAATCCCTAAGAGACGGTCAGGCAAGTTAATAATTAAAATTATAGATTCTTATAGAAAGACTGTAAAATACTTAGGTTCAAAAAAGATCAGATTTCATATATACCAAGTAAAAAGCGAACGTGCTTATAGGGTCTTCACTTCTATCGCAGATATTGAAGCTGAACTTCTGTCCCTAGAACATGTAGTTAGGTGTATAGCCAATGTTAGAAGCCAAGTAACAAAGCAACCACTACCAATGTTATTCGTTGATCTGGAGCGAAGTCCAATAAAAAAGTATACATATACAACATATAAAAAATGCTGTTGTTCAAATGGAGCCCCCATGTGAACTTATGATATTGTTCAGTGTCGCCATTGCCAGCAATACGGTCATACAAAAGCTTACTGCACCAATTCATTTGTATGTGTAAAATGTGGTCTTGATCACCACGCAGCCGAGTGCAAACACAATATTGAATCTCCGCCTAAATGTATTCATTGCTTGAATAGTCACACTGCAAATTTTAAAGGATGTCATGTACATCAAGTATTACGTCAAAAATGATTTACCACAAATTAATTCACAAAATAAAAAAACAAACAATCATAGCAATTTTTCAGCAAACGTTCAGCATTCAGATGTGCTAAGGCAAAATGCTCCAAATGCAAGTGAAAGCAACTATATGAAAAACATAGAAAATATGTTTAGTCAACTTTACTTATTAACAAGTTACGCAATGAGGCTTAAGGATAGCAGTTTGGAATGCCAATGGGCTATCAAAAAAATTTAAGTTAATTTAAATTTTTATGAAAACAAATCTGAAATGCAGTTCAACAATAAATCCCATTTCAAAATAAAAGGTTATGATTTGATACAGCTAGTCCTCTTGATGAAAGATGCCATGCTGGGGCAGCCACGAAGACATAAAGTTTCATATCAAGACTATGAAAACTTCTTCATCAATATTGGTCATCGTTTCCTAGTAGCAGGCGATTTTAATGCTAAACACCAATGGTGGAGATCAATACTCGCTAATCCGAAAGGTGGAGAACTGTACAAATGTGTCTCTGAAAACAATTACTCCACACTATCAGGCGGAAGACCTACGTACTGGCCTACTGACCCAAATAAATTACCGGATCTACTAAATTTTGCGGTTTATAGTGTAATACCTGGAAATATGCTGGATATAAAAATGAAGCTGACCTCTGCTCAGATCACACGCCAATTTTAATTGCTTTAAATTACTTTGTAGATATTGTGCCAAAAAATTCAAAAATCGTATTACCAAAAACTGATTTAAGCTCGTTTGGCTATTGGATTGATAAAAAAAATATTGACCTACACATCCCTATCAAATTTGGAGACGAATTAGACATCACGGTAGAAACGTTCACAAATCTTATTCACGAAGCGGCAGTTTTATCTCCTCCAACAACAACAACTCCATGCAATGGTAATAATGTATACTAGCAGATTCCAGCACTCGAAATTCGAGTGCAAATTCTAAGAAATTTTATTTCTTCATTTAATAAAGACCCTAAAGGTATGCTTCACAATTCAACTCATTTTAAATGAAGCAAGCAAACTCAACAAATTTAATGAACACACACATAGCATTGTATAATTTTATGTTTGTGTTAGTAGCAACTTTAAATGATCATAACTCCAAAAAAATATTCCAGACAAGGGAAATCTGTAAATCTGGGCAACAGCTTAAAAGAAATACCTTTCCAATGATAAATGTTTCATCAAAATCGGGGTAAAACTGTGAAACTTACATCGGTCACAAGAAATCGCCTAGCCTATTAATACTCTATAAATATCGGCAGAAATAAGAGATCTGATTAGGAATAGGAGGAGACTACGAAGAATGTGGCAATAAAGCAGACAGCCACTAGATAAATGAAATTTAGCTTAGCCACCAACAATTTTAAGTATCGTATGGTCGAGTACAAGAACAAATAAACTGGTAATTATCTACGTAATCTTGACACAAATCAACCAAATAGCAAATACAATCTCTGGAAAGCAACTATATTCTTGAAAAGACCAGTAAAGATAAATATTCCAATAAAAGACTCAAATAATTCCTGGTGTAGAACTGATAAGGAAAATACTTATGTATGTTCTAACCACTTAGAGGAGACATTCCAACCATTTAAGTTTATATATAATGATGAACTAATTATAAATTTTTTAGGTTCAACATGTCAAATGGATTTTAATCCGAGTGAGGTTCAGTTAGAAATAAAGATATTAAATAACAAGAGATCTCCTGGTTATGATAAACTAGATGCGTTAGTTGCTAAATCATTAACAAAAAAAAGGTGTTGTTTTCCTAACCTTAATTTTCAATTCAATTATTAGATTGCATCATTTCCCTACACAGTGGATATGTGCCGAAATAATAATGGTCCCAAAACCGAACAAACCAGAGAATAAAGTCAGTTCCTTACTAGTCATTTTTTCAAAAATATTTGAGAGACTTTTTCTATGAAAACTACTCCCTATTCTTGAAAATAAGAATGTAATTCCGGAACACCAATTCGTATTACGCTACAAACATGGTACTCCGGTGCAATGCCATCCAGTTACAAACGTTATTTCTAATGCTTTTGAAAGTAAAAATACTGTTCAGCTGTACTTCTTGGTATACAACAAACATTTGACAGAGTTTGACACAGCGGACTATTGTGGAAACTTAAGAATAATTTACCAGCTGCATTCTATCTTTTTCTAAAATCTTATTTAAACGACCGTTGCTTCTATGTGAAGGTAAATTATGAAATTGATGCCGGTATACCCCAGGGGAGCGTATTAGGACCAGTACAATATACTACTCTAATGTCGGGTATGCCTTGCATTGATGGATAACAGTCGCAACTTATGCAGATGACACCGCATTTTTATCATCCAATACATCAGCAGCCGAAGCTTCAATTTTACTCCAACAACAAATTAGCATATTACAAACGTAGTCAACCACATGGAACATCAAAGTAAATGAAGAAAAATCGACTCATGTCACATTTTCTTTACCAATTCCAATAAAAGACAAAGTGAAATATCTGGCTACGTGTTTAGATAGAAGATTAACATGGAATGATCATATGAAAAATTAAAGGGAGCAAGTTGACAACAAATCAAAAAGAATGTTTTGTAGGGCGGGTCTATTTGTAGGGAGGCAAAAAAATCACTCAAGTGACAAGGAAAATCATATTCTAGGGATCAAAATAAGAAACTTTGCCCAAGGAACAATACCTCAGAAACGAATTCTGATGTCCCGACATTTGACCTGTCTGTCTGCCATGGGGCAACCCCATTCTCCCTCACGTAATTGCTCTGAAACTTGGCCCATAGTCTTGTTGTGACTACGGATTAATTTTGAGGTAGTCACGGAGTGATCTAAAAGTTATTTACCCTCATCCGATCGATCTGTTTGAATAACATAACATACTCAAAACGTATGATTATTATTTCTTAGCTGAGTAGAAGATACGTATACGTATGAATGTTGATTTTAGTATTAAATCAAACATAGTCAGCCCAATTCTAAACACTGGAACCAGTGGGTTCCAAGGGGTGTGCACTGTCATGGGTGGGTCGGCCCTCCAAAGTTAATGGGGGTCGATCATACATTTCAACTCGATTGGGGCACTCTGAATGGGTCAAAGTGAGACAGGCAGACAGACAGGTCAAAAGTCGGGACATCAGAATTCGTTTTAGAGGTATGGTTGCTCGGGCAAAGATTCTTATTTTGATCCCAAGAATACGATTTTCCTTGTCACTTGGGCGATTTTTAAATCGACCCGCCCTAATGTTTTGGCTTCTCGGTCCCAAATCAGAACTGAGTTTGGAAAACAAAATTAGTCACTATAAGACAGTTGTTACAAGAGTTCGCAAGGGAAAATAAATTAAACGAAGAGTTTCTTTACTAAAATATTAAATTTATTATTTTATAAAATTACCTCTTCCTCTGATGTCCAAAAATTGAATAGACAGATCAACAGGTTGTTTAAGATCATCAAGCTGAATTTATAATTAATATAACATAAGTACTTGTTCTCAGATAGTAATATGAGATCTGTAGATAATAACCAGTTATTAAGATTATGTATGAAACCTGTATATACGTACATATGTAATATCGTAAAATGATAATGAGAGGGGTAAACTCTCAGCTACTCTTAATGTTAATATTTATAGTTCATAATTCATATATGTATAACAAAACAAGTAAGAAAATTATAGTCGGTCTAGATCGACTATATGATACCCTACACCATGCGTTTAGAGACCCTATCTCATAGGTCCAATTAACTGGACATAGAAAATAAGTATAAACCAAATTTGAGTGTTATTTTTATTAATTTTTTTGGCTGCAGATATGAAAAAGTTCATATCGGAAGCTATATCTTAATGGGGACTAGGCCCAAAAATGGATCCATCCTGACTATGTGTGGTAAAGTCTCTTGTATTTTGCAATAATATATACAAACAAAATTTGAGAAGAATCAGTGCAATATTTTTGTTTTTTGATAGATTTAAGTGAAGATCGGGAAGCAGCTCTATATGGGGCCTATGACTAAGAGTTGTCCCTAGGTATCATTTTTCGATTACTCATTAATGGATGTAATAAACGCATGAAAACCCAATTTGAGTAAGATCTATATGACAATTTGGATCTTATGGTAATTTATGTTGATTTCATAGGGGACATTTGTATGGGGCTAGGTCTGAATATGGACCATGGCCGACAAAAGATCAAATACCAAATTTCATCAAAATATATTCATATTTGCGACCTGCAGTTTGATTACAAGCTTTACATGGACACACAGACGGACGGACAGACGGACATCGTTAAATCGAATCAGATAGTGATTCTGATTCGATCGGTATAATTAAAGATGGGTGTAGGTCAAATATTTTTGGTTGTTACAAACAGCTGCACAAAGTCATTATACCCAAACCACATAGTGGTATAGGGTATAAAAATACACTGACTTCAGTAAGTTTCCTTACAGTATATTTATATATTAAAATTTATGATTAAAGTCTACAACAACAGTATTAAAACCGGTTTGGTTGTATGAGATTCAAATGTAGGGAAATACTAGCAACTCTAATGATAAAATTCTTCAGTGATACCAAAACTTTAAGAATAATTGCTGGCGCGCCTTGGTTCGTAAGGAATTATGGACTACATAACGACTTTTTTATTTTTATTTTTATTTTTTTTTTTACTTATTTATTAAGTCTATGGTAAAACCTTACAGACTGTTAAGTATAATACAAAGAAAAATAATAATATATACAAATCATTAAATCAGAAATTTGAGATTATGTATTTAAAAATAATATAATATTGCGTTTAATAATATTATCATTTAAAGAAAAATCAATTAAATTGTGTAGATCATTGAAATCATGGCACATTCTTCTAAATGGATCAGCATCGAAAACTTTTGACGACAGATTGGGATAAACAGTGAAGTGTAAAAACGTGTTGACTGTACCGGAACGTTGATGGAGATGTTGTCCATAAGAAAATTTGAGCATATGTCACCTCGAATTAAGTTAAATAAAAACATAACATTAAGCATTGTTCTTCGGCTTTTTAAAGACGGCAGTTTAATTTGATAAAGTCTAATTGTATATGATGGCAGATTAACAAAACTTGGATAAGAACGTCTTAAGAGCTGTATGCAGCTTGATAAAGAATCTTAGCAGAAAATTTTCATACATTTCTTAAAGAAAAACAAGTAAGAAAATAATAGTCGGTCTAGACCGACTATAAGATACCCTATACCATGCGTTGAGAGATCCTATCTCTTAAGCCCAACTTATTGGATATAGAAAATAAGCATAAACCATATTTGAGTGGCATTTTTATTAATTTTTTTTGGCTGCAGATATGAAAAAGTTCATATCGGATGCTATGTCTAATTGGGCCTATGTCCAAAAATATACCCATCCTGACCATGGTTGGTAAAGTCTCTTGTATTTTGCAAAAATATATACAAAAAAAATCTGAGAAGAATCAGTGCAATATTTTTGTTTTTTAATAGATTTAAGTGAAGATCGGGAAGCAGCTCTATATGGGGCCAAAGGGATCATTTTTGGACTACTCATTAATGGACGTAATGAACGCATACAAAACCCAATTTGAGTAAGATCTATATGACAATTTGGATCTTATGGCAATTTATGTCGATTTCATATGGGTAATTTGTATGGGGGCTAGGTCTGAACATGGACCGATTCTCACCAATTTCAATAGCGTTCATCCCATGGCAGCTAAAAGCTTATGTACCAAATTTCATCAAAATATATTCATATTTGCGACCTGCAGTTTGATTACAAGCTTTACATGGACACACAGACGGACGGACGGACGGACGGACATTGTTAAATCAACTCAGAAAGTGATTCTGATTCGATCGATATAATTAAAGATGGGTCTAGGTCAAATATTTTTGTTTGTTACAAACAGCAGCACAAAGTCATTATACCCAAACCACATAGAGGTATAGGGTATAAAAAGCACAAAAGCACCTTTCAGTGCAACAGTAGCAATCAGCTGTTTTCTGTCAATTATTAAGAATTGTGAAATTGAAAACAACCATGTTTGCAACTGAAAAAGAACTTCTAATTTTTTAAGCTTATTACATTTTGTTTATGCTTAGCTCTCCTGTCAAAATTCCGTTCAGAAAGAACGAAAAATTTGATATTACTGCTCGAAGCCTGGGTTGCCTAACTTAATTTACGTCAAAAAAAAGTAGTAAAAACAATACTACTTTTTTAAACGGCTGCAGACTAACAACAGAAATTTTTAGACACACAAATTCCTTAAGCATTTCTGAAGCGTTTTTTTATATGAAGTTTTTGATTCCTTAGCAAGCTGCATACAGCTCTTTAAGCAGAAAAGGAGAAATTGCTTCTGGACCGATTCAATTTTGGCACTGCGAATATTAGATAGCGGATCCCATAACAGACCCGAATTCTAAGATTATAGTTGTTGTAAGATGTATAGTTGTTTGGTAACTGTAGGGTCATTGAATTCCTTTGCCCATCTTTTAATGAAGGCCAGTACACCACGCGCTTTAATAATTATCATCGAAATGTGTTGAATGAACTTGAATTTGGTTTTATATAAACACCCATATCCAGGATTTTATTTACTTGTTCCAACTGGTAATCTCCAAATTTGTAACAACCAAATGCACCTAGTTTTCTAGTGAAGTGCATGTGTTTGCATTTTTTTAAATTTAATTCCATTAAATTCCATTTAATTTAAGTGGCACCATCAATAGAAATTATTTAGATCGTGTTGTAGATGAATTTGTTCACAATAATTCTTATAGCTGAAGAAAGTCTTTACGTTATCAGCATACATAAGAACATTTGAGGATTTTATTATACTTGGTAGATCATTTATAAAAAGCGTAAATAAAATTGGTCCAAGATGACTTTAACATCCCAAATGTTAAAACGGAAATAAATTATTTCAATAATAGATACCTGCAAACATTAAGAGACCATTTTAATCCCTTAGCGGTAACCTTGCTCGGTGATAGCTCACTACTGTAAATAACATACTATTAAAATGAAAAAAAAAATGATCTCTTATATGTATTGTTTTATTGATCTTAACGAAGATCAATAATCAATGTTAATTTTATTATTACCTAATTTGTTTAATATTATATAAAAATTGTAAATAAAGAATGAAGAAGAAAAAAAAATTAGTAATGAAACTTTTAATCGATTTTACGGACATTCATTGCTCGCATTTATACTGTGATGATGTTACACACATCTTCATTTATCTTTATTTATTTCATTTATTCATCTTTATTTGTTTATATTTTTTTGTTTATTTTTGTTTACTATATGCACATGCACATATTTATTTGTAATTATTTGTTTACATTTATTTATTTTTTTTTGCATATCTTTTCTTTTCATTCAACACATACCCCAAAGTACACTAACCTTGGTTAAAGGGTTGAATTACAAAACAATAAATTATTGTGTAATTAAATATCACTGGAATGCAAAATGACAAATTTGTGAAAATTCAAATTGTGTCAATAACCCATGACAAATAGGAATGTCACTCAAATTTTGAGGGGAAAAATTTAAATTGATTATTGAACGTTTTCTGATTGGCTATTGAACCCAACGTTCAAAAATCAATGAATTTGTAATATGCGAATGTAAAGAAAAGAGAAGACTATTATTTAAATTAAGTAAAAATATTAAATTATAATGATATAAAAGACCAGCATTTTCAAATAAATAAATGAATTATAATTCTGATTTGAAAGGGTTATAATTAAAACCAAACAGAGATTTTCCTTTTTTTACTGGCATATTCTGCCAAAGGGTTCAAACATTGGCATAATCTGCCTACGTGCTGTATAAAAAAAGTGCATCTAGCGTGCACGCGGGAACTGCTTTGAGGAAAGCACTTGACAAAATTCCTCCTGAGATTGGTCCGGTTCTCACCCAATCTTAGTATCCTTTTGTACACCCCTCATACACTATATGGCGATCCTGCCAAGCTAACACTATATGGCGACCCTGCCCCCTCATACACTATATGGCGATCCTGCCCCTTCATACACTATATGGCGATCCTGCCCCCATACATACACTATATTAAATTTAAATGCCACTATGTACGTAGATTGCTACAAGGCATACATTATATAACGGTCCAGCGATTTTTATAATATTTGGTGATCCTAGCTGGCGTCCCACCAACACTATATGGCGATCCTGCCTTTTACACTATAATACCCTTAGGCCCTATGCTCCTTATAGGAAGTAAAGGATCCAATATATATATGTATATATGGGGGATTTCATGTCAAGTGCACCAACTTTTGAAACCGATGTCTTCCGATCGGGATGAAATTTGCACCAAGGTTAGTCCTATTGGATAGTAGTTTAGACACAATTTTTCAACAGGATCGGTCCAGATCTCTCTGAGTTAGAGGGGATCAAAATGTGACATTTTGGCCAAACAGGTGTTTCTTCTCATCCATGTAACTTATTACCTATTGTTCTTAGAAAATTTTCTCCTAAAGAGTTTAGATAGCTATTTATTCAATATTTCGGAAAAAAATACTTTAAAAAAAAAAAAAAATTTGTAGACTTTTTTTTGCTAAATTAAAGCAAAAAGGGCATTTTTTTTTTTTTTCATAAGAAAGCTTAGGATTTTTCCTTTAAGAGCTTTCTGGTCGCTTAGTGGGCTGGGAGTGGGATATCCATCAAAATAAATGTTTTGTAACTCAAGACAACGGTTTTTCAATTTTTCACAAATGCGCTATTTTGAATTTTTTCTTATTTGTGTGTAAAACCTTACAAATAAAACTTATACTGAGAAAGTAGACAAATTAACCTTTCCGATGGTATATAACATACCTAACTAAAATTTTATACCCTCGATACTGTAATACCCAGAATATGTTAACCTCAGGAAAAAAATCGCTTTTTTTCTATAGAAATGTTGAAAAATTATTATTTTTTATTTATTTTTAATAATAATTAAATTAATGTATAATAATAATTTTAAAAATAAAAAGATAAATAATATATTAAAATTTAATCTTAATTGCATTAGATCCATTTATATCATAACTATTTTTATACTTAATTTATTGTAGCTGATGAAGTATTTAAGTCTTGTAAATTTTTAAATACCCAGTCTTTCATCCAGCTTTTTTGTCGCCTTTATTTACTGCGTTTTTTTTTTGTCAATCCTTTCTTGGCGTTACTAGGTTCAGCTGTTGATTTCGCTGCTGGTTTATTTGTTGTCTTTGGAAAGAAATCGCATTGAATAGAGGCAGAAAACTTTTTCAACTTGAGTCTTCCATCGACAAGCGGTATAAAAGCTTGGTATTCAGCGGTGCCATCGATTGTTACCGCAGCATCGAATCTGCTCTTCAGTGTTTTCGATGTTTCCTGATGATCCTCTTTGCTACTAAAAACTATTTTAGTTTCTTTACAATAACTTTTTGCCTAATGGAATAAAGCAGTCGCATCTAAGAGGCGATCTAGATGAGAGCACTGGAGGCTATACTTCGCTGCATTTCTTTTAAGGTTTCTCCAATACTATCACATGCTCCTTTACCATGAGCAGTAGGATGAAAATGCCACTCAGCTAGCATTCCAAAATCTTCTTCATGGGCCATAAGATTTGCCAAGCTACTTTTGTTTTTAAAATGTTGACGAGCTCCGTCCGAAACGTAGTATACCTTCTTTACTGTAAATTTAGATTTTAGAAATTTTAGTATTCTCTTCTGGTACTCATAAACTTCAACGGTATCATGTTTTAAATCGTCGGATATGATTGCCATACTTTTGTGTTCCAGTTTTTCATCTTTCATGTAGTAAATAACTACTGTGAGTAGAGTTGCTTGGTTGTTATTGAAGTGGAATGCTTGTATGGCATCCTGAAAAACATATTTATAGTTTTCCTATTTATAGAATTCACCAGACTTCAAATTTATCTTCAAATCCTTGAAGAATGACCATTGCTCTTTGACTAAAAAGTCATGGTTTCTCAAGTTTAGCAATCCTGTACACATTTCTTCCACAAAATCATCCACATTTAAAATGATTGTTTTCAATGTGCATCTGTTAGTCTGAATCCAAGAATCAAATTTGACCTCCTCTATATATTCTCGATCTAAAGAGTTGATTAAATTTTCTTTGATGAATGTGGTCTTCGGGCAATTGGTACATTCACCTAAGTGGCAAGAAGTTGTTTCATTAGGACACATAGTCAATTTAAGGCAATCGCGGTAATCGTGTAAATCTTCTGCCGAATCATCTATTAAATACTTTAAGTAGATTTCGTTCAACATCAGTTTAAAATTTTCACGGTAAATGCAAACGCATACTGTATGAGTTCGGCTGCTTTCTGCCAAAACGCAATGTTTTGGCCTCATTTGGGTTAATTTCGTGAAGCCAATTCTAACATCCTCGTGTTCAGATTGAAATGTTGCAAATAACTGTTTCAGGTTACAGATAACCATTCTCTTCTCTTATGTTATGAAGTTATGTTATATACCTTCGGAAAGGTTAATTTGTCTAGTTTCTATAAGTTTTATTTGTAAGGTTTTACACACAAATAGGAAAAAATTCAAAATAGTGCATTTGTGAAAAATTGAAAAACCGTTGTCTTGAGTTACAAAACATTTATTTTGATAGATATCCCACTCCCATCCCACTAAGCGACCAAAAAGCTCTTAAAGGAAAAATCCTAAGCTTTCTTATGAAAAAAAAAAAAGAAAAATGCCCTTTTTGAAAAAAAAAGGCAAAAATGCTTTAATTTAGCAAAAAAAAAGTCTAAAATTTTTTTTTTTTTAAAGTATTTTTTCCGAAATATTGAATAAATAGCTATCTAAACTCTTTAGGAGAAAATTTTCTAAGAACAATAGGTAATAAGTTACAGGGATGAGAAGAAACACCTGTTTGGCCAAAATGTCAAATTTTGATCCCCTCTAACTCAGAGAGATCTGGACCGATCTTATTGAAAAATTGTGTCTAAACTACTATCCAATAGGACTAACCTTGGTGCAAATTTCATCCCGATCGGAAGACATCGGTTTCAAAAGTTGGTGCACTTGACATGAAATCCTCCATATATTTATACCCTATACCACAATGTGGTTTTGGTATAATGACTTTGTGCTGCTGTTTGTAACTACCAAAAATATTTGTCCTAGACCCATCTTTTATTATACCGACCAGCTCAGAATTACTTTCAGAATCACTTCTGAGTCTCTTTAGCGATGTCCGTCCGTCCGTCGGTTCATCTGTCCGTCTGTATGTCTGTGTGTCCATGTAAAACTTTTAATCAAGCTGCAGGTCGCAAATATGAATATATTTTTATGAAATTTGGTATATAAGCTTTTATCGGACGTAGGATTAACGCTGGTGAAATTCAGTCCATGTTCAGACCTAGTCCCCATACAAATGATCCCTATGAAATCGACATGAATTGCCATAGGATCCAAATTATCATATAGATCTCAGTCAAATTAATCAGTAGTCCAAAAATAATCCCAATAGGACAATTCTTAGTCATACGCCCCATATGGAGCTGCTTCCCGATCTTCACTTAAATCTATAAAAAAAAAAAATATTGCACAGATTTCTCTCAAATTTGGTTTGTATATATTTTTTCAAAATATATGTAAGTGACTTTACCATATATGGTCAATATCGGTCCATATTTCGATATAGTCCCCATATAAATATAACATCCGATATGAATTTTTCATATCTGCAGCCATAACAAATTAATTATAATGTAACTCGAATTAGTTAGACCGAAGATAGGGTCTCTAAACCATGGTATAGGGTATCGTATAGTCGGTCTAGACCGACCATAATTTCTTACTTATTTTAATTTATTTGTGCGTGTAGTACAATACGTGAACACAGTTAAACCTCAGTTTTCTATATTTAATATAATTTCTTAAACGGAATACGTGACAGACAGTGAAAGTCTGATCTAGTGGGTCTCTCCTGTAGAATAAGTGATATAATTGTTCTATATGCATCAGTTACAAAACAAGAACAAATAAATGTATGCAAAGCCATTTAGTGCCACAAATGACAATCAACCAAGTGAACATTTATCCACCATTCTATTCATTTCATATGAATACCAATGTTACTGTACAAACATCTGATGTGTAAATTAAACTGATTAGCATAATTGTATGTAAGTGGACAAATAGTGAGAGTAACCGTGTTTATATGTATGTAGTTGTTGGAAGTATTTGTATGACCGAAGTGTTTTCAATTAGATGAAATCTTCAAATCTATAAATTTTATAGGACATAATGGGCTTTTGTTATATAATTGTGGATGATGTAAATTAAATTACGTTAAGTTTCCCTTAGCGGTTCTACGGAATATCGACTGCTCAGTTTTATAATATAAAATTTTTTTTTGTTTTATAAAAAAAAATATAATTATAGATAATGAGGATAATGTCACTTTTAGTCGGGATTGCTAGAACTTGCGGAGCAAAAATTGTTAATTTTCAGACAAAAATGTCTAGAAAGGGTTGAAAAAACGTTAAAAAAAGTTTTGTAACAGAAAAGCTTCAAAATTTTAAAAGAACGAAATGATAGAATATAAATCTACAAGTTTTTATACCCTATACTACTATGTGGTTTGGGTATAATGAATTTGTGCTGATGTTTGTAACTACAAAAAATATTTGACCCAGATCAATCTTTCATTATACCGATCGACTCTGAATCACTTTCTGAGGCCATTTTTCTTAAATTCTAAATAGTGGTTTCATCGAGTTTAATAGAAATACTCTTTTTCGGTAATTTTTATTTAAAAATATCTTAAAATCCAAAGCTAGTCTTGGCAAATAATGGGTTACCGTTCATGGATTTTTCTCAAATTTTAGGAACGGAAGTTCTACACATTTAGTCATTATATTTTAAGCGTCGCATCTTAACATTCAACAGCACTTACGAAATATTTGAAAATTTTGAATAAATTGTTTTTTATTAGCTTGGGGTCATATGTGACCCCACTTCCAAAAAGGTTAATTGGGTCATAATATTTTTTTCCGACATCCTAGGCTATTATGATAAAATATAACATTTAAAAATAGAAAAGTGATGAATATTTGATACAAACTATTTAGAAAGAGTACATTTACAGAATATTTTACAAAAATCCAATTTTTCTCGAAATCCGCAAATAAAATCCTTGTCAAAAACATTCTGGCATAGCGCTTCACATAAAAATTCACACATTTAATCTCTAACACGCATTTCACAAGACTTTAAAGAGCTCGATCAATTTTTTAAATTTTGTTTAAAAAAATTTTTGAAAACTTAAAAAAAGAGTTTACAAAATTTTATGAAACAAATTTTCCATTTTCGGTCTCAATGCTTGTTAGGTTAACAAGGTGGTAATAAAAAAATACTTCATATCCGAGTACTTACAGATATAGAAACTAAACAAAATGTTGGCTTTAATTAATTTCTTTAAATTGAAAAAAATGCCATCAAATTTCATGACCTAGCTTTTTTGGCAGAAAAGTGGTCTGGGGCATTTGCTTCTTCTTGGCGAATGTTTATTCGATTTGCATTTAGTCTTGGCAAATAATGGGTAACCGTTCTCGGATTTATCTCAAAGTTTAGGAACGGAAGTTCTATACATTTAGTCATTATATTTTAAGCGTCGCATCTAAAAATTCAACAGCACTTACAAAATATTTGAAAATTTTGAATAAATTTGAATAAATTGTTTTGTTGACCTAGCTTTTTTTGGCAGAAAAGTGGTCTGGGGCATTTGCTTCTTCTTGGCGAATGTTTATTCGATTTTGAAGTTTTATAGCTTTTTGAAATATAATTTAATACTGATCCCGAATTACATAATATAACGGAAAAATTAAACTATAGAACGAAATTTTAGTAAAATCTGAAAAAAAAAGTCACATTTTCTCCATATAAACACCCTTGAACTTTTCAATCGCGTTGAGCCACCTATAAATGTTTTTTGATTGGCCCAAAACTTTGTATTTCTCACTTTTTTTTTGCTATTTTTTTGCTAGGGGGTGCGACAGAGAGTTTGAATACTTTTTTTATTAAGGGCCACCCTAATGGGCAGTTCTACACCCACTACTCCGACCACTCCCATTTTTTGTTCGGCTAATCACGTGAATAACTTATGGGCTCGTGCACTGTCCCAAGGCTCTCACTGTTACAGTACTCCAGATATATAATATTTTATATATACTTTGTATGGGAGGTGCCACGCCTACTTTTATGATCCCACCCATTTTCGACATAAATAATAGGTGACATCACACAAATTTTCGAAGCTCTCTCTGTTATAGTACTCAATATATATATTAAAAGTTAACTTTATATGTTAGGTGTCACGCCCAATAAAGTTATCAAACAAATTTATAGCCTATGTCCATCCTTATGGACTATTCCAAATACTGGAATAAACAATTTTAAAATCAGATGAGTTCTTACGGAGATTACATTCTACAAACAAACTAACAAACACACTTTACCTATTTATTATATTAGTATACATTAGGGTGACAGCGGTTTGTATAAAATAAAATTTTTGGTCAAATTTTGAGGTGTGCGGGTCGGATTATTGAGAACTTTAGTGCTCAAAATTTGAGCCAAATCGGACAATACTCTCTGGACGCACATTGAGTTAAAAATTCAAATATACATTTATATGTAAAAACTATCAAAAAAATCATTTTTCACAAAAATTTTGATATTACTATTTGCGTTTCAATTAATTAATTAATAAACCATATTTCAGAGTAAATTATGTTTCTAATAAATCAACAAAATCTATTATCGGTTGAATAACAGCCAAGTTGTATCAAGTTCCCCAGGCTATAAATGCGCTGCAGACCACTTGATTACGAAAATCGAGCTCACATTTTTAAATACATTGAAATAATTTTACAACAACAACATTTTTGCATTCTCCTGATCCCAGAATGTTATTATGTGAAGTATTTTGCATCTCGTCTGTTGCTATGCCATTCTAAATTAATGTAAAATTGGTACGTATTTTTTAGCACTATTTCAAAAGCTCCAATTTTACTTATTCAAAAATTTTGTTCAAGAAATTTACCGATATCAATGATTGGACCTTAAGGTCTTATTAACAAAATATATGTGAATATAAATGCCAAATATTGTACGTATCCTGCTCTTAATTTGGCGAGTGCAGTGTTTTTATTTTAGTGGATTTGAAGAAGAATGTGAATTTTCATACTTTTTCAACTTTTAGGTTACATTCTTTTGGTGTTTTCATATATTAAATATTTTTTTTCAAAATATTATACTACTTGATACAAGTTCTCAATCTTGTAAATAAAGGTTAAATTGAATAACTATAAACTGTCCCTCTTTGAGGTCAAAATCAAATTCAAGGAGATTTATTTTATTTTAACAAAATATCGAAATAATATATATTTGTGGAAGGGTTTAAATAAAACTTGTTAATAATATTTTATTAATTCTAAAAATAATATTCTCGACTTATTTTCTGAAATTAACACGTCTTGATATCAAATTGACTATTTATGAAAACTAGCAGATTACAGCGCTCGAAATTCGAGTGCAATTTCTAAGCAGCTTTACTTTTCATTTTAGTCAATTCACACACCAACACTTTTATGGTTTATTATTATTGTGAATGAAGATAGCAAACTCATAAACAAATACATTAATAAGTTTAATAAAATACACATAGCATATGTATGTTTTTATGTATGTGTTAGTAGCAACTTTAAATGCAGTTTACTCAAAATAAAGCAAAAAAAATTTAAAAATCTGTAAATCTGCAAATCGGTTAAAAAGAAATACCTTTCAAATAATATAAGTTTGGTCAAAATCGGGATAAAACGGTAGAACAAAACAACGGTCACATATTGTTTTTCATCAGGCCTTTTTTTTTTTTAATTTTGACAGAAATATTAATTTTCGATTTCAAACTATTCTCTGATATAACTGTCAAATATAATTTTAATTTTCAAAATATACATGACTAATATGGGATACGTATGCAATACTGGTATGCAAAATACTGTTTGGACAAAATACTGGTCAAAAAAACTGACAAAATCCTGCTTTTCATAATACTGTTTTACAAAATACTGTGTTTCATAAAACTGTTTTACAAAATACTGATTTTCACAATACCGTTTTGCAAAATACTGTGAAGTAAAAATGCTGGTTTACAAAATTTATTTTATTAAAAAAAACTTCAACAAAAGTATATAATTCTCAAAAATTAACAAAAACATTTAACAAAAAATTAATTTGAATGCATTTTATAAACTTAAATTAGTTAAAGATTTTTTGCAATTGGCCTTCAATGCATTTTATAAACTCAAATTAGTACAAGATTTTGTGCAATTCGCTTTAGGTAGCCTGTATGGCTTAATTCACACCTTTTTCTTATTACTCTTTTAATGTTTGTGTATGCTTTTCTTTTCTTTAAGCTTATGTAACGTCTTTCTCCATTCGCGCATTTTGAAATGGTATTTACAGCTACCACGACCTCATTACCCAACTGCCTGATAAGGTGGTATAACCCTGACTTTCTACGCCCAACAACAGCTTTCAGTCTTCTATGCCAAGCTTCCACACTATTTTGAGTTCTTGGGTAGGAATTTGTCATATTGTCATCGTAAACCGACCAAAAGCTTGTAGGATACTTTGGCTGATATGAGCCCTTGACGTAGTTTCTTTCAAACCACTCGCACAGTTTAAGCAAATCTTCATCTTCAAAAGTACTGCTAAGACTACAGTAGTACTTTAAGATGTCATTAGATGGCACAAAAGCTAAGGCTTTCAGCATTCTCACTTTTAATGCAAAATCTTCATCGTTACCATATTTTCGACTCAATCTGCAATGCATATGTTAATGCTATAATGAAATAATTCTACTATGTTATACTACCTCTCTTTTTGAACTCGCCGCCATATTATTTGGCTGAAATGAAAAAAGCATCCTTGAGTTTGTGCTCTTGGAAAGCATAGCTGAATTGCCTTCGCAATACCTACTTCAAAATCGCTTACAATTTTGGTAGGATTTAGAACACATCCATACTTTTCGCCGATCTTTAATAGCTCCTTAAAAAATGCAGTGTACATGGACGTCGATTTTTTCGTCATTAAACAGAATACTAATGGCACTACTTCGCCTTCCACTCTACCATGTACAGAGAATAATTGCCGCATAAATGATGGAACAACGTCAAATGTTCCGTCTACCAGCCAGCAATCACTGTTTTGAAGCAATTTTATAGATGTTTGCGTGGCCATAATTATCATACAGTCATTACCGGTCATTACCTCGGACTGAATAAATATCTCTCTATCCACAACATACAAATTAAGAGGAATGTCTATGTCTTCAATATTCTCCGGTTCTTTTGAAACGCAAAATTTTTTTCTGAATCTCTTTATTTTAACATTTTGAGCATTTTTGGATGGTAAAAAATCTCGACTGTTTTCACTTGTCTGCACTATTGACTCTTGAATTATTTGACTTGGTGTCAAAAACGATCTTTTTGCAAGGGTCTTAACCATATTATTGGTTTCTGCAATATTCAAGTCGATAGCAATAGGTTCATGTGTGTGCTGATTTGGATACTTCACAATTACCACATTATCATCAACCATGTTTGTTACAATACGAGATTTACACATATGCACTTTACGTTTTGCACAAGCCCAATTAGAAGTGCCTGACTTATTATTTCTCTCCAAATGATAGAAATATCCATCAATAAATAATTTCGGATTTCCTTTGTTTGATTTAACAATATTAACTTTTGACATTATAAATTATTCACAAAACAAAAATTTTAAGAAAAAGACAAGATTACTAAACATATGATTTGATTAACTACACGTGCGTATCAACACGTTTAATGCTGCTTGCAATATCAAAACATTTGCATATGAAAACAACAACACAGGTGAACTGATAACATCTGCAATGAGATCAGCTGTTATTAACATGGTGTCTCGACTAGCTATAATTCATGGCAATGTTGAAGTTAATAGCTAGCGGAGACCGCTAATGTTCATGTCATGTCTTAATAACTCTAATAATTTTTTTTGTCTTTTGGGTTTGTTATGGTTTATTTTAATAATCATATATGTATATAAATTGAGATAAATTTTACTTAATTATAACAGTGAAATTTTTTGTAAAAATAAATAAAAAAAAGCGCGCTTTTTTTTATTTATTTTTACAAAAAATTTCGCCGCGCAATAGAACAGGATTTTGCAAAACAGTATTATGAAATGCAGTATTTTGCAAAACAGTATTATGAAAAACAGGATTTTGAAAACAGGATTTTGAAAACAGGATTTTGTTATAACCGGGATTTCGACCCGAACCCGACTAATATAACTATTTCTAAATAGATATTGTAGCAAATCGATCGACAAATACTTTCAGATCTTATAACTAAATCAGTTTTACACGCTCTCTTTAAAATAATTATTGATGCAGATATCACTTTTTGAATATAAGCCTTCGATATACAAATTTGTTTATCCTGTATTAAATATATAACCTAATTAATCTACATATTTTCATAAAAATAATGAACAAATTTGAGGAATTTTATGAATACATTAAATTTGTTTTATTTTTAAAAAAAAAATCCTAATGAAGAAAATATTTATAGATTTTCATAGTCAATTTGACATCAAGAGTAATTCAGAAAATAAGTCCAGAATATTATTTTTTATAATTATTAAAATATTATCGAATTTTATCGAAATCCTTCCACAAATATATATTATTTCGATATGTTGTTTTACAAAATGTAAATCTACTTAACTTTGACATTTGACCTTAAGCCTTTGACTGTCCCCAAACAAATTTTTTTTTAAAGCGCACGTCCGCAGTAATAATTTGTTAAAAAAGACGTGCATCACACGCGATACACGGAGCAATATTTAAACTGTTTATAAATCAAACGTTCTGTGCATCACACATGATTCATGTCATTTTTATTCGTTACTTTATATTTATTTTGCCGTATAGTGTTAGCAATAAATTCGTGTGAAGAGTGGTTTCTTGTACAACAACAAACCACAACTTTTTGTCAGTATCAATTTATTAGTGAAGTATGGATCCATTATGGATCATTTAGGGTCGTAAAACAAAAAATGTTAATTCAGATTTTGAAAAAAGGATTGATATAAATGATGATTGTTTCGATAAGAGGACTTTTCTTCAGGTAGTGATGACAACTACATTTGCGAAGATATTAATGATTCATCCGATAGTGCATCTGATTGCGAAAACAACTCTTTTAAGAAATTGCCGCAGATCGCCTCTGTATCAAGATCATCTGTTCAGCAAGAGTGGAGCAATGCCTTTGAAGAAGCAAAAAATATTAATGTTATTAGCAAAAATAATCCAAATAAGCATATTGTAATTGAAGACGGAATACCTTTCCCAATGAATATATTTGAAAAATTTTTTGTCAACGAAATTTTTGAACAAACAAATATGCGGAATAGTTTATAGAATCCCATCATATTCGTCGTAATTCTCGCATAAAAAGATGGTCAAATACCACACATACCGAAATGAAAAGGTTTATATTACCACTGAGATTATCAAATATCCTAATATTGAAGACAATTGGAGAATGGAACCGTTATTTTATCATTCGTTGTTTCAAAATATTGGTATGAGCGACAATCAGTTTTGTCTGATTTTAATAAAACAGCTAATCTAGAACATTACGGTAAAACAGGGTGGGTTTGCCGAATCCGAAATCTTACAAACTGACGAAAAACGAAATAACAGACGCAATAAATTCAACTGGAATTAAACAAGAAACAAATCAGACTTATTTCACATTTTAATGTTCTCAATATGCAAGAAACGGGGCACAAAGGGTTGAAATCGCAAAAAATGGATATTAATTGAAAAACTAAAATTTGTTTTTTTGAAAAATATTTAGTAACCGATTAAAGTACATTGAATTCTACATCACTACTGAAAATTTCAATGCCATATGTTGTTTACTTGTCAAGCTGCATTGTATTAAAGTTAAGTAATTTTTGAGCTATTCGCATGTTAATTGAAATTCGGTTTATTTCGACGCTTAATATATAGTTTTTCGCAAGTCAAAAGTAATACTTTTACTATGGAATCTTCAATCTCACGTGTTTTAGCGTTGTTCTAAAATTAATTGTGTAACAAAAGTTGTGCAGAAATATTTTTAAAAATTTTTTGGCTATTTTCAAAATATTCGTTGATATTTAAATATGAATGGTGTAAGTTGGCGTTAGAATATTAATTTTTTTAAAAACTACAGTTCCTAGGCTTTCATATTCAGTAATAACATGTTGCGCGTTTTTGCGCGAAACTTTTTTATTAAATTAATTTTGAAAATAGTCACTCTAGCAATGAACACCAGTTCTTGTCTTTTGTTTGCTTTGTCTTCGTTTTCGTTGTTATAATTGTTGTTTTTGTATATCGTTGGCAACTGTGTGTTACAATGACAAGACTGTTACAATGACAAGAGTGTGTTGTGTATTGAAACATGAAGCCCAGGAAGCCCGAAACAAAGATTTTAAAAACTACAGAGAACATTTTTCTCGCAAATGTAGTCGGGAGGATTGCAATCGAGACATATTAAATAGGTTCCTACTAAGATCCAATCTTATCTGGTAAAACAAAATTGCCAAAAAAAATTCCACCAACTTCCAAAATCAGTAGTAGATCTACTAGTTTCGCATTCAGTTTTGACGAACGTAGCACCAGAAGGCACAAATCATGATACAATGACGATGATGATTATAACGAGGGCGATGTATTGGAGTATGATGGCTTTGGGCATATTTTTTAAAATAGCAGGTCAGAAACACATGTCTTATAATAAATATATGGGGGATTTCATGTCAAGTGCACCAACTTTTGAAACCGATGTCCTCCGATCGGGATGAAATTTGCACCAAGGTTAGTCCTATTGGACAGTAGTTTAGATACAATTTTTCAATAATATCGGTCCAGATCACTCTGAGTTAGAGGCGATCAAAATTTGACATTTTGGCCAAACAGGTATTTCTTCTCATCCATGTAACTTATTACCTATTGTTCTCAGAAAATTTTTTCCCAAATAGTTTAGATAGATATTTCTTCAATATTTCGGAACAAAATACTTAAAAAAAAAAAAATTTTTTAGACTTTTTTTTTTGCTAAATTAAAGCATTTTTTGCCTTTTTTCAAAAAGTGCATTTTTTTTTTTTTTTTTTTTTTTCATAAGAAAGCTTAGGATTTTTCCTTTAAGAGCTTTTTGGTCGCTTAGTGGGATGGGAGTGGGATATCTATCAAAATAAATGTTTTGTAACTCAAGACAACGGTTTTTCAATTTTTCACAAATGCACTATTTTGAATTTTTTCCTATTTGTGTGTAAAACCTTACAAATAAAACTTATACTGAGAAACTCGACAAGTTAACCTTTCCGAAGGTATATAACATACCTAACTAAAATTTTATACCCTCGATACTGTAATATCCAGAATATGTTAACCTCAGGAAAAAAATCGCTTTTTATACCCTATACCACTATGTGGTTTGGGTATAATGACTTTGTGCTGCTGTTTGTAACAACCAAAAATATTTGACCTAGACCCATCTTTAATTATACCGATCGAATCAGAATCACTTTCTGAGTTGATTTAACAATGTCCGTCCGTCCGTCCGTCCGTCCGTCTGTGTGTCCATGTAAAGCTTGTAATCAAACCGCAGGTCGCAAATATGAATATATTTTTACGAAATTTGGTATAAAAGCTTTTTTCGGCCATGGGATGAACGCAATTGAAATTGGTGAGAATCGGTCCATGTTCAGACCTAGCCCCCATACAAATTACCCATATGAAATCGACATAAATTGCCATAAGATCCAAATTGTCATATAGATCTTACTCAAATTGGGTTTGTATGCGTTCATTACATCCATTAATGAGTAGTCCAAAAATGATCCCTTTGACCCCATACAGAGCTGCTTCCCGATCTTCACTTAAATCTATTAAAAAACAAAAATATTGCACTGATTCTTCTCAAATTTTGTTTGTATATATTTTTGCAAAATACAAGAGACTTTACCAAACATGATCAGGATCGGTCCATTTTTGGACCTAGTCCCTATATAGATATACCATCCGATATGAACTTTTTCATATCTGCAGCCAAAAAAATTAATAAAAATGCCACTCAAATTCGGTTTTTGCTTATTTTCTATGTCCAGTTAGTTGGGCCTATGAGATAGGGTTTCTAAACGCATGGTATAGGGTATCATATAGTCGGTCTAGACCGACTATAATTTTCTTACTTGTTTTCTATAGAAATGTTGAAAAATTATTATTTTTTTTATTTATTTTTAATAATAATTAAATTAATGTATATGTATGTAAAATTTAATCTTAATTGCATTAGATCCATTTATATCATAACTATTTTTATACTTAATTTATTGTAGCTGATGAAGTATTTAAGACTTGTAAATTTTTAAATACCCAGTCTTTCATCCAGCTTTTTTGTCGCCTTTATTTACTGCGTTTTTTTGTCAATCCTTTCTTGGCTTTACTAGGTTCAGCTGTTGATTTCGCTGCTGGTTTATTTGTTGTCTTTGGAAAGAAATCGCATTAAATAGAGGCAGAAAACTTTTTCAACTTGAGTCTTCCATCGACAAGCGGTATAAAAGCATGGTATTGAGCGGTGCCATCGATTGTTACCGCAGCATCGAATCTGCTGTTCAGTGTTTTCAATGTTTCCTGATGATTGCTACTAAAAACTATTTTAGTTTCTTTACAATAGCTCTTTGCCCAATGGAATAAAGCAGTCGCATCTAAGATGCGATCTTGATGAGAGCACTGGAGGCTATACTTCGCTGCATTTCTTTTAAGGTTTGCTCCAATACCATCACATGCTCCTTTACCATGAGCAGTAGGATGAAAATGCCACTCAGCTGGCATTCCAAAATCTTTTTCATGGGCCATAAGATTTGCCAAGCTACCTTTGCTTTTAAAATGTTGACGAGCTCCGTCCGAAACGTAGTATACCTTCTTTACTGTAAATTTAGATTTTAGAAATTTTAGTATTCTCTTCTGGTACTCATAAACTGCAACGGTATCATGTTTTAAATCTTCGGATATGATTGCCATACTTTTGTGTTCCAGTTTTTCATCTTTCATGTAGTAAATAACTACTGTGAATATAGTTGCTTGGTCGTTATTGAAGTGGTATGCTTGTATGGCATCCTGAAGAACATATTTATAGTTTTCTGCGAAATCATATGAAATAACGAATTCTCCAGACTTCAAATGTATCTTCAAATCCTTGAAGAATGACCATTTCTCTTTGACTAAAAAGTCATGGTTTCTCAAGTTTAGCAATCCTGTACACATTTCTTCCACAAAATCATCCACATTTAAAATGATTGTTTTCAATGTGCATCTGTCAGTCTGAATCCAAGAATCAAATTTGACCTCCTCTATATATTCTCGATCTAAAGAGTTGATTCAATTTTCTTTGATGAATGTGTTTTTCGGGCAATTCGTACATTCACCTAAGTGGCAAGAAGTTATTGCATTAGGACACATAGCCAATTTAAGGCAATCGCGGTAATCGTGTAAATCTTCTGTCGAATCATCTGTTAAATACTTTAAGTTGATTTCCTTCCACATCAGTTTAACATTTTCATGGTAAATTTGGGTTAATTTCGTGAAGACAGATTGAAATGTTGCAAATAACTGTTTCAGGTTACAGATAACCATTCTCTTCTCTTATGTTATGAAGTTATGTTATATACCTTCGGAAAGGTTAATTTGTCTAGTTTCTATAAGTTTTATTTGTAAGGTTTTACACACAAATAGGAAAAAATTCAAAATAGTGCATTTGTGAAAAATTGAAAAACCGTTGTCTTGAGTTACAAAACATTTATTTTGATAGATATCCCACTCCCATCCCACTAAGCGACCAAAAAGCTCTTAAAGGAAAAATCCTAAGCTTTGTTATGAAAAAATAAAAAAAAAAAATTCACTTTTTGAAAAAAAGGCAAAAAATGCTTTAATTTAGCAGAAAAAAAGTCTAAAATTTTTTTTTTTTTTTTTAAGTATTTTTTTCCGAAATACTGAAGAAATATCTATCTGAACTATTTGGGAGAAAATTTTCTATGAAAAATAGCTAATAAGTTACATGGATGAGAAGAAACACCTGTTTGGCCAAAATGTAAAATTTTGATCCCCTCTAACTCAGAGAGATCTGGACCGATCTTATTGAAAAATTGTGTCTAAACTACTATCTAATAGGACTAACCTTGGTGCAAATTTCATCCCGATCGGAAGACATCGGTTTCAAAAGTTGGTGCACTTGACATGAAACCCCCCATATACATAAATATAAATACTTATGTATACATTTTTTTTCCTATTTTGTAGACATGAAGGAAAAAGCTATTTATATTTTTGAACAAAACGCTCACCAGACACATCCGTACACGGTCGAACAATTTTAAAATCTGCCTTGAGTCCCGAATTTAGTTACATATATGATACAATAATCCCCCTTTCGTCTACGTAATTATATTAAAAATAAATTGATTACTATGTAAAATTTTTATTACTTTTTTCCAAAAAAAAAAAAATTCCGACTGAGCCAGAACAATGAAGGAAAAATAGAACCGTGAAGGAAAAATAGTCAAAAAAAAACCAATCATAATGCTCAAAGTTGAAATTGACCTCTTACTACAGCCCAGCAAGAAAAAGTGTAAAATGGTATCGCAAAGTATTGTTTGAATGTTAGTATTGCAATTTCAGATAGTTGGATTTTGTATAATAAATCTTATATAAACAAACACATTTATGAAATTAGAGCAGTTTACAACATCAATTGCGAATAAAAACACCAAAAACCCACCGCGAAGTACCTAGAAAAGACGATGGAAAACTAGTGCGAAAAAGATGTCTTGGCTGTTATAAATAATTTACCAAAAGCTACAACAAAAATTCTTCTATCACAAAGTCTGAATAAGTTTATACACAGTGTACTGAATGGCAGAAACCATACTGTTTCCATTGATTTAATAAAATTTATAAAAATTATCCTTCCCAAGTTCTTTTAAAACTATATGATGTAAGGTATAATGAATTTTTTTTTTATTTTTTATTAATATTATTTTTTCCTTTTATAGTTTTTTGTTAAAAAAAAATATTTGTATCGTTTTATATCCTGGAAATTTGCAGTATTTTCTTATACAAATGTTCATGTCTTATAACAAAACATTATGTACACGCTCAGGCCATTAGATCACTTTATTTTTCATCAGATCATACAAAATTTTGTTAAAAGAAATAAGATAAATTGTGTATCACATGTGATGCGCAAGCGTATCATTCATAACATCGGTGCATCATATATGATGCATTGGACAGCCAAAGAGTTAAAGAGGGACAGTTTATAGTTTTTCAATTTAAGCTTAATTTACAAGATTAAGAACTTATATCAATTAGTGTAATATTTTGACAAAAGATATTTAAAATATGAAAACACCAAAAATATGTAGCTTAAAAATTGAAAAGATATCAAAAATCAAATTTTCTTCAAATCCGCTGAAATCAAAACGCTGCCCTTGCCAAATTGAGAACAGGAAACCTACAATATTTGGCATTTTTAATCACACGTACTTTCTTAATAATACCTTAAAGTCCAATCGTTGATTTCGGTAAATTTCTTTAACAAAATTTTTGAAAAAGTAAAATTGGAGCTTTTGAAATAATGCTAAAAAATACGTACAGTTTTGACATTAATTTAGAATGGCATAACAATAGACGTGATGCAAAATACTTGTTGTTGTAAATTATTTCATTGACTTTGAAAATGTAAGCCAAATTTTATTAATCAGGTGGTCTGCGGGGCATATAATACCTGGGGAACTTGATATAACTTGGCTTTTTTTCAGCCGATAATAGATTTTGTCATTATATTAGAAAGATATTTTACTCTAGATTATGGCTAATTAATTAATTTAATTGAAATTCAATTATTTATACAAAACTTTTTGGGAAAAATTATTTTTTTTTTTAGTTTTTACATAGAAATGCATATTTGAATTTTAAACTCAATGAGCGCCCAGAAATCATTGACCAATTTGGCTCAAATTTTGCGCACAAACGTTTTAGATCCAGTGTCACAATAATCCGACCCACACGTCTTGTAATTTCACAAAAAATGGCTATCACCCTAATATACCTACGTTGTGCTATTGCTATTTTTCAGTGTCATCAAGTGCCACACATTGCACTTTACTGACACAGTAAAATTAATTAAGTTTCATATCACACCAAAATATAAAATCTACACTGTTAATGACATTCCATTTTTTGTGAACATTTTACATTTCACGTCAGCACAACAACTGATTAAGTTACCATTTTTGTAAAACAGAATGGTGCAATTACGTTTCACAAAATATAATTCCATTATGGGGAACAAACATGACCATAATTGTGTTGTTAATACGTAAACAACATTTACAATACACATTAAGTTGGATGGTAGAGCAGAATGAATGACGTCAATAAGTACCGACTATTTACTGACTGGCAGTCAGTCAGCTAGTTAGTTACTCCCCAAAATAATAAACTGGGTTAGTGTCAAATACAAATTGTGATGTTTACAAAAAGTCAGTTACAATTAAAACAAGTAAATACGTTTATTAAACGACACCAGCAGCAAAACTGTTGCAAAAAAAGAAGAGAGCTGACATCGAGTTGGTGCGAATGCATAGAAATTTAATATGCGACATGAAATCGCTGTTGCACCAAGTACATGAAACTATAAAAATAGTGGCAGTCCTGAATAAACTAGTCAATATTTATGTATTTCTACTATACTTACTTGCAACGCGTAGCAGTAAGTTCTAAGTTAGTTCGTTAGTTCGTTAGCAATACCAACATCATTATGAACAATTAAATAGTTGATGTTAACAATGTTGTTGTGGGGTGTCGTAAACAAAATAACAGCGTTGTTTGGCATCCACCAACCATCACAATTCAGTTATAATTATAAAAACAAAAAACAAGAACAAATTATTGATTCACTCTTATGGGAAAATATTAAAATTTATTCTGCATGCATGTTTACGCCCTTCTCATTTGTTTAACCATCAAATTTAAGTTCTCCAGACAACTGACCCAGTCTTATTTAAACTAACTGCTGTCCTAATATTTTGGATGACTACTTTAAACCCACAACAACAGTCTGCTCAGCTGTTTTACAATTCTATGCCATAAAACTCATTTTTTATTGTTACATACTTTGTATATTGGTATTCTGTATATTTCCATTTCTCAAAAAAAAAAAAAAGTGAAAATAAAACCGTAAAAATTCTATTTAAATTTCCGTTGTAAATTTTAATATTGCCGGATGTTTAAGTGGTATTTACGAGCAGCACATTTTTGTGTAGCTTAACTTTTGGTTAAGTCCACAAAAATTGACTTTTACTTTTATATGACGAATTTTCCATCCTTATGTTTTTCTTTTGATTTTACGTTTTCTCTGCTAAATTGATTCACGTAATATGAGTCATTCATTTTAAAAGTAAACTTCTGGAAAAAACGAGCTACAGTTAAAATGTCAGCTTAGAATTCTGTAAAGAGTTTTATCTAGATATCAAAAATTTTTTTGTATAGAAAATTGTTTTGTATCACATTCTGAATATTTTCTATATAGGAAAGATTTGTGTCATATTTTTTAATGAAGTATTCTCTTAAATTCTGAAATTTTTTCTGTAAAAAAAGTGTATCACATTCTGATAATATTTCGCTAGACAAATTTTGTTTATTATTGTTTTCTAATTTTTCTGTAGAGAAATTTTGTCTCACATTTTGAAAGTTTTTTGAAAAAATGTTCAGAGTTAAAACAAAATTTTTTTTAGAAAATTTTCAAAATATGAGACAAAATATCTCCATGTCGCCTCACTTTCTGACAAATCTTCGATACTCTGAATAAACAACTAGAAAAGAAATTTAAAAAAATTTGTTTTACATGCTGTAACATGTAACAAAAAAGCCGTAAGACAAAATCGGTGTGACTTATGACGAAAATGAAAAATGAAAAATAAAAAATGAAAAATAAGAAATGAAAAATAAAAATGAAAAATGACAATCGAAATACGAAAAATTAAAAATGAAAAATAAAAAATGAAAAATGAAAAATCAAAAATAAAAAATGAAAAATAAAAAATGAGAATAAAAATTAAAATAAAAATGAAATATGAAAAATAAAAAATAACAAATTAAAAATTAAAAACAAAAAATGAAAAATAAAAAATAAAAAATGAAAAATGAAAATCGAATAATGAAAAACGAAAAATAAAAAATTAAAAATGAAAAAGAAAAAATGAAAAATAAAAAATGAAAAATGAAAAACGCAAAACGAAAAATGAAAAATGAAAAATAATAAATGAAAAATGAAAAATGAAGAATGAAAAATGAAAATCGAAAAACGAAAAACGAAATTTGAAAAATAAAAATTGAAAAATGAAAATTGAAAAATGAAAAACGAAAAAAGAAATATGAAAAATTAAAAATGAAAAATAAAAAATGAAAAATTATAAAAGAAAAATAAAAAATGGAAATTAAAAAATGAAAAAAAATTTTAAAAAAAATAGAAGATGAAAAATGAAAAATGAAAAAAAAAATGAAAAGCGAAAAGTGAAACTTGAAAAATTGAAAACAAAAAATGAAAAGAAAAAAATTAAAAGGAAAAAATTAAAAATTATAAAAGAAAAAAAAATTGAAAATGCAAAATTAAAATTAAAAAATTAAAAATAAAAAATTAAAATTAAAAAATTGAAAATAAACAAGTGAGAAAATTATAGTCGGTCGAGACTGACTATATGATACCCTATACCACGCGTTTAAAGACCCTATCTCTTATGCAAAACTAACTGGATACAGAAAATAAGCATAAACCAAATTTGAGTGGGATTTTTATTAATTTTTTTTTGGCTGCAGATATGAAAAAGTTCATATCGGATGCTATATCTATATGGGGACTAGACCCAAAAATGGTCCGATCCTGAAAATGTTTGGTAAAGTCTCTTGTATTTTGGAAAAATATATACAAAGAAAATTTGAGAAGAATCAGTGCAATATTTTTGTTTTTTGATAGATATAAGTGAAGATAGGGAAGCAGCTCTATATGGGGCCTATGACTAAGAGTTATCCAATAGGGACCATTTTTGGACTACTGATTAGTGGATGTAATATATACACACAAACCCAATTTGACTAAGATTTGTAAGATAATTTGGATCTTATGGCAATATATGTTGATTTCATAGGGGTCATTTGTATGGGGGCTAGGTCTGAACATGGACCGATTCTCACCAGTTTCAATAGCGTTCATCCCATGACCGATAAAAGATCAAATACCAAAGTTCATCAAAATATATTCATATTTGCGACCTGTAGTTTGATTACAAGCTTTACATGGACACACAGACGGACGGACGGACATCGTTAAATCGAATCAGATAGTGATTCTGATTCGATCGGTATAATTAAAGATGGGTGTAGGTCAATTATTTTTGGTTGTTACAAACAGCAGCACATAGTCATTATACCCAAACCACATAGTGGTATAGGGTATAAAAATGGAAAATGAAAATAAAAAATGAAAAATAAATAAAAAAAAAATGAAAAATTAAAAACGAAAAATGAAATAAAAATAAAAATGAAAAATGGAAAATAAAAAATAAAAATGAAAAATAAAAAATGGAATCTGAAAAATAAAAAATGGAGAAAAAAAGAAAAAGAAAAAGAAAAACGAAAAATTAAAAATAAAAAACGAAAACTGAAAAATAAAAATGGAAAATGAAAAATGAAAAACGAAAAATTAAAAAATAAACAAATAAAAATAAAAAAAGAGAAATGAAAAACGAAAAATGAAAATTGAAAACTAAAAAACGAATAATTAAAAATTAACCGGTTGCAATAATAAATATTTTCATATTAGCAGAAGGCGCTTTCTGTTTGATTTTAAAAAAATGCCATAAAAAACCTTTAATTACTAGATGTTTACACATATCCCCTGTGATCGGACTCACATGATTTTTTTTTGATATTATTTAATGAATATTCAGAACTTATATTTCTGATGGGCTTTCAAGGTCATTTCATTTTTTATTTAACAAAAAAAAATCCACTCTAATTAATTATTTCTGTTGAGTTCGAATTTGTACGTTTCTTGTACAAAATAAAAGTTACTAAATTTCACATTTTGAGAGAATTTGATTAAATTGAAAAACAGATATCACAATTATGCTATTCAGGCACAACATCACGTTTCATTCTATGCTCACGATTGTGTGATCTTATATCTTTCTTCAGTAAAGTTAATATTATTTTATGTTATCTAAAGTTATTTAAAGTTAATATTATTCAAAGATACAATTAATTTTGGTGCAAGAAAATACAGATATCACAATTGTGTTGATCAGGCGCAACATACAACTTGTTATATGCCCACGTTTGTACAATCATATTATTTTCGGGAAAATCTTTTTGATTTGAATAACAGGGCTGATATTGAAGCAGTTCTAGACATTTTAGACCAATCAGATGCTGACTTCAGTGATGATGATGATGCTGATGAAACATGGACCGCTTTTGATGTAAATGCGGATGCAGAAAGAAGTGACGAAAGCATAAATAATGAAGATGATATTTTTGTATCTTCGAATGATCAGGCAAAAACATCAGTTAAACAATCAAACTCCGCTGCTCTACCAGCTACTGCACAACAATCATAGAATGACAAATCTAAATTGCTTAATAGCAAGATATATATAGAAAAGTGTGTCGTTCCGAACACAGCACTTCCAGTAACGTTCGGTTATAAAAACAGAATAACTATGAAAAAATCTTTAGAATATCTCACAAGATATTTTGCAGAAACCCATTATGAAGATGTAGTAAAATACTATAAAATGCAACATTGGGTAAGCGTGGCAAGGAAATGCGTTATGTATCAGCAGATATCAAACAGTGGGGTATCTTGGTTACCCAGCACGGTTCCTGCTAGATTCAATTCCATGTCTCGTGACAAATTCCTCCAACTCCGATCAGACATACACTTCGAAAACTTCTCTGCTCTCAACTCAACAAATGAACTTTGGAGAGTTCAATCGGTTATTAATACGGTAAGAAAGCAGTGTAATGGACTAGAAACTGAAAATACAAATTACTCTATTGATGAACAAATGGTACCATTTACGGGAAGATATCCCGCGTGGCAAGTAATATGATCTAAGCCACGATCTGTTGTCTTGAAAAATCTTGTGTGCTCTACTTCTCGGGGTATCGTAGTAAATTTTGAAATGTTTCGTGGGCATGGACCGTCAACAATAATAAGCTTAATCAAAAGCTTACCAAAAACCAGCCATATATATTTCGACATGTTTTTCACTACAATACCGCTCTTAGAGTCATTGCACCAAATGGGTTTTTTAGCAACAGGCACAATTATGGCAAATAGGATACCAAGAAGTGTAACATTTCCTCTGGGCAAAGTTATGAACCGAGGCGATAAATCACAATTTACAAATGGAGAGCACGTAACTGTTGTTAAGTGGAAAGACACAAGGCGGAAATATTTGCTTCTAGTATATGTGCTAAAGATCCTGTAGGTGAAGTCAACCGGAGGAATAGACCCCTAAAACGCCGTTGCCCCGTTCAAGTACCCGCATTAATTCAAAATTACAATGCGTTCATGGTTGGGGTCGACTTATGTGACCAAAGGCTAGAATATTACCGAATAAAAATTAAAACCAGTCTACTTTTCCATTCCCTTTATCTGGCGATATATAATTCTTGGATGGAATACAGAAAAGATTCAGAACTTGTGGGATTGCTAAAATCGAAAATAAAATCGTTTTTGTCCTTCAAAATAGAGCGTGGTTCTGTTTTAGCAGCTACATTCGAAGCTCCAGAATATGATGAATAGTTTCAACTCCCTGAAGATATTTATGGTTCGAAATATCGCCCCCATGACGCACCTGATGACATAAGGTTTCATCGCTTTGATCACTGGCCAACATTTTCTTATGATCCACCGTTGTAATTGTGCAAGTCGGTCAAGCGGACGATGCCCAAAAAGTAGAGTAACTCTTTGTTTGGCAAAAAAATAAGGATTTTTTTTAGAAAATTCCATTCAAACGATTGATTTTATACGACCATTTTTGTTTACTAGCAGATTCCAGCGCTCGAAATTCGAATGCAGTTTCTAGGCAGCTTTATTTTTCAACTTAGCCGATTCACAAACCAATACTTTTATGGTTTATTATTCTTGGGAATGAAAATAACAAACTCATTAACAAACACATTAACAAATTTAATAAAACACACATAGCATATGTATAATTTTATGTATGTATTAGTAGCAACTTCAAATGCAATTTGCTCAAAATAAAGGAAAAAAAAAATAAAATCTGTAAGTCTGCAAAAAGAAATACCTTTCAAATAAAATTATTATTTGAATTATTATTTCAATAAATCTTGTTGATAATATTTTAATAATTCTTGGAAATAATATTCTGGGTTTATATTCTGAAATTAAACTGCATTGTATAATTTTATGTATGGGTTAGTAGCAACTTCAAATGGAATTTACTCAAAATAAAGAAAAAAAATTAAAAAATATGTAAATCATATATGTACGTTTGGTCAAAATCGGGATAAAGCGGTAGAACAAAATATCGGTCACAAGAAATCGCCTAGCCTATTTATATTATAGATAGGGACAGTACATACATTCGAAAAATCGCGTAGCGGAAATCGGAGCTGATAATATATAGTAAATTTAGCAGAAAATTCAATATTTATTGTTTTGCAATAAAAAAGTGCAATTCTTTAATATAAGTGTGAAAATAAAGGGATTGATCCACAAATTTATCAATGAGAAGTTTTCCTTAGTAATGTTAAATTTCCTAAGAGCATTTGTCGGACCTGCAGCCACGCATTATTTTAACATGAAAATAATATTTTCACGAGGCGCTTACCTGAAATGCCAAAATATGAGAGTGTAACATTACCAGTACACACAAGAGCAAGCGCTAAATTAGTAAATATTGGAGGAATTTGTAATTGCTACATTTGTTCAACGGGACGATGGAAGGTTGATAACAAAGTTTCGAGAGACGCAGGAAATGTAAGGGAAAATTTGAGAATCGTACTGAATCAATCCAGTGGTCCCAATAAAACTTCACCTTCAATGAAAATGAAAGAAAAGGGCAAAAATACTCCTGCCACAAGAAGTAATTATATAAAAATGTGCTCGAAATGCTTCAATGAGATGAAGCGAGGCCACGAGCACCGGTGTGTTCATCGTTCGGCTACCGCGAGACCTCGTAGAAATATCATGAACGTGGTATCGAAATTTTCAGAAAAAGATCAGGAAAGAATTGCGTCAACTATATTGCTCAATAAAGTTAAATCGTTACCTGGCCAGAATACGAAAGATAGTAAAACAATTGTAGCAACATCCGGAAAAGAGAGTAGAATCTTATTGAATCCATGCCAAAAACAAAACGGGTTCACTGTTGAGGGCTTGGATAATTTTCAGGTTTGTGACATATTTCTTGTAAAGTAACTGACAAAGGCTTACAATGCTTGATTTGCAGGTAAACACGGGTGCCTCATTGAATTATATGAATAAATTTTTGAATTTTCTTCGCTCCAGTGTCGGCCGAAAAGCGGTCCCCCAACATTACAATAAACATCTCCAAAATACATCTCTTGCCGATTTATATCAAAACGATGTTTTTGAATTCGACATTTGTGATAAGAACAAAAAACTCAAAGAAAAGCGCCCTGTCGCCTGGGCAAATACAGAAGCCATACTTGAAAAAGTTATTTAAAAAAGAGACCTTTGTGGCAATTATTCAATTAAATTGATGGCAGACGAAGGGCAAGGGTTTTTCAAAATTTCGCTGACTATTCAACCTGAGTATGAAGATTCACAAATTGATTCAGAGATATGTGCCCCTTAGCAAACTCTATATTCAAATGGTGGTATAGTAGACCAGGAATCGAAATTGTCTAGCGTTCGCAGATTTATTATGTTGTGTGCAGTACCCCGAATTAAAGAAAGTTCCGATAACTTGAAGCTTCTTTTCGATCTGATTAATACTAATGATATCCCCTTCAAGTTTTCTTCAGCTATCAAAGTTCTATTACTTATAAATGGGCAACAAAGGGCGACTGCCTCATTCCCTTGTGCATATTGTTCCATTTCTTTGAATACTCTTAGAAATTATGAAGCTCTAAAAGCCGAAAGTCAGGAAAGTTCTCGTCGACTGAAAACATATGGTGATCTAAAAGGAGATTATGAACATTTTTGTACTTTGGGAATGAAAAAAACAATGTCTAAACGGTCTTGTAGTACCATTCACGAGCCATTATTTAAGGAGAACGATGATGTCTATGCTCTCGAGAATTGTCCCAGGACTGCACATATTGCAGGGCTTCTTCTGGAAAGGATTAGTTCCTCTACTTGGTCGAGAAAAGTCTTTGATATGGTCACGTAATTATATACGATATATATAAGTATAAATAGGTACATATATATACGTGCAAAAGTAAGGGTGCACCGCACAGTGTCGTGATTTCATATAACGAGTGGCCATAAATAGAAGGAGTGGTTGTAAAGAGTTGAAATTTGGCACACGTATTTTATTTGATAAAAGAAAAAAAATATTAAAATTTCAAAAACTTTGGAGCAAGGATTCGTGTCCTTCCCATATATCCTGAAATTAAAAAACGTCATATAAGATGGAAAAGAAGTCCGAACTTTATGAAATTTTGTATAGTCATTTAGTTTGATACCCTAAATGATTTGATAAAATTTTATCCAAATCGGAGCAAGGACACGCCTTCTCAAAAATGTCCTTTTTCAAAAAATTAAAAAAAAAGTGAACAAAAAATTAAATTTTTAAATTAATTTGATACACGAAACACTTGTAACAAGAATAATGTGTGTGTCAAATTTTATCCAATTTTAATAATTTTTAACAATTTTTTATATTAATTTTTTTTAATAAAATTTTTGGCGATTTTTTGTCTTAAATTTTTTTAAAAACGAAAAAAATTCAATGAAAAAAATTCAAATGGAAAGTAAAGTAAATGTTACTTTTTAATGTTTACACTTGTTTTATTTAAATAAATTATAAAAAATAATGTTTTAAACAATTTTTATTTATTAAATACAATAAAAAAGAAAATGTTAGAATTTGTTTACTCTATTTTTCCGAATCACTTTCTTCAAGCTGGTTTATTAAATTTTCTTGATTATCCGCATAAATATTATTTTCCTCAATAATGAAATCATTTATTTCTTCACAACTCCTTTTTATTATTTTATCTTCTTTTATATGTATAGATAACTTTGGTTCAGACTGCAAAACCATTCTTTCTATTAGGTCTTTATTAGTATTTGTACGACTATTTTTTCAAGTATGGTTTAAACGAGTTTTTCTAAAAACTTTATGAGTGGCTTCTATAGCTTCCTCAGATAACATACCTACTGGAATCTTGGAGTTTTTTATAAATTCTGCTCCATGAACTAGTATTTTGTGGACAGTAACAGGCATACAATACCAAGAATATTTTTGAACACATAAATTTATGTTTCTCTAAGCAGCTGTTGAAAATTTATAATATTTATTGTTTTACTGCTTGAAATAGTTTTTAAAATCAAAGAAAAATTTTTAATTAGTGATGGGTCAACCTGCGTTATGCTAGATGAGACATCAATGTTGCTGAAAAACCGTCTCGCAGTATTCCCATCATTTGTTGTACCAAAACCGGTTTTAACTTTATCTACATTTAATCCAAGCTCCTTTTTAAAATCTTCCTGAATTTTAGATTTTCTTTGATTTAAAATTTGCTTATCATCATTTTTTGAAACTCTCCAAATTTTTAGAGGCAACCTGTAAGCTATGTGTAATATACACTCAAAGAATTTTATCCATGCATGTAATGTTGATAATCCGTGTTTATGTAATTCTTCTCTTTTTTTAAGGTCCCTCTCAAATACTTGAATTAAATTCATTTCATTGGGTTTTGCACCGCAAACAAAACAAGAAGAACTGCTTTTGTTATCAGCTAACACATTAAGAGCAGCTCCATCTACCATTGTTAATCTCATGTCAAAATGAACGGTAAGGTTTTTTTTTATCAGAAACATAATCAAATGTTTGCAAATTATATATTTCTTTCTCAATAATTGCCCTTGTAGTTTTAACCAAATCCGAATTTTCTTTTTCCATATAATAGCATATTGGACGACAATACCTTATTGAGGAATGTTTTAAATTATTCCATAAACTGTTTTCTGTAGCCCAGTCTAAAAATCTTAATGGAACAAATGAAGCAACAAATAAATATTCATCCTGCGAATTTGGATCATTAAACTTTTGTTTGTAATTGCTATGGCCTGAACTACCATCAAATCCCCATTTAATTTCCAAAACTACATCATTATGGGTTTCAAAATCATTTAAATCTAATAAACTTTTGGCTGTCATATTTAAAATATTTTGTAATGGTATTTTTACTGACGTTTCTGATATTGATATATTTTCCGGAATATATTTTTTCTTTGCTTTTTGTAGACAATAATATGATGGAAAACAGTTCTTGTGCACATCATTTACAACCGTTCGCATATTTTCATATTGTCTATACGATAGATCATTATCTATTAATAATGCTAAAGCCTTTTCTACGGAAATAGAAGTTTCTGGAGTTGGGCTAGATACTCTTTGAACAGCTCTTCGTAATTGCTCAGGGCATGTAGACCTCACAAGATCATCTACCTTTCTTCTTTTGGTTCGTTCAGAACTTTCATTAAAGCCTACTCTTGGTCTTCCTTTACGACTTGTACTTGGTCCCTTAATAAATAAAAAAAAAATGTTATTTATTATATTATAAAAAATAAATATTCACATAATGATATTACAATGTATATATCTTCTTCTTCTTCCACTTCTTCTTCTTCTTCTACTTCTTCCACTTCTTTATCAACTTCTTCCACATCAAAAAATGAATTTAGCCAGAAAAAGTTTTTGTTTGCAAACAGAGATTTCTTTCTGTAGCATTTTTCCCAACTTTTTTTTATTCTAGCTAGAATTGATTTAAGTCTTACAATACTTTTTTGTTGCAATTGTGTCTTAAATTTATATTCTAAATGATTTTTAATTTCCGTAAGGGCTAGGGAGTGTGTTGTATGTTTGTGCCAAATATAGAAAATTTCCCTAATTTGCACTTGCCTTGACACTGAAAAAGTGAAAAAAATTGACTATTCTGCCAAGCTCTGCAAAAGAGACCCATTTTTTTTAATGTACATACTTGTATCAATATTATATTAAAGTATCAAAAATAAACTCGAATAAACTTTTTTTAGACCTTCTATAAACTTGTAAGTTGTAAACAATTAAAAAAATTTCTTTCTGTTTACATTCAGAATAACGGTACAAAACACATGATGAATTAAATGTAAAAAAAAATATGTTACCATATTTTAGTAATGTCATACTTTAATATTTATAAACAATTTAACTGCATTATCGACAATTTACGTTAAATTAACCCATTTGTATATACCAAGGTTCAGAAAATACACACACGAAACACACAATGTTCTGTTCAAAAGCAGCCAACACATATCTTTATTTTCATATCAATTATGTGCGTTTCAAAATTTTCTACGGTGCCCAACACAACCATGACTGTGTTCGTTTTAATATTTCGTTATTTACACGAACATTTTTCTATCACGTACTTTTTTTTTTCAATCACACATAAAGCACACATTTTTGAGTGTTGCTTTATTTGAAGTTCATGTTCTGCTTCGTGTAATGAAAAAAAACACAGAACATGTACAATAAACAGGTTCGAGTTCAGTTATATTTTAAGTCGTGTTGTGGCTCGTGTAGTAAGAAAAAACACAACATGTACAATAAACAGGTTCGAGTTCAGTTATATTTTAAGTCGTGTTTAAAATATAACTGAACTCGAACCTGTTTATTGTACATGTTGTGTTTTTTCTCACTACACGAGCCACAACATGACTTAAAATATAACTGAACTCGAACCTGTTTATTGTACATGTTCTGTGTTTTTTTTCATTACACGAAGCAGAACATGAACTTCAAATAAAGCAACACTCAATAATGTGTGCTTTATGTGTGATTGAAAAAAAAAGTACGTGATAGAAAAATGTTCGTGTAAATAACGAAATATTAAAACGAACACAGTCATGGTTGTGTTGGGCACCGAAGAAAATTTAAAAACAAACATAATTGATATGAAAATAAAAATATGTGTGTGTTGGTCTAAGTTATGTTTGTTTACATATATGTACGAGTTTTTTATTCAGTGTGTGTTTTTTTCTGAACTCTGGTATATACGCTATTTTTCACGTTTCTTGTGTGCATATTGCATACTTACCAAAAACTTTCAATTTTGATTGGCTATAACTTTGTCAAAAATATTTTTTTTTCAAAAATTCTTTTGATTATTGTAATTTGAAATCTAGTTTATCAAACTGTTTCAACAGATTTTTAAAATTCCAAAAGTCGTTTTTTTTTATTTTTGGCCGCTGACACCACACAGTGCACCGTAATTCTATGGGTAGTCTTCTAACTAAAAGAACTAATTAAATTTTCTGCTAAATTGACTATAAATAATCAGCTCCGATTTCCGCTCCGCGATTTTGCTGATGTATGTAGTGTCCCGAATAATACCTCGTTGGCCGTTTTCGTCCCCAAATTTGTCAAACCTTCATACATGTATGTTTAACTGTACTAATTTTATGAGGCAATGAATTACCTGAATATATTGAGTTCATTAAAACATTAGAAAAACATCAAAATTGTGTTTCATATTTTTGGAAACTATTTTGAAGCTTATGAGCTAGACCTTTTTACGAAAAAGGACCATGTGGCAATATTTTACAAATATATATTGAACTAAATGAAATAAATATGTTTAAATTTTGATGATATCGAGAAAGTAACAAGCAATATAAACTCTCAGATAGTTTGTAAAAATTTATTAGAACTTTTCAGAGAAACATGAGAACTTTTCTATGGAAAAAAATGACTTTATCATCAGAATTTTTCTATACATTTCAATTTTTTGAGAGTTTTTTAAAATTTTGATAATTTTTCCATTGAAAAAATCTTAAGAATGTTTCTATAATTTTCTATTTTTACTTAGTTTTTAAGAAGTTGTCTATAGAAAATGTTAGTTTTAATAATTTTTCTACACTTGTATAAAAAAACTTTTGCCTCAATTTCTTAGAACTCAATCGTAAATGTCAGTGTTACGACTTTAATCTTGCCGTTACCTCCATATAGTATTTTTAAATGAATGAATATCGTAAAGTTTTTATGATGTGAATTGCCACCTCTTGTAGTTTAATGTATTTCCGCACAACATTAACTTCCGTTGACCGCAGACTATAAATTCATGCATTTTAATGACGGTCAATATACACAGTGTAAACAATTGTAAAACATTCAAGTATACGGTGTTCAAGCCAAGCAATGATTATTTCACAAACAATCATACTACGAGCAGTGTATTCAATACATATATACATACACATGGACATACCAAACACATTCTAAAAATGCTTCAAAGTCATGGCGTCTATTGATGACGACTTTTTCTTGTATGGCCATCATTAAGTGTAAGTACGAGTAGTTGTGCGGAGTGAAAATATTAATTTTATGTTTTCAAGAATTTAATGTGTTATAAAACAAATGGCATAAATCTGAGTTTCAATTAAAATTTTTTTAATGTATTCATATTTTATTTAAATGCCTAGGGTCAGAAATCCATGATTGAGTGGAGTGGATGGTTAGCTTAATGAATGAATAAATGTAAATAAATATAAAACTAAAAGTTTCTTGTAGTGTTTTAGCTTTTTAAAGTTGTAAATTACATGTAAATTTTATATGTACGTATATGTTTGTAGTCTTAATTTACATTTGTTGGTTTTTGGGCAAATATTATTCAAATTTTGTTGTTTTCTTTTCTATATTTTTAAAATATACATATTTATAAAATGGCATACAAAATGTTTGCCTCGAAATATACTTATGTACGTGCTACTCTGTATCACTTTTTATTCTTATGAATATAAATTTATATTGGTGGGTACGCGGGCTTATTCCACGAAATACAATTTGCATTTACACTTTTAACGCAAAAATGCAAATGTATGCATGAGCAACAATCAACCAAATTTAATCCATTGTGGCCTCAGATTCAGAATATAAGTAAGTCCTTGAAAATGAAAAAAAAGTAAATTGCAACTAAAAAATATGCATTTCCCAAAGAAAAAACCATGAATATAAACCATATAGACGAGTCGATAATATGTTACGAAAATCCAGGATGCAACCGGACTAAGGATTTATGAAAAATATTTTCAAGATACTCATACTCATGAAGAAAAAGAACCCGAGAACGTATTTAAGTATAATTACAGATGCATCGACTTAAAATTCAATGCACTGAAAATTTGTTTAATATCTTATGGCTTCTGTGGATGGTGCGGGTCTGTGAGGAAAATGGAAAATTCTTTCCAATATCTCTGCCAATGACTGGCACTAAAAAATAATCAAGACCTGAAGAATTTCATGACATCAAACCTTGAAGTATGTCTAAATATATCGAGCTCATCAAACTGGAAGATAAGTATGTAATCAACTGAGGAAGACCCTTAACTGTTAGCAGATGAATTTGATTGTACGTGTGGATTACGGCAGTAATCCAAATGGAAGTTTACGAAACGGCACAACATTCCTATCTACAATGAATTCACCCCCGCGAGGATTCACTGTTATGGATTTGTTGAAACCACTTATCCCTCTTTATAGATAAATAATCACGGGCTCTGTTTATATAAAAATAATTCTCCGAATCCAAGATTTTATTTCTACAGAAATTTTCTATGAAACTGAGGGCATTCTTCTTAAACTCTGTCTTCCAAAACTACTTTCCATAAAGATATCCTTAAACTCTCAAACTCTCAGACAATTCACAAGACTTAAGACTACATTTTTACAAAGAAAAAAATTCCATGGTTTAATTCTATGTTTATATAGAAAAATGCACTAGCTCAGCGACATTAACCTTTTAAAAAAATCTAAGACTTGTAGACTTAATTTCTGTTAAAAAAAACAAATTTTGCTATAAAAAATTCTCTATTTTGAGACTTCATTTGCGAAGAGAAATACGTCAGATCTGTATACCCTATACCACTATGTGATCAGAGTAGAATGAGTTTGTGCTAATGTTTATGTTAGGTTAGGTTATGTTGAAAAAGAGGAGCCATGTATACACATAGCTCATATCCGTTTTACCCGGATATACACTTAAGCCAGAAAGTCGGCTTGTTGTGCGCTCTACATCCTCGTGCTCAGCCGGTTATCTACCCCTTTTTTAACTTAGGAATTTGGTCTCGACAGCAAATTTCCTGAGGGTTTTCCAGCGTATCCGCCTGAGAGCCGCTAGGTCTGGTAGTGTTCTAGGGTCTCGTCATCCTCTCCACCATCTCTGCATGTGGCCGATTCCGCCCGTCCTATACGGTATAGATGTGCCCTCAGTTCAGAGTGCTCACTGAGGATGCCAATAATCGTACTCAGTTCCCTTCTACTTAGACTAAGGATTTCCTTAGTCTTCGAAGTGTTTGGAGTGTCCCATAGTATCTTCATAGCCTTACCCACGTCAGTTTCCTCCCAAATTGAAGTATGTGAACTGGTTGCTCATTCCGAGTGTTTCAATTTGAGAGACTGGAAAGGTATTGGATTTTCCAAATTGACTCCCTCCAGGAAAGAACCCTTCCTGGCCCGTTCGTCTCCAATCTCGTTTCCCATTATACCACTGTGTCCTGGGATCCAAACGATTTCAAGTCTACCCTTTGTAGTGAAGTTTGCAATTTCCTCCTAACATCTGAGGACAGTCCTTGATCAAGTTTTGTCCGAGGATATCGCCCTGATAGCCGCTAGACTATCCGAAAATATCTTCACGTCTCCGGGGCTTCGGATTGCCCGTGCGTCAATAGATCTTATGAATTCCGTTCTCGCGACCACTTCGGCCTGGTAGACAGAGTTGTGGTCCGGAATGCATAGGTATATGCCACTGGAACGGTCTTCACCATAGAAACCTATGCCATTCCTAGCATGCATACTAATCCGTCTGTGTAGTACTGTGCCCCTGGAAGGTTTTGTAGAATATTTTCGTTTAACCAGCTTTCCCTGTCAGGTATCCTTATACTGCAGGGTGTGTTTGTCGACACTTCCGCGATTCTATCACAGCTAAAATCCACTGCGTTGAATTCCGATATCTGGTCCAATATTGTTTGGTGTCTAGTCATATGGTCGGTGATGTATTCTACTGTTACCCTTAGTCGTAACATGGCCAGAGCTGCCTCATATTTAATTCTAATCTCGATCGGGAGTATAGATAGAATCGTTTCTAAAGCCTGATTCTTGCAGCAGAGGCGTTGTATCTTTTGGAATGGTTTAATTTAGCATCTCCTGTTCATTGATGCCCATATGACTACGGATGCGTAAGTTACAATTGGTCTAACAACGTTTGTGTATAGCTAATGCGTCATTCTCGGGTTTAAACCCTTATTTTGAACCTATAGCTCTTCTACAAATGGCCCATACCGGTGAAGTTTCGCGACCCTGCTCTCAATATGGTCCTTCCAAGTGAGCTTTTTTATCGAGAATCACCCCAAGATATTTCACCGTTTGTGTGATTCTAATCGTTTAGCCCTGGAAGCGAGGTTCTTAGAAATCGACTATTCTCGTCTTCCTAGTAAAGAGGCATATTTCAGTCTTTTCCGTTTTCACATTTAATCCCCTCGATTGTGCCCAATCATATGCTATTTCGAGTGCATCCGTTGCTCTCCTACATAAATTTCTAGGATTTTTCCTCCTTAACAGTATCGCTACATCGTCTGCATAACAGACAGGTTGGAAACCCTTATTGGCTAGACTCGTTAGAAGACTATTTATAGTGGTCATCCAGAGAAGGGGGGATAAAATTCCCCCTTGGGGTGTCCCACAACAAACCTTGTCTCTTATTCTAATGCCACCAACCTCGCAACTTATCCATCTATTCTCTAGCATGTGACTGATCCAGGCTTTGATATCCCGGTCGATGTCGAATCGTTCTAAGGATTGGAGTAGCATATTGTTAAAAGCTCCTTCTATATCAATGAATATAGCTAGGGTGAATATTTTTAGATCAAAAGATCTTTAGATGTGGTGAACTACTTCATGAAGCACAGTTTCCACTGATCGTCCCTTTAAATAAGCGTGTTGTTTGAACTTCAATAGCTCATTTAGGATTTGAGATTTAACCATGTTATCGACTATTAGCTCAATGGTTTTCAGTACGAAGGATGTAACACCTATCGGTCTATAGGCCTTTGGGTTCGCGTAGCTTTCCTTTCCCGGGTTTGGTATGAAAATCACTTTGGCCTCCTGCCATACCCTGGGGGTGTACGCCAATTTTAGACAAGCAGAAAATATGCCAGCCAGACTACTACCAATCAAGACCCCGATCTTTTGTAAGCGCACCGAAAAATTCAACAAAAAAAATCATGTGAGTCCGATCGCAGTGGAGGTGTGTAAATATCTAGTAGTTAAAGTATTTTTTTAAGCACTTTCTTAAAATCAAACAGAAAGCGTATCACTTATAGCAATCAACTGCAGGGGCTCTATTAATATAAAAATATTTATTATTATTTATTATTTTAACCGGTCAATTTTCAATTTTTCGTTTCTTATTTTTTATTTTTAATTTTTCGTTTTTCATTTTACATTTAAAAATTTTTTTTTAATTTTTCATTTTTCATTTTTTATTTTTCATTTTTCTGTTAATATAAAAATATTTATTATTATTTATTATTTTAATATTTCATTTTTTATTTTTCGTTTTTCATTTTTCGTTTTTCATTTTTCATTTTCCAGTTTTTATTTTTCTTTTTTCATTTTTCATTTTTTATTTTTCGATTTTCATTTTTTAATTTAATTTTTTATTTTACATTTTTTATATTTAATTTTTTATTTTTCATTTTTCAGTTTTTTTTTTTTTTCATTATTCATTTTTAATTTCAATAAGTAAACGAATAATTAAGCTCAAGGCCTTAGTTTTTTTTTAATAAATTTTATTTATTTTATTACTCGATATTTCGTAACCCGACGGGAAACATCTTCAGGATCTTAAATAAATATAAAGAAAATACAAAAAATATAATTAACACAAAACTTTCACTACATAAAACACTGTAACAAAACAAAATTGCAAACATAAAAAGAATATAGCAACAACATAAACTCACAAAAATATAGAAATTTTTATTAAAACGAGTAACAATAGATGCACATTAAACGACTGCCCGCTAATCCGATCTTTATTGTACTAATTAGTCGTTTTGCTTATGATATGTTGAAAGCTGCTTGCACAATTGTATTCCACATCTTTTTTAAAATTCATCCTATGCTCTTTTTTTGTTTTTATAATGTATAGCATTTCTAATGTAAGTCTTCTCTTATATTTGTCTTCTGTGTGTAGGATATCAATATCAGTTAAATTTGGCAAGTGATATTGATATTTTTAATTTTTTATTTTTAATCTTTTAGTTTTAATTTTTTATTATTCATTTTTTATTTTTTATTTTTCACTTTTAATTTTTCCTTTTTATTTTTTTTTTTAATTTTTTATTTTTCATTTTAATTTTTTTTTTTTTCATTTTTCGTTTTTCATTTTTTATTTTTAATTTTTCGTTTTTTATTTTTCATATTTCGTTTTTCATTTTTTATTTTTCATTTTTCATTTTTCATTTTTTATTTTTCATTTTTTATTTTTCATTTTTTTATTTTTCATTTTTCATTTTTAGTTTTCCATTTTTCATTTTTTATTTTTAATTTTTTGTTTTTCATTTTATATTTTTCATTTTTCGTTTTTCGTTTTTCATTTTTTTTATTTTTCATTTTTTATTTTTCATGTTTCATTTTTAATTTTTTATTTTTCCTTTTTTATTTTTCATATTTTATTTTTCATTTTTTATTTTTCATTTTTTATTTTTCATTTTTTATTGTTCATTTTTTTATTTTTCATTTTTTATTTTTCATTTTTCATTTTTTATTTTTCATTTTTCAGTTTTAATTATCCATTTTTAATTTTTTATTTTTAATTTTTTATTTTTCATTTTTCATTTTTTATTTTTCATTTTTAATTTTTCGTTTTTCATTTTTAAGTTTTCATTTTTTTTTTCATTTTTCATCTTTTATTTTTTATTTTTCGTTTTTTTTTCATTTTTAATTTTCAAACAGGTTATCATAATATCATAATTTTTTCACCAATACAATCACATTTTGTCTTACGACTCACATGTTACGCTCACAAGTTACGCTTACATGTTACGCTGTTTTTGAAATGTACCCCCCTGCGCGTATAGATGTTTACACATCAACAAGTACGAGTGTTTTGCATTTACACTAATATCTGGATTAATTGGACTATTTATAACAAATATAAAAAAAAATGTTTGCCAATTCAAGCTGTTGGATAAACTTAACACTAAATTATATATTACAAAAACACGCTAAATGTTTGGCAATTTTAGAGGTGTCTCTATATTTAAGGCCATATCTTTGCACTATGATGCGCGATTTACTTCATTGTAAACACCAACCTGCCCGAAATAATTCGCATAATACTCTCCAAAGTTTGCCTAGGTAAATTGTTTATTTTGTTAATGAGCGTGATTTGAATAGACAGACGGACAGACGGCAAGATAGACTGACGGACAAACGGATAACCCTAAATCGACTCGAATTGTTGTAAGGCTCAATAATATTTATACTTTATGGAGTGGAAAATTGATTTTTCGCTGCTTTACAAACGAATTGAAAAACTGATATTTACCCTTTGCACAGTGGTGTGAGGCTATAAAAAAAGTTAGTTGACAAAAAAAAATTTTAAATTTCCAAAAATTTCTGAATTTATATTTTTTTCAAAAAGTTCAGTAGTTGTGAGTATCCTGCAGAATAACTCCGACCAGTTTAATATTTAACAGATGCCACTTAAAGCCGAAGTTAAATTCGAAAAAAATAGTAATTCCATATAACTATTCTCCACGATATTATGTATGCCGTTGCATCTCAGATATCTACAGAAGGCGATTAAATCTTACTTAATTTAATCTGGTTTACTCTGAATCAAATGTGAAAAACGACTCTATTTTGCTTTAATCGAATATAATATATAAGATAATTTTTATAAACTGACACTGTTTTTCTACAGAAGATTTCTTTAAATTAACTTTAATGTTTCACTAAAAAATATTTTAAATCAAAATTTATTATATTTATAAAAGAAAATTTTTTGAGAGTAATTATAAATTTTTTTGAAAAACAAAAATTTTGTATATGAATAATTTTCAATGGAACATGCAAATAAATATAAAAGTTTCCTTATACCTAAGATTTGTAAAATATTATTTATTTTTTGAAAAAAAAATGTTTTATAAATACTATATCTCAAATTGTTTTATAAATTTTTTTTTATTAAATCTGTTATTGAATCACTTAAAAATTAGAACTGTTACGCATTGTTATTGTTGTTGTTATGGCTGCACAAGAATGGGTTAATATTAAGTGTAATCGCATGTAATTCCGTATACAGAAAGATTTAAAATTTTATATAATAACTATACTCGTACATGTTTTATGATCCACTTTATTAATCTGTGTTTTTTTTTCCAACATAGAGCAGAGTCTCCAACATATGTGAAGAGTTTTCGTACTTTTGGGACAAAAGAAATGAAGAACATGCACATAAGCGCCAAACTAAGTTTTTGTCATAAAGAAAAAACGAAAATCAGCAACCGAATGCAACAAATTTAAACAAAACAAAAAATAAAAATGCAGTGAATTTTTCAATGAAATTAAAATAACGAAAACGTGCTCCCATTCGTTTGATCCATACATGCAAAAGTTTAATAAAAAGGAAGGAAGACATGTTTTGTCGTTCGTTTTTATTATTACGAGATTTGACAAACGTAAAAATGAACCTGCAAGACAAATTGGAAATTGTGATAATGGAGTCAAAGGATAATTTTATAAGATTGTTTTTTTTTTATTGTTAATCAACGCGCAGAATTTGCTTGAGCAGTTAGGAAAACATTTCTGCATATGTCTACAATAGATTTCGAGAACACTTTTCGAATATAATAATTACAAATTGTCTCAATCTTAAAATATATACATGTACCACAATTTGGCGGAATGCTTCAGAAATCGCACTCACAGTAAAGTTTATGGCCTGAAGGACCACTTAATCAATTAATTGATTAGAAAAATGAATGTTAGCCGCCCACAAAAATTTATAATATTAATATTGTTGCCGCCAGTGGCAAAATCTGCTGACATAAGCTATGTTTATTTATTTAGTTATGTTTATCTTATTTAACTATGTCTATTATTTAACCAAATTTATATAAATATTTAACGAAACATACGAAATGTCAAGTAGCGTCCTCAAGACTACTCCATTTTGTTTTCTAATTTCATCATTGCAAGGTGGCTCCCACGCGGTGCTAAGGAAGCTATCAACTTATAAACTTTAAATATAATTAATATATTTTTATAAAGTTCCTAGTGGTTTTCATGCCAAAAAGTAGGTCCACTTATTAATATATTTTCACTTATAAATTCCTAATTATACCCTATACCACTATGTGGTTTGGGTATAATGACTTTGTGCTGCTGTTTGTAACAACCAAAAATATTTGACCTACACCCATCTTTAAATATACCGATCGAATCAGAATCACTATCTGATTCGATTTAACGATGTCCGTCCGTCCGTCTGTGTGTCCATGTAATGCTTGTAATCAAACTGCAGGTCACAAATATGAATATATTTTGATGAAATTTGGCATTTGATCTTTTATTGGCCATGGGATGAACGCTGTTGAAATTGGTGAGAATCGGTCCATATTCAGACCTAGCCCCCATACAAATGACCCCTATGTAATCAATATTAATTGCCATAAGATCCAAATTATCATACAAATCTTATTCAAATTGGGTTTGTATGTATATATTACATCCATTCATCAGTAGTCCAAAAATGATCCCTATTGGATAACTCTTACTCATAGGCCCCATATAGAGCTGCTTCCCGATCTTCACTTAAATCTATCAAAAAACAAAAATATTGCACTGATTCTTCCCTAATTTTGTTTGTATATATTTTTGCAAAATAAAAGAGACTTTACCAAACATGGTCCGGATCGGTCCATTTTTGGGCCTAGTCCCCATATAGATATAGCATCCGATATGAACTTTTTCATATCTGCAGCCGAAAAAATTAATAAAAATCCCACTCAGATTTGGTTTATGCTTATTTTCTATATCCAGATAGTTGGGCCTGAGAGATAGGGTCTCTAAACGCATGGTATAGGGTATCGTATAGTCGGTCTCGACCGACTATAATTTTCTTACTTGTTTTGATATGGGAAATAGATTGAAAAATGGATCGATCATAATCATATGGTCATATAATCATAAGGTCACTTCCATTTCCCAAAAACATATATAAACCAAATTTGGAAAGCAACTACGCCATATTTTGGACTTTAATAGTGAAAATCAAGAAGAAGCTTTATATGGGGACTATAACAAAATGTAGTACCAGAAGGACTGCTGATTTATGGGTCTAACTTAAAATTAGAAATCGAATTTGGTGAAGATATTTACGATAATCTGGACTTTTTGGTATTTTAAATGTACTCAAATCAGGCATTTATATGGTACCTAGCCCCGATTTCCACGAATTTTAATAGCGGTCCCAATATTATGCTGTACCTGTAGATTGCAGACAGGCGGTCGGCAGATATTGTTAAATAGGACCAGATAGCACAATATATGGTGCGTACTATAATTACTATGTGTGATATCAAATTTTAGCAATATTTTTCTTAAAAATGCGAACTATTTTAGGGACAGGTACTGTTTTCATTCATACTGGAAATTTTCATTAACATGTCATTTTCGCACGTAGAAATAGTTTTCTGAACTGATACAATCTGTGTGTTTTTAATTTTTGTTTTTTAGTTTTTGATAACATCCGAGAGTGTGATTTTATTCTAAAAAAATATATATGTATATATAATTTATGTAGAGACCAAAACATTAATTTTGCTATAAAAACCAGCCAACAATCCGTTCAAAATTCAGTTCATTTTTGAAACGGTCACTTGGACCAACATTTAAACAAAATGCAATTTTCCTATTTTCTTTTAATATTTTTGGTCGTAATGTCCATTTTGGGCACTAAAAAGATGTTGACCGAGGCAACCAATAAAAAGAGCTATGGTGGCGGTTATGGCAAAAGCAGTGGAGGAAAGAAAAAGGGATAAATATTGAAGTACGGCTTAAACGAATTGATCTGACAAAAATGGAAAATTGTGTAATTGTTAAAATTAAAATTTCATTTAAAGAAATTTGCAAAATATATGATAAAATATTATTTATATTTTTTTTTTTTTTTTTGCTCATAAAGAGAAGAATTTTGTGCTGGACTTTGTAATTACTAAAAAAAACTTGACTTTAACCCATAATTTAATATAACAATTGACTTTAGAGGCTCAAAACTGATACCGGTGAACTAGTCCCAGCTAAATATTAAAGAATTGTTACGAGCTAGACTGAGAAATCATAATTCAAGATTTAGTCATATTAAAATAAAATTAATATTTGCATTCGCTTTTTACTGTGTTTATGCGGTAAATTCTACTAACGTTAATTTTGCTGTTCGTTAATGTTGTTGGTTTTTTAAAATGTTTTTGTTTATCACTTTTTTTTTAAATAATCGCTTTGTGTCGATGTGTTATTTTCTTAAGATAAGCATTTTTCACATTCTATAATTATTACATAATTCTGTGGTCGAGGTATTCTGAGTTCGCTCAGATATTTGTAATTAAATCAAAAAATATAAAAAAAAGGAAAAAGCTACAAAAAACAAGAAATTCTACTGCAAAAAATATTCCCTCATATAAAGAACAAATATAAAGAACAACATAAAATTTTAGTCGACCTAGGCCGACTATACGATACCTATACCATGCGTCTAGAGACGTTTTCTTTTATGACCAAATAATCTATATATATAAAATACAATGTATGTACATATATTTGTCCTTTATAGACACTGAAACTACTCAACCGATGTGACCCAACCGGTTTAATTAGAAAGATAATAGTCCAGATTATGTTTACGGCTATATATCTTTTTTTATTTCAAGTGGGCGTGGTCATCCCACATAAATTGAATAACATCATATTTCTCGACTATTGTAATAGCAAGAGTCTTGAAAAATTGAAATAGTACATATGTTACAAATTTGAGGAATCAGGACAAAAATGGGAGTTCTATGATAGCAAGACTGCTGAAACTATGGATATGTACATTAGGGTGACCCTTAATAAAAAACTGTTCAAACTCTCGGTCGCACCCCCTAGAAATATACGAATAGCAAAAAAGCATATAATTGCACCAAAGAAATATCACAATGAATTATTTTGATCACAGGAGCACTGAAGGTTTAAATAAATAAAAATTAACCGAATTATTTTTCTTAAATTCTAAATAGTGGTTTCATCGAGTTTAATAAAAAAAATCGTTTTCGGTAATTTATATTAAAAATATCTTAAAATCCAAAGCTAGCCTTGGCAAATAATGGGTTATCGTTCTCGGACTTATACCAAATCTTAGGAACGGAAGTTCTACACATTTAGTTATTATATTTTGAGCGTCCCATCTAAAAATTCAACAGCACTTACAAAATACTTGAATTTTTTTTAATAAATTGTCTTTTATTAGCTTGGGGTCATATGTGACTCCAATTCAAACAGGGTTAATGGGGTCATATTACTTCTTTCCGAAACCCTAGGCCATTAAGATAAAATATAATATTTAATAGTAGAAAAGTGATGAATTTTTGATACAAAGTATTTCGAAATAGTACATTTACAGAATATTTTACAAAAATCCCATTTTTCTCGAAATCCGCAAAAATAAAATCCTTGTCAAAAAAATCCTGGCTTAGGAATTTACCTAAAAATTTACACACTTAGTCCGTAATATGTGTTTAACAAAACCTTAAAGTGCCAGGTCAATTTTTATACACTATACCACTATGTGGTTTGGGTATAACGACTTTGTGCTGCTGGTTGTAACTACCAAAAATATTTGACCTAGACCCATCTTTTATTATACCGATCGAATCAGAATCACTATCTGATTCGCTTTAACGATGTCCGTCCGTGTGTCCATGTAAACCTTGTAATCAAACTGCAGTTCGCAAATATGAGTATATTTTGATGAATTTTGGTATATAAGCTTTTGTCGGCCATTGGTGAAAATCGGTCCATGTTCAGACCTAGCCCCCATACAAATGACTCCTATGAAATCGACATAAATTGCCATAAGATCCAAATTGTCATATAGATCTTACTAAAATTGGGTTTGTATGCGTTTATTACATCCATTAATGAGTAGTCCAAAAATGATCCATAATGAGACAACTCTTAGTCATAGGCCCCATATAGAGCTGCTTCCCGATCTTCACCTAAAACTATCAAAAAACAAACATATTGCACTGATTCTTCTCAAATTTTGTTTGTATATATTTTTGAAAAATACAAGAGACTTTAACAAACATGGTCAGGATCGGTCCATTTTTGGACCTAGTCCTCATATAGATATAGCATCCGATATGAACTTTTTCATATCTGCAGCCAAAAAAATTAATAAAAATCCCACTCAAATTTGGTTTATGCATATTTTCTATATCCAGTTAGTTGGGCCTGAGAGATATTGTATCTAAATGCATGGTATAGGGTATCGTATGGTCGGTCTAGACCGACTATAATTTTCTTACTTGTTTTTATTTTTGTTATTTAGGAATTTTAATATAAATACAGTTTGTGAAATAAATCAAATATTTTATTAACTTAATGTGTTTTATTCAAAATCCCGTGGTAATCACTAGCGAGGCGGATTCCTCTCCCAACAAATACGTTACGCGATTTCTTGTTACCATTTTATCCCGATTTTGACCAAACGTATATTATATGAAAGGTTTACAGATTTTAATTTTTTTCTCTATTTTGAGTAAATTGCGTTTAAAGTTGCTACTAACACATATGTATACAAAATTATACATAAGCTATGTGTGTTTTTATTGAATTTGTTAATGTGTTTGTTAACGAGTTGGTTTTCTTCATTCACAATAATAATAAACCAAAATAGTAAAGTTGCCTGGAAATTGCACTCTAATTTCGAGCGATGGAATCTTCTAGTATACATTAAAGTGAGTCGAAACAACAAAATATTTCTTTTTTACAACAACAGTTTGCTAGACATTTTGAAAAAAGGTATATTTTGAAGGTGTTTCGTGGAATTTGACTATTATTCGAATAAACTACTATATATACATTTGTCATATCGTGTAATAGACTTTTTGAAGGCTGGTCTAAAAACATATAAATCATGAACAAATATTAACGGTTTATAAGCTTCTTCGATCAATTCAGGATATTTTATTCTACATATGGCTTAATCTATACTAGCAGATTCGAAATTTGAGTGCAAATTCTAGGAAATTTTATTTGTTCATTAAATAAAGACCCTAAAGGTATGCTAATCAATTACAGGCAATTCACAAATCAACACAAAAAACAAACTCATTTTTATTACAAACACATTAACAAATTTAATTAACACACACATAGCATATTGTATAATTTTATGTATGTGTTAGTAGCAAATTTGAATGCATAAGGGGGAAATTTTAAAAATCTGTAAATCTGCAAAACGGCTAAAAAGAAATACCTTTAAAATAATATACGTTTTGTCAAAATCGGGATAAAAGGGTAGAACAAAACATCGGTCACAAGAAATCGCCTAGCCTATTAATATTATAGACTAGCAGATTCCAGCACTCGAAATTCGATTGCAAATTCTAGGAAATTTAATTTTTTCATTTAATAAAGACCCTAAGGTATGCTTCACAATTCAACTCATTTTAAATGAAGAAAACAAGCTCAACACATTAACATAAACACATTAACAAATTTAATAAACACACATTGTATAATTATATGTATCTGTTAGTAGCAACTTTAAACACGATCATAACTCCAAAAAATATTCCAGACGAAGAAAATATGTAAATCTGGGTAACAGCTAAAAAGAAATACCTTTCAAATGATAAATTTTTTGTCAAAATCGGGGCAAAACTGTGAAACTTACATCGGTCACAAGAAATCGCCTAGCCTATTAATATTATAGATTATAGATTTGGTTTGGGTATAATGACTTTGTGCTGCTGTTTCTAACTACCAAATATATTTGACTTAGACCAATCTTTATATACCAATCTTTATACTGATCGACTCAGAATCACTTTCTGAATCGATTTAGCGATGTCCGTCCGTCCGTCTGTCCATCTGTGTGTCCATGTAAACCTTTTAATCAAACCACAGGTCGCAAATATGAATATATTTCGATGAAATTTGGTACATAACTCTATTTTCTATCTCCCTAAGCTTCTTAGAAAAATTTTCATCAAGCATAATTTTTCTAATTTGCGGCCCAATACAAATGCGTAAAAAACAACAATAAGATCAAGTTAATAAAGGGTTTTTCAACAGGGACGCTACAAAAGTAGAAAGACAGGGACAGCAAATGCCGCCATATTTCTTACCGCTCTTTTGACATTTCTCTTCAGTAAGGTTTGCCATTTCACGACGGAAAGATATAGGAGTCAACAACGAGTCGAAATTATTAAAATTTACTACCGAAGTTCGGAGTCAGTGGCCTCAACTTTAAGAGCGATACGTCCAATTTATGGTCGTCATAATCGTCCTAGCAGATCAACAATTGAGCGTCTAGTGAAAAAATTTGAATCCACAGGCACAGTACAAAATGTTCCCGTGCCAGTGAGACAAAGAAATGCCCGCAGTGTCGAGAATATTGCTGCCGCTGAGGCTTCAGTTGAAGAAAGCCCAAATGTGTCTCCCCGTTCTCAAACGTTGGGCATCTCTGTGACGTCGTTGTGGCGAATTTTGCGAAAAGATCTTGGCCTACATCCTTCCAAGATCAAATTGACGCAAGAACTGAAGCCGCTTGACCATCAGAAGCATCGTATGTTCGTGAATTGGGCTGAGCAACAACTTGAAAATGATTCGGATTTTCATCGAAAAATCATCTTCAGCGATGAGGCTCATTTCTGGCTGAATGGCTTCGCCAATAAACAAAATATGCGTTATTGGTCAGACAGCAGTCCATACTTACTCCATGAGTCATCATTGCATCCCGAAAAAATTTCGGTTTGGTGCGGTTTTTGGGCCGGCGGCGTCATTGGGCCGTACTTCTTCTGTGATGATCAAGACCGGCACGTTACTGTGAATGGGAATCGCTACCGTTCGATGATAACCGAATATTTTTGGCCCCAACTGGATGATATGGACTTGGAGGACATGTGGTTCCAACAGGATGGCTCCACAAGCCACACAGCGAATGTCACAATCAATTTATTGGAAACCAAGTTTGGAGAACGTGTTATCTCACGAAATGGTCCAGTCGATTGGTCGCCTCGGTCGTGCGATTTGGTGCCGTTGGACTATTTCCTGTGGGGCTACGTCAATTCTATGGTCTATGCCAACAAGCCAGCGACGATTAATGAAATTGCAGCAGTATCGGCCGATTTATGCTTTAAAACCGTCGTAAATTGGGTTCAGCGTTTGGACTTATGCAAGCGTGCCCGTGGTGGTCATGCAAAAGAGATCGATTTTCTTATATAGCATCGAACGTACTTTCACAGGAATAAAGAATTTCATTGATATCCAAAACCGTTTTTGTTTTATTTAAAACAAATTTTTTAGCGCTCTTATTGAAAAACCCTTTATAACAGCATCTCAGAAAAAAATGTTAAGTACCTGCTTTAATTTTGCCTTCACTTATTTGTAGTAAAACAGATTTCAAATACAAACAAGTAAGCAAATTATAGTCGATCTAGACCGACTATACGATACTCTATACCATGCGTTCAGAGACCCTATCTCTTAGGCCCAACTAACTGGACATAGAAAATAAGCAAAAACCAAATTTGAGTGGGATTTTTATTATTTTTTTTGGCTGCAGATATGAAAAAGTTCATATCGGATGCTATATCTATATGGGGACTAGGTCCACAAATGGACCGATCCTGATCATGTTTGGTAAAGTCTCTTGTATTTTGCAAAAATATATACAAACAAAATCTGAGAAGAATCAGTGCAATATTTTTGTTTTTTAATAGATTTAAGTGAAGATCGGGAAGCTCTATATGGGGCCAAAGGGATCATTTTTGGACTACTCATTAATGGATATAATGAACGCATACAAACCCAATTTGAGTAAGATCTATATGACAATTTGGATCTTATGGCTATTTATGTCGATTTCATAGGGGTAATTTGTACGGGGGCTAGGTCTGAACATGGACCGATTCTCGCTAATTTCATCCCATGGCCGACAAAAGCTTATATACCAATTTTCATCAAAATATATTCATATTTGCGACCTGCAGTTTGATTACAAGGTTTACATGGACACACAGACGGACGGACGGACATTGTTAAATCAACTCAGAAAGTGATTCTGATTCAATCGGTATAATTAAAGATGGGTCTAGGTCAAATATTTTTGGTTGTCACAAACAGCAGCACAAAGTCATTATACCCAAACCACATAGTGGTATAGGGTATAAAAAAGCATCGCCTCCTACATCCAACCGCTTTACAAACTGTTTGATATAGCCTAACTTTAGATGCAGTGGCGGTAAAATGATTTTATTGGAATGCACAAGTAGAATATTCTGAACGTTTTTCTGGCCTATTTTAACAGATGTCATTGCAGGCTAGTTTTTACGCCTGTATTGGTTATCGCTGCGACTGACCCACTCGCAGAGATAGCAAGGAAACTTACTATTACATCCTTGCTCTCCAAACAACATTGTCAGAACTTTTAAATCTGCAACAATTTGCCATTGATATTATCTACACACAGAAAACGGAATTTGTTGCCGATCGAATTTTCGTAGTCCCATGTACTATCAAAATATTCTGTTGTAATTTCAGAATTATATAATACATATTACCGTGAAATGGTAAATACAATTGATATTATATATAAATTCCATTGTACGAATGGTGAAATTTAGTTGATACAATGGAACTAATAATTTTATTTTTTTAATTATTGACGGTTACAATCATTAATCGGAATTTTTGAATTGAATAAAAAACGAAAGATATTATTATTCTTTATTTGTTTTTTTATAAATTTTTAATTTTACATTAAACTACACAAAATATATCGGATAAGATAAGAAAATAAATAGTTATCCTTGGTTCATTATATAAAACTAAAACTAAAAGTCGGAGAAAGATGTTATATGTAACCTAATTCATGGTAACCTAATTCATGGTAATTTAAACTCCCAATTTCTCCTCAGCAGAATCAATATAAATACTTCACAGCGCACATCACGTATTTCCAGTTCCTGATTGTAAAGTATTTTCGCACAAATTATGCTAACTCTGATCCTTTTCGTCGAGTCTGTGTCGAATTTAACCAACTTTATTATATCATTGACTTTCAAAAAGTTTAGATTTGATCAAAAGGGATATAATACTTTATCTAAAAAATATGTAATAAATTTTTAGTTTTGCAGTAGCCAATTTTAAATTAATGTTGTGTTAAATTTAATTTTATATTTCTTTACAAATGTTTTTAATGTTAAATAGTCTGTAAGGATTTTTTTTCTATAAGCTAACAAATAAACAAATAGAAAAAATTATAAAATGGATTCTCACCAATTCAAAATCTTACTCGAATCATCATACTCGCATATGTAAAGGATGTCCCTAAAAGAATAAAAGAATAAATATTACTATTAGTAATAAAAAATAATAATATTATTATAAAACAAGTAAGAAAATTATAGTCGGTCTAGACCGACTATACGATACCCTATACAATGCGTTCATTGTATTCAATTAGTTGGGCCTATCTCATAGGCCCAACTAATTGAATATAGAAAATAAGCATAAACCAAATTTGAGTGGCATATTTATTAATTTTGTTGGCTGCAGATATGAAAAAGTTCATATCGGATGCTATGTCCATATGGGGACTTGGTCCAAAAATGGACCGATCCTGACCATGATTGGCAAAGTTTCTTGTATTTTGAAAAAATATATACAAACAAAATTTGAGATGAATCAGTGAAATATTTTTGTTAGATAGATTTAAATGATAGATTTAAGTGAAGATCGGGAAGCAGCTCTATATGGGGCCTATGACTAAGAGTTGTCCCATAGGGATCGTTTTTGGACTACTCATTAATGGATGTAATAAACACATACAAACCCAATTTGACTAGGATCTATACGACAATTTTGATCATATGGCAATTTATGTCGATTTCATAGGGGCCATTTGTATGGGGGCTAGGTCTGAACATGGATCGATTCTCACCAATTTCAAGAGCATTCATCCCATGGCCGAAATTTCATCAGAATATATTCATATTTGCGACCTGTAGTTTGATTATAAGGTTTACATGGACCCACAGACGGACGGACGGACGGACATTGTTAAATCGACTCAAAAAGTGAATCTGATTCGATCGGTATAATAAAAGTTGGGTCTAGGACAAATATTTTTGGTAGTTACAAACAGCAGCACAAAGTCATTATACCCAAACCACATAGTGGTATAGGTTATAATAAGGGCAAGGGAAGTCACTGCTACCTACATAAATATCTAGATATGATATGTGATGTGTGAATATAATATGGGGCTAAGTAAAAATGGTCTTAAATAACGACATCTATATATTCAAGAGACATTTACTGATTTATATATTACTTATTACATCCACTTTTTTTACACAATAATGCAGCATATGGATATTATGGCTGAAAAAGATCCTAAATTGGTTATTTTTCTACCTAAGTCGAATCATCTCAATTTGAACGCATAGGAGGTTCGTAATAGTGTCATTTATACCGAACTCATTTACAAATTTAAACATATCTTCGTATGTACCATTATTTATTTTTGCTACCTTTAGTTTTATTACAGGTAATGGAAAACTGATTCTGTCTCATCGGTCCACAATATAAAAGCTGTGTCTACACACAGAAAAAAGATTGGTTGGAATTCGGTTACGACTAGAAAAATTTATTAAGGTAATAAGAATTTTTATTACAATTCTTCAATATTTAATAATACAATATATTTACTTTAATAACTACTGTATAAACACAATTCTTCTGAAATAAAAGTATCTGCAACAACAAAAATAGTTCCATTTACTAATAAAATTCTTTATAAAAAATATTCAACTAATTTAATTGAGGCAACCTTATAAATCCAAGAATTACATACTTCAATCCAAAATATTGGCAACTGCAATCTCTTATTCGGTTATAACAATATATTTTAAACGAAAAATGTTTTAACAGATATTGTAACAAATTATTGGTTTCATTCCTACAAATTAAATTTTTATTAAGAATTATTTTTCGGTTATAACAAAAGAAACCAAAACTATTAAACTATTTTGGTATTTCTAACCAACAGAAATTTGCATGAATCAAATTCTGTTGTTAATATCGAATAAATATAAAAATATGTTTAGTCATACTAAATTTTCGAATTAAATTGTCATTTTTTAAAACAAAATGTAAAAAACAACATTTAAATTTTCAAATCAGTATCACAACGTTTACAAAAACTTCAATGTAATTTATGTATACAAAAAAATGGATCATAGAAGTATGTAAATTAAATACGAAACCTGAACGTGTATTTAAGCGCGTCTGGGAAGAAGCTTTTGTGTGACATTTATGCTTCTGGTTTAGAAAAACAATCTGCCATTCATCTGCGCGCTACCAATAGTCGTGTCAAAGATAGAGAGATATGGTCTGAACTCTGTGGAATACCTGTAAAAGTTATTTATTATCATATTACAATAAATCAATACGTCCAGGATTTGATTTCAGCAACAACTCCTGACTTGTCAACGCAAATATGGTAGTTCGTTTCCACGCCTGTGTTGACGGAAAAAATATTTCTAAGGACGCACGTAACCAGGAAGTTGGTCGTCACGATGTGGTCATCTTATCAGACCTTATTTAGAAATGGCTAACCGAATGTCTATACACACGAACAATATGAAATGTTTCGTGTTGGATGAGGTCGATCAAATGTTTTGTGATTTCACCAAAGACCAAAAATATATCGCGATGTATTGGAACACAATGTGTTTCATCCAATCAATTCTTTTCTGTAACAGAATGTCGATCAATTGACTCAGAAGCAAGTTACATATATGTGATCATAATTTCTGTTTATTGCATTTATTTTACTTTGTGGTCAAGTTGAGTTTCTTAAAAAAAAATTTTTCCCAATTAATACCAACTTATTATTTCAGGAAATAAGTGGAACAGAAAAATATTTTTCTCAAAATTGTAAAATTTATAAAGTATGTATGGACTACGTAAAGATTAATGATTACTATTTTATTGCATGCTATTTTCTTATATCGCTTAAATAAAAATAAATTATTAATAAAAATTATTAATGAAAGTTATTATTAAAAAAGTGTTATAAATATTTTATATCAGCAAAAACATAGATAAATGGTAAATAAAATTAATAAATCCATTCATTGTACCAACTATATACCACAGTTCTAACAATCGAATTTATATTTATATACAATTGCCCTTACCATTCTACGATTATATAGATTATATAATTCAGTTATCACAAAAGAATATTGTGATAGTACATGGGACTACAAAAATTCGGTTGGCAACAAATTTGGTTGCGACAACGAATCCGTTTTCTGTGTGTAGGTCAAATATATTTCTTAGCACAAACATCAGCACAAACCCATTACTTACCCAATCTTACAATAACGTCCTCGTTCAATTGATCGACTTTGCCTTCGTTACCTTCTAACCGGAAAACGAAACAGTGGTAAGCATCTTGAACACATGTTAGATTTGGTTAGGTCCTTGGAACAGTTTATGTGCCTCGTCTACTGCAAAAAAAAAATATTTTATGTGTGCGTATAACATTGCACTAAATCATACCAGATTAAAAATGCTGTGCTGATCACATCGTGATAATAAAGTTTCAGGTTATGTATATCCTCACAAACATTTGTACCGTGTTGCTAAACACGAGTTGCTGCCGAAATAAATGACTTACAATAGCGAAGGGATATTTGAAAATAAAATACCTTTACATCTACCCAACTGCGTTCTGGGCATCTCTACATATTTGCCTTTAACGCACGGAATTATAGTGTGCTCCTGAATGGCAGATTGATATTCTACGTTACTGAAATTTATCCTGGTGATGGGTTCAATTCTTTACGGACTCTTTCTCAGTCACCTCATCGTTTTACACTTTGTAATGTTAATGATATGTTTGAAATAATCTAAAATTTGAAAGATAATAAAAGTCCAGGCTTTGATGGTATTTCGCCTAAATTTGTAAAAGAATGTAGAGATATTATAATCCCGATATTAAAAGATATTTTTAATAAAATCGTTAACAATTCAGTGTACCCTGACATCTTAAAAGTGTACAAAATAGTTCCAATTCCGAAAGAAGTTAATGCAACAAATATAGATAAATATAGACCTATTGCTGTTCTTTCTACAATTGATAAAATTTTTGAGAAGATTCTTTATGATAAACTTATATTTTATATGGAGGAAAATACATTTTTATACAATTATCAATTTGAATTTCGAAGGGGTTGTAGTACTATAGATGCTATGTTGAATGTAGTGCAGTTCATTTGTAGTGGGCTTGATGGAGGTTCTAGTGGAGGTGCTGGAATATTTGTTGATTTTACTAAAGGTTTTGATTAGTAGATCATGAAATAATGTTACAGAAATTAATGAAATATGGTGTTCAGGGACGAGAAATAGAAAACAATATGTTAATATAAACAACACGGACAGTTTTCTTGGTTCTGTTAATTATGGTGTATCGCAGGGTAGTGGATTGGGCCGTCTTTTGTTTTCTATATATTTAAATGATTTAAAAAATCTAAATTTAGGTGGGCAACTTTTTATGTTTGCAGACGATGTGTGCTTGGTTTACCCCTACAAGTACGATTTATCACTTAAAACAAAAATTGAGAGAGATGCTGCTTTGATATTTGAATTTGCGCGATTAAACCGATTAGTTCTTAACCCTGATAAAACCAAATTAATACGCTTTAGACCACATGCTTTAAGTATAAATAGTGATTTCAACGTGTTTATTAATGGAAAAGCTGTTTATGAAACCCATTCCGTTAAGTATTTGGGAATCACATTGCAAAGTAACTTGTCATGGGATTTACATATAACCAATTTGAAAAGGAAAATAGCTCCAGCAATTGGAATGTTATATAAATTAAAAAATAAACTGGATGTTAAATCAAAGATGATGATATTTCAATATTTGATTCAATCGCATTTGAATTACTTAGCAATTATATATGCCAACAATACATTTCACTGAAATAGCTTCAATGCATGCAAAACAAAGCATTAAAAATTATTTACAAACTACCAATACTGTATTCAACTGTCACATTGTACAAAGATATAAGCAAAACAATTTTACCAATTTATGGATTGCATGAGTATCAGGTGTTAATGTTTGTTTTTAAATGCATTAATCATATTGGTCACCAAAGCATAACATTTCCTCAAGAGCAATTTAGTTTTAACACACGAAACAGAAAAAATTTAAGAATTCCTCGATGTATGTAGACTAGAAACTACCAAGCAACGCATTGATTACGTGGGTGCTGTAAAATTCAATAATTTACATGCAGATTTGAAATCAATTAATCGAATTTCACTATTTAAATCGTCTTTTAAACAACACTTATTTAACAACTTTAAAACGCTTTTGTAATTTTTTTTTGTAAAACAGTTTTTATACTTATTGTTTGTAAATTAATAATCTAATCTTTTATTTGTACTTTTGACAATGAATTAATTTGCTAACTTGTCTCAATAATGCCTTACGGCGCTGAGGCCGAAATTTAAATGTATTTTAAATATTTTGTACAAATAAAATTTTTTCTGTAGAAAAGTTTTTTCTATAGAAAACAAAAAAAAAAAAAAAACCATAAATTCAAAGCAAACAAGTAAGAAAATTATAGTCGGTCTAGACCGACTATACGATACCCTATACCATGCGTTTAGAAACTCTATCTCTTAGGCCCAACTAACTGGACATAGAAAATAAGCAAAAACCAAATTTGAGTGGGATTTTTATTAATTTTTTTGGCTGCAGATATGAAAAAGTTCATATCGGATGATATATCTATATGGGGACTAGGTCCAAAAATGGACCAATCCTGATCATGTTTGGTAAAGTCTCTTTTATTTTGCAAAAATATATACAAACAAAATTTGAGAAGAATCAGTGCAATATTTTTGTTTTTAATAGATTTAAGTGAAGATCGGGAAGCAGCTCTATATGGGGCCAAAGGGATCATTTTTGGACTACTCATTAATGGATGTAACGAACGCATACAAACCCAATTTGAGTAAGATCTATATGACAATTTGGATCTTATGGCAATTTATGTCGATTTCATAGGGGTAATTTGTATGGGGGCTAGGTCTGAACATGGACCGATTCTCACCAATTTCAACAGCGTTCATCCCATGGCCGATTAAAGCTTATATACCAAATTTTATCAAAATATATTCATATTTGCGGCCTGCAGTTTGATTACAAGGTTTACATGGACACACAGACGGACGGACGGACATTGTTAAATCAGCTCAGAAAGTGATTCTGATTCGATCGGTATAATTAAAGATGGGTCTAGGTCAAATATTTTTGGTTGTTACAAACAGCAGCACAAAGACATTATACCCAAACCACATAATGGTATAGGGTATAAAAACCAAGGTTCAGAAAATACACACATGAAACACACAATGTTCTGTTCAAAAGCAGCCAACACATATCTTTATTTTCATATCAATTATGTGCGTTTCTAAATTTTCTACGGTGCCCAACACAACCATGACTGTGTTCGTTTTAATATTTCGTTATTTACACGAACATTTTTGTATCACATACTTTTTGTTTCAATCACACATAAAGCACACATTTCTGAGTGTTGCTTTATTTGATGTTCATGTTCTGGTACGTGTACTGAAAAAAAACACAGAACATGTACAATAAACAGGTTCGAGTTCAGTTATATTTTAAGTCGTGTTGTGGCTCGTGTAGTAAGAAAAAACAGAACATGTACAATAAACAGGTTCGACTTCAGTTATATTTTAAGTCGTGTTTAAGTCGTGTTTAAAATATAACTGAAATCGAACCTGTTTATTGTACATGTTCTGTTTTTTCTTACTACACGAGCCACAACACGACTTAAAATATAACTGAACTCGAACCTGTTTATTGTACATGTTCTGTGTTTTTTTCAGTACACGTACCAGAACATGAACTTCAAATAAAGCAACACTCAAAAATGTGTGCTTTATGTGTGATTGAAACAAAAAGTACGTGATAGAAAAATGTTCGTGTAAATAACGAAATTTTAAAACGAACACAGTCATGGTTGTGTTGGGCACCGAAGAAAATTTAAAAACAAACATAACACAAGGGAACAATGGTTCTGTTGATTAAGAACTGAATATTGTTTTTAAGGTTATTTGGGACGCTGAATCCAAATCTGCCCTTGGTTTTTTTCTATCAGCTCGACTTTTCGAGATATACCGTTATGTTCAAAATTAAGGCACTTCCGCTACATATATTGGAATAACTTGAAAACGGTTCACCATATTAAATTAAAAAAAAAATCCGAAACTCGCAAACAATATTCTCTTAAAGCCGTGCTTACTTTGTTTTTAAATTTTCCAAGTAGTTTTAGAAATTCCAAAAAAATAAAAATGGGACAAAAATCACAGTTTTGGTCTACAAGCAGTTAGTTAGATATATTTCGAATAAAATGAGCTTTATTTCATTGCAATCGGTGCACAACTTTTGATTTTGTTCACGATTTACTGAATTGATATAAATCGCGATTTCCATACAAAAATAACATTTTCTAATGTGTAAGTGTTTGTATGTAATAAGTTAGTTTTTTATGATTCTAAGAATTAAAAAAATTAAGTAATAAAAAAAGATTATTTCATTTTTATGGTTGCGGTAGCAAACTCATAACGCCTATAAATTTTATTGTCCCTTTATGACACCTAGTCAGTTCACAGTCAATTAAAGAGAAAAAAGAAAAGTCCACTTGTTTTTATTGATGTGTGGTTTACCGTTGGTAACGGATGATTTTTTAAAGGAATTCCCCTGAACACATGTGTTCATTCATAAGTGACTGTCAATAAAATTGTGGATATAATTTTTTTGGTACTTCAGTAAAAAACTACTAAGTATTTATATGGGTTCATTCAACCAATTTTTCTCATTCAACAAGTGTTTACGAAAGCGAAAAGTATAACGACAAAAAATATAAATCATTTTACATTGAACATTTAATCAGTCAACACAAAAAAGTTCAATTTTGTTCCCGTGTGTTATTTATTGAAAATTGTGTTACTTTGATATATACTTCAAAATTGTGCAATGGCTACGTCAAGAAACACCTGTAAAATCAATCCCAACTATTTTTGTAACATATGTGGCGAATACACGTTTATAAAAAATAGAAAAAGTGTGTCAGATTTTATTAAAAAAATTTATTTTGACTACTTCGGATTTACCATGGAAACCCGTGACAAGTACTGGATTCCTAATACTGTATGTAAAAACTGTGTAGAGTATTTAAGGTTATGGGCAAACAAGCAACGGACCCACTTCAAGTATAAAACACCAATGATCTGGCGGGAACCTTCGAATCATTATGATGATTGTTATTTTTGCGCTGTCAACATAACAGGCATTAATAAAACAAACCGGTCTAAATGGATTTATCCTAACGTGTTGTCTATTACCCAACCAGTCCTGTACTCTAGTGAGGATTCAGAACCACAACCATCTACATCTACACACAATTTCCACGACTTACGACAAAATGTTCCTTCACCAATTTCTGAATTTGGATCAGATGACTTGCATTTAGATATTTCTTCTGAACGCGAGCAATTTAATCAGGAGGAGCTTAGTGATTTAGTGAGAGACCTTGGACTTTCTAAAAAAGCATGTGAAATTCTTGCTTCTCGATTAAAGCAAAAAAATCTGTTAACCCAAGGAACAACAATTTCATACTACCGTAACAGAGAAAAAAACTTACTTCCATTCTTTTCCGAAGACGATGAATTTGTTTATTGTTCAGATGTTCCTGGTTTAGTAACAGCGATGGGATTAGAGGAGTATGATCCAAATGACTGGCGACTATTTATAGATTCTTCTAAACGCAGCCTAAAATGTGTACTTCGGCATAACGGTAATAAATTGGGTTCGTTGCCCATTGCACATTCAACTAAAGCTAAAGAAGAATATTCTACAATTGCCTCAGTTATAAATAAAATAAAGTACAACGAACACCGCTGGCTAATTTGTGTGGATCTAAAAATGGTGAATTTTCTTCTAGGCCAACAAGGTGGCTACACAAAATATCCGTGTTTCATTTGTTTATGGGATAGCAGAGCCAGATCTGAACACTGGAGTAAGAAAGACTGGCCTTCGAGGGAAGCTATGGTTCCAGGAAACCACAATATAGTTAATCAACCACTTGTGCCCAGGGATCGCATAATACTGCCACCTCTCCATATCAAGCTAGGACTTATGAAACAATTTGTCAAAGCTCTCAACAAGGACGGTGATTGTTTTAGATATATCAGTAAAAAGTTCAACAATTTGAGTTCGGAGAAACTGAAAGCTGGCATTTTTGATGGCCCTCAAATCAAAAAATTAATCAATGATGAAAATTTTAGTAATTCCATGACAGATATTGAAAGAAATGCTTGGAATGAATTTGTTTGGATAGTGCGCAATTTCCTGGGAAACAAAAAGGGTGAGCACTATTCGGACCACGTGGATAACATGTTGTCACATTTCAAGCAGCTTGGTTGTAATATGAGCATTAAGGTGCACTACCTACACAGTCATTTGGATTGTTTCCCTGAAAATCTTGGAGACTTCAGTGAAGAACAAGGTGAACGTTTCCATCAAGATATCCGCACTATAGAGGAGCGGAACCAGGGTCACTGGGATAAGCATATGATGGCGGACTATTGCTGGAGCATTAAAACAAATCCCTCTAAACAAGGTTATTTAAGAAAATCTTATAAAAGAAAATTTTTCGATGAGTTGTAATTACATTGTAATATTTGTGTATTAAAATTTTTTATTTTTCTTTAAAATTCTCTTTTTGTGTTAAATTAAAAAGTATAGCTGACCATAAAAATGAAATAATCTTTTTTTATTACTTAATTTTTTTAATTCTTAGAATCATAAAAAACTAACTTATTACATACAAACACTTACACATTAGAAAATGTTATTTTTGTATGGAAATCGCGATTTATATCAATTCAGTAAATCGTGAACAAAATCAAAAGTTGTGCACCAATTGCAATGAAATAAAGCTCATTTTATTCGAAATATATTTAGCTAACTGCTTGTAGACCAAAACTGTGATTTTGTCCCATTTTTATTTTTTAGGAAATTTTAAAGAACAAAAAAAATGTTTTTTTTTTTTAAATTTTAATTTTTTTTTCAAAACTTGAACGATATCTCTAAAACTACTTGGAAAATTTAAAAACAAAGTAAGCACGGCTTTAAGAGAATATTGTTTGCGAGTTTCGGATTTTTTTTTTAATTTAATATGGTGAACCGTTTTCAAGTTATTCCAATATATGAAGCGGAAGTGCCTTAATTTTGAACATAACGGTATATCTCGAAAAGTCGAGCTGATAGAAAAAAACCAAGTGCAGATTTGAAATCAGCGACCTCAAATTAGTAAAAATTTGCTATAAATTTCAAATCAACACAAAAAAGTTCAATTTTGTTCCCTTGTGTAATTGATATGAAAATAAAAATATGTGTGTGTTGGTCTAAGTTATGTTTGTTTACATATATGTACGAGCTTTTTATTCAGTGTGTGTTTTTTTCTGAACTCTGATAAAAACATAAGCCATGGGAACTGGACAAATAAAGCGTATTTCTTGCACACCCTTCTATCATCCATATTTGTAAATAATTTGGCACTTTTTACACTCTATGATTTTCAATTATAAAATTATAACAATATACATTTACATACAGTCATAGTCATATATATTTACACAAACTAAAAGTGTAAGTATGCTTCGAAATAAAACAAAATTTTGCCACTTTATGAATAAATTTGCAATAAAAAAACTTCTCTATCGCTATTCTTAAAGTGTATAGATTAGGTAAGTTAAAAAGAATGCATTAACGCAATTGATGGTTGTTAATTTAAATCAAAAAAGAAGTCCATACCTTAGCTTTCAAAATTATTTACACAATTTTATTTTCTTTCAAAAATATTTACACATTCCTAAAAATGGTTGAAAACATTCCAATCTTTGCAAATAACGTCAGTTGTGTTGCTAGTTATGAAACTTCTATTTCTTAGTTGTAAATATCAATACAAAAAGCTACAAAAAAAACTGATGAAATGGTGAAAATAAAGGAAATTCCTGTCGAAGCTCGAGTTGAGATTGTGACGAAATTTCAAATGGGTGTATCGGCATTAGAATTGGAAAAAGAGTATGGAGTATGCCGAAAAACAGTGTACAATTTAGTAAAAAAGAAAGAAAAGTACGGAAGCCTTAAAAATAGGGTCAGAACTGGTAGAAAATATGTGACAAACAATATGTTAAAATATTCGCAGAAAATCCAGTAGCAAGTCCGCTTAAAGTTGCAGCAGAGACAGAAAGCATCATGGGAAACATGTAAGTGAATCCACAGTTCGGAGAAGGTTAAACAAGTATGACATAAAGACCTACGTCGTGAGAAAAATAATAGATATATCCCAAAAAAATAAAATCAAACGTCTACAGTTTGCACTGGAGTTTTGGCACAATGTATTATGGACGGATGAGTCCTCTTTTCAATTTGAAGGGTCATTTGGAAAAACTTATATGCATCTTAGTAAAGAATCGAAGCATAAAGCAGTACAACCTCTAAACCGTTTTGGTGGAGGCTCAGTAATGTTTTGGGGATGTGTCTCATACAATGGGTTTGGAGATCTTATACCAATAAAAGACACTCTTAACCAGTCAGGTTACCTTAATATTTGGATTCTACAATTGGATTCTACAGCATGATAATGCTCCATGTCACAAAGCATGGTTACCAACAACGTTTTTAAATAAAGTTGGACAAGCGGTTCTTCCATGGCCACCCCAGAGTCCAGATCTTAACATAATAGAGAATGTATGGGCATTCTTAAAAAGGCAGAGAACTTTACAAAAAGATAGAAAGAGAGAGGAAACAATTGAAGAAATAAAAAAGATGTGGAATGACCTATAAATCGAGTTTTTACGAAATTTAATTGCATCTATTCCCGCAAGACTACAATCTGTGATAGACGCTGAGGGAAATGTATCCGGCTACTGATCAAAAACTTCTTATTTTGTTGTTCTATATTAGTTTTAATGATGTGTAAATATTTTTGAAAGAAAATAAAATTGTGTAAATAATTTTGAAAGCTAAGGTATGGACTTCTTTTTTGATTTAAATTAACAACCATCAATTGCGTCAATGCATTTTTTTAACTAACATAATCTATATACTTTAAGAATAGCGATGGCAAAATTTTGTTTTATTTCGAAACATACTTACACTTTTAGTATGTGTAAATATATATGACTATGACTGTATGTATTTATTATTTCTTTTTTAATATTTTATTTTATTTGGCATATGACAAATTAAATCAACAATTCGGTCTAGCTAATCATATTCATATCTTCTTTTTGGTATTTAAAACAGAAATTGATTCATAGAATTTCCTTTCGGTTAGAAATACCAAAAGAGGTTAAAAACTTGTGTTTCTTATGTTACAACCGATAAACAGTTCTTAAAATAAATTTTGTATGTAATACTTTTATCAATTATTTGTGACAATATCTGTTAAACCCTTTTCAGTTTGAAAAATGTTGTTATAATAAAATTAGTAGTTGCAGTCGCCAATATTTTGGATTGAGGCATGATATTTTTGATTCTATTAAGTTGCATCAATTATTACTTTAACAAATTTTTCTAGTTGCAACCGAATTCTAATCAATCTTTTTTCTGTGTGTTTAATTTATTAAATAAAGTATTTTTTCCATAGTCTTTTTATTGTGCAATAACACAGCCTTAAAACCTTCAAAATATGTTAGTTGTAAAAAAAGTTGTATATTAAAAAAATCACTAATACCTACTTCTACATGATCCATCAAAAAACAACCTCCAATCATTCGCTTCACGTCAATGATTAAGGAAACAAAACAACTCTTTTTTATTTCAACAATATACAAGGTCATCTCTACCATCACTGGCCATAAAAATTTCCTCAATATACGATTGGGGATTATCTCTTGGAAATGTAACTCTAAGTCCTCTGTGTGATATTCCATTGTTTTAGAGATTTTTTTTTAAATAAAGACAGATTGACAATAAAGAAGGGTATAATTAATTCTGCATTACCGAATAGAATAACTTCACTTATTAAGTAAATACCAAAAAGTAACTGTAACATTTTAACAAACAAAACATTTCGCATAATTAAGTTGATCAATTTGTTTGTTTAGTTAATTGTGTTTTTTTTTATTCATATTTTTGGCGCTGCACAGTGGGTTGAATGATAGTCAAAATGGGGATTAATTCAGGAAACACGTATTTAAAAAAAAAGTAAGAAAATTGTAGTCGGTCTAGACCGACTATACGATACCCTATACCATTGCTTAGGGACCCTATCTCTTCGGTCCAACTAATTTGATATAGAAAATAAGCATAAGTCAAATTTAAGTGGCATTATTATTAATTTTTTTTGGCTGCAGATATGAAAAAGTTCATATCGGGTGCTAGGTCGAAAAAAGGCCCGATCCCGACCATATTGATAAAGTCACTTATATATTGAAAAATTCTATACAAACCACATTTGAGAAAAATCTGTGCAATATTTTTGTTTTTTGATAGATTTAAGTGAAGCTCGCGAAGCAGCTCTATATGGAGACTATGACTAAGAATTGTCCTATAGGTATTATTTTTGGACCACTGCGTAATGGGTATAATACACATATACAAACCCAATTGGACTGAGATCTATATGATAATTTGGATCTTATGGCAATTTATGTCGATTTCATAGGGGTCATTTATAAGTGGACTAATTCTGAATATGGGTCGAATTTCACCAATTTCAATGGGATTCTTTCTATAACCGATAAAAGCTTACATACCAAATTTGATCAAAATATATTCATATTTGCAACCTGTAGTTAGATTACATGGTTTAGATGAACAGACGGACGGACGGACGGAAAGACGGACGTACGGACGGACGTCGCTAAATCGACTCAGAAAGTCATTCTGAGTCGATCGGTATAATAAAAGATGGGTCTGAGTCAAATATTTTTGGTTGTTACAAACAGCAGCACAAAGTCAATTTACCGAAACCACATAGTGGTGTAGGGTATAAAAATGGATTTCCCGACCAAAAAACCCCGGCATACACATTTTCAATAATATTTTTACATTTGAAATGGAATAAATGGGTCGATTTTTAAGTATTATGGAATATATCATGAAAATACTTTCATCAAAATTTTGGCAGGCTCGAAAATAATTTTAGAGGTATGGTTCCTTGGGCAAATATACTTGTTATGGCCATAGCACCAAAATCGGGATGAGCCCATGGAGTAAAAATAATTGACCCCCCTAAGATATATATACAACTATTGATATGTTAAGAAGAAGCAAAAAGGTACAATTTTTACCCTTTTTGACCATTTTTCACCCTAAATAGCCGAATTTCGAAAAAAAAAATCAATCCGGAGCCAATGTTTGTTTTTTGGATGAAATCTACACACCAAATTCCATATTCATAGTTTCCTTTGGTTTATATTTTCCCCTTTTTGGTTGTTTTTAACCTCCTTATTGCACAAATTTATAAAAATTCCTTCTTATTGGATCTTTACGCCGACAGGGGAACCTGCAGTCCAGATTTGAAGTTTCTGGGTGTTTCTCTTTTATATATACATTTGCTATAAAGGAGAAAACAACAGCTAATAAAGTTCCTTGGGCTGTCGAAATTTTATAACGTGTTTATATTTATTGTCTATGGAAAAGTGCACACATAAACGCGATTACAAAACAAGGAAAAAATTCGTCCTCGGTGAAATAAATTATAGATTAGAATTTTTGACAAAAAAAAAAAAACTACATATCGCGCAAAAACTAAATTTGTTGTTATAATTTAGTAAAATTTTAGGAAAGCTGCCACATAATTGTTCATGATACATACATATGTTTGGAGACTCCTCTTCAAAAGTGGACCTTTTTATACCCTATACCACTATGTGGTTTGGGTATAATGACTTTGTGCTGCTGTTTGTAACTACAAAAAATATTTGACCTAGACCCATCTTTTATTATACCGATCGAATAAGAATCACTATCTGATTCAATTGAACGATGTCCGTCCGTCCGTCTGTGTGCCCATGTAAACCTTGTAATCAAACTGCAGGTCGCAAATATGAACATATTTCGACGAAATTTGGTATATAAGCTGCTATCGGCTATAGGATGAACGCAATTGAAATTGGTGAGAAGCGGTTCAAGTTCAGACCCAGCCCCCATACAAGTGACCCCTATGAAATCGACATAAATTGCCATAAGATCCAAATTGTCATATAGATCTTACTCAAATTGGGTTTGTATGCGTTTATTACATCCACTAATGAGTAATCCAAAAATGGTCCCTATGGGACAACTCTTACTCATAGGCCCCATATAGTGCTGCTTCCCGAACTTCACTTAAATCTATTAAAAAACAAAAATATTGCACTGATTCTTCTCAAATTTTGTTTGTATATATTTTTGCAAAATACAAGAGACTTTACCAAACATGGTCAGGATCGGTCCAGTTTTGGGCCTAGTCCCCTTATAGATATAGCATCCGATATGAACTTTTTCATATCGGCAGCCAAAAAAATTAATAAAAATCCCACTCAAATTTGGTTTATGCTCATTTTCTATGTCCAGTTAGTTTGGCCTAAGAGATAGGGTCTCTTAACGCATGCTATAGGGTATCGTATAGTTGGTCTAGACCAACTATAATTTTCTTACTTGTTTTAGAAAGTATTCAGCTTATTAACGGTTATCGCAACATACGAAATATTTCAGGAATATTCTTACAAAATGCCAATATTTATTTCCAGAGGGCCGCAAAAAAAATTTTTTTTTCCTCAAACGACCCACTTTAATACACAAATATGTTCTTATGTATGCTTTAGAGAACATTTGAAACACAAAATGAGATTTTTATTATACCAGGAATCCATCTTACCTTGCGATTATATCTTAAGTGTAAATTTAGGCACCAAACAGTTTTTAGAAAATACACTACTACACTTTACAAATTAAATTTAATATTTCTAAATTAATATACCAAGAGATACCAGTGAAAGTACAATTTCCCTCTTTGAACAGTTTTACCACCTTAACGGACTAGATAATAAAAAAAATATCCTTTATCAGTTTGGCGGAGTCTACATATCAAATTTCGTATTTTTAGATTTATGTATAATAATTGTTTTGCTTTGAGCTTCATAAATTCTCACTTGGAGCTGATGTTTTATATTCCTGAATTCATTTTTAAGGAGATACAAAATGTAACTTTTTCCCTTGTTGGACACTTTTAGCTCAATTAACATTAATATTTCAAAATATTCTTTTGGTGAATCTTTCAATTAAAATTTCACGTTTTGAAAAAATTTCACTTAATGGTGAGTGTATTATAGAGAATAGCTGGAAATAGAGAACATTTTTGTTTTAGAATTATTTTCTTACTAAGTAATGGTTTAAAAATCCAAATTTCCCGCGAGCTCATTATTTTCTTACTTGTTTTAAGCAAAAATTTTATAATTTAAATAGTAAAATTGTTAAGAGCAACAAATCAAATCTAATTCGCTTATTTAGCTTTTCCTAACAATCAGATACGGTGAAGAGTGCAAAAAGAAAATAACAGAAAAATCACAATGTCTTCATGAATTAATAATTGAAAATAATTATCATAAACATATAAGTACACAAAACAATGTTTGCTAAATTTGTTCATGTAAATCAGTTTTTAAAGTCTTCTGAATCTGTTTGTAAATAGAAATATATTCCTGAGAAAACTACTAGAGATTAATGTTGAAACATTTATAAGAATACGATACGACGAAGCGAAGCGAAACAAAACGTATTGTATGTTCAGTAGAATTTCCAAAAAACATTTCAAGCGTAGAAATTGGAAATTGAAAAGTTTTGCTATAAGCCCCAAAAATTTTCCATGTAATAAGAATCACAAAACAGAGACGTAGACAGAAGAATATTATAAAGATTGACAATATTTTATGGAAATATTGTAAAAGATGTTTGGAATAGTTATCTAAAATTTTGTGTATATTTTTAACAAAGTGTCTAAAAATTCTTAGAATATAAAATAACGATAAGGAATCTCATGACGACAACAAATAAAGCGCAGTTGTTAGTTGCACACTTCACATTTAAGGTGTAAAAAATGTTCAAGAAACAGTCTTCAAATTTGGACATCATATAAAAGGGTTTTGCAAGGCCTACCCTACACGATGCTTAAATGCTTGTATTGTTTAAGAAAATTCATGCTTTCGTTCAAATATTTAGGAAAAAGCCAGTTTGTGGTCAGGGGTATAATGGGTTTTTACTGATATTTGTAACTACCAAAAATATTTTGCATCCCTCTTATTATACCGACCGACTGAGTCGATTTAGTGATGTCCGTCCGTCTGTCCGTCCGTCCCTATGCATATGTATATAAGCCTTGTAAATAAACTACAGGTCGCAAATAGGAATAAATTTTTAATTTAATATATCGACAAAGAACAAACGCTGCTTAAATTGGGGAAAACCGCTGCTTAACCATAAATTGTAAATTGTCGTAGAATCCAAATTACGTAGTGCAACACATAAAATACTAACCCCTGTTCGTATGTGGCTTTCGAAGTACTTATTGAAGCTAACAAAATCCTCTTTGGATTAGGCTAGTTTAGCTGCTATTCGGATTTTATGGTCGCATGTATATTTTGGCTAAACTAAATGAAAAATTGTTTTCCCGTCTACGTCATTGTAGCTCCAGACCAGGAAAAAAAAATATAAAAATATATAAATCAAACTAACCCCAAAACAATGGATCAAGTATCAAAAAATTGCTATAAGGTCGAAAATTTTTTCTTTTTTTCTATCTTTTGTCATCCTTTTATATTATAACTAGATGTAACCCGGTGTGCTTTGCATGGGGTGTGCCACGCCCATTGGTGTGAACACGCCAATTTTTTGTCGACTACTCATACTAAGATCTGATGGGGTCGTGCAAAGTGTCAAAGCTTCCTTTTTTAGTACACCAGTTATATGATGTCATATATTTACTTTGCACGGGCTGTGCAACGCCCACTGCCACTATCACGCCCATTTTTTGTCTAACTGATCACATGAATATCTTATAGGCTCACACAAAGTCACAAGACTCTCACTATTACAGTATTCCAGATATATTCCATTTTATATTTACTTTGTATGGTAGGTGCCACGCCTATTGGTCCGATACTGCCCAGTTTTTCCGACTACTCACATTAATAATAGGTGACATCAGACAAATTTGAAAAGCTCTCTCTATTACAGTACTCGAGATATATAATATTGAATTATTACTTGTATGGGAGATACCACGCCCACTTATCCGATCCCGCCCATTTGCGGCGTAGCTACGAATATTAACAATAGGTGACCTCACACAAATTTGCAGAGCTCTCCCTATCGTAGTAGTCAATATATGTATATGATATTAAAAATTTACTTTGTATGGGAGGTGCCACGCCCACTAAAAATATTTCAAAAATTATAGCCTATAACACTTCCCATATCCGCGGTAAAACTCTGTGAAAATTTCAGGAAGATCAGATGAGTAGTTACGGAGATTACCTCCTACAAACAAACAAACAAACACACATTACCTCTTTATTATATTAGTTCCCAGCAAAACCTTGGTAATGATTAGTTATTACCGTTGCATTACATGGTAATGTTAACACCATACCTTTTGAAGCTAAATGTAAGGACTTCCTGATAATGCTTTATGTAAATACTTACTGGTAATGATCACTGTTTGTATTAGTAAAAACTAAAAATAATAAGCTAAATTTAATGAAACAAACTATTTCGCGGCGATAGTCATCATTGGCCAAAAAACGCAGTAAAAGCAGTTAAATTTTACATTACATTAATATGTTATTTTTACAGAAACTAGTTATTTGTATCAGTACCTAGTAAGGTGCCGGTAAGGCCTTTCCTCCAATGACAACCCCATGTTAAAATAATGGGTTTCGTAACTACTGAACACTTTTGATTTGTTATTCTGAAGCTCATTACATGTAATGGAAAGAACATTATAATACTGGAAAACGCTTTTTGCGCATTTTTCAGCTGTGTTTTACATCGAAAATTCGAGATTTTAGTTAACCTACTATGTGAATTTTTTTTTTACATAAATGGCGCTGTTGCAAGTGCATATAAAGCTTGAACTAGCGCTAGCAGTCATTAATGTGACAAGAGAAAACAATAATGCTTCAATATGGAAAATAGCAAGCGCCCAAAAATAAATGAATTTTGTTATGTTTGTGTTCATGAAGTGCCCAAAGTTGGAAAGAAGGAGTGAATCAATTTGTTAACCCATTTCGCTCCGTTGCACAATGGGTTGAATGATATTAAAAATGAGGATTAATTCACGGAAGCCGTATTTAAAAAACGTATATACTGTATATATTTTTTTTACAAATTATTATTAGCGGATTAGAAACTTTCATTTGGGAAAAGAAAAAAATTTTTTAATTTTTTTAAACCTGTCAAGTGCTTTTTTGTTTTTCGGAAAAAATAGCCTTGTTTAACAAATTTGGGCGTAACTTCGGATTCTAAAGAGATAAATTAATGAATCAAATATCAAACAATAGTGTACTTAATGCTCTATCAAAGAAAATATATAAGCAAATAAATATGAGTTTATGTTATACTAAATTTAATTAATATCAAGTACTTGCATTTTTATTTATTTATTTTTTATACCCTTTTTCATATCTGCCGCCAAAAAATTTAATAACAATGCCACTCAAATTTGGTTTATGCTTATTTTCCATATGCAATTAGTTGGACCGAACAGATGGGGTTTCTAAACCATGGTATAGGGGATCGTATAGTCGGTCTATATCGACTAAAATTTTCTTATTTGTTTTTTTTACCTTATGATTTTTTTTAAAATAATGACAGAATGAATTTAATTTAATATAATTTTTGTACCATTTGATTCGAAATTAATTAAATAAATTAATTAAACAGCAAATAAGCCAAATGTTTCAATTACATACAAAGTCGACTTATAGAATAGACGCCAGTGTTCGGAATTTCGAATAGGCGTTTCCGGGAAAACAGAAAATCTGACTTTTTGACCAGATTTTTGAATTCAGCAGATCCTAAGTACCCCAAAAAAAGTAACTTTTTCCAAAAAATAAAAATAAAATTGAATCTCGTAGCAAAATGGGTTAACTCCGAAATTTAACTTAGCATGTACGCAATGTTTCGATGAACTGGATACAAGTGGTGAACATTTCATGCCAAATACGGTGCGTAGTACTTGCTATAGCACTATTTTGAATTGGTTTCATCGCATTATTTGCAGAACTTTGCAGGTGGCGTCATGGAGTCATAAGGTAAGCCAATGCAGGCACGGAAGTCGCGGAGGACGAAAGATTTAAAGGACACACCAAAGGAGATATGCCATTGAATGTGGTATCAAGCTCAGATGATGATAATAATTTAGATCATGGACCTGAACCACCAACGAAAAAATCAAGTGCATCAACTGCACAGGCTTCAACGAGAGCATCAACTTCAATGGCTACTGATTACTTCATGTATTTGCCATTTGCTACATTTTTCATACAATTCTCGAATTTTCGATGTAAGATACAGTTGAAAATTTTTCATGATTTTTGGAATGTTGATGTACTGCATCTACAGTTTTTTTGGATTAGTTTGTGTTACACATTGTTTCTCCTAGTCTATAGCTATAATTGTTCTCAAGACAGGAAGAAACTTCCAATCGGTTACCGAGATATAGCCGTGAGAATAATTGCATGTTCTTCGGGAAAATCAAATTTTAGTCAAAATAAACATAAGGCCATAATACCCGAAGAGCAGCTTAACTAGCAAAACTCAAATGGGGTGTATTTATTTTCGACAAATACTTTGAAAAACGCACACTAGATAGATTTTGCACTCGATGACTTCAAAAATATTGCACTGATTTGATTTGTGTATGCTTTTCGATCTTTATTTATGTATATCTATTCAAAAACAAAAATATTGTAAAGATCTTTCTCAAAATATGTATTCATGTTTCTGCTCGTTCATCCACCATGCGTTCTCTAAATGCATGCGTTGTCTAAACCCATGGTAGAGGGTCTTTACCGACTATAGTATTTATTTTCTATTTTCCATTTTCGGAAAACATTTTTCTACAGAAAAATTATGAGATTTTAGGACAACTTTATTCCATGGAAAAATGGTCAAATTTGAGACACCATTTTTCTGAAGAAAAAATTTCTTTAAGAAATTTTTAGATTCATTTTTAAATTCATGGAATCTCGAACAAAATTAGTGTCTGAAAGGAAATACTTCAGGATCCGCATCAATTATTATTCTATAGAATACTAACCCTGGTCTACAAATTTAAAAAATAAATGACTGTAGAAACGAAGCATGTTTTTTAACTAATCTGGGTGTGACGAATTCGATACTGGCATAAAAATTAGTCTTGTTCATTTTTCATCGCATGCTGTTAATGCTGTAAAACAGTCAATACTGACACTACAATTTCACAATTATTCATTTGACAGAAGCCCACATTCATTCCAAATCATCATTATGGTAGCGTTTAAGCATGTCAAGGAGATCGTGTGTTACTGATTCAAGCTATTTTTGCTTTGTGAGTGCTGAATATTTGGTTGGCAAGAAAGGATATGCAATATCAGAATCATTAAAATATGCATATTTGCATTATTTTGGTATTGCTGTCAGAAACTTGGACAAACCGTGGACACCGACAATGTTTTGCAATAGTTGCAGAACTGTTTTATACATGTGGTCAAATGGCAAGAAGATCTATTTCGATTTTTGAATTCCTGTACTTTGGAGAGAGTCAAGTAACCACCAAAGCGATTGTTATTTCTGTTTAACAAAAGTTGCTGGATTCAATATGAAAAATCTAAAAAATATTACTTACGCGAATGTCCCATCGGTTCCCAAGCCAGTTCAACGTCCACCAAATGATCCATTTCCAGTCATTCCCAGCGCTACGAGCAGTGAGTCCAAAACATCTTTCATTAGCAGTGGTAGTTGGTATGAGGCTGATTCACGCATGCAGGAGTGGAAACATCGTGCAGTTGGGACAAAAGTAACAATCTACAGAGATAGAAGATTGGAATTGGCTGCATATTTTGAAAAGAAACACTCTATTCTATACTGTATTGATATTGATGGTTTATTTCAAAAAACGAACCAGCCATATGACAAAACTGAATGGATATTATTTATTGATGGCTCTAAGTACAGTATAAAGGCTCCTCTTTTGCATAATGGGAATGAAAAACAATCCATACCAATTGCTCATGCCATTAATACAAAGGAAAATTACGAATCAACGACTGAGATTTTGACATTACTCAAATACAACGATCAAAAATGGAAGATCTGTGGTGACCTTAAGGTGTGTGTTTTAAATATCTTTGTAAAGGGTTTTTCAATAAGAGCGCTACAAAAGTTTTTTTAAATAAAACAAAAAACGGTTTTGGATATCAATGAAATTCTTTATTCCTGTGAAAGTACGTTCGATGCTATGTATGGAAATTGATCTCTTTTGCATGACCACCACGGGCACGCTTGCAGAAGTCCAAACGCTGAACCCAATTTTCGACGGTTTTAAAGCATAAATCGGCCGATACTGCTGCAATTTCACGTTCGATATTCGTACGAAGTTCATCAATCGTCGCTGGCTTGTTGGCATAGACCATAGACTTGACGTAGCCCCACAGGAAATAGTCCAACGGTGCCAAATCGCACGACCGAGGCGGCCAATCGACTGGACCATTTCGTGAGATAACACGTTCTCCAAACTTGGTTTCCAATAAATTGATTGTGACATTCGCTGTGTGGCTTGTGGCGCCGTCCTGTTGGAACCACATGTCCTCCAAGTCCATATCATCCAATTGGGGCCAAAAATATTCGGTTATCATTGAACGGTAGCGATTCCCATTCACAGTGACGTGCCGGTCTTGATCATCGCGGAAGAAGTACGGCCCAATGACGCCGCCGGCCCATAAACCGCACCAAACCGTAATTTTTTCGGGATGCAATGATAACTCATGGAGTACGTGTGGATAACTGTCTGACCAATAACGCATATTTTGTTTATTGACGAAGCCATTCAGCCAGAAATGAGCCTCATCGCTGAAGATGATTTTTCGATGAAAATCCGAATCATTTTCAAGTTGTTGCTCAGCCCAATTCACGAACATACGACGCTTCTGGTGGTCAAGCGGCTTCAGTTCTTGCTTCAATTTGATCTTGTAAGGATGTAGGCCAAGATCTTTTCGCAAAATTCGCCACAACGACGTCACAGAGATGCCCAACGTATGAGAACGACGTGTGAGAGACACATTTGGGCTTTCTTCAACTGAAGCCTCAGCGGCAGTAATGTTCTCGACACTACGGGCACTTCTTTGTCTCATTGGCACGGGAACATTTTGTACTGTGCAAAATTTTGTACAGAGATGCCCAATGTTTGAGAACGACGTGTGAGAGACACATTTGGGCTTTCTTCAACTGAAGCCTCAGCGGCAGCAATATTCTCGACACTACGGGCACTTCTTTGTCTCACTGACACGGGAACATTTTGTACTGTGCCTGTGGATTCAAATTTTTCCACTAGACGCTCAATTGTTGATCTGCTAGGACGATTATGACGACCATAAATTGGACGTAGCGCTCTTAACGTTGAGGCCACTGACTCCGGCAAATGGCAAACCTTACTGAAGAGAAATGTCAAAAGAGCGGCAAGAAATATGGCGACGTTTGCTGTTCTGTCTTTCTACTTTTGTAGCGTCCCTGTTGAAAACCACTTTATATATCGTGACTAACTATAAATTAATCTGTTTCAGGTCATTGATTTGTGACTGATATGGAAGGAGTTTTCACAAAATAATGTTGATTCCTTTGTCTATGGGATAGTCGCGCTACATGTCATCATTACATCAGAACAGAGTGGCCAAAAAGAACTGAGTATTCACCAGGAAAACAAAACATTTCAGATAAACCATTAATTGATCCAAGTGACATTCTTCTTCCGCCGCTGCAAATAAAATTGGGCCTTTCTAAGAACTTTGTCAAGGCTCTGGACAAAGATGGTGCAGCACTTAAATATTTGTTAACGGTTTTTCCTAAAATTTCATATGCTAGATCAAAGAAGGCATATTTGTTGGCCCTCAGAATAGGAAGCTATTAAATGATGACAATTTTTCACAATGTTTATTGGAGAACGAATAAGCAGCCCGGAAATCTTTCAAGAGCATCGTGGATAGTTTTATTGGAAACAAGAAGAGTGAAAACTACAGACAAATTGTTGCTGAATTATTGAAAAATTTTCACGAATTAGGTGCACGAATGTCCCTCAAAATGAATTTTCTTCATTCACATTTAGATTTTTTTCCACAAAACCTAAGTGCGGTGAGCGACGAACAAGGGGAGCGTGCTCACCAAGATTTAATGAAAATTGAAAGACATTATCAAGGATTTTGGGACAAAAATTCATTGATTTTTAAATAAACTAATGATTTTTTATGTAAAAAACGAATAAAAACATTTCTTTTTTGTATCCTTATAACCTGACGTGATAGAGAAAACCAATTACAGATTATAATTTAGCCCACCAAAATACTCTAGGATAGGTATTTGGTTGCTCCAGTCCAAAACCTTGTTGGCTAGTGTTGTCGTTATTTATTTTTAATTTTCTCTATAACTATTCTCAAATCCTGAGAAAACAGTTATCAACGATAAAATTTGTTGTAAAAAAATAGTTTTCTATAGAAACATACTGAGAACTGAGGAACATATTTCTCTATACAAAAATTATAACTTATTTTTATTTTTCTTTAGAAATTGATATTTATCAATTTCTGAGAAAACTATATCTACAATAAAACATCTCGTAAAAAAATTCTTTGATTTGGAGAAAATATTTTTGTATAGAAACATACTTAGATTTCGAGAAAATATTTTTCTATAGAAAAAAATCATTATTATTTATTTTTATTTTTTTACAGAAATATTCTCAGATTCTGAGACAATTACTCTATGCGACAAATTCAGACTTCTTGCTTTGGGCACGCAAATCTCTATCACCGATTGAAAGTACTTGGTAAGTATGTAAATATGTGAAATAACATTTGGGGCTCCGAGGCAGAAGTTTCGCGAAATCGCGCCTTGAAATTTTTTTTCCAGAAAAGTTTGTTTCATAAAAATTAAAATTAATGACTAACCAGTTCTCTGATTACAATTCTACATTGACATTTGTTCCATAAAATTACGCGGTGAATATTTTTTTAGAGCATTTTAACCCTCCAGCTGCCACGGAAGTGGGCCTTTTAGGCCCTTATTTCCAAATATCAAAAATTATACCATAACTACGTACATTTTTGATATAATATATTCAAGAAAAATGTAGAGGGAACAATTTCAGTAAGGGTCTTCATGGAAATGAAAAAATTCCATGGTTTTTCCACCAGACGCAAAAAAAATCCATACAAAATTTTTAATACAAAACAAATAAATAAAAAATATCGATATGATATAAATAGCAATTACAATCATACTATGCAATATAAATAATGCAAACCAATTTACCTTTTCTCAAATAGCATTAAAAATATGATTGAGATCCAAAGCGAACACTCTAGGAGGTTATTCGCATTTAGAAAAGAAGCTAGCTCTTCCGACTTCTTTGTGTAAGCTGTAATTTAGCAACAATGAAATCCAGCTCAGCTTGTTACTGAGTTCTTCAACAAAATCATTTCCCATTTCGAACTATTCAACAAAATCAGCTTCGATTTCGAGGTTTTCAATAAAATCAGAATTCATTTCGTTTTCCGATTTGGAGCTTTCAATTTGAGTATGGAATATTGGAGTTTGCGCAGGTACCAAATATATATATTGATGTTTTTTCTGCATGTTTTATTACTCATTGCTCTTGTACAATTTAATAAAATTTAGGAATGAAACATAAAAAATTATAAAAAAAAATTTTATCTTTACAGTTATCGAGTTTTTATATGACAGTAGATTTCCATGAAAATCTGTAGTTTTCGAATCGCATAAATTCAAAACCGCAAAAATTAATAATACTTTCAAATCCGCAAATTAAATGTACCTACTTGCATTAGCACATACATAGCAATTAGCTTTATTATGAGTTCTATTGGAGTGGTACACAGCATACCACGGTTGTGGTTTTTTCACTCGAATAAACGATTGTTGCAGTTTTTGCATATTTTTTTTACAAACATATTATCCACAAACGTAACAGGACTTATTTAAATAGCACTTCATCATTCAAGCACTTGATTTCACACGCGATTAACAATTGAATAAATTTTTGATGAATATAAAACAAAATCATGGATTGCTTAGAATATTGATTTTAGATCAAAGTCAAGTAGTTTATTTGTTTAATGATTGCAAGGTTTTTTGCTCTTATTTAAGCGATGTGTTGTTGAAGGATTACCAGCCATTTTAGTAAAAGACAACTTAGGAATAACGATTTTTATTTTGGAGAGTATTCGCTTTGGATCTCAATCATATTTTTAATGCTATCTGGGAAAAGAAGATTAAATTGATTTGCATTATTTATATTGCATAGTTTGATTGTAATTGCTATTTATATCATATCGATATTTTTTTTTTTTTTTTTTTGGATTGAAAATTTTGTATGGAATATTTTTTTTTGCATCTCATGGAGACGCTCTACATTTTTCTTGAATATATTATATCAAAAATGTACGTAGTTATGGTATACTTTTTGACATATTGGAAACAAGGACCGAAAATTCCCACTTCCGTGGGAGCTGGTGGGTTAAAATGTTCTAAAAAAATATTCACCGCCCAATTTTATGGAAAAAATGTCAATGTAGAATTTTAACCAGAGAACTGGTGAGTCATTTATTTTAATTTTTATGAACCCAACTTTTCTCAAAAAAAAATATTCAAGGCGCGATTTCGCGAAATTTCTGCCTCGGAACTCCAAATGTTATATCACATATTTACATACTTACCAAGTACTTGCAATCGGTGATAGAGATTTGCGTGCCCAAAACATCCTGTTGCACTGTGTTATCTATAAAAAAAATTTTCGTGAAAATATTATTGGCTTTGACAAAAACATATTCTTTAGAAAAGTGCATACTCAATTTGGATAAAATATTTATCTATAGATATATTATATTTTTATTTATTTTTTTTATTTTTCTATAAAATTATCCTCAGATTCTGAGACAATAATTACTTACGATAAATTTTCTCGCAAAACTAATTTTTAGATTAGGAAAAAATAAATTTGGAGAAAATATTTTTCTATACAAAAGTTATCTATTTTTAAATTTCAATAGAAGTATGCTCAGATTCTCAGAAAACAATTATCTACAGAAAAATATCCCGTAAAAAATATTCTTTGATTTGGGGAAAATATTTTTCTATAGCAAATTTTAAAATTCTGAGATATAAAAGTTCTTTAGAATCTAAGTAAAGAATTATCCTTAGATTCTGAAAGAAGAATTATTCAAAAAAAAATGTTTTAAATCGGCAAAAATATTTTTCTAAAATAAAATATTGCATAAGAATATTTCTAAAGAACCTAATATAATATTATTCTATTGAAAAATGTTCAAGACCTAAGTCATAAAATTGTGCTATAAAAAATAATTTTCTATAGAAAATCTATTGTTTGATGTAAAGGTATTTTTATGTATCGAGTTAATTTTGCTTTATCGAGTTCATAAATCATCTATGCGTTCCAGAGTCCGTGAAAAGCAAAAAAATATACACTGACTTTGAAAGATATAAAATATAAAAAAATTTCATAACGCCTCTGAGTATACTAATATGAATTGTAACCCATAACTATGCTGGCTATGTTAGGGAAGAATGGAAGGATAAAAATGTTTGTAAAAAAAAAGGAGCAATACATCGTTGATGAAAACTCTTCTACATATAAATTGGACCTGCATTTGTTGGCCAAAGCAAAATAAAAACAAAAAAAGAATAAAAACAACTTGTGCACACCGAAATAAGTTTGTGATGACATCTGATTAACAACAATAATAACAGCAGCTGGAACGGCAATATTATCAACAACAATAATAAAACTAGTGAACAGTCAAATTATTTGGGAAGTACAGAGCATTGACGTCCTTATTTTTATACCCTATACCACTATGTGGTTTGGGTATAATGACTTTCTGCTGCTGTTTGTAACTACCAAAAATATTTGACCTAGACCCATCTTTTATTACACCGATCGAATCAGAATCACTATCTGATTCGATTTAACGATGTCCGTCCGTCCGTCCGTCCGTCTGTGTGTCCATGTAAAGCTTGTAATCAAACTGCAGGTCGCAAATATGAAAATATTTTGATGAAATTTGGTATATAAGCCTTTGTCAGACACGGGATGAACGCTCTTGAAACTGGTGAGAATCGGTCCATGTTCAGACCTAGCCCCCATACAAATGACCTCTATAAAATCGACTTAAATTGCCATAAGATCCAAATTATCATATAAATCTTAGTCAAATTGGGTTTGTATGTGTTTATTACATCCATTAATCAGTAGTCCAAAAATGATCCCTGTGGGACAACTCTTAGTCATAGGCCCCATATAGAGCTGCTTCCCGATCTTCAGTTCAATCCATCAAAAAACAAAAATATTGCACTGATTCTTCTCAAATTTTGTTTGTATATATTTTTGCAAAATACAAGAGACCTTACCAAACATGGTCAGGAGCGGTCTATTTTTGGGCCTAGTTCCCATATAAATATAGCATCCGATATGAACTTTTTCATATCTGCAGCCAAAAAAATAATAAAAATCCCACTCAAATTTGGTTTATGTTTATTTTTTTATATCCAGTTAGTTGGGCCTGAGAGATAGGGTCTCTAAACGCATGGTATAGGGTAGCGTATAGTTGGTCTAGACCGACTACAATTTTCTTACTTGTTTTCTGCTGGTTTTGTTTTGTTGTCTATATTGTCTTTACGTGTTGGGTATGTGTGTATGCGATAGTGGCAATACAATTTATTTGGGCTTTTAAGAGCTGCTGGCATAGAGTGTATACCACCAGATATCCATTACAATACTATGATATGTTCTTCTCATTGCTGTTGAAAGAAGAAGAAGAAGTCTTCTGTGACATCACGTTTAACAATATATGACGAATGAGTATTACATGGTACAGTTAACCAAGGATATACAGATATTGTTTTTATTATCCGACTCAACCAAAGGCTTGAATACTAAACAAAATGAAAATATATCCAATGTCCATTCATTTAATAGTTGATAATGTAGATAATTGATTGAGGAAGAGAGCTCATCCGTATTGTAGAACTTTAATGGAAGTGTCTTTAAAATTAAATGATTTTGTAGGTATTACGAAAACAGTAAGAAATTATTGTTTTCATACAGATTGGAATATTATAACATGCACAAGGTAAATTATGTTTTTATGGCGGTAGAGGAAATTCTTTGATTACTGCATCTGCTCACAAAGTTTCCTGACGTTTGTTGATGTGCATTCCAGCAAATAACAATTATACATCTATTCCTGGAATAAAAATACAACAGTTGATGGCTTGGTATGCATTTATATTTTATTGGAACCCAAACAGAGGTGTTTAATTGGAAACTAGCATATTCCAGCGCTCGAAATTCAAGTGCAATTTCTAGGCAGCTTTATTTTTCAACTTAGCCAATTCACAAAAAGACACTTTTATGGTTTATTGTTATTGTGAATGAAGATAACAAGCTCATTAAAAAACATATTAACAAATTTAATAAAACACATATACATATATAATTTTATGTATGTGTTAATAGCAACTTTAAATGCAATTTACTCAAAATAAAGGAAAAAATTTAAAAATCTGTAAATCTGCAAAACGGTTAAAAAGAAATACCTTTCCAATAATATACGTTTAGTCAAAATCGGAATAAAACGGTAGAACAAAACATCGATCACAAGAAATCGCCTAGCCTATTAATATTATAGATGTGTCCGTTTTCGTAAATGTTCCGCAAAATAAAATGAATGTACCTAAAATAAAATAATACTTATTCTTAGTTTTTCGTACATATTTCATTTCAATTATAAAAAAATTAAACATATTTCACAGTTCGTTTTTTTCACAGTTCATTCAACGTACTATTTAGTTAACAAAAAAAATTATCAAAAATCAATTCAGTCATTTACATACATTCAAAAAAAAAACTTATTTCACAGTATATGCTTTGATATACTACTTCGAAGTATAACTAAACAAAATAAAGTTTGTTGATTCCTATCAGTCAATTCCTATCAGTTATTAATTGCTCCTCACTTAAATTTTTTTTGGCAGGGTATAAGCGATTAAATTCTTCGCATCAAAATTAAAGCAACACATGTTATTTGCTTTCATCAAATCTTTCGTTTGAATGAGTGCTGAGCAATTTGGCAAAGCTAATCTGTTTCTACATTTAGTTTTAATTAAATTCTGAATAGAAAAGATGCGCTCTACGCATGCTGATGAATATGGTTAAGACAAAATATCCTGAACAATGCGGAAAATATTAGGAAACAATAATTCATTTACTTCGTTTTTTAGTTTGCATACTTCCCACCAAAACTGATATATATTTAAGTTTTTTATAGAATTAACTTCTGGGAAATCTGCTGAAGCTCTATACTCAGCATTTATTTTGGTAGCATTTTCAACTTCCTCTTTTGAAATAACTTAACAATGATATTTAAAATTCTATTAGTTTTACCCGAAACAACGTGATCTGGTTCAAATAAAGGAATGGTTTTCAGGCCAAAGTTATTGAAGTCCACTCTTTTTCTTAATTAATCACAAAACTTTATGTAGAACTTGAAAGCTAATGCCTTACACTTATTTAGTTCTAATTCATCAACTTCGTTATTAATATTATATATTTCTATATCCGTACCACAGTAAATATTTGATAGAGGTACATGATCGTTCAAGTCTACTGAATAAATTGAACAATTATCAAGTTTTGCTTAGCAATAAAATTTCTACATTTTTGTTTAACCCTCGAACAAACCACATGGCTCTGGCCAGGCATATTTCATTTTTGAGCGTTAACTACACATACATCTAGTTTGGGTAGAGACCTATGTTTCCAGGTACCCTTCAAAAATACTTTCAACCTGTAAAATAAAACTCAAAAAAATCCTTACATCAGGACGAAAAATGCAAGTGAAAAAAAGTACTAGACCGACTATACGATACCCTATACCATGCTTTTAGAGACCCTATCTCTCAAGCCCAACTTACTGGATATAGAAAATAAGCATAAACCAAATTTGAGTGGGATTTTTATTAATTTTTTTGGCTGCAGATATTAAAAAGTTCATATCGGATGCTATAAATACAGGGTGCGGCTAAAGTAACTATATGATTTGTTTTTTAAATAACTATTGAATGGAATGAAAAAAACAAAAAAATTTATGATAAAAAGAAAGTTTATTTTATGTTATTTTTTTACATTAATTATGAAAAATAATATCAGTTAAATGAGAACCGTTTTCTCTAACGCAAAAATGTGCTCTTTTTATGGCATTTTCCATAACTTTGTTGAGTGTTTCTTGTGGTATACGATCAATTTCTTTTTGAATGTTGTCCTTTAGTTGCTGCAAGGTTTGGGGATTATTCACATAAACTTTGTCACATAAACTTTGTCTGTTGTTTTGTTTATTTACGAAACCGTTCAAGTGAAAATGCGCTTCGTCGGTCATCATTAAATTTGACAAAAAATTTTCATTTTGATCAACGAGATTTAAAACTGCTCTAGCATATTCCAAGCGCAATACGAAGTCCTCAGGATTTAGTTTTTGGACTACTTGGATTTTGTAAGGGAAGAGGTGCAAATCGTGTTTCAAAATTCGCCAAAGAGTGCGGTCAGAAAGCTGCAACTGGGAAGATCGTCTTCTCGTTGATGTCTGCGGATTTTCTTCGACGCTCTGTCGCACAGCATCAATATTTTCGGCCGATCTGCCAGTTCGAGGTCTGCCCGTACGTCTTGAATCTCCGACAGTCCCATATTCAGCAAAATTATTCACCAACGAACGAATGGTTGGACCCGTTGGAGCAGTTCTTACACCATAAAATCTTCTGTATGCACGTTGAGTATTATTTATCGAACGATGATTTTCAATGAAAAAGTTAAATACTCGCAAGCAAAGAAGTTACAATTGTTTTACATCATATAGTAACTTTAGCCGCACCCTGTATATGGGGACTAGGCCCAAAAATGGACCGATCCTGACCACGTTTGCTAAAGTCTCTTGTATTTTGCAAAATATATACAAACAAAATTTGAAAAGAATCCGTGCAATATTTTTGTTTTTTGGTAGATTTAAGTGAAGATCGGGAAGCAGCTCTATATGGGGCCTATGACTAAGAGTTGTCCCATAGGGATCATTTTTGAACTACTGATTAATGGATGTAATAAACACATACAAACCCAATTTGACTAAGATTTATATGATAATTTGGATCTTATGGCAATTTATGTTGATTTCATAGGTGTCATTTGTATGGGGGCTAGGTCTGAACATGGACCGATTCTCAACAATAGCGTTCATCCTATGGCCGATAAAAGCTTATATACCATATTTCATCAAAATATATTCATATTTGCGATCTGCAGTTTGGTTACAAGCTTTACATGGACACACAGACGGACGGACGGACGGACGGACATCGTTAAATCGCATCAGATAGTGATTCTGATTCTATCGGTATAAGAAAAGATGCTTCTAGGTCAAATATTTTTGGTGGTTACAAACAGCAGCACAAAGTCATTATACCCAAACCACATAGTGGTATAGGGTATAAAAAGGTACTTTTGGACAAACACTTGGGTCTGGCAAAACCCTATATATTTCGTATGAAATACAATATTATTATTCATATTTTGGGTTGTTTTCTTGTGAATTCAATGCAAAATGTTGCGTCCAGGTAGTTTGTTGTCAAAATGGGTTTTTTTATAGCATTTTGCAAATTCGGATATAGAATACGAATTATACATTGAAGTAAATGAAATATTCGACAGCGATGAATAATACGAAGAAGAAGAAAGTGAAATTGCATCAACTCAAGCTTCAGATGATTTTTTGCTTGGAAAAGACGGTAAGACTGAACCAGCTGCAGCTGAACACTCCACTTGAAGTGTTCAAGCTTTTCTTTTCAGCAAGCATTACGTTCATCATCATAATCCAAACAAAGCGATATGGACGTGAAATTACTCGCAAATGGAACGCAGAACATGCAAACTGCACGCCACGAGTATGGGTTGATATGACAAGTTTTGAGCTTGACGCTTTTATTGGGATTCTATTGGCTTTTGGTGTCAGTCATAATACTATGTAGCTGTCAAGATTGATGTGGCAAATTGATGTACTTCCAATATTCCGTGCAGCTATGTCAATTAGACGATTTCTTACTTTGATGCGGTTTATAAGATTTGACGATAATCGTTCGCGCGCATTTCGTCAACAAACCGACAAAGCTGCTCCCATTCGCGACATGTGGAACTGTTTGAATGAAAATCTTGCCAGTTATTTTGGACCTTTCGAAAGTGGAACCATCGATGACCAGCTTTTCCCATAACGTGTTCGTATGAAGTTCAAACAATACATCCAATCAAAAGCCGCAAAGTTTGGCATAAAAGTATGGTGGGCATGCGATGCTAAAACCAAATATCCGTTGCAAGGAAAGCTGTACACTGGGAAAGAGGGAGAAAAACGAGAGACAAACCAAGGCGCAAATGTGCTCTTGAGTTTGGCAAATCGTTACACCAAAAGCGGCAGAACTATCATTCCTGATAACTTCTTTACAACATTGGATGCCGCTAAACGCTTGTCGTCCATTGGATTAGCATACGTTGACACCATTAGATCCAACAAAAGGAGTCTTCCCAAAGAAGTAAAAAAAAACAGCACAAGGCCAGTGCTTTCATCTGTGTTTGGTTTCTATGATAACCTTGTATCACTGTGCAGCTACGTGCCAAAAAAGAACAAGGCAGTAAATCTGCTATCCACTGTGCACTACACCAAACAAGTTGAAAGCCAAGCACTAAAACCGGAAGCTATATTATTTTACAACTCATCAAAGGCTGGCGTTGATACAATGGACCAAATGGTAACGCATTTCTCCACAAAACGGTCAACCAGACGTTGGCCATTAGCATTTATTGCAACATGATAGACGTCATGGGATTGGCTGCATACATCATATGCAATGAAAATACAGAAGCGGCCAGAAAAGAGAAGAGGCGAATATTTTTAAACAAGCTCTGCAAACAATTGGTGCTTGCTAATACGAGTACAGAAAATCGCATGAACAACAAGCATATTATGGGACAGCATTCAACACGTTTGGCCTTTGAATAATTCTTGGGAAGGCCATTGAATATACCCCGCAACATGATAACTAACCAACAAAGTGGCCCTATCACACTCACTTCCAGGAAAGACTGCAGAATTTGTGCCACGACAGAAGAGAAGCTACGTAGGAAGACGCGTTTTTACTGCAGTGGATTATACTTGTTTTTCCTGACTTCCGCAAAATTAATAATCTAAATTTATATTTAATTTTATAATAAAAATCATTCCTATGTAATTTGCGGTATCTCTACAACATTGTTTTACCTGTCCGTGTTTTCAATCCAAAAACTTTTTCAGAAAAATTTTTTCGCATTGAGGTAGCTAAATATATCAACAAAAAAAAAAAAAAAGATTTAAGACCAAAATAATATATCTGTATGACTTAAAAATTTACAGGTATGGTACCCTTTTTGCCATACAAACACATGTAAACGTATAGGGGTCTGGCCAGGCCCAAGTGTTTGTCCGATGGTTTCAAAATATGTGTTTGACGGAGGGTTAAACAGAAATTCTATACGTGGCAACAAAATATGTACACGCGCGTCTTCGTAATGCATTTCTTTGTTGATATCATTTTTCATTTTCAAAACATACTAGAGGACCCCTGCTGCACCGCAGCATTATATTATATTATATTAATTTTTATAATATGATACCAAAATTTGCCAAGAGAAGTTAACGTACAGTAATGCCAAAATATGCCAAGAGAAGTTAACGTACAGTAAAAGTAAAGTTGATTGTCCACGCACAACTTTCCTCAAACCCAACGAACTTGCCAAGAGAAGTTAACGTACAGTAATGCCAAAATAAGTTAACGTACAGTAAAAGTAAAGTTGATTCTCCACGCATAACTTTCCTCAAACCCAACGAATTTAAGCAGTTAATAGCTCAAAAGAAGGAACTTAATCCACTGAGTGTTCTTAGACCTATGTCAACAGCCTACGTTAATTAGAACTCTAGTTATACAGGTTTGAGAGAAGAAAAATATTGAAAAAAATTTTGAATGCAAAGTTTATTCATAAATTCTTTTAATATATAAGATGATAAGAAAAAAAATACATTTTGTTTTTTTTTACCACATAGAGTATCATAAATAAATTTGTTTGTTTCGTTACCATTACCCGTTTCGAAACTAACTAGGTTGAAATAGTACATTTTCCAATAGCCTATTAACCATTACCTGAAAAGGATGTTTTTAAATAAGATTCGATGAAGCTATCATTAGATTTTTACAAATAACACATATCTCACGTGAAAGCCAACGAGTTGCGCATAAACGGAGGATAACGTGAACTTCACTTTCAAAATATTGTTACAATTGAATGTACTCGGCTTTGTGGCCAGCGCTGTGGTAAAAGTGGTGGTTAATTTGGAGCATCAAGTTGTCCATATATTTTGGCAGTACTGAGGCTGCTGTTTCGGAAGCCGAGTTCAAATTATGACATATATCTCCATTTACAATTATCAGCGGTACATCCAAGCACTTTATTCAAAGGTATTTTTGGGGAATTTAAACATTGTATCCAAGAATCAAATATTCCGACCGCAGTCGAGTTTTCCACAGGAACAAGTCCAAATTCTAAGAGCAATGGCCAAATTTTTGGAAATGGACAAATCCGTGCTTACGTCAGTTATAACTCAATTATACTGATTCTTTGATATTTGTGACAAGTTCTCACAGTATTCAGGTGCCGTTATAGACTAATAACTTTTTACCCGCTTCATCTATTAAGTGAAAGCTTCGAAATGGTTTTGGTGTCCTTAACTGTTTAATTAATATAATTAATATAAAGTTAAAGAAAAGCAAGTTCCAAGTGATTACAGAAAACAATTTGAATCGCACACTAAATCATCCTTAAATACACCAAAATAAATACAATAAATTTTATATTTCATATTCTTTTGAATAAATTGTCTTTTATTAGCTTTGGGTCATATGTGGATCTTCTTATTTTATTTAAAAAAATATAGATAGTTTTTATACATAAAATAATTTTATAACAAAATTGGTTAAAAGTTGTTTTAATTTATATTCGTGAGCAATAACCAGATAATTGCACCAAAGATATATCACAATGGATTATTTTAATAAATAAATAAAAATTAACCGAATTATTTTTCTTAAATTCTAAATAGTGGTTTCATCGAGTTTAATAGAAAAACTCGTTTTCGGTAATTTTTATTTAAAAATATCTTAAAACCAAAGCTGACCTTGGGAAAATATGGGCTAACGTTCTCGGATATATCTCAAATTTTAGGAATGGAAATTCTACACATTTAGTTATTATATTTTAAGCGTCGCATCTAAAAATTCAATAACACTTACAAAATATTTGAATTTTTTGAATAAATTGTTTTTTGTTAGCTTTCGGTCATATGTGAACCCAATTCCAATAATATTTTTTTCCGAAACCCTACGCTATTAAGATAAAATATCGCATTTAAAAGTAGACAATGCATTTACATTTACGGAATATTTTACACAAATCCCATTTTTCGCGAAATCCGCAAAAATAAATCCTTGTCAAAAAAATTCTGGCATAGGGATTTACCTGAAAATTCACACAGTTGATCTCTAACATGCATTTAACAAGACCTTAAAGAGCTAGATCAATTTTTTTAAATTTTGTTTAAGAAAATTTTTCAAAACTTGAAAAAGGAGTTTTCAAAATTTTATCAATAAAAATTTCAATTTTCGGTCACAATGCTTAATAGATTAAAAAGGTGATAATAAAACAATACTTCATATCTGAGTATTTACAGGTATAGAGACTAAAACAAAATGTTGGCTTAAATTAATTTCTTAAAGTTGAAAAAAATGCCATCAAATTTCATGATCTAGTTTTTTTTTTTTGGCAAAAAGTGGTCTGGGGCATTTGGAATTTCTTGGCGAGTTTTTATTCCATTTCGAAATTTTAAAGCTTTTTGGAAAGATAATTTAATACTGATCCCGAATTTGATAACAATTTGTCAGAAAATTAAACTGCAGAACGAAATTTTTGTAAAATCTAAAAAAAGTCATATTTTCCCAATATAAACACATTTGCAATTATCAATCGCGTTGAGTCACCTCTAGAAGTTTTTTGATTGGCCCAAGACTTTGCATTTCTCCCTTTTTTTGCTATTCGTATATTTCTAGAGGGTGCGAGAGTTTCAACAATTTTTTATAAAATTCTATCCTAATGCCCACGCTACACACATTGCACTTTTTTTCTTGCTTAATGTTCTAATCTTTTTCAAGCCAATGGTGACCTTTTTTCCATTCTTCTCTAAAGCGAATTTCATATTTTTTGCGCGTGGACTTCACAACATTATCATCATCTTCAGAAATATCACAATCAATGTTTTCAGCATCGCTCGAATCGGCGCAATCAACACTAGGCACAACATCACTTGTATCGACGACAAGAAACAACAACATTACATTACATTACATCGGCGAAATGAGCAGTAGAAACAACAGCAGCTTCAACTGCATCTACAATTTTTGTGTTCGCCTCTTTCAATAACCACTTAAAAATGATAAGTTTTACGTTTAAATCAATAAATAGTGCAATGAATTTTATTATAAATACCTTTTCGAAAATAATTAATATTTAAGAGATTAAAGTTTCTTGTAGGTCTCGATGGAATATTTTAATTTGAACTAATATAGCCCAGCACTCGAAATTCGAGTGCAATTTCTAGGAAATATTATTTTTTCATTAAATTTTTGTCTTCCAATGTTTATCTATATATATAAAAAATTTATGAATATTTAAATGAGCTTAAAGGTATGTTAATCAACTTTAGCAATTCACAATTCAATACAGAGCGTCTGCTATGTAATTTAAATCATTCGCATTAATAGGGTGTAACGAGTTATTATAAATATTTTAATTTATTTAATTTAATACATATATTTTTAAAACAAATTAAACATTCATTCTCAGCTTCTCCTCCATATGAGCTATAACTATGCCAATTTTCACACTCCTCCGTGCCCATATATTGCTTAAAAAGGGAACTAAAAATTTACCTTCACGTATTAATATATAGATTTTACTTAGAATTTTAGAATATATTAAAGATATCTACTAAATGAATAACCAATTATAACATGAAGCCAAAATACAATATTATTAAGCAGAACCTTTTTAACTACCTTGATTTTTGTATTCTATTGCTTTAAACATTCCTTCTTGTTGCAGGAATAATTGAAAGAAAAAAACAATATTGCATCCATTAAACTTGTGTAATTTCTTATTATTGTGCCTAATTATGTAAATTAATTAAAAGTTAATAATTAATTAATTATATGTAAAAATTTCATAATTTTTGCTCTATTTAATATACCACTTAAAAATCCTGTAACCAAAAATTCAATGAAAAAAAAATACTGGTAGTAATAAAACAATTTCAATATTTTGTCTTTTCTTTTGCTAATTTCTTATGAAACCCGAATGGCCTTTTGTAAACAGAGGAATGCAATTATATATTCTTATACAGCTTTCATGCAAATTATAAATTCATGTTCAGACCATACAAATGTTTAAAGGCTTCGTCGTTTTTCATTTTTCTTTTGTACAGAAAGAATGATGGAAATTGTATAAGACATTTTCCAGAAATGTTAAGCACTTTTTGGTACTTATTCTCAGTTTTGGATGAGAACATCCAACACAATATCAGAAACCACAAAACAAAAACTTTAGTGTGATGATAAGAGAAAAACTTTTATTTTAAATAGAACAACACGAAAGAAAGTTTTTCTTTGGTTTGTTGTTTTTTTTTTTTTTTCATTTATATAAGTGTACCCTACTCAAAGTATAGGATAAACTGGAATATTTTTAAATATATTAGGATTCTTTAAACCGGTAAGGCATTATAAAAATATACATAATTTGAGTTACCAGAATTAAGAGGATATTGACCGGAAAAGTGAGGAAAAATGTTCTAAAAATTAATAAATTGTTTGTGTAAATATAATAAATGTAAATTATTCCTCTAACGGTCTGCGTCTTAACTAGGGACCGGATTTTTCTGAAGTTAAAATCCTGTGTTATGCACATAAAACATGCACTAAAAATAAATAAAATATTTTCAAAATTTTGCAAATCTACACTTGAAATTTGTTTTTTTATATCATTGAAAATAACAAGAAAGAGAAAAATAAAATAGCATAAAAATAAATTAAGTCACTTCCTAGATACATATTAGAAACTACATATAATATGAATTAAAAAAATTAAAAAGATTTGTGTTTATATAAATACATAAGATTTTTTAATGGTGAGTCTATTTGGCCTCAAAAAGTATTGAAAATGACCGTTCAACGTGGACGGAAGTAATCGGTGCATGTTTAAATGCTGCAAGTTCCTTTCTAGTATATTCACTATGTTGTTTTCGTTAAAAATTAAATTAAATATGCCAGCAATTTTTGATGTGTAAACATCTATACGCGCGTAATAGCGTAACATGTAAGCGTAACATGTGAGTCGTAAGACAAAATGTGATTGTATTGGTGAAAAAATTATGATATTATGATAACCTGTTTACTTAAAAATGAAAAATAAAAAATGAAAAAATATGAAAAATAAAAAATTAAAAATTAAAAATGAAAAATGAAATATAAAAAATGAAAAATAAAAAATTAAAAATTAAAAATGAAAAATAAAAGATGAAAGATGAAAGATGAAAAACGAAAAATTAAAAATGAAAAATTAAAAATGAAAAATAAAAAAACTAAAAATTAAAAATAAAAAATGAAAAATGAAATATAAACAATGAAAAATGAAAAATAAAAAAAGAAAAATAAAAAATTAATAATGAAAAATAAATTATAAATGAAAAATAAATTATAAATGAAAAATAGAAAATGAAAAATTAAAAATGAAAAATTAAAAATGAAAAATGAAATATAAAAAATGAAAAATAAAAAATTAAAAATGAAAAATAAAAGATGAAAGATGAAAAACGAAAAATTAAAAATGAAAAATAAAAAAACTAAAAATTAAAAATAAAAACTGAAAAATGAAATATAAAAAATGAAAAATGAAAAATAAAAAAAGAAAAATAAAAAATGAATAATGAAAAATAAATTATAAATGAAAAATAAATTATAAATGAAAAATAGAAAATGAAAAATTAAAAATGAAAAATGAAAAAAAAATGAAAAATGAAAAACGGAAAATGAAAAATAAAAAATAAAAAATGAAAAATAAAATATAAAAAATGAAAAATGGAAATTGAAAAACGAAAAAAAAATTAAAAATGGAAAATAAAAAATTAAGAATAAAAATAAAAAATAAAAACTGAAAAATGAAAAATAAAAAATAAAAAATTAAAAATAAAAAATGAAAAATAAAAAATTAAAAAAAATAAAAAGGAAAAATTAAAAATTAAAAATAAAAAATGAATAATAAAAATTTAACACTAAAAAATTAAAAATAAAAAAATGAAACATGGCAAATAAGAAATGAAAAATGAAATACTAAAATTAGAAATGATTAATGAAAAATAAAAAATGAAAATTAAAAAATTAAAAATAAAAAATTAAATATAAAAAATGAAAAATAAAAAATGAAAATTTAAAAATAAAAATTTAAAAATAAAAAATGAAAAATGAAAAAAGGAAATAAAAATTGGAAAATGAAAAATGAAGAAAAAAATTAAAAATGAAATATAAAAAATGAAAAATGAAAAATAAAAAATGAAAAATTGAAATTAAAAAATTAAAAATAAAAAATGAAATATTAAAAAAAAAAATTTCAAATGAAAAATGAAAAACGAAAAATGAAAAACGAAAAATTAAAAATCATAATAAAATAATAAATAATAATAATAATAATAATAATAATAATAATAAGTGATACGCTTTCTGTGTGATTTTAAGAAAGTGCTAAAAAAAAATCTTTAATTACATCTCCCCTGCGATCGGACTCACATGATTTTTTTTAAATTTATCATTATTTTTGTAAACTTTATCAAGTTTGATTCAATTTTGTTGATTAAAGTTACCTTCTATAGCATAAATATTATTATGGCATCATAAATTAATTTCTTTTTGGAGGTTATTTAATTTTTTATAGTTTGGAATTATTTCATTTTTGTTGGGATTTATTTCATTGGAAGTTATTTCATTGGGACTTATTTCATTTCGGAGTTTATTCACGTTACCGATGCATGAAAAATCTTAAAAATATAACTAGCTCACAACAAATGAAATAAAAATGTCAACGCTAAATTTTAGGGGGCCAATTTATTGTACAGTTTTAAAGTTTTTACTTTTAATGCAGTTTTATTTTTAATATTTTTAATTTTTTTATAATTTTAAAATATTTATTTTATCTTATTATCTTTTATTTACTTATTTATTTATCTATTTATTTAATTATTTTTTACTAATTTATTAATCAGAAGAGTAAATTCTATGACTAATGAGGAATTCGTGAGCACTGGCTGCCAAGGATATCGGCTCTTATTTATTATGTTTTTTGCTTTATTTAAAGTAAAAACATATGATCTTGAGCCTGCATAATTTCTAACTCAATCATTAACAAGTGAGAAAATTATAGTCGGTCTAGACCGACTATACGATACCCTATACCATGCATTTAGAGACCTTATCCCTTAGACCCAACTAACTGGATATAGAAAATAAGCATAAACCAAATTTGAGTGGGATTTTTATTAATCCCATGAAAAAGTTCATATCGGATGCTATATCTATATGGGGACTAAACCCAAAAATGGACCGATCCTGGCCACGTTTGGTAAAGTCTCTTGCATTTTGCAAAAATATATACAAACAAAATTTGAGAATAATCAGTGCAATATTTTTGTTTTCTGATAGATTTAAGTGAAGCAGCTCTATATGGGGCCTTTGACTAAGAATTGTCCCATAGAGATTATTTTGGACTACCCATTAATGGATGTAATAAACGCATATAAACCCAATTTGACTGAGATCTATATGACAATTTGGATCTTATGTCAATTTATGTCGATTTCATAGGGGTCATTTGTATCGGGGCTAGCTCTGAACATGGACCGATTCTCAACAATTTCAATAGCATTCATAGGTACCAAATTTCATCAATATATATTCAGATTTGCGACCTGCAGTTTGATTACAAGGATTACTTGGACACAAAGAAGGACAGACGGACGGACGGACATCGTTAAATCAAATCAGATAGGGATTCTGATTCGATCGGTATAATAAAAGTTGGGTCTAGGTCAAATATATTTGGTAGTTACAAACAGCAGCACAAAGTCATTATACACAAACCACATAGTTGTATAGGGTATAAAAATAATAAAGATCGAAAATAAGATTTTTTATTCTTAAAAAAAATAATTAAATAAAAATACGGAGGCCACGCCACACTGTGGCTGAAATTTTGATTTCATTGGCCAGAAGTCCAATTTTAGTTTTCGCCGATTTTTCAAATTTTAACGCCATTTTGCAGCTTATATATCCAAATTAATGTAGCCAACAAATTAGGTTAAACTACTGCTAATTGTGGGCGTGGCATGCTGTCAGAAAAAGGTGATTTTTTTATTTTTTTTTTTATAAAAAATAAATGGTTACTACTCTCAACTTATCGTCGATAATGTCCTGCGGTCTTCCTTACAAGGTCGGTTGGATTGCAGTCTTTAATTGTTGTAAGTGGTCACAACCCTACCGTTTAATATTAGGGGTGTTCTGAAAAATTTATTAAACTACTATATTTGTGCCAAATTTCAACTTTAGTGCAATAGAAATTTTGGGGAACAAAAGGGAACAAGAAACGCATACCACACAGAGAAAGGTGAAAGTGTTCTCTTTAACCTTATGTATACTTTTGCACCCGTGGCGATCCGCGGGTGCGGTAACTTGAAAAAAAAATTCAAGTTACGGTAATTTAAACAGCCCTATAAGTATACAATACAAGTATACCGATCGACTCAGAATCACTTTTTGAGTCGATTAAGCAATGTCTGTCCGTCTGTGTGTCCATGTAAACTTTGTAATCAAGCTACAGATTGCAAATATGAACATATTTTGATGAAATTTAGAATATAAGCCTTTGTCGACCATAGAAAGAACGCTACTGAAATTTGTGAAATTCGGTCCATGTTCAGACCTAGTCCGCATACAAATGACCCCTATGAAATCGACATAAATTGCCATAAGATCCAAATTATCATATAGATCTCAGTCAAATTGGGTTTGTATGTGTCTATTATATCCAATAATCAATAGTCCAAAAATATTTTTTAGCAATTCTTAGCAATAGGCACCATAGAGAGCTGCTTCCAGATCTTCACTTAAATCTATCAAACAAACAAACATATTGCACAGATTTTTCTCAAATTTGGTTTGTACATATTTTTTGAAAATATAAGTGACTTTACTAAATATGATCAGGATCGATCCATTTCTCGACCTAGTCCTCATATAAATATAGCATCCGATATGAACTTTTTCAAATCTGCAGCCAAAAAATTAAAAAAATGCCACTCAACTTTAGTTTATGCTTATTTTCTATATCCAATTAGTTGGACCTAAGACATAGGGTCTCTAAACCATATATAGGGTATCGTATAGTCGGTCTAGACCGACTATTATTTTCTTACTTGTTTTTAAAAGGTTTTTTTACCCACAAATGTATGAAATGTTTTAATTAATAAGAAAGATTCAAAAAATTACAAATTTGACAGCAAAAATTGTAAATTTTTTTGTAGTAATAGCAAAATTTCCAGTTGATATTACTTGTTTTTAGTGTGAAAAGCAAAAAATGCTTGTAATTATTATTAAAATCCAAATATGACATTTTTTAATAAACAAAAAAATAAAAACCCATATTTCACGCTAAAAGTTAAAAAAAAATTAAAAGTTCAAATTTGACCTAAAATTTCTTAAAAAATACTCAATCAATTTTAATGAATGTCTACCCTCTAGAAAAAGAATTACAAAAATATTTTGATCGGTTCAAAACGTACAGAATTTTGGCCAATGAAAAATAATATTAAGCCACTGTGCGCAGTTAACGTTAAATGTAAGTTTTTCCGACATATTACAATTAATACTGCAATTATTATGCAAATTTTAACTTTGTTTCAATGGTGCGTGGTAGAGAAAAAGAAAGCATATATTTTTAAAATTCATAAATACACTGTGTTCTTAATCGGACCGCTTTCTGGCATTTCAGCCTTCATCAGCGATTTATTCAACGTTGTGATAATTGTTATGTTATAATTGAATAGAATAGGGCCGCCGTGAGGTTTGAACCATGAACCTTCACATATATTCGTACTTTCACTTTTCGGTTTTTTCAAGACAAAAACAAACACGTATATTGTAGTACGCAATGGGTAATCATATACAAACATATTTCTTTCAAAGTTGTTTTATATTTTAGTTTGTTATATTGGAAGAGGCTTAAATAGTATAACCCTTTGCTTGGATTCTCAGTTGGTTGTTTTCAGCAAACGTATATGAACTTAACCTTTTACCAAACAAGCTATCTACTGCTTTTAGTTACTGATGAGGGTTGGCGACTCTTCCCGAAACAGCTGCATAACCTGTCATGCAGAATATAGATCAATTGTTGAAAAAATTGTGTCAATGTTTTTTTGCTTTATTTAAAGTAAAAACATGTGATCTTGAGCCTGATTAATTTCTAACTATATTTATTTTATCTTTATTTTTCAGCTGACAGTCTGAGTAATGCTTAGCTAAAGAATAATTTATTCCGCTAGAAAGAAGCTGTACAATTTTTGCATGAAAATAATAGCTCGTGATACAGTAAATCGCTCTTGGAGCCAAAGCTTTCTTTTTTTATGGTTTTTTCAGTCGAGTTAGCATATAAAATTGCAATTTAGAAGATTTTCCTGGCACCATTCAAATGAAGCACGTGGTATTTTTTTATGCAAATTACGTCGTAAGCTGAAGCGATGGGACAGACAGACATACGAACGGACATCGCTAAATTGGCTGAGAGAGTGATTTTGAGTCAATCGGTATAATAAAAGATTATATCCTGAAAACATAGTTGTACAGATATATGACCACAGTGCTATAGGGTATAATAATAAATTTTTTCCAGATGAAAGTTAATAAGAAATCTATAATATTATTAGACAAGGCGATTACTTGTGACCGATGTATGTTTCACAGTTTTCACCCGATGTTGACAAAAAATTTACCACTTGAAAGGTATTTATTTTTAGCTGCTACACAGATTTACAGATTTTCATCGTTTGGAATATTTTTTGGAGTTATGATCGTTTAAAGTTGATACTAACGCATACATAAAATTATGCAATATATGTGTGTGTTTATTGAATTTGTTAATGTGTTTGTGTTAATGTGTTGAATTTGTTTTCTTCATTTAAAATGAGTTGAATTGTGAAGTATACCTTTAGGGTCTTTATTAAATGAAAAAATAAAATTTCCTAGAATTTGCACTCGAGTTTCGAGTGCTGGAATCTACTAGTTATTATAAATACTGGTCAAAAGACAAAAACTATTAAATAAAATTTAAATGGTTTTAGAATTTAAAGGTTAGTTATCGGCAACAGTATTTAAATGTTAACCGCACCCAACAGTGGTTATAATATTGTGTTTAAGATACAGGTGTAGGAGATCAAAGATTCAGCATAGCCAAAAATAACACTCTTACGTGATGACAGACTTTTTATTTTGAATGCATCCATTTATTTCCTAATCAGTAACAATTAAACAAAAAATGTGTAAATTCTAAAAAAAAAACACATTTAACTGAATAATTATAATGAAATGTGTTAAAGTTTTAAACAACGTATGTTTTACTTATTTAGCAATTTATTCAACCTCTTGCGATGTGATCATATTCATCTTAATACAAAACTCAAACATAAAGAGTTATCTTATATGGTACGCAAGTTATGCAAAACAAAACTTTAGAAAAAAAACTTCAGACCCACAATAATATACAATACACCAACTTTGGAAAGTCTGGAAACGAAGCATAATATTAATATCCCAGTTAACATTTGTTCTTGCACAGAAAAATTCTTTCAAATCATTCATTGCTATCAAAAGTATTCAGCTATTCTAAGCGATCTTTAATGATTCGTAAAAAATTCAAAAATTTATTTGCCTTCTTCTGCTGAGAGTCCCTTTTGACTCATTGAAGAAGAATATTCGTAAAAAAGAGTATTTTTTGATAAAAATAATTTATAACTCCTAATTATGAGTTTTTAAATTGTCATAATATATGAAAGCTAACACATATTTTGGCTGGGATTGTTATTGTTGGTTGGTGTATTTGATTTTTTGTTTTATAAGTCCCACTTGTATATCGACACGTTTGTTTTTCGTGACATTTTGCAATAAAATATTATTATGTAGACCATGAACAATACAAATAAATGAATGAATGTAAATTACGGTTTGTGCAAATAGAAACAATTTGTCGAATACAAAAAAAAAAAAAAAAAATACGGAAATAACACAAAACTAAAAACATCCTCTGAAGCACAGACCAAATTGCGAATGCATGTCAGTATTTAAATTAAGATTCAAAAGGATATTGAGGAAAAATAGGACACAAAAACAATGTTTTAAACAGTTGAACTCTTGAATTTAAATTTTATAGGATTTAATTTAACAGGAATTTCGAACAAAAAAGAAATACACCGTGTTACTGTTAAAGCATTTTAGTTCAAAATGCACATTCTAAAAAGGCTTTTGTAGAATAAAACTATACTAACAATTCCCAGAACACGTACGGATTTAAAGTATTGTGTAACTGTTTCTTACTTGTATTTATTACTTAAGTAGACAAACTAGGGAAAAGCTTTCCCTATCTTCTTATTCTTGAGATGCATGTACACCGTACATCTACTTATGCTCATTCTGTTTACGTGTAATTCAACTTATTTTACCTTAATTTTGTTGTCTAAGATTTGGAAATAAATTTGTGAACATTAGAGTCTTTTCAAAGTAACTAAACACCAAGAGGACGAACACGAAGCCAACTAAGAACTAAAATTTTCAAGAGTATTTACAATTTGTAAGTGTTTACAACTACAAAGTTAATTAAAGTTAAGGATGTTGATGCGTCAGAACGATGCTAGTATGACTAATGTAAAAAATTTTGTAGTAAAATGTTACTGAAATCATATAAGCTGCGTCTGGGTAATTAAAGTTTAGGAAAACATTGCTTTTCTATCCGTAGTTTTAAAAATGGCCCAACAAGAATATATATTTTAATAAAAAAAACGGTTTAGATTGTTAAAAAAAAAACAAGTAGGAGTGTTAAATCCGGATCTGCTTTACCAGTGTCTTAAATTGAATATTATAAAAAAGGTTGTTCGTGGTTATTATTTTAATACAATTATTTCTTCTTTAAGTTATAATACTATTTAAATTTATAATTAATAGTTATTACCGTTTTCTTTACAGAGGTAATGATGATTTTTTCATAGAAGGAATTAACATATATGACCTTCTCCGAGAAAAGGGACCTAGTGTGTGAAAATTAAATTTTGAGAAAAAAACGCATTTAAAGTTTCTACACCCTTTTAGGTACCAGAATCCACCGTTTTTGACACAACCCGTTTTTTGACACACTAGGTCCCTTTTCTCGGAGAAGGTCACATATATCAATGCTTTAACATAAATTCATTATCTCTTAAAAACGATCAATCCATATATCCTATTGAGGATGTGATCGTGAGTTTCACGGACGAACAGATGGACATCGCTAAATTAAATCCGCGTGTTATAAGGAGCAAGAAGATATATATGTAATGGGGTCCAGTTTTTTACTAATTATTACAAACGGAACGATAAACTTTCTGCACACTGATGTGGAGGGTATAAAAATAAATAATATTTAATTTGCCATTTAAAATCGGATTGTAGAATTTTAAGGAGAAAAATGTGTTGAGGCAAAAAAATGTTCGCTGTGATATTTAATCATAAAATATAAGATCTTTTATTAATATGCAAAAGCTAAAAAAACAAGTAAGAAAATTATAGTCGGACTAGACCAGCGTTTCCTAAAGTGGGTTCCGCGGGACCCTGGCATTCTGTGGATTGATAGCAGGGGTTCCGCGAACTTTTTGTAAATAAATAGTTTATACAAAAAAAGACAAATAAATAATTCTCGATTTTATTCGATCCAATTTAAAATTGTTTTTTAATTCCATTTCATTCACTATATAGAAACTAAATCTGGCAACATTTGCATTGCGCGATCAATATTTTTATTGCCGTTATAGATCAATAAAACAAAAAAGGGAAACCACAGTTTTTTTAATTATATTGTTTTAAAATACGCATTAAAAATAGGAATTTAAAATTCGTTTTAAAAATATTTGATAAAAAAGATAAGTTATTTTTTAAATTTTTGAAAATAATCGTATGAGTATTTTTTTATTATCGATAAATTTTGTGAATAGCTAACTCAAATGTTTGTGATGATGACAACAATACTGCTGAAATTATTTCTGAAAAACCGAAGCCTAGCACTTCTACAAAAAGTGATCATTCTCAATTAAAAATACCAAAAAATGAGTCAATCTTGTGAATAAAAAAACGAAAATATGACATCATTTATTTTTCGTATGGATTTACAGTTATTGGAAGTAAAGACACACCAGTGTGTTATTTGCAATAAAATATTGTCGAACGCTTCTCTTGCACCAACTAAACTTAAAAGACATCTGGTAACGAATCATTCCGACCACAAACCCATTAGATTTTCTTAAACGAAAACTTGAGGAATTGGAAAAGAACAAAGTTATCCAAGCTGAAAATTGTAAAAACAAACAATGAAAAAGCAAATTAAGCTTCGTACAAAGGAAGCTGCCGTATAGCCCTCGCTGGTAAACCACACACCATAGCAGAAACACTTATTATGCTCTGTGTGGAAGATATTGTATTGTGTATGTTTGAAGATGAAAAATCTGTAGAAGAGATTAATATGGTGCCTTTATTAAACAATACAGTTGCCCGACTTATTCAAAATCTTGCATATGATATTGAAAAATCATTACTTTAATTACAAGATTGTAAATCTTGTTGTAATGGAAAATAATGAAATAAATTAAATTATTTCTCGTCTGCATTTGTATGACGCTTATTCTTACAACTCGATGAATCCACTGACGTAGCAGGACTCGCCGTTTAGCTTGTTTTTGTACGTCATAATTTTGGCAAGTCAATAGAAGAAGATTTATTTTTATGCAATTTTTTAGAAACAAATACAACTGGCGAAGAAATTTTCAACAGCATTAACTTTTTTATGGAAAAACATGATATTAATTGACATAAATGTATTGATGTATGTAGTGATGGAGCTAAATCAATGGTTGGAAAAACTGCGGGCGTTATATCAAGAATTAAAAATATTATACCAAATTGTAGCAACAGTCATTGTGTCCTTCATAGGCACGCTCTTGTATGTAAAAAAATTTTTTCAAAGCTAAATGAAATGTGCCTTTCTCAACAAGGGAAAAGTGTAACAGTATTTAACGTTAAACATGAAATATCGGTATTGTCAAAAAAATTAGTGTTTTGGATCGATTGTATTGAAACAAGCGCTGGTCTGGACCGACTATACGATACCCTATACCATGGTTTAGAGACCCAATTTCTTCGGTCGAACTAATTGGATATAAAAAATAAGCATAAACCAAATTTGAGTGTTATTGTTATTAATTTTTTTGGCTGCAGATAAGAAAAAGTTCATAGGATGCTATATTTATATAGCGACTAGGTCGAAAAATGGACCGATCCTGACCATATTTGGTAAAGTCACTTATATTTTGAAAAAATATAATTTGAGAAAAATTTGTGCAATATTTTCGTTTTTAGATAGATTTAAGTGAAGATCGGGAAGCAGCCCTTTATGGGACCTATGACTAAGAATAGTCCTATAATGATTATTTTTGGACTACTAATTGATGGATATAATAAACACATACAAACCCAATTTGACTAAGATTTATATGATAATTTGGATCTTATAGCAATTTATGTTGATTTCATAGGGGTCATTTGTACGGGGGCTAGGTCTGAACATGGACCGATTCTCACCAATTTCAATAACATTCATCCTATGGCCGATAAAATTTATGTATCAAATTTCATCAAAATTTGTTCATATTTGCGACCTTAATTTGATAACAAGGTTTACATGGGCACACAAAGGGACAGACAGACAGACGGACGGAGGACGGACATTGCTAAATCCACTAGAAAGTGATTCTGAGTCGATCGGTATAATATAAGATGGATCTAGGTCAATTATTTTTGGTAGTTACAAACAGCAGCACCAAGTCATTATACCGAAACCACATAGTGATATATGGTGATATTCCACATAGTGGTATAGGGTATAATAAAAGAAATATACTCCTAAATCGCTCACTGACTGATGAAAATACCTTGCTAAGGAAGTACACTTTATTAGGAAAAGGTACTTTTTTAAGAAAATGTGCCTTTTTCATGAAATGCAATTTTGGAAGTAAGCGATTATTTTAAGAAAAGGTACTTTTTCGAGATAAGTTATTTTGTTAGGGTATTATTTAGGAAAAAGTACATTTCAAGAAAATTTAATTTTAGAACGGAGGGCTAATTTTTAAAATACTTTTGCTTAAAACCCAACTTTTTAAGAAAAAATACCTTTCCAGAAAAGGTCCTTTTTAAAGAAAAAAATACCGTTTAAGAAAATGCAATTTTTTAAGAAAAGATACTTTTTGAGAAAATGATTAACTTTTTTAAGTAAGATATTTTTTAAAGAAAATGTACTTTTTTAAGATAAAGTAGTCTTTTAAGGAAAGAAAATTTTTTCAAAGGTATTTTACAGAAAAGTTACATCTCAGGACAATGGAAAAAGTACATTTTTAAAATACTTTTTTATTATGGTAAAAGCTACTTTTAAAAAAAAAACGTGCATTTAAAGTACTATAAGAAAATCCCGATTTTTAAGAACAACTATTTTTTTAAGAAAAATAAATTTTTGAATATTTTGCATAACAATTTTTTTTAGTTAATTAAATTTACTTATTTAATTTTTTTATTTCTTGTAATCTTGTATTATTTTCTTGGTTATTGTTTACCACTTTTTCTTAAATATTTTCTGTATTAAAAATGTATGTATTTTTTAAAACCAAATTATAAATAACAATTCTCATGCCTTAGCATTATTATTCCTGTACTGTAATTATAAGATTTGTTCTTGTTGTACAGGAAAGCAAATAAATAAATAAATAAAATAAATTTTTAAAGAAATGGTAGTAGTGGTAGAGGTAGTTTTTAAAAAAATTAAATTTTTTAGAAATAGTATATGTTAAGAAAAGTTTACATTTTAAGAAGAATATATTTTTTCCGGAAATGTATTTCTTAAGACAAACTACATTTCAAGAATGCGTAGTTTTTTATGAAAATTTATTTTCTAAGAAAATTTACTTTTAAAAAAACGGTTTTTTAGAAAAGGTTATATATTAAGAAATTGTTTTTTTATAAAACGTACATTTTAAGCGTAGGTACTTTTTAAGAAAATGTACTTTTTTAAGAAGAGGTAGTTTTTTTAGGAAATTAAATTTTTTTATGAAAAGTACTTTGTTAGAAAATGTGCAAAAGGTACATCTAATAACATATAAATTTTTAAGAAAACTAACTTCCTTAGATAATGTACTTTTTAACAAAATGTACTCTTTTTAGGAAAATTAACTTTTATAAGGAAAACTATAGTTTCTAAATGTTACTTTTTTTAAAAGCAGGAAATTTTTTCAAGAAAAGGTACTTTTTGAAGAGAAGGTAATTTATTAGAAAAATTAACTTTTTTTTAGAAATTTAACTCTTTTTAAAAATTTGCTTTTTAAGAAAAATTATTTCTAAAGAAAAATTTATTTAAAACAGAATTTAAGAATATTTAAATTTTTAATATAAACTCACAAACAAAATGTTGCTTTATATTTAAGTACTTTATGTTTTTAAATGTTAATAATGGGTTAATATTAGTTATAAATTAATTTAATAAGGTTCCAATAAAATATTTTTAATTTATTATAATTAAAAAATATTTAAAATTATAATGAATTCTTCTAAATGTACTTTTTTAATAAAAGCAACTTTTTAAGAAAAGTTACTTATTTTAGAAAAAAAAAATGTTTTAAGAAAATTTGATATTTTAGAAGAAGAAATTTACTTTTTTAAGAAAAAAAAATTTTAAGAAAATTTGATATTTTAGAAGAAGAGATTTTTAAGAAAGCTTTTTCTTAGAAAAGTTTTTTTTTATATGTTACCTTCATAAGAGAATGTTTTTAAAGAGAAAGCTTAGTGAACAAGAAGTCATTTTTTGGAAAATGCAGTTTTTTAGTTAGACTCTTCAAAAAAAAATTGCATTGTTATCACTAAAGTAACTTATTTTTAAATCTTTAAAAATTTAAAAAATTTCTTAGATTCTAATATCATTCCAATAAAACTCTAAAAATTTTTAAATTATAAAAATGTTTTTTAAGAAATGGTGCTTTCTGAAGAAAACGAACTTGTTAAGAGAAGATATTTTTAAGAAGAGAAATTTTTTGTTAGAAGACACGTTAAAAAGTGAGATAGAAAAAATCATCAAACACGTTTTTCCTCATAACTTTTTTCGAAAGCATTATTTGATTTTTTACCATTTTATGTTTGAACAACATCTATAATATTAATAGGCTAGGCGATTTCTTGCGACTGATGTTTTGTTCTACCGTTTTATCCCAATTTTGACCAAGCTTATATTAATTGAAAGGTATTTCTTTTTAGCCGTTTTGCAGATTTACAGATTTTCTAATTTTTTTTCTTTATTTTGAGTTGCATTTTAAGTTGCTACTAACACATACATAATACAATGCTATGTGTGTGTTTATTAAATTTGTTAATGTGTTTGTAATTAAAATGAGTTTTTTTGTTGATTTGTGAATAATTGATTAGCATAATTTTAGGGTCTTTAATTAAAAAATAAAATTTCCTAGAATTTGCGCTCGAATTGCGAGGGCTGGAATCTCCTTGTATCAGTAATTATGCTCAATGGCAACCTAATTCATTTGTTAGTTTTATTAAAGCTCTCAGATTCCAGTGCTCGAAATTCGAGTGCAATTTCTATGCATCTTTATTTTTCAACTTAGCCAATTCACAAGCCAACACATTTTTGGTTTATTATTATTGTGAATGAAGATAATAAGCTCATTAGCAAACACATTAACAAGTTAAATAAAAGCGCAAATGGCATATTTATAATTTTATGTATGTGTTAATAGCAATTTTAAATGCAATTTACTTAAAACAAAGGAAACAATTTAAAAATCTGTAAATCTAGAAAACAGCTAAAGCGAAATACCTTTCAAATAATATACGATTGGTCAACATCGGGATAAAACGGTGGAACAAAACATCGGTCACAAGAAATCGCCTAGCCTATTAATATTGTAGATGAGGTCTAACATCAAACTGTTTCCAATACTATTACAGATTATTACCAAAATTTAACCACTGATAGGAAAATGATTCGGGTAAGGTCCACATGCTGTTTTTAAGACCAAGAAAGTAAAAAGAATGTTGGAAAGAGCTATTAACATATCTGGTAGAAAAGCAGACCGGATAACTCAGTGCTTTGACTATTTTGTGCCAAAAAGTTTCAGACAGAAACGAAGCAAATAATGGAAAGGCCAAAGGCAGAGCACGGAAATCGAAATCATATTTGATAAAAAAAAAACTACTGCTGCATTTGTTTGATCTCACTTTTTATTTAAGAAAATTTATTTTTTTCATTCACATTTTAACTTAACGATAATTCTTATCAATCTCCTCTCATTTTATTCATTTATAAAAAATTTTAAAAATTCAAATTTTACCAGATCGGTCTGAAAATTTACTATATAATAACAAATATAAAAATATGCCTCATCTTTAGACTATTAAAATTTGTGTGGAATTTGAAAATGTGCAAATTTATTTAACATACTGGCCTTTTTAAGCCCGTTTCTAATAAAATATTTCACACAAATGTCAAATTTCAACAAAATTGTTGAAATTACAGGAAAATTTGAGACCGTCTGTTGACTTTTGTGGTGCAGTATATTATTGTGACATACTTATCATATAGACCGACTACACGATACCATACACCATGAGTTTAGAGACATTAGGTCTTAGGTCCAACTAATTACATATAGAAAAGAAGCATAAACCAAATTTGAGTGGCATTGTTATTAATTTTTTTTTTTTTTCGGACCTGAAAAAGTTCATATCGGAAGCTATATTTAAGCTTTATATATATGGGGACAAGGCCGAAAAATGGACCGATAAGTTTGAGAAAAATTTGTGCAATACTTTTATTTTTTGATAGATTTAAGTGGAGATCGGGAATCAGCTCTATATGGGGCCTAAGACTAAGAATTTTCCTATAGAGTTCATTTTTGGACTACTTATAAATGGAAGGAATAAATATACACAAACCATATTTGAGCGAGATCTATATGATAATTTGGATATTATGGCAACTTATGTCGATGGCATTGGGGGCTAGGTCTGAACATGCACCGACTTTCACCAGCGTTCATCATATGGCTTATAGAAGCTTTTATAATAAATTTCATCAAAATCTTAATATATAAAAACGTTGGTGCGTATGTTGGTACTCTAATAACTGTTGAACCACTAATGCTAGCGACTTCGTATTCATACCATATGTTCCTTTGGTTCTCCGATTTGCATAACTTTTTTTTGTACCCGATAGGTGGCGCTGGGGTCGAGATTTTCCCAAAAAATTTATTTACGGTCCAATTTAGCTCAAATTCGCAACATATATTATGTACATAAAACTAAAGTTGCTGACAAAGTTTTTCACCTGTAGGTGGCACTGGTGTTAAAATATTCAGTCATATTCATAATATTATTAAATGCAATGTATTTAAGGATTTTCGAGGGAGTTCGTGCTTTACTTTTGCCCGACACTCGGTATTAAAATTTAGATGCAATATAAAATCCAGATGTTTTCTTCGGGCCAGCAACGCGGACCGGACTCAGCTAGTATATTTATATTTTCGAGCTGATTTTACATCACAAGTCTTACATGATCACACAGACGGACGGACGGGCGGACAGACGGAATATCGGTTCACTAAAAGATGGGTCTAGGTCAAATATTTTTGGTAGTAACAGACATCATTACAAAGTCATTATGCCTGACCACATAGTGGTATAGGGTAGAATTAAGGAACACACAAAATTGTAGTAACTATTCGTGACTATGTCTAAGTTAAGGGTAAAAACATATGAAATCAACAGAAAATATTAACATTTGTGACCTCATCACCTCCAAATTTGATAAGATTTTGTACACATGATCTATGGATCGGCACAATAACATTTGCCAACTTTCAGACATATAGCCTTCGAACTTTCAGAATTATGGCCATTCCAAGTTGGCAAAAATCAATAAAAATGCACTCAGATGCCTTAACACAATTTTTAATATATCGAAAATTATTCATTGCACGTTAATAATCAAGGGCTCATTTTACAGACTAAAACATGCGCCATTCCAAAAAAATTTTTTTTTCAAATTTTCGATCAAGGATAATGTAAATAAAAAAGGACTAAAATTTCCAAATGATATTTCTCGAAAATCAATATTTTTAAAAATTTCAAAAAAATATATGTTAATTCTTATTATGTTTTGTACAAGTCTGTCAAATTTCAATGTGGAGTCTTTAGTACAACATGAGTTATTAAGAAAAAAGCAGGCGAAGGTTTATGTATTTCATGAAATGTACCAAATTACAAAAAGAAGGACAAATCAAATGTAACGGAACTTTTTCGACTTTTCTTTGCTTAAACTCTTTTTCTCCATTGCTAAACCTTTAATAAAAAGTACAACATAATGTATTATCATTATTAAACACTTTATTACAGCATATTTATTTATTTCTGAAGGATTTCAATTAAAAAATCTGCATCTGCCGCGTATCGCTTGACTTTAATTTTTTTTTTATCTACAGGTTCAATAGAATGCAGCTTTTGAGTTCCAGGAATAGTACGCAAATCTTTAAAACGAATTTGAAGGAACCGTGCTTCTTCTTCGTGGTCTTCTAGAGTTAATAACTCGAAATTACAGTTCAAAAGATTTTGCAGGCACCATTCATATAATTGTTTTGGAGTAGTTATTTGACCTTGTAATGGACGCTGTAAACTAGCTCGACGTGCCTCTCTCTTTATGGTACCTCCAAGACCGTCACTTGGGCCTTTTCCATGGCTTGTTGCAAAAAAATGCCACTCAGCATTACATCCAAAATCTTCCATATGATAACATAAATTGATAAAGTTCTTTTTATTTTTAAACTGGGCAGCACTACCGTCTGAAAAATACGTGATTTTCTTCGGGGTTGTTTTAAACTTTTTTCTCAAAAATACATTCAGGTGGCGATGGAACAGGTGAACAGCTACAGAATCGTGTACAAGACAATCAGATATTATTATGAAGTTTGTATGTTGTGTTTTTCCATCTGATTTAAAATAAATAGCAATTGGGTATAAAGTGGCCTGAGAGTTGTTCCAGTGAAATCCCTGGACTGCATCCTGAATAGTAAAAGAAGCATTTTCTGAAAAATCGCAAACTGCTATATACTCATTTTCTTCCAAATTTGATTTTCTTTCGCTCAGATATGCTTCCTGCTGTTTTGCAATAAATGAATGAGGTAATAGAATTTCAAGTTTTTCACATAGGGAATCCACAAAAACGTCGGCTTGGCCAATCATGGTCTCCAAATTATCCCTATCTACACTTACCCATTGTTTATATGTTATTTCATCAATATCATTTTGCTCTAGTAATTGATTTAGTTTTGCTTTTAAATTTTCAATTCGTGGACACTTGTTACATTTACGTAGGTGACACTTTGAAGAAGATGGAATGCATGTCATTTGTTTCAAACAATCTTTGTAACATTCAAGCTGATAATACGGAACACCAGCAGTTAATTTTTTTAAATTTATGGCATCAATCATCAGCTTCACATTTTGATGCTTTGTACAAACACACACCTTATGAGATCCACTCGCATTTGCTAGAATTATATTCCTCGGACGAAGTTGGCAAAACTTGGAAATACCTATTTTTATTCCATCATGTCGTTCCTTGAATAAGGCGTACATTTCTCTTAAGTTTCCAAGCAAAATTCTTTTATTTTTCCTGACTTTTGTACCATTTTCAAAAAAAGACACGAAATCTTTCTGTCCGGGCATACACCTGCTGACGTCATCGGATTCATAAAAGGATTTTACTAAATTGCTTGTCACTGGTGAAATTGGACTTCCCAGTTTTGGGTTAGGCGTACTCATCACACCCTTTGTTTCAACCAAATGCTTAACTTTTCGCGCGATATAGTTTGTAACCAGGAATTCTTCCTCAATTTTATGTATTGCCCAGCTTTTTGGTAAAATTGTTAGCAGTTGGATTTTCTCGCTATTTTTTGTTAATGTTTTAAACTTTTCTTTTAATTGTTCTATTATTTCGGATTGTGGGCACATATGCGAAGTTGATTGTGCTGAACCGTGGAAAATTTTGTCTTGAATCGAATCACTTATTTTCCTGAATTTTCCATCTCTGTACCGTTTTTGATGTAACTTCTTCTTTTTTATCGGAGATTGTTCCAGATACGGTAAAGATTGGTTTAATTTTGAAATAGCAACTTCTTCCGTGCCTGACGCAATGTCATCTTCTTCCGTGCCTGACGCAATGTCATCGAAAGTATCTACATTTTCGTTTATGTCTGAACCTGCTTCCAAATTAGATTTCTTCAGATGCGAAAATTTTATTCTACATGTCCCACAAATTTTATTTGAGATCGTAATGTTTTTATCCTTAGTATACTGTAGCATCCATTCTTGGCCTTGTCTTAAACTTTTATTGCACCCAGTGTGACCGGATTTTTTAAAAGGATTACAGCAAAATGTTGAATGGAATGGCATATTTTTTTTTTAAATACCACAACCGAATGAATTGTGCACGACTTTTTTGTATTGACAATAATTATAATTTATTTAAATATTTAGTCTCTTTTTTTTTGTTTTTTCAAACGATCAAGTCACTTTAACACTATAACACTTTGACGTTTAGCACTTATGAAATCTAGTATTCAACTGAAGTTTGACTTACAGTCTCTGAACGATTTATACTGTTTTTTTTGGTACAAAAAATAGATTACAGGTAAAAAAATACACGCCTTGCTTTTCTTGAATTGGAAAATTTGCGTGAACTACGGGTCATAAAATGGTTTTTAAATAGGGACTGAATTTGCTACTGCCAATAAGCCGACCACAGGTCATAAAATATTTGTAAATTTTTTGTGTGAACAGGCAATAAATATTTCGTCTAGGTTGTAAAGTCGAAAAAGTTCCGTTACATTTGATATGTCCTTCTTTTTGTAATTTGTCACCTTTTTGTATTTTGGTACATTTCATGAAATACATAAACCTTCGCCTGCTTTTTTCTTAATAACTCATGTTGTAATAAAGACTCCACATTGAAATTTGACAGACTTGTACAAAACATAATAAGAATTAACATATATTTTTTTGAAATTTTTAAAAATATTGATTTTCGAGAAATATCCTTTGGAAATTTTAGTCCTTTTTTATTTACATTATCCTTGATCGAAAATTTGAAAAAAAATTTTTTTTGGAATGGCGCATGTTTTAGTCTGTAAAATGAGCCCTTGATTATTAACGTGCAATGAATACTTTTCGAGATATTAAAAATTGTGTTAAGGCATCTGAGTGCATTTTTATTGATTTTTGCCAACTTGGAATGGCCATAATTCTGAAAATACGAGAGCTACGACACTGAAAGTTGGCAAACGCTATTATTATGTTTAACTTTCCCTTCGTACCAAAATTCATCCAATTCGAAATCGGTGCGGTCAACTCATTGGTTGATTTCATATGTTTTTACCCTTAATCTTTCTTTACAGCAAGTATTTCGACCAAGTTTCAGATTGATTGGATAAGGGGAAATCAATTTTAAATCTATCCGTGACTGTGTGTGACCATGCGTGACTGTGCGTGACTATGTCAAAGGTAATTTTTTTTTCACAGCAAGTATATAGACCAAGTTCCAAATCGATCGGGTTAGCCAAGTTTAAGATCAATTGGATAAGGGGAAATGGGGTTGAACCACGACAGACAGACAAACAGAGATTATGAGTTAAAAGAAAGAGTTTAAAAATTCATAAATAGCGAAAAAATTTCTTTCGTTTAGGAAGAGGATACGCAATAATGGCTCAAGAACCAAAAAAATCAATAATTACGTTATAAGAAATGTAATAATTAATTGTTCTCTTAAAACAGCATCTGTGCACACCTTACCAAACAGCACTCACAACATATTTATATTTATATAAAATGTACTTATTTTACGAATTCTAAAAATGTTCTTAACAATTTATTTATAAAAAAAAATATTATTATATAGTGTGTGTGTGTGTGTGTGTGCGTTTAAGTTACACAATAGCTGGCTATGTTCATGAACATATAACTTTATGATAAGGCTATTTATAAATAAAAAAAATAAAAAGTAAATCTGTAGCAGCTTGTTGCTCATATTGTTTAAGCAACAACAAAACAGACAGACACCGATATATTTTTTATATTAATACATCCTGCATATCCTGCAAAACTTTGTTACTTGTTTATTTGTAGTCACGCGCAGTTTAGAAATCGTAACCAGTAAGAAAATTATAATCGGGCTAGAACAACCGTACAATACCCTATACCATGCCCCTCGAGATATAGAAAATAAGCATGAACAAAATTTTAGTGGTATTGTTATTATACCCTACTCTACTTTATGGTCAGGGTATAATGAGTTTGTGCAGATTTTTGTAACTACAAAAAATATTTGCCTTAGGCCCATCTCAGAATCACTTTCAATTTAGTGATGTCCGTCCATCCGTTTGTCCGTCTGCCCCTCCGTCTGTGTGTCGCTGTCAATTTTGTAATCAAACTACAGGTCGTAAATATAAATCTATTTTGATGAAATTTTGTATATAAGCTTTTATCGCCCATAGGATGAACGATATTGAAATTTTAAAAAATCGCTGCATGTTCTCGGTGAAATTAGGTTTGTGTATGTTAATTACACCCATTAATCAGTAGTCCAAAAATTAACATCTTGTAGCAGAACTATTAGTCATAGCCCCCATATAAAGCTGCTTCCAGACCTTCACTTAAACCTATCAAAAACGGAAATATTTCATAGTTTTTCTCAAATTTAGTTTGTACATATTTTTTCAAAACTTAGGTACTGCCAGAATCGGTCCATTTTTAATATACGTCCGATATGAACTTTTTTAGATCTGCAGGCAAACAAATAATAAAAATTCCACTCACATTTGGTTAATGTTTATTTTCTATACCCAATTAGTTGGACCTAAGACGAATCCTCTAAACGAATGGTATACGTTGTTCTAGACCGACTATAATTTTCTTACTTGTCAATATATAGATTTAAGTGGGTACCGCTAATCAGCTTTATATGGGGACTATGACAAAAAATGATCATACAGGGTTTGTTTTAGGACCATTGATTAGTGGTTATAAAAGACATATCATCGCCTAAAACGCTTACCGCCCTAACTAACATTATATTAATTTTACAGGAGAAGCAAAAATATTAAAATTAAAGCTATATTAGATTTCGGCGTAAATTTCTCCAATAATATTAAAAAATAAACAGACAAATTTATTTCTAGTAAGAAAAAATATATATATGTAATATTTGAAGTTATGTTAGTTAGGTCCTTTTGCCTTTTTTTTGAAACCAAAAGCCCTAACTATAAAACAGTTGTTTTTAATTTTGATGTGTAAACATCTATGCGCTCAGGGGGGTAAAAATCTATTTCACAATACAAGCACAAAAACAGCGTAAGGGAAAATCGGTATGAGGTATATGTAAGTGTATTGGTGCAAAGATTATGATTTAAATTTATTTAGCTGATTCAACAACCAGCAGAAAGCGCCATGAATGCATAGCAAACAACTGCAAGTATAACCACCATAGCGGTTGCATGCTATACACAGATGGCGCTTACTGTTTGATTTTAATTGATGTGTAAATAGATGTTTACACATCTCAACAGTAATACGTTGTCTTTTCAAAAATTTGGAAGATATTTTTCGTAATGAATCAAAAATTTTTTTTTTGAATAATTTCAGTAAAATGGGAGCAATTTCGAACTGAACTTTTTTCACAAAACTTTTTCTAGGCACACGCTTGATAATTACATTTTCTTTGGAGAAGCCTTGGTATTTCCTACCTTCCATTTGGTTTTGTTGACTACTCAGTCTCCAATTTTTCATATTTTTTTTGAATGTGCCTTCTGCATCTCTATCCAAATTCAATTCAGACATATTGTTCTTCACACTGTCACTTTTTATACCCTATACACCTGTGTGGTTTGGGTATAATGACTTTGCGCTGCTGTTTGTAACTCCCAAAAAAATTTGACCTAGACACATCTTTTATTATATCGATCAACTCAGAATCACTTTCTGAGTCGATTTAGTGATGTCCGTCTGTCCATCTGTATGTCCGGGTAAATAAGCTTTTATCGACCATAGAATGAACGCTATTGAAATTGGTGAAATTCGGTCCATGTTCAGATCTAGTCCCCAAACAAATGACCCCTATGAAATCGACATAAATTGCCATAAGATCCAAATTATCATATAGATCTCAGTCAAATTGGGTTTGTATGTGTTTATTATATCCATTAATCAGCAGCATCAAAATTAATATTATATTGACAGTTATATCAGAGAACAGTTTGAAATCAAAAATTAATATTGCTGTCCAATGTAGACAGCACTTTCTGAATATAAGCCCTCGATATACCTTTATATGAATATAATAATTCTGAAAAAAATTAACACTAGGACATATTTAAGGACACGCGAATTGTATATGAAAGATTTTAAATCTTTTTTATTACACAAATAAAATAATTAATTTATAAAATAAATAATCTCATAATTCATAATCTTTTTGTAGAGATCGTAAATTTGCATTTATCGAATACCGTTGCCTATAATTTTGTACCACCTGTTAAATGAAAAAAAAAATTTAACAAATGGCACAAAAATACAAGTTTAGCATTATATTATTTAGAACTAACCCTTTAGTGCATATATTTTTTAAGTTAAGATTTTAAGTTGTTTATAATAGACTGATATAATACCCGTACTTAAGGTTTATTTAAAAAAAATCGAGAACCTCAGAAATTCAGAAACTAAGTCCAGAATATTATTTTTTAGAATTACTTAAATATTATAAACAAGTTTTATCGAAATCCTTCCACAAATATATATTATTTCGATATTTTGTTTTAAAAAATATAAATCTCCCTAATTTGATTTTGACCTTAAAGAGCGACAGTTTATAGTGTTTCAATTTAACCTTAATTTACGATATTAATAATAATATTTTGATACAAGATGTTTGAAATATGAAAACACCAAAAAAATGTACCCTAAAAGTTGAAAAAGTATGAAAAATCACATTTTTCTTCAAATCCGCTGCCCTCGCCAAATTAAGAACAGGATACCTACAATATTTATCATTTTTAATCACATATATTTTGTTAATAAGATCTTAAAGTCCAGTCGTTGATTTCGGCAAATTTCTAAAATAAAATTTTTGAAAAAGTAAAATTGGAGATTTTGAAATAGTGCGTACCGTTTTGATTTTAATTTAGAATGGCGTAACAATATACGAGATGCAAAATACTTTACACGGGATCAGGAGAATGCAAAAATCTTATTGTTGTATATTATGTCAATGTCTTTGAAAATGTGAGCTCGATTTTCTTAATCAAGTGGTCTGCGGCGCATTTGTATAACTTGGATGCTTTTTAACCGATAATAGATTTTGTTGTTTTATGAGAAAGATAATTTACTGTAACGCAATTATTGATATCAAAATTTTTGTGAAAAATGCTTTTTTTTGATAATTTTTACATATAAATGCATATTTGAACTTTGAACACAATGCGCGTCCAGAAAGCATTCTCTGATTTGGCTCAAATTTTGCGCACTAAAGTTTTACATCCAGTGTCACAATAATATCATTTGGCCGTAAGCATCACATTTAATCTCCTGGGTATCAACTCGACAATTTTTTTTTTTTGTTATATCGGTGTAGATTGTGCTATATTCTTCCTTTAGAGCCTTCTTTAAGTTTGCCTTGCTTGAAACAGCCCTTCGACTTATATTTCTGTCAAGATTTTCCCACGGATGCTCGATCGGGTTAATATCAGGGGACTGCGGTGGATAATCAAGTATCTTGGGAGTCCGGTACAGTAGCAACTCTTTTTAGACGTATGCTTTAGATCGTTGTCCTGTGGAAAGATCCAGCCTGCAGCCATACTTTATTTCTCGACACTAGGGCCAACATTGTCCTTTAAAAGTGGAGTAAATTCTACCGCCATATAGCCCTAAACCATAACTGAACCTCTACCGGGTTTGACAGTGTTGGTAACACACTTTTCTTTGAAGGTTTCATTCGTAGCACGCAATATTTTTGAGAACCTTTTAGCGCCAAAAATTTCGAATTTGCTCTTATCTCTATATAACATGCTTTCCCGAAAAGATAGAGCTTCATTTTTGTACTTTCATCGAAATTCATTACCCTGCTTTGATTCACTTTGGATATGTATGATTTCTTGCATGGTATCCTTTTATGTAAGCCTTTTTTGTGACGAAATCTTTTTATTGTACTCGATCTTACTGGTTTGCCTGAGGTCTGCGTTATGTTTTCTGATAATTTAACTGTACTTTAGGCTGATATGTCTTTACTTCTCTTACTACAGCTCTGACTTCGGTACCACTGACCCGCTTTGGGCGTCCATATCTCTGTAAGTTTTCAAACTAATAGTATTTGACGTATTTATCAGCTGTTTTTTATTGTACAGTGGTTCCTACTCACAATTTCGCCCATTTCATCCATGGATTTATTTTTTTCTTTTAAAGCTAAAATAATTTTCCGATGTTTATTTTCCCATAGTGAGATTAGTTTCTTTTACTTCTTTTTACATAGTTATTATTAATTGGTACAAATCAACTTAAAATGATTTTTAGTAAATTAAAACACATGATCAGTACAAATTTGTTACCAAAAGTTTACGTTCCTCCCCGAAATATAAAAAAGGGTAAGTAAGTGTTACCACTGTTTACTTTTTTTTTCGTAAAATCGAGAAATTTGTGCTATGTTGCCACTTGATTTAGTCAATCTATAAATGGTATAGTAGTAAACTCTGTAATATTAATTTTTATCGTAAGTCAATAATAACTTTGTAATAAAACAATTTACAGAATAAAAATTGGTATCAATTTTTGTTTTTTTTTTTTTTGGCGCTCACAGTATATGACAATCTGTATCTTGCGATGGTTTTGGTCAGTCTAATCTATAATATTAATAGGCTAGGCGATTACTTGTGACTAACGTTTTTTTCTACCGTTTTATCCCGATTTTGACCAAATGTATATTATTTGAAAGGTATTTATTTTTAGCCGTTTTGCAGATTTAGAGATTTTTAAATTTTTTCCTTTATTTTGAGTAAATTGCATTTAAAGTAGCTACTAACACATCATAAAATTATACAATGCCATGTGTGTGTTTATTATATTTGTTAATGTATGTAGTTGTAAAAAAAAATGAGTTAGTTTTTTGTGTTGATTTGTGAATTGGCTATAATTGATTAGCATACTTTCAGGGTCTTTATTTAATGAAAAAATAAAATTTTCTAGAATTTGCGCTCGAATTTCGAGGGCTGGAATCTGCTAGTAAGGATTATTTATCTAATATGGATTAAGGCCTAAACATGCACCGATTGTCACCAATTTCGACAGCGTTCATCTTATGCTTAATAAGTAGCTTAGTAGCTCACATACTAAATTTCATCAAAACATGTTTACTTGCAACCTACAGTTTGATTCCAAGGTTTACATGGACACACAAACGGACAGACAGATATGAAAAAGTTCATATCGGGTGCTATATTTATATGGGGACTAGGTCGAAACATGGACCGATCCTGACCATATTCGGTAAAGTCACTTATATTTTGAAAAAATATATATATGGGGGATTTCATGTCAAGTGCACCAACTTTTGAAACCGATGTCTTCCCATCGGGATGAAATTTGCACCAAGGTTAGTCCTATTGGATAGTAGTTTAGACGCAATTTTTCAATAAGAGCGGGTCAGATCTCTCTGAGTTAGAGGGGATCAAATTTGACATTTTGGCCAAACAGGTGTTTTTTCTCATCCATGTAACTTATTACCTATTGTTTTTAGAAAATTTTCTCCTAAAGAGTTTAGATAGCTATTTATTCAATATTTCGGAAAAAAATACTTAAAAAAAAAAAAATTGTAGACTTTTTTTTTGCTAAATTAAAGCATTTTTTGCCTTTTTTCAAAAATGGCATTTTTTTTTTTTTTTTTCATAAGAAAGCTTAGGATTTTTCCTTTAAGAGCTTTTTGGTCGCTTAGTGGGATGGGAGTGGGATATCTATCAAAATAAATGTTTTGTAACTCAAGACAACGGTTTTTCAATTTTTCACAAATGCACTATTTTGAATTTTTTCCTATTTGTGTGTAAAACCTTACAAATAAAACTTATACTGAGAAACTAGACAAATTAACCTTTCCGAAGGTATGTAACATACCTTCATAACATAACAGAAGAGAATGGTTATCTGTAGCCTGATAGAGTTATTTGCACATTTCAATCTGAACACGAGGATGTTAGAATTGGCTTCACGAAATTAACCCAAATGAGGCCAAAACATTGCGTTTTGGCAGAAAGAGGCGGAACTCACACAGCATGCGTTTGCATTTACCATGAAAATCTTAAACTGATGTTGAACGAAATCTACTTAAAGTATTTAATAGATGATTCGGCAGAAGATTTACACGATTACCGCGATTGCCTTAAATTGACTATGTGTCCTAATGAAACAACTTCTTGCCACTTAGGTAAATGTACCAATTGCCCGAAAACCACATTCATCAAAGAAAATTTAATCAACTCTTTAGATCGAGAATATATAGAGGAGGTCAAATTTGATTCTTGGATTCAGACTGACAGATGCACATTGAAAACAATCATTTTAAATGTGGATGATTTTGTGGAAGAAATGTGTACAGGATTGCTAAACTTGAGAAACCATGACTTTTTAGTCAAAGAGTAATGGTCATTCTTCAAGGATTTGAAGATACATTTGAAGTATGGTGAATTCTATAAATATGAAAACTATAAATATGTTTTTCAGGATGCCATACAAGCATTCCACTTCAATAACAACCAAGCAACTCTACTCACAGTAGTTATTTACTACATGAAAGATGAAAAACTGGAACACAAAAGTATGGCAATCATATCCGACGATTTAAAACATGATACCGTTGCAGTTTATGAGTACCAGAAGAGAAAACTAAAATTTCTAAAATCTAAATTTACAGTAAGGAAGGTATACTACGTTTCGGACGGAGCTCGTCAACATTTTAAAAACAAAAGTAGCTTGGCAAATCTTATGGCCCATGAAAAAGATTTTGGAATGCCAGCTGAGTGGTATTTTCATCCTACTGCTCATGGTAAAGGAGCATGTGATGGTATTGGAGCAAACCTTAAAAAGAAATGCAGCAAATTATAGCCTACAGTGCTCTCATCAAGATCGCATCTCAGATGCGACCGCTTTATTCCATTGGGCAAAGAATTATTGTAAAGAAACTAAAATAGTTTTTATTAGCAAAGAGGATCATCAGGAAACATTGAAAACACTGAAGAGCAGATTCGATGCTGCGGTAACAATCGATGGCACCGCTGATTACCATGCTTTTATACCGCTTGTCGATGGAAGACTCAAGTTGAAAAAGTTTTCTGCCTCTATTCAATGCGATTTCTTTCCAATGACAACAAATAAACCAGCAGCGAAATCAACAGCTGAACCTAGTAACGCCAAGAAAGGATTGACAAAAAAACGCAGTAAATAAAGGCGACAAAAAAGCTGGATGAAGGACTGGGTATTTAAAAATTTACAAGACTTAATTACTTCAAATGGATCTAATGCAATTAAGATTAAGTTTTAATAAATTATTTATCTTTTTATTTTAAATATTATTATTATACATTAATTTAATTATTATTAAAAGTAAGTTAAAAAATAATAATTTTTCAACATTTCTATAGAAAAAAGCGATTTTTTTCCTGAGGTTAACATATTCTGGGTATTACAGTATCGAGGGTATAAAATTTTAGTAAGGTATGTTATATACCTTCGGAAAGGTTAATTTGTCTAGTTTCTCAGTATAAGTTTTATTTGTAAGGTTTTACACACAAATAGGAAAAAATTCAAAATAGTGCATTTGTGAAAAATTGAAAAACCGTTGTCTTGAGTTACAAAACATTTATTTTGATAGATATCCCACTCCCATCCCACTAAGCGACCAAAAAGCTCTTAAAGGAAAAATTCTAAGCTTTCTTATGAAAAAAAAAAAAAAAAAATGCCCTTTTTGAAAAAAAAGGCAAAAAATGCTTTAATTTAGCAAAAAAAAAAAAAGTCTACAATTTTTTTTTTTTTTTTTAAGTATTTTTTTCCGAAATATTGAAGAAATAGCTATCTAAACTGTTTGGGAGAAAATTTTCTGGGAACAATAGGTAATAAGTTACATGGATGAGAAAAAACACCTGTTTGGCCAAAATGTCAAATTTTGATCCCCTCTAACTCAGAGAGATCTGGACCGATCTTATTGAAAAATTGTGTCTAAACTACTATCCAATAGGACTAACCTTGGTGCAAATTTCATCCCGATCGGAAGACATCGGTTTCAAAAGTTGGTGCACTTGACATGAAATCCCCCATATATCAAATTTGGAAAAAATCTGTGCAATATTTTAGTTTTTTGATAGATTTAAGTGAAGATCGGGAAGCAGTTCTATATGGAGCCTATGACTAAGAATTGTCCTGTAGGGACTATTTTTGAACTAGTGATTAATAGATATAATAAACATATAGAAACCCAATTTGACTGAGATCTATATGATAATTTGGATCTTATGGCAATTTATGTCGATTTCATAGGGGTCATTTGTATGGGGACTAGGTCTGAACATGGACCGAATTTCACTAATTTCAACAGCGTTCATCCTATGGCCGATAAAAGCTTATACACCAAATTTCATCAAAATATATTCATATTTGTAGTTTGATTACAAGGTTTACATGGACACACAGACGGCCGGACGGACGGACATCGCTAAATCGAGTCAAAAAGTGATTCTGAGTCGATCGGTATAATAAAAGATGGGTCTAGGTTAAATATTTTTGGCAGTTACAAACAGCAGCACAAAGTCATTATACCCAAACCATATAGTGGTATAGGGTATAAAAATAGTTTCAAATAAACTTTCGAGAATATCGCAAAAATGTTCGAAGAAATCTTGTTACGTTATGTTTGCTATGCATCTAGAGAGTTTTTTTATTATCTTTGCTTGGATTACAGGAATGAAGTTTAATGAGAAAGTAATAGGTTATAATGTTTTTTTTTTATAATAATATTTTAAATTTTATACGTTATCCAATAATATGAATAATTGAATTTAATTTGTCGATTCAATATTTTTCTTCATTGCCAAGATGATATCATGATTTAAAGTCCATTTCAATAAAATTCCAACGCCACTGAGAAAATCAATATAATCTATGTACACTACGGTGACAGCCATTTTTTGTTTTTTTTTTTGGAATTTTAAGACATGCGGGTCGGATTATTGTGACATTGGATCTAAAACTTTAATGCGCAAAATTTGAGCCAAATCGGACATCCTTTCTGGACGCGCATTGAGTTCAAAATTCAAATATGCATAAAAATTATCCAAAAAAAATCATTTTTTACAAATATTTTGATGTTAGTAATTGCGTTTCAATTAAATTATTTCATAAACCATAATTTAGAGTAAACTATCTTTTTACTAAAACAACAAAATCTATTATCGGTTGAAAAACAGCCAAGTTATATCAAGTTCCCCAGGCAATAAATGCGCCGCAAACCTTTTGATTAAGAAAATCGCAATTTAGGTTGAATTGGAAAACTATAAACTGTCCCTCTTTAAGGTCAAGAGTAAAATTTAAGGAGATTTACATTTTTTTAAAACAAAATATCGAAATATTATATACTAGCAGATTCCAGCCCTCGAAATTCGAGTGAAAATTCTAGGAAATTTTATTTTTTCATTAAATAAAGACCCTAAAGGTATGCTAATCAATTATAGCCAATTCACAAATCAACACAAAAAAACAAACTCATTTTTATTACAAACAGATAAACAAATTTAATAAACACACACATAGCATTGTATAATTTTATGCATGTGTTAGTAGCAACTTTAAATGCACTTTACTTTAAATAAAGGAAAAAATTAAAAAATCTGTAATTGTGCAAAATGGCTGAAAAGAAATACCTTTCAAATAATATACGTTTGCTCAAAATCGGGTTAAAATGGTAGAACAAAAGATCGGTCACAAGAAATCACATAGCCTGTTAATATTATAGATTTGTGGAAGGATTCCGTTAAAACTTGTTGATAATATTTTAGTAATTCTAGAAAATAATATTCTGGACCTGTTTTCTGAAATTAACCCATGGGGACTCCTGATGTCAAATTGACTATGAAAATCTTTAATTATTTTCTTCATCGGGATTTTTTTATCTAAAACGAATTTAATGTATTCATAAAATTCCTCAAATTAATTTGTTATTTTACGGAAATTTGTAGATTAATTTGTTTTTATATTTAATACAGTTTAAACAAATTTGTATATTGAGCGCTTGGATTCAAAAAGTGCTATCTGCATCAATAATTATTTTAAAGAGTGCGTGTAAATCCAATTTATTCATAAGATCTGAAAGTATTTGTCGATCGATTTGCTACAATATCTATTAAGTAATAGTCGTAATCACGCATGATAACAAAATTAATATTATATTTGATAGTTAGATCAGAGTTTGAAATCAAAAATTAATATTGATGTCAAATGTAGATAGCACTTTTTGAATATAAGACCTCAATATACTTTTATATGAATACCCTCTTTCTGAATATAAAAATTAAAACTAGGACACATTTTGGGAAGCACGAATTGTACATATATACAAATTTGTTTATATTCTATTAAATAGAAAAAATAATTAATCTATATATTTTCATAAAATAAAGAATAAGTTTGAGGAATTTTATGAATACATTAAATTTGCTACAGTAAAAAAAAATCCTGATAAAGAAAATATTTATAGATTTTCATAAAGAGTCACAAAATAAGTCCTCAATATTATTTTTTTGAATTATTAAAATATTATCAATAAGTCTAATCGAAATCCTTCCATAAATATATATTATTTCGATATTTTGTTTTAAAAAAATTTAAATCTTCGTAAATTTGAATTTTGACCTTGAATAGGAACAGTTTATAGTGTTTCAATTTAATCTTTATTTACAAGATTGAGAACTCATATCAAGTAGTATAATATTTTGATAAAAGATATTTGAAATATGAAAACACCAAAAAGATGTAGCCTAATATTTCAAAAAGTATGAAAAATACTATTTTTCTTCAAATCCGCTAAAATTAAAACGCTGCCCTCGTCAAATTAAGAACAGGATACCCACAATATTTGGCATTTTAAATCACATATATTTTGCTAATAACACCTTAAGATCCAATCGTTGATTTCGGAAAATTTCTTTAACAAAATTTTTGAAAAAGTAAAATTGGAGATTTTCAAATAGTGCTAAAAAAAATAGGACCGTTTTGACATTAATTTAGAACAGCATAACATAACAATAGGCGATATGCAAAATACTTTACACATGATTATTTAGAGATCAGGAGAATGCAAAAATGTTGTTGTTGTAAATTATTTCAATGTCTTTAAAAATGTGAGCTCGATTTTCTTAATCAAAAGGTCTGCGGCGCATTTATTGCCTGGGGAACTTAATATAACTTGGCGGTTTTTCAACCGATAATAGATTTTGTTATTTTATTAGAAAGATAAATTACTCTAGATTATAGTTTATAAATTGATTTAATCGAAACGCAATTATTAATATCAAAACTGTTATAAAAATTTTTTTTTTTTAATTTTGACATAGAAATGCATATTCGAACTTTGAAGTCAATGCGCGTCCAGAAAGCATTGTTCGATTTGGCTCAAATTTTGCGCACTAAAGTTTTAGATCCAGTGTCACAATAATCCGATCCGTACGTCTTGAAATTCCAAAAAAAAATAGCTGTCACCCTAATGCCCATTCTACCGACTTCAATCATTATATGAAGATTCTGCCTGACTTCCTGACTTCAATCACTATAAATCGATGTTAATTGAAGATTCAACATAATTTATTGTTATCTCCTTAAAAAATGCTTCCATAATATGCGAACTATTTTTTAAATCTTAAATTTTATTTATATTTTATCCTCTTTCCGGAGCACATACAAAAAAAAAAAAGAAAACAATTTTGTGTTTCCCGCATTATCATCACTAAAATTTATATTGTTTAACATCCTGAGTTCTATGAAATTCCTGAGGTTTCTCTATGAATGTATAAAACTACAGAAGCAACCTGTAATAATAATATAAGTATATAGTGTGTGTGTTTGAATCTTTCTGTGTATGTGTATGTGCATGTACAATATAATGTTACAAAGAAATGTATGAATGTGGGTTTGCACGTGTGTGTGCAGGAAATATTGTAGTTATTATGCGTAGAATATGGTTGTTCTTTCAAATGCATTCAATTTAATATCATATTTTTTTTCCATGTTTTGGAATACACAGATATTCTTTTTGTAATGTATGTATGTAAGTATGTGTGATATTTCCGACAAAAACCAACGCAAATTAAATTACAAGAAAACATAATGGAGGAGAGTAGAAAAAAATGAAGGTAAAATGTCATTTGGGGAAAAACTAAACCATGCAGAGTATTAATGTTTTTTATTATTGTTGTCTTTGTGGGTACTAGATTAAGTGTCTCTGAAGTAGTGATGAAGTCATTAAATTGTATCTTTCATACCATAATCTTACTTAAGCTATAACGAGGGGATGACGTAAAAGAAAATTGTATTTAACCTTGAAGACTTTATTTTTAGCAAAGAGTAAAATTTCTTGTTCTTATATGAAAAGCATAATCTGGAAAAAAAAAATTGGGCAAAAATCGTATTTGAGTGTTACATTCGGCTAAGTCGAATCTTTGATACCCTCCAGCTCTGTGTCTTAAACTCAATATTATAACCACTGTTGGGTTCGGTTACTGTTTTAATATAGTCGAAAATAATTTACCCTTAAATTCTAACATCCTTTGAATTTAAAGTAAATTGTTTTTTATACGCTCCACATCTCTGGGTAGAGGGGAAGCGAAACATAGATGGAAAAATATTGACATATGCAGGACAGCGAGCCAAACTTGGCCTGACTACAACTTTACACAGACTAAATCTCTTCTCAGTACCGCAGCTGTTCAACAGTTCAGCCTTGGGTAGTAGTAGGTTCTGAATACTAGACAGACACATGCTGGATGACCCATCTGGGACTTAGAGCTGACTGATCTTGTCCGCTATCTTAATGTCATAAGATGGATCTAGTATTTTTGATATATTTCTTTCGAGTGGTGTTGTTTTTCAAAACGGAGTAACTTAACTCTACTTCTTGATTTTATAGACGATGAGTGCCACATACACCAATCGGATTTTGGCCTTTGAACTTTTTGATTTGTAAACATCTTTACGCGCAGGGGGTAAAAATCTATTTCACAATACAATCACAAAAACAGCGTAAGATGTAAGACGTAAGACTATATCGGTGTGACTTAATATTGCATTATTGAAAATATTATGACATGTAATAACTTTTTGTCTCTGTTTTCTGCAGTATATTTCTTCACTTTTTATAAACATTTATAATTAATTTCCTCAATCATTTAGAAGTATTATTAACGTTTTAATTATTCCATATAAATAACATAATTATCAATGCATTTTATATTGATGATAATCAAACATAAATAAAAAATTAATAAAAATTAAAAATAAACGAATTACAGTAAAAAGGAAGTGTTTGGAGATAAAATGGAGGGACAATTCATTTGAAAGTGTTTGGAGAAAAAATGAAGGTACGATTTCATTAGGAAGTGTTTGGAGATAAAATGAGGGAGCGAATAGCGTTATAAAAACGTTTTGAAATATGAAAAATTGAAAATGAAAAATAAAAAATGGAAAATGAGAAATAAAAAGTGAAAAACGAGAAATGAAAAACAAAAAATCAAAAATCAAAAATCAAAAATGAAAAATGGAAAATGAAAAATAAAAAATTAAAATGTAAATGAGAAATGAAAATGAAAATAAAAAATGAAAAATAAAAAATGAAAAAATAAAAATGAAAAATTTTAAATGAAAAACAAAAAATGAAAAATAAAAAATAAAAAATTAAAAATTTAAAATAAAAAATGGGAAATGAAAAATAAAAAATGAAAAATTAAAATTGAAAAATAAAAAAATTAAAAATAAAAAATTAAAAATAAAATATGGAAAATAAAAATTAAAAACGAAAAATAAAAAATTAAAAATTAACCAGTTGAAATAATAATATAAATTTTTATATTAGCAGAGCCCCTCTAGCTGATACATAGATGACGCTTTCTGTTTGATTTTAAAAAGTGCCATAAAAGCATCTTTAATTACTAGGTGTTTACACATCAACCCTATGATCGGACTCACATGATTTTTTTCATTTTCCTTTTGGGCATTTTTTGTAAATTATACACTATGTGGTCAGGGTATAATGACTTTGTCCAGATGTTTGTAACTACCAAAAATATTCGACCTAGACCCATCTTTTATACCGGTCGTCTCGAGCCATTTTCTGAGTCCATTAGCGATGTCCATCCACCCATCCGTCCGTCCGTCTAACAGTGCTTTGTCCCCATATAACGATGGGACAAAAATAGAAGTTGTCATAGATTTTCGAAATATATTAAAATCAAGAAAAATCTGAATTTTTCAAAAAATCGAACCACGGACACGCCCACCTCCCATATGATTTAAAATTATAAATTGTTACTTTGGCTACATCAATGAACGAAATATTATGAAAATCTGTGTATATGATACATATAACCCTAATAGTGTGTGTCAAGCCTCATTGTAATTGCTACAAGGACTCTAGGTCCTACCATATATCCTTTATTTTAAATACGCTAAAACGCACAGAAACAGTATCATGAAACTTGGCACCTAGATTGATATTTATTAAACACATATTTTTACTAAATTAAATTAAAATCGAACTTAAAATATAGAAAATATAGAAATATCCATTTTTTTAAAATTAGTTTAAAAATAACTTACATGAATTCGCAAGAAGACATTAAAATAGAGGTAGTGACAAATTCACAACTTTATTTTTTTTATAAAATAATTAAGAATATATCTCGCTCTATTTTTAGATTCACTGTTGTAATAAACCATTATATGTTAGTAAAATTTTAACAAAAATCGTGAATTTTAAAATTTTTTTAAATAATTTTTTTTATTTTTATTTTGGCAAAATTTTTTTATAATTTTTTAGTAATTTATTAGACAATTATATAAACTTACAAAAACAGAAAAAAACGATTAAATTAAATATTAAATAACAAAAAATAAATATGTACTTATAATTATAACTAAGCATCATCGCTACTTGATCCTTCCCAAAACCAATTTTCACTTAATAAAGAATTTATTTCATTTTCTTCTATTTGTTCATCTTCTCTATCGACATTTTTTCTTAGTATTTATTTTTCAATTTCTTCATCTACCAATTTATATTTAATCTTTATATTCCTCATTGATGTTGACACTGGATCGGAAGACAACAACAAATGGGTCATTAAATCTTTATTTGTGTCCTCTCGCGACGTTTTCCTCGTGTGAGACAATCGCTTTTTCAGATAAAAACCCTGTTATGAAGAAGTTAATTATATTTAAATTCATAAGTTTTTATCAGTAGACATAAATATATAAATACCTATTGGAAAATTGAAAAACTCAATAACATCACATCCATAAACTAAAATGTTATGGACAGCGCCAGGCATATAATACCACCTATAATGTATTAGGTACATATTTCCAGTTATCATTAGTATTTCCTTGAAGGTTTTTATATTAACTGAAGATCCACAAGATAACACCCTCAATATAATGCCAAAATTATCAATTAGTTCTTTATCAATTCCAGTTATTTTGGCCGCTTCTTCACTTTTGAAAAAAAAAATCGACTAGCAGTATTTCCGTCGTTCGTATTGCCGTTTCCAGACTTAACCTGGTCGATTATTAATCATGTTCTTTTTTTCAACTCATTTTGAATTCTTGCTTTATTTACTAAAAACTGATTTTTGTTTTCTTTACATATCCGCCAAGTTTTAGAGGGAAGCCGACAAGAAATATGAAGCAAACATTTGAAAAATCGAATCCAACAATGAAGAGTTGAAAGTTCATATTTGTAATTGTCTACATTTGCAGTTCTCAATAAGTTTATGTTGTTCATCTCCGTTGGTCTTTCATTGCAAATAATGTACCTGCTTGTTGCACTTGCATTGCTTAACATATTTGCTACTGCACCATCAATCATTGTACAATGCATATAATACGAAACTTGTACTATTGAACCGTTTACTTCAAAAAATCACACTCTAAATTTTTAATACTCGTATTCTCATCCATTTCATTAAAACCCTTCATTATTAAGTCTGGATTCTCTTTTTCTAAAACAAATTTAATAGGCCTACAATATAAATTGGAAAATGGTGTTTTATTAACCCACACTTCTTCTTTTGATTCAAAGTTTACCATCCTAAATCATACAAGTAAAAAATTTTATTTCTATATACTTATTATATAAAAAACGCATGATAAATTACCTGAGTGTCACAAATGCTATGAAAAACATAATCCGTTTGGTTTTAATTTTAAAATATTGGTTTATAACGGCTATGACCGGAGTTTCAACCATACCCCATTTGCAAATTAACGAGAAGTTGCTTGTTTTATCTTGTGCTTCACAAATTTTTAAAACTCTTTCAGCGGTTCTAAGCAATATAGTTTTTAAGTCTACTTCTGCTGAAATTTCATTTGCTATAACAGGTGGTATTAATTTTTGCTTTTCGGTTCTCAACGCATACAGAGATGGCAAATAATTTAAATGTAATTCGTTGATTGCTTGGCGAAGAATATTGTATTTAGCACCCTCTTATAAAGGTTTAGTACATTACACTAATATCTTATTTTATTTTTCACTATTTTTTTTTTAATTTAGGCTTATTTGAATATTGAATATTTAACTCTCTTAAATTGATCAAATTCAAGTAAAATCATCAATTTAGACATTTTTAAAAATCATTTTTTTTAGTTTGTGTAAAAAAATAGGCCCTAATATTTTAATGGTCTATTAGATAATAATATAAGCTTACAAAAAGCAAAGAAAAAAAATGGTAACTTTTATATATAACTTTTTTTAATTCTCCATCGAACTTATGTAGTTTTTGAATTTCTACAAAAAATAAATAGCTTTTTTGAAGCTAAATAAAAAAAAAATATTTCAAAAATATATTTTAAAAACTTATTTTTATTTAATTACAAATATGTCACAGCAATTAAAAAGCAAAACTTCAAAGCAGTTTTTAAAAATCAATGTTTGATAATTATTTCCTTCAAACAACAAAAAACCATTTTACTGATCCTTCATTTTTGCTTAAAATTCTCTGACTCTAGCGAATAAGATATATGCCAAAAAAAGATATATCTCATCATAATTGGACAACAATTTTTTTTTGATATTTGTCTACTGGACAAAGCACTGTGTAATCAAACTACAGGTCGCAAATATGAATATATTTTGATGAAATTTAATATATATACTATCAGCCATAAGACAAATAGTATTGATATTGGTATAAATCGGTGCATAGTCCCCACGTAAATGAACCCTATACGATCGACTTAAATTGCCATAATATCCAAATTATCATTTAGATTTCTGTCACATTGGGCTTATGTATGTTTATTATATCCATTATCAGTAGTCCATAAATAAACGCTATTGGTTAATTCTCTGTCATAGACCCCATATGAAGCTGATTCCCGTTCTTCACTTAAAAAACAAAACTATCGCACAGATTTTTCTCAAAATTTAGTTTGTGTATGTTTTTGTAAAAAATAAGTGACCTTACCAAATATTGTCAGGATCGGTCCATTTTTTGACCTAGCATCCGTTTTGAACTTTTTCATATCCGAAGTTAAAAATTAACCTCTCCTTAGTAAATTTTCTTAATAATTTACCTTTCCTCAGTAATTTTTTTTAAAAATTTATCTCTCCTTAGTAAATATTCTTAAAAATTGACATTTCCTTAGTAAATTCTCAAATTTTCTTCTTTTAAAAAGAAACTTTTTTTCATAACATTTAGATATCTATACTAATATAATAATATAATAAAGAGGTAATGTGTGTTTGTTTGTTTGTTTGTTTGTTTGTAGGGGGTAATCTCCGTAACTAGCCATCTGATCTTCCTGAAATTTTCACAGAGTCTTACTGCGGATATGGGAAGTGCTATAGGCTATAATTTTTTTAATATTTTTAGTGGGCGTGGCACCTCCCACACAAAGTAAATTTTTAATATCATATACATATATTGAGTACCATGACAGGGAGAGCTTTGTAAATTTGTGTGAGGTCACCTATTGTTAATATTAGTAGCCGCGCCGGAAATGGGCCGGATCGGAGAAGTGGGCGTGGTACCTCCCATACAAGTAATAATTCAATGTTATATATCTCGAGTACTATGACAGAGAGAGCTTTTAAAATTTGTCTGATGGCACCTATTATTAATGTGAGCAGTCGGACAAAAAATGGGCACTATCGGACCAATAGGCGTGGCACCTGCCATACAAATAAAATATAAAATGCCATATATCTGGAGTACTGTTATAGTAGAGTCTTGGGACTTTGTGTGAACCCATAAGTTATTCATATGATTAGTTAGACAAAAAATGGGCGTTATCGGAGCAGTGGGCGTGGCACCGCCCGTACAAAGTAAATATATGATATCATATAACTGGTGTACTAAAAGAGGGAAGCTTTGGCACTTTGCACGACACCATCAGATCTTAGTATGAGTAGTCAGACAAAAAATTGGCGGGTTCACACCAATGGGCGTGGAGCTCCCCATGCAAAGTAACTATTAAATGTCAAATATTTGGAGTACTGTAAAAGAGAGAGCTTTGTGGCTTTGCGTGAGCCCATAGGTTCTTTGTGTGATTAGTCGAACAAAAAAATGGGCGTGATAGAAGTAGTGGGCGTAGCACCGCCCATGCAAAGCAGATATCTAATATCATATAACTGGGAAAGGCTCGACATTTTGCACGAGTCCCTCAGATATTAATATGAGTAGTCCAATAAAAATTGGGCGGGATGGGATAAGTGGGCGTGGCACCTCCTATATCAAAAATATGATGTACTACGAAAGCAACAGTCTTTTGACAAGTACATTAGTTATCAATGTGATTTGTCGTGGAAAATATGTTGTCAAAATCAAAAATCGCGAAAACAAACAAAAAAAATTTTATATCAGTAAGTATCAAAAAAAAAGAATTAAAGAGGTAATGTGTTTGTTTGTTTGTAGGAGGTAATCTCCGTAACGACTTATCTGATCTTCCTCAAATTTTCACTGATTCTTACTGCGGATATCGGAAGTGCTACAGGCTGTATTTTTTTTAATATTTTTAGTGGGCGTGGCACCTCCCATTCAAAGTAAATTTTTAATATCATATATATAAAGTACAATGATAGAGAGAGCTTTGAAAATTTATCTTAGGTCATCTATTATTAACGTGAGTAGTCAGACAAAAAAATGGGCGGGATTGGACAAATGCGCATGGTACCACTATACAAACTTAATATTAAATGTGATATATCTGAATTACTGTGTTAGTGAGAGCATTGGGACTTGCGTGAGCCTTTTCGTAACAATTCGGAATGGGGGGGGAGGGGGAGGGTGTAGCGAAGCGCACCGGGTTACATCTAGTTAATTATAAATTAGTTAATTATTTCAAGATTTTAAGAAACTTTAACTAATTTTGGTAAGTTTTTCAACGCTTTCGTTGCAAAAATCATAACTTTAAACTAATTAAGTTATTTTAAAAATGCCTTTCAAGGACGACTTCCTTACCTATAAAATTAGTGCCGGCGGAGGGTGTTACGTCCAAAGAGGGCTTCAGTATATCCTACCAAAGTTCAATATTATTTTGCTGCTAATATTACATGTTGCAAATGTAAAGATAATGTACTGAAATTTGGAACTTAAAGTGTTTTTGACCCACAGACAAAACCTACTTAAACTTGTTGGAATCGGCCCATTATGGACCTAGTCCCCCTACAAATTTTCCCTCAAAATTTGTTTTAATGCCACTGAATGTAGCAAATGTTATTGCGATGAAATTTGAATCATAAGGGTTTATTAGGTCAGTGACGAGATCTATAAAAAATCGTTGAAATCGGTCCACGTTTGGACCTAGTCCCCGCACAAATTTTCTTCAAAATTTAGATGAAATGCCACAAAAGATGACAATTTTGCTAATTTTCGTATTATATTTAAAAAAATTTACAAACATAGTGAAAAAAGACACTGTAAAATTTTAATGAAATCGGACCAATTTTGGGCCTATTTTCCCGATTTTTTTTATAATGAAAAACACTCAAAGTTCACAAAACTCCAAATTTCACCTTAAAATTTTGTTAATTAACTACAAATACTAATTTTTTTATTAATATTACAGACACACATCTTTGAAATATTTTTAATATTAATATATTAATGATATATATATTAAGTTATTTAGTATATTTTTTATTAATATAATTTTAATATAATTTTTTTTTTATTAGTTAGTTCTCTTTAAAATAGTAATTAATATTGAGACAATATCTAAACATATCGGAGAAATAATTATGTTCTTCCAAATCCTTTCAAGATCTTACATGTCTTCGTGGTGAAATAAGTGAGTATAAAAAGGCCGCCAACATATTGGAAATGTCCCCCATTATTCGTTGTTTTAAATTTCGTTGTTTTGAATTTTTAAGTGAAATTTTTTTATTATGTTAAGTCCATTTTTTGTGCTGGCATCAGGTCAAAAGTTTCTAATTACATTGTACATTGTACATTTTCGACCTTTAAAAAATAATCTAGGTAGCACAAGCAAATTTCGTCTTATTATACCCTATACCACTATGTGGTTTGGGTATAATGACTTTGTGCTGCTGTTTGTAACAACCAAAAATATTTGACCTAGACCCATCTTTAATTATACCGATCGAATCAGAATCACTTTCTGAGTTGATTTAACAATGTCCGTCCGTCCGTCCGTCCGTCCGTCTGTGTGTCCATGTAAACCTTGTAATCAAACTGCAGGTCGCAAATATGAATATATTTTGATGAAATTTGGTATGTAAGCTTTTATCGGCCATGGGATGAACGCTATTGAAATTGGCGAGAATCGGTCCATGTTCAGACCTAGCCCCCATACAAATTACCCCTATGAAATCGACATAAATTGCCATAAGATCCAAATTGTCATATAGATCTTACTCAAATTGGGTTTGTATGCGTTCATTACATCCATTAATGAGTAGTCCAAAAATGATCCCTTTGGCCCCATATAGAGCTGCTTCCCGATCTTCACTTAAATCTATTAAAAACAAAAATATTGCACTGATTCTTCTCAAATTTTGTTTGTATATATTTTTGCAAAATAAAACAGACTTTACCAAACATGATCAGGATCGGTCCATTTTTGGACCTAGTCCCCATATAGATATATCATCCGATATGAACTTTTTCATATCTGCAGCCAAAAAAAATTAATAAAAATCCCACTCAAATTTGGTTTTTGCTTATTTTCTATGTCCAGTTAGTTGGGTCTAAGAGATAGAGTTTCTAAACGTATGGTATAGGGTATCGTATAGTCGGTCTAGACCGACTATAATTTTCTTACTTGTTTTTATTTTATTTTTGAGTGTAAATTTCTTATTATATTGAATTCATTAACAAAATTTGAACACTGCAAATTTTGGGCCGCTTAAAAATAATTCAGGTAGCGCAAGCGAACCTAAATTGCAGTTTTTATTATTGCCAATACATAAAAAAAATAAAACATTAACAATCTTCTAAAAAACACTTCGCCATCCTATCAAAATCAAAATAGAATATGAAAAAATTAAAATTTTTGTTTTCAAGCACAAAAATAAGAAAATAAAATTCTGCGAAAATTTGATAATATTTGATATTTTATAGCCTTTAAAATAAGCTATACAGTGTAGTCTCTCTTAAGCGGACACCTAAGGGACTAAGAAATTTGTCCGCTTATGAGAGGTTTAGACACAATAAACAGAATTTTCATTAACATGTTTTCGAGAAGTGAAAAAAATAGTTATGCAAAGTATTCAAATGGATTTAAAAAATTCCGAAATTTTAGCTTGGCGAGTTTTTCCCTTGATTTCAATATCTTGAAAATGTATTTGAAGGTCAGTAAGATATTGAACACCTTTAAGGTCGTTGTGATGTAAAGAAAAAGCTTTTAGTTTTCTTATAGCTAAATAAGCTTCCTTATAAGAAGTTAACTTGTCGTCAATTTCACTTTCTAGTTCATCTTCAGACGAGTTGGTAGGCATTTCTTGGGAAGCAATTAACATATCAGTACTAATGTTTTCCACATCTTCATCATTAATGAAGACTTCATTATCTAAATTGATATAGTCTTCGATGTCAATTTGGATTTAGCTCTGAACTCGATTAACAACATTGGTGAACTGAGCAAGTGCTGATAGTGGAAGCTCATTTTCTGCGGTCCAACCGCTATCGTCATCGGGGATATCTTTTTTCCCAAAACCAGCTTTCCTGAAACAATTTTTTATGTCTGCTGACTCACTTGCTCCCACACTTTGTGTATGAAATAAACAACATCTAACAAATTTATTGATTTTGATAAATCCGAAGCAGAATTTGCATCTTCCATCTGCACCAAAATATTTTTTAAAAATAATAATTTGTACAAAACTTAAAGTTTTTTATAGCGCTTTGATCCAGGGGCTGAGAAAATGCTGTAGTGTTTGCTGGGAGAAAAATACCTTTAACATTTTTCAATTTGAGATCGCGAGGATGAGAAGCCGCATTGTCTAAAAATAACAGAACGTTCCGTTCCTAAAGCTGCATTTTTCTATTGAACTGCACTAGAAAATCAGTCATCAAATCAGATGTCATCCAAGGCTTTTTGTTTGATCGCCACGTAATTGGCCTATCCTTGGCCATTTTGCTACCAGTGCATTTTTCACCTTTTTATGCAAATGTTTTATCGGGCAATTCACGAAAAAACAAGCCAGTCTCATATGCATTATAAATATCTCGCGCATCATATCCTTCAATCAAAGATGGCACTTTTTCGATAAAAATTTTGACATCATCTTGATTTACACTAGCGGCTTCTCCAGAAATTGCACGGAAGATTATGTTATGCCGTCTTTTGAACCTTTCCAGCCAGCCAGATGACGCACTAAAATCGGCGTAATTCATTTTCTCTGCAATTTCTTTAGCCTTACTTCGTATAAGTGTGCCCGACAGAGTAATGTCTTTATTTCGAGCCTTCACAAACCATTCGTAGCACAATTTATCAATGTTAAGGCCATTGGGCTTCAGCAAACTCAGTGTCCCACAATCTTAAAATTTCGTCTTTGTTTTTGATGATGCAAGCAGCTTGAGTTTTGCCATACATCATACATTTCTTTGCTAACTCGCGTACACTTAGTTTTTCATTTTTATGAATTTCAGTGACATGAACTTTGTCTTTAATAGTCAACACCGCTTTAGGCATAGCGCTTCAAGTATGTATACAATAAGAAACTAAAAATTTGTGTACGTACTTACATACTTCATTCAAAACAACAAGCTGTTCGTATTTAGGGATTCCCCTTTATACATACACGCATTATCAAATAAGCAACAGATGTACGGATGTGGAAAATAGTAAACAGAAAAACAGTGTTACCTTGTTACAGTATTGTAAGCTGTCCAGTTATGGGGAACTGAAATGCCCTTTGGTGTGGGAAAAAAGTGTCCGCGTCCGGTTATGGGAGGGTTGTCCGCTTAAGAGGGAAAAAATTAAAAAAATCCTAAGAATTTTTTTGGTACTTAAAAAGTGTTCGTTTAAGGGAGGTGTCCGTTTAAGAGAGGTGTCCGTAAGGAAAGAGTACACTGTATAACTTTAAATTCGATTAATTTTTCACTGAGTTATGGCAAAACACGTCTACCCTTCTATGTATGTCAAGATGTTTTTACAACTGTATGGTGGTTACGTGCAGATAGGCAAATAAATGCAGTAGGGGAGGTCGATTTAAAAACCGCCCAAGTGTCAAGGAAAGCCGTATTCTTGGGATCAAAATAAGAAACTTTGCCCGAGGAACCATACCTCTAGAACGAATTCTGATGTCCCGACTTTTGACCTGTCTGTCTGTCTGTCTTACTTTGACCCATTTAGAGTGCCCCAATCGAGTACAAATGTATGATCGACCCCCACTAACTTTGAAGGGCTAACCCACCCATGCCAGTGGCATACCCCCTGGAACCCCCTGGGGATTCCCCATACAAACATTTAAAAAAATCACCATTTTTGTTTAGAATTGAGCTGATTATGCTAGATTTAATATTAAAATTAACACTCATTACGTATACGTATCTTCTACTCTGCTAATAAATAATAATCATACGCCTTGACTATGTTATGTTATTCAAAAAGATCGATCTGATGAGGGTAAATAACTTTTAGATCACTCCGTGACTATGCGCCAAGACTATGGGCCAAGTTTCAGATCAATTGCATGGGTGAATGGGGTTGCCCCATGGTAGACAGACAGACAGGTCAAAAGTCGGGACATCAGAATTCGTTCTAGAGGTATGGTTCCTTGGGCAAAGTTTTTTATTTTGATCCCTAGAATATGATTTTCCTTGTCACTTGAGCGATTTTTTTGCCTCCCTACAAATCGACCCGCCCTAATATGCAGCCAAGTTCACTTTATATAGTTAAGAGTATTGTATTTGTAAACTATTTAAGGTAATATCTAAGTAAACATATTTAAGCGTTTTTAGTTCTATTCTATCAAAATAGAAACAAGTAAGAAAATTATAGTCGGTCTAGACCGACTATACGATACCCTATGCCATGCGTTTAGAGACCCTCTCTCTCTGGCCCAACTAACTGTGTATAAAAAATAAGCATAAACCAAATTTGAGTGAGATTTTTATTAATTTTTTTGGCCGCACATATGAAAAAGTTATTATCGGCTGCTATATCTATATGGGTACTAGGCCCAAAAATGGACCGATCCTGACCATGCTTGATAAAGTCTCTTGTATTTTGCAAAAATATATACAAACAAAATTTGAGAAGAATCAGTGCAATATTTTTGTTTTTTGATAGATTTAAGTGAAGATCGGGAAGCAGCTCTATATGGGGCCTATGACTAAGAATTGTCCCATAGGGATCATTTTGGTCTACTGATTAATGGATATAATAAACACATACAAACCCAATTTGACTAAGATTTATATGATAATTTGGATCTTATGGCAATATATGTTGATTTCATAGGGGTCATTTGTATGGGGGCTAGGTCTGAACATGGACCGATTCTCACCAATTTCAATAGCGTTCATCCTATGGCCAATAAAAGCTTATATGTCAAAGTTCATCAAAATGTATTCATATTTGCGACCTGCAGTTTGATTACAAGCTTTACATCTGTTTTTTTCTCAAGACGATTTATTTCCGCTATTGATTCTAAACAAACATGGAAGACTATTCGAGAAATAGGAATTGGTAATGTTGAAAAGAATATTAATTGCCCTATTGATGCTAATGAACTCAATAGGATTTTTACGGATATACCAACAATACCAACAAATAACCACTTCTACAACAACAATACATTTGTCAACAGTAGCAACTCCTTTTCTGAAGACAATATGTTCGAGTTTTCTTGCGTCAGCCAATCTGAGGTTCTTACTAGCTTCTTGACAGTTAAGTCCAACGCTATTGGATTTGATAACATACACCCAAAATTCGTTAAAATTTTGTTACCATCTCTTTTACCATTTTTTACTCATTTTTTCAACACCATCATTGCATCAAGCTGCTTTCCAATGAAATGGAAGCACGCAAAAGTTATTCCACTTCCAAAGTCTACTACAGAATATCGTCCGATTGCGATACTATGCTTCCTTTCAAAAGTTCTAGAAAAGCTTCTGCACTCACAAATAAGCGCATACGTACACAGAAATTGTCTTATTAGTGATATGCAATCTGGTTTCCGTCCCAATCATAGCTGTGTGACTGCCTTGGCTGATGTGTCAGAAAATATAAGACGTGAGTTAGAAAAAGTAACCTTTTTGGTGCTTCCTGATCATTCAAAAGCCTTCGATACTGTAAACCACTCCACACTATGTATGAAGCTGAACCGTTTTTTTAATTTTGCGACAACATCAACACATTTAATTTCATCATACCTCACAAACCGTACTCAATCAGTGTTCGTTAACAATACATCATCGAATCCGGTGTCACTTATGAGAGGTGTACCACAAGGATCAATATTGGGACCACTTTTGTTCTTCATATATTTAAATGACTTGCCGCAACAAATATCCCATTCCAGCGTACATATGTATGCGGATGATGTACAGTTGTACCTAAGTGGCTCAGTTAATTCAATCAACGCAAGCGTGGGAAAACTCAACCAAGATCTGGACACCATATATCGTTGGGCTACTGCTAATGGATTATGTCTGAATCCTAAAAAATCAAAATGTTTGGTGATACACAAAGGAACCATAACCCCGCATATCGAAACTGGAATCCTTATAAATGGTCAAAAAATTGAAATTGTACAATCAGCGAAAAATATTGGATTAGTCTTCAACAAAAATTTAACCTGGTCTGATCATATAAATTCACTTGTATGTCAAACTTATGTGAAATTAAGAACGCTTTGGGCAATGCAGGTATTTACACCTTTAAGAGTCAGGATACTTCTGGCGAAGACCTATATTATTCCGGGACTTACCTATGGTTGTGAACTCTTTTCTAGTTGCGACTCTATAAGCAGAAATAAGCTTGATGTTTAATACAATAACATCATTAGGTATGTTTACGGGTTAAGAAAATACGACCATGTGTCTGCTTTCGCAAAAAGCCTATATGGAGTATCTTTTGAAAACTTACTTAAGATAAGGGTACTAATACTCATACATAAAGTTATTTACACAAAAAACCCGCAATATATGTATGCCAAAATTCAGTTTGCAAGATCGAATAGGGGCAAACTAATCACCATACCAAAACATCGACATTTAGTTTCGGAATGGCAGTTCTTTATCCATGCCGCTCGTCTTTGGAATACAATTCCACATGAACAACAGCTTAATAGCAATGCAATGCATTTTAAAACTTTTTTGTTTAATTTTTTCACTTAACCATTTTCCATAGATTATGTGATACATATATGTAATTTTTTAATTTTATTTTTTTTTTATTTTTTATTTTTATATTTTTTCTATCTATGCTATTTCTGTTCGTAAATAATTATACTTACTTTTTATATAAACTTTATTATTATTACTACCATACATATAAAATTTTTGAGATTGTTGATCACTTATCCACATATAATCCTGTACTATAATTAAAAGACTTGGTCCTGTTGTACAGGATATCAATAAATAAATAAATAAATAAATAAATAAATAAATAAATAAATACATGGACACACAGACGGACGGACGGACGGACGGACGGACGGACGGACATTGTTAAATCAACTCAGAAAGTGATTCTGCTTCGATCGGTATAATTAAAGATGGGTCTAGGTCAAATATTTTTGGTAGTTACAAACAGCAGCACAAAGTCATTATACCCAAACCACATAGTGGTATAGGGTATAAAAACTACCAAAATATAGTATATTTGAAAAACGGAGACTGTAGAAAAAGTGAATGACCAAATAACATCATTTTTATTTTGTTTTATAGAAACTAATAGTACCTTCCAAACGACATGAAAAACATTATAATCGGTTCACTAGTTTGCCTACAATCTGATTTGAAAGAGGACATTTTTTAAAAATTTTCCGTCTTTTTCTAGAAGCTACAAAAAATTTCAACTTTGCGGAGCTCTAGCATCCATAATTTTTTTCCGATTTTAAAAGTGTTTACTGATACTTAATCTGTGAGAAATCCTCTATTCTATACATTCATTGATTTTACTGAATGCTTCTATCAAATTTTTTATTTTTGCTACGCTATTTGGGGAAAGGCGCCACTGTGCGTTGGTTGGATATTTAGGTTTCATGTAACCATAATGAAAATCAAACATTTTCCATTTTTGATTTCTCTAAAATAAATACGTTTATTAAACTCAATTCGCACTCTACACATATCAATTGTAATCATTCCGTCATGAATTTTCCAACAAACTATGAAAATTTATGAAATTTAACTTAAACTATGACAAAATATATAATAAAAATGAAAATAAAGAATTTTTCATAATTGTTTCGTTTAAAATTCAGTTCATTAAGTTATTACAAAAATATGTTTAAATTTTAGTAAATTTAATTAATTTGTGTAGATGTTTGGTAGGAAAATTTTACAATCTGGAAGGAAAAAGTTGATAAAATTGTTTAAGAATTCTGTAGTATATCACATAGTTTGTTTTATCATTCAAGTCTGTTATTAATATGATCTGTTTCATGCTTTAAATTTTTTTTATTTTCTACAAAAAATGGTAAATCATTGTGATGGTGATATAGTAAGTTTTCAATATTTTATTAATTTATTAGAGAAATACGTTAAAATTTTAGTAATTTTAATTAATTTTGTAGATATTTTTTATTCAAAAAGGAGGAATTCTACCAATCATTATTTCTTCAGTTTTAAATAGAGTTATTGGAAAAATGGAATGAAAATACATTTGGTAAATTCTAAAAATTGAAAATTAATTTTTAAAAGTCAATTCGAGTGCAATTTCTAGGCAGCTTTATTTTCCAACTCACCCAATTCACAAACCAAAACTTTTATGGTTTATTATTATTGTGAAAGAAGATAACAAACCAATTAATAAACACATTAACAAATTTATTAAAACACACATAGCATTTGTATAATTTTATATATTGTTAGTAGCAACTTTAAATGCAATTTACTGAAAATACGGAAAAAAATTTAAAAATCTGTAAATCTGCAAAACGGCTAAAAGGAAATACCTTTCATATAATATATGTTTGGTCAAAATCGGGATAAAACGGTAGAACAAAACATCGGTCACAAGAAATCGCCTAGCATATTACTATTATAGATTAAAAAACTAAAATTAAAAATTGAAAATCAAAAAACTAATTAAAAATTGAAAATCAAAAATTAAAAAACTAAAAATTAAAAACTAAAAATTAAAAAATAAAAATCGAAAATCGAAAATTAAAAAACTAAAATTAAACATAAAAGCTAAGAAAATAAAAGGTATAAAAAAATGTGTAATCAATAGACTTACGATTAAGAATTTTATAAAATATTTGTTTGAAAAAAAATTTGTTTTATGATTCAATGTATGTATTTGGATCTAAGGTTCATCAAATATATACTGTTTGTGATTGCTTTTTCATTGATGTTTTCAAACAAACAAATATAAACAATGTAAATTCAAAAAATAAAACAATATATTGCCAATATTTTGTATTTGTATTTGTATTTTGCCGTCGGCAAAACGAATATTTTCTCAAATGATTCCAAAAAATCTATGTAATTGTAGTATTTTTTGCTGAAATAATTCTGTTTTGTTTCAACAATTCTTGGAAATGTACATGTACTTGTTTTTATTTAGATTTTGTGGCATTATTCATATTTTTTTTATAAGCCATTTAGCGAATTTGGCCGTATTTGGTTTATATGTATTAGAGCTAGACCCTTGTCCTAAATATATGGTACTAATAATAAATAGTATAGTCTTTCTCACTAGTTGTAGATTAATTAGGATCTATATATGTTTAACATATGCTATTCAAAGGATGTTCTACGGTAAAAACGCATTAGAAAAGAGTTAGATTGCAAATACAATGATTTTGCTATAAAATAAATTATTTTCCTGCTACAAAGTGAATATTTTAATGAAAATATTATATTTTAAGACAAAATTTGAAAACAAAAATTTTCTACATCATGCTTCCACTTGTCATCACTACGTATACGCTGACAAGGCCATGTATTTAGAAGAATTTTAATCATATGTTTTCAATACTTCGTTTAAACGTGTCATGTCAATTAATTTGTCTGCTCACATTTGTATACGAATTTTTAATTTCCCCCAACTAAACCGCTAAACCGTCAAAGAGTGAAACAAATGCTGTTTTAAGAGTGTTCATGTTTAGAATATCCCAGCAAATAATATTGTGATAGTTTTCCCTTGCGAACATATATAAATTCTTGATTTAAAAATCGTAATATTAGAAAAACATCGAATAACCAGTCATAGATCACTTATAAGGAAGATATATTATATTTTTTTTATACCTTTAAAAGAGTTATTTTCAGTTCAAGTTTAAAGTCTGGCACTTAATAATACGACCAATTTAAGGATTTTCAAAATTTTAATTATCTCTTTTTTTTTAATTATTAACCAACACTCCGGCGATGCACCCTACAAACGCAGTACATTGTGCTGATCTCAAGAACATAGGTTCTGGTAACGAGGAAAGAGAGAGTAGTGTTTGTGGATATATGACTCCAATTTTATTAAATTCTAACTGTCAGCAAAGACTTTTGTCTGGAGTTTAATCCACATACGGCTAGTTCGAATGATGAACGAATTCTCTCTGAAATGCGTTGGTCGGTCGACTAGGCAATAGACTAAAAATGGATGTGATATATTGGAGGTGCGGGTAGAGCGAACTGAAACTCGGGCACTGGGAATAAATTCGCTCATTTTAGAAGAACTTTTCCCATGGTAGTATCTATAGAAGACTGTTACTGTTGGACTGAAGACTTGAAGTCATATATACTTTAATATAATTTATCAAGTGTTCAATGTATTTATAGTTTTAATAATAATCAGTATTGTACTTTTCTTTTTTACTTTTTCAATAAACCTCAATACATTAGGTTATGGGCCCAGAGCTCGTTGATAAAATTGTAAAATAAAAATAAAATAAAAGAATTCTTGAATATGTCAATTTCTGGTTTGCCGCAAATTGAACGGTTGAAGGGCCGTGATAACTGGGAGTAATGGAAATTTGCTGAGAAAGCATATCTGGAAATGGAGGGTCTGTGGGCTGCTGCGCAAGGCATTGAAGAAGATAATAAAAAAATCATTTTGGCTCGTTCCAAGCTTATATTGCTTGTGGATCCTATGCTGTTTGTGCATATTCAAGATGCTGTTACGGCAAAAGAAATCTGGGATAACTTTCAAAAAGCATTTGAAGATTCTGGACTTACACGCAGGGTATGTTTGTTGCGAAAATTGATAACCACGAAGATGGGAGATTGCGCATCTATGGAAGATTTTGTTAATGTGATTATGTCAACATCAAATAAGCTTTTAAGTGTTGGCATGAATGTTTCTGATGAATGGATTGGAACATTGATGTTAGCGGGTCTTCCAGATTATTATCAACCAATGATAATGGGGATCGAAAGTTCCGGTGTGCAAATATCTGGTGATTATGTCAAAACAAAACTCCTACAAGACATGAAAGTCCTGAATACAAAATCTTCAACTCTTGTTGGTAAGTCACATGTAACAATATTTCAAAATAAGAAATACGTCAAGAAAACTCAATGTTATGGTTGTCGTGAGTATGGTCCTAAGAATCGGAATAATGGTAATAGTTGTGTAAAGAAAACCTTGACAGCGTTCTCGGCTATGAATTCATCATTAGGTGATGATTGGTATTTTGATTCGGGAGCAACGTCCCACATGTGCAACAATAAAGCGATATTTGACAATTTAAAGAATTGTGCGGAATTTACAATTGTGACAGCAAATAATTCAAATATGAAAGGAAATTCTAAGGGTAATATTGATATGCAGGTGTCAATTGATGAAAATATTGTTAGTGACATAGTTTTGCGTGATGTTTTATACCTATCTGAAGCTCATACAAATTTATTATCAATTTCAAAAATTGTCAAAAAAGGACACAAGGTAAATTTTGATGTTAACGGATGCAAAGTCATTAATGCAGACAATGGGATAATTGCAACAGGTTCGTTAGTAGATAATATGTTCAAATTAAATAAAATAAACATGAGAAATTATGTTTCAAAGAATTTTGATTGTGATATATGGCATTTAAGGCTTGGTCATCCATGTAATGAAAATTTAAGAAAAGTCGTTAATATGGTTCACGGTATAGATACTATCTGCATAAAATAACTGTTCGGTATGTCTCAAAAACACAGCCGTTTACCCTTCAAAGATGTCGGCTCTAGAGCTAAAGAGTGTTTGGACATTGTCCATTCCGACTTATGTGGTCCAATGAAAGAAAATTCATTCAATGGTTCTCGCTATTTGCTGATTTTCGTAGATGACTATAGTAGGAAAGTATTTGGATATTTTCTAAAATCTAAGTCAAGTTGCTAAAAAATTTGAAGAGTTTAAGAATCTTGTCGAGAATCAGTGTGGTCGAAAAATAAAAGTTTTTCGAACTTATAATGCTATCGAGTTTTGTAATCGACAAATGTATGAGACTATGATTTCTTCTGGTATTATTCATCAAACAACAGCTCCATATACGACGGAGCAGAACGGTTTAGCCGAAAGAATGAACCGGACAATCATTGAAAAAGCTAGGTGCTGATTAATTCAAGCTCATTTAAATAAACCATATTGGGCGGAGGCAGTTAACACAGCCGTGTATTTAGTGAATCGTTTACCATGTCAAGGTCATAAAGATTTAACACCTGAAGAGGCTTGGTCAGGACGTAAACCTACATTGAAAGATTCGAAAATTTTTGGCTGTATGGCTATAGTGCAAATTCCAAAGGAGAAGCGTAGAATATTCGATGCTAAAGGTAAACAATTGCTATTTGTTGGTTATTGTGATGCATCTAAAGCATATAGATTCTTTGATACAAAAACAAAAGACATGACAGTTAGTAGAAATGCTGTATTTCTGGAGGACCAACTTTTTGCTGATGTTGTTGATAGAAATAATAATAATAACGTTTTCTATATTCCGTTTAAAGAAGAGTTAATTGATAGCCAAATTGTTGAAAGTAATAATCAAGTCAATGACCATGATAATTCAGATTCCGATATGTATTTCTCAGAAGATGATATTTTTGAAGCTCCTGATTCTAGTGGTAGAAATATACCTGCCAATTTCTTGAGTGATTCTCCTATTAACTTATTGAGAGGGGATATTTTGCCAGAAGAGTTTCCAAATGTTAATGATTCATCTAAAAATACAGCACCTACTGAAGAATTAAGAAGATCTACTAAAGTTCGGAAATTACCCTATCGTTATGCAAACGTTACGATGAATTTTCATTTACGTGAACCTAATACGTTTAAAGATGCCATGAATAGTCCTCAAGCTCAATTGTGGGAATATGCAATGAAAGAGGAATACAATGCTTTGCTTGATAATGAGACGTGGGTAGTGTGTGATGTACCAAAGAATAAAAAACCAATATCCAATAAGTGGTGTTTCAAGATAAAACGCGATTCATCAGGAAAAACTGAAAGGTACAAGGCCCGTTTAGTTATAAAAGGGTATTCTCAAAAGAAAGGAATTGATTATGAAGAGACATTCCCCGGTTGCAAGACATTCATCAATTCGATTATTACTGGCACTTGGTGTTAAACATGATTTAGATATTGATCAAATGGACGTGGACGTGGACATTTATATGCATTTTCCTGAAGGTTTTCCAAATAAAGATGGTAAAGTATGTAAGCTGAAGAAATCTTTGTATGGTCTGAAACAGGCAAGTCGATGCTGGAATCAAAAATTGAGCAAAACTTCAATTGAATTTGGTATGAATCAATCCAAAACCGATCCCTGCATATATTACTATGTCGAAGGGGAAATAGGAGTATACATAGCAATATATGTTGATGATATAGTGATATTTTCTAATAATTCGTCCATGAAAAAGAAGATCAATTCATTTTTAATGTCGAATTTTAAGATGAAAGATGTTGGTAATGCAAATTTCATTCTTGGTATGAAAATAACACGCAATAGAAAAGCTGGCTAACTGTGGATTGATCAAAAGTTATATTTACAAGATATAATCAAAAGATTTAATATGATAGAATGCAAAGGTGTAAGTACTCCAATGGAAGCTAATCAAAAATTATCTTTCGAGTTATCACCAAGTAATGAAGACGAAATTAATGAAATGAAGAATATTCCATATCAAGAAGCCGTTGGAAGTCTTTTGTATGCTGCACAAATAAGTCGACCAGACATTTCGTATGCAGTGGGGGCTTTATCCAGATTTAATAAAAATCCTGGAAAGGCACATTGGGTTGCTGTTAAGCGTGTGTTCAGGTATTTAAAGAATACTCTTAATTACAAACGCGAATTTTGCAGACAGCCAGATGGTGAAATTAATGGGTTCGCAGATGCTGATTGGGCGAACGATTTAGATAGCAGGCGTTCTACTACAGGCTACGTATTCTTATTCCAAGGCTCTTTGATAACATGGAACTCAAAAAGACAAACTACTGTGGCACTTTCAACAACTGAAGCTGCATATATGGCTATGTCAGCAGCGTGTCAAGAAATAATCTGGCTAAAGTCATTATATAAAGAAATCTATGGTAAAGGAGATAAGTCATGGGCACTATATACTGACAACAAGAGTGCTATTGATTTAGCCCATAACAACGTATATCACGCTCGATCAAAACATATTGATATTCGTCATCATTTTGTTCGTGATTTAGTTCACAAGAATTGTGTACAAATTATTCATGTTGGCACAGAGAACATGGTAGCAGACATTCTCACTAAAGCGTTACCTACTGGGAAGTTTCAAGAATGCCGTTACAATCTTGGTCTGAGAGACTTCAATTCTAGTGGGGGTGTTGGACTGAAGACTTGAAGTCATATATACTTTAATATAATTTATCAAGTGTTCAATGTATTTATAGTTTTAATAATAATCAGTATTGCACTTTTCTTTTTTACTTTTTCAATAAACCTCAATACATTAGTTACACAACCCACATTCCGATTATGTTCCAACGAGTCAATAAAGTCCAGTAACTCCAAAACAGACTGTTCATTAGGGCGGCCCTTAATAAAAAAGTGTTCAAGCTCTCGCTCGCACCGCCTAGAAATATGCGAATAGCAAAAAAACTGAGGAATTCAAAGCTTTGGGCCAATCAAAAAACATTTAGAGGTGGCTCAACGCGACTGAAAATTTCAAGTGTGTTTATATGGGGAAAATGTGACTTTTTTCAGATTTTACGAAAATTTCGCCCCATACTTCAATTTTCCGATAAATTGTTATATAATTCGGGATCAGTATTAAATTATATTTTCAAAAAGCTACAAAACTTCAAAACCGAATAAAAACTCGGTAAGAAATAGCAAATGCCCTAGACCACTTTTGTGTTCCCAAAAAATCTAGGTCAAGAAATTTGATGGCATTTTTTCAACTATGAGATATTGATTAAAGCCATAATTTTTTGTTCGTCTCTATACTTATGAGTACTCAGATATGAAGTATTGTTTTATTACCACGTTGTTAACCTATTGCGCATTGAGACCGAAAATGGGAAATTTTTTTGATAAAATTTGAAAACTCCTTTTAAAAAATTCTCTTAAACAAAATTTAAAAAAATGGATCCGGCACTTTAAGGTTTTATTAAATATATGTTGCAGATTAAGTGTGAGAGTGTTTAAGTAAATCCCTGTGCCAGATTTTTTGACAAGGAATTTATTTTTGCGGACTTGTAGAAAAATGGGATTTTTGTAAAATATTCTGTAAATGTACTCTTTATAAAAACTTTATATCAAAAATTCATCACTTTTCTACTTTTAGATGTTATATTTTATTTTAATAGCCTAAGATTTCGGAAAAAAATAATATGACCCCATTAACACTTTTGGAATTGGGGTCACATATGACCCCTTGCTAATAAAAGACAATTTATTCAAAAAATTCAAGTATTTTGTAAGTGTTGTTGAGATTTTAGATGCGACGGTTAAAATATAATAATCAAGTGTATAAAAATTCCGTTCCTCAAATTTGGGATAAATCCGAGAACGTTAACCCATTATTCTATTAAGCTTGATGAAACCACTATTTAGAATTCAAGAAAAATAATTCGGTTATTTTATATTTATTTAACCCTTCAGTGCTACTGGTAAAACCCAGCGAAATCGATCAGAATACACAAGCAAGATAAAAAAATTGCATCAGTCGCCAATGAAACACCGAACCAAGAGTTAATGATAGCGACGAGCGTGAGTCTTTACAAGGCTGGAAAAAGAAGCGCTTCACAGATTGTTTCAAAGTTATGTCCAGAATCTGAAATAGCACCAAAAATGCTTAAATCTGAAAACTCTGAACCAAAAACCCCTATTCCCTATATACCTGAGGAAGCTTTAGCTCTTTATACTGATGGTGGGTACGCAAAAAGGTCATACAAACGAATGCAATCTGGTGCCAAAGAACGAAACTGCAATATTTGTACAAGCTACGATATTTCGGCTAAAACTAAAACGGAGTGTTACTCTAGTGACATACACATAACAGAACGTTCAGCTGTTGCACGTATAATACAAGGCTTTTCAACAGCTTTTGAGGATCTCATGACTGTAGGCAATAATAACGATTGCATAAAAGCAATATTTAAATGGGGATGTGACGGTAGCAGTGGGCACTTTATTTACCGTCAACACTTCAGTGTTTCTGATACTGAAACAATTGATGAGAATTTATTTGCTGTAGGTATTGTTCCTTCACAAATTAAAAAAGGACCCGAAAAATAACCGAACTCCTTCAACTCGGTTCTGCAGACCCATTAAAATAATTTTTGAAAAAGAGTCAGTGGATTTAGTTAGAGCTGAGATAGAAAATAAAAATAGAAAATTGCACGAATTCTGCCGACAAAATTTAGTTTTTTTGAAGTAACACACGAATTTCATTTGATCGTGATCAATGGAAAAGTGTTTATTACCATAGCGGAGTCATCATCACTGGACTATGTGGGCGACACCAAAATTGATAACCAATCTAAATGTAGTTCAACTGAGGCAGCCACACTTATACGAATATGGATTGCCGACACTTCATTCTTGGATACGGTGCTTCGAGTGTATAATTCATATCGGCTACAGAACACCGATAAAAAATTGACAAATACGTGGAGAAAATAAAGAAATTCCTAAACAAACCAAAAGAAAAATTCAACTTGAACTAAGAGAAAAAATGGGTATATTGGTGGACATTCCAACGACAGGTTCGGCGAATACAAACACTGGGAATACCGCCAGAATGGTACGTGGGTATGCAGTTAACGTAAAGGCCTTTCGCTTATATGCCTGGGAAACAGCAAAAATATTTGTTTCCGAATACCCTTGGTTTAATGTGCCTCAATCTGTATATAAAATACTAATACGTGGAGTAGATATTATTGAAAAAGTTTTGCTACAGACTTGAGGCAAGAAATAACGATTTTCGCAGTTATAGGCTGAACCACACGCGAAAAGACTCGAGATTGCATACAATGGAAGACTTATTGCACGCTCTATTGGTTTCGTAGGATCCTTTTATTGCATCTAAGTCTAAAAGTCGAAATACTACAAAAAAAAAAACACATCAAAATAGATGATGAGCTCAAGCAGCTTCTTTTAAATATAAATGACAGCCTCAATTTTAAAAGCTCCGACTCTGAATAGTTTTTTTTTTATTTCTTTTTTAATTTTCTTGTAAACTGTGATAAAAAATATGAAGCAGAAATCTTTTTTTTTAATTTACTCGTGTAATGAAAAAAAATATTCCAACATTTTATCTTATTGGTTGGTTATATATGGATCTACCCATATACATACTTAAAACAACAAACAAATTTTAATATTGAATGAATGGGTTATATTTATATATAAATTAAAAAAAAAACTCATTCACAATTTTTTATGTTTTTGAAATTATTAGCAAAGCGCAGCTAGATTGGGTATTTTGGCCACTGTGCGACGCTTAGTTTTCGCCATATATGTTCCCCGCAAAAATTTAACTTATTATACCAGTGTGCAGAGGGTATATATAAGTTTGTAATTCCGTTTGTAATAATTAGAAAAAAAATTCTGGACCCCAAAAAATATATATATTTGAATATATATACATATATTACAACTTCAATTGGTCAGCTAGGATGCTCGTTGGTATAAAAAATGATTTGCTAACATTCTGAAAACTTTGCTATTTAAAATCGACCAAATCGGTTGATTAAGGCCCGAGATTTGAATGATGAACTAAAAAAAGTCTTGAAAAAATATGATTTTCTATGTTGTTCTTGTCACGGTCACGCCCTCAATAGGACAGCTAGGGTGATTATTTTTAGCGAAAATAATTCACCACGATCATGGGAAGATTTCTGTTTCAAAAATCATTAAAATCGGTGGAACAGGTCCAGGGAAATCTCTGAAAAAGTAAAAATATGATGTTTCTATATTGCTCTTGTTGTTATTCTAAATATTGTATTGTTGTCATAGCTGGACTTTTTGTTTTAGTGGTCGTTGTGGTAATAATATAATAAAAACTAACCCTTTGTACATTTTTTTTATCAGCTCTGGTAGAAAAATTTAAAAGTTTCCGTTGTTTTGGCATCACTAAAAAAATTTTTTAAATCATTTCTCCCATCACCGCGGTCCTGCTTGCAAAGTTTCAGATCAATTGGGTCACGGGAAAGGGGTTAAAAATCGATCCAAAATTTTGTCGACAAGCAGAGAATAATATAAAGGGAGTAAAAATTCACCAACATCTAAAGCAAATAATGCTAAACTACCTAGTTGTTAATAAAAAAACAATGTAAGTTTACAAAAAAAAATATGTATTAATTTATTTAAAGAAAAACACAACAATAAATTTTGATGTTGTATTTATACCCTATACCACTATGTGGTTTGAGTATAATGACTTTGTGCTGCTGTTTGTAACAACCAAAAATATTTGTCCTAGACCCATCTTTAATTATACCGATCGGATCAGAATCACTTTCTGAGTTGATTTAACAATGTCCGTCCGTCCGTCCGTCCGTCCGTCCGTCTGTGTGTCCATGTAAAGCTTGTAATCAAACTGCAGGTCGCAAATATGAATATATTTTGATGACATTTGGTATATAAGCTTTTATCTACCATAGGATGAACGCTGTTGAAATTGGTGAGAATCGGTCCATGTTCAGACCTAGCCCCCATACAAATTACCCCTATGAAATCGACATAAATTGCCATAGATCTTACTCAAATTGGGTTTTGTATGCGTTCATTACGTCCATTAATGAGTAGTCCAAAAATGATACCTTTGGCCCCATATAGAGCTGCTTCCCGATCTTCACTTAAATCTATAAAAAAACAAAAATATTGCACTGATTCTTCTCAAATTTTGTTTGTATATATTTTTGCAAAATACAGGAGACTTTAGCAAACATAATCAGGATCGGTCCATTTTTGGACCTAGTCCCCATATACATATAGCATCCGATATGAACTTTTTCATATCTTCAGCCAAAAAAATTAATAAAAATCAAACTCAAATTTGGTTTTTGCTTATTTTCTATGTCCAGTTAGTTGGGCCTAAGAGATTGGGCATGGTATAGGGTATCGTATAGTCGGTCTAGACCGACTATAATTTTCTTACTTGTTTTTGTGTGTAATATTTACATATACATACATATATTAAATAAAAAATATATATAATAAATATCAATATTCTGGGATTTTTAAATACGGTGTCTCGACTAGCTATAATTCATGGCAATGTTCATGTTCAAGTCAGAGAAATATAATAACGTCAAAACACGAAGTGGGCAAATTATGTCTAGACATTTCATTTCCAAAATGTCTTTGAACTGTAAACACTTAAATTTGTGTCCAATTTCCTCCCACGCTTTTCCTTTTAAATCGGTTTTAAATAGTTTTCACTTTTGTAGTTCCATAAACGCTCATATTCGCGATATATATTAATGAAATCATTAATTTGGCTTTTATTTGATTTAAGTTGCGCCATCTTAAAATACTTGCAGAATTTCTGTCATTTCAACATTAGCGGTCTCCACTAGCCATTGACATGTGTATTGCCATGAATTATAGCTAGTCGAGACACCATGTAACACCGCAAGTTTTGCAAATATCAAAATACTCTAAATAATATATACTTATATAATATAATATACATATATACAACAAGTAAGAAAATTATAGTCGATCTAGACCGACTATAGGATACCCTATACCAAGCGTTTAGAGACCCTACCCCATAGGCCCAACTAACTGGACATTTAAAATAAGCTAAATCAAATTTGAGTGGGATTTTTATAAATTTTTTTGTCTGCAGATATGAAAAAGTTCATATCGGATGCTATATCTATGTGGGGACTAGGCCCAAAAATGGACCGATCCTGACCATGTTTGGTAAGGTCTCTTGTATTTTGCAAAAATATATACAAACAAAATTTTAGAAGAATCAGTGCAATATTTTTGTTTTTTGATAGATTTAAGTGAAGATCGGGAAGCAGCTCTATATGGGGCCTATGACTAAGAGTTGTCCCATAGGGATCATTTTTGGACTACTGATTAATGGATGTAATAAACACATACAAACCCAATTTGACTAAGATTTATATGATAATTTGGATCTTATGGCAATTTAAGTCGATTTCATAGGGTCATTTGTATGGGGGCTAGGTCTGAACATGGACCAATTTCAATAGCGTTCATCCCATTGCCGATAAAAGCTTATATACCAAATTTCATCAAAATATATTCATATTTGCGACCTGCAGTTTGATTACAAGCTTTACATGGACACACAGACGGACGGACGGACGGACATCGTTAAATCGAATCAGATAGTGATTCTGATTCGATTGGTATAATTAAAGATGGGTCTAGGTCAAATATTTTTGGTAGTTACAAACAGCAGCACAAACTCATTATACCCAAACCACATAGTGGTATAGGGTATAAAAAGCATTTAGAAATTACTGAACGTTACCGGAACGTCCCAACGCTTTTCATGTAACTATATAACAGCTGACACGTTACGTTACTGTTACGTGTGGTTAACTAGGCACTAAGTTAGTTCTATCATTATTGCTTGCTGCTACTAATGATGAATAATGTTACCCTGTTAGAAACGTAATGCAAATTTACTGGATTACCTTACAATTAAGGTTTTAACTTGTTAAATGTATTATTATGATTTATTTCTTGAAATGTGCATATAAAAACAGAAGTTTGTTAATTATAGAGCATAAATATTATTAAAATAATACTAATGATAATAAATGTTAACCCAAAAATGTGCATATATGATGAACTCGGTAACTCTATTTTGTAAACACAACAAGAAGTTAATATGCCAAATATATCGTCATATTTGTAAAAGAATTATGGAAAAACGTATGGTTTTTGTTTATTATTAAAAAAGTAATATTTATTTATTAGCTAAAAAAAGTAATATAAAATATATTGATGTTGATATTTAAATATACATACATAAATATATTAAATAATAAAATAATATACATATATTCTATATATCGTACCTGTACCGCTAAGGTGAGTCAACTCAAAATTTCTCAATTTTTACTTTTTGCAAGAAAACGATACACAGTGGTCATATCTATCCACTGTAAAACTCTTACATCGGTTTTTCTAGTCCTTGGCAAAAAAGAATACAGTTGTAACCCTCTTTGCGTTATAAGAGTAGCTTCTTTAGAATCCACTAAAAAGACATATTTTGAGTTGCACCCAAAAAACTTGTGATTTTTGATGATCACTGAAGAAATCGCCAAAACAACTACTGTTGTATACTTATTATTCGCAATTCTTTACAATGAAACAATTGTTTTTACATTTTATAGTAAATATTAAAAAAAAACCGTTTTTTGCCTCTACTGAGAATCTGTAAATTTTGAGTTGACTCACTTTAGAGGTACAGGTGCGATATGTATATCCATAATAACCGCATGTTAGAAATAAATTGGTACATTATTTTATTTATATAAAATTCTGCAATATTTTGTTTAAGGGAAAATACATTTCTTTTGCATTAACAAACAGAGTGTCACTTCATTTTGCGCAGTGTGACTCTGCCACAGTAGATGGCGCCACAATTTTTGTTCTAAGCTTTGCAATACAGTTCTACATAGTTATACAAATTATTATTCTGCTTTACCTACAAAATATCTGATTGCGATTATATATAATTTTTAAAAATTGTTTATAGTTACTAAAGTATTATTCTTCACATAAATACAAAATTGCACCTTCTAAATTTTCCATTCAAATTTAAAAAAATATCAATTCTAAAAAACTGCAATTCAGATTTCCAATTATAAATTACAAAATATCAATTGAATTTCAGAAAATCATATTAAAACGTCGGAAATAATAACTTGAAATTTAGAAGACATCAATTGAATTTTAAAAATATAAATTTTATTCTTTAAACACAAATTGAAATTCAAAAAACACATTTAAAAATGTTTACATTTAAAAAAAATATTGCCGTTCAGGAGACATTAATAGCATTTCAGGATAAGAAAACATTAATTTAAATTCAATGAAGTTTAGAAAACCTCAAATGATATTTAAAAATTGCGAACATAAAAATTGTTACATAAATAAAGCGCAATTTGCTGAGAATGATATTTGTATATTATTTTTCACAATTTTTGTGGATGAAAATTTTAAGTTTGTCAGAAAATAAAAATAACAAATTTTAAATTTTTGGGTCACTTGGTTTTTTGCGTTTGGCATCCCTTATCCTTCATGATGACTTCAAAATTTGACTTCATGGTAGGCAAAGTGAAACCCAGAAATTGAAGTTCGATAATAATTCCCAGGTAGTAGTATTTGGAGTCAATAAATGAAAATGTATTTTACTAACATAATTTAATTCAAAATTCAAAGTTGGCATCACTGGGTTAGATTTTGTATTGTATTGTGTTACCACAAAATTTAGTAGAGAAAACTCCCTTTTAATTGTAAAAAAAAAATTATTTTCCATATATGGCAATATTTTAACAAAAAATTGAGAGAGCTTTTTCGCAATGAAGGGCGAGCTATTTAATTTGCAAAAACTTAAAATTAAACGAGAGGTTATATTATATAACCGGAAACGCATGCATATAGGTATATAACATAAATGAATGCCGGTCAGCAACCACGATGACCAAAAAGCAAATACCGAAACGTATTTTCTTTTTTCCGAAATAATAGAAAAGGCGAAAACGATCTTTCCTCGTTGGAGCGCGAATTACTAATGTGAGAAAGCTTTATGGACCAACTCTTGAAATAAACAAAAATCATCTGTTAAGCGGATCAACCCAAAGAATTTGCTGAAATAATTCGGTATTAAGTTTAACAAATTGTTTACTTTTTCAAATATATTGTTTACATTTATTATCAACAATCAAACCGAGGTGGAGGGTATCAAAGATTCGGCACAGCCGAATTTAACACTCTTACTTGTTTTTAATCTAAAAATAGCTTTTAAAAGGGGGCAAAATATCAACTTACGACTCTATGACTCTTAGTTTTCAATTTTATTTTCCCCGCCAAAATTAATACCCATACTTGTGAGTGAAAATTCATCATTCGTATAGTACAGTCTGACAGAGTGTCAGCAGTTCAATGAGTCAGTAATGAACGTAACTTTTATAACGATTTGAAGTAGATATTTCTAAATGAGCACCAACCTGACCACAGAGTGGAGTAGTGAAGTTATTTTATAAGTCAAATGTTAGTTATTTACTGGGATTTATGCTTTTAGGTTTTTATTTAGAAATCCATCCATTCAATTCATTCATGTTTCATTTATCCCAGCACGTACATAATCTCAAGCCTAATTGTTAGTTGGTTGGTAATTCTCCGGTTTTGTTATTTATTTTGTTTTACTTACTCTTGCAAACTTTCAGAACTTTAAATTGAAATGTTTTTACTTTAACAGTCATGTTTAAGCCAAAACAGTATAAGAGCAAAAAAGACCATTAAAGTTCAAATATACGCTTGTGCTTTGTTAAGGAAATATGTTTTATGGTTGAAAAAGGCGTTTAAACATTATTCAGGAAGTTTGAAGTTTTGTTGGGATTATTATATGTGACGTGATTATGATAAGGTGATGCATACAACAAAGGTCAAAGAGTTTATTTAGTGTTAACTTTATTTAAAAGAAGAAAACAATTTTAAACGAAGCATTTGTGCTTGCTGCTGTCTTGGCCTATGAAATCACAAGATCTCAAGCTTGATCCCTGACTAGAATAAATAAATAACAATTAAAAGTTGTCACATACGATCTTAATCATATAAGTTTAAGGCTAAAATTTAGAGCTTTTTGTGTTTTTCTTTCTAAAGGTCTTCAAAATTTTAATAATTATATATTTCAAAAATACATATATTTAAATACTTATGCTCATCCTACAATGGCACTAACAATGTCAAACGAAAGAGGAAAATCTACAAAATTTTATGAAATCTTTTATTTTATCATATCAGCTCAAAAAGGTGTCAATAATATAATTTCAAAATTATATACCGTTTTAAAATCTTTCAGATTTTTTCAAGTGAACTGAGAAAAATATTTTTTTTATGAGCGTGGTATTACATCTTTGTTTGTGGAGTAATCTGATAAGACTAGAATAATGACATTTTGGTATGTGTTATTACATATCCAATCCAAGTATATTATGGTTTGTCATTTTGTTTGTAACGCATCGAAATAAATTCCGGAGACCGCAAAAGCATATACTTTAATGATCCTCTAAACAAGGGAATTTGATTTAGCGATGACTGTCTGTCCATCCGTCGATCTGTCTGTGGAAATCACCCTTCATTTTTGCATAAAATTGTTTAGTAAAATCCAAATCGGTCCAAAGGGTCACGAGATATAATTGAAACTGTGATAAAACTCTTGAAAAATAAAAATGTTCAATGGATTGGTTGTTTTTGTTAAGATCTGTAAAGGGTGATTTTTTAAGAGATTTCGGCTTTGATTTAATATAGTCCCACAAAATATAGTCTAATGGCGTTAAATCGCACGATTTAGGCGGCCGATTGACCGTCTTCAAACGCGAAATAAACTGTTCACCGAACTCGCATCTCAATTGGGCCATTGTGTTGCGTACTGTGTGGCATGTTGCACCGTCTTTTTGAAACCACATGTCAATCCAGATCTTCTATTTTTGCCAAAAAAAAAAATTTTGTAATCATCGCACGGTAGCGCTTGCCATTTCTCTCTTCGTCGTCTTTGAAAAAGTTCGGTCCAATTATGACACCGGCCCATAATCCACAGTACATTTTTCAGGATGCATTGGCAGTTCTTGCATATCTTCTGTCTGCTCTTCACACCAAATATGGCAGTTTTGATTGTTCACGTATCCATTCCACCAGAAATGAGCTTCGTCTCTGAACACAATTTTCCGACAAAAAAAGAGGATCTTCATCCAACTTTTCCAGCACCCATGCACCAAAAGTTATCCACTGTGGCAGGTCTTGTGGCTTCAATTCTCTTGCACCAGCTGTATTTTAAAAGATTTTGCACCCAAATCCTTCCGCAAATTTTTCCACGTAGTAGAGTAACAGAGAGCCAATTGTTGCAACGACACTGGCAAATACAGCTGCGATATTTTCCTCTATCCGCAATCTATGTATGCGCGTTGGTCGTTTAATGTCCTATAATGTAAATTTGGTTTGAAATTTAGTCACAAGATTCCGAATAGCCGCATCAGGATGTCGCCCAAACTGACCATAAAATAGAAGAAGTACATGATGCACCTTTTTAACCTAGCATGAATTTTGGTAATAAAATGCAATAATCTGCAAGCGTAATTCGTTTTAAGTCGATTCATGGTTAAATTATAGACCAAAATGAACATGATTTTGTCGGAGCTGCACCATAAAATTAATTTGCTTTAAACGGAGCTGTAACTCGACCGAAAAAGAATTGTTTCTCTGGAGAACCATATCAAAAGGAAAGACTAATTTTCAAAAACTTGCAACTAAACACAGATCCCAGACAGAAATCGAAAAGATTTGCCAAGAAAACCTAAATTTACATGCAAACACTACAATAAAAACGGCTAGAAAAATACATGTACATGGATCTAAAATGACAATCATCGCTGAACTCGACTCGGAAGCACAAACCTACTGTACTCAAAAATGCATCAAAATTGCCTGAAACCGACATTTACGTTGACAGTGACCTTGACGTAGACCGACAACAAAATAAATCTAAATCAATAAATCTACTGCACAAAATTATAATTAGGGATGAACAAATAAAAATTTCCAATAAATGGATGTGGTGGAACCATGAAAGCAAGCTGACCATATGCACTTGTATAAAAAAGAATTTACAGATAACACTCTTGATTACAACACTGTATTTCGGATGCAAAAAACTAAATAAGGAAAATAGCCCATTAATGAACAGCAGCAACTGAACACGATGTTTCCTCAACTTCAATAACCACATTTTTACATAATCAGTTTAACCTGAAAATAACTTTCTGGAATGAGTACGGGATTACAAATTTTTTTATACGGATCATCATTAGCGGACTCACATATCATCTGTACTTACGGAACCTGGTCAACTACGCCCTTTCAAACTAGCCGAAACCCCTGGTGTAATTATGATGTGATGTCAGTTCAAAAAATAAAGAAAAGGTCTACTGATAGAGCTAGTGGTGGCATTGTATCTTTAGTCAAAAAAATGTGGCAACCAGAATAGAAATAGATAAAACAAACTTATGGATCTTCAACTGTACTGATTCGCAATCAAATAAAGGAATATACTTTTACATAACTATCAGACCTTTCATCTATTTGTCTTTTTTTTTTTTTTTTTTTATATAAAATTTATTAAAAGTAATTGCTTAACCTACTGTTATCACACAATTTACAGAGTTTTAGTTATTATTAAACTTTTCATCTAAGATATAAACATTTTATATTACAAAGATAACAATATTTTTTGAATGAATAAAATTATATATTTCAGAGGATATTTTATTTAAAGCATTTGATTTAATACATTGGGACAAAAGTATTTGTCTATTATTATTAGTTTGTTATATTACTTATATTAGTTACTAGATGTAATCCGGTGTGCTTCGCTACACCCTCCCCCTTCCGAATTGTTACGAAAAGGCTCACGCAAGTCCCAAGGCTCTCACTAACACAGTAATTCAGATATATCACATTTAATATTAAGTTTGTATAGGGGTACCATGCGCATTTGTCCAATCCCGCCCATTTTTTGTCTGACTACTCACGTTAATAATAGATGATCTAAGATAAAGTTTCAAAGCTCTCTCTATCATAGTACTTTATATATATGATATTAAAAATTTACTTTGAATGGGAGGTGCCACGCCCACTAAAAATATTAAAAAAAATACAGCTTGTAGCACTTCCGATATCCGCAGTAAGAATCAGTGAAAATTTCAGGAAGATCAGATAAGTCGTTACGGAGATTACCTCCTACAAACAAACAAACACATTACCTCTTTATTATGCTAAGTAGAGATCATTAACATAGATTCTTTTATTTTGATACTTACTAATATAAAATGTATTTTGTTTGTTTTCGCGATTTTTGGGTTTGGCGATTTTTGATTTTGACAATATATTTTCCACGACAAATCACATTGATAACTAATGTACTTGTCAAAAGACTGTTGCTTTCGTAGTACATCATATTTTTGATATAGGAGGTGCCACGCTCACTTATCCCATCCCGCCCAATTTTTATTGGACTACTCACATTAATATCTGATGGACTCGTGCAAAATGTCGAGCCTTTCCCAGTTATATGATATTAGATATCTACTTTGCATGGGCGGTGCTACGTCCACTGCTTCTATCACGCCCATTTTTTTGTTCGACTAATCACACAAAGAACCTATGGGCTTACGCAAAGCCACAAAGCTCTCTCTTTTACAGTACTCCAAATATGTGACATTTAATAGTAACTTTGCATGGGGAGTTCCACGCCCATTGGTGTGAACCCGTCAATTTTTTGTATGACTACTCATACTAAGATCTGATGGTGTCGTGCAAAGTGCCAAAGCTTACCTCTTTTAGTACACCATTTATATGATATCACATATTTACTTTGTACGGGCGGTGCCACGCACACTGCTCCGATCACGCCCATTTTTTGTCTAACTAATCATATGAATAACTCATGGGTTCACACAAAGTCCCAAGACTCTCACTATAACAGTACTCCAGATATATGGCATTTTATATTTTATTTGTATGGCAGGTGCCACGCCTATTGGTCCGATAGTGCCCATTTTTGTCCGACTGCTCACATTAATAATAGGTGCCATCACACAAATTTTAAAAGCTCTCTCTATCATAGTACTCGAGATATATAATATTGAATTATTACTTGTATGGGAGGTACCACGCCCACTTCTCCGATCCGGCCCATTTCCGGCGCGGATACTAATATTAACAATAGGTGACCTCACACAAATTTGCAAAGCTCTCCCTATCATAGTACTCAATATATGTATATGATATTAAAAATTTACTTTGTGTGGGAGGTGCCACGCCCACCAAAAATATTTAAAAAATTATAGCCTATAGCACTTCCCATATCCGCAGTAAGACTCTGTGAAAATTTCAGGAAGATCAGATGGCTAGTTACGGAGATTACCCCCTACAAACAAACAAACAAACAAACAAACACACATTACCTCTTTATTATATTATTATTATATAGTATAGATAAGTTGAAATAAAACATTTCATGGTAGAAAAAAAAAATGGGGTTTAAAGTCCATATACATGCATACCTACAGCCTAAGGCTATATGTATGCAGGTATAGGGACACTAGTTATACAAGTTAGAAATAAGTGAATTTTCAGAAATACTACTGAAAAATTTAAAGCGTTCCGTGACAGTGTTTGTTCTGTCCCGAATTAGCTTTATATTGTTGCCGTTGTGAAGGATTCGGGTGGAAAAGTGCCATGGTAGGTTTAGCATCATTTTTAACAGCTTGTTTTGACATATTTGTAATTTTTTAATGTGCGACGCAGCACACACGCCCCAAACTGGACATGCGTAGAGCAAAATAGATTGGAAAACTATTTTAGATAGAATTATTTTGTTCTCATGGCTTAAATGTGATCCACGTCTTATAAGTGGATACAGCATAATTCTAGCCATGTTGAATTTTTCAATTTGTCTTTTTATGTGTAGCTCAAATATTAATTTCCGATCCATATACACTCCTAAGTACTTAACATTGTCACTCCATGGAATTCTTGTCCCATTAATGTTCAATTGATTAGAGGGATAGAAACAAGATTTGCGTTTTCGAGTAAAAAATACAGCTTGAGTTTTCTCCTCATTAATCTTAATTTTCCACTTTTGAAAATAATTTGTTAATTCGTCTAGTGCGCATTGTAATATGGTCATTATATTTTGATCAAATTCATGAGAAAAAAATAAGCAGGTATCATCAGCATAGGTAGCGCAGTTACAACCATTAAGATCTGGCATATCGGAACAATATAAAATGTACAATATTGGTCCTAAAACTGAACCTTGTGGAACTCCGGCTGGAATCTCTAAGAGATCAGAATATTTATCATTTAGGCAAACACAAAAATACCTGTTTTTTAAAAATGATTCAACAGCTCTAATAAGATAAAGCGGAAAATTAAATTGAATCATCTTGTACAATAAACCATTGTGCCATACAGAATCGAACGCTTTTTCTATGTCCAAGGTAACCAAAATTGTGGAATTGCCGTGTTTGAAACCCTTATAAATATGGTTATATAACCGTTTAATTTGATGGGTGGTGCTATGATATGGTCTAAAGCCAAACTGATGTAATGGAACAATACTATGCTGATCAATAAATTTTGAAATTCTAGTTTTTAGAACCTTTTCTAGGATTTTACTAAGGCTGCTCAATAAACTAATTGGGCGGTAACTACTTACTAAATTTGGTGGTTTGTTTGGCTTTAAAATGGGAACTACTTTCGCAGTTTTCCAGATTTTTGGAAAATGTTGTAGTTTTAAACAGCAATTTATTATGAAGCAGAAATAAATAATAACACAATTAGGTAATTGTTGTAACATCAAATTTTTAATGCCATCTGTGCCGGCTGCTTTTCGGGGTTTTAGTTCCTTAATTATTAACCTTATTTCATCAGTTGTTACATAATCTGTTGGGTCTGTTATAATATCAATAGTAGAAAATTGGTCATTAATAGTATTAACCATTGAGGCATGTGATTTTTCCCCCAAGTCCTCCGAAAACTTGTGGTTTTTGAAAAAATTATAAGCAAGTTGGTTTGCCTTTTCTTCGTCACTATAATGTATAGTCGTATTTCCAATTATAGGAGGTACAAATATTTTTTTCTTTCTTAGGCACTTCGCTATATTCCAAAACGGTTTAGATAATTTATCTAAATCTTTTATTTTATTGTTCCATGTTTTATTTCTCAGTTTAGATATTTCATATCGAATTGTTGTGCAATATTTTTTCATAATTATAAGATCTGCTGTGTTTCGATACCTCATCCATTGCCTTCGGTAGAAATTTCGAGTATTAATAAGTTGTTTGATATGGGGTGTAATTATGTTGCATTTAAAGTCTGATTTAATTTTTGGAACTGCGATATCAGCTGCTTCTAATATGCTGTTTGTTAAAATATTTACACTGAGGTCAATTGAGTTATGATTTGTTATATTCTCTATATTACATGGTAAATGTGAAATTGATTTATTTATCAAAGATTTGAAAAGTGCCCAATTTGCTTTTTTGTAATTGAGGAATAGACGTTCATTTAGTGATGCTTTCAAGTTTAGTTAGTATGACACTGGTAAGTGATCGCAACTTAAAGAATTAACTGTTGTGGGATTTGTAATATATTGAGGAATATTTGAGACAATTATGTCTAAAATAGAGGGCGTTTTGTTTCTTGAGACAGGTACATATGTCGGTGAACTAGGGTGTAAGGTGGTATAAGGTAGCATAGTTACTGTATCGGACAAAATATTTCCCCAGACGTTTGCACGATTACACATCCAATTTCTATGTCTGCTATTTAGATCTCCACAGACTATAACATTGCTATTGGTTTTAAGGAGTTTTCTAATATCTTTTCTGAAAAGGCCCTGAGATTGAGAATTCGACTCGCCTCCTGGAAAATAAACTGCAAACAAGTTTATCTCTATCGCTTCATACGTTTTTAAGCAAACTCCAACATTCTCAATTTTATTTGTTTTAACATAGATGGGCTTAAAATTTTTTATATTTTTATTTATAAGTATTGCCACTCCTCCACCATTACGGTCTTCTCGATCACAACGTACACAATAATAGCCCATTTGGGGAATATTTACATTGCTTGATAACCAAGTTTCTGTAAGAAAACATAAATCTATACTATTAGTATCTAACAAAACATAAAGTTCTAAATATTTATTTCTTAAGCTTCTACAATTCCAAAAGATTATATTTGATTGTGTAACTGCCATTATAACTTATATATTATACAAATATTTGGTTGCTAATTGTGTGATAACATAAAATTGTTCATTTTTAGTTTTACATGATTTCAATTTGCTTACTATATCCAAAGTTAGTTGACTTATTTCCTCTACTGTAAATAGTTCCTCTGTTACTTGCGTTGAATTTCTCTTAAAATTATTTTGAATTTGAGTACTAGGCCAAACCATTTTATTGTTGTCATCTCTAGTGTTATAGTTTGGGAGATGAGGGAAATCATTATTCTCCAACTTATTAAAATTACGAACAAAGTTGTTTTTTCGGCTTTGGTCTATTCTTTTATAATGAGTTGGATAACGGTTGTTTTTTCGTTGAATATTTTCTCTTATTTGAAGAAATTTTTCTCTTAATGGACATGAGATGTCAGTTGCTGCATGAGTATTGTTGCAATTTGCACACTTAACCTTGTCTTTGTTTTTGCAATCAGTGGTTTTGTGTCTACCAGAGCAGTGAGCACATTTTGTTTTAATAGAGCACCCTTTTTCTCCATGTCCAAATATTTGACAATTATGGCATTGAATTGGTTTGTTTTTGATTTTTCTTTGATAGTCCCATTTGATTATCATATGGAAGAGAGATTTGACATTTTGTTTTAGATCACGAAGTTTAACTGTTCCGTTTTGAAAGTAAACAATATAGAGAGTATCCACATATTCATTATATTTTTTTTTCAACTTTTTTAACATCTGTACAATTATACTTATTTCTCTTAAGTAAAATTGTATAGTTGTTTTTTAACTTCATCAGTTAATTTTCCATCAAGGCCGAATAAGACAAACTTAAATGGTTTATCAAGTTTTGATTCGTGAACAAAAAATTGACAATTATGTTCTTTAAGAATAGTAATAATCATGTTAAAAGTGTCTTTTGTTTCACAAATTATTTTAATTCCAATTGAAATCTTTTTAATGCAGTATTTAGTCATACCAGCTACTTTAAACATATTATGAAATGTTTCACAATTGTGAGAAAGAACTTTTATGGGTGAAATAAATTCTTTATTGGTGTTTTGCACTTGATTGTCTGTATTTGTTGCAATATTAGCATCTTCATCTTCATCCAATGCTTGCAAAGGAGTCCAATAGTTAACCTTCCTCATTTTACTACCGGATGAATTTACTGAGGACATTAAGTCCTCAGGTTTATCTTGGGCTCTTCGTTTATTAATTTTGGTGATTAGTTTTTTTTTTTTTTTTAAATAAATAAATTATACACTTAAGCGGAGAAAAAGACACGTCGTTCACAGCTGACAGTTGTGAGTAGACTGATCTATTTGTCTATTTCATTGTTTTCATATATACATATGGGGCGTTTCATGTCAAGTGACCCAACTTTTGAAACTGATGTCTTCTGATCGGGATGAAATTTGCACCAAGATTAGTCCTATAGGATAGTAGTCCAGACACAATTTTTCAACAAGATCGGTCGAGAACTCTCTGAGTTAGATGGGATCAAAATTTGACATTTTGGCCAAATAGGATTTTTTTCTTATCCATGTAACTTTTATCTATTGCTCTTAGCAAAAAATTTTCCCAAATAGTTTAGATAGCTATTTCTTCAATCTTTCGAAGAAAAAAATAAAAAAAAAATTTTTTTTTTTACTTTTTTTTTGAAAATCAAAATTTTTTTTACTTTTTTTAAAAAAAAGCCCTTTTTTACTTAAAAGAAAGCTTAGGTTTTTTCCTTTAAGAGCTTTTTGTTCGCTTAGTGGGATGCGAGTGGGATATCTATCAAAGTAAATAATTTGTAACTCAAAACAATTTTAATTTTTGTTCTTGGGTTAATTTTTATTTTTATTATAATTATTGTTATATATTAATTTAATTATTATTACAAATAAAAAAAAAAGAATTATTTTTCAGCATTTGTATAGAAAAAAAAGTGATTTTTTTCCTTAACATATTAGAGGTATTATAGTATCGAAGGTATGAAAATTTAGTTAGGTATGTTACATACCGTTGGGAAACCTTTCTTTTTCTAGTTTCTCAGTATAAGTTTTATTTGTAAGGTTTTAGAAACACTTAAAAAAGTTCAAAATAGTGCATATGCTAAAAATTGAAAAACCGTTGTTTTGAGTTACAAATCATTTACTTTTATGGATATCCCACTCGCATCCCACTAAGCGATCAAAAAGCTCTAAAAGGAAAAACTTAAGCTTTCTTTTGATTAAAAAAGGGGCCCTTTAAAAAAAGTGAAACAAATTTTTTTATTTAAAAAAAAATTTTTTTTTTCGAAAGACTGAAGAATTTGCTAAGAACAATAGGTAAAAACTTACATGGATGAGAAAAAAACAGGGACGGAAAATAATTGTTATTTTTTTTTTTTAAGAAAAGGTTATGCTCAAATTCGATTTATATTTTTTAGGGAAATTTTAACAATTATCGTAAGATATATAGTATTTTGATTACTTTAATCAATTGAAGTGAGAAATAATTTTTTTTTTGGTTATGAATAACTATTATAGCAACCAAAACAATTTTTTGGTTACCAATAACCATTATCGAAAGTAATTTTTTTTTTTTGGTTACTCCTACCCAGATACATATTGTATTTTTGATGTAATGTATGCATTTCTAAGGCGTATATAGAGCAAGGGATTAAAGTTTCTTCGGTAAAGTAAACAAAACGGGCAGTTTTAAAACAATTGTTTATTAATTTTATAAATAAAATATTATTTAAATTAAACTTCTTTTTAATTTCATTCATATTTTTTTAGATAAATATCGGGTAGATCAGACAATAGAAAAGTGTTTATAATATCTCAACTTGGATTTATTGTTTAGTTTTACGAACATAAGCGATCGCAATGAATCGTCTGAGAGGTTACATCTTAAATCACTTAACACTAGTCTCAATGCAGAGAACGCTCGCTCGACGCTAACTTGAGTTGCTGGAGCGGCATGAACAATGTCTGCCAGTTGTTTGAGGAATGGGAACGTATATTTTTTCTCCTCCCAGTATTGCAGAAGGTTGGCATCGATATCAACTCTTCCTTCCCGGTAGGAATCGATTTCGGCAAAGGTTTGTATTAACAATGGTTTTGAATGCACGCTTGGCGACTCATCTTCTGACGATGAGTCAACTTCCAATCTTCGTAAAGTCTGACGAACTGAAGAGGAAGTGTTAGTATTTGACGTTTCATCAATGAACATTTGTTCAGTTTCTGAAGGACACTGAGTTGCTTGAGGAAGTTGTCTATTGATCTAAAATAGAACAAAAAGTATAATTAAAGGTATAAGCCACAGTTTATTATCGGCGCCCATAAACCTGGTTCAATTCATTAACTTGTGTTGCCAACTTCTTCAGATGAACTCTCACTCCATCCTTTTTATTTTGTGGCAGCAAACGTCGAAGGCGTGGATCCAAAAATATTGCAGCGTTAAGGACGGCGACGTTAAGCAAATTTGGCTCTCTTGTTCTTATACAACTCAAAACAGTAGATGATGCTTCCGTGTTTAAACATTCCAATTTTACCTTCAGCTCAAACCAAGCTTTATAAGAATCGCCCATAACCAGCTGCTCACACTGCAATTTAAGTGTCGTTTCATTTAGGGGGCTCAAAATAACTAGTAAGTCATTTAATTCATCAAATATTCATTACAAATTTCCCTGTATTTGGAGAGTTTCTTTAGCATTGTAAATGTAGACCTCCATCTCGTTGGAACATCTAAGAAAGGTGTGCCTAGTTTAAGCATTTGCAAAACTTGTCTAAGAAAATAAATATATATAAATAAATAATATTTTTAAATTGAATTTGAGGTTTAAAATTAAATTTTAATTTTAAAAATTACCTGCACTTCGGCGTTCTTAAAGTTTTCAATACTTGTCTCGCTTTTTCAACAATTGAAGTAATGTTGGCTTTGCCCAGAAAGTCTTTCACGACAAGGTGTGAGCTGCACATTTAACAGAAAACATATTTCGATTTTCTGCGCTGAAAGTATTTTCAAACTCTTCAAGGTTAACGAATGATTTCTCCAAGTCGTTTGGAATGCAATTCTCTTCATGTGTAGTTACTGTAAGCAAATCAACCGTAGTTATAGTACAGGGTGCGGCTAAAGTTACTATATGATGTAAAACAATTGTAACTTCTTTGCTTGCGAGTATTTAACTTTTTCTTTTTTCCTATTTCAGAAATTAAACTTGGGAGAATATTTAAAAATGGAACACTATACAATTGCGCAAAGAACTAAGATTGTTTTTCTATTCACTGAAAATCATCGTTCGATAATTAATACTCAACGTGCATACAGAAGATTTTATGGTGTAAGAACTGCTCCAACGGGTCCAACCATTCGTTCGTTGGTGAATAATTTTGCTGAACATGGGACTGTCGGAGATTCAAGACGTACGGGCAGACCTCGAACTGGCAGATCGGCCGAAAATATTGATGCTGTGCGACAGAGCGTCGAAGAAAATCCGCAGACATCAACGAGAAGACGATCTTCCCAGTTGCAGCTTTCTGACCGCACTCTTCGGCGAATTTTAAAACACGATTTGCACCTCTTCCCTTACAAAATCCAAGTAGTCCAAAAACTAAATCCTGAGGACTTCGTATTGCGCTTGGAATATGCTAGAGCAGTTTTAAATCTCGTTGATCAAAATGAAAATTTTTTGTCAAATTTAATGATGACCGACGAAGCGCATTTTCACTTGAACGGTTTCGTAAATAAACAAAATAAACAGATTTTGGGGATCCCAAAATGCCAAAAATCTTCATCAGAAATCTTTACACGCAATTCGTGTTACCGTTTGGTGTGGCATTACCGTATACCACAAGAAACACTCAACAAAGTTATGGAAAATGCCATAAAAAGAGCACATTTTTGTGTTAGAGAAAACGGTTCTCATTTAACTGATATTATTTTTCATAATTAATATAAAAAAATAACATAAAATAAACTTTCTTTTTATCATAAATTTTTTTGTTTTTTTCATTCCATTCAATAGTTATTTAAAAAACAAATCATATAGTTACTTTAGCCGCACCCTGTATATATTTGTTTCTTAGCTATATTGAAGTTACGCAAAACTTTTTCAACCTCTGTTTTCATATTTACAGCAGTCTGCGGCACAGAAATCTCTTTCATGGATAATGTAAAAACTTCCAATTTTCCCTTTTCCATTATTTGTGCATTAATACCGAAAACTGAACGGCCATGACGGGTTGCACCGTCCATTTTAAGGGATATTATTTTTCTCTTTAATTTTTTCGTGATAAGTTCTTTCATTCTTATTTCTTCTTCATATACTATTGCCATGATATTGTGCGATGTAATGGGAGTCATATTAAGACCTTTAAATATTTGCTCTGTAAGACTTTTGAAACTATTGGAATTGAATATCGATAGCGGTTGTGACTCCTGCGTGACCAATTCGAAACAAGCATTATTTATTTTTTTTTTTTTTTTTTGAGTATTTCACAGAAAATTTTACTTCTCTGTCAATCACTAGAGCCTCAGTGTCTTCGTATTCCTCAATGGACTGTTGACAAATTTCATTATGTTTAACCATAATATGCCTCCTTAAATTCGTTACATGATTTCCTACAAATATCATGATGCAGTTCTTGCAAGTTGATTCGTTTGTCTTTTCATTGTAATTGGAAAAATCGCGATTACTAACGTCGCGTTTTCTACCCATATTATTTTTATTTTTTTTATTTTGTTTATTTTTTATTATTAATTTAAGTAAAAACAACTCTTTATGTTAGCAGTTATATATTTAATGAAAATTTATTTTGTACATTTTTCTCATTTGACTTAAAGTTAAAAGCAAATAATAATTTGTTTTTGCAATTATTGAAAACTTATAGTACATTTTAATTAAAGTATTTTAATTGGCGAAAATCATACATTACATCAAAAATACGACATGTATCCAGGTAGGAATAAACAAAAAAAAATTATTTTCGATAATTGTTATTGGTAACCAAAAAAATTTTTTGGTTGCTATAATAGTTATTCATAACCAAAAAAAAAAAAAATTTCTCACTTCAATTGGTTAAAGTAACCAAAATACTATATATCTTACGATAATTATTAATTATAACCATTATTTGATTTCATCATTCTTAATGGTTAAATAAGACTTTTTCGTCATTACTCTTATAACTGTTACGTCTTTTCAAAAAAAAACACCTTTTTGACCAAAATGTCAAATTTTGACCCCCCTCTAATTCAGAGAATCTTGACCAATCTTGTTGAAAAGTTATGTCTAAACTACTATCCAGTAGGACTAATCTTGGTGCAAATTTCATCCCGATCGCAAGGCATCGGTTTCAAAAGTTGGGTCACTTGGTATGAAACCTCCCATATATATATCATATTTTGCTGCTCATATACTTTCCTCAACATTACCACATAAGTCCAGATACATATAAGTTAATACCAAACCTCCTTCTGTTACAAATTTTTGTTTATAAGCAGAAGTAAATAAATATTGAATTTAAAATTGAATTGAAGTATTCCTTTCATTTGTTTACATTTTTTTTATTGAATGGGGTGATGTCAACAAACAGCGTAATGTAATAAAAAAACAAGTAAGAAAATTATAGTCATTCTAGACCGACCATACGATACCCTATACCATGGTTTGGAAACCCTATCTCTTCGGTCCAACTAACTGGATATAGAAAATAAGCACAAACTAAATTTGAGTGGCATTTTTATTAATTTTTTTGGCTGCAGATATGAAAAAGTTCATATTGGGTGCTATATTTATATGTGGACTAGGTCAAAAAATGGACCGATCCTGACCATATTTGGTAAAGTCACTTACATTTTAAAAAAATATACATAAACCAAATTTCAGAAAAATCTGTGCAATATTTTTGGTTTTTTTGATAGATTTAAATGAAGATCGGGAAGCAGCTCTATGTGGGGCATATGACTAATAGATGTCCAATGGGAATTATTTTTGGGCTACTAATTAATGGATACAATAAGCACATACAAAGCCAATTTTACTAAGATCTATATGATAATCATCATTTGTATGGGGACTAGGTCTGAACATGGACATGGATTTTCACCACTTTCAATAGCGTTCATTCTATGGCTGATAAAAGCTTACACACCAAATTTCATCGAAATATATTCATATTTGCGACCTGTAGTTTCATTTCAAGTTTTACATGGACAGACAGACGGACGTGCGGACGGACGGAAGGACGGACGGACATCGTTAAAACGACTCAGAAAGTGATTCTGAGCCGATCGGTATAATAAAAGATTGGTCTAGGTCAAATATTTTTGGTAGTTACAAACAGCAGCACAAAGTCATTATACCCAAATTACATTGTGCTGGACAAAATATATCTTAGGAAGTATTAAAAGAGTGAAGGGGTTAATCCGGCCCTGGGTACCATACACAAAATTAGTTAGAATTTTGAGTGGACATTGGCACAGCCGAATTTAACTCTCTTACTTGTTTTTTGAAAGTATATTGAAAGATCAAACTTTTAATAATAACATTATTGACATCCTTTTGTCCTGAAAACTTTGAGTGGCCGTAAACAAAGTTTGAGTGGCATTGCCAAAAATTTGTTGCCTGCCGATAAAAAAGTTCTTATAATAATATAATATGGAGACTTTATGTGACCATATTTGGTAGTCACATATTTTTTACAATACCATATATACACTTACTGCAAAAAGAAGATGACATTTTTAAATATCAATCAATTCAATTTTATTAAAATATTTTGAATTACGAATTTTTTACATTGGGAATTTTAGTTGTTTTTCAGGGAAATAATCAAGCCGAGACACCTCTACGATACTAAAAATCAATTGAAATCACCATCCCAATAATCTGAACTTAATCGTCTATACCATTTGTAGGATTTACTGGAGCGCAGAATCTTTCAGCATAAAATAACCTCAAATTGAATATTAAAAAGTTTCATTTTAGATGACTAATATAAGTAAAAAAAAAACATACTTTTAAGTTGATGCCAAATCGGCTCACAGAAGTCCCAAAGTTCAAGAGATATTCTACAAGTTAATAACTTAAGAAATATTTAATATGATTTTTTTTTTCTTTTTATTAAATAAATTTTAAAAATTAATTTAATAAAACTAATGAATGAATTTATTTTAAAACAAGTAAGAAAATTATAGTCGATCTAGAACGACACCCTATACCATGTGTTTAGAGACCCTATCTCTTAGGCCCAACTAACTGGATATAGAAAATAAGCTTAAATCAAATTTGAGTGGGATTTTTATTAAATTTTTTGGCTGCAGATATGAAAAAGTTCATATCGGATGATATATCTATATAGGGCCTAGGTCCAAAAATGGACCCATCCTGATCATGTTTGGTAAAGTCTCTTGTATTTTGCAAAAATATATACAAACAAGATTTGAGAAGAATCAGTGCAATATTTTTGTTTTTTTATAGATTTAAGTGAAGATCGGGAAGCAGCTCTATATGGGGCCTATGACTAAGAGCTGTCCCATAGGGATAATTTTAGGACTACGCATTAATGGATGTAATAAACGCATACAAACCCAATTTGACTGAGATCTATATGACAATTTGGATCTTATGGCAATTTATGTCGATTTCATAGAGGTCATTTGTATGGGGGCTAGGTCTGAACATGGACCGCTCCTCACCAATTTCAACAGCGTTCATCCTATGGCCGACAAAAGCTTAAATACCAAATTTCATCAAAATATGTTCATATTTGCGACCTGCAGTTTGATTACAAGCTTTACATGGACACACAGACGGACGGACGGACGGACATCGTTAAATCGAATCAGATAGTGATTCTGATTCGATCGGTATAATAAAAGATGGGTCTAGGTCAAATATTTTTGGTCGCAGCACAAAGTCATTATACCCAAACCACATAGTGGTGTAGGGTATAAAAAGTAATTCAGCTTAGTTAATTTCTTCGTATTTCTTTTTTTAGTATGACAGTTTTAATTTTAAGTGTTCGGATACTTTTTCTAGCAAGTGTATAAACCATATTTGGCCAAAATCTGTGAAATATTTTGTTTTTGATAGATTAAAGTGATGACCGTGATACAGCTTTAATTGGAGACCATGATTTAAAAGATCCCAGACGATATATTTTTGGAGTACTAATTTGACAAACTAAATTTGATCAGGATCTATGTGCTAATTTGAATTTTCTGCCAGTTTAAGCTGATCTCACAGGGGTCACAATTTCAATACCATTTTTACTACAATCAACATGAGCTTATATACAACATTTCATAAAAGCACGTTTATATTTGCGAGCTGTAGCCTGATTAAAAGTTTACATGGACAGACAGATAGACAGATAGACAGACGGACGGAAGAACATCTCTAAATCGACTCAGCAATATCCTTGCTAGTAACAAACATCAGAATAGACTAATTACACCCTGATCACATAGTGGTGTAGGGTATACAAATCGTATCAACAAATTAAATGAAATATTTAATCACTTAATCTTTATCTAGCAATCTTTATCTTAAACATCTTTATGTCAAGCAATCAACCAATTTTCGAATGTAGTTCTCACAGCTTATCGTAAGAATAAAAAAAATTTAAATTTCAACATACAAAAAGCTGTGCCATTTGTCTTAACTTAAGTTTAAAACTCACTTAACAAGATGACATAAATATCTAAAAAAAAAAAAAAACTTTATTTAACATTTTAAAGTGTTCTTTTTTAAACCGACCACAGATTTCCTCCTTCACTTTAATCTTTCTTCTTCATTTTTTTTTTTTGTGGTTTGTACAATTTGATGACACAAACTATTCAACATATAAAGTTCAGCAGTTCAGAAGTGCAAAACCAGCTTAAAAAGGTTATATTAAAAAAAAAAAAAACTTAAATCGTTTAGCTGTAAAACAAAAAAGAAATTGACTTTCTTCATACAAGCAAACAAAAAACGAAATAGGAAAAGGAGACATTTTTCCATCAGTCCGAAGCACTGTGGACCATATTTTGAGAAGGCGGCAAAAATAATTTTTTTATGGTTAACGATTTTAAAGTTATGTGATTCATTCGAAAGTAAATACCAGTGAAACTCGGGAGCCCAAAAATTGCGAACAGGGTTTTCGAAAATGGACTTTCTAAGTATTTTGCTAAAATTAAATTTTTTTTTGTACATTTTAATATTTAGATGACTGTAACTTTTTTGTTTTAAAAGATTTTAAAATAAAATAAATTTTGTATAATTTTGTAACTACTAAGTTAGAAATATTAAGTCATTGAGTCGTTTAGAAATTAAAAAAAAAAATTAAAAAAATTTAAAAAATTTCCAAATAGTACGAACCTCATCTACACTCCTATACTACATTGTATGCCCGCCAGTTTCCGCCCGTGTGCCACAGAATAATTTTTCTAACCCAAGGTCAGATATTTTGTGCAAAATTTATGAATAAAAACTTCGTAAATTTTCCCCAAAAATTGAAAAAAAATCCACAAAAATGCACGAAAACGCCCTGTTAAAAATAAAAATAAATGTAAAAAATGGATTTCCCGACCCAAAAAACCCCCGGCATACAAATTTTCAATAATTTTTTTACATTTGAAATGGACTAAATAGATCGATTTTGAGTATTATGGAATATATCATGAAAATATCTTCATCGAAATTTTGGCAGGTATGGTTCCTTGGGCAAATATACTTGTTATAGCCCACACTATCAGAATCGCGATGAACCCATGAATATTTATACATCGATTATTATGTTAAGACGATGCAAAAAGGTACAATTTTTACCCTTTTTGGCCATTTTTCTCCTTAAATAGCCGAATTTCGAGAAAAAAATAATCCTCAGCCAATATTTGTTTTTCGGATGGAATCTACACACCAAATTTCCCTTCCTGAGTCGATTTAACGATGACCATCCATCCGACTGTGAGTTATGAATACAAACGTTGGTCGTACCGGTTTATTTTTGTTTTTTTTTTGCGTGAGTTTATTTGTTTTTTATACTGACAGAAAAAAGAAATGGTAAAGTTGACACGAGTTGTTATATACTTATAAAAAAAGGGTTGAGACATAATGCGCTTAATGGGTAAAATCTATTTTATTTTTACAGGTACATTTTCACAGGTATTTTTTAAATGGCGAAATGGGAAAAAATTTAAATTTCATACCTGACAAAATGGAAAAAAAATTTAAATATCAGGTATATGGAAAAAAAACTATTGCGATACACCCTTTTAAGATATGAGCAGGTATGCTTCACCTTTTAAAGGAGGTTGGGGTCTGGGTTTTTTATGCTTCAAAAAGTGGTATAAAAAATAATAAATTCTAATTTACATAATTTCGAGAAAGAGTATTTATAATAACTAGCAGACTCCAGCACTCGAAATTCGAGTGCAATTTCTAGGCAGCTTTATTTTTCAACTTAGCCAATTCACAAACCAACACTTATATGGTTTATTATTATTGTGAATGAAGATAACAAACTCATTAACAAACACATTAACAAATTTAATAAAACACACATAGCATGTGTATGATTTTATGTATGTGTTAGTAGCAACTTTAAATGAAATTTACCCAAAATAAAGGAAAAAATTTAAAAATCTGTAAATCTGCAAAACGGCTAAAAGGAAATACTTTTCAAACAATATACTTGTAATCAAAATCTGGATAAAATGGTAGAACAAAACATCGGTCACAAGAAATCGCCTAGCATATTAATATTATAGATGTTTTCACAATTATTATTCATTACAGTTTGAACAATGGCTTAGTACTATAATAGATATCCCGCTGATATTTATATTCAACAAAAAGATGTAGACGATATAATTTTGCACATACTGAGCAACCATTTCTTTAAGAATTGTAAACTGCAAGAAATTTAAATACACAAAGAAAAAAGTACAACTATTGCATCAAATTTGAAAAAACGGTACACTGAATGCTCTCATAGCAAGGCAACGATGTAGAAACGTCACCAAGACTGGTTATTAAAGGAACTTATTTTTGAGAATTCATCTACAACTGCCAACGAAAGTGGAAAAAAGGGTCGACCAGCAAAACCTATTGACGGATGTAGTGAAAGATCTCGAAGGCGCCAGCTGGAGAATATCAGTGAAGAAATTTCTCAAAGAATTATTAAGGATTCATTTTTACACCAAATTCAACCCACCTAAAATAAAAAATATAAAATTGAAATAATTGAAAAAATAGTAGAAGCGAGCCCAAGGCGCACAAAGAGGCTTTTGAAAAGCATTCCCCCACCAAGTGAAGAAGTAGCGTTCGCCCTATTTTTGACTTTGGAGTTGACCAAAAATCAATATAAGGAATTGCGGAAGCGAACCAATGAAATGAATTGTGGGATTTTTACAGAGTATGTAGATTTTGTGTGTGCCAAAAAAGAATGCTTACCTTCACAATCTGATATTAGCTATTAGTGTCACTTCAAGTTCAGCAGAAATAAAGTTGCAAGATCTCCTTGAACATACTGCAGAACGATTGCTAAATACGCTTGATACTGATCATTTAAAAACAAATTGGAAATGGCAGCATTACTTTAATTTCTAAATTGGGATGTGATGGATTATCTGATCAGAAACAATCAGAGTTCAGAAAAAAACACACACTGAATAAAAAACTCGTACATATATGTAAACAAACATAACTTAGACCAACACACACACATTTTTATTTTCATACCAATTATGTTTGTTTTTAAATTTTCTTCGGTGCCCAACACAACCATGACTGTGTTCGTTTTAATATTTCGTTATTTTCACGAACATTTTTGTATCACATACTTTTTGTTTCAATCACACATAAAGCACACATTTTTGAGTGTTGCTTTATTTGAAGTTCATGTTCTGGTACGTGTACTGAAAAAAAACACAGAACATGTACAATAAACAGGTTCGAGTTCAGTTATATTTCAAGTCGTGTTGTGGCTCGTGTAGTAAGAAAAAACAGAACATGTACAATAAACAGGTTCGAGTTCAGTTATATTTTAAGTCGTGTTTAAAATATAACTGAACTCGAACCTGTTTATTGTACATGTTCTGTGTTTTTTTTTTTTCAGTACACGTACCAGAACATGAACTTCAAATAAAGCAACACTCAAAAATGTGTGCTTTATGTGTGATTGAAACAAAAAGTATGTGATACAAAAATGTTCGTGTAAATAACGAAATATTAAAACGAACACAGTCATGATTGTGTTGGGCACCGTAGAAAATTTAGAAACGCACATAATTGATATGAAAATAAAGATATGTGTTGGCTGCTTTTGAACAGAACATTGTGTGTTTCATGTGTGTATTTTCTGAACCTTGAAAACAATACAAGCAATTTAAAAAACGGTATCTTTCGTTCCATTACGCTTAACAAAAATTTATAGCGGCTTAGAGCCGTCAACTAGTAGAGCAACAGAAATTGATGTATGGAAAATTGAAATTCCTTCTTCAACAAAGTATTGCAGACCAATAAAATTTGCATTCAAAAAGGAAACCAAAGATGTCATATCCGAAGAAGTTCAAAAAATAAAAGATCAAATTAAAGAACTTCAACCAGTAATATTTAAATTTGATGACCAAGACATTGAAGTACATTTTAAAATGTGTCTCACAATGATTGGTGAAAAAGCTGCACAAGCTTTAATCGAAACAAAGTCATCGTCAAGCTGCATTATATGCCAAAAGACACCACGTCAATTAAGCCAACACCCACCACAAGACGATAGTTTTAAGGAAGCTAGAATACGTCTTATGGAGCATATTCTTAAATTGCGTTATGATTTGGAATTTGGTTCGTTAGGCGAAACAGTGAGAAAAACCAAATAAAATGATGAAAAAAGAAAGCACAAAACAAGTTCGAGAAAAATATCTACAGCTAGGCCTCATAATCGACCAACCAAAACAAGGAGAAGGAACTCAAATGATAGAAATACTACCAGCAGATTTTTTTCCGATCCAGAAAACGCAGCAGCTATCACAGGTGTATATCATGAATTAATAAGACGATTCAAAATCATGTCACAAGTTCTAGCATGCAGCAAAATGATAAATGTAAAAAAAGACAGAGCTATGGAGATATATGCCATCCACAGTTCATAAAATTCTGTACCATGGGAACAAATAATTCAAAACAGTATGTTAACAATAGGAGATCTATCTAAGAAGCACCAGAAAAAAGGAATAAAGACTACAGATTCCTTCGCGAACACAACACAAGAGAAATGTCCAGATGTTGCACTAATGAAGACCATATCACTATTTTGTTGTGCAATACCTCTATTGAATTAGATGAAGAAGGTAAACAACTTCTAGAAGATTAAGATAAAGGCTACTTAGAAGAAACTAGCAGATTCCAGCGCTCGAAATTCGAGTGCAATTTCTAGGCAACTTTATTTCCAGTGTTGTCATTTTAGCATTTTAATTGCTAGATTTAGCAACTTGTTTTGTCGTTTAGCATCCAAAATTTATGAAAAGATGCTAGATGTTAACTTAGCATATTTTATTAATAAAAAGTTGCTTTTAGCATCTTTTTTTTTTTTTGATTTTTTTCATTATTTTTGATATGTTTTAATTTCTTAAAGTGTAATACGAGAATTTTGTGTACTATTATTTTTACCACTCTACTCGTTTCTTTCAACAAATATAACAAAACATTTTGAAATAGAAGAATGTTAACACCACCAACAGTTTTTAATGAATTAAAAAGTCGATTGCCAAAAAATATTATTGTATTAAAAAATGCCAAAATTTTCAATACAAAACACATTAAACCGGATAAAAGAACCGATAACCAATATATTAGAAGAGTTTAAATTTGGATCATCTTAAACAGAAAAAAATCAAATCCAATAAAGTTATCTCACAGAACAATATTGGGATACAACACTGAATACAACCTCCTTATGGATTGAAGTTAACAAAAATTCTATTGGCAAAAATCCGTTTAAAGAGTTATCAATATTTGTATTATCCTTATCACGAGTAGTTTTGTCTTTCTCAAAAGCCGAAGTTGAACATTTTAATTTAATGGCTTTAGTTAAAAGCAAACTTTGAACAGAATAAAATCCGAGTTGTTATGTTCTGTAATACGTATAAAAGGTTTGAAATTGAAAAATGGGTGCTGTTACACATACAATATACCGAGCGATGTCGTTGATAAAAGTCGATCGTCAGAAAAATATCAGAGCCAAAAAGAACATGAAGATGAACACATCACAGAAATATTAGATTTCATAAACCAATTATTGTAATACAATCGTATCTTTTGATAATGTAAATTCTGTTATATTTGAAATCAAAAAAAAAAAATCTCTAAAATTAAAAACATTTAATTTAAAATTAAAAAACTCAATTTGACGTTAAAAAAAATTACAGATGAAATCCAAAATAATTTTAATTTAAATTTAAAAAATATAAATCGAAACTTATGTTTTATATTAGTTTTTCGATTTCAAAACCAATTTTAATTTTTCGATTTCAAAACCAAAGAATTTATAAATAACTATTTAATTTTTCAATATAAAGGAAATTAATTTAAAAAAAAAATTAGCATCTCTTTTTTTGACTCCAGTACGTTTTAGCATCTTTTTTTTGCAATTTAGCATCTTTACAATTTCAAATTATGGCAACACTGTTTAATTCTCAAATTAGTCAATTCACAAACCAACACTTTTTTGGTTTATTGTTATTGTGAATGAAGATAACAAACTCATTAACAAACACATGAACAAATTTAACAATTAAGAAAATTATAGTCTGTCTAGACCGACTATACGATACCCTATACCATGGTTTAAAGACCCTATCTCTTCAGCGCAACTAATTGAATATAGAAAATAAGCATAAACCAAATTTGATTGGCATTGTTATTAATTTTTTTGGGTGCAGATATGAAAAAGTTCATATCGGGTGTTATATTTATATGGGGACTAGGTCGAAAAATGGACCGATCCTGACCATATTTGGTAAAGTCACTTTTATTTTGAAAAAATATATACAAACCAAATTTGAGAAAAATCTGTGCAATATTTTTGTCTTTTGATAGATTTTAGTGAAGATCGGGAAGCAGATCTATATGGAGCCTATACTAATAATTTTTCTACAGGTATTATTTTTGGACTACTGATTACTGGATATAATAAATACATACAAACCCAAGTTGACTGAGATCTATATGATAATTTGGACCTTATGGAAATTTATGTCGATTCCATAGGGGTCATTTGTATGGGGACTAGGTCTGAACATGGACCGAATTTCACCTATTTCAAAAGCGTTCATCCCATGGCCGATAGAAGATTAAATACCAAATTTCATCAAAACATATTCATATTTGCGACCTGTTGTTTGATTACAAAGTTTACATGGACACACAAACGGACGGACGGACGGATTCAGAAAGTAATTCTAAGTCGATCGGTATAATAAAAGTCTAGGTCAAATATTTTTGGTAGTTATAAACAGCAGCACAAAGTCATTATACCCAAACCACATAGTGGTATAGGGTATAATAAATACGCACATAGCATATGCATAATTTAATGTATGTGTTAGTAGCAACTTTAAATGCAATTTACTGAAAATAAAGGAAAAAATTTAAAAATCTGTAAATCTGGTGAACAGCTGAAAAGAAATACCTTTCAAATAATATACGCCTGGTCAAAATCGGGATAAAATGGTAGAACAAAACATCGGTAACAAGAAATCGCCTGGCCAATTAATATTATTGATATATACTAAAATTGTTTGATTTAAAGTAGCTTTTCAGTACACTAACAATAAGTTATACTCTTTTTTAAGTTAACAATTTTTCTTGATTGTAAAATGTATGTATTTTATAAATTTACAATAAAAATTGATATAAAAATATTTAAAAAACAATAAAAAAACAAGCAAGAAAATTATACGATACCCTATACCATGCGTTTAGAGACCTTATCTCTCAGGACCAACTAACTGGATATAGAAAATAAGCATAAACCAAATTTGAGTGGGATTTTTATTAATTTTTTCGGCTGCAGTTATGAAAAAGTTCATATCGGATGATATATCTATATGGGGACTAGGCCCAAAAATGGACCGATCCTGACCATATTCGGTAAGGTCTCTTGTATTTTGCAAAAATATATACAAACAAAATTTGAGAATAATCAGTGCAATATTTTTCTTTTTTGATAGATTTAAGTGAAGATCGGGAAGCAGCTCTATATGGGGCCTATGACTAAGAGTTGTCCAATAAGAATCATTTTTGGACTACTGATTAATGGAAGTAATATATGCATACGAACTCAATTTGACTAAGATTTGTATGATAATTTGGATCTTATGGCAATGTATGTTGATTTCATTAGGGTCATTTGTAGGGTTGCTAGGTCTGAACATGGACCGATTCTCACCAATTTCAATAGCGTTCATCCCATGGCCGATGGAAGATTAAATACCAAATTTCATCAAAACATATTCATATTTGCGACCTGCAGTTTGATTAAAACTTTACATGGACACACAGACGGACGAACGGACGGACATCGTTAAATCGAATCAGAAAGTGATTCTGATTCGATCGGTATAATTAAAGACGGGTGTAGGTCAAATATTTTTGTTTGTTACAAACAGCAGCACAAAGTCATTATACCCAAACCACATAGTGGTATAGGGTATAAATATTCAACTAAAGTAAAAACATACGACATTTTCCTTGAAAGTTCTCTATCTTGAACCAATATCAGGTAACTTTTACGTTCGCTGCTTAATAAATTATATATATACTCGGGCTCTTTTAAAAAAAACCAGCCTTTGGCCTTTGTCAATATTAGGACTAAAAAGTTTACGGGGGCCAAAGTTTGGCATTTTCTGACAAAATTAAAACTAACATTATATAAAAAAAGCCTTTTTTAACCTTTTAACACTTCACTTTTGTACTATTTAAAATTCAACTAAAACTGAAAATGTATTTTAAACCCTTCATAACTTTTTTTATTATTGATCGATATTTACGTGTTATAGCAACACTTAAAGGCTAGAGTCCCATTTACCAAACAAAAAAAAAAAAAACCCACAATTCCAATCCAATCAAAAGTTATGGATTTTTGACCGCCTTCTTGTGAAATGATCCACTGTGCGAAATAGGGGTATTTGTGTGTGAATGTAAGTGTCTTTATGTGTTTGTATGCATAAATTGGATTATTTGCGGAAACGGATATGTTACAAAGAAAAAAAATCAACATACCCATAAAAACACAAACGATATGATTGTTTGTACTCACTCGAATGTGAGCTCGTCCACATATTTACCCACATGCATCAGTTGGAAGTGCTTGAATAAATGACTGACATTGTCCTGATGTTGACAGGATTGCACATTTAGTTTAAAGTTCATGTTTGCTATCAGCAGTGCAATGAAACAAGGGCAAGTGGGAGTGAGGAGGGAGTTGCATCTCTGCTCTCTGGATTATAATGAGTAAATATGAACATTAGACCAATCAAAAATGCAAAATTATTTTCCGCTCAATTTCGAACAGAATGTGGGTAATAAAACTGTATATGGGTAGAAGATATATATCGAAATGACCTAAAAACAGCACACAGGATTATCGTTCTTTAACTAATTAATTGCCAGTTTAGGGTGATTTAGTGAATACAGGACAATTATGGCGAATGGAAAGCGTAATATTGCTTTTATTCACACTTTTGATGTATTATGAAAAATCATTATTTTAGCGGTTAGTTTTAATTTTTGAGATAGTGATTTTCTGATAATTTACATAATTGAGAATGTTTCAAATGCCACAAACGATCGATCATTTTATGGTCTCATGTCTTCGAAGTTTAATTATTCCTTCTTTGATTAAATTCTTAGAGTCTTTTATAGCTTATACCCAGGGCTGTGAAGTTAGAGTCGGAGTTGATAGTAAGTTTGGCTCATTGGGAGTCGGAGTCGGAATCGATAGAAAAAGCGACGAGAAAAGAAAACAAAATCATACAAATTGGTCAAGCGGTTATCGAGTTCTAGCGAAACTAAGACACATCGTTTGATTTACATCTATAATAGTAATAGGCTAGGCGATTTCTTGTGACCGATGTTTTGCTCTACCGTTTTATCCCGATTTTGACCAAACGTATATTATCTGAAAGGTATTTCTTTTTAGCCGTTTTGGAGATTTACAGATTTTTAAATTTTTCTCCTTTATTTTGAGTAAATTGCATTTAAAATTGCTAGTAACACATGGATAAAATTATACATATGCTATGTGTGTGTTTTATTAAATTTGTTGATGTGTTTGTTAATGAGTTTGTTATCTTCATTCACAATAATAATAAACCATAAAAGTGTTGGTTTGTGAATTGGCTAAGTTGAAAAATTAATCTGCCTAGAAATTGCACTCGAATTTCGAGCGCTGGAATCTGCTAGTACATATATATATATATATATATATATATATATATATAAGATAAGATAAAAATATAAATTTGACCGATTGTATAATTTTTTTTTCATTTTTTTCGTCTAATCAGGGAGAAGATTTAGAGAAAAAAATAAAGCCCAAAAAAAAAATATAAAAAATGGAAAAATCTAAATTAGCGTTTTATATGCAAAAATTACTTAGCACCATTAATTGCTGGACCTATTTGAATGATTTTGATGGTTTGAGAAAAAGAACTTTTAGAAAAGCCAAAATGAAAATTTGAAAAATCTGAAGAATCTAAATTTATGTTTTGTACACAAATTTAACTTATTACCACCAATAAGATTTGTATTTCTTTTGTTGGTATCGGGATCATTGTTTGACGGCTGCACCAGTGGCGTAGTGAGCTTCACTCGCGCCCCGGCACAATAAATTTTCAGCGACCCCACCCGTTTCGAAAACCATAATATTATATGTAAAATATACTCGCAAATTAATAAAAAAAAAAAAAAATAAACTAAATAAAGTCATAGGCTCAAGCATGGCTTTAAGCTTGAGACAAAAAATATGGTTAAGAAAAAAAGACAAAATTTTGATATGCATATGATCATCTAGAATTAATTCAAAAGATACCTATTATTTATTTTATATATTTATAAAGAAATATTTTAAAAACACGCAGTATTAAAACAATATAAGAGTAAATATTTATTATCTCTAAGGAGATACATATATTTAATAATAATATGATTATAATACAATAATAAAATTATTTACTATGTGCAAATTTCAATAATATCATCAAAGTTGATCATTTCAAATTTTTCTCTTTCCATACTTAAAATGCTAGGTCATTTAGGCGTCTTGTCCCATCGTTGATCATATACTATATATGTCAAAATTAATTTTAATTTGCTGAATGAACGTTCGCAGCTAGCAATTGATACTGAGATAATCAGTACTTGAAGTGCCACTCTCAGGTTTGGAAAAACATCATCTCCATACGAGATTATAAAAGTAAGAAATTCTAATGGAATTTTAGGTTCAATTTCTTTTCTACTGTGGAGTAATATCTTGCAGTCACAACTTCGATAAAGAGTTTTATTCCAATGAAACCTGTATTATAAAATTCACCTAAAATTTTTACTATTTTTTCAAGGTCGTTACTACCATATTCCTTGTTTAATAATTTAATAGAAATCCAAATCTGAAATATAGGTTACTTAATCGTGTAAATCGTGTATACATTTCTTGTTGGAGACGACGAAAAACGCTTGTCATAACGCGAGAAATTTCACTTTCTAGGGAAAGACCAATATCTCTAGCCAATTCTCCGGGCATTTTGCGGCGTCTTCTTACACAAATTGTTGTATCAATATCCCATTTTTCACAAAGAGACTTCGATTGCCTATTCACAGAGCTTGTCTCGAATTTCGGCTAGTGCAGTCACTAATGATTCAAGATCATGGAACGCTTCTCTAAAATTTATTCTAGGATCTTGTAATCTTGTAAACTAAAAGTTAGTATATTTTGCAACAGAACTGTAGTTTCGCTTCTGGTGTCACTTGCAGTGGTAGGGTCATTTGTTAATTTTTTTAATAGTTCTACTATTTTCTCTAGCCCATCGACGATAATGCTAACCGCTTGTATTATGGCGCTCCATCGTGTTTCAGATTCACGTTTCACAGTTTTTGTTAATGCATTTTTTAATAATTCCCATCGTAACGATGAACGTAAGAAAAAGATTATTCCAAAACATGTCACAACGATTGGATCTTGTTTAGCTGCGGTAACTCCCACTAAATTCGATGAATGGTTGTCAAAATTTACGAATAATGCTTTATGATCTTTTTCCATTATTCTTTGTTGAACACCAGATGTGTGATTTGCCATCACGGCAGCATTATCGTAATATTATGATTTGCAGTTTGTAGTTTGACATTTCATCGGAATTTAATTTCTCTAAAATTGTATTTTCGATCGAAAAGATTCTTTGGTGGAAACCTTTTTATTGATAAAATCAACCTAACGACTTGGAACGTTTGTTCCCGATGAGAGATATCAGGATTTTAATCAAACAAAAGTCCATAATATTTATTTCTTTTGACATAATTTATTAGTCGGTTTCGAACTGTAGATGCAAGAAGATGAAGGAATTCATTTGGAATCTGTGATGAAAAATATGAGACAGATTTTGGAGTTTCTGTGGCATGTTTAAAATGATTTGCTAGAAGCGGATCAAACTGAGCTACAAGTCTAAGTAAAGATAATAGGTTTCCTACGTTTGTACCGTGGAAGATTTTGTTTAATTAAATACCTCATTCAAGCTAATATTGTTTGCAATATATTTCGCCACCGTGCTTTTTCAATTCCCGTTCTACTTAATACTCTTCGTTCTGTTTCTTTCATTTCTGATGTACTTGTGCCACCTTTTTCAGTGTCTTGTATTATTTGAGTTGTGGTATTAGTATATAAAAGTTTAGTAGCAGTAGGTGTACAACCTGAATCTGGTTCTGACTATGAATCTGATTTTACATCTTCATCCTTTTTATCTTCTGGATTTTTTTGCGGTTTTTTTCCTAAGTATGATTCCATTATTGCTCTGGATTTCAGAGCTTCTTTATACCCTATACCACTATGTGGTTTGGGTATAATGACTTTGTGCTGCTGTTTGTAACAACCAAAAATATTTGACCTAGACCCATCTTTAATTATACCGATCGAATCAGAATCACTTTCTGAGTTGATTTAACAATGTCCGTCCGTCCGTCCGTCTGTGTGTCCATGTAAACTTTGTAATCAAACTGCAGGTCGCAAATATGAATATATTTTGATGAAATTTGGTATGTAAGCTTCTATCAGCCATGGAATGCACGCTATTTAAATTGGTGAGAATCGGTCCATGTTCAGACCTAGCCCCATACAAATTACCCCTATCAAATCGACATAAATTGCCATAAGATCCAAATTGTCATATAGATCTTACTCAAATTGAGTTTGTATGCGTTCATTACATCCATTAATGAGTAGTCCAAAAATGATCCCTTTGGCCCCATATAGAACTGCTTCCCGATCTTCACTTAAATCTATTAAAAAACAAAAATATTGCACTGATTCTTCTCAAATTTTGTTTGTATATATTTTTGCAAAATACAAGAGACTTTACCAAACATGATCAGGATCGGTCCATTTTTGGACCTAGTTCCCATATAGATATATCATCCGATATGAACTTTTTCATATCTGCAGCCAAAGAAATTAATAAAAATCCCACTCAAATTTGGTTTTTGCTTATTTTCTATGTCCAGTTGGTTGGGCATAAGAGATAGAGTTTCTAAACGAATGGTATAGGGTATCGTATAGTCGGTCTAGACCGACTATAATTTTCTTACTTGTTTTCTTGCTGTAGTTTTCTTTTCTGATTCTGGGAACCGCTTATTTTTTTCCTTGCGTTGACGTGATCTAAATTAAAACTAAGTTGAGTAGATGTAGTTAGTAATCTTATTTGTTTTATTACTAACTAAGAATGCCTTAAACTTGAAAGGTGTAATATACACTATAATTTATGCTAACATTAAACTTGAAACATATCTGTAATATATTAATAGGCTAGGCGATTTCTTGTGACTGATGTTTTGTTCTACCGTTTTATCCCGATTTTGATCAAACGTCTATTATTTGAAAGGTATTTCTTTTTAGCCGATTTGCAGATTTATAGATTTTTAAAAATATTTCCTTTATTTTGAGTAAATTGCATTTAAAGTTGCTACTAACACATACATAAAATTATACAATGCTATGTGTGTGTTTATTAAATTTGCTAATGTGTTTGTAATAAAATGAGTTTGTTTTTGTGTTGATTTGTAAATTGGCTATAATTGCTTAGCATACTTTTAGGGTCTTTATTTAATGAAAAAATTGAAAGAATATGCGCTCGAATTTCGAGGGGTGGAATCTGCTAGTGAACATTTAATATTTAATAACATTTCATTTATATTCTAAGCAGAGCGCGATAACAATGACGCAAAGCTAACAAATACACGCACAAAATAACTTAAACGTTATTTCCCTAATTTGTTGTGGACATCCACTACCTGTTATTGTTATCGTTTTAAAATAACAAGCGTAAGCTACATTGCGTTGAAAGAAATAAAAATAGTGTTCTGAAAGAAAGAATGTTTGTACTTTGTACACTGCAAATATTTATTATAACATATTTTATCACACAAATCAAGAAAGGAAATAATTTATGTAACCACAGAGCGTAGATGCCATAAGGAAGTGCTGACAGACACAGGTCGAGTCAGCCTTGCCAGCAGAAAAGACGTGCCATTTCTATTATGAATATATTATTACAGTTTGATTTAGACTATTATCCAACAATTTTTGTTTTGCGGACCATTTGTCGCCCCTCTCTGAGTAGCGCCCGGGCCATGATGCTCCCCCTTGACCCATCTCGCTACGCCACTGAGCTATACAGAAACAAACTGATTTCCATTTTCAATCACCAAATTTGTTGGTTTGATAAAAATAAACCAGCGAACAACATTGGAATAAAGCATCATATTTAAATTAATTAAGCTTAAAACTACTTAATTTAAACAGTAAACAATGTTTATGATTGAGATTTTAAATCTATAAATATATAAATGAGTTGTCCTATATGATGATTTAAATAAAATAAAATGAAATATAATATGTGAATTCATTTTATAAGAAATACATTTTATCGATATCGGTGTACAACACCAACGCTCTGCTTGCACGCTTTATTTGACTTATTTAATTTCTGTGTGTTTATTCATGGACTATTATGCGCCACTTATCGTGAACCATGTCAAAAATTAGGATTGCTTGAATTGAAAATGCATTAACTGATGCGTTGATTTATTTTCTGTCATTATTTCACCTTGCAATCCGGCTAATGCATTTCATTTATGGATGATATATGTTCTATTGAACTATTCAGAGGAAGTCTATAATGAGGCATTGATATTGATTGAGGATATGAGTTAAGGAATGACAAGTAAAGGTTAGGCTCAGTTGGGTATAGCATCACCAAATCGTTCAAGAAATTATATTTTTAATCAAGATTTTCTTCGAGAACAGAATTCCGATCCAAATGTATTGATACTTTATGTTCTAGAAAAAATTCCTAAATTAAATCAACAGCAAAATTTTTCTTATGAACCAATCATGCCAGAAATTGATAATGGTAGTGGCAAAACTTTTTTGATAGCTTTAACTTTAGAAACTGTACGAGCAGGTGGTAGAATTGCTTTGGTACTTGCATCGTCACTTCAGCCATTTTATTGGATGGTGGTAGCACAATTTTCTTTTGAATATGATGATAAATGAAGCATCATCATGCAGTTTATGAAAAACCTCTGGCATGGATAGAGTTTTAAAACAAATTGATATTTTGTTTCGGGATGAATGCACAATCGCACACAAGAAATTATTTGTGGTGCTTTGATATTGTTAGTAGTTGATGAAGCTATCAGATCTATGGAGATACGTTAAGACGTTAAGGCTCACCACCAATGTACGCTTGTAATTGCAAAATGATCCAACAGCTGCAACATTTTCAAAGCAATTGCTTTTAATGGGTGGTGGTAAAATGCCAATTGATAATGAAGATTCACACAATCAAAAGAAGAACTAATTGAAAAAGTCTTCCCAAATATAGATGAGCAATATAAAAATTATACATGGTTGAGTGAAAGAGCTATATAGGCGGGAAAAAACAAGGATGTCAATCATTCATTCAATCATTCATTCAGTCGTTCATTCATCATTTAATCTCAAATAGTTGGCGAATTGATTGTTTATACTGTAAAGAATAAAGAAGACGTAGTACATTGTCCAACTGAATTTTTCTCTTGATTTGCGTTGACTTTATAACTTTATATAAAAGGACACTGCCATGTACTGTCGAATTATAAAATTTTTCATTAAAATACATAAGTACATAAACTTTCATAATAAAATTAACCAACATTTCTAAATTTGTTGAAGGCAAACTAGTTGCAACATATAGGAGCAAGAGTCTGCTGTTTCTTGTCAACCAGAGAATGAACAATTTGTGCCGAATTCATGCTGGCTATATCTTCTGGACGCGAACCTCCCAATACAGCTTTGGTTATTCGAATGATATATAGACCACAGTAGGAAGACTTTTTTCATCTTTAGTGTACATAGGTTGAGGCATATTTCCCAATGAAGTCAGTTCAAAATCAGGTAGAGCCTACAACGAAATGCTTGTTCCTATTTTAAGGAACCTGCATAACGCGTTACTCTAATGTCGGTCTAGAACGACTATACAATACCCTGTATCATGCGTTTAGAGACCCTATCTCTTAGATCCATCTAGTTATACATAGAAAACAAGCATAAACCAAATATGAGTGGCGGTGTTATTATTTTTTTGCCTTCGGATATGCAAAAGTTCGTATCGAGATCTATATTTATATTGGGACTAGATCGAAAAATGGACCGGTCCAGAACATATTTGGTAAGGTTACTTATTTCTTGAAAAAACAAAAACAAATCAAATTTGAGAAAAATCTGTGCAATATTTCTGTTTTTGATAGCAGCTTTATATGGTGGGGGCTATGACTAACTAAGCATTTTCGTATAGGGTTTATTTTTGGAATACTGATTAAAGGATGTAACAATCATAGACAAACCCAATTTTAGCGAGATTTATATGATAATTCGGATATTATGGCAATTTAAGTCGATCTTATAGGGGTCATTTCAATGGGGACTAGGTCTGAACATGAACCGATTTTTACCCATTTCTATTTTTACCTCTAGCAGCTTATATACTATATTTTATCAAAGTATATTCATATTTGCGACCTGTAGTTTGATTACAAGGTTTACATGGACCCACAGACGGCCGGACATTGCTAAATCGACTCAGAAAATGGTTCTGAGTCGATCGGTATAATTAAAGATGGGTCTATGTCAAATATTTTTTGTAGTTACAAACAGCAGCACACAGTCGTTATAACCAAACCACATAGTAGCATAAGGTATAAAAATAGAACTAACGTTGATTCTTTGGATATTTGTTGTTGAAAATCTCTTTGTAGAAATTCGGGATATGAAAAAGCGACTGACCTTATCAGGGTTTCATTCTAAAGTTTAAAATGTTCATCAGTTGTATTATGTCTGCCCGATCTTTGGTCATCTAAATATAAGAATTCAATTTATACTAATTTTTAATATTTTATTTCGTTTTGTAACACTTACCTATAATACTTTAAACAGAAATGTGCCGCTGATCTATTGTTGTATAAAACTGATTTCACTTCTGGCTTTCTACATTTTGCCTTAAGGCCCTCCGTAAAACTATAAATAGCCATGTGGAATTTTCTATGTTTCATATAAAAATTATCATCTTTATAATTTAAAGCTGAGTCTTCAGCAGTGTTCTTTTCTGGCTCATATTTATTTAAAAAATAGTTTTAAAAAATCCGGAAAATGGCTTTGTATATGTTTACTTTTTTTGTGTTGCCGATAATCAAAAGTCAAGACAAAAAAACGCGCAAAGATTGAGAGAGAAAAATATTTTATAAACTTAAACTTTATTTTTGTTTTTGTCAATATTTTTGTTTTTTTTTTAACAATCACACAAATTAATTTTGTTTCAATGGTGGGAGAGAAGAAGAAAGCATATATTTCAAAAACTCATAAATACACTGTATTCTTAATCGGACCTAAGTAGAAAAATGTCATATAGAAACAATCTATTCAATTATAGCATAACAATTATGACAATGTTCAATAAATCGCTGATGAAGGCTGAAATGCCAGAAACCGGTCCGATTTAGGATAGAGTGTAGTTATGAATTTTTGAAATATATGCTTTCTTCTTCTCTACCACGCACCATTGAAACAAAATTAAAATTTTGCTTACTAATTACAGTATTAATTGCAATATGTCTGAAAAATGACTTCAAATCTAACAAATTAATTTCCACAAATTTTGCTGTTTAACGGAAAAAAATTTAAAAAACCAACTCTACAACATCAACAATGATAGACATATTTACATCATCAATGACAGTCATATGTTTATACTAGGGCGGGTCGATTTAAAAATCGGCCAAGAGATAGGAAAATCGTATTCTAGGGATCAAAATAAGAAACTTTGCCCGAGGAACCATACGTCTAAAACGAATTCTGATGAACCGACTTTTCACCTGTCTGTCTGTCTGTCTCACTTTGACTCATTTAGAGTGCCCAATCGAGTCCAAATGTATGATCGACCCTCACTAACTTTTGAGGGCCGACCCACACATGCCAGTGGCACACCCCTGGAACCCCCTGGGGGTTCCCCATATAAACAATTCAAATAATCAACATTTTTGTTTAGAATTGGGCTAACTATGTTTGATTTAATATTAAAATTAACACTCAGACGTATACGTATCTTCTACTCTGCTAATAAATAATAGTCATACGCCTTGACTATGTTATATTACACTGTGGAACAAATTCAGGTTAGCAAAAGTTAGGTCGATTCTGAAAGTGAGGGGTGAAAATAGAGGCTAAATTAGAAAACCCGTATCGCGGCGTTTGTTTATGTTAGTTCGAATTTTTTTTTAATCGACCTTCGAACTTTGCAGTCAAAAGCCGATTTTCAGCATATTGTTTATATGGTTTTTTGGCTATAACTCGTCGACTAATTGATATTTTTTCAATCTGTAGAAGCCAAATTATTGCTAGAGACCTGTGCAACAATTAAAATTTTTTAAAAAATTGATTTAGAAAATTTTTGTGGTGCTTATGAAGCAAAATGTTGGAAAAATTATTTTTTTTCGTGCTTTTTGAAAATATTTTACACAAAACTAAGTCTTTTTTGCTTTCTGTTTGATCTATAATATGCTTCTCAGTTTCTTCAATAAATTTCATTTGAAAAAAAATGGCCTTAGTCGATAATTTGCGTTAAAAATCCCAAAACCATTAAATAAATAGCGATTTAGGTAGAAGTAATTATAAAGGGAAGTTCCAAGAATTAGGAATTAGTAAAACAACTGCTGGCGAAAGGTACCAAAGTAACAGCATATCGAAAACGCCAAAAAGAGTTAGAAAAGTTCTTTAATGCGAATGATGCAAAAAATTTCGCTTATTGCAACGATATTGAAAAGTTAATGGAGACGATAGGGTTAACCTATAAAAAAGATGATTGACGTTTATTCATCGATAGTTCACTAATCAGCTTAAAAGTTGTGCTTTTGCACAAAACAAATAGAATGCCTTCTGTTCCGATTGCATATAGCACTGACACTAGTAAAAATTTCGATAATTTAAAACACATTCTGGAAGTAGTCAAATATAACGAACACCAGTGGCGCATTTGCTGCAACCTCAAAATAGTTTCATTGATTACAGGCTTCACAGCATCTGGCTGTCCAAAATATCCGTGTTTTTTGTGCAATTGGGATTCTCGATACGGAGAAGGTATTAAAGGAAGAAACCAGTACAAACAACATAACTGGAATAGCCGCATTGGACGAAAATGACCAAAAGACAATAGGCTAGATGAAAGTCCTGTTCCTGAAATGAAAATATTGTTGCCGTTGCTCCACATTAAACTTGGCATTGCTAAAAATTTTTTGAAATGTATTGCAAAAAGATCAGCAGTATTCAACCGCTTAAAAGACATTTTCCCAAGACTAAGTAACGCTAAAATTCAGGAAGGGGTTGTTAATGGTCCCGACATACGGAAACTAATGAGTCGGCAAGATTTTGACCAAGTTCTGACAGACTGAGAATTAAATGCATGGCTCGCATTGAAAGCAGTCATTAAAGGACTTTTGGGTAAGGAACGCAAAGACAACTACAGGCAATCTGTTGCAAACATGTTGGCAGCTTTCGATGAAATTGGGGTTAATATGTCGTACAAAACTCATCTCTTGCATCAGCATCTTGATAAATGAGCAAGGCGAACGTTATCACCAAACTGCGCTTCCATTTGAAATAAGGTAACTATAGAGTGTGCATATTTTGAATTCCTAGATTTTTCTAATATCTTTGTCAGAGTGCACAACTTAAACATGTTAATGATTGAAAACTATTTTCGTTTCAGGTACAGAGGAAAGAAAGCTCGAGATGCAATACTCGCTGAAATTTGTTGGTGGTATGAAAACACCTTTGAAGAAGAGGAAGACGAGGAAAAAGAGGAAGAATGGGAAGACAAAGATGAAATTCCAGAATATCTGTTGGACGAAATTATCGACCTTTCTGATGATGATGACGATGACTAAGATATTAGAGAGATAAGTGATGTTGATCCACAGCCGCCTGCTAAACGGAAACTGGCCAAATCATTAATTTAATTTATTTAATTTTTTTACCTTAAAACTTTTCATAACTAACATTTCAAATATATATTTTTTTCCATATTTTTATAATTTCATTTTCAATGTTTCTTCAAAACCAACACTGAACAAAACTGGTACATAAAAAATGAGAAGCAAATTAATATTAAGCTGGAAAACGCAAGTTTTGTATTATGATTGTTTTCTTTTCAAATTAAATTTATTGAAGAAACTGAGAAGCATATTATAGATCAAACAGAAAGCAAAAAAGAATTTGTTTTGAGGAAAACATTTTCAAAAAGCATGAAAAAAAATAATTTTTCCCACATTTTGCTTCATAACCACCACAAAAGTTTTCTAAATCAATTTTTTTTAAAAATTTCAATTGTTGCACAAGTCTCTAGCAATAATTTGGCTTTTACAGATTGAAATAATATCAATTAGTCGACGAGTTGTAGCCAAAAAACCATATAAACAATAAAGTTCAAAGGTCGATTAAAAAAATTCGAACTAACATAAACAAACGCCGCGATACGGGTCTTCTAATTTAGCCTCTATTTTCACCCCTTACTCTCAGAATCGACCTAACTTTTGCTAACCTGAATTTGTTTCACAGTGTTATCCAAAGAGATCGATCGGATGGGGGTAAATAAATTTAAGATCACTCCGTGATCTTCTGACTGCCCCACAATTAATCTGTAGTCACAACAGGACTATGGGCCAAGTTTCAGATCAGTTGCATGAGGGGGAATGGGGTTGCCCCATGGCAGACAGACAGAGAGACAGACAGACAGACAGATCAAAAGTGGGGACATCAGAATTCGTTTTAGAGGTATGGTTCCTTGGGCAAAGTTTCTTATTTTGATCCCCTGAATATGATTTTCCTTGCCACTTGAGCGATTTTTTTGCCTCCCTTCAAATCGACCCGCCCTAGTTTATACCCTATACCACTAATGTGGTTTGGGTATATTGATTTTGTGCTGCAGTTTGTAACTACCAAAAATATTTGACCTAGACCCATCTTTTATTATACCGATCGTCTCAGAATCACTTTCTGAGTCGATTTTGCGATGTCCGTCCGTCCGTTTTAAATTGCATTAAGATCCAAATTATCACATTGATCTCGGTCAAATTGGGTTTGAGTGTGTTTATTATATCCATTTGTCAGTTGTATAAAAATAAACCCCATATGGCAATTCTTTGTCACAGCCCCCATATAAAGCTGCTTCCCGATTTTCACTTAAATCTATCAAAAAACAAAAATATTGCACAGATTTTTCTCAAATTTTGTTTGTATACATTTTATAAAATATAAGGGACTTTAAGGGACTTTACTAAATATGGTCAGGATCGGTCCATTTTCCGACTTAGTCCCCATATAAATATAGCTTCCGATATGAACTTTTTTTATATCTGCAGCCAAAAAAATTGATAACAATGCCACTCAAATTTGGTGCATACTTATTTTCTACATCCACTTAGTTGAACTGAAGAGAATCGATCTAGACCGACTATAATTCTCTTACTTTTTTTCAAATAGAAAATTGTTGCAAGTCTATTAGTACAAAAAATGTTTATGTGTTAGTTTCGGTCACACATTTCTTGCACAGAAATTAATAAGATTTCCACTCAGATTTGGTTAATGCTTATTTTCTATAACCACTTAGTTGGACATAAGACAAAAGACATTTTTATCATAGGACAATATCATCATACCTATAATAATTGCATACTAAGATATAGGGTCCAGATTTTTTTATAATGCTACAAGCGGAATGACAAGCTTATAAATAATATAACTAAATTTTGTGATAGAAAATTGCAATTTTTATTAGGAAAATTGGAATGTGCAGAAAAACGCAATTTTTAAAAATTGGTTTGACAGTCTTATTCGCCTGGCACATTTTCTTAATAATGCAAAATTATATTGAAAATTGCCAAGAGAATCTTAGATTTGACCAAAAATTAAAATGATTTTATGTACCCGTCGATATTTTTCTTAGGGAATAACAACAACCCACCAGCAATTGGCCAATTATCCTAAGCATATTTGTAAATACAAATTGCACAACAATAATATCCTGATTTTTTTAAGTTTTGTAATGTTTGTATCTCATTTGCAATTTTTATTTTTAAATTTGGTTACAAAAAATTATAGATTGCTGGATTTTTTGCTACTTGCAACACACTTAATTACATAGCAAGAAAACGAGAGGTCAGTATAATAATAGTATAAAGAACAAAAATAGGTTATTGGTTAAAGTAGTTTTGTATGCTGCATAGAACAAAGAAGTATTCTTTTGGGAATTTCAACAATAAGCTGGTTACTTCTCTAGGATATGAATTTATTTTATTTTATTTTATGAATTTTATTAATTTAATTTTTTCGTCTATTTGTCATATTTGTGGTATTTGTCATATTTGTGGTATTATATATGTATGTATGGGAAACTCCTCCGCATGAATATTTTTGAGTTTATTTTTCCTAAATTGGTTTTGTGGTTGGTGCTTATATTTGCTCTATTGTTGATATGTACGTAAAACTTCATACATACACAATGCTAAGTAATTGTATTTTCGTTTATGTTTGTTACTCTTTTTACTATGATTTTGCATGTTATTTGACTCAATGCCGATCTGCCTGGCAGACAGCCAGCAGGCTCTTTATTAAAAACATGCTGCACTGTGGAACATTCCAATACGTAAATACGCTCTAGTTCAAACATCATGTTTTGCATGGGGAATCATCTTTATTTGAAATATCTAATTAGTTTTTTTGGCAATTTTTGGAGATGTTTTTAAAGAAAAGTGTTGTATTGGTAAGGTGTCAATATTTTATTCTCATACAGATTTAAGGAGTGTTTCTGATCTATTGCATGTTTCTAATTTTAAGATAAATTTATTTATTTATTTTCTATATAAATAAAAGTCAAAAGTGTAAGAGCATAGCATAGCTTGATAACCGAAGAACTAATTTGGCAAAAAAAAAGGCTCACTTTTCCGACATACTTGAACTTGCTATTTACTATAATTCTCTCTATATAAAAAAATCAAAAAATCTCGTAAAGTAGGTTCTGATTGCACGCCCTCTTTTATAACTTTCCCATAAACATATTGGTATAAGTCGACTACAAACGACTGGCCTAGTTTGGCTAATTTCTCCCTTTTCTAAATGTTAGTAATAGTTCCAATAGTACAGTTCCATAAATATAAAAGTCATAATACAAAGTTTGACCTGAGAACGCAAAACTCTTTGGAGGTTTGGCCTAGAACTTTCACTCTGACTTGGAATTTCTCAACCCGAAACTCAAAAGCGTCATTTTGGATGTGTGGGACTAAATCTGTAAACAAGATACTTTTAAGTTGCTTAAGCTGCTGACAAATCGCCTCACAGAGGTCCGAAAGCACAAAGGATATCCCACAAGTTACTTATGGGATATATACTTATACTTATCCTATTAATTTTTTGCCTGCAGATCTGAAAAAGTTCATATCGCATGCTATATTTGTATGGGGCCTAGGTCAAAAAAGGACCAATCCTCATCATATTTGGTAAAGTCACTTCCTTTTTGCAAAAATATATCCTAACTTAATTTTAGATTAATCTATGCTATATTTTTGTTTTTGGTAGATTTTAGTGAAGATCGGCAAGCAGCTCTACATGGGGGCTATGACTAAAAATTGACCCATCAGGTTTATTTTTGGACTATTGGTTGATGGATGCATTACCCACACACAAACCCAATTTAACCAAGATTTAAAAAATAATTTGGGTGTTATGGACCAGGTATTAACATTCATCGATTTTCAATTCCAATAGCGATTGTCCTCTGGCTGATAGAAGCTTATATACCAAATTTCATCATCTGTTACATGGAGACACAAACAGACAGATGGATACACGGACATCGCTAAATTGATTCAGAAATTGATTCTGATTAATTTTTAATTTTTAATTTTTAATTTTTAATTTTTAATTTTTAATTTTTAATTTTTAATTTTTAATTTTTAATTTTTAATTTTTAATTTTTAATTTTTAATTTTTAATTTTTAATTTTTAATTTTTAATTTTTAATTTTTAATTTTTAATTTTTAATTTTTAATTTTTAATTTTTAATTTTTAATTTTTAATTTTTAATTTTTAATTTTTAATTTTTAATTTTTAATTTTTAATTTTTAATTTTTAATTTTTAATTTTTAATTTTTAATTTTTAATTTTTAATTTTTAATTTTTAATTTTTAATTTTTAATTTTTAATTTTTAATTTTTAATTTTTAATTTTTAATTTTTAATTTTGAATTTTGAATTTTTAATTTTTAATTTTTAATTTTTAATTTTTAATTTTTAATTTTAAATTTTAAATTTTTAATTTTTAATTTTTAATTTTTAATTTTTAATTTTTAATTTTTAATTTTTAATTTTTAATTTTTAATTTTTAATTTTTAATTTTTAATTTTTAATTTTTAATTTTTAATTTTTAATTTTTAATTTTTAATTTTTAATTTTTAATTTTTAATTTTTAATTTTTAATTTTTAATTTTTAATTTTTAATTTTTAATTTTTAATTTTTAATTTTTAATTTTTAATTTTTAATTTTTAATTTTTAATTTTTAATTTTTAATTTTTAATTTTTAATTTTTAATTTTTAATTTTTAATTTTTAATTTTTAATTTTTAATTTTTAATTTTTAATTTTTAATTTTTAATTTTTAATTTTTAATTTTTAATTTTTAATTTTTAATTTTTAATTTTTAATTTTTAATTTTTAATTTTTAATTTTTAATTTTTAATTTTTAATTTTTAATTTTTAATTTTTAATTTTTAATTTTTAATTTTTAATTTTTAATTTTTAATTTTTAATTTTTAATTTTTAATTTTTAATTTTTAATTTTTAATTTTTAATTTTTAATTTTTAATTTTAATTTTTAATTTTTAATTTTTAATTTTTAATTTTTAATTTTTAATTTTTAATTTTTAATTTTTAATTTTTAATTTTTAATTTTTAATTTTTAATTTTTAATTTTTAATTTTTAATTTTTAATTTTTAATTTTTAATTTTTAATTTTTAATTTTTAATTTTTAATTTTTAATTTTTAATTTTTAATTTTTAATTTTTAATTTTTAATTTTTAATTTTTAATTTTTAATTTTTAATTTTTAATTTTTAATTTTTAATTTTTAATTTTTAATTTTTAATTTTTAATTTTTAATTTTTAATTTTTAATTTTTAATTTTTAATTTTTAATTTTAAATTTTTAATTTTTTAATTTTTAATTTTTCATTTTTTATTTTTCATTTTTCATTTTTCCTTTTTAATTTTTTTTCATTTTTCAATTTTCATTTTCCATTTTTTATTTTTCTTTCATAATTTTTTATTTTTTATTTTTATTTTTAATTTTTTGTATTTCATTTTTACTTTTCATTTTTTATTATTAGTTTTTCATTTTCAGAAATATCAAAATTTTTCACCAATGCAATGTTTACACATCAAAAGTTAAAAGATGGGTCTAGTTGATGCTAGTTACAAACATCAGCACACAGTGGTATAGGGTATAAAAACAAAAGATGCATGCAATAGATAATAGTAACGATTAAATCTTTCAAATATTTTCAAAGCTAATTAAAATTCTCAATCACAAATTTTCAGCACAATCTTTATGGTGTCATGGATATTGAATATGCATTGATATTGTTTTTAAAATCTTTCAATTTCATTTCTTCACCATTTAATGGCAAGACTATTTTTGACCCATTGTGCACCCCTAGTCATGACATGAATTTAAATTATTCCAATTTTACGTTTGTTTGTAAAAAAAAAAAAAGATTTTATTTTACATTTCATACCCATTTTTATTATTATGCTATACGTATACCACTCATCGCACCAGTGGTAACAAGTCATATTTTTATTTTTCTATACGATAATAACTTGAGTATGCTAAATAAATTTAGTTCGTCAGTAGGTAGATTTTATGGAGTTACGAGTACTTTTTATTACATGCCAGCATTAAAAATTTACAGAAATAAATATGTTATGGGAAATATATACAATGAATGGTTACAATTCAGGTTTTTATGGGAAAAAATAAGTTAAAATAATTTATCCGGCACACACACACTTCGATATTTTTGGACTAAATCTAAAGGATGGTCTGTTCGTAATTAAATTTGATGGCTTTATCTTATTAACTGATACTCTCAGAAAATTAAATTCACAAAATTGAATAAAATTATTTGAATAGTCTTAAATACACACAAACAACGGATTCAATGCTGTAATCGAATCTGTTGTCAATCAAATTTTAGTAGTCCCATGTACTGTTAAATTATTCTGTTGTTGTTAATGAATTATATAATAAATTTCATAGTATATAAATTATATTCTATGAATGGTGATATTTAATTGATACAATGGAATTATGAAATCTAAATATTGATTTTTACCACCCTCAATCGGTATTTTTACTAGTCCATATGAAAAAAACCGGAAATTGTTATTGTTATTAATAGTTTTTTAGATTTGACGTCTTCTTTCAGACATATCTTCATAATATTAATAACCTAGGCGATTTCTTGTGACCGATGTTTTGTTCTAGTGTTTTAAATATATTTTGACCAAACGTATATTATTTGAAAGGTATTTCCTTTTAGCCATTTTGCAGATTTACAGATTTTTAAATTTTTTCCTTTATCTTGAGTAAATTGCATTCAAAATTGCTACCAACACATTCATAAAATTATACATCTGCTATGGGTGTTTTATTAAATTTGTTAATGTGTTTGTTAATGAATTTGTTATCTTCATTCACAATAATAATAAACCATAAAAGAGTTGGTTTGCGAATTGGCTAAGATGAAAAATAAAGCTGCCTAGAAATTGCACTCGAATTTCGAGCGCTGGAATCTGCTAGCTGCAACTAATACTGTAATTAATGTGCAAATTTTAATTTTGCTTCAATGGTGCATGGTAGAGAAGAAGAAAACATATATTTTAAAAATTCCTAACTGGACTGTATTCTTAATCGGACCGGTTTCTGGCATTTCAGCCCTCATCAGCGATTTATTGAACATTGTGATAATTGTTATGTTATAATTGAATAAATTGTTTCTATATGAAATTTCTCTACTTAGGGCGGCCGTGACGTTTGAACCTGAAGCTTCATATACACTCGTGCTTGCACCTAAACTCAGACCTATGAGCAGTGTGGTTAGACTCAGTTTTCATACCATACAGCTTTTGCTTCGTATTAATTTCAGAATTATTATTATTTTTTTAATTTTTTTTAATATTTTTCCATTTAAACTTCTAATTTCCACTATTCTCAGTTTCGTAACAGATGCCATATGTAATGTACAGTTTGTACATACGACATATTACACTTTTTACATATATTTGAGATGATGCTTTGAAGTGAAAATTTTTGTTTGTTAGATTTGAAGTCATTTTTCAGACATATTGCAATTAATACTGTAATTAATATGCTAATTTTAATTTTGTTTCAATGGTGTGCGGTAGAGAAGAAGAAAGCATATATTTCAAAAATTCATAACTACGCTGTATTCTTAATCGGACCGGTTTCTTATGTAAAAAACGAAAAAAAAATTTTTTTTTTGTGTATCGAAAACCTGACGTGATAGAGAAATTTCAGATTCAAATTCAGTTCACCAAATTACCCTAGGAAAGATATTTGGTTGCTCCAGTCCAAAACCTTGTTGGCTAGTGTAGTTTTTTAATCCGACGTCAAATATTTTTCCGACTTTCAGTATCTCGGTTCCTACCCACTCTAATGGCAATTATTTTTAAACGAAAGTAAAGCCGCTCTAATTTCATGAAACTTTTGCTTTTAAAATATTCAGTTTTATTAATAAACAAAAAAGTTAAAGAGGTTTAAAAAAAATTATGCTCACCACTGCTTCTTTTTCCGGTTAGAGGGTCACGAAGGCAGTCGTTTTGGTAATAAAAATGTTTATTACTTTAACAAATTTTTGGAGGCATTCCAACCAATATTTTTTCTGCGTATATGATTCCCTTTGCATTAACAATTTTTGACGAATTTCAAAGTTTGAATTAAAATTTTAGTACAACAGAACTTTCAATACTAAACGTATGAATAATATCTTAACATTAAAATTAAGTATACGCTGTTATTTCCGAGAGTTCCCCATTACTCAAGTTTCGAGCTACCCGACCTGCTCGAGTAGGAAACAAGCAACTCATATCGAACGAGCAGCTCGAGTAACAATTTTCGTTTTTGATAGCTTGAGAAATATATACTTTTTGGAACCGTACAAGCACAAGGTGCAAGCATCCTTAAATTTCACTTGAATCAGACTCTCCTATTGGCGTGGGCAGACTACTCGAAAAGCTCGAACACTTTCCATACAAATGTATGAAAATATGCACTCACAGATGTTTGACAATATTTGACGTAAATTAATCAAAAAAATATGGTATGATTTTTCATATTTTCAGGCCAAATAAATTAATCGATTACACTTCTAAAGTATTGAAGCATTCTAATAACTAACTACTACTCGAAAATTTTAGGCCACTTTCTACTCAAATTTTTTTTTTCGTATATGTGTGATGTCTATTTCAAAAAAAATTCTCAAGAACGCTTAGAAAATAAACTATAAGTATTTCAATTAGATTATATTTAGAGAAGATAATTTTATAAATTGAAAGCATTAAGACGAAAATTTTGGCATGTGGGAACAACTACTCGTCAGTAATCGACTGTATTCATAGATTACTCATTAAAAATTTTAAACCATACCAATCAAAATTTTGGCATCGCATACTGCGGATTTTTGTTTGGAGGTGAGGAAAAAAGGTTTTGTTGAGAAAATATAATAGTTTAATGACTGAAACAAAGTACGTGGCACCCTCAAGTAAAAGTAAATAGTTAATATGATATAGCTGGGGCAGTATAATAATGAAAGCCTTGGCACCTAGTGTGAGTTCATAAGTTATCAACGTTAGTACTCGGAAAAAAATTGGTTCATGTTCAGACCTAGTCCCCATACAAATGGTCCCTATGAAATCGACATAAATTGCCATAAGATCCAAATTATCATAAAGAATTCAGTCAAATTGGGTTTGTATGTGGTTATTATATCCATTAATCAGTAGTCCAAATCAAAGCCCTATAGGACAATTCTTAGTCACAGGCCCCATATAAAGCTGCTTCCCGATCTTCACATAAATTTATTAAAAAAAAAACAAAAGTATTGCACAGATTTTCCTCAAATTTGGTTTGTATATATATTTTCAAAATATATGTGACTTTGTTAAATATGATCAGGATCGGTCCATTTTTCGACCTAGTCTCCATATAAATATAGCATCCGATGTGAACTTTTTCATATCTGCAGCCAAAAACATTAATAAAAATCCCACTCAAATTTGGTTTATGCTTATTTTCTATATCCAATTAGTTGGACCGAAGAGATAGGGTCTCTAAACCATGATATATGATATCGTATAGTCGGTCAAGACCGACTATAATTTTCTCACTTGTTTTTAGTTGAATTTTAGTACAAAAGTAAAATGTTAAAAGGTTAAAAAGTTTTTTTTTTTATATAATGTCTTATTTTTTCAGTTAATTCTACAACTAATGCTTTTTAAAAATTTTGTAAGCTAAACTTTGCCAAACTTAGGGCCCGTAAACTTTTTAGTCGTCCTACTGTTCACAACTGCCAAAGGCTGGCTTTTTTTAAAGAGCCTGAGTTAAAATATAATTTATTAAGTAGCGAATGCAAAAGTTATCTGATATTGGTTCACGATAGAGAAGTTTCAATGAAAAAGTCGTATGCTTTTACTTTAGTTAAAAATTTATTGTCTTTCTAAATATTTCTACATCAATTTTTATTGTAAATTTATAAAATACATACATTTTTAAATCATGAAAAATTGTTAACTATATAAAAGGATTATAACTTATTGTTAGTGCACTGAAAAACTACTTTAAGTCAAACAATTTTAGTAAATATTTCTTCTAAATAGCCTTGATTTTCATCTTCTAGAAGCTGTTTTGCTTCTTCGTCTAGTTCAATTGAGGTAGTTTTCCATTTTTGTCGAATGTTGTACATATGTATATGAATCTGAAGTGCACAACAAAATAGTGATAAGGTCTTCATTAGTGCAACGTCTGGACATTTTTCTTCTGTTATGCTCGCGATGAATCTGTAGTCTTTGTTCCTTTTTTCTTGCGCTTCTTTAGATAGATCTCCTATTGGTTACATATTGTTTTGAATTAATTGTTCCCCATGGTACAAAATTTTATGAACTGTGGATGGCATATATCTCCAAGAGTATTTTTCGTTATAAAGTATAGCTGTTTTATTGGGGTACTCTGGAAATTTTTTTGCATTTATTTATGATTTTGAATCGTCTTATTAATTCATGATCGACCTGTGATAGAAGCTACAATTTCCGGATCGGAAAAAAATCTCCTTGCAGTTTTCCATCATTTGAGTTTCCTTCTCCTTGGTTTGGTTGGTCGATTATGAGATCTAGCTGTAGATATTATTCTTGAATTTGTTTTGTTTTTGCTTCCCTTTTTATACCCTATACCACTATATGGTTTGCGTATAATGACTTTGTGCTGCTGTTTGTAACAACCAAAAATATTTGACCTAGACCCATCTTTAATTATACCGATCGAATCAGAATCACTTTCTGAGTTGATTTAACAATGTCCGTCCGTCCGTCCGTCCGTCCGTCTGTGTGTCCATGTAAAGCTTGTAATCAAACTGCAGGTCGCAAATATGAATATATTTTGATGAAATTTGGTATATAAGCTTTTATCGGCCATGGGATGAACGCTATTGAAATTGGTGAGAATCGCTCCATGTTCAGACCTAGCCCCCATACAAATTACCCATATGAAATCGACATAAATTGCCATAAGATCCAAATTGTCATATAGATCTTACTCAAATTGGGTTTATATGCGTTCATTACATCCACTAATGAGTAGTCCAAAAATTATTCCTTTGACCCCATATAGAGCTGCTTCCCGATCTCACTTAAATCTATTAAAAAACAAAAATATTGCACTGATTCTTCTCAAATTTTGTTTGTACATATTTTTGCAAAATACAAGAGACTTTACCAAACAATATCAGGATCGGTCCATTTTTGGACCTAGTCCCTTTATAGATATAGCATACGATATGAACTTTTTCATATCTGCAGCCAAAAAAATTAATAAAAATCCCACTCAAATTTGGTTTTTGCTTATTTTCAATGTCCAGTTAGTTGGGCCTAAGAGATAGGGTTTCTAAACGCATGGGTATCGTATAGTCGGTCTAGACGGACTATAATTTTCTTACTTGTTCTTAATTTTCTTTGTGGTTTCTCACTTTTTCGCCAAAAGGAACAAATTCCAAATCATAACTCAATTCCAGAACATGCTCCATAAAACGTAGTCTAGCACGAAGCGGGATATCTAAATTCGTAGTCGTCCTTAAAACTATTGTCTTGTGGTGGGGGTTGGCTTAATTGGCTTGATGTCTTTTGGCATATCATGCAGCTTGACGATAATTTGTTTCGGTTAAAGCTTGTGCAACTTTTCCATCAATCATTGTGAGACACATTTGAAAATGTACCTCAATGTCTTGGTCATCAAATTTAAATATTACTGGTTGAAGTTCTTTAATTTGATCTTTTATTTTTTAAACTTCTTCAGATATGACATCTTTGGTATACTTTTTGAATGCAAATTTTATTGGTCTGCAATACTTTGTTGAAGAAGGATCATTTTTGCATACATTAATTTTTGTTGCTCTACTAATTGACGGCTCTAAGCCGCTATAAATTTTTGTTAAGCGCAATGGAACGAAACTTCGGTAATAAATTGCTTGTATTGTTTCTGACCAGAGAATCCATCACATCCCCATTTGGAAATTAAAGTAATGCTGTCATTTCCAATTTTTTTTAAATGATCAGTATGAAGCGTATCAAGGAGATCTTCCAATTTTATTTCTGCTGAACTTGAAGTGACACTAATAGCAGATTGTGAAGGTAAGCATTCTTTTTTGGCACACACAAAATCTCCATACTGTGTAAAAATCCCACAATTCATTTCATTGGTTCGCTTCCGCAATTCCTTATATTGATTTTTGGTCAACTTCAAATCCAAAAATAGGGCGAACGCTTCTGCTGGAGTAAATTTCTTATCTTCAATTGTTGGGGAAATGCTTTTCAAAATCCTCTTTGTACGCCTTGGGCTCGTTTCTACTATTTTTTCAATTATTTCAATTTTATTTTTCTTATTTTGTGTTGGTTGAATTTGGTGCAAAAATTAGTCCTTAATAATTCTATGAGAAATCTCTTCATTGATATTCTCCATCTGGCGCCTTCGAGATCTTTTCCTACATCCGTCAATTAGTTTTGTTGGTCGACCCTATTTTCCATTTTCGTTGGCACTTGTAGATGAACTCTCAATAATTAGTTCCAGTCTTGGTGACGTTTATACATCTTTTCCTTGCTATTAGAGCTTTCAATGTACCGTTTTTTTCAAATTTGATGCAAAAGTTTTAATTTTTTCTTTGTGTATTTTAATTTCTTGCAGGCTACAATTCTTAAAGAAATAGTTGTCCAGTATATGCACAATTATCGTGTACATCTTTTTGTTGAAAATAAATTTCAGCGAGATCTCTATAACAGTACTTAGCCACTGTTCAAACTGTAATGAATAATAATTGTGGAAACATTATTATAAACACTCGTTCTTGCTATTATTTAAAATACAACTTTTTATCTTTTATTACCTGTTCATATCTTACCTGTTATTTAAATTTTGTTCCCATCTTTTCCGGTCTTTAAACTATATAACTGAAGTTCCGGCTAATAATGTTTTTCAAAAATACCTATGTAAATGTACCTGTCAAAATAAAAAGATTTTACCATTAATATAAAATAACAGTTCAACGCATTTTGTCTCAATTCTTTTTTTATAAGTATATAACAACTCGTGTCAACTCTACCGTTTCCGTTTTCTGTCAGTATAAAAAACAAATAAACTCACGCAAAAAAAATAATTTACCGGTACGACCAACTTTTGTGTTCACAGACGGACGGACGGACATCGTTATATCGACTCAGAAAGTGATTTTGAGTTGATCCGTATAATAAAAGGTGGGTATAGGTCCAATATTTTTTTTAGTAACAAACATCAGGACAAACTCATTATACCCTAACCACATAGTGGAAAACTTTTGTATTCATAAATTTTGCACAAAATATCTGACCTTGGGTCAGAAAAATTGTTCTGGTGCACACGGGAGGAAACTGGCGGGTATACAATGGGGTATAGGAGTGTAGATTTTTTTTGATGGCATTTGAAGGGTAGGAGTTGTGCTCTTTTAAGTAGGAGATTTTCGGGAAATTTTTACCTCTTTAAAAAAAATTTTTTTTAATTTCTACAAGACTCAATTATTTTATATTTCGAACATTTATAGCTTAGAAAATTATACAAATTTATTTCATTTAAAAATTTTTTAAAACAAAAAAGTTACAGTTATTTAAAAATTAAAATTTACAAAGAAATTTTTAGTTTTGGCCAAATACTGAGAAAGTCCATTTTCGAAGACTCTGTTCGCTGCGATATGGTTGAAATAGAGTCGCAATTTTTTGGCTCCCGAGGTTCACTGGTATTTACTTTCAAATGAATAACATAACTTTAAAATCGGTAACCATAAAAAAAATATTTTTGGCCGCGTTCTCAAAATATGGTCCACATTGCAACGTATTTTTACATATCGCACCTGTACCTATAAAGTGAGTCAACTCAAAATTTATAATTTTTCAGTAGAGGCAAAAAACTTTTTTTTTTTAATATTTACTATAAAATTTAAAAACAGTTGTTTCATTGCAAAGAATTGCGAATAATAAGTTCTGCTAGAAAACCCGATATAAAATTTTTGCAGTGGGTAGATATGATCACTGCGTATCGTTTTCTTGCAAAAACTGAAAATTTTAAAATTTTGGATTGACTCACTTTCGAGGTACAGGTGCGATATGTACTCTCATTTTTTATCTATTCCTATGTAATTACGTATGTCTGTCAAAATTGTCGTTTTACATACGATTCATAATTTTTGCTATCATACTTGCATATGTATTTTCGTATGACATAGCCTCCAAGGGTAAACAACAGCTGATTTTTTAATTTGTAAATTTACAAAATTAATTGTTAAAAATAAAGTTATATACATATTTTATATATTTTTTAATTGTTAATTAATATTAAGTAATTTATTTTTCTTTTAATATTAATCTTTTTAATTTACTCTTCTTTCGCCACAAGCATTGAAAAATTTACATGTGACTTTCCAAATGTATTGTACATAAACAATGTTTGAAAGGGTCACACGATGTGTACAAATTGCTTGTGCTAAAAACATAAGAAAAAACACAAGCAAAACACGTCGTATGATGGCATCTTAATTTATGTTGGTAGCATTGTTTATTTAACATAGAATACCAAAACAACGGTTAAGTTAATACCTTACATTGCCAGGTTCTCCCACAAAATGGCTTAACTGCAGTTCACTATCATAACTCCATAATTTTGATCAGCAGTCGATTTAAAAGGGCCAGAATAGAATAACTGTATTGAAATATTAAAAGTACCAACTTTGTTTTTTATCTTTATATTTTACGACATGTCGCGACATATCAAATGTTCAGTTACATTTAATGCTCTTACTCGTTCTTGTTATTTTTCTTTTTACAAAAAGCAATAAATATATTTTAAAATATTTGAAAAAGTTAACAAAATGTTAAACTTAATACCAAATTATTTCAGCAAATTCTTTCGTTTGATCTGGATTTTTGTTTATTCCAAGAGTTGGTATATAGAGCTTTCTCAAATCAATAATTCGCGCTCCACCGAGGAAAGATTAATTTAGTTTTTGCAAAATAAATAGCTCGCCCCAACCTTCATTGCGAAGGTAATGGTTGTGTAGGGTGGCTATATGCATTAAATCGTGCTAATTGGATATGGCTGCATAGTTTCTTTTAACTGACCAAATAATTCGTCATTTCGGCCGTATAGGTCGGATCGAGTAACAAAATAATAACCAAAAAAAAAATCTCTCAACTTTTTTTGTTAAAATATTGCCATATTTGGAAAATAATTTTTTTTTTTTTACATACTAAAATTGAGTTTTCCCTATTTACACAACACAATACGAGATCTAACCCAGTGATTCCAAATTTTGATTTTAAATTAAATTATTTTAATTTATTGACTCCGAATACTACTACCTGGGAATTATTATCAAACTTCAATTTTTTGGGTTTTACTTTGCCTACCATAAAGTCAAATTTTGAAGTCATCTTGAACACTGGTTCAAATTAGGGATGCCAAATGCAAAAACTGTAGTGTAACCATATTGTCATACCATAGGCACAGCGATTATCACCAACTTCAACTGTGTAACATGACAAATTAACAACACATGTTAAAGTTGTCATGTTACAAATGTCGAAGTGGGTTACAAGAATATTAACCGTTTGCATTAATATATGACAACATGTAACCTAAACTGACACCTATAATTTAGTTTACTTTTTTTGTTATACTTAATAAAATATTGAGTGATTTGGGAAATCACTCAACACTAGACAACTAAGTTAATTTTCATAAGTAGTATATAAGACGGAACAATTATTCAATAAAATTAGACTATTATTAAGAACTGAACGGCACTGTCTTTATTTGTAATAATATTCTCAAAATCTTTTGGCAGTTCCTTTGAATGCCTATTAATAAGCTGAAACCCTTTCAGCTGGATAAATATAATTAAGGGCTAAAGGGAACATTAACTTTTGAGAATTACGAGTAAGGATATATAAAACAATATCCTTCACATGGCGTTCCTGCCGGTGTAAAGACAGACCCATCAAAATATGATGTTATAAAAAATTACCCAATTCCAAAGAACGCGGACGAAGTACGACGATTCGTAGCTTTCTGTAATTACTACAGAAAATTCATACCAAATTTTGCTGACATAGCCAAAGAAATGAATGTACTATTGAGGAAATCAGTAAAATTCAAATGAACCGAAAAATGCAAATTGCTTTTGAAGAATTGAAGGAAAAATTAATTAACCCACCAGTGATACAATATCCAAATTTTGATAAACCATTTATTTTAACAACAGACGCATCTAATTACGCATTAGGAGCAGTCTTATCTCAAGGTGAAATAGGACAAGATTTACTTATTTCATATGCCAGTAAGTCATTACAGAAACATGACATTAACAAACCGGTAATTGAGAAGGAGCTTTTGGCAATCCATTGGAGTATAAACTTTTTCAAACCCTACCTATACGGCAGAAAATTTATAGTTGTGACAGATCATAGACCATTGATTTCACTTTTTTCACACAAAAATCCTTCATCAAAGATGACTAGAATAAGGTTAGATTTAAGTGACTATGACTTCACAATTGTGTACAAGAAAGGAAAAATTAATACAAATACCGACGCACTTTCCAGGATAGAAATTAACTCAGACATACTAAAGGAAATGATACCACAAGAGAATGACGAAAAAGATAAGAAAGTATTATTAACAACGAGGGCCATGCAAGATAAATTAAATGAAGCAAATAAAAACAAGTAAGAAAATTATAGTCGGTCTAGACCGACTATACGATACCCTATACCGTAGCGTTTAGAAACCCTATCTCATAGGCCCAACTAACTGGACATAGAAAATAAGCAAAAACCGAATTTGAGTGGCATTTTTATTAATTTTTTTGGCTGCAGATATGAAAAAGTTCATATCGGATGCTATATCTATATAGGGACTAGGTCCAAAAATGGACCGATCCTGATCATGTTTGGTAAAGTCTCTTGTATTTTGCAAAAATATATACAAACAAAATTTGAGAAGAATCAGTGCAATATTTTTGTTTTTTAATAGATTTAAGTGAAGATCGGGAAGCAGCTCTGTATGGGGTCAAAGGGATCATTTTTGGACTACTCATTAATGGATATAATGAACGCATACAAACCCAATTTGAGTAAGATCTATATGACAATTTGGATCTTATGGCAATTTATGTTGATTTCATATGGGTAATTTGTATGGGGGCTAGGTCTGAACATGGACCGATTCTCACCAATTTCAATAGCGTTCATCCCATGGCCGATAAAAGCTTATATACCAAATTTCATCAAAATATATTCATATTTACGACCTGCAGTTTGATTACAAGCTTTACATGGACACACAGACGGACGGACGGACGGACGGACATTGTTAAATCAACTCAGAAAGTGATTCTGATTCGATCGGTATAATTAAAAATGGGTCTAGGTCAAATATTTTTGGTTGTTACAAACAGCAGCACAAAGTCATTATACCCAAACCACATAGTGGTATAGGGTATAATCAGAATAATGAGGCAAATAATATAGGTACCAATGATAACGATTCAAATGAAATAAGAAGCGAAGAAGAAAAGAATATGGAAAGATGTAGTCGCCAGATGTCTGATCAACTTCGAATATGGGAATGCACATCCATAAGTGACGTCAGAAATATAAGAAAATTAAAAATTAACAAGCTTGAAAATATAGAAGAGACGGATATAATAATTGATGATAATATTGTGCACATTGGGCGTGATGACAATTCATCGAAACCAGTTTCGACCATGAAGAAATCACGTACTAGAATTGAGAATGATATGAGTAAAGGATGTAACAATAATGCATCGGAACAAGATTCGATTGTGAAGAAGTTACATGCCAAAAATATACAAAATAATAATAATATGCATGCAAGATTCAGCGATAACTCAGCAAAACTAGATTCGATTCTGAGGAAACTGATATCCAAAATGAGAAAGGAAAATAAAAAAGAATTAGCGCTATCAAAGGAGGATAAATTATTTAAAACATATACAAAAGAAGAATTAAAAGAAGCATATGCGAAAATACGAATCGATAACAAAAGTCCTCAACTTAGAATATTAATATACAATGCCCCGAAAAGAATAAAAGATGACATTTTAAAATATAAACTTATTGATGAATTCCACAATGCCACACACGCAGGCCATTTAGGAATAAGAAAAACAATTATCAAACTGAAACAGCGATGCATTTGGAAGAACATGAGTAAAATGGTAAAGAAATTTGTGTCACATTGTGACAGTTGTATTAAAAACAAACAAACAAAATATATAAAGGAACCACTAACACTAACGAACACACCAAACAATAGTTTTGAGATAATTTCAATTGACACTGTAGGTCCTCTTCAGATTTCAAATGATTACAGATACATTTTAACAATGCAATGTGAGTTGACTAAATTTATTATTGCACATCCCATGCCGACAAAGGATGCAATCACTACGGCTAGAACATTAGTCGAACAATTCATTTTGAAATATGGTCAATTTAAGGTACTTAAGTCCGACAGAGGGACAAAATTTACAAACGAAGTTATGCGTAACATATGTTCATTGTCCCGAAAATTTTTAAATGAAATAATTTGTTATCTTTATTTTCTGAATAACTTCAAATTTTTATGTTCGCAAATCTTAAATATCATTTGAGGTTTTCTAAACTTCATTGAATTTAATCAATCGCAATATTTTTTTTTAATTTCAGTTGATTTTTTAAATGTAAACATATTTGGTCTTTTCTGATTTGTGTTTAAAGAATAAAATTTATATTTTAAAAATTCAATTGTTGTCTTCTAAATTCCAAGTTATTATTTCTGACGTTTTAATATGATTTTCTGAAATCCAATTGATATTTCCTAATTTATAATTGGAAATCTGAATTCTAATTTTTAGAATTGATATTTTCTTAAATTTGAATGGAAAATTTAAAAGGTGCAATTTTGTATTTATGTCAAGAGTAATGCTTTAGTAATTATAAACAATTTTTAAAAATTATATGTAATCGCAATTTGATATTTTGTATATAAAACAGGATAATAATTTTATACTAGCAGATTCCAGCCCTCGAAATTCGAGTGCAAATTCTAGGAAATGTTATTTTTTCATTACATAAAGAACCTAAAGATATGCTAATCAATTACAGTCAATTCACAAATCAACACAAAAACAAATACATTAACAAATTTAACAAACACACAAATTGCATTGTATAATTTTATGTATGTGTTAGTAGCAAATTTAAATGCAATTTACTGAAAATAAAGGGAACAATTTAAAAATCTGTAAATCTGCAAAACGGCTAAAAAGAAATACCTTTCAAATAATATATGTTTGGTCAAAATCGGGATAAAACTGTAGAAGAAAACATCGGTCACAAGAAATCGCCTAGCCTATTAATATTATAGATATATTTTATACATGTACATTCATAATAACCTCATGTTAGAAATAAATAAAATAAAAGTTATTTTCGTGTTTTTCTTTAAATACATAAATTAAATACATAAAATTTTGTTTGGTAAATTTACATTTTTTTTTATTAATAACTAGGTAGTTTAACATTGTTTACTTCAGATGTTGGTGCATTTTTACTCCCTTTATATTAACTAGTTGTGTGTGCTTATCGAAAAAATTTTGGATTAATTTTTTACCCCTTTCCCGTGACCCAATCGATCTGAAACTTTGCAGGCAGGCTCGTGGCGATGACAAAAATTATCTAACAAATTTTTTTTGGGATGCCAAAACAATGGAAACTGCAAAATTTTTCTACCAGAGTTGATAAAAAAAAATTTACAAAGGGTTAGTTTTTATAATATTATTGCCACGACGACCACAAAAACAACAAGTCCAGCTATGACAACAATACAACATTTAGAATAACAACAAGAACAATATAGTAACATCATATTTTCCATTTTTTTTTTATTTTTCAGAGATTTCCCTGGACCTGTTCCACCGATTTTAATGATTTTTAAAACAGAAAACTTCCCATGATCTTGGTGAATCATTCTCACTAAAAATGATTATCCTAGCGGTCCTATTAAGGCCGTGATCGTGAAAAGAACAACATAGAAAATCATATTTCAAGACTTTTTTTAGTTCTTCATTCAGATCTCAGGCCCTATTCAACCGATTTGGACGATTTTAAACAGCAAGCTTCTCAGAAAATCAGTGAATGATTTTTTATGGAAACAAGCACCCTAGCTGTTCGACTGAAGTTGTTATCGTGATTTCCACAGACGGACAGACGGACATCCCTATATCAACTCCGCTTGTTATAAGGATTAAAAATATATATATTTTATGGGGTCCAGAATTTTTTCTAATTATTACAAATGGAATGACAAACTTATATATACTCTCTGCACGCTGGGGTGGAGGGTATAAAAATCACTTTTTTAGGAAAAGCTTTTTGAGAACATGTACTTTTTAAAAAAAAGGATATTTTTCAAGAAAATTTATTTTTTTTTTTTAATGTACTTTTTTAAGAAAAAGTACTTTTTAAAAAAGGTACTTTTTAAGAGAGGGTTTTTTTTCGAAATTTGATACTTTTTAAGAAAAAGTACTTCTTCAGGATATGTAGCTTTTATGAAAAGGTACTTTTTATGAAAAAGTTCTTTGTGTATGTAATATTTACCGATGCTAGTTATTATATCAATTGTGAGACACATATGAGATAATATTATGAAAAGTGTTTATCATATGGAGCTCAACTATTTGAGAAATGTACTAGTAATCTTTTATATACGATTTTGAATTTTATTGAAAATAAAAAAAAAATCTTAGAACAATGAGGGACAGAATCCCAATTTAAAAACCGTTTTAAAATTACAATTCCCACTTCGCATCCCTGATACAATTATCTCTCTTTTAGTGCTGCTATTCTCCTTCGAGTTTGTGTATAATTCTTAGTCTTTTTTTATTAGAACTTCTAAGCAGATTTAAAGTCACACGGTTTTTTCTTGCTTTATTAAGTTGAAAATCTGTTTAACTGTTTATTTGTTCTAACTTCTTTTTCATACCTTATTTAAGCACACATTAAAAATTTCCAGTCTTTTTATAGTTTTTTATAGTTTTTACTTTTAAATTTCTTTATAACCACAAATCATGTTAAAACAGAAACTTTTCCCTACATTTGAGTATACATATTTAAGACAATAAGTATGTATGTAAATCATATACGTAAATCTTATTAAATATCTTATAAAAAAAAAACGGCAAGACCTTTAAACTTTTCGTTAAGCTTAATAAATTTTCACAACATAAGTTTAATGTTTAATGAGCTAGAAAATACAAAAAAAAAACAAAAAAAATCATTAAAAAAGTTAAAAATACATAAAAGCATTGACATTCAAATAATGTAACCATATAATTGTGGAGGAGTTTATAACTGTCGGTTGAAAAATAAATATAAAAAAATTCATGTTGAAAATAAGATTCAAATACTTGTCAAACGTATTTGTTATCAAATTCTATTTCCTTAAAATGTCATATCCAAACTTTTTCTATGTGCATTTGTAAGTTTTGTATGTTTCACTGGGTTGGTACAGTTTGCTTTTCTCTGCCTCACAGAATGTTGTTGACTTTATACAAAACTTTATACAGCTTATTTTTTACACCTTTATATAAAACTAAAAAAATAAATATTGATTTTAAGACCGAATATACAGGTAAGAATCGGCAAATAGCTCTCTCTCTCTCTCGCTCTCTCTCTCTCTTTCCATCTGTATGTATGGATTTTTTAAGCACAATAGAACTTGAAATTGTAAAAAGTAACCCAAAAATTAAATTAATGGCAATAATACCTGAGAATGATTTCGGATATATAGCCCCGGCGGCTGTTCTTGACGAAGCGCATTCCAATTTTGGGCCGCTTTTTCGAGCATTGTTGGGCATACGTCACAAATAACAAAAATAATGTTGCCTGTAATTCGTAAATTGTTACTGGTTTATCAGCATAAACCTTGTTTTCTTGTTTTCGTGTTTTGATTATATTTAATCCTTTAATTCCTAAGAGAAACAGAGGGCCGTGATAAATAATCTCCATCTAGCTCTATCTAACGCTAACTGTTTTATTTCACTTCAACTTTTTCCGGCATTTCTGATTTCAATTTCGATTTGCCTCTTCCAGGTATTGCGCGGGCGTCCCGGTCTTCTACTCCCTTGAGGGTTGAAATCAAGGACTTTTCTTGCGATATCATCCTTATCCTCTGTTATAAGTGGTTGGTTTGTTCTAAGCCATAGCCGAGACAGGGCAGAGCTGTTACTAAAGACACACTTTCCAGGAAGTGTGGCAGATGACAACGAGCAGTCGAGTAATAGACCAAGAAAACCTAGTCCGGCGAGCAGGCAAATAGCAGCTGCAATTTGTTCAAGAGAAAGATTAGAAAGGGCTTTAGGTACTTTTGAACCATATAAAGCCCCTGGAATGGATGGTATGTTTCCTGGCCTCTTACAAATGAGCTTGAAGGAATTATTACCTTTCTTGATGAATATCGGGCGTAGCAGCTTGGCCTTGGGGTATATACCAAAGGCATGGAGGAGGGCAAGAGTGGTGTTTATACCCAAAGTGGGGAAGAAGGACACCGCGCATCCAAAATCCTTCAGACCGATAAACCTAACATCTTTCACACTGAAAACACTTGAAAAAGCTGTAGAAACTATCTAAGATGTGGAATATTACAGCAGATTCCGTTGCATCCAAACCAGCATGCGTTTAGAGCGGTCAAATCAACAGAGACCACTCTTACTAGCCTAGTGGAAACTATTCAGAAATCAATAGATGAAAAGGAAATAGCCATTTGTGCCATCCTAGATATAGAAAGAGCCATTGATAACACTTCACACGAAGAAATTGAAACGGCATTAAACCGAAGAGGAGTAGACTCAGTGACATCAAAATGGATGGTAGAAGTACTCTACATGAGATCAGAAGAAACAACAGCAGAAGGGGAGACTATAGCCGTCAACACAACCAGAGGATGTCCACAGGGAGGAGTTCTTTCGCCCTTAATGTGGAGTCTGGTTGTGGACGAATTACTAATGAAACTATCGGAAGCAGGAATAGAATGTCAAGGCTACGCAGATAGCAAGAAGCAAAATCGAGGAAACCCTATGGGACATTGTGCAAAGAGGGTTGATGATTATATGGAGGGCAATTCCAATTCTGGGGGAAGTCATCGAACCAAAGGTGGAAGTGAAATACCTGGGGATAGTACTGGACAGTAAGTTGACATGGAAGGCACATGTCGACCACATCACTGAGAAAGCCAAGCAAGCTACAATTCATGTGGAGTTAAGTAAAATACAAAGGTTAGCGTGCATTGGGATAACGGGTGCAATGAGGACGTGTCCAACAGCATCACTGGAAGCACTATTGGACCTAAGCCCACGTCATATAGTGGTGCAAAGGAAAGCCCTGACAACGGCGATCAGAATCAAGGTGGACAAACCTATAACCAGGCTTTATTAAGAACAATGGGACCGAATAAGTCAAGTTAATGATTACTGCCTCCTAGATTGCCCCATAGACAGGGTCGAGAAGAAATATGATTTCAGGAAGTACGTTGTTACAAAACTTAGCAATAAGAGAGAATGGAGTGATTTGAGCACAATATATTCTCTAAGAGAAGATACAATCAAATGGTACACAGATGGGTCAAAAACCGAAAGTGGCACAGGAGCGGGAGTCTTCGGGCCTAGAAGAAATTTGGGTCGTGCATTGGGTTGTCGAAGAACGGAATTAGAATACTAACCGGGATTTTAACTGGTTACTTTAGGCGCAGGGAACATCTAAGCAGGATAGAAATCATAGAAGAACCCATGTGCAGATTCTGTGATGAGGTAGCCGAATCCCCAGAGCACATACTTGGGGTATGTGGAGCGTTAATGCATAAAAGAAAAAAGCACCTGGGCTCTTTCCAAATACTAGGTAGCGACATAAAACTACTAGAACCAACCAACATCCTCGAATTCCTGAGGGCTTCAAGGTTGGATGAGATTTTATAGGGACAACCTATTAGCAGAGGGCAGTACAATAGATCACTGGTCGCAGTACTTCAAATACCTCTTTATACAATACAATACAAATACAAAAGCCACAGCTCATTGTAATAACTTCAGGCCAAAAATGCGCAAGATGCGACGAAGACAGCGATTCGCGAATGCTTGAAGGCGTTGTGCATCACCAGCCGATATGTTCCAGCTTTCGCACCCATATAACAACGTTAGAGTTGAATAGGCAAATTTTCGTTCTTAATGAGATGTTTAATGATCTCCAAATTTTTTTCAGGGTGCCGAATGCTTGTTTGGCTTTTGATAGTCTGTGTTGGATATCTTGCTGGCTGTGCTTTCTAGCTTGAAATTCGTTGCATGATTGGTATTTAAGCGCAGAGATTTTCTTTTGTTTATGTGTATGGACAGACCAGCTGCCCGTGCTTGTTGTGCTACTTTGTCCAAAAGCGTTTGCATCTGCTAGCTATGCGACATGTTGCAGATGTCATCGGCGTAATCGAGGTCGCTGAGTTATTGATCACAAAGGATTCAATTTCTGCTTCTGTTTTAAAATTCGTTTTTAATTCCTTTCTTACAGCATAAACATTTCCAACGATAGCTCACCCAAACCTGGTGTTAAAAAATGTTTGGAATCTTTAAATTTTTTCGTCAGCAATATGAGTTTCTAGCAACACGAAAATATCACTTGAGTTGATATTTATTTGATATATTAAAAGATAGTACATTTAAAGGTAAATACAAATTATTTTCATTACTTTCTGTTATATTATATGATCACAGATATGATTTTACAGAATTTTTTATTTTAATATTTTTTTCTCATTTCCTACATTTTTCATGTGTAAACACCTATACATGCAAGGGTGTAAATTTCTACTTCACAATACAATCACAACACCAGCGTAACATGTGAGCCGTAAGACAAAATCGGTGTGACTTATGATTGTATTGGTGAAAAATTATAATATGTAATAACCTGTTTGAAAATGAAAAATAAAAAATAAAAAATGAAAAATAAAAAATGAAAAATAAAAATTAAAAATTAAATATTAAAAATGAAAAATAAAACATGAAAAATTAAAAATTAAAAACGAAAAATAAAAAATAAAAAATGAAAACTTAAAAATAAAAAATTAAAAATGAATAATAAAAAATGAAAAATATAAAATGGAATATAAAAAATGAAAACTGAAAAATTAAAAAAAAAATTAAAAATAAAAAACGAAAAAGAAAAACGAAAAATGAAAAACGAAAAATTAAAAATTAAAAATGAAAAATGAGAAATAAAAAATAAAAATAAAAAAGGAAAAATGAAAAATAAAAAATGAATAATGAATAATAATAAATAAAAAATAAAAAATGAAAAATGAGAAATAAAAAATGTAAAATAAAAAAATAAAAATTAAAAATAAACAAGTAAGAATATTATAGTCGGTCTAGCCCGACTATACGATACCCTATACCATGATTAAGAGACCCTATCTCTTCACTCCAACTAATTGGATATAGCAAATATGCATAAACCAAATTTGAGTGACATTTTTATTAATTTTTTTTTCGCTGCAGATATGAAAAAGTTCATATCGGATACTATATTTAAATGGGGACTAGGTCGAAAAATGGACCAAATTTGGTAAAATCACTTATACTTTGAAAAAATATATACAAACCAAATTTGAGAAAAATCTGTGCAATATTTTTGTTTTTTGATAGATTTGAGTGAAGATCGGGAAGCAGCTCTATATGGGACCTATGACTAAGAATTTTCCTGTAGGGAGTATTTTTGAACTATTGATTAATGGATGTAATAAACACATACAAAGCCAATTTGACTGAGATCTATATGATAATTTGGAACTTATGGCAATTTATGTCGATTTCATAGGGGTCATTTGTATGCGGGCTAGGTCTGAACATGGACCGATTCTCACCAATTCATCCCATGGCCGATAGAAGATCAAATACCAAATTTCATCAAAATATATTCATATTTGCGACCTGCAGTTTGATTACAAGCTTTACATGGACACACAGACGGACGGACGGACGGATATCGTTAAATCGAATCAGATAGTGATTCCGATTCGATCGGTATAATTAAAGATGGGTGTAGGTCAAATATTTTTGGTTGTTACAAACAGCAGCACAAAGTCATTATACCCAAACCACATAAAAAGCACCTGGGCTCTTTCCAAATACTAGGTAACGACATAAAACTACTAGAACCAACCAACATCCTCGAATTCCTGAGGGCTTCAGGGTTGGATGAGATTTTATAGGGGCAAGCTATTAGCAGAGGGCAGTACAATAGATCACTGGTCTCAGTACTTCAAATACCTCTTTATACAAAACAATACAATACAAATACAAAAGCCACAGCTCATTGTAAATAATAACTTCAGGCCAAAAATGCGCAAAATGCGACGAAGACAGCGATTCGCGAATGCTTGAAGGCGTTGTGCATCACCAGCCGATATGTTCCAGCTTTCGCACCCATATAACAACGCTAGAGTTGAATAGGCAAATTTTCGTTCTTAATGAAATGTTTAATGATCTCCAAATTTTATTCAAGGTGCCGAATGCTTGTTTGGCTTTTGATAGCCTGTGTTGGATATCTTGCTGGCTGTACCTTTTAGCAGGAAATTCAATGTATGATTGGTATTCAAGCGCAGAGATTTTCTTACACCATAAACACTTCCACCGATAGCTCACCCAAATCTGCTATTAAAAAATTTTTGGAATCTTTAAATTTTTTCATCAGTAATATGAGTTTCTAGCAACACGAAAATATCACTCGATTTTATATATTAAAAGATAGTACATTTAAAGGTAAATACAAATTATTTGCATTACTTTCTGTTACATTATAGCTTTGATATGATGTTACAGAATTTTTTTATTACAATATTTTTTTTATTTCCTAAATTTTTTATTCATTTTTTAAATTTTATAATATTTCTTAATAGTTTATAGTTTATACAAACTCTTCAAAGCAACCTCTACCGTTTCCTCACCACATACCAGCTGCTTTTCTCTATTCCATACGAACCACTAATTATTTGCGGGCGGCTTACATCTTGAATGCTTTACTTTAGTTTCAACATTGCTCATTTTGTTTCTCCACAGTTAGATCACGTTCATCGATGATTTTTGCCCGGTTTTGTTTTTAGCATGCTTAAATACATCTCGCACCATTTCTTCGGAGCTGAATTCGGATATAACAACAATTTTTCCATCTCTTTCATATAACTTTCTGGTGGATATTATGTTAGTTTCCTTTGTTAGCTTTAGTTTCCACAACATTCTCTAACGGCATCCCCCAAAGGTGTTATATGTTCTATATTTTTAAATATAATTTTGTTTCGCTTTGAATACTCTTGAAGATATAAAGTTTGTTGCAGGTCTTTTTCGTTCGTCTTTCAAATGCTGTACTTCAAGTTTTAATTCTATATTTTCTGCTTTAAGCTCATCAATCTTGTTTTGTTGGCAAATGAATTAGTTTTTCATCCATTAAGTTCGACATAAATGCCATAAGATCTTATATTGCCAATTGACCTACAGCTTGGCTTGCAGCGCCATCTGGTCACGAAGCTTCTAACTTACATTTAGGTGATGGTTCCTGAGAATCTAAATGTGACATATTGTAGAAGCTGATATACATGACCCTAAGATATATTGCCTACTTTTGGGCTGTACCGGTTAATGTTTGAAAGGTTTTTTTAAGGATGTGGCAAAATCACCCCTGTTCTTGAAATCACTATCACAAAAAAATCTTGTAAATGAAAAAAATTCTTAAATTTACGAGTTTTATGCTGTTCTGTGATTTCAATAATAATATTTTTTCTTGTTTTAATTCACATAGAAAAGGCTTTGTGAAATCAAAACAAATGCCTTTTTTACTACTAAACAGGAATTAAGAGATAACAAACAATTGATATTTAAACTTTAACATGTTTTTATTGATACTTATTATTATTTAAAAAAATTAGACATTGGTTTTATGCAAAAAATTGATTTTATATTTTTCATTATACTTTTTTCAATTATAACTAGGGCTTGCAATACCGGACCAAATTTTCAAACCGGTATTTCGGTATTTCATTATATTAATACCGGGATCCCGGTATTAATACCGGTATTTAAAGAAACAAAAAAAAAGCGAAACTACAGTGCAAAAAATAGAAAAAATAATTAAAAAACAAAATAAAATATTTTATTCAATAATGTAAAATTCAAACAAGTAAGAAAATTATAGTCTGTCTAGACCGACTATACGATACCCTATACCATGCGTTTAGAAACCCTATTTCTTAGGCCCAACTAACTGGACATTGAAAATAAGCAAAAACCAAATTTGAGTGGGATTTTTATTAATTTTTTTGGCTGCAGATATGAAAAAGTTCGTATCGGATGCTATATCTATAAAGGGACTAGGTCCAAAAATGGACCGATCCTGATCATGTTTGGTAAAGTCTCTTGTATGTTGCAAAAATATGTACAAACAAAATTTGAGAAGAATCAGTGCAATATTTTTGTTTTTTAATAGATTTAAGTAAAGATCGGGAAGCAGCTCTATATGGGGTCAAAGGGATCATTTTTGGACTACTCATTAGTGGATGTAATGAACGCATACAAACCCAATTTGAGTAAGATCTATATGACAATTTGGATCTTATGGCAATTTATGTCGATTTCATATGGGTAATTTGTATGGGGGCTAGGTCTGCACATGGACCGATTCTCACCAATTTCAATAGCGTTCATCCCATGGCCGATGAAAGCTTATATACCAAATTTCATCAAAATATATACATAGTTGCGACCTGCAGTTTGATTACAAGCTTTACATGGACACACAGACGGACGGACGGACGGACATTGTTAAATCAACTCAGAAAGTGATTCTGATTCGATCGGTATAATTAAAGATGGGTCTAGGTCAAATATTTTTGGTTGTTACAAACAGCAGCACAAAGTCATTATACCCAAACCACATAGTGGTATAGGGTATAAACAATAAACTTTTTTTAAAGTGCCACAAAAGAGAAGAAAAATATAAACAAAAGGGTAATAAAATAATGAATAACATATAAGTATAATTAGTCCTATGTCCTATTGTTGTGATTTGCCTTTAAAATATGCCCTCAAAAATGTTTAATTATCAAGAGTTTTGTCGTTTAAGCTGGATCGAACAGCCCTGCTGCTGAAAAGGCTTATTCGGACTCGACGCTAGTTGGTGATATGGATATAAGGCAGTCATATACTAGTTAAAGATATTTTCCTCTTATATGTTGTACTCCGAAGTATGCTAGCTCCTGTTTTATAACTTTATAAAGTACTTTAGTATTCATCGTTTTTGAAATTCCACTCGCAGTCTTCATCACATTAACTTTCTTGGAAATTGCCATTTCTAGTTTTTCTTTCATTGTCATCGAAATTAGAATTTCTGGCTCAGAATCAGAAGATGACTCGAAAACGTCGATGGAAGAGGCTCCTATGTTTTCAATATCGTCATCATCGATATTATATAAGCGTTCCAATAAATTTATAATTATTTTTATAATTGTTGCTTTGTTAATTCGATTAAAAATATCATCTTCGTCGTCATCTTCTGATTCAGTAGGATTGTGCAGGTATTGCAGTAGACTCGATAAATCAGTACGTCTTTGTTTTATACGAATAATTAGCTCTTCCTTGAATTCATTACTTACAGCAGTATTCTATTCTGTCAATTGATTAAACATAAATAGTAAAGCTGCATCTGCGCTAAGAAGAGTAGCATCTTGACGACAACAAGCTTCAACAGTTAATTTGATTGGAAGAAGAACTGAAGTAACTGATGATGCTAAAGAAAAATCAATGGCCGAAAATTATATTTCGGCATTTAAATTTAAATCAAAAAAAGCCTTTTGTATGCAGTTCTTCAACTGGACAAAGCGTTCTAGCATGGCAAGTAAGCTATTCCAACGTGTTTTAGAATCTAGAATTAAATTAAGTTCCTTTCCAAATTGTTCTTTAACGTGTTTCTGTAAAGCCTTATCATTATCACAACTGTTCTGATTTTTTTAATCAATGGACCTATCTGTTCATGAATAATTAAACATTCAATTGCATTGTTTTCTTGAAGTATGGCTAAACTATTGTCATCAAGATCACTATCACTTTCATCACTTGTGTACTGGTTATCATATTCGTTAGAATTAGAACGTTCTGCATCAGACTTATCTGTGGTGTTCAGTTTATCTTCACTTTCTAAATTTTGGTGTATCATATTTATATATAAAATCTTAATGACAGCCAATTGAATTCCGTGAACTAAGCAAAGTTGTTGCCTTGCACAAATCAATTTTCCAACTTTGGTCATGACAGATGCACCATCGGTTGTAATGCAGACAATGTGTTTATTTAAGAAAACTTGGAATAATTTAAGCTATTCTTTAACGAGGACAACACACTTTTCTGCAGGCAATGATCCTCCCACTAGAACTAATACTAGGTTCCAGAATTTCTTGATGCCAGCATGAACATTTATATCTAAATAACGTCGGTTTTTGACTGATGTCCATTCATCAAATCTTTGTCCTAAAAGAATTTGAGTGTGCTGCACAACTAAATTTTTGATATAGTTTATAGATTTTGGTATATTTTCATACGCTCTGGCAGCTAAACCTTTTCTGATATCCATGGAAGTGCAAAATATGTTAAACGACAAACTGTCACATGCCGTCATGCGAGCTAAAACTGCAGATAAAGAATTGTCCGTTTCAGAAACGAAAAATGTTGTTATTTTCCCGCTAGAAACTTTTTTCACTTCAGAAGTTGATGGTTCTGGCCCAATTGCAATCAAAACGTTGGAGCTCAAAGCATTCCTTTTTTTTTAATTTATTTGGTGGAGTGCCTTTAGATGGGTATGCAAACCACTTGTACTACCTCCTTGCGGCTTTATTACCTTGTTACACTTCTTACATTTTGAAAATTGTCCCTTTTTTTCACGAAGAATATAGAACCATACGGAATTTTCATCAACTGATTTTTCCCCAAAAACATAATTTTCCATGGCTAAAAAAAAACAGCGCTTTAACTTTAAGAAAATTACAGAAATTTTTTAATATCTGTACCCACGTATTAAAACGGCTGAAATCTTGCTGTTATTTATTATTTAAAACAGAAGAGCTGCTATTTATCAATTGAAATCAACTCTTATGTGATTATTAATTATAATTATGATTTTCAATTTTTTTTTCACTTTTATATTGTACACAAACGGAATTCTCTAAATTTTCTAAAACTTTACAACTAACTATACGCACATAACTTCTCTATAAAAAAAAAACATGGCTTCAATATTGAAAATTTGGAAAAATACAAAACAATAATTTTCCATAGCAACGGCTTGCTATGTGAAATTGTGTTTTTTTTTTTAGTATTTATAGGATTTGGCCTATAACTTTTAAAATAATAGAACACGTTTTTATCGGTTAATTACTTCTTTATTTCTAGAGCATTCTAGCAGAAGCCCCTGTTTCTATCAAACAAAAAAACTATAATGAATCATTGAATTCAAAAATGACATAAAACATGTGATCCATAGTAATGAACTTCACAGGGCAGTGTTGTATTATTTCATACTTTTTATGCTAACGACCTCTGAACTGAAGGACAATTAACGTACAAAAAAGCTCTTTCTTAATGTACAAAAAACAAATAACTTCAGTAGAGCCACTCCACCGTACGCAAATTTCAAAATTAGATTTAATCTTTGAACATGACAACACCTAAAAATATGCTAATTACTTATAAAAAATATAATAGTTAAATAGTTAAATAAAAATGATATGATTGTTAACTTACAGCAAAAAAAGTTTAATACCGGATACCGGTATTAAGTGGTCATACCGGGATCCCTAATTATAACATAGATTCCTTATGCACTAATTATTACAAATAATGGAATTTAAAATAATGTTTCACTCAAATCACATATTTTTTTTTTGCATATGACTGCCACAACTTTGTTTATGTTCGAAACAGTAGTGATGCCAGTCAAATCCAATTTATTTAAATGTCGAATTTTTTTGAGTGATGCCTAACTTCTTTAAAAAAGAGAAGTCATTCTTAATTGAATAAAAGTGAAGAACAAAAACAATTAAATGAACAAGTAAAATGTTATTTTAAAAGAAAATATGGCACCTCGGTTTCTAGATAACATATGGTTTTCAAGCTAAACCATATGTTTCATGTCATTTGATAATAAAAAAATGATTTCGAAAAATACCTTGAAAATATAAAATTTGTGTCTTCAAGAGACCCAAAATTTGAATTTCTTGTTATTTTAAATTCATTCTTATTCAAATAACAACGTTTCAAGAATATGGCTAAATGTTTAACAATGGATGACAGGTCTCCACCCACAGCTGATGACTCTCGCGTACATATATTTTATTATTTTTGATTTTCTTTTAATTTGTTCTAAGAAAAATTTACAATTTAGAATTGAAGTGTCCTTTTTCAAAACTGCCTATTCGCCGTTAAGCTATTTTTTGGTAAAACACAAATTTCAAAAATTAAAGGTTTTTTTACGTTATAACATTTTTTTTTGTTTTTTATTATTCTTTATTATTAAAGAATAAAACTACACAATTTGACTCGTAGGAATTATTAATCGATTTATAAAAAACAAAATGGAGAGTTTTGGAAACAATTACATTTTTGGATAGTTTTGGAACAGCCAAAACTTTTTATAGAAAGTTTTGAAACAATAAAAAACATTCGTTGATTATAAAATAAAAATCTAAGGCCATTTATTTATTAAAAATTCAGGCCTTATTTTTTTATATTAAATAATTCAACCTCAGTAATAAAAATAACCATAAGTAACTAATTTTAATATTAATTATAAAGCGAACATTAAAATAAAATATTTCAGAACAAAAAAATAAAAAATCACAAATTCAACTTTAAAAATCTGGCTTGCATACAAAACGAGAACATAAAATAATTTTAAAAATTAATTTAATTACATTATTAAACGTGCATTGCAACTTTTTCAATAACATTTGTAAATGTTTAGTCATTTTCGTCTAGAACATTATCATCGAAATCATCACAGTTATCTATTGTATCCTTATAATATTTAAATGATTCGGAATCTCTCCAATCCAATCCAAAATGTTTGGTCAACAATTTATCAACATCGTTCAGTTTTTCTTTTTTTTACCGTTGCTGCTAAAGGGATTTCGGTTGGAATTATGTTTCTCGCATTTTTAAATCGTTTAATAATAGATTGAGGGTTTCCTAACTCAACCCTTTAATTGGCTTCTCCCTGAATATATATAATATTTTCACTTTTCCGGTGGAAAATAAATTTTTTGGTTGGCGTAAATTTAAAATGCCAGCTACTGAGTGGCTTAAATATGTGATTGGCTGAGGATTTCCAATCGTAAACTGGAATATCCTCCAAATTGTACACAGTTTCATGTCGTGTGAATATTTTAATATATTCTTCGGGCTGTACCACTGTTTGGGAGCAAAGTTGTATCATAAAGTTACTGGTCCGCCAGTGACGGTTGATACTTCGCCCATGCCTATAACCAACCTCCACGTGGTACTCCCGGGCAACGCTAGGCAAAGCCAGTTAATTCTGGTGATTATTCCTAGCGGCTAAAGGTTAAGGTCAGGTCCACCAAGTACTGTTCTATTTGGAGAATAACTTGGTAGTGGCTAGTATATGGCCAGGCTGGCTACGAAGCCTTACCTGAGGCTATAAATAGGTACCACGGGTAAGCTATCAATCCCAAGGTTACCTCACGGCGTCTTCAAGGTCTGAGACAGCACAAGCAAAAACATAAAACTGGAGGTGTCAAAACCCACCAGATGAAATAGTTGTCACATCCCATAATTGTGTTGGTGTCCCAAGGTGCAACGAAGATAATGTTGGTAAGATGGTAAGATGGTACATGAGTGAAAGGAGACCGGGTGTGGGTGCGCCAGTTGTCCTGACAAAATACCATGACGGAGGAATTGAGCGGGAGTGTGGGTCGAAGACAAGTCGAAGGCGTTTGAGACGGGTGCACATGTCAATACAGCGTCCAAGACAAGTCGGAGACCAGTTGAAAATCGAATTACCGAAAGTTGGCGTAAACATCATCTAGCATGATGGCGCCGATTAGTAAGTTCGGAGCGTAGTAAACGGAGGAAGGCATGAGTCGAAAAGTTCGAAGCTGTGAATGGATGAGCTAGTACCAGTCCTAGCAAAGATGGCCATTGCAGTAGAATAAGTAGGCAAGAGGGTCGGATGGAAGATGAGTCCAAGAACGCTTGAGTCATTTGACAATACAGTGTTTCGCGGATGAGACGGAAATCGGTTGAAATGTTGGTACATATCAGGGCCATCTGATAATAACAGCTAGTAAGAACGAACGTAGTAGACAAATGGACGGTTATTGGAAGTATGTGTTTTTGCAGGTGCTTCTGATGACCGAGGACAATGTGTTGTACCCTTAAAAAACTTTTTTGGGAACGGCCCTTCGGGGAGTTTCGTGGTGGTTTTGGTGGCCCAAAATCGCGGGAAGAACACAGTTCGATGTGGAGTTGCATTTCAAGCGGGTTCTACGACCCATAGAGTAGAAGGCTTTTAGATCGGGCCAACCCAATAGCAAAGAGAGGAGTTTGTGCCAAATCAATTCTCCTAGTTTGCTACCATCTAAGGAGGGGCGCAGGTGGACGCCTTGTATCTCAGCCAGTGCTAAGCACACCGTGTGGTTAAGTCAACATGACAGGAACGCACGTAAAACTCAAGAGACTTCTGTATCACTGTTTCTATTTTTTTTACCACTTTTTCGATGCGCCCTAAAACTCGATCCGGTGGGATAAAGGAGTGCCCTGGTACTTGAAAAATTATAGTCACTTTCCTGATTCGGATTGGAGCATTTTTCAGCCATTTGGTTATCATTGAAATCATTGACCGGTTTTTTTTCTGGCCACCACATCCATCACAAAAAATTTTAATTGCAGTGACCCTTTCATCAAACTCAGTTAAATTTAATTGATGGTAAACTGCAGAAACAACTTCATTTGATCCTTTGGGTCTCCTTGCTTCTTTATTCCACGTATAACAAAAAATGTTTTCGAATAATTGTTGCGATTTTGAAGTACCTTTACAAATCGTGAAATTGTACTGATACAGCTGCCTTGAGAAATACGTCGACTGATCTGGCAATTTTGGTAAAACCATATTTTTTTGGTAATCGAAAGAAAATATAATTTCATCATTATTTCCTTGTGAATGTGTAAGGTCATCAATTACCGTTTCTTTACAGAATTAACAGTATTTTTTATCATTTCCTTAAGATATAAGCACTTAGAACACATATCGGTTGATGAAGAGGCAAAACTTAAATTGAATTTATTTACAAAAATTTTACGGAAAAATCGTACTTTACTGAATATGCGACTTTATCGGAGTTAAATTGCTTCCACAACTTCTTAATGGTTAATTCACTAGGCAGATACTGTTTTTTTTTTTTGTTGGCATTACGGCAATAATGTGATTGCAGTGTTTGCAGTTCGTGAATAAATCCGGTAACTTTTTTCTTGTCTTTTCTGGTGCTTTTGAATTGCGCTATCTGCATGAAAATTTCGGCAAATGCGTTAAAGACGAAATCTAAATATTTTTAAAATATCTAAAATAGCCTTTTGACATACCTTCACAGGTTGGTGCGTTTTTCCAGAATGTTTTGGAATATAATAATTTGTGGATACCGTTTTCTTTGATTGTCCCTTGATTTTAATCGGTGCCGAAGGTATTCAAAATTTGAGTAGAAAATGCTCCTGGTTGATTTGTGATTTATTATTATAATAAATCTTTGGTGGAATCTGCTTTATCTTGCAGAGACAAGGAGTTACATTGATAAATAGAAAATTTGGGATGCTTACAATTTTGTTTCGTTTGCAATTTTTTTGCAGAATACCTAATAGTTGCCAACAAAATATTAATAAGCTTAATAATCATACTTTAATTTTGCACAGAACCACGTACATACCTTATACTTTTCTCCTTAGGTGCTCAATGTACCGACTGGTAAAATTGAAATCCCAAATAAATAAAATACAATATCATTCAAAAGTACTGTTTGGTAATATCGGTAGTACTGATATTACAGTAGACCAACAAAAACTATCTATTAAAATACTTTTGAAAACAATGTTTCCTTGAGTGAATAGGCATACGTAATTTAAAACAAAACTGAAATAAATAGAGTTTTGGAATCCATGCGATGAACAATTTAGAGAGTTTTGGAAAAGTTCATAATTTTTATTATTGATTTGTTGGTATAAAAGATAGTTTTGGAACATTTTTTTTTGTTGTGTTGTAGCTCTTTAATTTGATATATATTACAAAAATTTCAAAAATGTCGTTTACGCAGTTTTGGAAATGGACAGATCAATTCTTCAATGCCCGATCCGTTTGTATAATTTGTATTTAATATAACATATTCTTACATAATTACTTGTAAATAATTTTAAAATCGAAGGATTCAAAATATGCGATTAAAAAAAGCGTTTTTTCTGTTTTTATGACTTTATTTTTTTATAGGTTGCGAGGTTGAAAATTAATTATATTCCCCTTTTATAAAAAAAATTGACAGCGCAAGGGTTAAAAACAAATTTAATATTTAAAATTGATTTTTCTACCTAAAAAACTCATAATACATTTTTCGCGTGTCTCCCATTTACTGTTCATTTTTTTACTTTGAAATAAATATTCGGCAGAAATCTCTGAGCTAAAAATTGGTCGTACACTTTTTACGACATAGTCGTTAGGCTGGGAAGTTCGTAGCACTTATGCTATGAATGAATGTCTTGTGTGTATGCGTGCTTAAAATACTGTTAACACTTATTCACACACTCACACAAACACACGTACACTCATATGTGTAAAAAACTTTGGCTAAAGGAAATAAGTTATCAGTTTATATTTATCAACGACAAGATGTGTTATTTTACAATATTTTTATTTTCCTCTTTCGTTAGCTGTCTCGCTCGTTCTTTCATTGTTTTTTTTTTATATACACATATTCATGCAACATATGTTGGTTGACAGAACGGATACAGTACGTTTTTCATAATCGCTATGACAGCCTAGAGAGTATATACAGTTTGACATTTGATGTGTGTAGTTAATGGGTTTGGGTCTGTTATAATGAAATAATCTGAAAAATATTTTCTATGCCAAGACAAGAATTTTTGGTTTAATTTAAAACAAAATATTCTAAATTTAATATATTAATATTGCATATTTTCTAAGAGTTGCAAGGAATCAGGAAATTTTCTGTGAATGCTTGCGATGCAAGTGAAACAGACCTTCTTCCATAAAACTTGATAAGGCTATATAATTCTATGTGCTCTGATAGTTAATTCCTTTCCACTATTAAAAACACTTGACAACTTTCTTGAGAGTTCTCTTTTAAAATAACTCTTCACCACAGACCACACTTTGAAATTTATTACTTGTATTTTGAAACACAAATTCAGTGTTGCCAACCACCGATTTGGAACATGGAAAGTACTTACTCTATCGGAGTCGTCTAAATTAGATACAACCTGCTCTTCCTTGGCCTCAGTGAGGCCGAATGACCTGAATGTGGGGAACAACAAACACCTGGCGAGTCAGGATAACCCTCAGATGAAATAATATAGAGTGACGTTCGTTTTCTTATATCTAAAGAAGCAAAAAATTTTCTCATGGAATGGCAACCTCTTGGCCACAGAATTATTGTGAAGAATTTAAGGACAAAATCGCGAAATCTGAGCTATATACAATGGTATGCCATGCCCAGATGGATACTTCGGATAGACAGATATTGGATGAGATCTGCAGCAGGCTAATCTGTGTAATGACCTAATCAATGAATGTGACATCAAAATTTTAATGAATGACTTCAATGCACAAATCGGACGTGATAATCGTGAAATTGGCAAGCATAGTATTGATCGAATGATGCAAAATGGTGAACTCATTTACGAATCATGCGCCAACTACAAGTTGGTTTTTGGTGGCCCCCTATATCCACATAAGAAAATACATAAAATAACCTGGGTATCGAATGACAAAGTCACAGAAAATTAAATTGATCATATAGCGATAAGTACAGTGAAGAGGCACTCCATCGATGTACGCAATAGATGGGGAGCCGATCATCATCCTGTAGTGGAAGATATTGCATTGAGCAAATATAATACTGGGAGACTTAGAAACAGAGAAACAGTACTCCATTTCTCAAACTCTCTCAGAATAAAACCAGATAATATGTTAAATAATGTCTCAAATCTCAGCAAATATTGGAAACAAGTTGGCAATGTATTCCTCGAGTCTGCAAAGATTGTCTGCTTAACCCAAATAAAACAAGTAAGAAAATTATAGTCGGTCTAGACCGACTATAGGATACCCTATACCATGCGTTTAGAGACCCCAACCCATAGGCGCAGCTAACTGGACATAGAAAATAAGCATAAACCAAATTCGAGTAGGATTTTTATAAATTTTTTTGTCTGCAGATATGACAAAGATCATATCGGATGCTATATCTATATGGGGACTAGGCCCAAAAATGGACCGATCCTGACCATGTTTGGTAAGGTCTCTTGTATTTTGCAAAAATATATACAAACAAAATTTGAGAAGAATCAGTGCAATATTTTTGTTTTTTAATAGATTTAAGTGAAGATCGGGAAGCAGCTCTATATGTGGCCTATGACTAAGAGTTGTCCCACAGTGATCATTTTTGGACTACTGATTAATGGATATAATAAACACATACAAACCCAATTTGACTAAGATTTATATGATAATTTGGATCTTATGACAATTTAAGTAGATTTCATAGGGGTCATTTGTATGGGGGCTAGGTCTGAACATGGACCGATTCTCACCAATTTCAATAGCGTTCATCCTATGACCGACAAAAGCTTATATACCAAATTTCATCAAAATATATTCATATTTGCGACCTGCAGTTTGATTACAAGCTTTACATGGACACACAGACGGACGGACGGACGGACGGACATCGTTAAATCGAATCAGATAGTGATTCTGATTCGATCGGTATAATTAAAGATGGGTCTAGGCCAAATATTTTTGGTTGTTACAAACAGCAGCACAAAGTCATTATACCCAAACCACATAGTGGTATAGGGTATAACAAGTAGGGCATCACGAAGTCGGTCTAAACCATATACCATGTGCTTAGAGAATTAGTCTTAGCTCCAACTAATTGGGAATAGAAAATAAGCATAAACCATATTTGAGTGGGATTTTTATTAATTTTTTTGCCTGTAGATCTAAAAAAGTTCAAATCGGTCAATATATAGGTCTAAAAGTGTACCGATCAGATATTTTTTGCAAAGAAAACCCAAATTTGAGAAAAATTTGTGCAATATTTATGGTTTTAATAGTTTAAAGTGAAGATCAGGAAGCAGCTTTATATGGGGGCTCTGACTGAGAATTATCCTATAGCATCTGTTTTTAGATTACTTATGTAATTGAGATCGACTTTCAAAGGGGTCATTTGTATGGGGACTAGGTCTTATCAGCACAAAGTCATTATATCCTGTCCACATAGTGGAGAAATGAGCCAACTTGGGACTGTATTAAAAATAGAAAGGAGATCAAATCATCTATGAACAACGCCAAAACTCGTCAAAAAAGGCTTGACCTCTAAAAGGAATATAATATCGCAAACCATAAGGTGAAACGAAGTGTCAGAAATGACAAAAGAAAGAGGATATAAAATCTAGCAGCACAGGCGCCTAAATGGTGACTTTGAGTACACAAAAGAAGCCCAATTACGAGTACGGTTAGTTCTCTACCAGAATACTTTTAAATTTGTCAACATAGTCCTCACAACCAGAGAGAAAATATTCACACCATATGTCGAGCGTAGAGGAAATCATAGAAGCCAGATCAGCCCTTAAAGATTGCAAAGTTACAGGCTCCGATAATATTCCCCCAGAATTATTTGAAGCTACTAAATCCCTGCCGGAAAACTTTTTTCTATCGGAAATGCTTGCAGGAATTCTTAAGGAAGATCTAATAATCAATATCCCAAAGAAGGATAATCAGATAGAATGCAAAAACTAGAGAGGTATTACCCTACTAAATATGCTTAATAAGATCATATCCCGAATTTTAATAAAGTTTCTACAGCACTACAGAATGATTCGAGAAATAAGCAGGCTGGGTTTAGGCGAATTTGGTCCTGCATCGATCACATTAACAGCCTGTATATAAAAACGGAGCGGACAGCGGAATGGTAATCGCACTTGTAGCTCGTATTCATAGATTTTCAACGCGCATTTGATTCTATCCATAAGTTTGCCATAGGGATAGCGATTACGTGCAAAGGAATTCCTAGCAAAAATATTGTAAAACATCAAAGTCAAAACGGGTGTGAGACAGGGATGTGATTTATGCCCTCTACTCCTCAACATCGTACTTGATGTTATAACGAGTACTATGGGTTTGGTTGGAAGACTTACCGACTTGGACTATTCAGATGACATTTGTCTGCTATCCCGTAACCAGCATACTACACAACAAATGCTGTACAGCATCACAATTAAAGCGTCTAGTGCAGACTTCTTCTAAATAGTGCGAAAACAAGGTCAATGCAAACAAGTAAGAAAATTATAGTCGGTCTAGACCGACTATACGATACCCTATACCTTGCGTTTAGAGACCCTATCTCATAGACCCAACTAACTGGATATAGAAAATAAGCATAAACCAAATTTGAGTGGGATTTTTATTAATTTTTACGGCTGCAGAGATGAAAAAGTTCATATCGGATGCTATATCTATATGGGGACTAGGCCCAAAAATGGACCGATCCTGACCATGTTTGGTAAAGTCTCTTGTATTTTTCAAAAATATATACAAACAAAATTTGAGAAGAATCAGTGCAATATTTTTGTTTTTTGATGGGACCTATGACTAAGAGTTGTCCAATAGGGATAATTTTTGGACTACTAATTAATCTGATTCGATCGGTATAATTAAAGATGGGTGTAGGTCAAATATTTTTGGTTGTTACAAACAGCAGCACAAAGTCATTATACCCCAACCACATAGTGGTATAGGGTATAATTAATGTCACTAATGACTACCGTTTCTCACTCCACGGACAAAGATATCAATAACAGACTAAACAAGCATTTGTAATCCTCAATTAGTTCTGGAGATCAACTAGTATCGCGCTATCTACCCAAATCGAAGTTCTCAAAAGCAATATAAAGTCAGTACTGCCTATTGGCTCGGATATCTGGAACCTTTGTAAATAATTGCCTTCGCCGACTTCTCAAAATATCCTGGCTACAAACAAAAACAAATTCTTGACTATGAAGAACTTGGAAACAGCCTAGTGATTGCATCAATATAATCTCTCACAAGATTTTCTATATCAGAAAATCAATATACAAGTTTTTTAGGCCCTCCTTTCATAGTTGCTGGCGATTTTAATGCCAAGCATACATTCTGGGGGTCACGGCTTATTTCCCCGAAGGTTCGTGTTTTGTTCAGCACAATTTCCAAAATGGGTATGGATGTGGTCTCAAGCGGAGAACCAACGTACTGGCCAACAGATGGGCAAAAAATACCCGATTTGATCGATTTCGGAATAACGAAGAACATCGCAAAAGAATCTTCATTGGAACTCTCGTCTGACCACACACCCATTATTGTTACTATTTCGAATCCCCAAAAAATTGTGTCCACAACTCGTGATTTAACGCTTTTAAGTAATATTGATTGATTAAAATACCCATTGCACAGAAAGCTTTCCGCTAAGAACACCAGATGATACTAACCTCTCGGTTGTTAACTTCGAACAAAATCTCAAATTAACTGCTCAACTTGCTACTAAACCTCCTCGTCACACCAGTCCATATAGAACTACTTCTGTAGATGTTGAAAGGCTATTAGGTGAAAAAAGAAGATTGCGAAGAGAGTGGACACTGCACTGATCTCCTCAACTTAAGCAACAATTGAAAGAATGCACGAAAAACCTACGGAAACTGCTTGAAACACAAAGAAACGCTAAATTGAATAGTTATCTTGAAAACTCGATTCAACAGAAAAACTGATTACTCTTTGTGACGTGCTACAAAAAATCTTAAAAGACCTGTTGTATGTAAGGAAAGTGGAGGATGGGCTAGGAAAAGAAGGGGGATCAGTTTATGGAACATCTAAAAAAAGTTTTTAACTCCAAATATAACCCCTAGTTCTTTTGAGGAGTTGCCACCTGTTACTTCACAGCATAGAGCAGTGTTCCTTCGTTTTGAGATTCGAGAGATCGAAAGGGCTATTGTTAATTTAAGCCCCAAAAAAGCATTGGGGATCGATGGGATCAGTAATAAAATGCTTTTGCAGTTACCCGAAATAGCGTTAAGAATAATAGTGTTTATTTTTAATGCTACAATACGCCTTGAACATTTTCCCCCAGAATGTAAAGTTTCACTCTCTACAATGATACTTAAACCAGGTAAAGATCACACAAAAGTCGATTCGTATAGACCAATAAGTTTACTGTCCAATTTGTCAAAATTATTCGAGGGAATTTCTGTAAATAAACTTACAATATCCGTAGATCAAAATAATGTCATTCTAGCATATCAAATTGGTTTCAGACGAAAACACAGCACCACTGAGCAAGTTCACAGAATTGTAAATGCCATAAGAAGAGCTTTTGAAGAGAAAAAGTACTGTACTGCCCTTCGACTGAGTTTGGCACGAGGGACTCCTCTATAAAGTTAAACAGTTGTTGCCCCCGAACACACATAAGCTAGTGGAGAGCTATATAAGTAATAGAAATTTCGCTATAAGAGAGAAAAGCTTTGTTAGCCCTCCTCAGACAATTCATGCTGGTGTACCACAAGGTAGTATCTTGGGCCCGCTTCTGTATATCCTTTACACATAAGACATGCCAGCAAATGAAAACACACTTACGTCGACTTTTGCGGATGATACTGCAATATTAAGCGTACACGAAAACCCCTCAACAGCATCTCTTCTTTTACAGAGCCATATTGAAGAGCTGGAAGATTGGCTAGATATGTGAGAGAGTAACTTTTAAGAAGGGAGACTTGCCCTCAGATTTGAATTAGGAACCAGCTTATACCTCAACATTCCTCTGTTAAATATCTCGGACTACATCTTGATCGCCAACTTACCTGAAAAAGCCATATGGACGCTAAATTGACACAATTAAAATTGAAATTAGTCCAATTCACATGGCTAACTGGCAGGAACTCGAAGTTAAGTCTCGAGTGTAGGCTCTTGATTTATAACTCGATTTTCAAACCCATTTGGTGCTATGGTATACATTTATGGGGAACAGCCTCAGCTTCAAACACAGAAAGAATGGAAAGATGCCAAAACAAGATTTTGAGAATGATTACTGGCGCACCTTGGTACGTAAGAAACTCACATTTGCACAGAGACTTAAATGTTTCTCTAGTAACGTACGAAATCACTAGATATAGTACAAACTATTTGGAAAAGCTAGGACGTCACCCAAAAACTCTAGCACGTAACTTAATCAACAATCGTATCCACCAACGCTTAAAAAGGCAGGAGACTGCTGATCTCATTGGATGAAAAAAGGATTGATACATTTTTTTTTTTTTATCATTAGATTACATATGAATATAGAATAATGGCTGGATTTAACTAATGGTTAGTTCACAAACCTATGTGAAGATCCAATAAATAAAGATTAATTCAAAAAAAGAAAAAACTATGATCTAGAACGCAGCAGCTCGTAATTGAACATGTAATTAAAATCCACAAATATAGTTAGTTCATATAAATATTACCTACGTAAACCAGCGGATGTCATCAATATGAAATCCCTTGACTTCCATCCACATGGAACAAGAAGAATAGTACGCCCTAAAAACACTTGGATGCGCCAAGTCCAATCGGATTTACGAGCAGTTTGCATAACATGGAGTGAAGACAATAGAACAGCAATAGAAATCGATGGAAATCATATTCTCATATTTAGGTGCTTTTTGTTTTAACAACAAAATTGAAGATTCAGACAAACAAATTATCAAACAAGAGCTATTTTAGTAGAAAAATTTCTATCTTTCAATAAAAAATTCCATTACTCAAATAAAAAAAAAATATGATGATGTTATAAATTTAAAAAAATATATTTTAAAAAGGTAAAAAAGAAATCTAAGATTACGGAACTGATTTATATATCAGAACAACTCGACCTGGCAAGGTAAACACAATAAATTTGGGAACAAGTTTATTTATTTCTCAACATAATCTCCTTTGAGATATTAAATAGCTACGATACCCTGTTTATAGTAAGAACTGTCTAGCTCCTTAAAATAGCCATTAGCAGTTGACTCCACCTCTTCATTGTTCGCAAATCTTTTACCACCGAGCCATTTCTTCAAGTTTGGCAATAAAAGATAATCCGAGGGAGCTTAATCTTCCGAATAAGGTGAGTGATGATTTTGATCATCGCAATAATGGATGTGTGAACTGTGGCATTGTCTTCATGAATCTTCACTTTATTTTTCACTAAACGCTGTAATAAGTTAACATAATATTCGCGGTTAATTGTTTTTCCTTTTTGAAGATAATCAATAAAAACTATGCCATGCGGATTCCCAGAAGCCATAACCTTGCCTGCAGATGGAACTGTCTTCGCATTCTTTGGACATGAATCTCCCATTTCAGTGCACTGTTTTGACTGTTCCTTTGTCTCAAGTGTGAAATGGTGGACCCCTGCTTTATTGCGGTGAAATATTTTCAAACATTCTACTGAAACATCTTAACGATGCTGTTTTTGTTCTATTGTGAGCAAACGCGGCACCCATCATGCGAACAACTTTCTCACTTCCAAGTTTTCAATCATTGTGCAATGTATAGCACTTTTTGAATTGCTTATGATTTCAGCTAGCACACACACCATTTTGTGGATTTTCTTAACCGTTTCTGTCATGGGCACCTCAATTGGTCGAGAACTAAAGTGTTCGTCCTGACAGCTCCTACGGCCTCATTTTAACTCTGCCACCCAATATTTTGTAGTCATAAACGAAGGAGCAGACCCCCCACAGTAGAATCTAGCTCGGTCTTAATATTGGTTAGACCGAGACGTTTCAAATGAAAGTATTGAATTACATAACGGTGACCCATTTTTCCCACACAATTTTTTCTTTAGAACGTTTACTCGTGATGGCTTCAGAAAAATACTAAACAGCATGGCGCCTTGAAACTTAAAACATATTTTCTATAAGGTTTCCATTTTTCACAAAGTATTTTCAAACTCCTGCCGCTATCTATACGTCAAGCCGTGTTGTTCTGGGACTGCCCTCGTATTTAATTTTTTCTATATTCAAGCGCTGGAGTGAAAGGAGTATCCAATTCAATGATTTTATGTTTATTCTTTAATACATAATTCCGTTAATTCATTAATAACCACTAGCAGATTCCAGCGCTCGAAATTCGAGTGCAAATTCTAGGCAATTTTTTTTTTTCAACTTAGCTAATTCACAAACCAACCCTTTTTTGGATTATTATTATTGTGAATAAAGCAAACAAACTTACAACCACATTGACAAATTTAATAAACACACACATAGCATTATATGATTTTATGTATGTGTTAGTAGCAACTTTAAATGCAATTTACTCAAAATAAAGCCAAAAATTTAAAAATTAAAAGTCTGGTGAACAGCCAAAATGAAATATCTTTCAAAATATATACGTTTTGTCAAAATCGGGATAAAACGGTAGAACAAAACATCGGTCACAAGAAATCGCTTAGCCTATTAACATAATAGATAAAAAGTTATATTTTGCTAATCATTCCATTCATTAATTCCATCAAATTATTATTATTATTATTATCCACATTCCGATGTGGAACATAGGACCATAACAAAATTTTTTCAATCAATCACTTCTTAATGCCAATAATTTTATTTTATTCCATGTTTGAGCTGGTCTGCCTCTGCGTCGGCTACCCTGTGGGTTCCATTCAAGTGCTTCTTTGGCAATATTTCCTTGAGGCCTCCTCAATGTATGACATATCCAAAGCCACTTCATGCTTTTAATTTCATTATCCATTGGCTTTTGATTGTACCTTTCGCAAAGATGCTGGTTCGAGATTATGTTAGGCCAATGGATTCAGAAGATTATCCAAAGACATCCGTTTACGAATACTTGAATTCTGTCAATGGCTCTTGCAGATGTATTCCATGTTTCGCACCCATAGAGCAATATAGATTTTACATTTGAGCTAAATACACGTATTTTGGTGCTACGTTTAATCTGTGATGATTCCATCAAATATTTCTACAAAATTAATCTAAAAATGTTAAATTTTATATAATAATAATACTATAGCCTGAAAATAAGGTTACGATAATTTTTATTTAAAATAAACACTTGTAATAAAAAATTTTCATGTACTTTATATTTTGTTTTTCACTGATATCAATTGAAAAGTAACATAAATAATGGCTCTGCGCTTTTTACTTGGACAAAGTTGGCATCGCTGTTGCCAACTCTTATACAAAGAACTGTATCGTAAGGTGGATAAAAACGGATAAAAAGCGTAAAAAATTTACAAAATTGTGGCTAAAAAGCACTCCCCAAAAATTAAAAAAAAAATCAATACTATGTAAATTTTAAAATCTATAATATTAATAGGCTAGGCGATTTCTTGTGACCGATGTTTTGTTTTACCGTTCTATCCCGATTTCGACCAAACGTATATTATTTGGAAGGTATTTCTTTTTAGCCGTTTTGCAGGTTTACAGATTTTTAAACTTTTTCCCTTATTTTGAGTAAGTTGCATTTAAAGTTGCTACTAACACATACATAAAATTATACATATGCTATGTGTGTTTTATTAAATTTGTTAATGTGTTTATTAATGAGTTTGTTATCTTCATTCCGAATAATAATAAACCATAAAAATGTTGGTTTGTGAATTGGCTAAGTTGAAAAATAAAGCTGCCTAGATATTGCACCCGAATTTCGAGCGCTGGAATTTGCTAGTATATATAAAAACACAAAAATGAATCAAAAGCACTGTAAAAAAATTCAGTAAATACCCGTATTTTTTAAACGCGTATTAAAAAAAAAGGCGGGTACAGAGCGCCAAAACGCACCAAAAAAGGGGAGAAGCAGTGACAGCACTGCAGTTATTCTTTTAGTATTACATTCAGAATAGTTTTCTCTAAGTAACTATTGGCTTACGTTATTTTTCCTATTTAGCAACAGTTGTTGTCTTAACCACAAGGTAGAGCACAAACAATTCGACCTCAACAAATCCAATATTTGTTTGTGTTTTATTTATATTTTTCTGTTGTGATGAATGAGTTTATATGTTTATATGTTTGGATGTATTTTTTGAAGTATATATTTGGTGTATATAGACTACTCTTACTAACAACAACAACAACAACTCTTCTAGTAACAGTTGATGAACTTTATTTTTTCAACACTTTTTCTTCATTTGTATGTTTTTTTGTGTAACATGTTTTTTGTGCAACATTAACTTGATGATGATTTTATGTTGGTAAATAAAATTTAAGTGGTTTTCATGAAAATTACATTGACAATAATTAAATTGGTAAAAAAAATAATAGTAATAACTGTATTAAATAAATAAATAATGCAGGAATAATGTCTGTGACATTTATGAATTTTTTTAATTAGTCAAAAGTTGATATTTAAATATTTAAATGAAAGTCTTTAAATTAAGTTTCTGAAATTTCAGAAATTTTTGTCAGTGATGCAGTTAATTAACTGGTCCCTGATAAAAAAACAGAAGCTTTTTTATTGAGATCATAAAGTTTTACATCAGAAGCTCTTCCAATTGATGTAACAGATAATTTTATAAAGAAATTTTAATTGTTTAAATCTATAATATTAATAGGCTAGGCGATTTCTTGTGACCGATGTTTTGTTCTACAATTTTATCCCGATTTTTACCAAACGTATATTATTTGAAAGGTATTTCTTTTTAGCCGTTTTTCGGATTTACAGATTCTTAAATTTTTTCCTCTATTTTGAGTAAATTGCTTTTAAAGTTCCTACTAACACAACGATGCTAGATGTGTGTTTATTAAATTTGTTAATTTGTTTGTAATAAAAATGAGTTGTTTTTTTGTGTTGGTTTGTGAATTGGCTATAATTGATTAGCATAGTTTTAGGGTGTTTATTTAATGAAAAATTAAAATTTCCTAGAATTTGCACTCGAATTTCGAGGGCTGGAATCTGCTAGTTCTATTTATAATTTACTTAGGGGCAATTTGTTAAACTCACTACTGCCCATATATTCTATTCGTTGCTTGGTTGTTTCCAACCTAAACCAGGATACTGCTAAATTACTGTTTTTTCTCGTATTGAAAGCATGTCGATTCCTTAAAAACTTCAATGTATGGTGTCCAATATTATTTATGCACTTAAAGACATACAATAAAAGTTGAAATTTGTATAGTCCATGAATTGGTAAAACTGATTTGAATATATTACAATAAAGAGATATTGTGGTATATGTTGTTGGAAAGTATGCCACTATCATCAGTGCTTTATTTTGAGTCGGTTGAAGAGATTTAAATGCAACTATTTTTCTACTGCCATACACAATGGCTAAATAATTAAAATGACTTTGAAATAAGGCATTATAAATTAAAATTCTTGTTTGATGTTCAAATTTGTTTTTAAATTTATACAAAAACCCGACAGCTTGTGATGTTTGTGTTTTAAGGTACTGGATGTGTTGATTTCAAGCTAGATTGCTTTGCAGATGTACACCTAAATATTATACTAAAGTTATCACTATGAGTAGTATAAGGTTTAAATTTTATCAAACTCGTTTTACTAGCATTTAAAATTAGTTTATTTATTCTAGCAAATTCAGATATAAGAGCAGCATCCCGTTCCATATACACTTTGACAGCTGTGTCGTGCTTATATGGGTAAAATAAATGAACATAATCTGCATAAATAAAAAAAAATCAATGTGAGTCCGATCACAGGGGAAATGTGTAAACATCTACACCTTTTCCAATTGTATTTCAGAAAGTTTTAAATGTATTTCAGAAAACATCAAATATATTTCAGAAAGTAACAAATATATTTCAGAAAGTATCAAATATATTTCACAAAACATCAAATGTATTTCAAAAAATATCAAATGTATATCAGAAAATATCTATTGAATATCAGAAAATATTTATTGAAATTCAGAATTAAAAAATAGTTTACCCTACAATACCGAAAAGTTATTATTTTTTCTATTAGTGATTTGGAGTCGCAGAAAATGTTTAGCAATATTTGGACTTATTTGTTATGCACTGAAAAATAAACTATCAAGGGCAGCCTTTTAATCGAAAGAATATGAGGACTTCATTTGTTAACCAGCTACAATATAAACACCAGGATCGAATTTTGACCGATTTTGAACTCATCATTTTGAAAAAATCACATTTATAACGGCACCTAAAATGCAAAAGCCAGTAACTAACAAAAAGTTCAAAATTTTACCATAAATTTGTTTTCATAAATAAAAATCCATCTTTATTTTTCAGCTTGATTCTAAAATTTGGGTTTTAAGTTTAAAGTAGTTTTTGTTTTATGATGTTTTTTGCTTCTCCTGTAAAAAAAATAAAAATATTAGTTACGGCCTTTCGCATTTTAGGTGACGATTTGTAGCTTTCAAGAAATATTACAAACCCAGTTTAATACTTTAAAACAAGTAAGAAAATTATAGTCGGTCTAGACCGACTCTATGATACCCTATACCATGCGTTTAGAGATCCTATCTCATGGCCCCAACTAACTGGACATAGAAAACAAGCATAAAACAAATTTGAGTGGGATTTTTATTAATTTTTTTGGCTGCAGCTATGAAAAAGTTCATATCGGACGTTATATCTATATGGGGACTAGGCCCAAAAATGGACCGATCCTGACCATGTTTGGTAAAGTCGCTTGTATTTGGCAAAAATATATACAAACAAAATTTGAGAAGAATCAGTGCAATATTTTTGTTTTTTGATAGATTTAAGTGAAGATCGGGAAGCAGCTCTATATGGGGCCTATGACTAAGAGTTGTCCCATAGGGATAATGTTTGGACTACTCATTAACGGATGTAATAAACGCATACAAACCCAATTTGAGTAAGATCTATATGACAATTTGGATCTTATTGCAATTTATGTCTATTACATAGGGGTCATTTGTATAGGGGCTAGGTCTGAACATTGACCGATTCTCAACAATTTCATCATCCTATGACCGATAAAAGCTAATATACTAAATTTCATCAAAATATATTCATATTTGCGACCTGCAGTTTGATTACAAGGTTTACATGGACACACAGACGGACGGACGGACGGACGGACATCGTTAAATCGAATCAGTTAGCGATTCTGATTCGATCAGTATAACAAAAGATGGGTCTAGGTCAAATATTTTTGGTAGTTACAAACAGCAGAACAAAGTCATTATACCCAAACCACATAGTGGTATACCCGGCCAGCCAAACTGTCACAAAATGTTGACAAAAAGATGTGGATGTTCGACATTTATTTGTGACAATTTTTGTTAAAAAAAGGTCGGCAGGGTTGACACGTTTTGTCTACATTTTTATATACATTTTGTCGACGATTTTGTCAACATTTTGCCAACAAATTTGTCAACATTTTGTCAACAAATTTGTCAAAATTTTGTCAACAAATTTGTCAACGTATTGTCAACATTTTGTCAACAAATTTTTCAGTAAATTTATGCAAAAATTATCCAAATCTAAGTTAAAACAATTTTTTTTAAAGGCAATTTCTTTTATTATTGATTATCGAGTTATATATTAAAAAAAATAAAAACCTTATTTTAATTCTGTACTAAAAGATTTGTTGCCCTTTAATTTAGAGAACCTTTCCCCTGCTCTTTGGAAATAAAATTTGAATGCATTCAGTGGCACCACCTCGTCGAAGTTCTTAAACCTATTGCTTTTCGCGGCATCTAAAAATTATAGAAAAAGAGGTTGGAAAACATAACAGGATGTTATACACCAAAATATTACCCAATATAACTGCAAGCACAACTGATCCATCCAGCTTAGTTTTATTGTTCTTACCAGAAAAATTGATTTTGGTTTGAAAATCTGCCGTGAAGTTTATTTATAATTTTTCGTACATTATGTCCAATACTGGATCATGTTCATTATTTATACTAAGAATATTTGCAACTGAATGTTCACTATTTATAATTACATTAAAATTTTGTAAGGATTTCTTAATAACTTTACATTTATACTGTCTACTACACTTGCGTAACCTTTTAATCATTTTAAATTAAAAAACTCGTATCAATTTATATATTTTAAATAAAATTATTTAAATTATACCTTTTCTATCAAATAATATAACGCATCGTATTGTGCACACAGTAATAAAAATATTAATAGATTCTCGAGAATTAACTGTCAAATATGTATAAACAATGTAACTTCACAACACGAAGTTACCATCGACTAATATATGTCCACAAATTGTCAACAAATTGTCAACAAAAAATGTCAGCAAAATTAATTACATATTTTTGTCAAAATATTGTGAACCGCCGCTTTTCGATATGTCGTTTAGGATAGCAATCACAATTTTTCAACAAATTATTGTGACAATTTGTTGGTAAAATTTCATTGACAAAATGTACACACCTTTTTGATGACAATATGTTGGCAAAAAGTTGTTATCACATTTTCTGGTTGGCCGGGTAGAGTATAAAACATGTTTTTACATAGCGTTCTGACTATTTTTCTGAGACTCAATTGATATTTCCTGTAATTCAATTCATATTTTCTGAAGTAAATTTAATAATTTCTGAAGTACATTTGATGTTTTCTGAAATACATTTGATATCTTCTGAAAAACATTTGATAATTTCTAAAATAGAGTACATTTGATGTTTTCTGAAATACAGTTGATATCTTCTGAAAAACATTTGATAATTTCTAAAATACATTTGATGTTTTCTGAAATTCAATTGATACTTTCTGAAAGTCAATTGATATTTTCTGAAATACAATTGATACTTTCTGAAACACAATTGATATTTTCTGAAAATCAATTTATGTTTTCTGAAACACAATTGATACTTTCTGAAATTCAATTGATGTTTTCTAAAATTCAATTGATACTTTCTGAAAATCAATTGACGTTTTCTGAAATATAATTGATACTTTCTGAAATACAATTGATATTTTCTGAAAATCAATTGATGTTTTCTGAAACACAATTGATACTTTTTGGAATTCAATTGATGTTTTCTGAACATTACAACTTAAGGCTGAGTTTCGTTCTGCTAGAAAAGAAGTTAATATTCAAATAAGAAATGCAAAATCTGTTTTTTTCTCAAGACGATTTATTTCCGCTATTGATTCTAAACAAACTTGGAAGACTATTCGAGAAATAGGAATTGGTAATGTTGAAAAGAATAATAATTGCCCTATTGATGCTAATGAACTCAATAGGATTCTTACGGATATACCAACAATACCAACAAATAACCACTTCTACAACAACAATACATTTGTCAACAGTAGCAACTCCTTTTCTGAAGACAATATGTTCGAGTTTTCTTGCGTCAGCTAATCTGAGGTTCTTACTAGCTTCTTGACAGTTAAGTCCAACGCTATTGGATTTGATAACATACACCCAAAATTCGTTAAAATTTTGTTACCATCTCTTTTACCATTTTTTACTCATTTTTTCAACACCATCATTACATCAAGCTGCTTTCCAATGAAATGGAAGCACGTAAAAGTTATTCCACTTCCAAAGTCTACTACAGAATATCGTCCGATTGCGATACTATGCTTCCTTTCAATAGTTCTAGAAAACCTTCTGCACTCACAAATAAGCGCATACGTACACAGAAATTGTCTTATTAGTGATATGCAATCTGGTTTCCGTCCCAATCATAGCTGTGTGACTGCCTTGGCTGACGTGTCAGAAAATATAAGACGTGAGTTAGACTGCGGAAAAGTAACCTTTTTGGTGCTTCTTGATCATTCAAAAGCCTTCCATACTGTAAACCACTCCACACTATGTACGAAGCTGAACCGTTTTTTCAATTTTGCGCCAACATCAACACATTTAATTTCATCATACCTTACAAACCGTACTCAATTAGTGTTCGTTAACAATGCATCATCGAATCCGGTGTCACTTATGAGAGGTGTACCACAAGGATCAATATTGGGACCACTTTTGTTCTCCATATATGCAAATGACTTGCCGCAACAAATATCCCATTCCAGCGTACATATGTATGCGGATGATGGACAGTTGTACCTAAGTGGCTCAGTTAATTCAATCAACGCAAGCGTGGGAAAACTCAACCAAGATCTGGACACCATACATCGTTGGGCTACTGCTAATGGCTTATGTCTGAATCCTAAAAAATCAAAATGTTTGGTGATACACAAAGGAACCATAACCCCGCATATCGAACCTGAAATCCTTATAAATGGTCAGAAAATTTAAATTGTACAATCAGCGAAAAATCTTGGATTAGTCTTCAACAAAAATTTAACCTGGTCTGATCATATAAATTCACTTGTATGTCAAACTTATGTGAAATTAAGAACGCTTTGGGCAACGCAGGTATTTACACCTTTAAGAGTCAGGATACTTCTGGCGAAGACCTATCTTATTCCGGGACTTACCTATGGTTGTGAACTCTTTTCTAGTTGCGACTCTATAAGCAGAAATAAGCTTGATGTTTTATACAATAACATCATTAGGTATGTTTACGGGTTAAGAAAATACGACCATGTGTCTGCTTTCGCAAAAAGCCTGTATCTTTTGAAAACTTACTTAAGATAAGGGTACTAATCCCTCGCGTTGGCAGTCACCTTGACGTGGTGCGGGGGCTTGATTTCACAATGATTCAAAAGGCTATGCTGATGGGAGCTACGAGATAGTAATTTCCCGGCGGGGCCACCCTTGTCAGACAGGCTTTTGAGGAGTGTAGGACCAAGAACTGCCACCCCCTAATCCAGGGTGTCATGCGTCACCGTGCCCATTGGATAAGTTTTGCAGTCGGGGGGTTACGTCAGACTGTATATGAACGGCGCCTCTCCGAAACCGGGCCGAATCGGAGAGTAACTGTGGCCTTACCATAGCATGGGGCGCTGCTATGGCGTACCATTTGAATTCCCCATTAACAAGAATCTCATGGAAGATTTAAAGAAAATTTTAAAACTGCAAAGTAATATGCGGAGCTCTTCCGCAACTGAACTTGCTGACCGAATGGAGCATGAGCTCTGTGACGATGGTCAGCGAGGCAAAGCTGCTGGTAACAGGAGCATCTTGAAGCCGGCAACGGTGAAGAAATCTGGTGACAGTAGAAGTCAAGTAGCCAAAAGTGGTGCAAAAGCACCAATTGTAAAGACCAACAAAGTATTGTTGTCACCCCCCAAAAGTTCAGGAACAATGTTGGAGATCGAAGCAACAGCTCCATCGAAAACTTGCGGAACACCTGGGTCAACAAACAATACCGATGATGCGAAATCGCCTGTAGTAAAAACCCAGAGGGCAGAAGCGATGGCTAAGCTGGATAATGTGCCAACAACATCCAGCAATTTAGCGTGGCGACCAAAATTGGGAGAAAAGGTAGCTAGAACTGAGGCTAATACTGCAGGACCAAAGCATAGACCCCGAGGCCATGAAACTCGCAGAATGCCAAAGGTACCAGCACCAGGACAACCTGGTGCATTTGACGACCCACTGAGGAAAGGTCTCAGCGGGGCAGGCTGCAGATGGTACTTAAGATACCTTGAGAAAGGCCTAGAACCTACAGAAGCTAGGAAAAAGGCTGACGAGCACAGAGCTAAGCCAGAAGAAGCAGCTCAGGCAAACCAACAAACGGGTAAGCGCGGAAATAAAACGATAACACCGCCGCAGCGTGCAGAAGGCAAAAAACCTAGGTTTGCAGAACATTCTGCTAGAAACACCGCAGCAAATGCAGACAGACCAGCGAGCAAAAGCTATGCAAATGTCTCTAAGGCGATTAGAATGGCAGTGCTGCCGAAGGGATACCCTGAAGTCAGCCTAACCACACAGGAGCTGACGGTACTGGAAGAAGCCATACTGACAGATGTTGCCAAAGGATGGGACCACAAACTGAAGTTTGAGGGCATTCACTTCCGACCGGGGCATATACTCGTCGATTGTAAAGACGCCGAGACGGCCAATTGGCTCAAGCAAACCGCCCCCCAACTCTCGACGTGGGATAAGGCACCGCTAACCACGTGTACCGGGGATGAGGTACCCAGAGCACATACGGTCACCATCTTCCTTCCCAGATGCGCAGGCCAGACAACGGAGCAAATAATAGCTCTGATAAGTGCACAGAACGAAGGCATTAACACGCCCCTGTGGAAGGTTATAAAAACCAGGGCAGAAGGTAATGGCCAGCTGATGACGATAGGCATAGACGACCAATCGCTGGAAGCCATCAAGAAAGCAGGAAATGCAATCAGCTACAGATTTGGCGAGGTTCCGGTACATGGAATAGCGAGGGGCAAAGGAAGAGAGAGCAACCCAGACCCCGCAAAACCACTAGAGGGAACAGAGATTCCAACCTCAAAAGAGCCCACATCTGTACCGGAAGTATCTGTACCAATGGAGACGGAACAGCTATCATCCATTGGAAGCGATACGGAGGGCATGGATCCAGGCCACTCAGATGTTCCAATTGACGAGGAAGAAGAGGAAATGCTGCTAAGTGACAGCAGCAATAACAAGTAGCATAATGTCGAATAATGGATCACATATCAAGTTCGCCCAGGTTAACGTCCACCATGCAAAAGCTGCGTCCGCAGCGATCGCTAGGGCATTTTCAAAATTTAACCTGGGCATGGTATTGATCCAAGAACCCTGGCACTATAAGGGTGCAATCAGAGGTCTAAGCTGCGGTAGCGGCAAGGTAATATGGGACAGTAGAAATACGTCACCCAGAGCATGCATATTAATTAGTAAAGATATTAACTACACTTGTCTTACAGAATTCATGACGCGGGACTTGGTCCCCATCCAAGCCCTCATCAACATTGAGGGCAGAAAAAGGGTCATAGTGGTGGCATCAGCTTACTTTCCGGGAGATGAAACTTCAACACCACCGGCAGAGGTACGGCGGCTAGTGGACTTCTGCAGAAGGCAAAACTTGCAGCTCTTACTGGGGTGCGATGCCAATGCACATAACACAATATGGGGCAGCACCAACACAAACTATCGAGGTGAGTACCTATTAGAATTTTTAATAACATCCAACCTAGAAGTACTAAATGAGGGAAATAAACCTACATTCGTTACAAGGGTAAGAGAGGAGGTCTTAGACATTACGGTAGCCAGTCCAAGCTTAGCTAGGATTACGAGAAATTGGAAGGTATCAGATGAGGAATCATTATCAGACCATAAAATAATTGAATTTTCGCTAGAGGGCCTAAGTATTCAGGCAACTTCATATAGAAATCCAAGAAAAACAAATTGGGTGAGGTATAATGAAATCCTAGGCTACAATCTACAAGGCATAACACTGAGCAAACGCATACGGAATCAGTATGAGCTCGATGACAGTGTGACCCAATTGAAAGGGGCCCTGTTGGATGCCTATTTTTGTAGCTGCCCCGAGAAACCGAGGGGCAAGGAGAAGGACGCAGTTTGGTGGAACGAAAATCTCTCCACACTCAGAACCGAAGTTCGTAGGCTCGGCAATAAGGCAAAGCGTAACGGGCAGTGGGAGCTTTATAGGGCCAAACTTACTGTATATAACAAAGAAATAAGGAAAGCTAAAAGAATTAGCTTTAGAAAATTTTGTGAAAATATGGAATCTCTTCCGGAAGCGGCAAGGCTTCATAGAACATTTGCGAAATGCGGACCAGAACTAACAATGTCACTTAGGAAAGAAGACGGTAGTTACACGGAAACTGGCCAAGAAAGGGCAGAGTTGTTATTAAAGACACACTTTCCAGGAAGTGTGGCAGTAGATAACGAACGGCCAAGTAACAATCCAAGAAACCCTAGTAGGGAAAATAGACAAATAGCAAACGAAATTTGTTCAAGGGCAAGACTAGAATGGGCTTTAGGCACCTTTCAACCCTACAAGTCCCCTGGAACGGATGGTATTTTTCCTGCCTTATTACAGAAGGGCTTAAAGGGAATTTTACCATTCTTAATGAATATCGGGCGGAGCAGCTTGGCCTTAGGGTACATACCAGAGGCATGGAGGAGGGCAAAAGTGGTGTTCATACCCAAAGTGGGGAAAAAAGACACTGCACATCCAAAATCCTTCAGACCAATAAGCCTAACATCTTTCATGTTAAAGACACTTGAAAAAGCAGTGGACAACTATTTAAGATGTGGGATATTACAACAGTTGCCTTTGCATCCAAACCAGCATGCGTATAGAGCGGGCAAATCAACGGAGACCGCTCTTACCAAACTAGTGGGCACTATTCAAAAATCACTAGATGAGAAGGAAATAGCAGTTTGTGCCTTCCTAGATATAGAAGGAGCCTTTGATAATACTTCACATGATGTAATAGAAAGGGCATTAAACCGAAAAGGAGTACACTCAGTGATATCAAGATGGATGGTAGAAGTTCTCAGCACAAGATCAGCAGAAACACTAGCAGAAGGGGAAACCTTAGCCGTCAACACAACCAGAGGATGTCCACAGGGAGGGGTTCTTTCGCCTCTAATGTGGAGTCTGGTTGTGGACGAACTACTAGTGGAACTGTCAGAAGCAGGTATAGAATGTCAAGGCTATGCGGACGATATAGTCATAATAGCAAGAGGCAAATTCGAGGAAACCCTCTGTGACATTGTCCAAAGAGGGCTGAGAATTATCAATCAATGGTGTAGGGCAACAGGACTGAACATCAATCCGACAAAGACCACTATTGTACCATTTACCAGGAAAAGAAAACTTCCAAGATGGAAGGCAGTTCAAATTCTGGGAGAAGTCATCGAACCAAGGACAGAAGTGAAATATCTAGGCATAATACTAGACAGCAAGTTAACATGGAAGGCACACGTCAACCATATCACAGAGAAAGCCAAGCGTGCTACAATGATATGTAGAAGGGTAGCGGGTAGAACCTGGGGATGTAAACCCAGCATCCTACACTGGATGTACTCCATGATGGTCCGTCCAATCGTGACCTATGGAGCTATTGCGTGGGCCAAAAGGACGGAGCTAAAATCAACTCAAATGGAGTTAAGTAGAATACAAAGACTAGCGTGTATTGGAATAACGGGTGCAATGAGGACGTGCCCAACGGCATCACTTGAAGTACTCTTGGATCAGAGCCCACTGCATATAGTGGTGCAAAAGAAAGCCCTGGCAACGGCAATCAGGCTAAAGGGGGATAAACCTATATCCAGGCTTTATGAAGGGCAATGGAACCAAATAAGTCAGGTTAAAGATTACTCCCTCCTAGATTGTCCAATGGACAGGATGGAGAAGAAATACGATTTCAGGAAAAACTTTGTTACAAAACTTAGTAACAAAAAGGAATGGAGTAGTTTGAGCACAGCATATTCTCTTAAGGAGAATACGATCAAATGGTACACGGACGGGTCAAAGACCGGGAATGGAACAGGGGCGGGAGTCTTTGGGCCTAGAACCAAATACTACGAATCAATGGGAATGCACACGAGTATTTTCCAGGCGGAAATTTATGCCATCGATAGATGTGCACAGATTAACTTAAATAGAAAGTACAATAGACAGGACATAACCATATTATCAGATAGTCAAGCTGCTATTCGAGCACTAGGCTCCTATGTAGTAAACTCTAAGTTAGTATGGGACTGTCTGCAAAGACTGAACGAGCTAGGCAGACACAATACGGTCAGCCTCTGTTGGGTCCCAGGACATATTGGGATTCGGGGAAATGAGCAAGCGGATGAGCTTGCCAGAAAGGGAGCTACCACAAAGCTAATGGGGCCGGAACCGTTTTGTGGAATAGGAAAAGGAGTATGGGAAGGCGTACTCAAAGAATGTGAGAATCATATCAGACAGGAGCTTTTCTCGAGCCACTTGGGCTTAAGGCAATCAAAACTACTGCTAGGTAACTACAACGGTAAGAGATTTGAGTCATGTATCGGACTATCGAAGAACGGACTGAGAATATTAACCGGGATTCTAACCGGTCACTGTAGGCTCAGGGAGCATCTGAGCAGGTTAGGAATTGAAGCGAACCCCATGTGCAGATTTTGCGATGAGAAGGCAGAATCGGCGGAGCACATACTGGGGGATTGTGGAGCTTTAATGCATAAGAGGAAAAAGTACCTGGGTTCTTTCCAAATACCAGGGAGCGAAGTAAAATCACTGGAACCAACCCACATCCTCGAATTTCTGAGGGCTTCAGGTTTGGGTGAGATTTTATAGGAACAACTATTAGCAGAGGGCAGTACAATAGATCATACTGGTCGCGGTACTTTCGTCACCTCTTTTATACAATACAATACAATACAAGGGTACTAATACTCATACATAAAGTTATTTATACAAAATCCCGCAATATATGTATGCCAAAATTCAGTTTGCAAGATCGAATAGGGGCAAACTAATCATCATACCAAAACATCGACATTTAGTTTCGGAATGGCAGTTCTTTATACATGCCGCTCGTCATTGGAATACAATTCCACATGAACAACAGCTTAATAGCAATGCAATGCATTTTAAAACTTTTTTGTTTAATTTTTTCACTTAACCATTTTCCATAGATTATGTGATACATATATGTAATTTTTTAATTTTATTTTTTTTTTTTTTATTTTTATAATTTTTGTATCTATGCTATTTCTGTTCGTAAATAATTATACTTACTTTTTATATAAACTTTATTATTATTACTACTGTACATATAAAATTTTTGAGATTGTTGATCCGTTATCCACATATAATCCTGTACTATAATTAAAAGACTTGGTCTTGTTGTACAGGATATCAATAAATAAATAAATAAATAAATAAATTAAACAAACACCTAAGTTTATTTTTGACTTCTTCAAAGTTTTCCTAGTAAATAGCTTTATAAACTCACAGCAATAGCAATGAATATTAAAAAAAACAACTCTGTAAGTTTGTGAACATGTTAAACTCACAGCACACCTAGCGGTCAATAGCTTGAATATTTAAAATTAACGAAAAAGATTTGTGATTTCGCTAAACAGACAGCGTACTCGGCGGTTCTGCTTACTAAATACGTCAATACACTTACATATACCTCACACCGATTTTCCCTTATGCTGTTTATACCCTATACCACTATGTGGTTTGGGTATAATGACTTTGTGCTGCTGTTGGTAACTACCAAAAATATTTGACCTAGACCTATCTTTTATTATACCGATCGAATCATAATCACTAACTGATTCGATATAACGATGTCCGTCCGTCCGTCTGTGTGTCCATGTAAATCTTGTAATCAAACTGCAGGTGGCAAATATGAATATATTTTGATGAGATTTGGTATATAAGCTTTTATCGGCCATAGGATGAACGCTATTGAAATTGGTGAGAATCGGTCCATGTTCAGACCTAGCCCCCATACAAGTGACCCCTATGAAATCGACTTAAATTGCCATAAGATTCAAATTATCATATAAATCTTAATCAAATTGGGTTTGTATGTGTTTATTACATCCATTAATCAGTAGTCCAAAAATGATACCTATGGGACAACTCTTAGTCATATGCCCCATATAGAAAAATATTGCACTGATTCTTCTAAAATTTTGTTTGTATATATTTTTGCAAAATACAAGAGACTTTACCAAACATAGTCAGGATCGGTCCATTTTTGGACCAAGTCCCCATATAGATATAGCATCCGATATGAACTTTTTCATATCTGCAGCCAAAAAAATTAATAAAAATCCCACTCAAATTTGGTTTATGCTTATTTTCTATATCCAGTTAGTTGGTTCTAAGAGATAGGGTCTCTAAACGCATGGTATAGGGTGTCGTATATATACCGACTATACTTATACTTACTTGTTTTGTGATTGTATTGTGAAATTGGATTTTACCCACCCTGAGCGCATAGATGTTTACACATCAAAAAGTTTTTCTGATACGTCAAGATTTTTTATATCGTTAAGAAAAAGTGTAAAAAATATGGGTTCCAGGAAACTGCCTTGTAACACACCATGCTCAACAAGATCAATAGAACTTAATTTGTACAAGCTGTTTCCGATCAGTCAGATAACTTCTGAAAAGAGTCAATTCTCTGCCACAAATGCCCTAATATCGTAGTTTCTTAAAAATACTATTGTAGTCTATAAGATCAAAAGCTTTTGTGAAGTCGTAAAATATTCCAGCTACACCACTATGTCCTTTATCTAATCCTCCGCAAATAAAATTTACAACATTTACGACCGCTTCCTCGGTGTCACAGCCTTTCCTAAAGCCATACTGGAAATTGTTAAGTAAGTTTTGGCTAAACTTATAATTTGTAAGCTGTGTATGTAAAACTTTTTCAAAAATATTATTTATTACAGGCTATAGAGCTATTGGCCTAAACATAACAATGAAATAATAATTCTTCCCTTTAGGAACTAAAATAATTTTATGCCTTTTCAAAACGTCAGAATATACTTTCTTAATTATCATATTGTTGAAAATTTTAACCAAATAAGGGGTGAAGTCATTAACACATTTTATAATAATTTTGGGCGATATACAATCATAACCTGGACTTTTGCTCATCATCAACTTTGTAATATTATTACGAATTTCGTCATTATTGGTGTATTCAATTTGAAACCTATTGTTGTGCTGAATCAATGTCCTAAGGGAATTACACGCATCTGTAAGTTCATGTTCAATTTGTGATCTCACAGCTTCTACCGATTCAATGAAATGTTTATTTAGTAGTTCTGCTTTATGACAGTCGTCCAAAATTAAATCACCATTGTTATCTCTCCCATTTATAGTTTTTTTTTATTGGTTCTTCCGATTGCATCATTTAGAAATTTCCAACACTTTTTTGGATTTTGCTGCAATTCATTTAAATTATCCTTATAAAAGCTATTCACTGATTCTTTGCATGCTTTTTTAACCACTCTGCTGTCCGTCCATCTCTGTGTCCATGTAAACAGTTTAATTAAACTATAGGTCGCAAATATTTATATATTTTGATGCCATTTATGAGCTTCTATCGGCCATAGTACGAACAGTGTTGAAATTGATGAAAATCAGTTAATGTTCAGACCTAGTTCCCATAAGAATAATCCCTATGACATAAGATTCAAATCTCGCTCAAAATTGGATTTGTTTGTGTTTATTACATCCATTAGTCAGTTGTTCAAAAATAAACCCTATAGGAAAATTCTTGGTCATAGCCTCCAAATAAGGCTGATTCCCGCTCTTCACTTAAATCTGTCAAAAAACAAAAATATTGTACAGATTTTTCTAAAATTTGATTTGTATATGTTTTTGAAAAAAATAAGTGGCTTTATCAAATATGGTAAGGATGAATCCATATTTCGATTTAGTCCCCATATAAATATAGCATCCGGTAAAAAATTAATTAATAACGCTGGTCTACAAATTTAAAAAAAAAAATTGGCTGCAGAAACGAAGCATGTTTTTTAACAAATTTGGGTGCGCTGAATTCGAATCTGGCATAAAAATTGGACTATCACGTCTTGTTCATTTTTTATCGCATGCTGGCAATACTGTAAAACAGTCAATACTGACACTACAATTTCACAATTATTCATTTGACAGAAGCCCACATTCATTCTAAATCTTCACAATAGTAGCATTTAAGCATGTCAGGGAGATCGTGTGTTACTGATTCAAGCTATTTCTGCTTTGTGTGTGGTGAATATTTGGTTGGAGAAAAAGGATATGCAATAGCAGAATCATTAAAATATGCATATTTACATTATTTTGGTTTTGCTGTCAGAAACTTGGACAAACCGTGGACATCGACAATGTTTTGCAATAGTTGCAGAACTGTTTTATACAAGTGGTCAAATGGCAAGAAGATTTATTTAGATTTTTTAATTCCAGTACTTTGGAGAGAGTCAAGTAACCACCAAACCGATTGTTATTTCTGTTTAACAGAAGTTGCTGGATTCAATATGAAAAATCGAAAAAATTTTTCTTACACAAATGTCCCATCGGTTTCCAAACCAGTTCAACAACCACCAAATGATCCATTACCAGTCATTCCCAGTGCTATTATTTCTATTTTGTTACTTTTGTTAGTTCAGCTTTTATTAAATAATTCTTGAATGCCTTGTATTTAGTTTTGACTTTGTATTAATTACTTCGTTTTATTGTGAGTAACTAAGGTGGTTATTTTCTTTTGATGTTTACAGTATCTATAATATTAATAGGCTAGGCGATTTCCTGTGACCGATGTATTGTTCTACCGTTTTATCCCGATTTTGCCCAAACGTATATTATTTGAAAGGTATTTCTTTTTAGCCATTTTCCAGATTTACAGATTTTTAAATTTTTCCTTTATTTTGAGTAAATTGCATTTAAAGTTGCTACTAAGCCATACAGAAAATGATACACTGCTATGTGTGTGTTTATTAAATTTGTTAATGTGTTTGTAATAAAAATGAGTTTTTTGTGTTGATTTGTGAATTGACTATAATTGATTAGCATATCTTTAGGGTCTTTATTTAATGAAAAAATAATGTTTCATAGAACTTGCACTCGAATTTCGAGGGCTGGAATCTGCTAGTATAATTAAATTTGTATACCCTATACCACTATGTGGTTTGGGTATGACTTTGTGCTGCTGTTTATAACTACCAAAAATATTTAACCTAGACCCATCTTTTATTATATCGATCGACTCAGAATCACTTTCTGAGTCGATTTAGTGATGTCCGTCCGTCCGTCTGTGTGTCCATGTAAACTTTGTAATCAAATATGAATAAATTTTGATGAAATTTGGTGTGTAAACTTTTATCGGCCATAGGATGAACACTATTGAAACTGGTAAAATTCGGTCCATGTTGAGACCTAGTCCCCATACAAATGACCGCAATGAAATGGACATAAATTGCCATAAGATCCAAATCATCATATAGATCACAGTCAAATTGGGTTTGTATGTGTTTATTATATCCATTAATCGGTAGTCCAAAAATAATCTCTATAGGACAATTCTTAGTCATAGGCCCCATATAGATCTGCTTCCCGATGTTCACTTAAATCTATCAAAAAACAAAAATGTTGCACAGATTTTTCTCAAATTTGGTTTGTATATATTTTTTCAATATATAAGTGACTTTTCAAAATATGGTCAGGATCGGTCCATTTTTCGACCTAGCCCCTGATATGAACTTTTTCAAATCTGCAGCCAAAAAAATTAATAACAATGCCACTCAAATTTGGTTTATGCTTATTTTCTATATCGAATTAGTTGGGTCGATGAGATAGGGTCTCTAAACCATGGTATAGATACGGTGACCATACGTACTGTATTTTACAGAACGGTACTGTATTTCAAAGCTCTGTACTGTATAAATTAATTTTATCAAAATGTACTGTTTTTTTTTTTAATGTTCTGTTTTGTCCTGTATAATGAAAATTTTATTAACAGTTCATTTAAACTTGATTTCGTGATGATAAATTGCAAAAAAAAAAGAAAATATGGCAATGCTTTACAAAACGCGCCATCAGAAATGTTTAATACATTTACGGAATATGAAGGTAAGAAAGCGGCAGCTATATATCACCGTGTATAAATGTGATTTTACCATTCCTGCTGTTTGCGTAGCAAAGCTGGTAAATTTGTTGCAATAAAATTTAAATAAAATTGAAATAAAATTGAAATTATACTGAGAATTATTATTTTTTGTGTTATATTATTAGATTCATGGCGCCCAGAAGAAAATGTTTGTTCAATGTAGCGCTGCAAAAGGAGTTCCAATGTATAATAGAAACAACAGACTCCAGTGTCGTAAAATATGTCAAGTGTTTGTTATTTTTTCCATAGGAAATAGCAGCAGATCAGATATTCAGCAGCATTTGAAAAGTGTGAAGCTCAAACGCATGGATCTTTCTGCATCATGTAGCAAAAAAATGACTTCATCCTATTCATCTAAAACGTTTGATACGTTTGATGATGATCGAAAAGTTACATGCATTAACGAAGGAACATAGGCGTACCACACGATTCAACACAGTCACTCTTTTCGCTCAAACGATTGGACGTCTAAACTTATCAAAAATTGTTTTGATGAAAAATATTCATCTGCCCGAACTAAGTGCGAATCTATTGTTTGCAATGTGTTTGCACCCAACGCCATAAAAGAATTGGAAGAGGATTTGAAAACTGTACATTTTGTTTCAATATTTTCTGACTGCTCAAACCACGGAAGTACAAAAGTGTGCCCGATTCTTATACGATATTTCACACTGCAAAAAGGAGTGCAAGTAAAAATTCCAGAAGTTGATGAACTGATTGGAGAAATGTTTGATATTTTAAGTAGGTCTTGTGCTGAAATTTGGCTGCAATTTGCGCATTGCCAAGCATCTCTTTTTCACAATTATATTTTAAAAATTGAATCCCGGAAAATTTCAATGGTGGAAATAGCTTTCACCATAAACGAGCTCAAAAACAAAATCATATCACGTAAAGAAGAAACTTTTGTTCCCCTTGATTTCAAAAAATCGATTACTGCACTGGACAAAAAGGTCACATTGATTTACATGAATTTCAATCGTAAATAAAAATTTTTTATACTAATTGTCTTGAGCCAGTGGGACACAGCATTCGTGGAGGTTCAGGTTTTAGAATGTATTTTTCTTCGTAGAGCACCCTTATGGGATGAATTTGCGAAATGTTTTTTATTTATTTTGGAAAAAAGGAATGATCTAGATATAGAAGATAGTGAGTTGTTTGATGAGTTCTCCTGCATAAAAAACTATGCAACTTCCGAAAAGATCAAATACTAGGAAGAGAAAGAAATATGTGTAGAGGAAAGATGGAAAGAAATCTTTAAACATTTTGGTGAAATTGATATATCTTTTAAAAATATTTACAAAATTGTGCAGTTTAGCTTGTGTTTGGATCTAATGCTCCAACTGAAAGAGTTTTTTCATTGTTAAATAATATATGGACAAGCGAAAACAATTATAACTTAAGTTGTTTAGAACTTAAAGCGTATTTAGAAAATTATTATTTAATCAAAAAAATATCTTCCGCTGAGAAATACGTATAAAACCAAAGATTATAATACATCTAAATAAAACTTGCTTTAATTTGTTTTTATTATTATTGTATTTTGAATGTTTTTTTTTTTTTTTTTGATTATTACTATGTAAGTATGACGAGTATATTGTGAAGTTCATATCTAGTCATGAAGACTTTTATATATATTTTTTTTGATTTATCGACAAAATAAACGTTTCCTGAATGGAAAAAAATTTTCTGTATTTTCATTTGAAAAATATGGTCATCGTAGGTATAGGGTATACTTTTATTTGCGACTGTTATTGTTGAAATATATTATAGCAATTGAGTTTGTATTCAAATGTCACTTTCTCTGTTTCTAGGTAAAATAATAAGGTAAGGAAACGGCACTAGTGCATTACTACCTAAAATAATATATAAAAAACCCGCTATACAAATAAATTACCTGTGTGTGTTTTCTTTACTATTTGCATTAGTGCATTGTTAGGTAAAATAACAAGGTATAAAAAGGTATGATTATAAAAAAAATATCATGTGAGTCCGATCACAGGGAAGATGTGTAAACATCTAGTAATTAAAGATTTTTTATGTCATTTTTTAAAATCAAAAAGAAAGCGTCATCTATGTATCACTTATAGCAAAAACTGTTTCAGCTAATTCAACAACCCTTTGCTGTAAAACGTTAAAAATATCCCAATATAAACGTATATAAGTGATACATAGATGACGCTTTTAAAAAAGTGGCATAAAAACACAATTTTATATCATAATTTTTTCACCAATACAATCATAACTCACACAGCGTTATGTGTCAGCTCTCACCTATTACGTTTACACTGTTGTTGTGATTGTGTTGTGAAATAGAAATTTACCCCCCTGCGCGTATAGATGTTTACACATCAAAACTCAGGTTACAAATGAATTACATCCTTTGTGTATTGACATTCTTATTTACAAATATATCAAAAGGGTGGTGTATTTTGTAAGCAGATATCGTTACTGGTAATAGAACAAATAATGACTATTATAAGCTATAAAATACCTAAAGCACTAATTTAACACAGCATTGTATACTTATAAGGCAGTTTAAATTACCGTTATTTGAAGTGAAGTGTTCTACGCACGGGTCGTCGTGGGTGCAAAAGTACATATATAGTTAAATAGGACACTTTCACCTTTCTCTGGGTGGTATACGTTTCTTGTTCCCTGTTGTTTCCTAGAAGTTCTATTCCACTTAAGTTGAAATTAGACACAAATATAGTAGCTTAATAAATACTAGCAGATTCCAGCGCTCGAAAATCGAGTGCAATTTCTAGGCATCATTAACAAACACATTAACAAATTTCATAAAACACACATAGCATATCGAGGGCATATATTCAAAAAGTGCTATCTGCATCAATAATTATTTTAAAGAGAGTGTTTAAAACCAAATTATTAATAAGATCTGAAAGTATTTGTCGATCGATTTGCTACAATATCTATTAAGAAATAGTCATACTAATCATGTATGATATCAAAATTAATATTATATTTGACAGTTATATCAGAGAACAGTTTAAAATCAAAAATTAATATTGCTGTCAAATGTAGATAGCACTTTTTGAATATAAGCCCTCGATATGTATAATTTTATGTATGTGTTAGTAACAACTTTAAAATCTGTAAATCTGCAAAACGGCTAAAAAGAAATACCTTTAAAATAATATACGTCTGGTCAAAATCGGGATAAAATGGTATAACAAAACATCGGTCACAGAAATCGCCTAGCCTATTAATATTATAAATTTCACGACACTCCCAATATTAAACGTGGGGTTGTGGCTGCTTTCAACAACTAAAGACTGCAATCTTACCAGCCTTGTAAAAAAGACCGCAGATCATTATCGAGTAGCAGCCATTTATTTTTGATTAAAAAACAAAAAAAAACACCTTTTTTGAAATAAAAAAAATCAGTTGAGTTTGACAGCATATCACGCCCACAATTAGCAATTGTTTTAACTAAATTTAGGCTACCTTAAGCTGGGTATATTAGCTACAAAATGGCGTTAAAATTTTAAAAATCGGTAACAAAAAAAAATTAGACTTTGGGTCAACGAAATCAAAATTTCAGCCACTGTGCGGCGTGTGAAAGATTGTATTATCGTAATGGAGAAACATCCATGTTTTACTAAGAAAGTAGTGATGTTCCATGGCACCGCGGTGGCGACATATACGGCATTTACCTAAGAAACAGACGACCATTGTTAAGTGCTTCATGCGCAAACATGTGGAATGATCCATACGCTCGACTGCTGCGTGCTTTCTTTGTAATATATTTAATACAAAATCCTTTAGTGTTTATAATAAAACATTTTTTTATATATATTTAACAAACTGTTTTGTTTTGTTTTTTTTTCCTTGAGATTTTTCATAACTCCTACTAACCAATATACATATGTACATAAAAGCAATGTGTAATTATAATCAAATGCAAATACTAAACAAAACTATTAAACTTTCCTTTCAGCACTCATGTTGAAACTTTTATGCGCCACAATGACAATGACTTAGCAAAAGAAGTTACAAAGTGGGATCTTTATCAAAAAGTCAGAATAACAAACATTGTTCGAGATTTTAAAAGGAGAAAACTACAAAGTCAAAAAAAACATAGCCACACACACTTACACTCATACCCTTACTGGCAAATACACCGAGAGACTTAAAATATGCATTTTAGAGCTAAGTTTTAGAATGTGAGTTAAACTTAGTTTATTGGCCAAATAAGTAAACTGCATATAAACTGACTTTAATCTTTATATCTCGTTTGTTAATTTTCAGTATTATTTTTAAATTATTGATGATTTACAGAAAATTAATAATGGCATCACAAATCTGTGGTTTTCTGGAATAACCGCGTATGTCCAAACATATTAATTTTTAACGCTCTTTACGTGTTCAATTTTTTAAAAAAAAATATTGACCATTTCTGAGTTTTTTCTTTAAATATCGACGGAACTTATATGTTTATTAAATTAATTTGCAGCACTAACGACGTATGTCAACCTACGTTTGATCGCTGACAATTTATTTTCTCAGAAAACGACACATAGCGACATACGTTGTTATTAATGAAAAAAAATTCAAAATAATTTTGGATTAGTTTTCAGTTTATAACCACTTATAAAGAGTTTTGTGTTTATTTCTGTTATTTCTTGTCACTTTTATTCTTGAGACGTTTAAAAAGGGCATTTGTTTATTCTTGAGACGTTCTTTTTCAAAGAAAACGACGTTTGTCGACATAAGTTGTTTTATCTGCACACACTTTAAGTGTAATTTACATATTGTTTCTCGTCCTTCTCTAGGATCTATTCCTCTGGAAATTTTTGACTCAAAATTGTATATAAAGTATTTATTGCCCATATCTACAGGACTGTTAAATAAAAAGCTCTAAAATCTTTATATCGACCCCATAATTTCAAATGTATCGTTTTTTGGCTCACCTGAACATTTTGGTTTTATGACATACGCGGTTATTCTAGAAAACCACAGAAATAAGATCAAACAAAAGCATGTAACAAACAATCAAAATAAATATTTTTTCCCTCAGTAGTAATTTACGAGTCAACGAAAAACCTCATTTTTGTCACTTCTAGTATTTCCGGATAAGAGATAACACGCTGCTGTGTTTATTTTTTGATCCTCGTGGTTCTGTTCAGCATGCAGTTAGGTAATGCACTTAATTGCATGCGTTCTGGTTCTATGATATACACCCCTGTTCTTGAAACCGCTATCACAAAAAAAACTCGTAAATGAAAAAATTCTTAAATCTGTTTTTTGCTGTTCTCTAATTTCAATAAGAACATTTTTTCTCGTTTTAATTCACATAGAAAAGGCTTTGTGAAATCAAAACAAATGCCCTTTTTTCTACTAAGCAGGTCTTAAGAGATAAAAAAAACTAATTGATATTTTAACTCTAGCATGTTTTTATTGAACCTTGTCATTGTTTTAAAAAATTAGACATTAATTTTATGAAAAAAAAACGATTTTAAAAACGTCTACATTTTGCGCTGATTAAAAAAAAAAACTCGTAATAAGTGGTCGATGTTAATAAAACACACTTTTTGCGATAATGCTGTTCTATAACTATAATAAAAACTTTTTATTTACACAATCTATTTTCCATTATAATTTCTTCAATTGTAACATACATAGATAGATTCTTTATGCACTAATTATTGCAAATAAAGGAATTAAAAAAAAATTTTTCATCAAATCACATATTTTTATTTTTTTGCATATGTTCGAAAAAGTAGTGATGCCAGTCAAATCCAATTTATTTGAATATCGAAATTTTTTTTGGTGATGCCTAACTTTTTAAAAATAGAAAAGTCATTTTTAATTGAATGAAATTGAAGAACAAAAATAATTAAATGAACAAATAAGTTGTTATTTTAAAAGAAAATATTATTCTTTATACTTTTTCTATAAACTTAAGAAAAAACATGCACAAAATACTTAAAAGTTTTTTGTGAAACTGAATAAAGAACCATATGGCACCTCGGTTCCTAGATAACATATGTTCTTAACTCAAACATATGTTTCCATTAAATAAATAAAAAAAATTGGTTTCAAGAAACCCAAAATTTCAATTTCATGTGATTTTAAATTCACTCTTATTCAAATAACGACGTTTCAAGAACAGGGCTGATAACCTTTCGGTCGTGGTATATAAGTATTTTACTATACTCAACCAACCTCTGTCTAGTGACGGAAAATTAAAGCCGAAAAAAAATATAAAAAAATTTAAAAAAAAAATGATTTTAACGTGTTCGAAATGTTCTCGGCTTTCTTACTATGGTCCTATATAAATTTGAACATGTTTCGGAACTGGAACCCTAATCATTCGAGGAATAAATCATTCTTATTTTTATGGTATGAAAAAAAAAACTATAATAATTTACGAAACAGCTGAGACTCTTTTCATCAGCTGTCGGACAATTTTGCTCCGCTAAACTCAAATTAAAACAAATTTAAATGAAGTTAAACTATCAAAAAATGTTAAACGACATTGCAAAAACTAGCGCTTAATGTTTAATAAAACTAAACATAGAAAAAAAGAGGAAAATAATAAACAAAAACAACGAAGACTTGCAAAATTTTAAAACTCATTCACAAAAGGACACACATAAATATCTACACAAAATTTGCACACAAAAACACCCATACGAAATGTTAATTCTGTATAAATAATGCATTGTTATTGTTTTCATTCAATTCTAATTTAGATTTTGCTTTTGTTAAACTCATTTACATATACAGCCCAAAAAAAAATAATAGCAAAAGAAGAAATGAAAACAAATAAAAATAATGAAGATGAAGAATTTCGATTAAATAAATTTATTGATAGTAAATATACAAAACTGGTCTATTGTAACGCGCCTAAGGTGTCCGTTGAAAATTATAAAAATAATTTTTTAACAAAAACCACTTTATTATGAAGAAAAAGCAAATTTTTCAACAATTTGCTCTACGACGCTTAGTTATCAAAATACAAGCGATTTTATGTTCTTCACCGAAATTTTACGTTTTTAAATCTCGGCCATTTTGTTATAAGATCCTTAGTTTTAAATATATATGCGATTTTATATTCCACTCTAAAATTTAACGGTTCTCAATCTGGCAACCATTAATGTAGATACCGCCCAAACAGTTACCGTCTAATCAATATGAAGTGCTATAGCTAGGGGCAAATTATTAACCATCTTTTTCTGCGATACACTCGTATAAGCGATTTTATGTTCTCCCTCAATTTTTACGTTTTTCAATCTGGCAGCCCTAAAAGTCAAAGGGGAGATAACATTTCAACAACATAAGTCTTGCATTTTGGTTTTGCTATAAATAAAAAACTTATATTTTTCATTCGGGTCTTTTTTATACGAAATTACAATCCTTGCGCTTAATTATGGAACTATTTCACTATTTCATTGATATGACTTCCTCGACTGGCCTTGTAGTAGCTCATACGATCAACCAATTTTTTAGTACATTTTCGACAGTATGCAGCTTTATTTCACCGATGACTGCAGAAATTTCTTTTTTCATTGCTGGGTAATTAGCGTAACAAGCATCCTTAACAGCTCCCCACAAATAACACTAGCCAACCAAATAGATTTCCTAGGGTAATTTGGTGGGCTGAATTCGAATGTGTAATTGGTTTTTTTCACGTCAAGTTTTCGAGATACAAAAAAAAATGTTTTTATTCGTTTTTTACATAAAAAAATCATAATTTATTTAAAAATCAATGAATTTTCAAAAGTGAATGGCGTTATTTGAACGTCGTTTGTATTTTGCTGGTTCGTTTTCACGCATTAGAGTCCAGCAATAATCTCTCAGCATGCTTTTGTCCCAAAATCCTTGATAATTTCTTTCAATTTTCTTTAAGTCTTGGTTAGCACGCTCTCCTTGTTCGTCGCTCACCGCACCTAGGTTTTGTGGAAAAAAATCTAAATGCGAATGAAAAAAATGCATTTTGAGTGCACCTAATTCGTGATAAGTTTCAATAATTCAGCAACAATTTGTCTGTAGTTTTCATTCTTATTATTTCCAAGAAAACTGTCAACGATGCTCTTGAAAGATTTCCAGGCTGCATAATCTTTCTCCCATAAACATTGTGAAAAATTGTCATCATTCATAGTTTCCTGATCTGAAGGCCAACAAATATGCCTAACAAACCACACCATCCTTGTCCAGAGCCTGGGCAAAGTTCTTTAAAAGGCCCAATTTTATGTGCAGCGACGGAAAAAGAACGTCATTTGGATCAATTAATGGTTTATTTGAAATATTTATTTCCCTGGTGAATACTCAGTTCTTTTTGGCCACTCTGTTCTAGCGTAATGGGGACATGTAGAGCGACTATTACATGGACAAAGGAAACAACAATATTTTGTGAAACCTGCTTGCATACCAGTCAACAAACCAATGAGCTGAAACACATAATTTGCAGTTATTTACGATGGTCTATACTATATACATTAGGGTGGCCCTTCGTTATATGGAGTGAAAAAAAGTGTTCAAACTGTCGGTCTCACCCCCTAGAAATATACGAATAGCAAAACAAATGAGAAATACAAAGTTTTGGGCCAATCGGAAAACGTTTAGTCGTGGCGCAAAGCGATTGAAAATTTCAAGTGTGTTTATATGGGGAAAATATGACTTTTTTTCAGATTTTACGAAAATTTCTTTCTATAGTTTAATTGTTCCGACAAGCTGTTATATAATTCAGGATCAGTATTAACTGATCCCTTCAAAAGGCTATAAAACTTCAAAATCGAATAAAACCTCGCCAAGAAATAGTAAATAACCCAGACCACTTTTGTGCCAAAAAAAAAACTAGGTCATGAAATTTGATGGCATTTTTTTCAACTTTGAGAAATTGATTAAAGCCATCAATCTTTTTTGGTCTCTTTACTTATAAGTACTCAGATATGAAGTATTGTTTTATTACCACGTTGTTAACCTATTGCGCATTGAGACCGCAAATTGGAAATTTTTCTGATAAAATTTTTAAAACTCCTTTTTTAAGTTTGAAATTTTCTTAAACAAAATTTTAAAAAATGAATCTGTCACTTTAATGTTTTATTAAATACATGTTGCAGATTAACTGTGTGAATTTTTAAGTAAATCCCTCTGCCAGAATTTTTTTGACAAGGATTTTATTTTCGCGGATTTCGTGAAATATTCTGTAAATGTACTCTTTCTAAATACTTTGTATCAAAAATTCACCACTTTTCTACTTTTAAATGTTATATTTTATCTTAATAGCCTAGGGTTTCGGAAAAAAATAATATGACTCCATTATCCCTTTTGGAATTGGGGTCACATATGACCCCAAACTAATAAAAGACAATTTATGCAAAAAATTCAAATATTTTGTAAGTGCTGTCCAATTTTTAGATGCGACGCTTAAAATGCAATAACCAAATGTGTAGAAGTTTTGTCCCAAAAATTTGGGATAAATCCGAGAACATTAACCCATTATTTGCCAAGGCCAGCTTTGGATTTTAAGATATTTTAAAATAAAAATGACCTAAAACGAGTTTTTCTATTAAACTCGTTGCTACCACTATTTAGAATTTAAGAAAAATAATTCGGTTAATTTTTATTATTTAACCTAGGATCAAAATAATCCATTGTTATATATATTTGGTGCAATTATCTGCTTATTGCTCGCGAATATAAATTAAAACAACTTTTAACCAATTTTGTTATAAAAATATTTTATGTAATAAAGTAATAGTTGAATTTCTTGCTGTCTCACCCACCAATTTGGTGGATATTGATAAAAAACGCCAAAAAAAAAATTTCAGGTCAATCGCTGAAGATGCCATTACTTATAATGGTTGACATATTTTGATTTTTTATAATCGGTCGCTTTATATTATCTTCAATGTCACCTACATGTTTTGAAACTTCTACCATTTTATTTCCCAGTTTTAAATAGTTTATTAAATAAAAGTAAATTTCAAACATAATAATATATATAAAAGGTAATATTAAATTAGTACTACTTTTAATGGAATAAATTACAAAATTAAATCAAAGTGAATTTCAAAAAACGTCCTATTGTTTAGACATATGACTTAAGTTGTTTTAATTTATATTCGCGAGCAATAAGCAGATAATTGCACCAAAGATATATCACAATGGAATATTTTGATCCCAGGAGCACTGAATGGTTTAATAAATAATAGTTAACAGAATTATTTTTCTTAAATTCTAAGTAGTGGTATCAACGAGTTTAATAGAAAAACTCGTTTTAGGTAATTTTTATTTTAAAATATCTTAAAATCCAAAGCTCGCCTTGGCAAATAATGAGTTAACGTTCTCGGATTTATCCCAAATTTTTTGGACGAAACTTCTACACATTTGGTTATTGTATTTTAAGCGTCGCAACTAAAAATTGGACAGCACTTACAAAATATTTGAATTTTTTGCATAAATTGTCTTTTTTAGCTTGGGGTCATATGTGACCCCAATTCCAAAAGGGCTAATGGAGTCATATTACTTTTTTCCGAAACCCTAGGCTATTAAGATAAAATATAACATTTAAAAGTAGAAAAATGATGAATTTTTGTTACAAAGTATTTAGAAAGAGTACATTTACAGAATATTTCACAAAAATCCAGTTTTTCTCGAAATCCGCAAAAATAGAATCCTTGTCGTAAAAATTCTGGCAGAGGGATTTACTTAAACATTCACACAGTTAATCTGCAACATGTATTTAATAAAACGTTAAAGTGAAAGATTCATTTTTTAAATTTTTGTTTAAGAAAATTTTTTCAAACTTGAAAAAGGAGTTTTAAAAATTTTATCAAAAAAATTTCCAATTTTCTTTCTCAATGCGCAATAGGTTAACAACGTGGTAATAAAACAATACTTCATATCTGAGTACTTATAAGTAAAGAGACCAAAAAAGATTGATGGCTTTAATCAATTTCTCAAAGTTGAAAAAAATGCCATCAAATTTCATGACCTAGTTTTTTTTTGCCACAAAAGTGGTCTGGGTTATTTACTATTTCTTGGCGAGGTTTTATTCGATTTTGAAGTTTTATAGCCTTTTGAAGGGATCAGTTAATACTGATCCTGAATTATATAACAGCTTGTCGGAAAAATTAAACTATAGAAAGAAATTTTCGTAAAATCTGAAAAAAAGTCATATTTTCCCCATATAAACACACTTGAAATTTTCAATCGCTTTGCGCCACGACTAAACGTTTTCCGATTGGCCCAAAACTTTGTATTTCTCATTTGTTTTGCTATTCGCATATTTCTAGGGGGTGAGACCGACAGTTTGAACACTTTTTTTTATTAAGGGCTACCCTAATATACATATACAAAGAAATTTAAATCACACACCTTAAGGTCACCACAGATCTTCCATTTATGATCGTTGTATTTGAGTAATGTCAAAATTTCAGTCATTGATTCGTGGGTTTCCATTGTACTAATGTCATGAGCAATGGGTGTGGATGGTTTTTTATTCCCATTATGCATAAGAAGAGCCTTTAAGCTCTACTTAGAGCCATCAATAATTATCTCCATTCAGTTTTGTCATATGGCTGGTTCATCTATAATATTAATAGGCAAGGCGATTTCTTGTTACCGATGCTACTGTCAGTTTTAATCCGATTTTGACCACGCATGCCTCATTTGAAAGGTATTCCTTTTTATCTGACCATCAGATTTACAGATTTATTAATTTTAATTTTTTTTTTTTTGTGTAAACTGCATTCAAAGTTGCTACTAACACATACATAAACTTATACAATGCTATGTGTGTGTTTATTAAATTTGTTAATGTGTTTATAATAAAAATGGATTTATTATACCCTATACCACTATGTGGTTTGGGTATAATGACTTTGTGCTGCTGTTTGTAACAACCAAAAATATTTGACCTAGACCCATCTTCAATTATACCGATCGAATCAGAATCACTTTCTGAGTTGATTTAACAATGTCCGTCCGTCCGTCCGTCCGTCCGTCCGTCTGTGTGTCCATGTAAACCTTGTAATCAAACTGCAGGTCGCAAATATGAATATATTTTGATGAAATTTGGTATATAATCTTTTATCGGCCATGGGATGAACGCTATTGAAATTGGTGAGAATCGGTCCATGTTCAGACCCCATACAAATTACCCATATGAAATCGACATAAATTGCCATAAGATCCAAATTGTCATATAGATCTTACTCAAATTGGGTTTGTATGCGTTCATTACATCCATTAATGAGTAGTCCAAAAATGATCCCTATGACCTCTTATAGAGCTGCTTCCCGATCTTCACTTAAATCTATTAAAAACAAAAATATTGCACTGATTCTTCTCAAATTTTGTTTGTATATATTTTTGCGAAATACAAGAGACTTTACCAAACATGATCAGGATCGGTCCATTTTTGGACCTAGTCCCCATATAGATATAGCATCCGATATGAACTTTTTCATATCTGCAGCCAAAAAAATTAATAAAAATCCCACTCAAATTTGGTTTTTGCTTATTTTCTATGTCCAGTTAGTTGGGCCTAAGAGATAGGGTCTCTAAACGCATGGTATAGGGTATCGTATAGTCGGTCTAGACCGACTATAATTTTCTTACTTGTTTTTTTTTTTTGTGTTGATTAGTGAATTAGCTAGTTTTAACTAATTAGCATACCTTTAGGGTCTTTATTTAATGAAAAAATAAAGTTTCCTAGAATTTGCACTCGAATTTCGAGGGCTGGAATCTGCTAGTTTTTTTAAATAAACCATCAATATCAGTACATTATAAAATACAGTGCTTCCTTTCAAAATATGCAGCCAATTCCAAGCTTCTATCTCTACAGAATATTACTTTTGTCACAACTGCAAAATGTTTACACTGCTGCATGCGTGAAGTTAGTAATTCTGCGTCTTGCTTCGTTAAATGTAAATCCCGAATTAGATCATTCAGCCCACCTCGAGTCACTAAATGGTGTTCATCATCAGCCTTATACAAACTACCACTGCTGATGAAAGATGTTTCGGACTCACTGCTCGTAGCACTGGGAATGACTGGTAATGGATCATTTGGTACACGTTAAACTGGTTTGGAAACCGATGGCACTTTCGCGTAAGTAATATATTTTCGATTTTTCATATTGAATCCAGCAACTTTTGTTAAACAGAAATAACAATCGGTTTGGTGGTTACTTGACTCTCTCCAAAGTACTGGAATTGAAAAATCGAAATACATGTTCTTGCCATTTGACCACTTGCATAAAACAGTTCTGTAACTATTGCAAAACATTGACGGTATCCACGGTACGGTTTGTCCAAGTTGCTGACAGCAAATTAATAATTGGGCTTCTGTCAAATTAATAATTGTGAAATTGTAGCGTCAGTATTGACTGTTTTACAGTATTGCCAGCATGTGATAAAAAATGAACAAGACTAATTTTTATGCCAAATTCGAATTCAGCGAACCCAGATTAGTTTAAAAATTGCTTCGTTTCTGCAGTCATTTTTTTTTTCTAATTTGTAGACCAGTGTTATTTATATTATTAGGTATAATATTTAGTTTGGCAAGTTATAATGCATTTAGATTTATTTCGGATTAATCTCTAAACCTTTTGCCGTTGCCCATGTATAAATACGATGGAGTTGGTGATTAATAGAGATAATACACTCTTCGATTAGGTCATTATTATTACAACTGGTATAAAGTTGAACGTCATCCACGTACATTCTTATATTACAATTTGTTAAAATACCTGGGAGGTCATTTGAATACAGTGACACCTGTCACGTAAGTATGTTGACAATAACTGAGTAGCGGTCGAAGAAAAATTCAAAAAATTTTTAAGTTTGTTATGATCCACGGTAACAAATGCTTATGAATGATCTAAAAGTATTAAAAATATAGTCTTGCCGTCATCAAGTTTCTCCCTATTCTCCTCTGTAACATCAACTAAGGCTGTTATGCAGCTGTGTTCCCTGCTGAAACCAGGTTGACGATCTGTTAGCAAGTAATTGTCATTCAAGAAACAAGTCATTTGGTTATGCATAATACGTTCGAATACTTTAGAGAGAAATGGAATTTGTCTATAATCAGAACCAGCTTTGGGTATTTGAATGATTTTAGCTATTTTCCAATTCGATGGGAAGTAGCTTGAAGTTAATACATATTTTGTTAAAGAAAAATATTATAATTGGAAGTAGCTGAGGTAAAAGAAGCTTAAGAAACTGAATCGCGTCCACTCCTATAGAGTTCGATTTTATAGATAACAAACTAGATAAAACGTCACTTGTCTACTGCAGCAAAAGAAAAAAAAAGATTCAGAATTGTTATTCGATTGATTTTTGATATAAAAATCTTTATCTGCTTAAACCATAGGATATTGATTCCTCTGTCCACTCAGAATTCATTAAAAGGTCTTGATTGAGTATGTTATTCATTGTCTGCCTTTTGCCTCCAACCTCCACCAAAAATTAAAGCAAAATAAATGACAAATGTTACTGTCATCTACGAAAATGTAGATAAGAGTGAAGGTTTGTCCAAGAAGGTCATTCAAAAAGGTAAGGAAAAGAGAGCGTACGATTTTCCACTATGATTCCGAGTTTTCGAGTCTTTTAACCGAAATATCCAGCCCGAACCAGGTTTTCTTTATGTGTTATTTGTATTTTCCACAGATAGTAAAACTGTCTTTTAAATCTAAGATTTTTTAAAATTAAATGTCCCTCAAACAATTTAATTTTTAGATTTAGAAGATTTTTTTCACAAGATTTACAAATTATTTTACGACGCTCTACTTCACTGAGTGGCACTTTAGGTATATGATAAATTTGCTTCTAAAAAATATAATAAAAAGTTTCAAGAAAAGATCCGAGATCCAACTTTGCTGAGGCTATAATGGGATTTAATCATGCAATTTTTACTTTAACAGTGTTTGGTTCCAAAGAATAGTTTTCAATAGAAATGAAAATTCAGTTGATTTCCGAAAAAATATTTATTTATACTTTTTCAATGGTTATTCTAAACAGATTTTGAACTGTATTTTCCATTTTATAGTTTTTTTTTTTTAAGTTAAAAAATATTCCTATACATTCTATTATTCTTTTTATACCGCCACACCACTATGCAGAAGGTATATATCAGTTTGCCATTCCATTTGTAATGCATCCAACACTGCAGTTTCGACCCCCATAAAGTATACATATATATTCTTGTTTCTTATAACAACTCGGGGCATATGGAGATGTCAGTCTGTCCGTCTGTCTGTTGAAATTACGCTCATTCACAAAATAAACCATTTTGCTGTGTAAACTTAAAATAATAGTGTTTATCATTATTTTGAGCAGGTTGGTATTTGAATGGTAAATTGGGCATCACTACGCAAAGATATGATCTAAATTTTTTTTAAATTCGGTGTATTTGTTTAAGTAATTTAGCATTGTTTACTTTTTTAAATATTTTGTTTACATTTGTTATAAATAGTGCAATAAGACCAGATACTAATGTAAACGTAAATCCCAGGCATAACCGAATTTAACACTCCTATTTGTTTGCTTGAATTTTTACAAGGCTTAAAAAATTAAATATCGATATTTAATAAGATAATATAATAGGGTTGCAGTTAAGTTTCTATGTCCGGAACATTTGATACTTGTTGTTGAGCTAAAGAGTATTTTTGTATGGCCCAGATCCGCTTAAAAAATAATGACGACCGCTTAGGGTTCCAGCGAAGATATACTCGTTATCCAAAGAATGATTATTTTAAAGCGGACTCGCACATCGACGACCTTTCGCCTAAGAGAACACTAGCAATTACTATTAAAATGCTTATCTACCTTCTACTCTCTTTTATCTATCCATATATATAATACTCGTATTAATAGGCTAGGCGATTTCTTGTTACCGATGTTTTGTTCTACCGTTTGCATTTAAAGTTGCTACTATTACATACATAAAATTATACATATGCTATGTGTGTTTTATTAAATTTGTTAATGTGTTTGTTAATGAGTTTGTTATCTTCATTCACAATAATAATAAACCATAAAAGTGTTGGTTTGTGAATTGGCTAAGTTCACAAATAAAGTTGCCTAGAAATTGTACTGTATATGTATATATATATATATATATATATATACAAAAAAGGCAAAAGTATGTATATATTTTTCTTTGTAACTTATAGGAGGCTAAACCGGGATGTCTCCCGTACAAAGTGAATTTTTGTTATCATATTTATTGAGTACTATGACAGAGAAAGCTTTGCAAATTTCTGTGAGGTTACCTTTTATTAATATTATTAATCATACCAAAAGTGGGCAAGATGGGATAAAAGGACGTGGCACCTCCCATACAAAGTAATTATTTTTATTTATTTATTTTATATAATTATTTATTCGATGTCGTATGTTTCGAGTACAATGACAGAGACAGCTTTGCAAATTTGTTTAAGGTCATCTAATATTAATAAAATCATTCGAACCAAAAAATGGCCGGGATCGGACCAATGGACGTATCACCCCCATACAAAGTAAATACTATAAAAGCGATAGTCTTGAAACTTTGGACTACGACTACGACAACCTAAAGCAAAAATATTCATCATCAAAAATTGGCAAAATCTAGAATCGCTTAACCAAAAATCACCAAAAATAGAAATAGCTTAAATAAAAAATTGCCAAATGATATTCTAAATTCCAGGCTAATCGTTAAGTGTTGTTATAATATTGCATATTATAGAGCATTGACAAAATATAAAAAAAATAAAACAAGTAAGAAAATTATAGTCGGTTCAATACAATACAGTACACTAACCATGGTTTAGAGACCCTATCTCTTCGGTCCAACTAATTCCACATAGAAAATAAGCATAAAAAAAAATTTGAGTGGCATTGTTATTAATTTTTTTTGGCTGCAGATATGAAAAAGTTCTTATCGGATGCTATATTTATATGGGAACTAGATCGAAAAATGGACCGATCCTGACTATATTTGGTAAAGTCACTTATATTTTAAAAAAATATATACAAACAAAATTTGAGAAAAATGTTTGCAATATTTTTATCTTTTGATACACTTAAGTGAAGATCGGAAAGCACTTTATACGGGGCTATGACTAAGAATTTTCCTATAAGGACTATTTTTGGACTACTGATTAATGAATATAATAAAGACACACAAACCCAATTTGACCGAGATCTATGGGGGTCATATGGCCGATAGAAGCTTATATACTAGATAGAAGCTTATATACTAAATTCCATCAAAACATATTCATATTTGCGACCTGTAGTTTGATTTCAAGGTTTAGATGGACACAGAGACGGAGGGACGGACGGACGGACATCGCAAAATCGATTCAGAAAGTGATTCTGATTCGATCGGTATACCTAAAGATGGATCTAGGTCAACTATTTTTGATAGTTACAAACATCAGCACAAAGTCATTATACCTTAACCACGTGGTGGTATAGGGTGTAATAAAATGTTTTAATTGTAGGTAAAATTGATTATGAAAACATATATAGGTATTTCCACGAAAAAATAAAAATACTTGGAAAGGGGTTTTAAGATGAATAAATAAGAGAAAAATAATCGAATTTTTATAATATGGAAGTATTTACAGCTTATTGGAATTGTAAAACTCAAAAATGGAAAAATAAAACTGAATGTCTCTTCGACTCAGTTTTTGCAAATGAAATAAACAATTTTCTCTTTCCTATTAACTAAAAGAGGGATTTGAAACAATACTATTACATCTTATAAATAAATTTGCAATAACATCTAACTATAAAAATGAGAAAAGAGAGAAGTTAGATCTCGAATAACGGTAATTTTTTGATTTGCTTTTTATGGTATTTTAATGTCGCATACGTTATGCTGAAACATTGTTAGTTTATGTCATTTGTACATTGGCAGTCGCAGGTAATGCAGATCACAATTCTAAAGCAAGAATTCTTTTAATTTAAAATATTCACTAAAATTGCCTTTTCAATTGAAGTAAAAAAAAATTTTTTTTATTACCCTTTAAAGCTTGTCGCATACGTTATTGTAAGTATGAAAATTTCACTCAAATACATCCAAATCAATGTTTAACGCAAATTTTCCATGGTGGCGGGAAGAGTTAAAAAAAGACGAAGCAAAACTAAGGGAGCACCAACAAAAGGAGGCTGAAAGACAGCAGGCCTATCGCAAAAAAGGCAGATGCAGCAAAAGAAGATGCCAAATTACTTCAAGAAAAAAGAAAAAAAGATCGCATTCGGCAGCAAGTATTGCGAAAAAAAAATGAAAAAACGTGGCAGCTGGATCATCTTATAGTTGCAGACAAACTTTGGGGAAAGCAGTGCGAAAGGTAGAAAAAATGTTGCCAATGGACAAGAACAAGAAAGTGGAAATACTTGAAGTTCTGTATGGGAAGTATGTAAAACCCACAAATTATGAGCAGGAAACACGCACCGTCTCGGTTGAAAGTTTTAACTTAGTTCAAGATTTTTACTTACGAGATGGAATAAGTGTGCAAGCTCCAGGACGTAAAGACACGGTAACCTATAATGGGCAAATAGTCGCCAAGCGCTTTATGCTTTTCACTGTGTCTGAAGCTTACCAACTATACAAATGCGAGGTTACCTCAGGATGTGTAGGTTAATCACTTTTTTATCAGTACCGACCTAGCTATGTAAAATTAATAGATCAAATGCCACACAACATGTGTGTTTGTAAGTACCATGCAAACTTCGCTTTTCTATTGGAAGCCTGCGTAAAAGTCATACCATCATTTCCAAATACATTAGAACAATTTTTGCAATTGGCTTGTTGTGATGTGTTGAATGAAAATTGTATGACCAATGACTGTGAGAACTGCGTTCGAGATGTAAAGCAGGATTTGGTTCCTGTATATTTTCTTACCAACATGAATGAAAATGTGAAGTGGAAACATTGGAAGAAAATTTATAACCATTTAACCTTAAGCTACACCACTGCTTCATTGGCTGAACTGATACATGAAATAGAAGCTCAACTACCGGGTTTTAAGGTACATAGCTTTGTTAAGCAATGTCAACAACGATATTTTAACGACAAAAAGAAAAACGTAACGGATTCTGAATTGGTTTTACAAATTGATTTCGCAGAAAACTATAGGTTAACTAATCAGAATGAGATTCAAGATGCTCACTTTGCCTATCATCAGGTCACCATTTTCACGTGCGTTGCGTGGCTTTTTGGAGCAACAAAGTCCTTTGCTATTATTAGCGACAAGTTGAGCCATAATAAGTTTGATGTTTATTGTTTCATTAAGAAAATTGTTGTTCAAATACTAAGTCAATATAAAGATAGCAGTGAACAATTTAAAAATAAATTTATTTTAACAAGCATTCCTTATTTTGTAAGCGAATTTAGCTGTAAATATTTTGAATGGAATTTCTTTGCTACCTCGCATGGCAAGGGTGCAGTGGATGGAATAGGTGCTGTTATAAAGAGGAAGGTTTGGCAAATGGTAAAAGCAAATAATATTATTTTACCAGACGCTTTTTCATTTTTTATACCCTATACCACTATGTGGTTTGGGTATAATGACTTTGTGCTGCTGTTTGTAACAACCAAAAATATTTGACCTAGACCCATCTTTAATTATACCGATCGAATCAGAATCACTTTCTGAGTTGATTTAACAATGTCCGTCCGTCCGTCCGTCCGTCCGTCTGTGTGTCCATGTAAAGCTTGTAATCAAACTGCAGGTCGCAAATATGAATATATTTTGATGAAATTTGGTATATAAGCTTTTGTCTGCCATTGGATGAACGCTATTGAAATTGGTGAGAATCGGTCCATGTTCAGACCTAGCCCCCATACAAATTACCCCTATGAAATCGACATAAACTGTCATAAGATCCAAATTTTCATATAGATCTTACTCAAATTGGGTTTTGTATGCGTTCATTACGTCCATTAATGAGTAGTCCAAAAATGATCCCTTTGGCCCCATATAGAGCTGCTTCCCGATCTTCACTTAAATCTATTAAAAAACATAAATATTGCACTGATTCTTCTCAAATTTTGTTTGTACATATTTTTGCAAAATACAAGAGACTTTACCAAACATGACCAGGATCGGTCCATTTTTGGACCTAGTCCCTTTATAGATATAAAAAATTAATAAAAATCCCACTCAAATTTGGTTTTTGCTTATTTTCAATGTCCAGTTAGTTGGGCCTAAGAGAAAGGGTTTCTAAACGCATGATATAGGGTATCGTATAGTCGGTCTAGACCGACTATAATTTTCTTACTTGTTTTAAATTGAAATGGGGATTTGTAAATACAAACACCCATTTGTTAATTTTTTTGTAATTTTGAATTTTTGTTTTTAATAAATATTTAAATAAAAACATTATAGTTTTTTATAAACATATAAATAAAATTGTTGGAAATAAATCTAAATTTTAAAAAGAGGGTTTATGTATTTACAAATTCCATTGCCAACTGTTTTTCTGTGTACTTATATACGAGAAAAATAGTAGCGTACGTTATGTCGCGTACGTTATTATTTTTTTTTATATAAAACTAACCATGGATAATTTCTCTTTAAATTTGAAAGGAATGTTAAGGTACATTATTTTTCTTAGTTTATGAATTTTTAAAGCAATGAAAAACTCCCATACTTCGCAGACTTTCGCATGTATGTATATGTACCTTAAAACCACTTCCGTTTTTGTCGCATACATTATCACCTTTTTTCTAACGGATATTTTCGAAACTGCACATTCGAGGCTGCCCATTTTTTTTTCAAACATAGTACCCGTGGATTGCAACATAACTGCAATCTTGATTTTCAGTAGCTTCTTTTTATGTGAGATTTATAATACTTCATAAGCGTACGAATGTCGCGTACGGCTGCATGGAAATATCCATATTTCAATAAATCTCAATAAGTTGTAGTGAATCACAACAGGGCGAACTGTGGGATTTTGCTGGCAAAAAGTCAGTTTTTCGAGTGTAAAATATCGAAAATGTAATAATGTAGTTTTGTAGAGAATTGTATAGTTAACAGAAAAGCATCCTTATTTATTTTTTTTTAACTTTTTTTTTGTCGAAACTCTGCAGTAACTTCCTCAAGATTTTCATGCATTTCAATGGTCCGAGTACTCAATTTGATTTTGTCATATCTATTTGATGAAAGTATATTTGAAAAATAAAGTATTTCAACATAAAATTTTGATTTAAAAAAATAATTGGATCAGAATAATTGTTTTCAAAATATTCAGGTTTTTATGATGGCACTCAAAAATTAATGTCTAGTTTCTCTTGGACAAAAAAAAGATGAGCTTTCTAACCTTTGTGATCTGGTTCAATAAATAAAATTCGCATAATATTTTACACTGTTAAACAATCTTATAATCTTCATATCAGTAATTCAATAATACCAACAATTTTTTAACGATTATTTGAGAGCTATTTGAAAGAATTGCATGGGGAAAAAATAAACAAAAAATAAAAAAAACAAAAAACTTCCAAGAACAGAAATGTTTAGCAAGTGTCAAGGTATCAAAAAAAAACTTAAATCGCGCCCTTGTGTTATAAACTTAATTCATGAAATGTATTCTTTTGCAGTTACTTATTTTGATCTAGCTTCGCACAGTGGCTAAAAATCGATTTTCATTGGCCAAAATTCTGTAACTTTGGATGCGATCAAAATATTTTAGTAGTTTTTTTTAATGGATAGATGTTTAGTTAAACTAGGTCAAAGTTTAACTTATGATTTTTTTTAGCTTTTAGCGTGAAATATGGGTTTTTTTATATATTAAAAATGTCATATTTGGATTATAATAATATTTATTATAAACATTTTTGTAACAATGCGATTTTTTAATTGTTTACATGCAAACTAATTTTTACACTCAAAAAAAAAATAGTAAAATCAACTGAAAATTTTGCTATTATTACTAAAAATTAAAAATTTTTTGCTCTCAAATTTGCGAATTTGTTTACACTCTAAATACTTTGCTATTACTACAAACAAATTTATTATTTTTTGGTGCCAAATTTGTTGATTTTAACAAAATAAATTTGCTGAGCATTAGCGAAATGATTTTGATTTTATTTTTTTTAATTTTGATATGAAAATATGGGTTTTTATTTGTTGAATCTTTCATATTTATTAAAACTTTTAATACATATGTACATATGTGGGTAGGAAAACCTTTTAAAAATAAAAACTACAATAGATTTTAATAGCTTCGGTTACAATGACAAGTTCTGTTTATTATTATTTTTTACTAATACTATGTTTTTCGTACTTAAGTAACAATGAAAGGCAATTATATTGTATAATTTATTTGATTCAAATATTGATTGCAAATATTCCATATTCTGTTCTGTGTTATATCTGTTCTTTAGAAGTTTTTTGATTTCTTCATCTATATCGCGATGTTCCACTTTACACTGAATTCGAATACTGGAGGTGAACGCATCTGACGTTGCCAGAAGATGGTGTCTCATTTCTCCAAATATCCTTTGTTTGCGTTGTACTAGTCGAAGGCTCTAAATCTTCCAAAATCTTTTTCAATCGCAATGGTACAAATCATACCATGAACATATCTGGTTCCGAAATATTTTCACATACTACTTGTTTGTATTGTTTTTATCGGGAAGAACCATCACATCCCCATATACAAAAACGAATTAACTTTGTGTTTCCATTGACATTCTGTATTTTGTAAACAGATATCATTACTGGCAATAGAACAAATCTATATATTAATACGTGAACGTAAATTTTTAGTTCCCTTTTTAAGGAGTGTGAAAATTGTCATAGTTATAGTTCATATGGAGGAGAAGCTGAGAATGATAAAATTTATGTTTAATCTGTCTTAAAAATATATTAAATTAAACAAAATAATATATTTATAATAATTCGTTACACCCTGTTAATGCGAATGATTTAAATTATATATCAAACGCTCTGTGTTGAATCGTGAATGGCTAAAATTGATTAATATACTTTTAGGCTCATTTAAATATTCATAAATTTTTTATATATATAAGACAAAAATTTTATGAAAAAGCAAGTAAGAAAATTATAGTCGGTCTAGACCGACTATACGATACCCTATACCATAGGTTGGAGACCCTATCTCTTCGGTCCAACTAATTAGATATAGAAAATAAGCATAAACCAAATTTGAGTGGCATTGTTATTAATTTCTTTGCCTGCAGATATGAAAAAGTTCATATTGGATGCTATATTTATATGGGGACTAGCTCGGAAAATGGACCGATCCTGGCCATATTGGGTAAAGTCACTTATATTTTGAAAAAATATATTCAAACCAAATTTGAGAAAAATCTGTGCAATATTTTTGTTTTTGATAGATTTAAGTGAAGATCGGGGAGCAGCTCTATATGGGGCCTATGACTAAGAATTGTCCTATAGAGATTATTTTTGGGCTACTGATTAATGGATATAATGAACACATACAAACCCAATTTGACTGTGATCTATATGATAATTTGGATCTTATGGCAATTTATGTCGATTTCATAGGGGTCATTTGTATGGGGACTAGGTCTGCACATGGACCGAATTTCACCAATTGCAACAGCGTTCATCCTATGGCCGATGAAAGTTTATATACCAAATTTCATCAAAATATATTCATATTTGCGACCTGTAGTTTGATTACAAAGTTTACATGGACACACAGACGGACGGACGGACATTGCTAAATCGACTTAGAAAGTCGATCGGTATAATTAAAGATGGGTCTAGGTCAAATATTTTTGGTTGTTACAAACAGCAGCTCAAAGTCATTATACCGAAACCACATAGTGGTATAGGGTATAATAATATTTCCTAAGATTTGCACTCGAATTTCGAGTGCTGGGCTATACTAGTTATGATAATTATAATTAGCTATAAAATACCTAAAGCACAAATTTAAGACACCATTGTTTAAGTTACCGTAATATGAAATTTTTTTTAGTAATTTCATTAAAATGAAAAAAGCGTTCTACCGGCGGGTCGTACAGAAGTATATGTTGTGTTAAAGAAGACACTTTCACCTTTCTCAGGGTGGTATATGTTCCTTGTTCCCTTTTGTTCCCTAGAAGTTCTATTCCACTAAAATTTAAATTTGACAAAAAATATAGTGGTTTAATAAATATTTCAGAACACCCCTAATATTAAACGGTAGGACTGTGACCACTTACAACTACTAAAGACAACAATCCTACCAACCTTATAAAAAGCACCGCATGTCATTATCCATGATAACTTGCGAGTAGTAATCATTTATTTTTGATAAAAAACAATAAAATCACCTTTTCTGAAATTAAAAAAAACAGTTGAGTTTGACAGCATGCCACGCCCACAATTAGCTATAGCTTAACCTAAGTTTTTCGGCTGCCTTAATCTGGATATATTAGCTACAAAATGGCGTTAAAATTTAAAAAATCGGTGACAATGAAATGGCCAATGAAATCAAAATTTCAGCCACAGTGCTGGTAATAATGTGGTAATAATGTTGATTTGCTAAGTCTATATTTGCATACACGCTAAAATACTTAACAGTCATAAAATCGTTTATCTTGTTACTTATAGCTTTGTTACTTATAGCTTTGAAGCCGAATTACAAAACTTTTTCAGTTTGTTTCAAAAACAAAATTTTTAAATGGACAAATTTTTTTTTGGATTTATGGGCTGTGGGCGTGTAAAGCTTTGCAAACATCTTTATTTCATAATACTGATAACTTGAGTTAATGAAGAAACGAAAAATCGGGTCCAAAAATTCATTTTCGGGTATATTTCCATGAAACTTTCCAGATATTTAAACTCCATAACACTAATGACTTGTGCCACGTTTCATGACTTTTAGGTTATATGTTCGGGGCGATGGGCTTGGTAAATTTCTTTTTAAATTGAGTTGATAAAAGGTACTGCGCCAAATTTCAGTGTTCTACGCATTCTCCTTATACTTTTTGTTAAGAAATGTGTGAAGCGATCCCACCGTGCGGCGTACTAGTGTGTTATATAAACAAACGACAACAAGAACGAATAGATAAGAAAAAGTGCTGCCGTATAATATGCCTGCCATAAATGTTAAATATTTGCAATCTTTATTAGACTACGAGTATGATAAGATCGTTAATTTCGTGAAATCATTGTTACACAAAATGCTTTTCATGTAATTTGATAACGTTTAAAAATGACGTCGAATTTTTTTACGTTGTCAAGACATAATGACTTCTTAAAGCATTTGTAACTTCCGACTATAGTTAAAACTTTTATTCTATTTGTGGTGATTTGTTACAAAGTCATGTTCGAGAAGTGAATTCATGATAAAACGGAAAAATATTACTTATATTTCTGATCGAAAAAATAGAAACAAAAATAAAAAAAAGGATCAAATTTTATTGTTGAATTAGTTATCCGATATTTACTTCTATATATCTGTGGACGCCTGCGATAACCGCCTATATCATATTCTCTAACACTGCTTTCTAAAAAGTTATTAATAAATATATGCTGACCTAAGTCGTAATGAAGACCCATTACATTTATATAAAAAAGTATTTTTCTCGAAAGCATGATTTTCGACTTAGGCGGTTAATGCTTATGACCACAGATACATATATATATAGGTATATATATTTTTTTTTTGCTAAATTTTAATATGATGGTTCCTGATATAAATTTTATATCATTTTTTCATTTGTGATTTTTGGTGAAAACCCAGAAGATTGCGAAAAAAATATTTACTAATCTGAGTCGTAAGTGATTAAAACAAATGTTTGTGAGAGTGATTTTAATTATAATAATATTATAATAATAATTCGCTCATGCTCATATTTCTGCTTTTATTACGTACTAGATGTAACCCGGTGTACTTCGCTACCCCTGTATGTATGTGTTAGTAGCAACTTTAAATGCAATTTACTCAAAATAAAGAAAAAATTTTAAAAATTTGTAAATCTCCAAAACTGCTAAAAAGAAATACATTTCAAATAATATATGTTTGGTCAAAATCGGGATAAAATAGTAGAACATTTCAAATAATATATGTTTGGTCAAAATCGGGATAAAATAGTAGAACAGTCACAAGAAATCGCCTAGCCTACTAATATTATAGATTACGTATAATTTTTTTTACAGAAATTTTAGATTTTTTAGATTTTTTACATTAATTTATTTTACAGCGAAAATTGTGAATAAATAAAATATTTAATTTTTCCTAATAGAGCATTTTTATTTCTTTGTGATTATTACATATTTAGAAAATCACAGCTTCCTCGATTTAAACGCCATTTTGTCTATTTTCCAAACCAGTGGGATACATTAAAAACAAATTTATATTTAATGCGAAGGGTGTGACATATTCGCCACAGTTTTTACTTAATACACTTTACACTTAAGTCAGCAATCAATTTATGATCACTTATCTGTACATATTATTATTTTTGCAAATAGTATATATACTCGTACAGAATGGAAAGTTGTTAACTAAGTAGTTTTCCATTTTATCTGATTTTCGACAGAACAATAACAACTAGAATGCGTATAAGAGAGTCCAAATCGATTTACAGTGAGAAAACCAAAATATGGCAGGGTTTAAAAAGGAAACCTATTTACGGATCACATGATTCAATTGGAGCTGTAGCACTAACGTCATTATTAAAAGATCCCGAGCATATTGCACAGGTAATACTCACAAATTCCCAACAGATATCTTATGTTACTAGCATTCAATTAATATTTTTTAGATTTGTTATCCCAGTGGTAAAGAATATAGTAATAAGGAGATTGCACAACTGTCGATAAATGTAGCTCTATATTTTGAAAAAATCGGAATGCAACAATGTGAAATTATTGGTTTGTGTGCGAGTAATACTGATTTTATAGCTCCGTTGGTATTTGGGGCCATGTTGGCTGGTTTGACCGTCAGCACTTTGGATCCTAGTTTTGATAAAGAAGGCATAATACATGCATTTTCCATAACAAGGCCAAAACTAATGTTCTGTGATGGCAATATTTACAATACCGTTAAAGAGGCACTGGAAGCCTGCAGTCTGACCTCAACAACAATATATACAGTTAACGATAACATTGAAGGAGTAGCAAGCATTATGAGATTTTTTGAAGATATCGATCAAGATCAAGCTTTCAAGTAATATACTTTATTTATCTGGTCTTGTAATATGTTCAATATATTCGATGAAACATTTAGGGTTCCCGCTTTAAAGAAAGGTTCCGATCAAGTAGCAATGATTTTGTGCTCATCTGGTACTACGGGCTTACCAAAAGGTGTAACCATGTCCCACGCTAGCATCTTAAATTCAGTTGACTTGTAAGTTAATAATATTTTTTGAAATAATATTTATACCCTACATCACTATGTGGTCAGGGTATAATGAGTTTGTGCTGATGTTTATAAATAAAAAAAATGGACCGATCCGGACCATATTTTTATACCCTATATGTAGTTTGGGTATAAAACGAATGACTCAGAATGACTTTCTGAGTCGATTTAGCGATCTCTGTCCGTCCGTCTGTCCGTCTGTGTGTCCATGTAAACCTTGTAATCAAACTGCAGGTCGCAAATATGAATATTTGATGAAACTTGGTATATTATCTTCTATCGGACATAGGATGAACGCAATTGAAATTTGTGAATTTCGGTCCATCTTCAGACCTAGTCCCCATACAAATGACCCCTATGAAATCGACTTAAATTGCCATAAGATCCAAATGATCATATACATCTCGGTCAAATTGGGTTTTGTATGTGTTTATTATATTCATTAATCAGTAGTCCAAAAATAAGTAATGTACGTTAATTGTTAGTCATAGGCCCCATAAACAGCTGCTTTCCGATCTTCACTTAAATCTATCAAAAAACAAAAATATCGCACAGATTTTTCTCAAATTGGGTTTGTATATATTTTTTCAAAATATAAGTGACTTTACCAAATATGGTCAGCATCCGTACATTTTTCGACCTAGGCTCCGACTATATTTTGTGTGACTATAATTTTATTTTTTTTTTTTTTGGTAAAGAAAAAACGTTTCATCAGAAGACTTCGTAGTTTATCGATTTATGCAAATATTTTTTTTCAGGTTGGTAGTACCATGTTGAAAATATATGCTAGTCATATATTCATATATTCATATATTCATATTTTCATATATTCATATATTCATATATTCATATATTCATATATTCATATATTCATATATTCATATATTCATATATTCATATATTCATATATTCATATATTCATATATTCATATATTCATATATTCATATATTCATATATTCATATATTCATATATTCATATATTCATATATTCATATATTCATATATTCATATATTCATATATTCATATATTCATATATTCATATATTCATATATTCATATATTCATATATTCATATATTCATATATTCATATATTCATATATTCATATATTCATATATTCATATATTCATATATTCATATATTCATATATTCATATATTCATATATTCATATATTCATATATTCATATATTCATATATTCATATATTCATATATTCATATATTCATATATTCATATATTCATATATTCATATATTCATTCCAGTCATATATTCATATATTCATATATTCATATATTCATATATTCATATATTCATATATTCATATATTCATATATTCATATATTCATATATTCATATATTCATATATTCATATATTCATATATTCATATATTCATATATTCATATATTCATATATTCATATATTCATATATTCATATATTCATATATTCATATATTCATATATTCATATATTCATATATTCATATATTCATATATTCATATATTCATATATTCATATATTCATATATTCATATATTCATATATTCATATATTCATATATTCATATATTCATATATTCATATATTCATATATTCATATATTCATATATTCATATATTCATATATTCATATATTCATATATTCATATATTCATATATTCATATATTCATATATTCATATATTCATATATTCATATATTCATATATTCATATATTCATATATTCATATATTCATGTATTCATTAACTGATGAACAACACGTCAGGGTATTCAAAGATTTGGTGCTAAAAATCGTCCATTGAAAATTTGCTGATACTGTGGATTGACCATTCTATGCCTGCAACCCTAAAAGAACCGACTAGTCAAACGCGTAGTGTAAAAAAGGCGAATAAAATCGAAAAAATCACGCCAAAGTAGTTAAACGGTCATATTAACAGTTTAGCTTCGATTATCGTAGTGTAATGCATAATGAAGTCCTTCCGACGGGCCAAACTGTTGACAAAGAATATTTGTAAAAGGCCAGAATTATGGGCAGACAACTCTTGGTTTTGGAACTACTGCCTCGCAATGCATTGGTATTTCGAGACTATTTCCCACAAAATTTTAATTTAAAATTTTTCGCAACCTGACAGCAACGTGAGACCGTTCTGACTGGAAAAGTAAAAGTTGAATCTCGACAGGCCATCCGGGAAACCAACTTTAATAACTGTTTCGAGGACTAGAACGGGGCTTATTTTGGAGGTGATATAATTGATATTAATTTTAATGAAAATCAGACATTTAAAATCGCCAAATTTACTTTTAGTGGTTTACAAAAACAAGCGTATCTATTAGCAAGAAGAATACTACCAATCAAAAACAGAATTATTTATCCAAATTGAAAAGTCACCTTTACATTTAAATACAGTAGTACATACTTAATTTTAAAACAAAACGAAAAGTAAGAGTTTTAAATTACTGTTTCGAATCTTTGATTATAACCAAGGTTGTCAACACTTAAAGACAAAAAAGGCTAGATTTCAAATTATAATTGCTAGAGTTTTCACAATGATGTTTAAAATTAATAATTGAGTCGTTTATTTCAAAAACCAGTCAAGCAACAAATTATTGATTTTGAGTAAATCAAAGAAAACTTCATAGAAACTTAAACAAATTTTTTATGAAATTTATATTGTTTCCTATGAAAGTTATCCATTTGTGTAACTGTTTGATAAACATAAAGTTTGCACTAGACTGGTTTCTGAATCAAACAACCATCACTATTGTAAACGTCGTACGAAATATTCTAATTTTATTAGGAATCAAATGAAAAATTAACTTTTTGAAAAATCCAATATCATATTTTTTTTTTGGAATGACTATTCGTCCTCATACACGCGCTCTACAGTACTTTCTGCTTCCATGGTGGGCCATTGAAAAATGTTGTCATAAATCTCTTCGTATCCAACCAAGTAGGGTTTTAGAGCTTATAAATCTTTTATTTTTTTACATTTATTGGGACCTATATTCACGAAAAAAAATTAGATTAGGGCCTAGTAATAAACAGTGTAAAATAAAGCATAAAATCTTTTACTTTTTACACACCTTTCCTGAAGGATATACGATCTCTGCATGTAAAGCAGGAGGAAAATGCGTTTTTAGCATAGTGAATGTTGCTGAACCAAGTCCATCTATAAATTGCTTCACAACTAACTACTTTTCCTGGCAAGTTCTTGTTATAAGAAAACTATTTGTAAGTTGCAATCTTAAAAGTCTCGCTCATGTCCTTTGGATGGATAGCATCTACCAAAGGGATCATCAGAATTTGTAATTTTTTTGTACAACCGAGTCCACCATTTTTCAAAAGATTTAACATCTTGAGGGGTTACATTGTGTATATTGAAACGAACTGTTTTACTGGCCTTCACTATTAAAAATACCGCCGTTTAGAGCAGAAACCAGTTAAGCGCAGTCACTTGACTTATTTCTGCACTAAACAAAGATTTCTTGACTTTGCTTCACCATCACATGGGGGTAAAGTTTTAATTGTTTTTGCATTAAAAGATGCATTTACCTTTAAAAAACAGTAATCGTCCAATATCTCAATTTTTGATTTGTTGTTGTTTCACTGGTTTTTTAAATAAACGATCCAATTAACCCGAAATAATCCACGACTACCATATAGTAATGCAAAATATGTCGTTACATTTACTCAAAAAAATCCAAAAGAGTACAATAAAATTACAAGTGACAACAGTTATTTAATGCAAAATATTTGTGACTTGCCAAAAAAAATAAAGTTTTTGTTATTCTGAGTTCAGTATATCAAGATATCGCATGTACAATTGTGGTGATAAAAAAAAAGTTAAAAGTTCACATACGAAACTGTAATTTAGTTCAAATTCTTACTTATAATTTTAATAGAAATGTTTTTAAAAATGCTATTTTTGTAAAATTTATTGAAAAAAAAAAATTTCAAAAATCTTTTTCACTTTAATGAAAACCCTGTACACTAGGCGACCCAGGGTTACCATGTATGGTAACGCTAGTTTTTCGCGTTTTTCGGAAAACGCAAAATTGGACCTCATTTTCGTGCTCATGAGGTCGAAATAGTAAAAACTTTTCAAAAAAAAAACAAGTAAGAAAATTATAGTCGGTCTAGACCGACTACACGATACCCTATATCATGCGTTTAGAGACCCTATCTCTTAGGCCCAACTAATTGGTTATAGAAAATAAGAATAAACCAAATTTGAGAGGCATTTTTATTAATTTTTTTGGCTGCAGATATGAAAAGTTCATATCGGATGCTATGTCTATATGGGGACTAGGTCCAAAAATGGACCGATCCTGATCATGGTTGGTAAAGTCTCTTGTATTTTGCAAAAATATATACAAACAAAATTTGAGATGAATCAGTGCAATATTTTTGTTTTTTGATAGATTTAAGTGAAGATCGGGAAGCAGCTCTATATGGGGCCTATGACTAAGAGTTGTCCCATAGGGATCGTTTTTGGACTATTCATTAATGGATGTAATAAAGACATACAAACCCAATTTGACTAAGATTTATACGACAATTTGGATCTTATGTCAATTTATGTCGATTTTATAGGGGTCATTTGTATGGTGGCTAGGTCTGAACATGGACCGATTCTCACCAATTTCAATCCCATGGCCGATGAAAGTTTATATACCAAATTTCATCAAGATATATTCATAGTTGCGACCTGTAGTTTGATTACAAGGTTTACATGGACACACAGACGGACGTACGGACGGACGGACGGACATCGTTAAATCGAATCAGATAGTGATTCTGATTCGATCGGTATAATAAAAGATGGGTCTAGGTCAAATATTTTTGGTTGTTACTAACAGCAGCACAAAGTCATTATACCCAAACCACATAGTGATATAGGGTATAAAAAACTCTGGGAATTACCGGGTTAACATAAATCTTAGATATTTTCGTGATTTTTTAATTGAAAACAATTATTAAATGTAATGAACACAAACAACTTTTCTTTGTTGTTTTTTATCGATGCATACACAATTTTTTTCTTGTTGTTTTTTTACATGCACAACAAGCAAACAAAAAAGTGTATGCATCGTTACGTGTAAACATTTTTAACTATTTTTAGTTTTTTATATTAAATTTTTTCGGAGTATATTTACATTTTCGTACATCATCCTCACCTATTAGGTCTAGAGGCTCCAAATTCATTACCAAACTGCTGCAGATTAAAGCCTAAGTAGTGCCACCCATTTGACCTATTGCGGACAAGAGAATATTTTAAACAGACCGACATACAGGTAGACGTACATCTCCAGATGGACTTCTCCATTTATAAGGATCAAGAATATATATATACAGTTACGGGCCCTCCGGTATTTATTTCGATGAGTTACAATGCACAGTGGTGCGTCGGTTACCTATAATATTAATAGGTTAGGCGATTCCTTGTTACCGATGTGTTGTTCTACCGTTTTATCCCGATTTTGACCAAACGTATATTATTTGAAAGGTATTTCTTTTTAGCTGTTCACCAGACTTACAGATTTTTAAATTCTTTCCTTTGTTTTGAGTAAATTGCATTTAAAGTTGCTACTAACACATAGATAAAATAATACATATGGTATGTGTGTGTTTATTAAATTTGTTAATGTGTTTGTTATCTTCATTCACAATAATAATAAACTAAAAAAGTGTTGGTTTGTGAATTGGCTAAGTTGAGAAATAAGGTTGCCTAGAAATTCCGCTCGAATTTCGACCGCGAATTTCCTATTAAAAATAAATAGATAAAAATGAAAATGTCACCACTTAAAACCATTAAATTTAAAAAAAAAAATTCTTTATTTTCCTTTTAGTGAAATGTTGCCAACTGATAGCTATCTTTGCTTTAGTACGCTTTATTGGTTAACAGGTCTTTTCACATTAGTTCATGGTACTATAAATGGAGTAAAACGTATCATCTCCAACCGACCATATTCTCCCGATGACTTCTTCGAAATTGTGGAACACTACAAAGTTAATATTATTCTAGGGCCTCCGTCACAAATTGCAATGTTGTTGGCTTCGGACAGAATCAACAAATGTGACTTATCTAGTATTGCGGTGTACCTTGTCGGAGGTAGTCCTACGCCATATGTTCTTATTGAAAATTTTCAAAAGTATGCCCATAATGCTACATTTATCGTTGGTTATGGCATGAGTGAGATCTGTAATTTTGCGTCATATGGTGAAGCGCAATCAAAAAATTCTGTTGGTCGGTTAAATGCCAATATTGATATTAAAATTATCGATGATGATGGCAAATATTTAAAGGCAAATGAAATTGGTGAAATATGCATACGCACTATCTTTCCCTGGAATGGTTATTTTAATAATCCAGACGCAACGAAAACTATTTACGATCAAAATCAATGGATTCATAGTGGTGATATTGGCTGTTTTGATGATAGCGGCAATTTATATATTGTCGATCGTAAAAAGGATATTTTGAAATATAAAAATTTTCATTTCTATCCTACTGAAATTGAAAAGGCCATACAGGAATTAACCGATGTGGTCGAGGTTTGTGTGTTCGGTATACCGGATATGGTTGCAACACATTTACCAGCCGCTGCCGTAGTTAAGCATGCCAAAAGTTCATTAACCGAGGATGAAATATATCAACATATTGTAAAGCGAAGACAACATTTTGAACATTTACGAGGTGGAGTATATTTCCTTGACAATCTACCACGTACTGCATCTGGCAAAACACTACGTCGAAAAGTTGTGGAAATTTGTGAAAATAGAATAAAACAAAATTAATTAATAGCTCTGATGAGAACATAATTTAAATTGAAAGATAAGTATAGAATTTCACATGAAGTTGACTCAAAAAGTAAGTGCTCACAACAACAACAAAATTTAAATGGATTTTTTTATTGTTTCTTTAATTTGGAAGATAATAAGCAAATTAAAAAATTACATTTGTAGATGTACTCTGTTCAGCTACAAATTCAGAAATATCTTCTCTTTAACAAGATATATTACATATTTACACTATTTTTAATAAATTACTATTTAGTAAAAAAGTAAAAATATTGTTTATATTTATAATATAGATTTAAGTAATATTTAAGTAAAATTTAAGTAAAATTGTAAAAAAAACTTTGTAAAAATTGTAAAAAGTAACTCAATGAATTTGAATTTGAAAAATCAATACATGGCATTAGCATTTGAGAATGATGTCTTGAAGCCCATGCACAATATTCTGGCTTATAAATAGCAGTGAGATTCTGCTTACTCTGTTGAGCAAAATTAAATTCAAATATAGAAGAATGAGCTTCTACGATGCTCATAACAATATGATCCACAATATGTTGTAAAGGCGCTTGAATTGAATAGTTCGTAAATTGGACTCCATTTGGATAACATTTATTTTTTTTTTTTAGCAATATGCAAAGTGTCGCACGTTGGATATTAGGGCGGATCGATTTGTAGGGAAGCAAAAAAATCGCTCAAGTGACAAGGAAAATCATATTCTAGGGATCGAAATAAGAAATTTTGCCCAAGGAACCATACCTCTAAAACGAATTCTGATGTCCCTACTTTTGACCTGTCTGTCTGTCTGTCTGTCTGGAGCAACCCCATTCCCCCTTATGCAATTGATCTGAAACTTGGCCCATAGTCTTGTTGTGACCACAGATTAATTTTGGGGTTGTCACGGAGTGATCTAAAAGTTATTTACCCTCATCCGATCGATCATTTTGAATAACATAACATAGTCCAGGCGTATGATTATTATTTATTAGCAGAGTAGGAGATACGTCTACGTATGAGTGTTAATTTTAATATTAAATTAGTCAGCCCAATTCTAAACAAAAAATGGTGATTTTTTGAAATGTTTATATGGGGAACCCCCCAGGGAGGTTCCAGGGTGTGTGCCACTGTCATGGGTGGGTCGGCCCTCCAAAGTTAGTGGGGGTCGATCATACATTTGGACTCGATTGGGGCACTCTAAATGGGTCAAAGTGAGACAGACAGACAGACAGGTCAAAAGTCGGGACATCAGAATTCGTTTTAGAGGTATGGTGCCTGGGGCAAAGTTTCTTATTTTGATCCCTACAATACGATTTTCCTAGTCACTTGGGCGATTTTTAAATCGACCCGCCCTATTGGATATATGTAGGCATTCGACTTTTTGCACCAGTTTGCATCAATATATGAATGCTTAGTATATATACAATCTAAAAATAATTCCAAAGTATCGTCTGGCGTATATGGAATCGGAAGGCTTACATTTGATCCCAAAAAAGTTTTAATTATACCCTATACCACTATGAGGTTTGGGTATAATGACTTTGTGCTGCTGTTTGTAACTACCAAAAATACTTGACCTAGACCCATCTGTTATTATACCGATCGACTCAGAATCACTTTCTGAGTTGATTTAGCGATGTCCGTCCGATTTAGCGATGTCCGTCCGTCCGTCCGTCTGTGTGTCCAGGTCGCAAATATGAATATTTTTTAATGAAATTTGGTAAAAATATACCTTTTATATTATCCTGAGATGTAACTTTCCCTTAAAAATACATTTGAAAAAAATTTCCTTTTCTTAAAAGAGTACTCTATCTTAAAAAAGTACATTTCCTTTCAAAAATATCTTTGCTTAAAAAGTAAATCATTATCTCTAAAATCATTATCTTAAAAAATTAAATGTTTTTAAGAAGTACTTTTTCTTTAAAAAGGGCCTGTTCTGGAAAGCTGTTTTTTCTTAAAAAGATGGTTTTTAAGCAAAAGTATTTTAAAAATTATCCCTCCTTTCTAAAATTAAATTTTCTTGAAATGTACTTTTTCCTAAATAATACATTAAAAAAATACCTTTTCTCGAAAAAGTACCTTTTCTTAAAATAATCACTTACTTCCAAAATTGTATTTTCAGAAAAAGGCATATTTTCTTAAGAAAGTACCTTTTTCTAAAAAAGTGCACTTTCTTAACAAAGTATTTCCATCAGTTTTCAGTGGGCGATTTAGGCGCCTTACAACTAACTATATATCTGGAGTATATTTCTTTTATTATACCCTATTCCACTATGTGGAATACCACTATATACCATATGTGGTTTGGGTATAATGACTTTGTGCTGCTGTTTGTAACTACCAAAAATATTTGACCTAGACCCACTTCAAACATACCAATCGACTCAGAATCACTTTCTGAATCACTTTCTGAGTCGATTTAGCAATGTCCGTCCGTCCGTCCGTTTGTCTGTCTGTCCGTCTGCCCGTCTGTGTGCCCATGTAAACCTTGTTATCAAACTAAGGTCGCAAATATGAACAAATTTTGATAAAATTTGGTACATAAGTTTTATCGGCCATAGGATGAACGCTATTGGTGAAATTCCATGTACAGACCTAGTCCCCATACAAATGACCCCTATGAAATCGACATAAATAGCCATAAGATCCAAATTATCATATAGATTTCAGTCAAATTGGGTTTGTATATGTTTATTACATCCATTAATCTGTAGTCCAAAAATAATGCCTATAGGACATTTCTTAGTTATAGGCCCCATATAGAACTGCTTCCCGATCTTCACTTAAATCTATCTAAAAACGGAAATATTGCACAAATTTTTCTGAAATTTGGTTTGTATACATTTTTCCAAAATATAAGTGACTTTATCAAATGTGGTCAGGATCGGTCCATATTTCGACCTAGTTCATATAAAAAAATAACATTCGATATGAACTTTTTCATATCTGCAGCCAAAAAAATTAATAACAATGCCATTTTCTTTATCGAATTAGTTGGACCGAAGAGCTAGGGTCTCTAAACCATGGTATAGGGTATCGTATAATCGGTCTAGACCGACTTTAATTTTTTACTTGTTTTTAATATTATCGTTACAAAAATTACCTGTATTTTAAAATATTAGTGTATTAATGTGATTTTTGCAATTGAATCTTCTCGGCCAAATTACTTCTGTACTTATTTTTAGTAAAATTCATTAAGGAGAAAAGTTGTTCACAATTGTAGACTTTTAGAAGACTCTCTGATATGTCTTCCGCTTGAGTATGGCCTTTTATTGTTAACAAGTCAATGATGTACTCTTGAACATCAGAATATGTTACACATTTAACCATCACACCACATTGTACGATATCAGTGATATTAGTAGATTCATCCACAGCAAGAGATATGAATTCAGCGGAATTAATATCAGTAACTTCCATATTTGATATTTCTGTAGCAATAATTGTGATTCGTTATTTGGTCGTTCTAGATGAGAGTTATAAATGTTTAATTTTTTTTTTTTTTAAGATTTCAATCATTTTTTTAAAATCATTGAAAAGAATTTCCGAACTTTTTTACACACAGTTTTTTACAAATTGGCCATCTGAAAAGGGGTTTCCTGTTCTTCAATTTCCAGGGTTAATGCAAAATTTATTTTTCTGAAGTCTCAAATTGCAAATTAGACACTGTGAATTCCCCCAAACTTTCATAAATGCGACCTTCTCTGTCCACATTGTATTAAAATTTCTGCTCATATTTATATCTACTAGCAGATCCCAGCCCTCGAAATTCGAGTGCAAATTCTAGGAAATTTTATTTTTTCATTAAATAAAGACCCTAAAGGTATGCTAATCAATTATAGCCAATTCACAAATCAACACAAAAAACAAACTCACTTTTATTACAAACACATTAACAAATTTAATAAACACACACTTAGCATTGTATAATTTAATGTATGTGTTAGTAGCAACTTTAAATGCAATTTACTCAAAATAAAGGATAAAATTTTAAAATCTGTAAGTCTGCAAAATGGCTAAAAAGAAATACCTTTAAAAAAATAAACGTTTGGTCAAAATCGGGATAAAACGGTAGAACAAAACATCGGTCACAAGAAATCGCCTAGCCTATTAATATTATAGATGTAAATCTTAAAGAAAGCCAACTAATATTGTACAAATTTGAATTTTCAAACCGTGTTGATTAAGAGTTTTCTTTGATTTTGTAGCCACTATTGTGATATTTAAGTCAATATTCACAAAAATGTGAATATAAGAAAATTATGTCGTTTTTGGAAGTAAAAATATTGACTATGAACCAGCTTTAAATTTTTTTTAAATAGAATAAGACTTTCAGGTAATGAGCCGCATGCGGCTCCGGAGATGCATGTTCACGACCGCTGACCTAGACCCATCTTTTATTATGCTACAAACTGCATATATTTTATTATACTCGCAAAAATTAATATATTTTGACGAATTTTGGTATGTAAGATTACATGGAATGAATACTGTTCAAATTGGTAAATTAAATTGTCATAAGATCCCAATTATCATATAGATCTCAGTCAAATTCGGTTTGTTTGTATTTATTACATCTATTACACAAGGGGACAAGGTTTTTGTTGATTAAGAACGGAATGTTGTTTTTAAAGTTATTTGGGACATTTCGTAACATTTCGCGATATACCATTACGTCCAAAATTAAGGCACTTCACCTACATATATTGGAATAAATTGAAAACTGTTCATCATATTCAGTTAAAAGAAATCCAAAACTCATCAACAATATAATCTTTAAGTTGTGCTTACATTGGTTTTAAATTTGCCCAGCAATTTCAGAGATACCGTGGAAGTTTAGAAAAAACTAAAAATTTAAAAAAAAAAAATTGGTTCTTTAAAAATTCATAAAAAAAATAAAAATGCAACAAAGGTCACAGGTTTGGTCTAAAAGCATTTAGTGAAACATATTTCGAATGAAATGAGCTTTAAATTCATTGTATCGGTGCACAACTTTTGATTTTGTTTACAATTTACTAAGAAAACTCAATTGATAAAAATCGCGATTTCCATAAGATTTTAAGTATTTTATAAGATTTTCTTAAATTATAATTTAAGAGAACAGGGTTTTTGTTGATTAAGAACTGAATGATGCCGAATCCAAATCTGCACTTGGTTTTTCTCTATCAGCTCGACTTTTCGAGATATACCGCTATGTTCAAACTTAAGACACCTCTACTTCATGTATTGGAATAACTTGAAAACAATTCACCATTTTTTGTTGATTTTCAAAATTGTTAAGATGAAATTGTTACACCAAATATTGGCTGAGTAATGATTATTTAAGTAAAAAAAAATTAAAATTTTGTATATTTAAAAATCAAGAAAAATCCAAAACTGGAAAAAGTGTTAACTCTTATTACTTTCACATAAAGTCACATAACCTATGAACAAAAAAAGACATAGGTCACAAAAATCGATGAACGCATAAACAGAACAGCAGCAAACACAGCAGCAAACACACAGCAAACCATGCGTTTAGAGACCCTATCTCTTAGGCCAAACTAACTGGACATAGAAAATAAGATAACCAAATTTGAGTGGGATTTTTATTAATTTTTTTGGCTGCAGATATGAAAAAGTTCATATCGGATGCTATATCTATATGGGCACTAGGCCTAAAATTGGACCGATCCTGATCATGTTTGGTAAAGTCTCTTGTATTTTGCAAAAATATATACAAACAAAATTTGAAAAGAATCAGTGCAATATCTTTGTTTTTTGATAGATTTAAATGCAGATCGGGAATCAGCTCTACATGGGGCCTATGAGTAAGGGTTATCCCATAGTGATAATTTAATACTCATTAATGGATGTAATAAACGCATACAAACCCAATTTGAGTAAGATCTATATGATAATTTTGATCTTATGGCAATTTATGACGATTTCCTAGGGGTGATTTGTAGGGGGGCTAGGTCTGAACATGGACCGATTTTCACCAATTTCAATAGCGTTCATCCTATGGCCGATAAAAGCTTATAAACCAAATTTCATTTCAAAATATACTCATATTTGCGACCTGCAGTTTGACTACAAGGTTTACATGGACACACAGACGGACGGACGGGCGAACACACGGACGGACATCGTTAAATCGAATCAGATAGTGATTCTGATTCGATCGGTATAATAAAAGATGGGTCTAGGTCAAATATTTTTGGTAGTTACAAACAGCAGCACAAAGTCATTATAATCAAACCACATAGTGGTATAGGGTATAAAAATGTTATTTTTGTATGGAAATCGCGATTTTTATCAATAGAGTTTTCTTAGTAAATTGTGAACAAAATCAAAAGTTGTATACCGATTACAATGAAATAAAGCTCATTTCATTCGAAATATGTTTATCTAAATGCTTTTAGACCAAACCTGTGATCCATGTCGTATTTTTATTTTTTACGAATTTTTAAAAAACAAAAAAAATTTTTTTTTTTTTAAATTGTTCTTTTGTTTCAAAACTTCCACGAAATCTTTGAAACTGCTGAGCAAATTTATATCCAATGTAAGCACGGCTTGAAGATAATATTGTTGACGAGTTTTGGATTTTTTTAACTGAATATGATGAATATGATAATTTTGGACATAACGGTATATCGCGAAAAGTCGAGCTCACAGAAAAAACTAAGTGCAGATTTGAAATCAGCGACCTCGAATTAATAAAAAAATTGCAATAAAGTTCCAGTTAACACCAAAAAAGTTCAATTTTGTTTCCTTGTGTTATTCAGTAGTCTGTATGACAACTCTTAGACATAGCCCCCATATAAGCTTCCTCCCGATTTTCACTTAAATCTATCAAAAATAAAAATATTGCATTGTTATACCCTATACCACTATGTGGTTTGGTTATAATGCTGGTTATAATGCTGCTGCAACTACCAAAAATATTTGACCTAGACCCATCTTTTATTATACCGATCGACTCAGAATCACTTTCTGAGTCGATTTAGCGATGTCCGTCCGTCCGTCCGTCCGTCTGTGTGTCCATGTAAACTTTGCAATCAAACTACAGGTCGCAAATATGAATATATTTTGATGAAATTTGGTATGTAAGCTTTTATTCTATAGGATGAACGCTGTTGAAATTGGTGAAATTCGGTCCAAGTTCAGACCTAGTCCCCATACAAATGACCCCTATGAAATTTACATAAATTTCCATAAGATCCAAATTAGCATATAGATCTCAGTCAAATTGGGTTTGTATGTATTTATTATATCCATTAATCAGTAGTCCCAAAATAATCCCTATTGGCCAATTCTTAGTCATAGGCCCCATATAGAGCTGCTCCCCGATATCTTCACTTAAATCTATCAAAAAGCAAAAATATTGCACAGATTTTTCTCAAAATTGGTTTGTATATATTTTTTCCAAAATATAAGTGACTTTACCAAATATGGTCAGGATTGGTCCATTTTTCGACCTAGTCCACATATAGTCCCCGATATGAACTTTTACATATCTGCAGCCAAAAAAATTAATAACAATGGTCTAAAATTTTGTTTATGGTTATATTCTATATCCAATTAGTTGTACCGAAGAGATAGGGTCTCTAAACCATGGTATAGGGTATCGTCGGTCGGTCTAGCCCGACTATAATTTTCTTACTTATTTTTGTATATTTTTTTGCAAAAAATAAGTCATTTTACCAAATATGGTCAGGATCCCAACATGTTTCGACCTAATCCCCATATAAATATAGAAATCGCTAAAAATCGGTACCTAGATTCCATACAAATTTCAACTATGAGATCGGCTTGCACATATTATTTTATATATCTTGAGAAAATGATTACTTACTTCCATAACTCTTCATTCCAAAAACTAATTCTAATTCTAGTCATAGTAAATCAATCTATAGACTTACATGTTTGATATATTTTACTCTAAATTTGTTTGCAAGCTAAGTGACCTCAATAAATTTAATATTGATCGGACTATTTTTTGATCTAATCGCATTATAATACTCACGGTCCTTATAAACTTAAACATATTTGCTCGTAAAATACAGTAATTGACAATCTCATTTAAATTTTGATTAGATTTAGTTCGAACTCACTTAGTACATACTTTGGGATCTGGGACCCTTTACTGAAACTCATCATATAAGATTATCGCATATTTCGTTCTTACTTGTTTTTGATATTGTTTACAAAATAATTGTCACAAAAATTATTTTTTTATTATGTAAAACTTATCTATATGACAATGACACTTCTACTTTTTTTTCGAAATTTTAATATAATATTTCTATTGTTTTATCAGAAACTTAACTATCATATTTTTGTTTCTAAATTCATCTTCTTCATCTCTGTCTATACATTTCGATACGTTTTACATATACACACTCAACTTTTTTAATATCTTGTCTACTCATATTTCATCAAAGTGTTGCACAGTGAGGCAAGCCAAACAAAAAGTATATACTTTTCATACAACAACTAGTTCTAATTTTTATTTTCGTTGTTTAAACGGCACTTAGTAGACTAAACAGTTCTTATCGTAACGGTATTAATATAGAACATATGAAAAAAATGAAATAGTCGCTCTTTTGGACGAAGTTAATAAAAGCATGTAAGAAAATTATAATCGGTCTATACCAACTATACGATACCCTATACCATGGTTTAGAGACCCTATCTCTTCAGTCCAACTAATTGGATATAGAAAATAAGCATAAACCAAATTTGGGTGGCATTGTTATTAATTTTTTTGGCTGCAGATGTGAAAAAGTTCATATCGGGTGCTAAATTTATATGGGGACTAGGTCGACAAATGGACCGATCCTGATCATATTGGTAAAGTCACTTATATTTTGAAAAAATATATACAAACCAAATTTGAGAAAAATCTGCGCAATATTTTTGTTTTTTGATAGATTTAGGTGAAAGTGGGGAAGCAGCTCTATATGGGGCCTATGACTAAGAATTAGTCAATTTATGTCGATTTCGTAGGGGTCATTTGTATGGGGACTAGGTCTGAATATGGACCAAATTTCACCAATTTCAATAGCGTTCATCCTATGGCCAATAAAAGCTTATACATATACCAAATTTCATCAAAATATATTTATATTTGCGACCTGTAGTTTGATTACAAGGTTTACATGGACACACAGACGGACGGACGGACGGACATCGCTAAATCGACTCAGAAAGTGATTCTGAGTCGATCGGTATAATAAAAGATGGGTCTAGATCAACTATTTTTGGTAATTACAAACAGCAGCACACAGTCACTATACCCAAACCAGATAGTGGTATGTGGTATAAAAATTACACTTATTCCCAACTTATTTCGTGTACTATTGCCACCTTTATAAAACAAGTAAAAAATTTGGAATATACCGTAATCTTTAAAAATCTGTATCTGTACTTCTATACCAATATAACACAGATGTAATGTGTTTTTGTTTGTAGGAGGTAATCTCCGTAACTACTCATCTGATTTAAAAAATTTTGATATCAGCATTTAAAATGGTCCACAAGGATGGACATAGGCTAAAATTTTTTTTTGGGAGTAGCACATCCATTACAAACTAAATATTAAATGTCATATACATATCTGGAGTACTGTAATAACGGGTGAGGGAGGGAGTAGCGAAGCACACCGGGTTACATCTAGTTTTATAGCAACAAAAGAAATATTTTACCATCATCCCTGTGGCTTCTTATCTCCTCACCTACATCAAATAAAGCAGTTATACAGCTATGTTGGGGTCTGAAAACGGATTGACCATCTGTAACTTGTTGTCGTTTAAATAACTAAATATTTGTCTGTGTAAAAGGTGCTCGAAAACTTTTGATAGATATGGAAAAATTGCAATCGGGCGATATTCGTTACCCGTCTTTGGTACTGGTATAATTTTGGCATGTTTCCACTCCATTGGAAAGATGTTAGTAGTGATTATGGAGTTAAACAAGTACATTATGAAACGGACAATCTATGGTAAAATCATTTTTATAAATTTGGGGTGTATATTATCAAGACCCACTGCATTCGATTTAATAGCATTGAAAATTTCAACTACCTTTGTAAGTGTTACACATTGAAAGTTTAATTTGGCAATGTTTGGATTGTTAGATGGACATTCATCTTAGAATTCATTATTTAGGGCTGGTAGACGAATATTTACAAAAGCTTCATTTAGCGCATTAATGTCAACATTCATTAATTGATTAATTGTCTTATTTATTCCAATTTCGCGTATTTTTTTCCAGGTTTCTTTACTTCCAATAGCTGTATTAAATTTGTTAAAATAATAGGAAGACTTATCATGCCTTATATTCATCGTGATGTTCTGATATCCTATAACGTTTCCACTTGTGATACAGATTATCACGGTGTTCAATTAGCATCTTGGTTTCCATTGTAAACCAGGGTCTATCTCTATTTTTAATGGTTTTCGTTTTGTTGAGGACATGTTTGTTGTAAATTCCTAAAATTTTATCATTAAGAAATGACAGTTCTTCTCCTATAGTCGGTAAATAGAAAATTTGATCCCATGGAGTAGAGAAAAGATCATATCCCAAAGCCAAGATATCAATATTATAAAAATCACGATAAGTAAATGTGTGGAGCCGGGTTTCTGTTGCAAAATCGTACGATAAAAAGAGTAGATCGTGCTTCGAGAATTCTAGTGCTGCTAACTGATCATAATTAAGGACTACTTTCATTATTGGTAAAGAAAAGATCAAGCAAAGTGCTATTTGATGGCGTGAAGTGTGTAGGTCTCATTGTGTTGACAGCTGACAAGTTAAACATCGATATTATAGTGGTAAGATTTGAGCCTTCGAAAAGATTATTATTGAAATAACCTGATATAATGACTTCGGAGTATGACATTGATGTAAGCTCCAGTTTCATGATAATACACATCCAAGAAGAAGCTTATCACCACGACAATTTACGTCTATAAAAGCATATTCCACGACATTAGCTACATTATATATACAATTAAATTTACATTATATAAATTGCGACACCACCAGCATGACCGCTTCTATCAGAACGAAAGATACAGTACCCCTTCAGTTCATAGATATTGTCGCTAACATTATCACAGAACCATGTCTCAGAAACACATACATGCATAATCTTTGTGAATTTAAATGACAAATACTGAAACCCTGTCTATGATTAGCCAAGATACGTACTTTGTTCCAGTTGCAGAAACAACTTAAAACTTTAAACTTTAAAGAAGAAGTTCGTAAGTCAGGTAATACCTCAATATATGTGGCATCTTTAATAATAATGACAAGTAAAAACAAGTAAGAAATTATAGTCGGTCTATACCGACAATACGATACCCTATACCATGGTTTAGAGATCCTATCTCTTCCGTGCAACTAATTAATATGCAAGGCGATATTTTGTGACCGATGTAAGTTTCACAGTTTCACCCCGATTTTGACAAAAAATTTATCATTTGAAAGGTATTTCTTTTTCGCTGTTACCCAGATTTAATAGTTTTTTATCCTCTGGAATATTTTTTTGGAGTTATGATCGTTTAAAGTTGCTACTAACACATACATAAAATTATACAATGCTATGTGTGTGTTTATCAAATTTGTTAATATGTTTGTGTTAAAGTGTTGAGTTTGTTTTCTTCACTTAAAATGAGCTGAATTGTGAAGCATACCTTTAGGGTCTTTATTAAATGAAAAAATAAAATTTCCTAGAATTTGCACTCGAATTTCGTGTGGTGGAATCTGCTAGTTGTTATTAATTTTTTTGGCTGCAGATATAAAAAAGTTCATATCGGGAGCTTTATTTATATGGGGACTAGGTCGAAAAATGGACCGATCCTGACCATATTTGGTAAAGTCACTTATATTTTGAAAAAATATATACAAACCAAATTTGAGAGAAATCTGTGCAATATTTTTGTTTTTTGATAGATTTAAGTGAAGATCGGGAAGCAGCTCTATATGGGGCCTATGATTAAGAATTTTCCTATAGGGATTATTTTTGGACTACTGATTAGTGGATATAATAAACACATACAAACCCAATTTGACTGAGATCTATATGATAATTTGGATCTTATGGCAATTTATGTCGATTTCATAGGGGTCATTTGTATGGGGACTAGGTCTCAACATGGACTAAATTTCACCAATTTCAACAGCGTTCATCCTATGGCCAATGTTAGCTTATATACCAAATTTCATCAAGATATATTCATATTTGCGACCTCTAGTTTTTTTAAAAGGTTTACATGGACACACAGACGGACAGACGGACGGACGGACGGACATCGCTAAATCAACTCAGAAAGTGATCCTGAGTCGATCGGTATAATAAAAGATGGGTCTAGGTCAAATGGTAGTTACAAACAGCAGCACAAAGTCATTATACCGAAACCACATAGTGGTATAGGGTATAAACACATGTTTGTGCAGTTTACTTGTTTTGTGCATCTTGTTTATATCTATAATATTAATAGGCTAGGCGAATATTTATGACTGATGTTTTGTTCTACCGTTTTTTCCCGATTTTGACCAAACGTTTATTATTTGAAAGGTATTTCTTTTTAGTCATTTTGCAGATTTACAGGTTTTTAAATATTTTCCTTTATTTTGAGTAAATTGCATTTAAAGTTGCTACTAACACATACATAAAATTATACAATGCTATGTGTGTGTTTATTAAATTTGTTAATGTGGTTGTAATTAAAATGCGTTTGTTTTTTTGTGTTGATTTACGAATTGGCTATAATTGATTAGCATACCTTTAGGGTCTTTATTTAATGAAAAAATAAAATTTCCTAGAATTTGCACTCGAATTTCGAGGGCTGGAATCCGCTAGTTTTCTGAAATACATTTGATAATTTCTGAAACTCAATTGATATTTTCTGAAACTCAATTGATATTTTCTGAAATACAAATAATACTTTCTGAAAATCAATTGATGCATTCTGAAATGAAATACAATTGATACTTTCTGAAATACAATTGATATTTTCTGAAAATCAATTAATGTTTTCTGAAACAAATTGATACTTTCTGAAATACAATTGATATTTTCTGACAATCAATTAGTGTTTACTGAAACAAATTGATACTTTCTGAAATACAATTGATACTTTCTGAAATTCAATTGATGTTTTCTAAAATAGGTGTAGTAATTAAAAAAACACCTAAGTTTATTTTTGACTTCTTCAAAGTTTTCCTAGTACACTATATGTACAATTTAATACTTAAAATAAAATTAACGAAAAAGATTTGTGATTTTACTAAACAGACAGCGAACTCGGCGGTTCTGCTTACTTAAACAGTTCTGTCAATAGCAAATATATACTTGAAATTAAAATAACACAACTCTGTAAGTTTGTGAACATGTTAAACTCACAACACACCTAGCGGTCAATAACTTGAATATTTAAAATTAACGAAAAAGATTTGTGATTTTGCTAAGCATACAGCGAACACGGCCGTTCTGCTTACGAAAAAAGTTCTGTCTATAGCAAATATATACTTGAAATTAAAAAAAAAAAATTCTGTAACTTTGTGAACATGTTAAACTCACGGCACACCCCTAGCGGTCAATATCTTGAATATTTTAAATTAACGATTAAGATTTGTGATTTTGCTAAACAGACAGCGAACTCGGCGGTTCTGCTTACTAAATACACCAATACACTTACATATACCACACACCGATTTTCCCTTACGCTGTTTTTGTGATTGTATTGTGAAATTGGATTTTACCCTCCCTGAGCGCATAGATGTTTACACATCAAAAAATCTTTTAAAACCAAAAATCAAAATTCTATTTGCATTATAAGATCTCATTTGCAAGCGAATTTAATTGTGTAAGTTTTAAATGCACATCTAGTCACATCAAGAAGATGAATTATACAGAATTGTATAAATAATTGGAAGTCGTGTGAAAGTTTCATTAAGTAATTCTACATCTAATTCCGTTTTATCTATTAACCTTGGTTTTCCAATAGCAATATCACGAATATTTTTCCATGTTTTTTTAACCAATTGTAGAATTGAAGACAGATGAATAGTACTCGTATGTTGATTTAGCACTCTTAATGGCCCGATTTACTTCTCTGCGTGCGTTACAATATTCTTGATGTAGTGAATCAGTTTTGAAACGTTACCGGCCAAAAGCTCTACCTCTGTAAACAATTGCAGATTTAATATGACCATTAAACTACGTTTTTACTTTAAAATTAGTTTTTATAGCTTCTGCCGACTTATTAAAAATTTGTTCAATTTTGTTTTCTAAGAACTTAAATTGACTTTCAGCAAATAGCATGTAGTAAATGAATTCCATTATTTGCTTAATCAAAAGCTATGACTTTATTATCCATATGTTTAAAGTAATAATATGAGGCATCACTCATAATAAGTTGGATCTGGAAATCGAAAGTAAGAAAAATTAAGTCGTGCTTTGAACAACAGTGCGCTGACATCTGACCATATAGTAAAACATTTCCTTTATCGCCAACAAATATTATATCCAATAGCGAGTTTACTGTAGCTGAAAAATGGGTTGGAACTGTTGTATTTGTTGGATAAAGTCCAACTGTTTCCACTAAAAGATTTGATTTAAAATCGCCACACATAACTAATTCTTCAAGTTTTACTGTTACATTCTCCAAAGTTTTGGAAAATTTTTGAATATCAATATTGTGATGAGGTCTGTCTATACAACCCACACGAATTTTGTTTCCATATGCTGAAATTTCTAGAAAGAGATGATCAATCTTTTCCGTTGGCTTGGATTTACAATACTTAACTTGTTTTCGTTTTGGATTTTTTTTTATAAAAAACAACATTTGACGTAAAATCTAGATGTTGTCTTTTAAAGGGTTATTATATTTTAACAGGAAACGCCAAATAAAAACTAGAAAATGCCGGAAAAAGGTTACAAAAATAAATTAATCTTTTCTAAATGGATGTTTTGTTGAAATATACAGTGTTGGTCAGAACAAAAGCAACCAAAATCACTATTGACCTTTTTTACGCATGTTATTGTTGTTTTTTCAAAATCTTCTTTATCATTTCTTACTCTTTACAAATAAAAAGACAAAACTAAAATTGTAAACCAAACGAACCGTTATACTATAGCGCTATTTCAGTTGGACAAAACAAAAGCAACATTAAATATTATTCAATATTTAGTGAAGAATTCGTTGCTTTTATAACTTCGCGGCATCTACGTGATATGGATTCAATAAGGTGGTTGATAATACTGCCTGCAATGCTTTTCCACTCATTTTCCAGCGGTTCTTTTAAAGATTGTTTAGAAGTGAAAGCCGACCAGCCACTCTTTTCCCAGCTTCGAAGTATGTTTCGGGTCTTTGTCGTGTTGAAATATCCAAGAAAGCGGCATCGCCCACTCAGAGTGTGGCATCATAACATTAGCAAGAATGTCTCTATATTTAAATCTGCCCCTTCATTATCTACACGAACATTTTTCTATTACATATTTTTTGTTTCGAAGACACATGAACCACACAGATTCGAGTGTAGCTTTATTTTAAGTTCGTTTTCTTGCAGGTGTTTTGCTAAAAAAAAAACGGAACATGTTCTTCAACGCGTACATCTAAAAATTAAAACATTATCCACTCGCGATCGGAAAAATCTGAAACACCCCTATAATAACGACAACAATTGTTTCAACCAAATTTATTACAAAAATATAAAATAATTCATTAGCAGTTATAAAAAATAAAAATAAAAAGATAATATTAAAAATAAAAAAATATAAATAACAAGTAAGAGTGTTAAATTCGGCTGTGCCGAATCTTTGATACCCTCCACCTCGGTATTGATAATAAATGTAAACAAAATATTGGAAAAAGTAAACAATTTGTTAAACTTAATACCAAATTATTTCAGCAAATTCTTTGGGTTAGTTTTCGTCTTTTCTATTATTTCGGATTTATTTCGGTGTTTGCTTTTTGGTCATCGTGGTTGCTGATCGGCATGCATTTAGGTTATATACCTATATGCATGCGTTTCCGGTTATATGACATAACTTCTCGTTTAATTTAGTTTTTGCTAATTAAATAGCTCGCTCTAACCTCCATTGCAAAGGTAATGGTTGTGTAGGGTGGCTATATGCACTAAATCGTGCTAATTGGAGATGGCTGTATAGTTTCTTTTAACTGGCCAAATATTTCTTCATTACGGCCATATAGGTCGGATGGAGTAACAAAATAATAACCAAAAAAAACTCTCCCAATTTTTTTATTAAAATATTGCCATATTTGGAAAACATAGAGAATAAGTTTATAATAATAAATATTCAAATTAGGGATGCCAAACGCAAAAAACCAAATGTCCCAAACATTTTAAATAAAATAATTTGTTCTCTCTATTTTCTGAAAAACTTCAAATTTTCATCCAAAAAAATTGTGAAAATTTATATATAAAAAATAACATTCTCATCAAATTGCGTTTATTTATGTAACAGTTTTTATGTTCGCAATTCTTAAATATCATTTGACGTTTTCTAAAATTCATTGAATTTAAATTAATGTTTTCTGTAGTGTGATTCTGTAAATTTCAACGATCCGACAATCGCAAAATATATCGACAGATATTGTTGTTTGCACTAAGGATTAAGTGATTCACTAAGTACATACATCTTAACGACTGTCGACAAATCTATTTATACCCTATACCACTATGTGGTTTGGGTATAATGACTTTGTGCTGCTGTTTGTAACAACCAAAAATATTTGACCCAGACCCATCTTTAATTATACCGATCGAATCAGAATCACTTTTTGAGTTGATTTGACAATGTCCGTCCGTCCGTCTGTGTGTCCATGTAAACCTTGTAATCAAACTGCAGGTCGCAAATATGAATATAAATTGATGAAATTTGGTATGAACGCTATTGAAATTGGTGAAATTCGGTCCATGTTCAGACCTAGCCCCAATACAAATTACCCCTATGAAATCGACATAAATTGCCATAAGATCCAAATTGTCATATAGATCTTACTCAAATTGGGTTTGTATGCGTTCATTACATCCATTAATGAGTAGTCCAAAAATGATCCTTTGGTCTGCTGCTTCCCGATATTAACTGCTTCCCGATATTAACTTAAATCTATTAAACAAGTAAGAAAATTATAGTCGGTCTAGACCGACTATACGATACCCTATACCATGCGTTTAGAAACCCTATCTCTTAGGCCCAACAAACTGGACATAGAAAATAATCATAAACCAAATTTGAATGCAATTGTTATTAATTTTTTTGGCTGCAGATAAGAAAAAGTTCATATCGGATGCTATATCTATATGGGGACTAGGTCCAAAAATGGACCAATCCTGATCATGTTTGGTAAAGTCTATTGTATTTTGCAAAAATATATACAAACAAAATTTGAGAAGAATCAGTGCAATATTTTTGTTTTTAATAGATTTAAGTGAAGATCGGGAAGCAGTCTATGTGGGGCCAAAGGGATCATTTTTGGACTACTCATTAATGGATGTAATGAACGCATACAAACCCAATTTGAGTAAGATCTATATGACAATTTGGATCTTATGGCAATTTATGTCGATTTCATAGGGGTAATTTGTATGGGGGCTAGGTCTGAACATGGACCGATGCTCACCAATTTCAATAGCGTTCATCCCATGGCCGATAAAAGCTCATGTACCAAATTTCGTCAAAATATATTCATATTTGCGACCTGCAGTTTGATTACAAAGTTTACATGGACACACAGACGGACGGACGGACGGACGGACGGACGGACGGACGGCATTGTTAAATCAACTCAAAAAGTGATTCTGATTCGATCGGTATAATTAAAGATGGGTCTAGGTCAAATATATTTGGTTGTTACAAACAGCAGCACAAAGTCATTATACCCAAACCACATAGTGGTATAGGGTATAAAAACAAAAATATTGCACTGATTCTTCTCAAATTTTGTTTGTATATGTTTCTACAAAATACAAGAGACATTACCAACCATGGTCAGGATCGGTCCATTTTTGGACCTAGTCCCCATATAGATATAGCATCCGATATGAACTTTTTCATATCTGCAGCCAAAAAAAATAATAAAAATCACCCTCAAATTTGGTTTTTGCTTATTTTCTATGTCCAGTTAGTTGGGCCTAAGAGATAGGGTTTCCAAACGCATGGTATAGGGTATCGTATAGTCGGTCTAGACCTACTATAATTTTCTTCCTTGTTTTCTATTTATTTAAATTGTAACCGAGTGACATCTCTGTCAAAATAAGCGAAAAAAAAGAATAGAAAAAACAAATTACTTCGTGTTTGACAGGATGATTTTATATTTATGTTTAATATCTCTATTTTTTTTAGTAATATTTCTGTTTATTTATTTGAAAATGAAATAATGAATTGAATATGCTATTTAATTTTTTTATTTATATAAAAAAGTTTTTTAATAGAAGCAAAATATTTTCACTATTTTATGATTTTTATTTATGTATGACGACATTTCAACCTAAAAATTTAAGTTTTTATCGATTGAATAAACAACACAAAAATGGTTGTCGTTTAGATAACAACAACAGCTGACTTTAACAATAGCGAATATCGTTTAAAAATTTTACTGATAATTTTGCTTTTCATTTTTTAAGGATTCGACTATCGTTAAAAGAAGTTACTGAAAAGCTATTAATTTCTCCTGAATGCCAATATTTTTTTTAATGTAAACATTTTTTATACATATGTAAACATATTTGGTGTTTTTTTTTTTTGGAATTTGATGCAATTGATGTCTTCTAAATTTAAAATTATTATTTCCGACGTTTTGATATGAAGTTCTGAAATTCAATTAATATTTTATAATTTAGAATTGGAAATTTTAATTCCAGTTTTTAGAATTGATATTTTCTAAAATTTGAATGGAAAATTTAAAAAGTGCAATTTTGTATTTATGTGAATAATACTGCTTTAGTAATTATAAACAATTTTTAAAAATTAGATGTAATCGCAATCAGATATTTTGTAGGTAAAGCAGAATAATAATTCTATATAACTATGTAGAACTGTTTAAAAAGCAAAAAACTCATTGATGAACTCGGTAACTCTATTTTGTAAAGACAACAAAAAGTTAATATGCCAAACTTATGTTCATATTTGTAAAAGAATAATGAAAAAAACGTATGAAATAAAAGACCAGCCCGTGTATACTCTTAACATTGTGCTGTATGATATCTATTTGAAAATATTGACATTCATGTTAAAATAGAAATAACTATTGCAAAGCTAATTAGAACAAAAATTGTGGCGCCATCTATTGTGGCATAGTCACGCTGAGCAAAATGAAGTGACACTCTGTTAATGCAAAAGAAATGTATTTTCCCCACAACAAAATATTGCAGAATTTTATGTAAATAAAATAATATACCGATTTATTTCTAACATGCAGTTATTATGGATATACATATGTATAAAGAATAAATGTATATTATTTGTATTATTTAATATGTGTATGTATGTATATGTAAATATTACACACAAAAAATACAACTTCAAACGTTATTTTTGTGTTTTTCTCTTTAAATAAATTAATACATATAATTTTTTTTTTGCTAAATTTACATTTTTTTTTTTTTATTAACAACTAGGTACATATTTTAGCATTATTTGCTTTAGATGCTGGTGAATTTTTACTCCCTTTATATGTATTAACTCGTAGTGTCTGCTTGTCGAAAAAATTGTGGATCGATTTTAACCCCTTTCCCATGACCCAATCGATCTGAAACTTTGCAGGCAGGCTCGTGGCAATGACAGAAATGATCTAGTAAATTTTTTTAGTGATGCCAAAACAATGGAAACTTTTAAATTTTTCTACCAGAGTTGATAAAAAAATGTACAAAGGGTTAGTTTTTATTATATTATTACCACAACAACCACAAAAACAACAAGTCCAGCTATGACAACAACACAACATTTAGAATAACAACAAGAACAATATAGAATCATCATATTTTTCATTTTTTTTTTACTTTTTCAGAGATTTCCCTGGACCTGTTCCACCGATTTTAATGATTTTTGAAATAGGAATCTTCCCATGAATTTGCTGCATCATTCTCACTAAAAATGATCACCTTAGCTATCCTATTGAGGGCGTGATCGTGACAAGAACAACATAGAAAATTATATTTTTTCAAGACTTTTTTTAGTTCTTTATTCAGATCTCGGGCCCTAATTGACCGATTTGGACGATTTTAAAAAGCAAACTTTTCAGGATGTTAGTGAATCATTTTTTATGTCAACGAGCACCCTAGCTGCCCGAGTGATGCCGTCATCGTGATTTCCACAGACGGACAGACGGACATCGCTATATCAACTCCGGTTGTTATAAGGATCACAAATATATATATTTTATGGGGTCCAAAATTTTTTTTCTAATTATTACAAACAGAATGACAAACTTATATATACCCTCTGCACACTGGAGTGGAGGGTATAAAAATAAACAGATAGTAATAAAATAGAAAACAGAGATATTTTATATATTGTTTATGACTTAGTTTCTTTTTTTTCGATCGCGAGTGGGTAATGTTTTAATTTTTAGATGTACGCGTTGAAAAACATGTTCTGTTTTTTTTTCTTCAGTACACGTGCAAGAAAACGAACTTAAAATAAAGCTACACTCGAATCTGTGTGGTTTATGTGTCTTCGAAACAAAAAATACGTGATAGAAAAATGTTCGTGTAGATAACGAAATATTAAAACGAAACACAGTCATGATTGTGTTTGGCAGCGTACAAAATTTAGAAACACACATAATTGATATGAAAATAAAAATATGTGTTGGCTGCTTTTGAACAGAACATTTTGTCTTTCATGTGTGTATTTTCTGAACGTTGACTTTGACTCGTAGCTAACTATAACAGTTTTCCAATTTTCATCCATCCAGTTTTGATATTTTTGTGCAAAATGAAACCTACAAATATTGATATGCTTAGTATTTTAGCGAAACAGAATAGAAATAAATAAGTTCTACCTTTTTGCCAAAAGCTTCTTAGTGAGCAGTGGTTTTTTGCTTCTTATGTTCGGCGATGAACAGTCCTTGAATCTACATTTACATTTAACTCATTTAAAATAGTTTTTGATGATTTAGATGGATATTTTTGCACAATTTGTACAATGTGACAGTCTGTCCTTTCATCTGTCTTCCGTGGTGCCCCTCCCAAATGCAATGTTTTTACAGATTGTGTTGTTTTATATTTTTTATAAGCGAGATATTTGACTCTTTCCATTCAAAAATCCTTAATTATTTCATTATACCCTATACCACTATGTGGTTTGGGTATAATGACTTTGTGCTGCTGTTTGTAACAACCAAAAATATTTGACCTAGACCCATCTTTAATTATACCGATCGAATCAGAATCACTTTCTGAGTTGATTTAACAATGTCCGTCCGTCCGTCCGTCCGTCTGTGTGTCCATGTAAAGCTTGTAATCAAACTGCAGGTCGCAAATATGAATATATTTTGACGAAATTTGGTATATAAGCTTTTATCGGCCATGGGATGAACGCTATTGAAATTGGTGAGAATCGGTCCATGTTCAGACCTAGCCCCCATACAAATTACCCATATGAAATCGACATAAATTGCCATAAGATCCAAATTGTCATATAGATCTTACTCAAATTGGGTTTGTATGCGTTCATTACATCCACTAATGAGTAGTCCAAAAATGATCCCTTTGACCCCATATAGAGCTGCTTCCCGATCTTCACTTAAATCTATTAAAAAACAAAAATATTGCACTGATTCTTCTCAAATTTTGTTTGTACGTATTTTTGCAAAATACAAGAGACTTTACCAAACATGATCAGGATCGGTCCAATTTTGGACCTAGTCCCTTTATAGATATAGCATCCGATATGAACTTTTTCATATCTGCAGCCAAAAAAATTAATAAAAATCCCACTCAAATTTGGTTTTTGCTTATTTTCAATGTCCAGTTAGTTGGGCCTAAGAGATAGGGTTTCTAAACGCATGGTATAGGGTATCGTATAGTCGGTCTAGACCGACTATAATTTTCTTACTTGTTTTTTAATGATTTGATTTAAATATGATCAATTTCACAACGCAACTAGCTGACAGTCAATTTGAACTAAATTAAATCAAAAGAGAATGCAAAAATTAGCCATTAAATTTGAAAGTAGAAACAATGCAATTTGTTCTTGCTTAAATTTGCTTGTTTTGTCCAACTGAAATAGTGCCATTTTGAGTTTTTTGCAAAAAAAAAAAAATAATAATACAACGCTTCTTTTAGTTTTGTCTTTATTTTTGTAATGTTATAAAGAGTAAGAAATGATAAAGAAGATTTTGGAAAAACAACAATAACCTGCTTAAAAATACAATAAAGGTCAATATTTTGCTTGCTTTTGTTCTGACCAGCACTGTATATGAATAGCATTTTTTTAATAAAAAAATCCTTAAGTAGCAGGGTAAAACGGACAGCGATCTCCCATTAGCCTAAGTACACTTATATCGGCTCTGCTCTTCCTGTTGAAGAGTGTTATTATTGTTATTATTATACAAAATAAAAATCATGAATCCAAATTAAAGCAAATTAGTTTTTTTTTTTTTTTTTGTGGGAACCTGTGCAGATAGTATTTTGAAAGCCCATGTCATCCTCAAAAATCGCTACTTACATTACTTTCTCCTCAGAACAACAGCTTAGAAGATTCGATTTCGTGTTATTAGCTCAGTTGGTGGTTTTCCCACTGTGCAACGTGTAGTAAATTGTAGTAAAGTTATAACCAGTATTTCTTAAGTACACTGACTATATTGTCGCATCTTAAGTTAGGATTTTTTATTTATTTATTTATTTTTTATACCCTCCACATCTCAGTGGCAGAGGGTATATATAGGTTTGTCATTCCGTTTGTAACGCATCGAAAAACTAATTTCCGACCCAATAAAGTATATATATTCTTGATCCTTATCACAGCTCGAGTCGATATAGCGATGTCCGTCTGTCCGTCTGTCCGTCTGTCCGTGTGTCTGTTGAAATCACGCTCATTCAAAAAAAAAAGCATTTACTTAGGTCAGGTTACGAAAAAATTATTTGCCATAATTCCCACCAGGTTGGTATTGAAATCGGAGTAAATCGGGAGCCTCTGCGCTGAGAAATGAACAAAAGTTTATAGATACCTCTAAAAAAAACATGAAACCTAGTGTTTTCTTGTAATAGTTTAGTGGTTGAACATACAACAACATAAAAAAAGCCACAAAAAAAATGTGATTCATACATATTAACAATAACAAGAACACAACTACCATGAGCTATGTTAATAGTATTGCCACAAACCGAGGTGGAGGGTATCAAAGATTCGGCACAGCCGAATTTAACACTCTTACTTGTTTTTCTTAACATGTTCAAAATAACAGCAATAGCAAGCAGCAACGATACGTGAAGTACCATATACTTATTTTGATATTTATGTAGTATTGCTTGCACCAACATCCATCCATACAACCATCCAATGTACTATTTCATGTCATGTTTTCAAATAACAACAATATTGTTACACAACCAACAACATCAGTGCATTTGTGGAAAAGTTGTTCAATTTGTCCTTGCTATCTTCTCTGCTAAAGCTTATTGCGTATTTTTTTTTTTTTTTGAATTTGTTTATTTGAATTTGTTTTCAGTTAAATTTATAAACTTTGTATTTCTTTATGTAAATACAAGTACAACAAGTAAGAAAATTATAGTCGGTCTAGACCGACTATACGATACCCTATACCATGCGTTTAGAAACCCTATCTCTTAGGCCCAACTAACTGGACATTGAAAATAAGCAAAAACCAAATTTGAGTGGGATTTTTATTAATTTTTTTGGCTGCAGATATGAAAAAGTTCATATCGGATGCTATATCTATAAAGGGACTAGGTCCAAAAATGGACCGATCCTGATCATGTTTGGTAAAGTCTCTTGTATTTTGCAAAAATATGTACAAACAAAATTTGAGAAGAATCAGTGCAATATTTTTGTTTTTTAATAGATTTAAGTGAAGATCGGGAAGCAGCTCTATATGGGGTCAAAGGGATCATTTCTGGACTACTCATTAGTGGATGTAATGAACGCATACAAACCCAATTTGAGTAAGATCTATATGACAATTTGGATCTTATGGCAATTTATGTCGATTTCATATGGGTAATTTGTATGGGGGCTAGGTCTGAACATGGACCGATTCTCACCAATTTCAATAGCGTTCATCCCATGACCGAAAAAAGCTTATATACCGAATTTCATCAAAATATATTCATATTTGCGACCTGCAGTTTGATTACAAGCTTTACATGGACACACAGACGGACGGACGGACGGACGGACGGACATTGTTAAATCAACTCAGAAAGTGGTTCTGATTCGATCGGTATAATTAAAGATGGGTCTAGGTCAAATATTTTTGGTTGTTACAAACAGCAGCACAAAGTCATTATACCCAAACCACATAGTGGTATAGGGTATAACAAACATCAAATTCGACTGCTGCTTAATAGGACAACTATTTATAAGAGCTTTAGACAGGATAAACATTTACATTATTCAGAAAAACTAACTATATTTTTGTGGAGTTTCTTTTAATGATTGCCAATGAGGGTTTTTATGACATGTCAAGAAAGTTGTAGCATAAACTATATCGCCATTTAAAGAGTGATAATATTTCTAGTGATTTAATATTTAACTAAAAATAAATAAGAATGTTATTGAACGACCAGAACTACGATGTTCATGCAAATGTAAGCCAGTTGCATTTGGTTGGTACAAAATTTTGACTGAAATTCTAACCACATTAAAAGGTAGAGTCAACTATATCAAAATTCCAATAAGCTATTCTTAAAAACAAAAACAAAAAAAAACTAAGCAAGAAAAAATATTACGTTTTAACATATTTTACGTTTCTGTTATGATCATTATGATTATTTTCGCTTTCCTTAGTAAGTAGTAATGAAATTATGTAATTAAAACCGAAATATGTTAGTTTTTATGTATTGTCGATCTTGTGTTGTAATAATAATTAGTTATTTATAGTTCGGTTCGAGATCATGTATACATTTTCTAATACTAGAAAAGATAATACTTTATGCAATGTAAGAGAAATTTGGAAAAAATTGAAGACAGCGCTAGATGTGTTGTAATAATAATTAGTTATTTATAGTTCGGTTCGAGATTATGTATACATTTTCTAATACTAGAAAAGATAATACTTTATGCAATGTAAGAGAAATTTGGAAAAAATTGAAGACAGCGCTAGATGGAGTAGCTACTTTCGAACAAAGCGACTTGTTCATCTTCAACATCCTTCTGCCTATTACTTCAACTCATGCTTAATCAACTATTTAACTCAACATTAGAAAGAAAAGAACATGAGAAATGTTTTTTCTTTCTTTTCATACGAGAGTTAGAACGAACAAGCAGAGTTTTTTCCAATTTATAGCTTTCTCTACATTAACATCGCTTTGATCAATTACAAATCTCGTAATGTGAAAAAAGCTCTTTTGTTTTGCCAACCGTCCCATAGATGGGAACTGTAATGGCATGTGAAATCTTAACAGATTTATCACAATTGCATTGGACCGTATGTTTTGTATGTTAGTTTTTATGTATTGTCGACCATGTGTTGTAATAATATTTAGTTATTTATAGTTCAGTTCGAGATCATGTATACATTTTCTAATACTACATAACCTAATTAATTCATTGTTAATATTTATTGTTAATTTAATGATTGATTTTGAAATTATTCAGGCTGAAGATCAAATGTTTTTACTTTAAATATAGCAAAAACATTGGCACATTTGTTTCAAAAAATTGATCTATACATTCTGCATGACAGGTTATACAGCTGTTTCGGGAAGAATCACCAACCCTCATCAGTAACCAAAAGCAGTAGATAGTTTGTTTGATAAAAAGTTAAAGTCATATATATTTGCTGAAAACAACCAAATGAGAATTCTAGCAAAAGTTATACTATTTAAGACTCTTCCAATATAACAAATTAAACAAGTAAGAAAATTATAGTCGGTCTAGACCGACTATACGATGCCCTATACCATGCGTTTAGAAACCCTATCTCTTAGGCCCAACTAACTGGACATTGAAAATAAGCAAAAACCAAATTTGAGTGGGATTTTTATTAATTTTTTTGGCTGCAGATATGAAAAAGTTCATATCGGATGCTATATCTATAAAGGGACTAGGTCCAAAAATGGGCCGATCCTGATCATGTTTGGTAAAGTCTCTTGTATTTTGCAAAAATATGTACAAACAAAATTTGAGAAGAATCAGTGCAATATTTTTGTTTTTTAATAGATTTAAGTGAAGATCGGGAAGCAGCTCTATATGGGGTCAAAGGGATCATTTTTGGACTACTCATTAGTGGATGTAATGAACGCATACAAACCCAATTAGAGTAAGATCTATATGACAATTTGGATCTTATGGCAATTTATGTCGATTTCATATGGGTAATTTGTATGGGAGCTAGGTCTGAACATGCACCGATTCTCACCAATTTCAATAGCGTTCATCCCATGGCCGATAAAAGCTTATATACCAAATTTCATCAAAATATATTCATATTTGCGACCTGCAGTTTGATTACAAGCTTTACATGGACACACAGACGGACGGACGGACGGACGGACGGACGGACGGACGGACAGACGGACATTGTTAAATCAACTCAGAAAGTGATTCTGATTCGATCGGTATAATTAAAGATGGGTCTAGGTCAAATATTTTTGGTTGTTACAAACAGCAGCACAAAGTCATTATACCCAAACCACATAGTGGTATAGGGTATAAAAATATAGAACAACTTTGAAACAAATATGTTTGTATACGAGTACACATTGCATACTACAATATGCATGTTTGTTTTTGTCTTGAAAAAACAAGAAAAACAATTTGTTTTTGCTTAACTTACATTTAGCGTTAACGGCGTTCCCTCCGTATTTTTATAAAAAATAATAAAATTAAAAATACGGAGGGCCCTCCGAATTTTTATAAAAAATAATAATATTAACAAGTAAGAAAATTATAGTCGGTCTAGACCGACTATATGATACCCTATACCATGCGTCTAGATACCCTATCTCATTACCCCAACTAACTGGATATAGAAAATAAGCATAAACCAAATTTGAGTGGGATTTTTATTAATTTTTTCGGCTGCAGATATGAAAAAGTTCATATCGGATGCTATATCTATATGGGGACTAGGCCCAAAAATGGACCGATCCTGACCATGTTTGGTAAACTCTCTTGTATTTTGCAAGAATATATACAGACAAAATTTGAGAAGAATCAGTGCAATATTTTTGATTTTTGATAGATTTAAGTGAAGATCGGGATGCAGCTCTATATGGGGCCTATGACTAAGAGTTGTCTAATAGGGATCATGTTTGGAATACTTATTAATGGATATAATATATACATACAAACCCAATTTGACTAAGATTTGTATGATAATTTGGATCTTATGGCAATATATGTTGATTTCATAGGGGTCATTTGTATGGGGGCTAGGTCTGAACATGGACCGATTCTCACCAATTTCAATAGCGTTCATCCCATGGCCGATAAAAGATTAAATACAAAATTTCATCAAAATATATTCATATTTGCGACCTGCACTTTGATTACAAGCTTTACATGGACACACAGACGGACGGACGGACGGACGGACGGACGGACATCGTTAAATCGAATCAGAAAGTGATTCTGATTCGATCGGTATAATTAAAGATGGGTGTAGGTGAAATATTTTTGGTTGTTACAAACAGCAGCACAAAGTCATTATACCCAAACCACATAGTGGTATAGGGTATAAAAATCTCAGATAACACTGTGGAACAAGAAGACCCGTATCGCGGCGTTTGTTTATGTTAGTTCGAATTTTTTTTTAATCGACCTTCGAACTTTGCAGTCAAATACCGATTTTCAGCATATTGTTTATATGGTTTTTTGGCTATAACTCGTCGATTAATTGATATTTTTTCAATCTGTAAAAGCTAAATTATTGCTAGAGACCTCTGCAGCAATTAAAATTTTTAAAAAAATTGATTTAGAAAATGTTTGTGGTGCTTATGAAGCAAAATGTTGGAAGAATTATTTTTTTTTCATGCTTTTTGAAATATTTACCACAAAACTAAGTCTTTTTTGCTTTCTGTTTAATCTATAATATGCTTCTCAGTTTCTTCAATAAATTTCATTTGAAAAGAAAACAATCATAATACAAAACTTGCGGTTTCCAGCTTAATATTAATTTACTTCTCATTTTTTATGTACCAATTTTGTTCAGTGTTGGTTTTGAAGAAACATTGAAAAAGAAATTATAAAAATATGGAAAAAATATATTTTTGAAATGTTAGTTATGAAAAGTTTTAAGTAAAAAAATTAAATAAATTAAATTAATGATTTGGCCAGTTGCCGTTTAGCAGGCGGCTGTGGATCATCATCACTGCTCTCTCTAATATCTTGGTCATCGTCATCATCACCAGAAAGGTCGATAATTTCGTCCAACAGATATTCTGGAATTTCATCTTTGTCTTTCCCTTCTTCCTCTTTTTCCTCGTCTTCCTCTTCTTCAAAGGTATTTTTATACCACCAACAAATTTCAGCGAGTATTGCATCTGGAGATATCTTTCCTCTGTACATGAAACGAAAATAGTTTTCAATCGTTAACATGTTTAAATTGTGCACTCTGACAAAGATATTAGAAAAATCTAGGAATTCAAAATATGCACAATTTATAGTTACCTTATTTCAAATGGAAGCGCAGTTTGGTGATAACGTTCGCCTTGCTCGTCAGATTCAGTTGAAAACTGTTGAGCGAGTTGATCAAGATGCTGATGCAAGAGATGAATATTGTACGACATATTAACCCCAATTTCATCGAAAGCTGCCAACATGTTTGCAACAGATGGCCTGTAGTTGTCTTTGCGTTCTTTACCCAAAAGTCCTTTAATGACTGCTTTCAATGCGAGCCATGCATTTAATTCTCCAACATTTTGGCGTTACTTAGTCTTGGGAAAATGTCTTTTAGGCGGTTGAATACTGCTGGTCTTTTTGCGATACATTTCAAAAAATTTTTAGCAATGTCAAGTTTAATGTGGAGCAACAACAAAATTTTCATTTCAGGAACAAGACTTTCGTGTAGCCTATTGTCTTTAGGCCATTTCCGTCCAATGCGACTATTCCAGTTATGCTGTTTGTACTGTGAGGTGGTTGAAAACAAAGAAGTTGTTTTACTAATTCCTAATTCTTGGAACTTCCCTTTTTAATTACTTCTACATAAATCGCTATTTATTTAATGGTTTTGGGATTTTTAACGCAAATTATCGACTAAGGCCATTTTTTTTTTCAAATGAAATTTATTGAAGAAACTGAGAAGCATATTATAGATCAAACAGAAAGCAAAAAAGACTTAGTTTTGTGTAAAATATTTTCAAAAAGCATGAAAAAAAATAATTTTTCCAACATTTTGCTTCATAAGCACCACAAAAATTTACTAAATCAATTTTTTAAAAAATTTGAATTGTTGCACAGGTCTCTAGCAATAATTTGGCTTTTACAGATTGAAAAAATATCAATTAGTCGACGAGTTATAGCCAAAAAACCATATAAACAATATGCTGAAAATCGATATTTGACTGAAAAAGATCGAAGGTCGATTAAAAAAAAATTCGAACTAACATAAACAAACGCCGCGATACGGGTCTTATAATTTAGCCTCTATTTTCACCCATCAATCTCAGAATCGACCTAACTTTTGCTAACCTGAATTTGTTCCACAGTGTAATAAGTCCAGAATATTATTTTTTGAATAATTAAAATATTATTAGCAAGTTTTATTGAAATCCTTCCACAAGTATACATTATTTCAATATTTTATTTAAAAAAAATGTAAATCTCCTTAAATTTGAACTTTGACCTTAAAGAGGAACAGTTTATAGTGCTTCAATTTAACCTTAATTTACAAGATTAAGAACCTATATCAAGTAGTATAATATTTTGACAAAAGATGTTTGAAATATGAAAACACCAAAAAGATGTAGACTTAAAGTTGAAAAAGTATGAAAAATCACATTTTTTCTTCAAATTCGCTGAAATAAAAACGCTGCCCTCGCCAAATTAGGAATAGGTACCTTCAATATTTGGCATTTTTAATTATTTACATATATTTTTTTGGGAAGACCATGAAGTCCAATCGTTGATTTCTAAAAGTTTCTTGAACAAAATTTTTGAAAATGTTGAAATAGTGCTAAAAAAAAATACGTACCGTTTTGAATGTATAGGATAAAGGATTTCTCACAGATTAAGAATCAATAAACGGTTTTAAAATCGGATAAAAATTATGGCTGATAGAATTCCGCAAATTTGGAATTTTTCTAGCTCTTAGAAAAAGGCGCAAAATTTTTTGAAAAATATCCTCTTTCAAATCAAATTGTAGGCAAACTAGTGAACCGATTATAATGTCTTTCAAAGGGTTTTTTAGTTTCTCTAAAACAAAATAAAAACAAGTAAGAAAATTATAGTCGGTCTAGACCGACTATACGATACCCTATACCATGCCTTATCTCTTAGGCCCAACTAACTGGACATAGAAAATAAGCAAAAACCAAATTTGAGTCTGATTTTTATTAATTTTTTTGGCTGCAGATATGAAAAAGTTCATATCGGATGCTATATCTATATGGGGACTAGGTCCAAAAATGGACCGATCCTGATCATGTTTGGAAAAGTCTCTTGTATTTTGCAAAAATATATACAAACAAAATCTGAGAAGAATCAGTGCAATATTTTTGTTTTTTAATAGATTCAAGTGAAGATCGGGAAGCAGCTCTATATGGGGCCAAAGGGATCATTTTTGGACTACTCATTAACGGACGTAATGAACGTATACAAAACCCAATTTGAGTAAGATCTATATGACAATTTGGATCTTATGGCAATTTATGTCAATTTCATAGGGGTAATTTGTATGGGGCTAGGTCTGAACATGGACCGAATTTCACCAATTGCAATAGCGTTCATCCCATGGCCGATAAAAGCTTATACACCAAATTTCATCAAAATATATTCATATTTGCGACCTGCAGTTTGATTACAAGCTTTACATGGACACACAGACGGACGGACGGACGGACGGACGGACGGACGGACATTATTAAATCAACTCAGAAAGTGATTCTGATTCGATCGGTATAATTAAAGATGGGTCTAGGTCAAATATTTTTGATTATTACAAACAGCAGCACAAAGTCATTATACCCAAACCACATAGTGGTATAGGGTATAATGATGTTATTTGGTCGATTACTTTTTCTACAGTCTCAGTTTTTCAAATATATATATATTTTGGTAGTTCTTTCTATTTTGATAGAAAAGAACTAAAAATGTTTAAATAGGTTTTCTTAGATATTACCTTAAATGGTTTACTAATACAATACTCTAACTAGTTAAAGTGAACTTGGGCTGCATATACTTGTCTATCTGCACGCAACCACCATACAGTTGTAAAAACATCTTGACATACACTGGATAGATGGGTAGACGTGTTTTGCCATAACTCAGTGAAAAATTAATCGATTTTAAAGTTATATGGCTTATTTTAAAGGCTATAAAATACCAAATATTATCGAATTTTTGCAGACTTTTATCTTATTTCTCACGATTTTTTTTAGTGCTTGAAAACAGAAATTTTAATTTTTTCATATTTTATTTTGATTTTGATAAGATGGCGAAGTGTTTTTAGAAGATTGTTAACGTTTTGTAATTTTTATGCATTGGCAATAATAAAAACTGCAAATTTATTAATGAATACAGCACAATAAAAAATTCGCTTGCGCTATCTGAATTATTTTTAAGCGGCCCAAAATTTTCAGTGTTCAAATTTTGTTAATGAATTCAATATAATAAGAAATTTACACTCAAAAATAAAAAAAAACAAGTAAGAAAATTATAGTCGGTCTAGACCGACTATATGATACCCTATACCATGGTTTAGAGACCCTATCTTTCGGTCCAACTACTTCGATATAAAAAATAAGCATAAACCAAATTTGAGTGGGATTTTTATTAATTTTTTTGGCTGCAGATATGAAAAAGTTCATATCGGATGTTATATCTATAAAGGGACTAGGTCCAAAAATGGACCGATCCTGATCATGTTTGGTAAAGTCTCTTGTATTTTGCAAAAATATGTACAAACAAAATTTGAGAAGAATCAGTGCAATATTTTTGTTTTTTAATAGATTTAAGTGAAGATCGGGAAGCAGTTCTATATGGGGTCAAAGGGATCATTTTTCGACTACTCATTAGTGGATGTAATGAACGCATACAAACCCAATTTGAGTAAGATCTATATGACAATTTGGATCTTATGGCAATTTATGTCGATTTCATATGGGTAATTTGTATGGGGGCTAGGTCTGAACATGGACCGATTCTCACCAATTTCAATAGCGTTCATCCCATGGCCGATAAAAGCTTATATACCAAATTTCATCAAAATATATTCATATTTGCGACCTGCAGTTTGATTACAAGCTTTACATGGACACACAGACGGACGGACGGACGGACATTGTTAAATCAACTCAGAAAGTGATTCTGATTCGATCGGTATAATTAAAGATGGGTCTAGGTCAAATATTTTTGGTTGTTACAAACAGCAGCACAAAGTCATTATACCCAAACCACATAGTGGTATAGGGTATAATAAAACAAAATTTGTTTGCGCTACCTAGATTATTTTATGAAGGTCGAAAATTTACAATGTATGTATTTTGCAACAATTAGAAACTTTTGACCTGATGCCAGCTCAAAAAATTAATTTAACATAATAAAAAATTTAAAACAACGAAAGTTAAAACAACGAATAATGAGGACCTTTTCAATATGTTGGCGGCCTTTTCAGACCCACTAATTTCATCACGAAGACATGTATGATCTCGAAAGGATTTGGAAGAACATAATTGTAGCTCCGATATGTTAAGTCTATTAGATATCGCTCCCAATGACTATTTTAAAGAGAACTAACTAATAAAAAAAATTATACTAGTTTTAAAAAAAATATAGTAAATAACTTAATATCTATATCATTAATATATAAATATTTAAAATATTTCAAAGATGTGCTCTGTAATATTAATAAAAAATTTAATAAAAGGTGATTTTTTAAGAGCTATAGGAAAGTTTTCATAAAAAAAAAAACACATAAAATTCAGAAAAATGCATGAAATCTTTATTTGAATCGATAGTACGGTCCATATAATTTAATGTTTGAAGATTATTTCATGCAAATGTTGACCGTGGCTGCGCCTCAAATGGTCCATCCGCTTAGTCCAATTTTGGCATACTCTTTCCAACATTTCGGCCGGTATCTCACGAATAAATGCTTCAATGTTGTCTTCCAATGCGTCAATTGAAGCGGGATTGTGTGTATAGACATGAGCTTTAACATAGCCCCACAAAAATAGTCTAAAGGCGTTAAATCGCACGATCTAGGCAGCTATTTGACCGGTCCCGAACGTGAAATAAAATGTTCACCGAACTCGCCTCTCAATAAGTCCATTATTGCGCGTGCTGTGCGGCATGTGGCACCGTCTTGTTGAATCCACATGTCATGCAAGTCAAGCTCTTGCGTTTTGGGCAAAAAAAAGTTGGATATCATCTCTCGGTAGCGCTCACCGGCGACGAATCGATAATTGATGGTCATCATTAACACTGGCCGATACAGCTGTGATATTTTCTTCAGTTCGCGTGTTGGTGGTTTAATGTCCAACAATGTAAATTTGGTGCGAAATTTAGTCACAATAGCCCGAATAGCCGCTTCAGTGGGTCGATTAAACTGACCATAAAATGGAAGAAGCGCGCGATGAACTTTCTTAACAGAGCACGCATTTTGATAATAAAATTCAATAACTTGCAAGCGTTGTTCGTTTGTAAGACGATTCATGGTTAAATTATAGACCAAACTGAAGATGTTTGACAATGAAACAAAACACGAAACGTGCGTCAGCTGTTTAAACCAATGTTGCCAAAAAGATAATAGCTAAAAAATCACCCTTTATTAGTTTAACATGTTATTAATATAACATGTTAGTGGGATTTTTTTTCTAGACTTTCGGATTTAAACAATATGTATGTATCGTGAAATTATAAGTCTTTTGAGTGGTTAATTAACAAAATTTCAATGTGAAATTTGGAATTTTGTGAACTTTTGGTGTTTTTCTTTATAAAAAAAAATCGGCAAAATAGGTACAAAAGTGGTCCGATTTCATTAAAATTTTACAGTGTTTTTTGCACAATTTTTGTAAATTTTTTAAATATAATACAGAAATTAGCAAATTTGTCATCTTTTGTGGTATTTTAATCAAATTTTGAAGAAAATTTGTACTAGGTCCAAACGTGGACCGATTTCAAACATTTTTTTATAGATCTCGTTACTGACCTTATAAACCCTTATGATTCAAATTTCATCGCAATAGAATAAAATTTGCTGCATTCAGTGGCATTAAAACCAATTTTGAAGGAAAATTTGTATGGGGAATAGGTGTAAACATGGGCCGATTTCAACAAATTTAAGTAGGGTTCGTCTTTGGGTCAAAAACACTTTAAACTCCAAATTTCAGCACATTATCTTTATATTTGCAACATGTAATATTAGCACCAAAATAATATTGAACTATGATAGGATATACTTAAGCCCCCTGTGGAAACACCACCCTCAGCCAGCACTCATTTTAAAGGTAAGGAAGTCTTAATTAGTTTAAAAGTTATGATTTTGCAACGAACAAAGTCAAAAAGCCCCACTGTGCGTCGTAGTTTGTCATAGATAGTGCAATAGTTCTAGATATTTATTTAAACGTAAGATCTGGGTGGAGAATACAGCCGAATTTAACGCTTCTACTTGTTTAATTTAAACTTTTTAGAGATATTCTTTAAAAATTGTATTAATTGAGAGTTTTTAAATTTTCTTTCACCTGGCTATTGACTAAATTTTATAAATAAAAAAAAATCATGTGAGTCCGATCACAGGGAAGATGTGTAAACATCTAGTAATTAAAGATTTTTTATGTCATTTTTTAAAATCAAACAGAATGCGTCATCTATGTATCACTTATAGCAAACACTGTTTCAGCTAATTCAACAACCCTTTGCTGTAAAACGTTTAAAATATCCCAATATAAACGTATATAAGTGATCCATAGATGACGCTTTTAAAAAAGTGGCATAAAAAACAATGTTATATCACAATTTTTTCACCAATACAATCATAAGTCACACAGCGTTATGTGTCAGCTCTCACCTATTACGTGTTACACTGTTTTTGTGATTGTATTGTGAAATAGAAATTTAACCCCCTGCGGGTATAGATGTTTACACATCAAAAATTATCTTATATATTAAAAGAATTTATGAATAAACTTTAGAAAAAGGCGCAAAATTTTTGAAAAATATTCTCTTTCAAATCAAATTGTATGCAAACTAGTGAACCGATTATAATGTCATTTCAAAGGGTTCTTTAGTTTCTCTAAAACAAAATAAAAATGATGTTATTTGGTCGATTACTTTTTCTACAGTCTCAGTTTTTCAAATATACTATATTTTGGTAGTTCTTTCTATTTTGATAGAAAAGAACTAAAAATGTTTAAATAGGTTTTCTTAGATATTACCTTAAATGGTTTACTAATACAATACTCTAACCAGTTAAAGTGAACTTGGGCTGCATATACTTGCCTATCTGCACGCAACCACCATACAGTTGTAAAAACATCTTGACATACACTGGATAGATGGGTAGACATGTTTTGCCATAACTCAGTGAAAAATTAATCGATTTTAAAGTTATATGGCTTATTTTAAAGGCTATAAAATACCAAATATTATCGAATTTTTGCAGATTTTTATCTTATTTTTCACGATTTTTTTTAGTGCTTGAAAACAGAAATTTTAATTTTTTCATATTTTATTTTGATTTTGATAGGATGGCGAAGTGTTTTTAGAAGATTGTTAACGTTTTGTAATTTTTATGTATTGGCAATAATAAAAACTGCAAATTTATTAATGAATACAGCACAATAAAAAATTCGCTTGCGGTACCTGAATTATTTTTAAGCGGCCCAAAATTTTCAGTGTTCAAATTTTGTTAATGAATTCAATATAATAAGAAATTTACACTCAAAAATAAAAAAAATAAAACAAAATTTGTTTGCGCTACCTAGATTATTTTATGAAGGTCGAAAATTTACAATGTATGTATTTTGCAACAATTAGAAACTTTTGACCTGATGCCAGCTCAAAAAATTAATTTAACATAATAAAAAATTTAAAACAACGAAAGTTAAAACAACGAATAATGAGGACCTTTTCAATATGTTGGCGGCCTTTTCAGACCCACTAATTTCATCACGAAGACATGTATGATCTCGAAAGGATTTGGAAGAACATAATTGTAGCTCCGATATGTTAAGTCTATTAGATATCGCTCCCAATGACTATTTTAAAGAGAACTAACTAATAAAAAAAATTATACTAGTTTTAAAAAAAATATAGTAAATAACTTAATATCTATATCATTAATATATAAATATTTAAAATATTTCAAAGATGTGCTCTGTAATATTAATAAAAAATTTAATAAAAGGTGATTTTTTAAGAGCTATAGGAAAGTTTTCATAAAAAAAAAAAACTAAAATTCAGAAAAATGCATGAAATCTTTATTTGAATCGATAGTACGGTCCATATAATTTAATGTTTGAAGATTATTTCATGCAAATGTTGACCGTGACTGCGCCTCAAATGGTCCATCCGCTTAGTCCAATTTTGGCATACTCTTTCCAACATTTCGGCCGGTATCTCACGAATAAATGCTTCAATGTTGTCTTCCAATGCGTCAATTGAAGCGGGATTGTGTGTATAGACATGAGCTTTAACATAGCCCCACAAAAATAGTCTAAAGGCGTTAAATCGCACGATCTAGGCAGCTATTTGACCGGTCCCGAACGTGAAATAAAATGTTCACCGAACTCGCCTCTCAATAAGTCCATTATTGCGCGTGCTGTGCGGCATGTGGCACCGTCTTGTTGAATCCACATGTCATGCAAGTCAAGCTCTTGCGTTTTGGGCAAAAAAAAGTTGGATATCATCTCTCGGTAGCGCTCACCGGCGACGAATCGATAATTGATGGTCATCATTAACACTGGCCGATACAGCTGTGATATTTTCTTCAGTTCGCGTGTTGGTGGTTTAATGTCCAACAATGTAAATTTGGTGCGAAATTTAGTCACAATAGCCCGAATAGCCGCTTCAGTGGGTCGATTAAACTGACCATAAAATGGAAGAAGCGCGCGATGAACTTTCTTAACAGAGCACGCATTTTGATAATAAAATTCAATAACTTGCAAGCGTTGTTCGTTTGTAAGACGATTCATGGTTAAATTATAGACCAAACTGAAGATGTTTGACAATGAAACAAAACACGAAACGTGCGTCAGCTGTTTAAACCAGTGTTGCCAAAAAGATAATAGCTAAAAAATCACCCTTTATTAGTTTAACATGTTATTAATATAACATGTTAGTGGGATTTTTTTTCTAGACTTTCGGATTTAAACAATATGTATGTATCGTGAAATTATAAGTCTTTTGAGTGGTTAATTAACAAAATTTCAATGTGAAATTTGGAATTTTGTGAACTTTTGGTGTTTTTCTTTATAAAAAAAAATCGGCAAAATAGGTACAAAAGTGGTCCGATTTCATTAAAATTTTACAGTGTTTTTTGCACAATTTTTGTAAATTTTTTAAATATAATACAGAAATTAGCAAATTTGTCATCTTTTGTGGTATTTTAATCAAATTTTGAAGAAAATTTGTACTAGGTCCAAACGTGGACCGATTTCAAACATTTTTTTATAGATCTCGTTACTGACCTTATAAACCCTTATGATTCAAATTTCATCGCAATAGAATAAAATTTGCTGCATTCAGTGGCATTAAAACCAATTTTGAAGGAAAATTTGTATGGGGAATAGGTGTAAACATGGGCCGATTTCAACAAATTTAAGTAGGGTTCGTCTTTGGGTCAAAAACACTTTAAACTCCAAATTTCAGCACATTATCTTTATATTTGCAACATGTAATATTAGCACCAAAATAATATTGAACTATGATAGGATATACTTAAGCCCCCTGTGGAAACACCACCCTCAGCCAGCACTCATTTTAAAGGTAAGGAAGTCTTAATTAGTTTAAAAGTTATGATTTTGCAACGAACAAAGTCAAAAAGCCCCACTGTGCGTCGTAGTTTGTCATAGATAGTGCAATAGTTCTAGATATTTATTTAAACGTAAGATCTGGGTGGAGAATACAGCCGAATTTAACGCTTCTACTTGTTTAATTTAAACTTTTTAGAGATATTCTTTAAAAATTGTATTAATTGAGAGTTTTTAAATTTTCTTTCACCTGGCTATTGACTAAATTTTATAAATAAAAAAAAATCATGTGAGTCCGATCACAGGGAAGATGTGTAAACATCTAGTAATTAAAGATTTTTTATGTCATTTTTTAAAATCAAACAGAATGCGTCATCTATGTATCACTTATAGCAAACACTGTTTCAGCTAATTCAACAACCCTTTGCTGTAAAACGTTTAAAATATCCCAATATAAACGTATATAAGTGATCCATAGATGACGCTTTTAAAAAAGTGGCATAAAAAACAATGTTATATCACAATTTTTTCACCAATACAATCATAAGTCACACAGCGTTATGTGTCAGCTCTCACCTATTACGTGTTACACTGTTTTTGTGATTGTATTGTGAAATAGAAATTTAACCCCCTGCGGGTATAGATGTTTACACATCAAAAATTATCTTATATATTAAAAGAATTTATGAATAAACTTTGCATTCAAGGTGTTTTCATTATTTTTCTTCTCTCAAACCTCTATAACTAGAGTTCTAATTAACGTAGGCTGTTGACATAGGTCTAAGAACACTCAGTGGATCAAGCTCCTTCTTTTGAGCTATTAACTGCTTAAATTCGTTATGCGTGGAGAATCAGCGTTACTTTTACTGTACGTTAACTTATCTTGGCATATTTTGGCATTACTGTACGTTAACTTCCCTTGGCAAATTCGTTGGGTTTGAGAAAAGTTATGCGTGGACAATCAACTTTACTTTTACTGTACGTTAACTTATCTTGGCATATTTTGGCATTACTGTACGTTAACTTCTCTTGGAAAATTTTGGTATTATATTATAAAAATTAATATAATGTAATATAATGCTGCGGAGCAGCAGGGGTCCTCTAGTTTATATTTAAAAAATTTGGGTTTTTTTTTGGAAAATCGCCCTAATATAGAAGTTTTTTTTTAATTTATAGGGGGCGAAAACGGTGTAACACTAGCCATCAACTAGTCTAATGTTCATGCTTTACTAATGCTTGTACATTAGTGTCGTTGTCTGTTGTTCTCTTGTTTTACGACCGATGCTGTTTCTGTTGCTGTGTGCATAAAATTATGTTCTTTGTTCTATTGTTTTGCGTGTTGTTTACTTGCACATGTTTTGATAATAACATCAAACAACTAAATAAGTACTAATGGATAAAAAATTACATTTGGACAAAAAAATAGGTGCGATTGTTTTTTTTTTTGCACGTTATTTTATATTTTTATGAATTACTTTAAGGATTAAAAAATTACTTTAGATTTCAAAGAGAATTTAAAATATATTTAAAACTTAAAAATAACTAATTTTTTACAAGATAGGTAGTGTTTTAAGGGGTGCACCCGATTAAGAATGTCTGTTTGTCTATGGTTACCATAAATTTATTTAAGTTAAATATTTACTGTAAGTTAAATATTCATTCATTAAGTATTCATATGTTTTTGAGAAAAAAAAAACATTGTTATATACAAAAATTTATTAGTTTATAAACCTACAATAGTAAATACCTAACCTATTTTAAAATGAATCTTTCGTCACAACAAGTTTTAGATTGATTGGATGAGGACAAATGGGGTTTAAATCACTCTGTGACTGTGCGTGACTATGCGTGACTGTTTGTGACTATCATAAAATTAATCTTTGGCCACAAAAAGTCTATGGACTAAGTTTCAGATCGATCGGATGAGGGGAAGTGAGGTTTAAATCTCTCCGCGACTGTGCGTGACTGTGCGTGACTACCCCAAAATTAATCTGTAGTTAAAACAAAACTATGGGCCAAGTTTCAGATCAATTGGATAAGGGGGAAGACAGACAGACAGAGAGTATGAGTAAAGGAGGGGGTAAGGTTTTCAAAACCTTTTTTTTGCATTTCTCTTTCTGAATGTACAACATGTCGAGAGTGTTGTGTCAAAATTTCAAGTAAATTGGAGTAAAACTTAAGACGATACAGCGTTTGTACTTGACCGATTCTTTTGAAATTTACTATATCTACACATAAATCGTCAGGTAACCACCAAGAATTTTTTTAATTTTTCATTTTCTTCCCCATTTTTTAACAACAAATTCCCGAAATTTTATAGCAAAAATCGTGTTTTTCACTTCAAAATGCTGCCAAAAAAAAATTGAAAAAAACTCTTCGGCGCTACCTCAGGAAACATGTCACCTTTTAAACACATTTCGATTTTTTTATTTCAAATGATCCGGTAACGAGTTATGATGTTCACCGCAAAACAACAACGCCTCCGGAGATTCGCTGTCACGGACTTATTTAAATCATAAAATTATCTTGTGGTGGGGGTTGGCTTAATTGACTTGATGTCTTTTGGCATATAATGCAGCTTGACGATGACCTTGTTTTGGCTAAAGCTCGTGCAACTTTTCCATCAATCATTGTGAGACAGATTTCAAAATTTACTTCAATGTCTAAGTCATCAAATTTAAATATTACTGGTTGTTTTCTTTGTGTATTTCAATTTCTTGCAGGTTACAATTCTTAAAGAAATGGTTGAAAATCAATATCAGCGAGATCTCCAAAACAGTACTTAGCCATTGTTCAAACTGTAATGAATAATAATTGTGGAAACATCTATAATATTACTATTATCCCGGAAAGGGAGAAACACAAAATATTGTCCACACGTTGGCTTCGTAATAAATTATTATTCACTAAGATAAGATGAACATTGTATGATGTGAAATAAGATTGAATTTATTAATCGCAAATAAAATTTGCATTTTAAGTAACATATTGAATTGCATTTCATTTGTATTAAAAAAAACTCCTACCTCTATTGAAATACTATCAAAACAAATCTTGAAATAAAATAATAAATTTAGGCAAAATAACGTTTGCCGAGTCAGCTAGTATATATATAACTAGGAAATATTATTTTTTCATTAAATTTTTGTCTTCCAATATTATTTTAATCTATATATATATAAAAAAATTTATGAATATTTAAATTAGCCTAAAGTTATGTTAATCAATTTTAGCAATTAACAATTCACCACAGAGCGACTTATATATAATTTAAATAAATCGCATAAACAGGGTGTAACGAATTATTATAAATATTTTATTTTATTTAATTTAGTATATTTTTAAGACAGATTGCACAAAAATTTTATCATTTTCAGCTTCTCCTTCATATGAACTATAACTATGCCAATTTTCACACTCCTCCGTGCCCGCATATTGCTTAAAAACCTTCACGTATTAATATATAGATAAACTAAATTAAAAAAAAAAAAAAAAATTATTTAAAAAATCATTTTCTAAATATTTTTCAAAAAAATTTTTGACTTAAAAACAACTTAGCATTTAATTTAGAAACTTTATTACAATCTATATGTTAATACTTAGGCCAAAACTGGGATACGTAGCGTTAGAAAAATTTTTAAGTGATATTTTTAATTTTTATTTGCAATTATTGTTAAAATTATATATGTGTTTAATGTCGTGTTAAAAATTAAGTGCAAAATTTGACAAAAAATAAAATAAAATATTTATAATAATTCGTTGCGCCCTGTTAATGCGAATGATTTAAATTATATATCAGACGCTCTGTGTTAAATTATGAATTGCTAAAATTGATTAACATACCTTTAGGCTCATTGAAATATTCATAAATTTTTTATATAAAGGGTTTTTCAACAGGGACGCTACAAAAGTAGAAAGACAGGGACAGCAAACGACGCCATATTTCTTGCCGCTCTTTTGACATTTCTCTTCAGTAAGGTTTGCCATATCATGATGGAAAGATATACGAGCCAACAACGAGTCGAAATTATTAAAATTTACCTACTGAAATTCGGAGTCAGTGGCCTCAACGTTAAGAGCGCTACGTCCAATTTATGGTCGTCATAATCGTCCTAGCAGATCAACAATTGAGCGTCTAGTGGAAAAATTTGAATCCGCAGGCACAGTACAAAATGTTCCCGTGCCAGTGAGACAAAGAAGTATCCGTATTGTCGAGAATATTGCTGCCGCTGAGGCTCCAGTTGAAGAAAGCCCAAATGTGTCTCTCACACGTCGTTCTCAAGCGATGGGCATCTCTGTGACGTCGTTGTGGCGAAATTTGCGAAAAGATCTTGGCCTACATCCTTACAAGATCAAATTGACGCAAGAACTGAAGCCTTGACCACCAGAAGCGTCATATGTTCGTGAATTGGGCTGAGCAACAACTTGAAAATGATTCGGATTTTCATCGAAAAATCATCTTCAGCGATGGGGCTCATTTCTGGCTGAATGGCTTCGTCAATAAACAAAATATGCGTTATTGGTCAGACAGCAATCCACACGTACTCCATGAGTCATCATTGCATCCCGAAAAAATTACGGTTTGGTGCGGTTTATGAGCCGGCGGCGTCATTGGGCCGTACTTCTTCCGTGATGATCAAGACCGGCACGTTACTGTGAATGGGAATCGCTACCGTTCAATGATAACCGAATATTTTTGGCCCCAATTGGATGATATGGACTTGGAGGACATGTGGTTCCAACAGGACGGCGCCACAAGCCACACAGCGAATGTCACAATCAATTTATTGGAAACCAAGTTTGGAGAACGTGTTATCTCACGAAATGGTCGTCGATTGGCCGCCTCGGTCGTGCGATTTGACGCCGTTGGACTATTTCCTGTGGGGCTAAGTCAAGTCTATGGTCTATGCCAACAAGCCAGCGACGATTGATGAACTTCGTACGAATATCGAACGTGAAATTGCAGCAGTATCGGCCGATTTATGCTTGAAAACCGTCGAAAATTGGGTTCAGCGTCTGGACTTCTGCAAGCGTGCCCGTGGTGGCCATGAAAAAGAGATCGATTTCCATACATAATGGCATCGAACGTACTTTCACAGGAATAAAGAATTTCATTGATATCCAAAACCGTTTTTGTTTTATTTAAAAAATCTTTTGTAGTGCTCTTATTGAAAAACCCTTTATTAAAAATCTATAGTTTCGTAAGATGCGATCCGAAAAATTATGCTTGGTTTCTTCAATTATAACGAAAGTTTGTGCGTCTGTCATTATATGTATGCAGAATATAAATATTTCCAGCTGTTTTCAAAAATGCTAAAATTGTGGAAAATACGGTGGATCGAAAATAAAATTTTTATTAATTTATTTTCTTTTTTCAAAAATGCTAAAATTGTGAAAAATACGGTGGATGGATAATAAAATTTTTATTAAATTATTTTTTTTTTTAATTAAATTTTTTTTGTGGTGCAAATTACAGACAATGGTTTTTATTCTGATGACTAGGAATCTTTTCTAGTTCCATAAACAAATGTTAAAAAAATAAAATTATTTTTTTAATAATTTGTTTGTTTAATATTTTAATTTTTTTTTTTTAATTTTTTTTAAAGAATACCCCTGCATTTTTTAAAATTTTTTCTATAAAGAACTGGCACAATTCCCTCTGTTTTCTTTTAGCGTCCTCGGCGTCGACTTTTACGTAACCCAACAATATGCTCTCAGGCTCTTTAAGAACCAGATGGAGCATGGAATGTCCCCTTTCCAAATTCGTAGGCTTCCTTCAAACTATCATCTTGTGGTGGGGGTTGGCTTAATCGATTTGATGTCTTTTGGCATATAATGCAGCTTGACGATGACCCTGTTTTGGCTAAAGCTCGTGCAACTCTTCCATCAATCATTGGGAGACAGATTTTAAAATTTACTTCAATGTCTTGGTCATCAAATTTAAATATTACTGGTTGTTTTCTTTGTGTATTTCAATTTCTTGCTGGTTACAATTCTTAAAGAAATGGTTGCTCAGTATGTGCAAAATTATATTGTCGACAACATTTTGTTGAAAATAAATATCAGCGAGATCTCCATAACAGTACTTAGCCATTGTTCAAACTGTAATGAATAATAATTGTGGAAACATCTATAATATTACTAGGCTAGGTGATTTTTTGTGACCGATGTTTTATTCTACCGTTTTATCCCGATTATGACCAAGCGTATATTATTTGTAAGGTATTTCTTTTTAGCCATTTTGCAGATTTACAGATTTTTTAAATTCTTCTTGTATTTTGAGTAAATTCCATTTGAAATTGCTACTAACACATACATAAAATTATACAATGCTATGTGTGTGTGTTTATTAGATTTGTTAATGTGTAATAAAAATGAGTTTGTTTTTTGTGTTGGTTTGTGAATTGGCTATAATTGATTAGCATAACTTTAGGGTCTTTATAAAATTTCCTAGAATTTGCACTAGAAATTCGAGGGCTGGAATCTGCTAGTTATTATTAATAAGTATGCCAATCAGCGTTGTTTTCTAGAAACCTTGGTTGAAAGAGTTTTTTGCATGTTTCTCTGTTATGTGTAATAATTATAGGTATATAATCCCCGACTTCTGGAGAACATAAGGTTGTTCGCGTCACGGCAGGAGCTAAGTCAGTTGGTGCCATAGAGACATCAACTTATATGAGTGTATTTCTTATATTAAAGAGTCCAGGAGAAGTATCATTTATATTACTAAGCGTAAGTTATCAGCAAAGTCTTCTAAGATAGCGCCACATGGCGAAAATTTTTGGAACCCCACAGCGGGTTATGAGAATTCTTATCACCAATTACTAGGTGGTGGTCATTGTTAAAAATATCAATGGTGTTTATCATACTATTTGTAAGAGTAACACCATATTCTTTGTATATGTTAGTAATGTGTAGATTTTTATTGCCTTTGATCGTAACCCTTTGAAAAAGCAGCTGTCCTGCTGATCTTGAATTACATACATTTATGTTTGATGTTGTGTTAATTACTTCAGTTTAATAAAACTTTCATTCTGAGTAACTAAGGTGTTTACTTTATTTTTAGTACTGTGAGTACGTCGAAAAGGGAGAAACGCAAAATATTGTCCACACGGTGGCTTCACAACAAATTATTATATACTAAGATAAGATGAACATTGTATGATGTGAAATAAGATTGAATTTATTAATCGCAAATAAAATTTGCATTTTAAGTAACATATTGAATTGCATTTCATTCGTATTAAAAAAACTCCTATCTCTATTGAAATACTATCAAAACAAATCTTGAAATAAAATAATAAATTTAGGCAGAATAACGAGTCAGCTAGTAATTATATAACTAGTATAGCCCAGCACTCGAAATTCAAGTTCAAATTCTAGGAAATATTATTTTTTCATTAAATTTTTGTCATCCAATATTATTTTAATCTATATATATATATAAAAAAAATTATGAATATTTAAATTTGCCTAAAGTTATGTTAATCAATTTTAGCAATTCACAATTCAACACAGAGCGACTTATATACAATTTAAATCATTCGCATTAACAGGGCGTAACGAATTATTATAAATATTTTATTTTATTTAATTTAATATATTTTTAAGAGAGATTTAACATACATTTTATCATTCTCAGCTTCTCCTTCATATGAACTATAACTATGCCAATTTTCACACTCCTCCGTGCCGGGCATATTGCTCAAAAAGGGAACTAAAAATTTACCTTCTCGTATTAATATATAGATAAACTAAATTTAAAAAGAAATATTTAAAAAATCCTTTTCTAAATATTTTTCGAAATTTTTGGAAAATTTATTACAATCTATATATTAATACGTGAAGGTAAATTTTTAGTTCCCTTTTTAAGCAATATGCGGGCACGGAGGAGAGTGAAAATTGACATAGTTATAGTTCATATGGAGGAGAAGCTGAGAATGATAAAATTTATGTATAATCTCTCTTAAAAATATATTAAATTAAATAAAATAAAATATTTATAATAATTCGTTACGCCCTGTTAATGCGAATGATTTAAATTATATATCAGACGCTCTGTGTTGAATTGTGAATTGCTATATATATATATATATATATATATATATATATATATATATATATATATATATATATATATATATATATATATATGACTAAAAAAAAACATTGGAAGACAAAAATTTAATGAAAAAATATTTCCTATAATTTGCACTCGAATTTCGAGTGCTGGGCTATTCTAGTAAATATTAAATTGCTAAATATTGTTACCTCAATGATGACGTCAGGTTTCACCTTTGATCATAATTTAGTTTTAGTACCCATTTAGACCATTTTTAATAACGGGATAGAAACGGATCATTATAAACGACCTTAAAAGTTTATAAAAAATCAAGGTAAAACACGCTACTCATAGTTTAATATGTCACAAATAGAATGACAAACTAAGTACTCTCATTACATTTTTATATTGGAGAATATAAAAACGAGATAATAAATTTGCAATCAGTTATCCTTAACAAACATTATTGGGCTATGGATTTTCTGTACTTTTTAATGAATAGTAGCAGAAATAAATGAATGAACAACAACAACATTAACAAGAAATAAAGAAGAAAAGCAATCTTGAATAAGGTATAACACACTAAAACCAGTTAAAAAGCAAGTGAGAAAATTATACGATATCCTATACGATTAAATTAGAGAAATGGTCCATCTAATTGGATATAGAAAATAAGCACAAACTAAATTTTAGTGGCATTGTTATAAATCTGTTTCCGCACATATGAAGAAGATCATATCGATTGCTATTTTTATATGTGGAATAGGTTGATTGATTTAAATGAAGATCGGGAAAATTAATGAATGTAATAAACATATATAAACCAAATTCGATCTCGGTCTATACGATAATTTGTGCGATAGTGTAATTTAAGTAGATCACATGCGTGTCATTTATGTGTGGACTAGGTCTCAACACACACCGATTTTGACTAATTTCAATATCAATAAAGGCTTATATACCAATGGACACGCAGACAGACAGACGGACGGACGGGCATCGCTAAATCGATTGAAAAAATTAGTCAGAGACGATTGGTATAATAGAAGGTGGGGCTAAGTCAGATATTTTTGCTAGTTACAAATATCATAACTATAAAAACAAGAAAATTATAGTCGGTCTAGACCGACTATACGATACCCTACACCATGGTTTAGAAACCCTATCTCTTCGGTCCAACTAATTGGATATAGAAAATAAGCATAAACCAAATTTGAGTGGCATTGTTATAAATTGTTTTGGCTGCAGATATGAAAAAGTTCATATCAGGTGCTATATTTATATGGGGACTAGGTCGAAAAATGGACCGATCCTGACCATTTTTGGTAGTCACTTATATTTTGAAAAAATATATACAAACCAAATTTGAGAAAAATCTGTGCAATATTTTTGTTTTTTGATAGATTTAAGTCAAGATCGGGAAGCAGCTCTCTATGGGGCCTATGACTAAGAATTGTCCTATAGGGATTATTTTTGGACTGCTGATTAATATATTCATATTTGCGACCTGTAGTTTGATTACAAGGTTTACATGGACACGGACGGACGGACATCGCTAAATCGACACAGAAAGTGATTCTGAGTCGATCGGTATAATAAAAGATGGGTCTAGGTCATATATTTTTGGTAGGTACAAACAGCAGCACAAAGTCATTATACCCAAACCACATTGTGGTATAGGGTATAATTAGTTACCGCTCAAAACATGTGAGCTATTTTAGCTACGGGAAAAAATCATAGCCATATTGCTCTCAACACATAGTTTTCGAGATATAACCTATTATATGTGCCTCGCCAAAATAGTATATTTTTCAATCTCGCTACTCCAAAAATAGTTTTTGAAGAGCGGACAAAATTTTCAGCATTTTGCTATACGAAGCTTAGTTTTCGATTTTATGTTCCGTGCTACAATTAATATACAGACATATAAGTTATAATTAATCATACGCATACGTACAGCATCAGAGAATCAGCAAATAAACAGATTAGTGAGCCAGTGATGAGCGTAACTATTATAATGATAGTCAAACAAGATTCAAAATCTTGAACTTTATCAGCTAGAGCATTTCAAACGTAGCTCTGGTTGGGTGTTATTTACAAATATTTAATTATTCCTTAATTATTACTATACCCGGTTAATTTTTTATTTTCTCCAAAAAGGTGATATCTAACTGTTCATTGCTTTTTGTAGTGTGTGTAGATTTGATCACAACAAAACAGAAAATCAACTAAATCAATAACATTTTTGAATTGTGTTACTTTGTATGACATGCAATCATTTTGAAGAAATTCACTTTATGCTGGGTTGTTTCTACTCAAGTTTTTTTTAATAAAACATAAAATTGTCTTTTCACGTTATATAGTAAAAAATATTTAAAAAATCATTCATTTGATTTAATTTTACTCAATGAACTTGTAATAAGGCATTCCATGCATTCATGTTTTGTGGATGTAATAATATTGCCCTTTGTATAAGTTTCAAGGAACGTTGTTTATCTACTGGCTGCAACGCTTTGCTAGCAACTAGTAAGGTTTTTGAGTCTTCAATACAATTGCTTCTGTTATGGAAAATGACAAGAAAATAAATACAAAAAGAATTATTAAAATAAAATAGGTTTTTTAATAAAGTTAAATACTATAGACATTTGTACATACTTTTTTGCTTTACTGCCATGTACTAAAGCAATGGCACTTAAGGCTATTTGACTGGTAGCATTATGATATTGACGTTTATGACAATAATTATCCAATAGAAAATTGGATAAAACTTTACGTAACTCTGAACATTGTGGAAAAATATGAATTCGTGTCATAAGGTAACTTAAAGCTTTTCGAGGTTGTTGCTGAAGTGAAATATAAAGAAAATAAATATCAAACTAAGGAAATTAAAATTTAAAAACATACAATTGTTTTATAGTATTGTGCTGTAAGAAAGGCAATGTGGAAGGCATATTGTTCAGAGTTTTCATATTTCTTTAGCTCTATTAAGATGGTATCCGTTAATTGATTGTCTCGATGTAATATACCCAAAGCACATGCAGAGTACAAAGCTTGTATAGGTGAATTCTTCAGGAGAATACTGTAAATAAACAATCTGTTATTTATAGTGTTTCTTAGTTCATATTTGCAAAAGTTTTTTACCATTGATACAATATTGTCTTTGTATCAGCTTCTCCTTGAAAAGCATATACCATTGAAGCCATTGCAACTAATATACGAGCAGCTTTTTCATCTACAACACCTGTCACGCTTTTCAATACAGAATTGTATACGGCATATGATTCTTGGTGTTGACCAGCTTTAAAATAGGCTAAAGCTAAACCAATTATGGGTTTAAATGAAGCTTGTGTAACTTTATTGAAAGCAATAATTGCCTCATTAGGTTCGTTTAGTTTTAAATAAACAAAACCTAGATTAGAAAACATAAGATCTCGTTCTTCACCGGGGGAAGCTTTTTCCGCGGCTTTAGCATATGCCTTTGCAGCAGGCCTATAAAGTCTTTGTCGTTCACTTAAAAAACCTTGAAAGGAGAGAGCTGAAGATGGTGCCTCGTTTTCCTCATTAATAATATACCAATTAATGGCATCGAGAGCTACGATATCCGCGTACATAGACTCTACGGCATGTTTATAATGCGGCAAAAGAGATTTTTCTTTATCCGACAAGATATGACATATCCATTGGGCATAGCCTAACGAGGATTCAGCATGATATTCAAATTGTTGGCAATGACGGAATAAATCTACAGCTTCTTCCTCGTCGTTAATTGTTTCAGCAATTAAGGCTTGGCCTATCCAAGCATTATGATAAATGGGTGAGGACTGTTGTGCTTTTTGAAATGCCTGATTGGCCAACATTATTTCATTTAATTTTAAATATAGAACCCCCAAATTCGTCCAAGTGGTATATGACTTCCGGTCCAAATTCAATGCTTGTATAAAACAATGTTGAGCCAGTGGTAAATTATCAATGACTTAAATGAGAATGAAATTTTGCTTCGTAATTTTATTTTGAGATTTACATTTTATCTAACCTGAGTGCATGTTAATGACACCTAATAAATTCCAATTATGCCATCTATTTGTTTGTACTTTTATAGCCATTTGACATGCCTCTGTAGCCATTTCTAAATGACTTTTGGCCTCCTCGGGTATATACTCGGCTGAGTAATAGCAACACAAGGCCAACTCATACCACAGGTAAGTATTTTGTTTAATTTTAATAGCACAAGTATAAAATCTAAACAAAATAATATTATATTTACTTCAGAAACCACAAAAAATTTCTCACCTGGTGGCCAAATTTAATAAATCCTTCCGTGTCAAAAATGCTATCTCCGTATCACGTTTTGCCAACTTACCACTAACATCCAGGTTGGCCAATGATTCCGGCAATTGGGCAGTAGTTACGAACACACTAGCTGTTAAACGCCACAGCCAAGCCATGTTCATATTATTAGTATCCATAAAACATCTGTAATATTAAATAAAAAGTGTAATTTGCTTAAATATATGTTTTGTAAAATAAATCAGCACCTCTGCAACATGTTAATGGCCATTTGAAGATGATCTTTAGCCCGACCGTAAAAATGTTCCAACTTGTAATTTGCTGCCAACCCAATATGAGCTTCAGCTGACCCTTTAAGTGCTGGCAAATAATCTTCGTGTTCTTGAAGTAAATTATCAAAATCTACTATAGCTTCTGGGTACATGCGTATTGTTGATTTCATTATAGCCTTTTGTAATTTAGCATATAAATTATCTGATTGCATTTCCAGTATTTTTTGAAATACTCTTATAGCAGAATTGTAAGAACCTCTCTCAGCATAAGCATCTCCTAATGATTCCCAATAAATCATGCAAGTAACATCATGTTTGATGGCATTACGGAAAAATTGAATAGCCTTGAAAAATTATGTATATAGTTATTGTAAATATAGTAGATGGTTTCAGTCATCATTTTCTAAAACATGTGTATTATAAGATATTGTAGAATTTGGAACTTTTTGTTGAAGTTGCAAAATTTCATCTAGGCAAATACATTTTCATGACATTTATTGAGAACAAATATTGAATACTGGTTAAATATACCGGTTAAATATGCAATTACCTCATCACATTTGCCAACATTCAGATAATGCATTCCCAACTTATATTGGATGTGTTTAGATCTTTCAGTGTTTTTTAGATACTTCAAAGTGTTCAATAGTAAGGAAACATTTAAATCCTAAAATAAAATAATTATATAAATTACTTGTAACAAATTTTAGTTGATTTTTATGCAAACACCAACCTCTTCTCCCAATTGTTGATAAATACCCGAAAGAATTTCTACAGCGTTTTCATTTAAGGGATTTAAAGAAGCACATTTCTCAAAACATTTTCGTGACCGTACTATATCATTTGTGGCAAAATAAATTTTACCCAAATAATAAAAGCATTCAGAACTAAAAGGCTTTAAGCGTGTAGCTTTTAAAATACATGTTAAAGCTGTGCTATAATTTTGAACTTGATAATTGAGTTTTCCCATTAAAAATAGAAGTGAAAAAGATTCCAAGTTTTCACTGGACGATAGGAGGAATTTAATAGCTTCTGAAGGAGTACTGAAAGAAATTTTATTATTCCAAAACAAAATGGAAATTTTTAAGGGGGGATGTAAGGTACAACATATCGAGAAATTGGAGCAAAACTAACGAAGATGCAGCGTTTCAAACGACCGGCCTCATACGGTATACCGTATATAAATCAGTTTCTAAAAACTTTGAATCCATTTTCTCGCAAATAACATGTTTGAAGTCCAGGAACATCATAACTCAAAATCTACTTTATCGATTCTTTTGAAATTTTACCTATACAGTATTTCGCCAGGTAATGACGAAGTTTTTTTTTTTCTTTTAATATTTTTCCCATTTCATAACAACAAATTCATCGAAATTTTATGGGCAAAATCGTTTTTTTCACTTCAAAATGCTGCCAAAAATAAAAATAAAAAAAACACTTCGTGATTACCTCGGGACACATATCAGCTTTTAAACGCATTTCGATTTTTTTTCATATGAGCCAGTAACGAGTTAAGATGTACACCGCAAAACAAGTTTTTTTTTTCGAGGTGCCTCCGGAGATTCACGGACTTATTTATTAAAATTTTTAATTGAAAATTTTTTCAAAGATACTTCAAATGTTATACTATGTGTATATGAAACAAATAATTCAACATTATTCATATCTTTAAAAAAAAATTAAAATACGCCATTTTAGCCTTAAAACCTTAACCCCCCTTATTGTTGTTACTTACAGTAAATATTCAGCATTACTAAGAGAATCCAATTTCAGGTTTTTCAAATTTTCCATTTCTCCCAAATTGAAATAGCACCTTAAATGATAAATATTTAGATGTGTAAACCATAATACGTCTTTTAAAATTTACCTTGCTAAAGCTTGAATAACTTCTGTTGTTGCAACTGTATCCTTCAAAATATTAAGAGCTTCATTTAAATTATCCTTTTTTTTATCAAAAGATAAGCACATGGCATATTCAAGTTTATTATTAAGTTGTCGCCATAGAGGTTCCGCCAAACCATAAGCTTCTAATTGCATTTCTGTTAAAGCCAATAACTTTACAGCTGGCTCATAGTTAGGTTGTATAAGTTGTACTTTATACAAAAGTTCCCGAGCAGCCACAAACTGTTGTAAATTGTAAAGTTCTTTAGCTTTGATTAACAACCCTAAACTTGATTTATCATTTAACTCCAGCAATTTAGAAGCATAATAATCAATTGTTTGCGTTATGTTTTCAGAAAAGGATTTATCAGTGTTGTCGAAATTTTCACAAAAAATTTTACAAATCCATTCATAAGCATAAACATCTTCAGGGTAAGACTCGACAAAATTACATGCATTTTTCAAACATAATTCCAGTTTGTTTTGTTTAAATAATAATTTTAAGTAGCGCTTATACGCTGGTATAAAAACGTCCAACTGATTATCTGTTAATATGATTTCTAAAGAACATTTGTACTGAAGGAAGAAACCAAAATTTTACAAAAAAAAAAAATAATAATAATCTCTGTAATGAACTTACCAATTCCTCTTCATCTGCTGCAATAGACAGATCATTTTTAATCCATATTCTTCCTAAGTATTTAAGTAAGATATTTTTATATTGTTCATATTCAGATTTTTTAGCTAAACGCTTGAAAATATCGAAACATTCCATGGCTACTTTAGAGTTAGAGGAGACATTAAAAAGTTTTTCAAAATAATCCAACCGTTTTTCCCTGAAATTTAATTTATTTTTTTTAATAATTCTGATCAAATTGCAAAATAAATATAAAAAAAATTTTGATAATTTAGATTTTTGTTGACCTGTTATGTTGTTAAAGGGTGAATATAATTCGGCTTAAGGTCATCGGTGGTTAAAAGATTATCTTTGTTATAAGAACATTTTGTTAAAAATTAATAAAAACAAGTTTTTTTTATTAATCTTTAAACAGTATTTATGACAATATTCTTTTCCAATATATGTATTTCTATCAACTTTGTTGATCATCATCAGGGATTATCTGATAAATAACAATAAAAATAAAAATAAAAACACAAATAATTTTGAATTGATCATTTAAAAAAAAACAATAAAAATCATTTAAAAATTATATTTTCTTTAAAACAAATTTTTAATTTGTTTGAGTTACAACCTTCTTTTTACACAGTGTAATTGTCAACTAACTTTTGTTTTAATCGTTTGTGTTTGTCAACCGTATGTCTGTAGATCTTAGCGACGTTTTCCGTATCTCTCTTATAATTAAGAGCTATGTCATTGTGAACATTCATTATATGAAGCATTTCCAACATAAATCTTTTCCTATAATTATTTTCCTCTTGTAAAATTTTTGTAGAATCAAAGTTTGGTTTATGTTTGTTTATTGAACAATGGGCAGCGAGTGCGGTTTTTTTGCTCTATTGGTCTGTTAATGTTCTTATAACAAAGAGAATCTTTTAACAACCGATGACCTTAAGCCGAATTATATTCACCCTTCAATAAAAAAAATATTAAATAAAAGACTAATTCCTATGAATTTTCTAATATAGGTACATATCCATTCTCACAATATTTCTGACAAATGTAGTTCGATGATAAATTCAATGTTACCTTATCTTGGGAGACTATTGTTTACGTAGCGCAAATATTGTGGATATGGTTATAAAAAGCGAATCGGTTTACAAACCTTCAATCATACGTACCGTCAAACAAGCTAATGATCCGTTATTTCATATAATATTTTCAAAAAGAGGCACTTATGCCGTTTTCTTTTCTGACAAAAAATGTCGCATTTTATTTGGACTTTTTTGTAAAAGTGTATTTTTTTATATATTCTAAATTAAGAGTAACCTAATTTTATACATCAATCGAAAGGTCTCAAAGTGCTGTGTTCATAAAATGCTAAAAATTTTGATTATTATCCTCTTTGAAGTCATGGGGCGAAAATATTCAAAAAAAGGGGAACAATGTGGAAATATTCTCACACTATGACCTGAAAGAAGTCAATGACAACAATTTTTTGCGATTTACGAGCGCTCGACTTTGAGACCTTTCGATTGATGTATAAAATTTGGTTACTCTTAATTTAGAATATATAAAAAGTACACTTTTCGAAAAAGGTGCAAATAAATGCGACATATTTTGTCAGAAAAGAAAACGGCATAAGTCTTTAATGGATTATAGATGACTGAAAATGCCTACTAAAGTCTGTACTTACGGTACTAATTCTATCAATTTTTCGTAGATTTTAGGCAACTCTTCAAAGTGAACACAATTTGACAGACCCTGTAATGCAACAGATGGTGGTTGCGGTGCAGAATATTCAACAGCTTTTCTTAAATATTTTGCCGCTTCTTGTTTGTTAGAGTTCTGATAAGCAGCACCCATTAAAAGATGACCCATATAACTGGACGGCTCTTCTCTTAATACTTCCTTTAAAAAAACAGAAGACAATTCAGTTTACTATCGTACTGAATATTCCTTAACTTATTAAAACCTTAACTTACTTCACATTTTGTTATGGCTTCCTCATATTTTTCTGCTTTTAAAGCTTCTCTTACTTCTTTTATTAACTTCTTTACTTCTTTGGATGACATTGTGAAAAATATTGTTCAAAATTTTTTTATATGAAAACTAAAAAAGTATATTGGGACCGGCTGATATAAACAAAAAAAAAAATACATACGTATTAATAAATGTTATGACAACAACTACTCAAGAATTTAAGATAATGGCTGGGACGCCTACATAGTATGTAGCTTATGTGTCTATAGTACTTCGACCTTATGTAAATGCCCTAACACGGTGTCTATAGCTATAATTCATGGCAATGTTCAAGTCAATGGCTAGCGGAGACCACTAATGTTCATGTCATGACTTGGAAATTCATCCATAAACCCTGCCATTAATTTAAAGTTTCATTCAGGTTTGACGTTTAATTATTTTAAAATGGCGCAACTTAACTTAAATAAATGCGAAATTATTAATTTCAATAATATGTATCGCGAACATGAGCGTTTATGGAACTACAAAAGTGAAAACAATAAAAAAAACGGTTTTAAAAAGAACTATTTTTATTTGTCCACGGTTCAACGACATATTGGAAATAAAATGTCTTCACATAATTTGCCCACTTCGCGTTTTTTTTCTTTTTTGTTAACCAACACTCAGGGGATGCCTCCTACAAATGCAGTGCAATGTGTTGATTTCAGGAAAATAGGTTTACGGGAAGCAGGCGTTATTATGTTTCGCTGACTTGAACATCAACATAGTCATGAATTATAGCTAGACTAAACGATGTGTAATGTTATAATGGGATAAATAATTTACATATTAAATAATTTTTATATATATACGTTGCTTAACGGAACGCAGTAAGTGACTACCGAGAAAACCATAAAACAAACAAAATAACCGTTCTATGTCGTAAAAAAGAAATTTCACACACAAAAAAATCATGTGAGTCCGATCACAGGGAAGATGTGTAAACATCTAGTAATTAAAGATTTTTTAAAATCAAACAGAAAGCGTCATCTATGTATCACTTATAGCAAAAACAGTTTCAGCTAATTCAACAACCTTTTGCTGTAAAACGTTAAAAATATCCCAATATAAACGTATATAAGTGATACATAGATGACGCTTTTAAAAAAGTGGCATAAAAAGCAATGTTATATCATAATTTTTTCACCAATACAATCATAAGTCACACAGCGTTATGTGTCAGCTCTCACCTATTACGTTTACACTGTTTTTGTGATTGTATTGTGAAATAGAAATTTACCCCCTGCGCGTATAGATGTATACACATCAAAAATATTTTCTCAAAAATTAATTATGTCAGTAAAACAAAATATTCAAGAATATATTAAATTTTTTAAGTATAGATACAGGAAAAAAGTGATCAGAATGGAAAGAGAAAAAACTTAATGAATAAAAACTTAAATTTGATTTATTTACACTTTACCTTTTAACAGGTTAACCGTTTTGAGTTAGTTTAATATGAAAATTTTTTCCACCATCTCCCTATCGCGGTTGAAACTACTGAAAGTGTGTTTTTAACTAGTTTACAGGGCTCTAACTACCAACACTGATTTCAGCCTTAAGTTTCAGTACGAATCTTATTGTATCGCTTCCAAAACGGGTATTATCTTCGTTGTTATGACGTCTTTTTATGAGATGACGAAAACAAAATTAAGTTACACATTTGCATTGATGGTAAACGCTGACTAACCGAAATTTTTTAGATTCGTATATTTCGGTGCTATATAAATCGTAAACTAGAAGTATTTAGTAGTTATAAATGTTGGTTATTGTTATTAGCGAAATCTCGTATACTAAAAATGGCTCAGAAAAAGTAATCAAATTTGTCATATCAGCTAATTCTTCTTCTATTGACACATGCAATGTGGAATGAATAAAAAATGACTTGAGACACTAGGTCTATGTTGTCATTTTGTGGGGGTACAAATTTTTATGTGGTTTATACAGCTCCCCTATACCGCCATTGCCTTCACAAGGGAGGTTAGGGTGAGCTGTTTAATATGTGAACCAGAAAAAAAAACACGTGCAAAAAGTACATTTAACCTAATTGCACGTGGAGTTGCAGCGCCAGGACCACAAAGCAAAAAACTGAAACGCGTTTTCTCTTGCGATATAATTGAAGCCGCGATGCTACTTGTCATGACCTTTGCTCGATGCTACTTGTCATGACCGAGCTGACTTCATTTTCTGTAAAGGTGCTATTACACGACGTGTTTTTACGTATGTACTGTCACCTTTTTATCCATATGTAATTCTGTATGTCTGTCAAAGTTTTCGTTTTACATACGATTCATAAATTTTGCTATCACACTTGCATATGTATTTTCGTATGACATAACCTCTAAATGTGAACAACAGCTGATTTTTTAATATGTCAATTTTCAAATTGATAAAAATAAAGTTATATATTTTTAATTGTTAAATGCCCATTTACATGACACCACTCAGTCGTATTCGAAATAAAATTCCAATCAAATTCATCGGACTGTCATGAAGTCGTACCGACATTATTTCTGCATATTACGGCCAATTACACCATCACACTCAAGTCTTATGAACACAGCTGTTTAGTATAACAAATTTATTTTGAAATTTAATTAATATTAAATAATTTTATTTTCTTTTAATATTAATCTTTTTAATTTACTGTTTTTCTTTCGCCGCAAGTAGTCTTGTATTTTCATGTTCTGTTATATCAAAATAGAACCTGTTCTAATTGAAAAATTTTCATGTGACATTCCACATGTATTATACATTTCATATCACACGATGTGTACAACTGCAGTGGGAAAATTTCACAGTAGATATGTAAAAAACACGTCGTATAATAGCACCTTAAGTAAAGACAAACATGCCAAAAATATCAATTTTGTAAATTTTCGAAAACTAGCTCATCCCAATTTTTGTACTTTACGAGGGTAACACTTGTAGACCTTTCTAGGGATGCATGAAACATGGTTGTATTATAGTTAGAATAAAATATAAACATTTATAGATTAGTTCCAATTCACTTTTTATTATTCTATTTCAATAAAAATACTTTTATGCTGTGCTTATTTTTTTTAAAATAATTGTACCTAAATAAATAATCCAATAAGATAATTTTCATTTTTATGTGTGGATTGTGTTCAACTGTTTTTTAAACCATAGAATCTTAACATTTTGTAAAAATATCAAAGATGTTTGATTTCACTTCAAGTGAATGAAATGCCATTTATCAACTGGAATGAAAGAGAACAAGAAATCATATGTAAAAATATAATTATATTATATATAATTAAGAATATAAGTACATATATATAAAAATAAACAACTTTATTGAATGAAGAACGTGTTAAAATTATATACAATTGAAAATTAAATATTAGCCATTAAAAAATAAAACAGCAAATTATATAGTAACAGCAGCTAGGTAATATTTTGCAATAATGGCTCTTTAGCTGCAGAATTGGCAGCTATAATTTAGCATAGATGTTAGTTGGAACAAAATAGATCTTACCTATATCAGAAGCTTCTTCAACATCACCACCTTCGGGTGCACCAGAGATTACACTATCAGCCTCTTCTTGATTTGTAAGGAATGGTGAATCAGCAACAGTGGTATTTAAACTAAAAAAACATGTTAAAAGGTCATCATAGAAAATAGATAAATTTTTCTACAAATTTCAATTTGCTTACCATGAAATAGAGCCTCCTTCCAATTGTTTATTTATCAAACCTTGCCAAAATTTATGAGTTTCCAATACAACATTTGTGGCAAATGCGGCATTCTTGGCATCACCATTAAAGGCAAATTGATTTTCTGGTTTACCATCAGGAATCTTATAGATTTTAAACCATTCTACGGTGGCACGTAATAATCCAGGGAAATATTTGTCGACATCTGTAATATCATTCATTTTCTCAGCCAATGGATCATTTACATCAATAGTGATTATTTTCCAATCAGTTTCTCCTTCGTCAATTAGGGCAATAGTTCCCAAAATCTTAACCTGCAAAACTTGACCACGTTTGGCTACATGATAACCAATTTCTAAAACATCAATCGGATCATTGTCACCCTTGCAGCCAGTGCTAGGTTCAATATGATCAGGATTTTCCCAGGTTTGTGGAAAAGCACCATAATTCCAAATGTATCCCTTGTGAGGGAAACAATTAGCTACAAAACGTAATTTACCCTTTTTGACATCTTGAACAATTGGGTTCAATGGATTACTCAAACTTATCTGAAAAAAAAAGAAGGAAAATTATAAACAAGTATAAAACACGGAATAAAGTAATAAAAAAAACTTATTGTTCTTACTTCCATTTTAGCATTTGTCCAACGTGGTATTTCAACGACCATATTGTAGATAGTTTTTTCATCATTGGCATGCAAAGGAATATCATGTAATGGCGAGACACCTTTACCATCAGCAGTTTCTGTAATATATATATAACAAAATTATAAATTTAGGTAATTTTATGTGATACCATTTTATGTAAAATTATGTGTTTTAATTTTATTTCACCATTCAACCAATCAAAAGATAAACTTAAAAGGTATACACCAGTTGTTTATTTTATGGTATATATGTATGTGTATTTACTTACAAAATAAATTGGTTGGCATAAAAATATATTAAAATATTTTACAGAAAAACTAAGCTAGGGAAAATGTTCTTTGAATCTTGGGGTGTTTATATGTATATATTAGCAGATTCCAGCCCTCGAAATTCGAGTGCAAGTTCGAGGAAATTTTATTTTTTCATTAAATAAAGACCCTAAAGGTATGCTAACCAATTATAGCCAATTCACAAATCAATACAAAAAACTAAACTCATTTTTATTACAAACACAAACATAGCATTGTATAATTTTATGTATGTGTTAGTAGCAATTTTGAATACAATTTACTCAAAATAAAGGAAAAAATTTAAAAATCTGTAAATCTGCAAAACGGCTAAAAAGAAATATATTTCGAATAATTTGGTCAAAATCGGAATAAAACTGTAGAAAAAATTGCCTAGCCTATTAATATTATAGATTTTATCGTTGACAACACATTTAGTTTGTCAATATTGTAGATTTAAATAAATTGAGTAATAAATATACTTCGCTTTCTTTGTTGATTTTTCGTGTGCATTCGATATGATACCCAGAAACAGCCTATTCTACAAACTATCGTGCATTGTCCTTTCATCAAAAACTATTAGATTCTTGGAGTCTTTATATGACAATACAGAGAGCCGAATATGGGATGGAATTTCATATTCTAAATACTTTACAGTGAAGTCCGGGGTAAAGCAAGGTTGCATTCTGAGTCCAGTTTTGTTTTCCTTATACATAAACGATCTTCCTGATAATTTACCTGGAGGACTAAATATTGCAAACGTACATATAAAGGTTTTATTATACGCAGATGACATTAGCTCTGTTTTTTTATTTTCCCAGTAAAAACCGAAATTTCAGAGAGTAAGAAAAATTAGTTCTCAAAAACATAAATATCCAAAATAGTAAACGAACAGCAATTTGTAAGAATTTGCAAGTTCATAGAAACAGCTGATTGTAAACACATTTCAAAGCGAAGAAGTGAAACTCTAAATTAAAAAAAGAAATCTATAATATTAATAGGCTAGGTGATTTTTTGTTACCGATGTAAGTTTCACAGTTTTACCCCTATTTTGACAAAAAATTTATCATTTGAATGGTATTCCTTTTTAGCTGTTACCCAGATTTACAGATTTTCATCGCTTGGAATAGTTTTTTGGAGTTATGATCGTTTAAAGTTGCTACTAACACATACATAAATTATACAATGCTATGTTTTTTTTTTAATTTGTTAATGTGTTTGTGTTAATGTGTTGAGTTTGTTTTCTTCATTTAAAATTAGTTAAATTGTGAAGCATACATTAAGGGTCTTTATTAAATGAAAAAATAAAATTTCCTAGAATATGCACTCGAATTTCGAGTGCTGGAATCTGCTAGTATACTTTAATTAGAAGAATTTATTTTATTTAACATGTAAAAATATTCATTGAAACTAATATCATTACCTATTGCTTTTGAAACTAAACATTTATTATGAAAGCAATTGGCAGATACACATATTTTTTTGGCAGCAACCAGTTTTTAAGGGATTAAAATTAATAAAACCTGATTATGTGAATATTTACTTCTTTCTTCAATCGTTAATTTCCTCAGAATTATTATTTAAAATTTTTGCACCAAAATAGAATTGTAGTATTTTTGCTTTATTTACAACAAAACTCAATCATATGTTTTTCAAACATGTTTTTTCTTGCTTGCTAATTCTTAAGGCCTAGTTAGTCACACGTAACCTTAAACAAACGTGTCAGCTGTTTTTTTCTGTTACATGAAAAAGCATTTATAGCAGTTACCGAACTCAAATAGATTTTTGCTGGAAATAGATTTTTGCTGTTTGTACGTGACATTTGCAACATGCTGGTACAGATGCATTTTAACAACATGTGGCCTTTAAGGCCTAGTTAGCCACACGTTGTTAAAATGTATCCGTACCGTAAATGTAACGTTGGCATTTAGTGCAATTATAGAACGTAAAACACGAACCAGCATATTGCTGTGTAAAATTAACCAAACTTTATCAGCTGTTCACAAATGTCACGTACAAACGTAGCAAAAATCTATTTTCAACAGATTGTGACGAACAGAGCTATTGTTATAGTATCAGACTCTCCTAGTGGTTTGCAAGAAATGATTGAGGCTCTACAACGGTATTGTTCTATATGGAGCCTAAAAGTTAATTTGGCGAAATCGAAAATAGTCATATTTCGGAAAGGTCCAAGAATTTCATCTAACTTAATATGGCATTATGAAAATGAAAAAATCGAAATTCTAAACAGCTAAATGTATCTTGGAGTGGATATAACATACAACCTATCTCTTAATAAATATCTACAAAATAAGCTTTCTGCCTCCAAAATAGCCATTAATTCCACCTGATCCAAATATATAAATAACCCCAAAATATCTAAAATAAATAAATTAAAAATTTTTTGAGGCTAGCTCTCAATCGATAATGTTTTATGCTGCTCAATTTGGGGGCATAAAAGACACGATGATGTGGAGAAATTGTTTAGATTTTTCATTTAAAAAAATGTTATACCTACCAACCACTACTCCTAACTACATGTTATACTTAGAAACTGGTATCAATTCCTTGTTTATTTCAACTCTAAAAATTCATTTTTGCTATGTAAGCAAAGTTTTATCTTTAAGTAGAAATAGACTTTCACGAATATTTTCTGAAAAAGTTATAGAGCTGAATGAATACTGGGCAAAAAAGTGGTCAAATTTGTGTAACCTGCTGCAGTTTTGTCCTCCAAACAACAACGATCCTATATGTGTATATTGGGAAGAACTAATACATCTACTTAAATTAAAAGACAGATATGATTTCGCTTTCAATGCTTCAAATTCCTAACTCCATGAACTTTACTCACAACTGGATTATTATGTAACACCAAAACTCCCTGCTGAGTTTTCCTCTCGAGCTACCAGTTTAATTATAAGGGCTAGAGGTGGTTTACTGAATCTAAACACACGATGTTTCAAAAGTAATACAGATGGTATATGCTCAGTTTGTAACATGCACGAATCTGAAAATACATTTCACTTCATTTGTCCAGTATATAGGAGAATATAGATATATTTATTTTGGTCTGAATACACTTAATAAAAATTAAGTATTTAATATATTAAATTTCACAAATTTCGACTTGCTATACAAATATCTAGAAACATGTATAAAGTACAGAAATCTTGTTCTAAATTAATTTGAAATTTAAAGAAAAAAAAAATCAAGTAAAATTAGAATAGATATATTTTTTTAAATTAAAATGCCAATCTGGTTAACAGCAAATATATATTGTAAATAATTTTATAAATAAATTTACTTTTATATCATAATTATACAAATCTATTAATAAATAACTAATAAATAATATATATTTTATTGTTTTTAGGTTTATAAATTGTCGACTGAGAAACTTTGATTAGTAAACCTTAAAATAATTTAATAATTAAAATTATCTCAATATTTTCAAAGATAAGATTCTAAGTAATAAACTATGTGTTCAACTTTGTGTTAGAAAGTAATATAAATTAATACAAAGTTCTTGGACAAAGTCTTTTCAAAACCAACAGAAACATGTAAGAAAATCATAGTCGGGCTACATCGACTATATGATATCGTGTACCATGAGTTTCGGGAAAGTCTTAGGTTATACTTGCTGGGCGGGATGATTTGTAGACATAGAAAATAAATTACATTTTAGTGAAATTGTCACTTATTTTTTTGTGAATATGTTGAAGGCCATTTACATATATGTTCTAAAATCGCTACGATAGTTTAATGTTCCTTGAACACATACACTACCAAGCAATAGTTGCTTATATCTTCAGGCGAACATTAACATACTGTGTTTGAATGCATATTAAATACAAAAATAATTTTTATACAGCTAATTAGCAGCACGCCCTTTGTATGCACAATGTTTCGTTTAAGTTTGGTCTTAAGAATTAATTTTTTTATTTTTCCAAATAAAGTATGAAGATTAATTTTACTCTGTGAGGTTAACGAATTATGGCCCCTGGTTAAGAGTAAAAGTAAAACAAGGTGCGTCTTTAAATAATAAACCAAAATATGGAATTTCGATTGATTTTACTCGATATCGAATGTGGCGATTAGCCCCCTGATATTTTTTATTCTCGATATGCATGTCAATAAATTTATTTGAAATTCAGACATTTAGGTAGACGTAACAATTTATTAAGTTTCAACATTTTTGTGTACATTGAGCACACTCGAAAGTAAGCTGAATGTACAGTGTGTGAAAATTTTTCCTAAAAGTATTCATATTCATATGAACGATTATTTAAAATTATATAACCCAAATTTGATGTTATATAGAATAATTTGAATTTTAGGATATTTTAAGTCGAACTCATAGGGCTAGGTCTGAATATGCACCGAATTTGTCACATTTCAATACCGATCGACTCTTACGACCTGGAGTTTGCGACAACGTTTACATTAACATAAAATGTTTTTGAGTGAATCGCATTAATAAAAGGTGGGGGTAGGTCCAGTATTTCTGATAGTAACAAACGTCACCACAACCTAATACATAACCTGACTACAGAGTGGCTTGGAGTAAGTATAAGAAGTATGAGGGCGAATACATACAACGTATTACAAGAAGGCAATTTACTTAAGCAACAAAAGTATTTAAATATATGCACAATTTTTTTAATACAGGTAAATTCAGGTAGTTAATAAAAAAAAAAAACATTAAACAGTCCGTACTTAATCAATAGTCAAACAAATTGCATAAGCTTTTTTGATGTTGTTGTAGAGATTAAGGAATATTTGCAACACGACGATTGATAACAACGGAGTATTTTCACTTGGCATTAACGTGGAAATGTTAAGGTCAATGTTATTTTGATGTGTAAACATACATATGTATGTATATAAATATTCTCTACACTATTCCAATTACTTACTGTAATAAACTCTATAATTAGTGGAATTCGGTGCACCCTTTTCAATTATCTCGTATTGTGTTGACATTTTTTGATTATTCTTATAAAACTTTTGTTTAAATTGTAAATTTAATTGAGTTATAGTCGTCACTAAACGTTTTTGTTGCCGAAAATTTGCTGCCAAATTTATATTATCGTTGAAAAGTTTTGCTGATGACGCCGGCTTAGCAAACACGTTGTGCAAAGTGTACGGAGGAATTTTTGAGAATAAAATACGCAATGATGATGTCGTAGACATTTTATTCTAGTTTTTTTTGACAAACAAATCACTTAACAACACTAGTTTCTAATTAGAAAGATAAAGGGAAATGCTTCCTCTTGATTGGAAAATTAGAGTATACCTTGATTGTGAATTATTTGTTTAAAATCGCAGTATCAATTGAAAAAATAACTGCTTAGATTTTAAATTGCCTACTTTGATGATGGGCGAATCTTGTAATATCTCTTCATCGATGTTCATAAACTCAATCACTCTTAATTTAAAAATATACATCTATCTTGATCGGTAGCACAAATTTGTCATTAAAACATTAGAAATTATAATATAGTTTCTTATCTTCTTAACCTCACTTTTACATTGTCAATAACTTTAACATAACATTCTCCTTCTATATTAAACATACACGTTAACAATTTTTCCTCTTGTTTAGTTTAAATTGTTTAAGTTAGAAAAGTTGAGATATTTTATTTAAAAGAAGTTATAACAATTTATCAAAGTATTTTTATTAATTTACCTTCGAGTTTTTGTTTTAAATTGACACCTGAAAATAATATTTTATAGTTTAATATAAAAATATCTTGTTCACCCTGTTGTAAATAACATCAATCTGCAACGGAACCGTCGGGTCTGTTTTTTTTTTTTTTTTCAATGTAGAAGTAGGACATAACATTAACAGCTGTCAAATGTCTGCATGTAACTTCAAAAGTCTGGCAATAATTCAACTTTCGATCAAATATTGAAGCAAAAAATTACGGAAAACCCGACGTCCACGCTAACAAGTGAAATTTGTTATTGAAGATATTGAAAATTTCTAGCAGATCATATTAAAATAAACTATAAGACTTTGAAATCGAACGCGGAAAATTAAATTGAAGGTCAGAAAGAAAACCTTAAACGAGAAACTTTAAGATTACTGCAACTGGTGGACATCGACACTTGATTTTGTGATAAATTCATGTTATTCAGACACGTTTGTTAACGACGAGGATTATTAAATAAAATAAAAAAAACAGTTTATTTTGAAGTCAATTCATCGATATAATATTGTTTGGATAGAAAATTTTGAGATGAGTTCCGAGAAAATATTTACCAAGGCTACAGGCGCTCAGCAAGTGGGTGCTCAAGGTGACGATACAACTAATAATCAAGAGAACACTGATTCTAGAAAATCATCGGACAATGAAGTCACTTATGATGATAATGCCTGTGTTGTGTGTTTTAAAAATGTTGATCTGTTTTCTGTGGGAGAATGTGACCATCCCGTTTGCTATGAATGCTCGACGCGTATGAGGGTATTATGCCAACAAAACGAATGTCCAATATGTAGACAAGTTTTATTAAAGGTAATTAGTTGCTTACAAGTAGTAAAATCATCTTAAGAAATTATTAAAATATAAAAAAAAATATTTTTATCTCTCAAGTACGAAAAATAGTGTTCTTTAGGACAGAAGAAACTCAATTCAATACGATATTATTTCAATCGTATTACATTCTTTGTAAAGAATAGTCCACATCATATCTCTTGTAATACTGATAGCATAGGGCAATACTAATTTTTGTCGGGGATCTATTAAATGGGCTACATCGATTACAAATCTGGTAACCGTTTTTGATGGTCAGTTTTCAAGATATATCGTAAACAAATTTCAAAACGGCTATTTGTAGCATGTTGGTCTTTATTTATCAACGCTGGTCTTGCATCCAGAAACTGTTATTCGATTTTGGTATATAATGGTGAAAATCAGTGCATGTTCAGAACTATCCTCCACACAGGTAACCCCTATCAGACTGATTAAATGTTCATAAGATTCAGATTATCGTATATACTTCGAAAAAATTAGGTGTATGTGTGTCTATACCCACTAATCAGTAGTCCAAAAATAAACCCAGTAGGATCATTTTTGTCATATAAAGCTGCCCCATATAAAGCTGTTTCCTTATCTTAACTCAAATCTATCAAAAAACAATAATGTTATGTAAATTTTTTTTAAATATAGTTATGTATGTTTTAAAGAAAAGTGACTTTATTAAACATGGTCGTTATTAATCCAATTTTTGACCTGGTCCCCATGTAAAAATAACATCAAGTTCATATCTGCATGCCAAAAATAAAAAAAGTTAAATTTATACGATTCATAAAAATGAAAAAAAAAAATATTTTATACAGTAAAATTTAAAACTGACAGATTTAAGCATTCACACCATGGCCAACTTGATATTAAATCTTTTATATTTTGTAAACGAAAGCCGTTAGAGCAGTATATGAATATTAATTTACTCAATACTTATCTTATATATTAAAAGAATTTATGAATAAACTTTGCATTCAAGATTTTTTTCAATATTTTTCTTCTCTCAAACCTCTATAACTAGAGTTCTAATTAACGTAGGCTGTTGACATAGGTCTAAGAACACTCAGTGGATCAAGCTCCTTCTTTTGAGCTATTAACTGCTTAAATTCGTTGGGTTTGAGGAAAGTTATGCGTTGAGAATCAACTTTACTTTTACTGTACGTTAACTTATCTTGGCATATTTTGGCATTACTGTACGTTAACTTCTCTTGGCAAATTCGTTGGGTTTGAGGAAAGTTATGCGTGGACAATCAACTTTACTTTTACTGTACGTTAACTTCTCTTGGCATATTTTGGCATTACTGTACGTTAACTTCTCTTGGCAAATTTTGGTATATTATAAAAATTAATATAATATACATAATATATGTAATGCTGCGAAGCAGCAGGGGCCCTCTAGTTTAAATAAAAAAATAATAATTAGTTAAAAATACGATATCAGCCAGACAAAAATATTCATCCATATGATTTTTTTTATATGGCAATACTTTTTGTTGCTGAATATGGCAAATTAGCGCTAACGGTTATTTGTTTTGTTTAAAATGATTAAACAAAAATAAACTACTGAAGCGGAAAGAAAAATTATATGAAATCTCTATAAACAAAATAAATTGTTTGCAACATTGGTGAAATTTTAAAATGAAGCCGACTTACTATATGATTATACAAACTTTTAACGTTGTGCTCGACCGCGGAACCAAATCCCAAGAGAAGAAGTTAAGAAAAATAAAGAAGAACTCTATAACTACCTCTATTTTTTAGCAGTGGCTTGTCTACAGAAAATATTTACTTAATAGTTGTACATTTCCTATGAGTAGTTTAGCAATAAATAATTTACATTTCACTTCATAATATTTCATTGCAACGGTTCTGAGTATTTTAGCGCAGTCTACAGTGTGTTGCACTACCCCATACTGAGATGCCGTGCCTGTTATGTTATAAGCTCAATGTGGGTGTTACAAGCGTCACTTCTGCTGCTGATATTATGTAGAAAGTCGTTGCCATGAAACTTGATTCCGATGTTGATATCTAAAAAGTGAGGTGATTTAATGTGCATCAGTTTTGTTTTTTGTGCGTTTATTATTCAGCCATTGGTTGCAATATCAAGTTGCCTATGCATTGTTTCGGTAGCATTGAAATATTTTCACTCACAATGGCTGGATCGTCAGCATATGCGAATGTTATGCTATCTTCAAGTGTGTTGAGCATATCGTTGGCATATATTAAGTAAAGGATTTGGACAAGTTTGGATCCTTGTGGCACTCCAAAATTCGTCCGCTCCTCTTCACTAACAGTCCTGCATTCTAAATAGTTTCTGAACCATCTTAACGTGCTCCCTCTTATGCCATTTGTCTCCAGGATTTGTATTAGTCTATTGTGTGACAGAGTGTCAAATCGATACACATTACAAGGCAATGCACTTTTTTACTTAAGCAATTTTTTTATGTAGTTGGCAAAGTTTCCTAATAGATTGTTAATGTTTTTTCCTTTGCGAAAGCCAAATTGATTTTTATTAATTTTATATTTTTCTAGGAAGTTTAATCGTCTGATCATTATTTCCTTAATATCTTTTCTAGTACTGGTAAAAATTAAATTGGTCTATAGTTGTTATAATCTGATTTAGTTCCATTTTTATATATGGGCCTTATTATAGACGTTTTAAGGATTCTTAATATTAAGGCGGTATCCAACTTGAGTTTACCATCTTTGTTATGATCGGTGTAAGAATTCTAGCATTATTTTGAATGTCTTTTAATCTAATTCCGTCAAATCCAGCACTTTTTTACTGTTTATGCTGTTTAGTATATTATATATTTCTTCTTGATTAGCACTCTCAAAAAATATTGAGATTTGTAATGTAATTTCGACGTTGTTTATGGTTCTAATATTACAATTATGAATTATTATACCCTCCACAGAGGGGGTCATGGTATGTATGGCTACAGCAGGTTTAAGAAACTTACCCCCATATTCATAATCAAATTCTAGCAGTTGGCTAACTTTTTTTCATACGAAAATTTCAAAATTTGTATGAAAAAAAGTTAGCCAACTGCTAGAATTTGATTATGAATATGCGAAAATTTCAAAATTTGTATGAAAAAAAGTTAGCCAACTGCTAGAATTTGATTATGAATATGGGCGTTAGTTTTCATCGTTGTTACAATTGATAAAGCTGAGGTTTAATTTGCGCAGTCGCAAGCGAATTTTTGTACTTTTGGGATTTTCTTATACGATAACGAATAATATGTAGTGAAATTTCTGATTTTGGGATTCGATAACGAGTGATCGAAATTTTGCGAAAATTGCGAAATTTTACTCGTTAGCAAAATATCTTGCGAAAAGAAGTTTTTCTCCAATAAAGTGAAAATAAAGAAAATGTTAGTGCAAAATTTATGTAATATATTTCATAAAAATATTAATTTTAGGACAGAAATAACAAAAATAAACTTTAACCCGGGGTGGAATCGTCGCATTCGTTATCGAAATTTTTCGATTGAAATTATTTTTTTATTTTCCAAAATAAAATACTGTCTCTGTTACTGTCACATTTTTATTTACATTTTCTCTTTATTTGTGCAGTGTTGTAAAACATATTTGGTTCCGTCTTTTACAATACTGAAACAATAAATCTTTTCATTTCATAACGAGTAAGGAAATTGAGTTTCAATTTGCTATCCATCGGGTAAAGGTTGGCTCGTCGCTTCTATTATTCTGAATAAGAGACAAAACGTGTCAGTTTTTTACTTTGTATCCTAGCGTTGCTACGCCACATGCAATTAGGTTAAATATACTTTTCACACTTGTTTTTTAGGTCAGACATTAAACAGCTCACCCTCCTTTAAGAAGGTAATGGTTGTATAGGGAAGCTGTATCACCACATAAAAAATTAAACCCCCACAAAATGAAACCATAGACCTTGTGTCTCAAGTTGTTTTTTTATTCATTTCACATTGTGGAATTGACACAACATTGTATGTGTCAGAAGAAGAAGAAGAAATATTAGAAATATTTACACTATCGAAATTAATTTCGATACGGAATTATTTCTATCACGACTGTTAAAATTACCACGTACGACCACGTTTAAATTCGGAATACCACCTTTTAACCATAGAATATGACGGAGAAGATTCACCATAATGTTTATCAATCCATTCTTTGGCTTGGACAGTATATTTTCCCAACAAAACACGAAACTTTGTAATCCATTTTTTCGGAAACTTTTTAAAAGCAGCATTATTTTTATAACGGTAATTTATTTTTTCTAATTAATGAAATGTCATGAAATTTTGACACAATTTTTCTAACAGTTGGCCCTACTGAATAAACAAAAAATTGGCACATGTCGCGCCATCTCTAAGTGAGGCTACGTACTTTTCACTCGATGTAGTATTTACGAAAGCAAGCATCAATGATATTCACATCAAGATATTGACATTAAATTTTCAACAGATGTCAAAATCAGTACTACGATATTTAGGGGGGGGGGGGGGGTACGGGTTTAAAAGTTAAAAAAGTATTTTCATAATTCTTTTTTGAAGATATGATTAATGTTGGATTATTTATTTCATATACACGTTATAGCATAACATTTGAAGAATCTTCGAAAAAAAATTTCAATTACAAATTTTAATAAATAAGTCCGTGACAGTGAATCTCCGGAGGCGTTGTTGTTTTGCGGTGAACATCATAACTCGTTACCGGATCATGTGATATAAAAAAATCTAAATGCGTTTAAAATGTGACATTTTTCCTGAGGTAGTGACGAAGAGTTTTTTCATTTGTTTTTAAAAATGAAAAATTTGTTGTTAAAAATGGGGAAGAGAATGGAAAATAAAAAACTCTTTATATCTGATGATTTATGTGTGGATATAGTGTGTAAAATTTCAAAAGAATCGGTCAAGTAGGTTTTGAGTTATGATGTTCACGGACTTCGAGCATTTATTTGCGAGAAAATCGATTTAAAGTTTTTTAAAAACTGATTTATATACGATATACCGTATGAGGTCAGTCGCTGGAAACGCTGTATCTTCTTTAGTTTTGCTCCGATTTAGAAAGAAAAATGCAAGAAAAGGTTTTAAAATAATAAAATGATAATTTTGTTTTGAATATTTTTTTTTTTTTTTGAATAAATTTTTGTATTTTTTTTAGGTTATATTCACCTATAATAAATTACCATACCGCGAATTGGAAGCCAAGAATCGTTCAGAGTTTTATAATAAAAAATATAAAATCGGTTTCTACACCAGTGATATACAACAAAAATTTTTCGAGTTACTCGACCATCCATGCCCAAAGTAAGTTATTAACTGGAATGTTTTTAAATTTATAAATTCTAATGTAATCCTTTCGAATAGATGCAATTGCCCACCGTATCGTACCTTTCAAGGTCTTCGTTATCATGTCCGCAAAGAACACGATCTTTACTATTGTGACCTCTGTGTGGAAAATCTAAAAATATTCACTTTCGAAAGACGTTGCTACACTCAAGCTGAATTGGGTCTACATCGCACAAAGGGTGATACCGACAATCGCTCGCACCGTGGTCATCCTCTGTGTGAATACTGTAACAAACGTTACTTAGATCGTGATGAACTCTTCCGCCATTTGCGTCGCGAACATTACTATTGTCATTTTTGTGATGCTGATGGTTGTAATGAATTCTATCGGGATTATACTGCCCTTGCTGATCATTTCCGTCAAGATCATTATTTGTGCGAAGAGGGAAAATGTGCTACGGAAGAATTTACTGGGGCGTTTCGTTCAGAAATTGACTATAAGGCCCATGTGGCCAATATTCATGGTCAAGGTATGAATAAGCAACAGGCCAAACAGACGCGTACTTTACAATTGGAAATTACATTGGGTCCACGTGGTCGCTCCGGTCAAACTGAACAAGGTGTAGCAAATATGCGATCAAGAGGTGGACGGTAAGTTTAAAGAGCTTAACAATAGTAATAATTACAGTATCCTTTAAAATAAAATTGGGCTCCTCAAATTTATAAATATTTACACATTACACATAAAAAAGTTATAAAAATAATATATACATATTTTATATATATGTAATTTTAATGGGCTCATCGCAATTCTGTTACTATGAGCCATATAAAATTATGTGGGGTACCCATATACGACATAAATCGATTTTTTCGTCGAAATTTTGGAGGGTTCGAAAATGATTTTAGAGGTATGGTTCCTTGGGCAAATATACTTGTTATGGCCCAGAGTAACAAATTCACGATGAGCCCATGGAGTAAAAATAATTGACCCACCCTAATATATATATATAATATATATATTTTTGTTTGTTTTGCTATACACAGACTGTGTAACACAGTAGACAGTCTTAAAAAGTTTTTACACCCCTGATATATTTAAGTTTTTTTTTATAAATTATTAATGGAAAATGCTTCAATGATTTTTAATTTTTTGTATTGGATTTTATTACAGAATATAGTCGAGATGGATAAAGCTATTTTTTTTTTTTTTTGTTGTTTCAGTTGTAATTCTGCTCCACTCGTCCATCAACGTTTCCTTCAGAGCTGGAATTGAAGTAATTTGACGTTTGTTTACACCTCTCTTTAAAATGTCCTATAAATGTTCAATAATATTCTGGTCAGGGGACTGCGGGGGATGTTCAAGCTTGTGACTGACGTTATAGAGAAGTCAATCCTTTACAATCTTAGAAGAATGATTCGGATCGTTATACTGTAGAAATATAGAAATTTCCTTCAGATGCAACATTTGGAGCCTAGGCAGGTAGCTGTCCTTCAAAATGTCTATGTACATAGCCTTACCCATAGTGCCATCAATGAATCTGAGTTTAGCAACCGCAATTACAGCCATACATACATCCCCAGACCATGACTGATTATACTCCATGTTTCACTGTGGAATTAACATTAGGTGGCAATAACTGCGTATTTGGCTTACGCCAAACTTTGGTCCGACCATCACCTCCGAAAACCATGAATTTGCATTCATCGGTGAATATTACCCTTTCCCGAAATGTTGGGAAAGGTACTTTTGGGCGTATTCTAAGCATTTCTGGATGTTCACAGGTCTAAGTAGTGTTTTTTTTCTCGCAGCTCTGCTATTGTACCCATTCCTCTTAATGCTTCTATGTACTTTCTGGTAGGAATTCCCATATCTAGCTTTAGTTTTCTATTAAATTCGACTGCACATTGTTTAGGATTTTCTTGAACGAAACGAATAACGACACGTTCTCTTCGGGTCATCCAGAACGTGCATTATTTTCATAATTTCCATTTTTTTAATGTTTTATTATGGTTTGTACTGTGTCCTTTTTCAAATTTAATAAATTTCCAATTTTATTAAGAGACTTGCCATCATTCCTCAATTTAATGACCGTTTTTCGGATTGTTCACAAACTTCTTTGTCTTTGCCCATTTTACTCCACAAATGTCTATGATTTTTATTTTCGAAATAAGACCAGTTTTTGTGAAAGTTCAAGCTATACAAATGATTCGAAGCAAAGCGTCATAAAATATCTAGCGGCAGTTAGAACGGTACATAATTTTTATTAAAGGGTATACATACTTATGTAACCTTAAGTAATGACAAATTTTACTTTTTTGGATAACAACAAAAACAACAAAACTATATTTTACAATTATATTTTTACTTTAAATAAAAAATGGAAGTAACAAGAAAGTAAAATCATATTTTCTTCAAGAAAAACGAAATTTGTATCCCGTATGTAAACTTTCGTAAGGCATGATTTACACGGTGATTTTTTACGATGTCTTTTTTATACCCTCCACACCTCAGTGGTAGAGGGTATATATAGGTTTGTCATTCCGTTTGTAACGCATCGAAATAAATTCCTGAGGCCCCAAAAAAATATATTTTCTTATTCCTTATAACAAGGGAAGTTGATTTACCGATGACCGTCTGTCCGTCTGTCTGTGGAAATCACGATCACGCTGTCAATATCTAAGCTAGACCGTTCTTTTTTGTATAAAATCGTTTATGAACATCCCAAAGGAGTTGCTATTTAAAATCGTCAAAATCGGTCAAAGGGTTCTCGAGCTATGAATGAAACTTTGAAAAAACTCTTGAAAAAATAAAATTTTTCAGTGTGTTTGTTGTTTTTCTTAAGATATGTTGTATATGTTGTAATTCTTCGTATTGTTGAAGTCATTACAGTTGTGTGTATATTAATATTGCACGTGTCACATTGGCCTAAGCAAGTTTTACCACATATTTTTTTATCATTAAAATTAAATATTAAAAATTAAAAAATAATAAAAATGAAAAGTGGAAAATGAAAAATGAAAAATGAAAATGGAAAATGGAAAATGGAAATTGAAAATTGAAAAATGGAAAATGAAAATCGAAAGTTGAAAAACTAAAGATGAAAAATGGAAAATGAAAAAAGAAAAATGGAAAATGAAAAATGAAAATGAAAAATTGAAAATCGGAAATGAAAAATGAAAAATGAAAAGTGGAAAATGAAAATGGAAAATTAAAAATTAAAAATGGAAAATGAAAAATTAAAAATTAAAAATGGATAATGAGAAATGGAAAATGGAACATGAAAAATGAAAATTGAAAAATGGAAAATGAAAAATGCAAAATGGAAAATGAAAATTAAAAATGGAAAATAGAATATGAAAAATGGAAAATGAAAAATTAAAATTGAAAAATGGAAAATGAAAAATGGATAATGAAAAATGGAAAACGAAAAATTAAAAATGGAAAACTAAAAATGAAAAATGAAAAATGGAAAATGTAAAATAAAAAATGATAAATGGAAAATGAAAAATGGAAAATGGAAAGTGAAAAATGAAAAATGGAAAATTAAAAATTAAAAATGAAAGATGAAAAATGGAAAATGAAAAATTAAAAATGGAAAATGAAAAATTTTAAATTAAAAATGGAAATGGAAAATGAAAAATTAATAAATTAAAAATGAAAAATCGAAAGTGGAATATGGAAAATGAAAAATGAAAAATGAAAAATGAAAAATGGAAAATGGAAAATGGATATGGAAAATGGAAAATTGAAAATGAAAAATGAAAAATGGAAAATGAAAAATCGAAAATGGAAAATGAAAAGTGGAAAATGGAAAATGAAAAATTAAAAATGAAAAACGAAAGATGAAAATTGAAAAGTGAAAAATAGAAAATGATAAATTAAAAATAAAAATTGAAAATGAAAAAGGTGGAGGGTATCAAAGAATCGGCCCAGCCGAATTTAACACTTACTTGTTCCTAATATGTACTAAATTTGAAACTGCTACCAAAAACCTTTTGCATTCATAAGATTTTAAGTTGCATGTCTTTTTATTTTAATCTGCTTTAGTTTATTTTTCGCATTAAGAAAAATATAAAAAATATATGAATGTGTGGAAATTCAAATTATTTTTTTTTAATTTTTCAATTCAATTTATTTATTTGCTAAATATTATTTACATTGTTTCATTATATAATATATGTACGAAGAGTTCAAGATTTAATCTACATACTTAATAATTTATCATAATTTTTAAAACTATATACAAAAACATATTCAATATTTAAATTGTTAAGAGTAGAATATTTATAATATCTTATCAAATAGCAGAGCGTATCAATATTTAAAAGTTTTAAGTTAAAACCTATTCAGTTTAAAGAAATTACGCATAAATGTTAAATAAAAAATAAATAAAAATGTAAGCGATTCTTGATCTCACTGGCTACTTCAAAGTAAGAAAAAGAATAAAACGTAGCAAGAAAAAAGAAATGAGTGTAAAGAGAAATATGAAAAAAAAAATCTTCAAAAACTGAAATCGTGTCCTTTTGTTTACCCCTCTGGCTTCTCTACACCGTTCGCCTACAAACAAAAAAGACGTCGAACAACGACGTCGTAAAAAATCAACGTGTAAATCATGCCCAAGACTGTGTAAGACATTGATAATGGCAGAAGCTTCGGCGGTAAAAGCTGGAGTATAATCTGGTACAAATAGTATCTCCGTTCATATCCATTATGGCGTACGACGTAACTCCAATTGCCATTTTGGATCCGTCTGTGAAATAAAAGTTCCAACTTTTCTTAAAGAAGCTCTCTTCCTTCTCTAGGTATAATTGTAGAAAGATGTCATTAGTGGTGTTTTCTCTTTGAAATTTTGATAGCGATATATCACATGATCCATTCGTTAATAACCAAGAAGGAGAGGTATAATTGCTTATTTAACGAATGAATGATTAGAGAAGTTGCAAGTTCATTTAATTCTGCAATTGGAGAAGTTTTTCTGTACTGTCTGATTTGAATTAGAAATCAATGTTTCTTTTGAAGTTTTTTATTTTTTCTTCATGTGTATGTATCAGCGATGCATACACATTTTTGATTGTTGTACAACATGTGATGCATACACATTTTTGATTATTGTATAGCAACAAGCTAAAAAAAATGTGTATGCATTGCCGGCCATACACTACACAAGTTCAGTGCTCAAATCTGGCACTGCGTAAAAACACACACTACACAAATAAACTGTGCAAGTTTTCATTTTAAAGTTAAAAGCAGAGTTCAGAAAAAACACACACTAAATTTTAATAAATCTGGTTGAAACAATTGTTGTCGTTATTATAGGGGTGTTTCAGATTTTTCCGATCGCGATTGGATAATGTTTTAATTTTTAGATGTACGCGTTGAAGAACATGTTCTGTTTTTTAACAAGTACACGTGCAAGAAAACGAACTAAAGGTGCTATTACATGATGTGTTTTTACATATGTCCTGTCAAATTTTCCCACAACAAAAGTTGTACACATCGTGTGATACATATGAAACATTGTTTATGTACAATACATAACGAAAGTCACATGTACATTTTTCAATTAGAGCAGGTTCTATTTTTGTATGACAAACATATGAAAATACAACACTGCTTGTGGCGAAAGAAAAACAGAGTAAATTATAAAGATTAATATTGAAAGAAAAATAAATTGTTTAATATTAATTAACAATTAAAAAATATATAACTTTTTTTTAACAATAAATTTTTGTAAATTCACAAATTAAATCAGCTGTTGTTTACATTTAGAGGTTATGTCATACGGAAATACATATGCACGTGTGATAGCAAAAATTATGAATCGTATGTAAAAGACAATTTTGACAGACATGAGGAATTCATATGGATAAAAAAAGTGACAGTATATATGTAAAAAACACATCGTGTAATAGCACCTTTAAAATAAAGCTACACTCGAATCTGTGTGGTTTATGTGTGTTCGAAACAAAAAATATGTGATCGAAAAATGTTCGTGTAGATAACGAAATATTAAAACGAAACACAGTCATGATTGTGTTGGGCACCGTACAAAATTTAGAAACACACATAATTGATATGAAAATAAAAATATGTGTTGGCTGCTTTAGAACAAAACATTGTGTGTTTCATGTGTGTATTTTTTGAACCTTGGTTAAAAGGGAAGAAGACAACTTGTGTAAATTCTGCGCCACATTATTGCTTACTATAGCAATAAAAAGAAAGAAAAGAAAAAAATAATTAATTATTCATATGCTTCGACTTTGCAGATGATTCTTTGTATAATTCAAGGAATTCTGCCAAAAAAAATTTTCGCTCGTTTTTCGTTGTTAAGTCTTAAAAACCGCGACACAACGGAGCATTTTCACCTTACACTACACAAACTTGTGCAGTTCACTGCACAAATAGAACAAACAACCCCATACAGTACACAAAAAGCAAGGTTCAGAAAATACACACATGAAACACACAATGTTCTGTTCAAAAGTAGCCAACACATATCTTTATTTTCATATCAATTATGTGCGTTTCTAAATTTTCTACGGTGCCCAACACAACCATGACTGTGTTCGTTTTAATATTTCGTTATTTACACGAACATTTTTGTATCACGTACTTTTTGTTTCAATCACACATAAAGCACACATTTTTGAGTGTTGCTTTATTTGAAGTTCATGTTCTGGTACGTGTACTGAAAAAAAAAACAGAACATGTACAATAAACAGGTTCGAGTTCAGTTATATTTTAAGTCGTGTTGTGGCTCGTGTTTAAACACGACTTAAAATATAACTTAAAATATAACTGAACTCGAACCTGTTTATTGTACATGTTCTGTTTTTTTCATGGTTGTGTTGGGCACCGAAGAAAATTTAAAAACAAACATAATTGATATGAAAATAAAAATATGTGTGTGTTGGTCTAAGTTATGTTTGTTTACATATATGTACGAGTTTTTTATTCAGTGTGTGTTTTTTTCTGAACTCTGCACAAAAGTACCGTACAGAGCCATCTTTTTTTTTAATTTAAGTAAAACCATAAAAAGACAACAACAATTTTTATTACAAAATTTAACTACAATCTGTGAATTAAGAAAAAAAAATTTATTTTTCGTGTAAATTTTGAAATAAACCAATTCATAGTGTAACTAACAAACAAACTTTATTGTTTCAAAAAATTTGTCTAGAGAAAAATAAAATTTCAGAAAATATAACAAGATTTCACAAACTTATTATAAATACAACAAACTCGATGTGTATTTTCAGCAATAGGGATAATGAACCCGAACCAGAAATGGAAGAACAATATTATCATCAATCTCATAACAATCAACAGCATGCCAATATTGATCCATGTAGCGAACAAGAATTTCCTTCATTGGCTGGTGCTGCCTCAGGTCCAAGCGTATCATTAACACGACCACCGCCATCGGCCATGTTTAATCGTAGTCGCGTATCCGGTCTTGCTCGTACCAAAGAAAACTTTCCTGCTTTAGGCGGCGATAGCAGCAGTAGTGGTGGTGGCGGTGGCGGAGGCGGTGGTGGTGGTGGTTTTTCAAGATCAACTCAAAAGCCGATATCAAATATATTAAAAACACCAGGTGCTATACCACGAAACAATGTTAACTCTTCCTCATCAACAGGTGGTGGTAGCATGGTTATACATGTTTCAAATCGACCAACTAATAATGGTAGTCCATCGGTTAATAATAGAAAATCTAGTGCTATGGATTTTCCAGCATTACCTATGGGAGCTAAAGCGAAAAGAAATATAGCTAAACAAAACTTGTTGGAGGAAGATATGCCTACATCTGGAGTACAACTACCAATGTCAACGGTAGCTACGAAACATCGGTCCTTAGTTGATGATTATGTGTCCGTGGCCAATCCTGTCAACTTTCAAAAATTTCAAATGGTACAAAAAGAAGAACTGGAATCTAAAGCCCGCAAAGAAGCTGAAGCTAGAAATGTTCCAAAATTAACCTCACAAGATTTTCCATCTTTGGGCGGCGGTCCTTCTACAAAATCAACTCCCACAAATAACTGGACGAAAACAACAGCACTGAGTGAGAAGAAACAAAAAGATTTAGAAAACCGTAAACACAAAATTGCTCCTGCTCCCTTGTTACCAAAACCAAACACAACTGCGAAACAATCGGCCATAACAAATGTTAATAATCAGAATAATGTTGCAAACAATAAGAAAGATAATAAAAAACTTCAAAACAAAAAGACCAAGGAACCAAACAACAACAACGAAAATAAAATATCGAACAATAATGTGTCGAATGGCGGCAACAATCAACAACAATCACCTCTGCGTCCTCCACCCGGTTTTCAAAATAGTGGATCTGTTAAAGCACCACCAGGTTTTCAACAAACTAATGTTACCGTTAATTCGGTGGCTAAATCCCCAAATAGTTTAACATTTACAAGTTCGATGGGTGAAAGTTACAACATTTTACCGGCACATTCATATACAGCGCCACCGGATGCTTTAGCCCGTAATCAGGTATGGTTATTAACGTTCGTCTAATGTATAATTTCGATAGTTACTTTATTATTGTGTTTATAATTTACCAGAAGTTAGTGGGCTTTTTCAAGGCTGCGCTAAAAAGCCCCGAAGGTTTAGAAGAATTCCGTCATATATCTCAAAAGTTTCGTGAGGGTGTCTACAAAACAGATGCTTATTATGAACATTGTCAAGCTGCCTTAAAGGATAAATTCGAATCAGTTTTTCCAGAACTTTTAGTACTTTTACCCGATATAAGCAAACAACAGGTGAGTAAATATTTTTCATTTAACCTTAAAACACTCGAAAAAAAATTCTTGCATCGAAGCGAAAAAGGAGCAGGGATGCCCTAATATTGAACAAATACGATCTAAGACTTTCTATATGGGGCCCTATGGGCACTACATCCTTTACAAAATGCATTTGGCTGAAGATAAAACATGCAGATACTGCCTGGAGGACGATGAAAAAATGGAACATGTACTAGCAAAATGTCCAGCGTTTGCATATCCAAGGCGCAAACTATTTGTCGAATCTTAAATTAGGGAAGAAACATACGAATCATTGGCGGTGAAGGACATCATCAAGTTCCTAAACGCTGTAATGGATTAGGATAAACAGAAAATAAAACAATACTGAATGAGGGTGCACAATAGATCTACTTGGTCGCAGTGCAGGAGGAGATAACACTCAACCCGAAGACATCGTAAATCGTAAAAAATAAACATTTATAAAATCAAAATTGTTTTAATTTATTTGCAGGCTTTATTTTTGGTCCATCAGCAACGTTTAAATAAGTTATCACCCCAACAACGGAAATCAATAGAAAAACTTGATGTATGCGCAACATGCAAACAAGTGCTGATGAAACATGATTTAGAGGGTCATTGTAAAATTCATGACTTGAAGCATAATTTTCCAAAACTAAATGGTGGACAAAAGTCGACAACAACCACTGCTTAAGAACAAATATTTGTTACCGAAACAAAAACAAAATATATATATATATATATATATATAAACTAAGTATGGATTTTTATAATAAAAACTTAAGCATTTAAATAAATCTTAAGTAGTAAATTTCATACAAAATTTAAGTTTTGTTTTTTTTTTCTTTTTTTGTTTAACGTTATTACGTAATTTTATTTATAATGTATCGCATAAAAAATCAAAACTTCAAAACAAAACTAAAAAATAAATTAACACAACCTCTAAAAATATAATTAGTTAAATGAAAATATAAATTTCAATTAATGTTCTCTAAATTTTGTAAAAGTTTTCATATGGATTTCATTTTAAATATAAGTTTTATTTTCTTAATTGATCCTTTCTGGTATTAAGAAATTTCTTGTATGTTTTCTATTATTCAAATTAACTTTCGAATAACAATTTTAAATTGTATAGTATATGATAATTTAATTTGTTGTATCGTTCCTTAAAGTAAATTAAATGATTAATACAAAATTCTGTAAATATTTTGTCATTTTCAAACTATTTTAAATCCTCATGGGTTTAATATAACGATAAAATGCTATTTTTATTAAAATGTATCTTTCGTCTTTAACAAAGGCTTAGTTTTATTAATATAATAATTATTTTATGTAACAAAAGCTTTAAAAATATTTAGTTTATCGAGGGGAGATTAATATTTTTTTAAGCTTTTAACTAAATGAAAAGCATGCCCGTTTACAAAATGTTTTCAATGTTTTTATTCGACATTTAGTTTCCTTTCAATATGTATTTTTGTATAAAAAAACTAAAAGTTTATAGTTTTAATACAAGTAATAGTATTTAATTTTGCAATAGCCTGCAATCACAAAATGCAACAGCAAAACAAAATGTCTTATAGTAGTAATGGTGATTAAGAATTTGTTTAAAACAAAATAAAACTATTTAACAATAAACATCAACATAACACAGTTTACTTTATAAATTAAATATAAAAAATGTTATTTAAAGAATCTTTTTTTTTTTTTAACTGCATATATGTAAAAATGGAAAATGTCTGAATAAATATATTTAAAATTCGCATCGATCTGTTGAAAGCAAAGTAGTCTATTTTCAATTTAAAAGTGAAAGTGACATCAACACAAGCTCATTAATCCTGACACATAGTGGTATAGGGTATAATTATTGGTGGTTTTTATATGCCTTATTCTTATTTGAAAAAATACTTTTGCGTTGTTCTGGCTTGGAATAAACATACAGCATATTCAAAAAATTACATAGATGAGAATTTAAACATTTTTGGTAAAGCATACCTTCCCTCTTGAAGTGTCCATTAACAATAGCATAAAAATTTTGCTATATTGGTAATCGTTTGATACTTCCTGTTATTGTGAATGATTTTATTTTAGTATACAGCCGTGCTCTCTGCTACCAAATTAATAAAACTTCAAACCATTCACAATATTGATTGATTTTTATACTTTTAATATTACTTACATTAAAAACGCTGTCCTGCAAGCACAATTTATAAGAAATGGTTTATAATTTTAAATATTTATTTGTATCTATAAAGAATACGTATTTATACATTATAAAAATATATACATAATTTGTTTATCTACATCCTGCTATTGTGAATAGTGTAAAGTTGCGAACTCTGCTGGCGAAATTCACAACTAAAAAACAATTGAAAAAATTGTTTGAAATATGACATCTAAAGTAAAGTCATCCACCATCTTGGTCATAAGTGAAAAATAAGAAATCGTCGGAAAATTGTAAATAAAATTAAAATTTTATGGTTTTTCGGTGTATTAAGTTATTAAAACTATAATCGAACTTTTTAGCAGAATTTGCATAAAGGTTTTAATAATTCAAAATGGCTGCATTAGACCAGGAAGCTTTGCAAAGTCAATTGAAAAAGAAGCGCATTTGTCGCTTTTGTTTGTCTCAGAATCATGCAAACCTAACAAATATTTATATGCGTGATACACGCATTAAAACTTCAGCACCGCTACCCATACAAATTATGGCCATAGCATCTATTGAGGTAAAGTAATGATTAATTTAATATTTATCTTAATGGAACTGGGGTGTTGTAGGGAATCTGTGTTTTGGGGCCACATTGTGCTATTGACTTTTGACGCCATTTAGTATATTGTAGTAACGCCAGGCGTCACGGCTTAGCCAATACACATAATACCGCCATTTATTACATTTTATATTTATAAAGTTGGGTTTGTTAATTAAATAAGAGAAAAACATTTAAGAAATATCTAGGAATATGTCATATAATGTTGGAAGGATTCTGATACCATGTAACTATTCGGTTCGGAGAATTAATTCTTATTCAATTAGACACAAAATATGAAGCATTCATTACTTGCTATAGAATTTATTCATTGAGAACCTTTCCTTAAAAATTAACCCATAATAAATTTATATAAATATTTTTAGATTCTAAGGATTTGTAAATGTTTATTTTTTTTATAAAATACCTTCACTTATTTATTTAGATCTTTAGTAATGATGGCATGCCTTCTTTTGTCTGCTCTGATTGCATCAAAATCTTTGAGTACAGTTATCAGTTTAAACAAATGTGTAAAAATGCCGATAATTTAATACGTCAATATCCACTGACTGGCAAATGGCCAAATGAATTGGAAAAACCCAGAATACCAAGTTTAAATTCAGTTCCTAGAGTTATAGATACAAAATACAGAAATAACCAAGCATACGCATCGCAATCATCCAATCAAGTTGTGCAACAACAAGAATCTCTGTTGCTACCAAAAGTAATTCTAAATGCCACCCCAGTGTTGACACCGGAACCACCCATACCTGTACGTACTAAGATAGAAAAAATTGATGAAGATTGTTCTATAACATTTTTGGAAAAAATTGAAAATAATGACGAATTGTCTATACATGATATCCAGCAATTGGTGGCGTCGGAAGATGTTGGTGAAACGGAATTTGTCAATATGGACACATTGCCACTGGTAGTAGTAGATTCGGGTAATAAAACGACTAAACCGAAGTTGTTAAATAAATCTTCGGTACGTATTTTAAATAAGGAGGCCTCTCGTGATAATGAGCCACGTTTGAGTTTACCGAAAATTAAGAAAGATGTCGATGGTAACATGGAAATTGTGGCGGAAATTTTAAATATAGATGAACCCTACGAACATGAACCGGATCCTAAAAATGCTGAAATTATAGAAACAAACGTGTTCCCGTGTCCTCACTGTGAGCGATCATTTCCATTGCTGCAGTTGCGAGATATACACTTGAAAAATCATACACGCGATCGTAAATTCCCATGTGATGAATGCAATAAATGTTTCTTTTCGAAATACGATTTACAAAGACATTCATTTACTCATAACGGTGAGAAACCATTCAAGTGTTCGGCTTGTGACAAAGCTTTCTCAAGATCCAGTCTTTTGTCACGTCATGAAAAAACTCACACTGATATACCAAAATATATATGTGTACATTGTGAACGATCTTTCCTCTCCAAAGAGGATATGGAAAGACATGCTGAACGCCATAATATAAATCGACCATTCCAATGTAAGCTTTGCAATAAAGTATTTGCTTTTAAGCAGGGCCTTGAACGCCATGAGGTTATACATTCACGTCAACAACCGTACTCATGTCAATATTGTGATCAGAGCTTTTCGACTAATACCAAGTTGGCACGTCATTTGACTGCCCATGCTGGCGAAAGGCCATATCCTTGTAAATTTTGCAAAAAATCTTATTTACTGTCACATCATTTAACTCGTCACTTGCGATCTCATAAAAATATAAACTCTGCAAATCTAATATCATTCATGTGTAGTTCATGTGGTGAAAGTTTCGAGTCACGTGATGAATTGATACGTCATTCAAGCACTCATGCCAATGAAGATAATTTAGAATGTCCTCTCTGCAAAGAATTTTTTGAGACTATTGATGCTTTAACTGCTCACATCCGCGATCATTCCGATGGTGAGGCTTATGCCTGCGAATTTTGTGATTTAATCTTTATGACTGGTGAAAAGTTACAATCACACACCGACACTGAGCATGCTACGGAAATGGAGGCCTATCATGCAGATGATCGTGCCCAGGCCGATAAGCAAAAGCAAGCTGCTCAAAAACGTGGCTTAGATGTTTGTGACGACAATCTACAAAGCACAATTAATACATTTTTAATTGATGAATTGTCCGATGATCCGAATGAGTCAATACCTTCTTTAAAAACGGAAATTATAAACGATGAAGGTAAGTCATAAATTACTAAATTTTTATTATGAAAAGAAAAATAAAGATTACAATGTTTATTATAATCACTGATGAAGGCTTAATGCCATAATCCGGTCTGATTATGAATTTTATAAAATAGTTATGAATTTTAGAAATACAGCGTATCAAGAAAGTGTTTTGACATAGTAACAATTTTGTCGTTTTACCTTTTATATTTTCTTTTAATATACTTTTTAATTATTTCTAATTTATTTATGTATTTCCTAACAAACATTAACTAAGGCGCAACTAAATGAAAAAAAAAAGTTGGGGACAAAAAGAGAAGAGACTCGAAAATTTTGTTGTCAAGAAATTGAAAAAACAATTTCACTTTGAATTATAATATTCTTTATAAATTGATTTACTTTCATCGGATTTAATTTTTCAGCTTTGATCATTATTTCATATGTTCTAATCAAAAATGAATAAAAAAATTATTAAATGAGCTTTGAATAAAAAGTTTAATTTTATTGAATTTATAATGCCTGGGTAAAGAACTTCAATTGATGTGATTCAGTTGTATGCATAAATGTTTTCTTGTTTAACCAAGCGCCTGTGAAAGGAACTCAGCGGAATAATTTGACACGTACGTCATTTTGATCGTCTGATATTTAAACACTTCTTTAATCAAAAGAAAAAGGCCATTGAAAGTCATCGTTTGCTTGTAGAAACATATGGCGAACACAGTCCATTGATTATAATATGTGAAACATGGTTTCGAAAATACAAAAACTGTTAATTCAATGTGGCAGATAGTGAGCGGTCTGGTAGACCGAAAAATGCAAAGACGAGCCATTGCAGGAGTTATTGGAAACATTACATATGGGACAAGAAACAATCAGCATCAGCATCGAAAAACTCATTTCCGACCTCATAATGTTCGACTAATTTCTGACCCCATATATGTATTCTTTGTCCTTATCACAGCTCGAGTCGATATAGCGATGTCCGTCTGTCTGTTGAAATCACGCTCATTCACAAAAAAAAAACCATTTAACTGCGTCAAGTTACGATAATATTATTTGCCATTATTCCTACCAGGTTGGTATATAAAATGGGGTAAATCGGGCATCATTGTGCTTAGATACGAGCAAAAATATGTAGATACCTCTAAAAAAGACATAAAACCCAGTGTGTTTCTTGTAATATTTTATTGGTTGAACATAATAGTTGTACAACAAGATTCACAGTTCAAAAAAGCCACAAAATAATCTGACCCATAAAAACAAAGTTTTTATTAAAACTCTTTCTTTCCTTATGCATATGAGTTTTGAATCTCTCCGTGACTGTGCGTGACTATTTTAAAATTAATCTTTGGGCACAACAAGTCTATGGACAAAGCTTCAGATCGATCGGATAAGGGGAAATGGGGTTTAAATCACTCCGTGACTGTGCGTGATTAAGCGTGCCTGTGCGTGACTATGTTAAAGTTAATCTTTTTTCACAGCAAGTCTATCGACCAAGTTTCAGATCGATCGGATAAGGGAAAATTGGTTTTAAATCACTCCGTGACTGTGAGTGACTATGCGTGACTGTGCGTGACTATGTTGACTATGTTAAAGTTAATCTTGTTTCACAGCAAATCAATCGACCAAGTTTCAGATCGATCGGATAAGGGGAAATTGGTTTTCAATCACTCCGTGACTGTGAGTGACTATGCGTGACTATGTCGAAGTTATTCTTTATTTACAGCAAATATATCGACCAAGTGTCAGATTGATTGGACGAGGGAAAATCCGTTTTAAATCTCTCGTTGACTGTGCGTGACTAAGTCATAGTTAATCTTTTTTCCACAGCAAGTGTATGGACCAAGTTTCAGATCGATCGGATGAAGGAAATCACATTTAGATCACTCCGTGACTGTGCGTGACTATGCGTGACTGTGTGTGACTACCCCAAAATTAATCTGTAGTCACAACAAGACTGTTGGGCAAGATTCAGATCAATTGAATAATTGGGAAGGGTTGACCCACGACAGACAGACAGACAGAGAGTATGAGTTAAAGGAAAGAGTTTAAAAATGATGCAATCGTACCAACAAACACAACTACCATGAGCTATGTTAGTAGTATTGCCACATATTCTTTTTATCGTTATCACGATATAATAAAAAAATATCGCCAATATGAAAGAAAAAAATATAATCCCTAATGAAAAAGGAAAAATTCAAAGTGAAAATTGAAAAATGGAAAATGAAAATTGTAAAATGAAAACTGAAAAATGAAAAATGAGAAATGAAAAATGAAAAATAAAAAATGAAAATTGAAAAATGAAAAATAAAAAATGCAAATTGAAAAATGAAAAGTGAAAAATGAAAAATCAAAAAAGTGAAAAATTAAAAATTAAAAATGGAAAATGAAAAATAAAAATGAATAATGAAAAATTAAAAACGAAAAATGAAAAGTGAAAAATTAAAAATGCAAAATTTAAAATTAATAATTAAATTATTAAAAATTAAATATTTTAAATTAAAAACTACGAACTTAAAATTAAAGATTAACGGGTGTTATTTCTATATTTAGTTTCTTACCTGTTGTTATTATGTATTTTTTTGTATTAAATGTATCCTTTAATTAACATACTACTAGCTAATTCAGATAAAAATATTTTAAAATTTGTTTATATTTAATATTAATACTTTTTAGCCAATAATCATTTGAATTTTTTTTAATTATCGTATAACTTCTAAGGTCTCAAAACATTCTAATAAGGATCAAACTTTGGGTATTATAACGCCGTTAAATAATGAATTTCATTAGTATTCTATGAAGTACTGACTTATAGGATTTCTACTCTAGTAATCAAATAGTAATTAATTCTTTCTATAAAACCACTATCATTATTTTTTATAAAAAGAATATATAATAGAAAAACAATTAACTTTAAATTATTTAATATCGTTGTATATTTATTGACCTTTTTCTATTTCAAATTTTAATTTGTTTCTTTAGAGTTTTCTAAATCATGCTTTCAAGGTCAGGTACTTATAGAAATAAAAGATTATTTACTTCATTGTTTAACTCCGACGTTTCGTTGGAATTTTTGCAACTTCCTCAGGGAGAATATTTTATTGAATCTGGCAACCACATAAAACATTAGCTCTGTTCGTTTACTTTCCGAGTAAAAATTTCAGAGAGTAAGAAAAATTAGTTCTCAAAAACATAAATATCCAAAATAGTAAACGAACAGCAATTTGTAAGAATTTGCAAGTTGAAGAAGTGAAACTCTAAATTAAAAAATGAAATATACCTTAATTAGAAGAATTTATTTTATTTAACATGTACAAATATTCATTGAAACTAATATTATCTATTGCTTTTGAAAATAAACATTTATTATGAATTTTCAATTATATATTCTTCCCTTATTTACATATTTTAACAAATTTGATATTTACATATGAGATCTTATCTTTATGTTTTTCAAACATATGTTTTTTCTAGCTAGCTAATTCTTACTGTCAAAAATATATCCAGTAAAAACTAGCAAGTTTTCAAGAAATGAACTCTCACTTTACGCTCTCATTTGTTCTTTTGTACTGGGTTTTTGAAGTAACTGAACAGGATCCAGTAAATTTTGTGACGATTTGTACAAATTATTATAAATTATCACGTAAACAAACAGAGCTATTATTAAGAAAAAAATTAAATAAATAACAGCAACACATAATTTCACAAGCTTCACTTATTTTCATCCGAGTGCTCCAATATTTTAGGAAAATTATGTGTTGTTATGAGGGACTACAGTATGTATCAATTTTTACCATGTATTTTTGGAAAATATCTTTTAAAATGATGTCAAACTTCCATGGAGTAAATGTTTTCATACATTTGTATGGAAAGTGGTCGAGCTTTTTCGAACAGTAATTCGTCCAGCCCACAATTATCGTCGGGGAAACCTTTGAAATTTAAAAGAAATACTCTCCTTTCATTTTCATTTCTAAAAACTTTTGGCCAAGTCATTATAAAAAAATTTTTTTGTAAAATTATCTCAAACAAGAAATAAGAACAAATTTTCACACTTTTGTATGCGAAGAGTGTGATCTTTTTCGAGTAGTAGTTCGTCCGAGCCACAATTTTGGCCATATTACTTCGAAATTTCGTGGACGTAATGTACTCATTCTGGAAAATATCTGGAAAATATCATCAAACTTCAAATAAGAGCATGTTTTCACACATTTGTATAGAAAGCGGCCAATATCAGTCGAGTAACACGCCAACAATTTTGTCGAAATGCTTTCAAATTTTGAAAATATATTCTCTACATATATTCAGATTAATATAATTAGAGCTTTTTCCAAGTGTTCTTGAAAAATTTTTTGTAAATAGGCATCAAACATATACGAAGATCATATTTTCATACATTTGAGTGGAAAGTGGATGATCTTTTTCGAGTAGTAGCTTTCCCACGCCAGTAGGACAGTCCGATTCAAGTGAAATTTCGGGATGATATTCTTGGTACTTGTACGATTCCAAAAAGTATACATTTGTTGTACTAAATACTTATATTTATCTTTTTACATGCTTTCAAACATGAAAATGTTCATTTTTACATTGATTGTACAATCACTTGATTGTGCCAGCATGCTGGTGTCGTGTATGGGCCCTATTACAGAAAGCCTAGTTACGGTTAAACGAGTTATAGGAAGTGCTAAGCATTTAAAAAGAATAGAAATGTAGAAAAACCATCGTCAAGCAAAACGTCTTCAGTTTGCGCTTGAATACATGTTTTATAAAAAGTTATGGCAACGTATTGTTTTTTCGGATAAAAAGTTTTATTTGACGGTTATAATTTTAATTTCCACGATTTGCGAAAATATCAACGCTATTTGAGTCGTTTGCATATCTGTGAGGGTAGTGTGATGGTATGGAGCGCAATTTCATACTATGGGACTTGTGAGCTTCAATTTCTCTCATCTAGAATGATAGCGAATAGTTACAAAGGCTTTTCCACACTTGTCTACAGTTTTTGGACCAATTCCGTGGACATTCCAACAAGATAATGCCCCAATCCACGCTACAAGGGTAATAAAACAATGGATTCGAAGTCAAAATGTCAATACTTTGGAATGGCCATCGTACTCTCTGGATCTGAATATTATAGAAAATGTCTGGCGATTAATTTCTCGCAACGTATATCAGTCGAACAGACAATATTAAACCAAAGAAACCTTAATTTTTTATATAATATAATTCATTCCTACCATTACTAAAACTTTATAAAAGCATTATAAAAAACTTTAAAAATAAATAAAGTCACATATAAATTAATTTTTCTTGTTGTTTTCTTGATTTAATAATGTTGAATCAATTCAAATGAGCCAAAAAAAAACCTTTAAAACCATGTTTTTTGGAAAAAAAAAATATGAAAAAACTTGTTATTTATTATTGTTGCATTTGTTTCTTTAATTTGGTTGGAAATTAAATACTTTATATTAAAAAAAAAAAAATTTATGTATGGAAAATTTTGAATCTAATCTGGGGTCGCAGTCGTTATCGAAATTTTTCGATCGAAATTATTTTTTTATTTTCCTAAATAAAATACTAAGAGTAATTTTACTCTGTCACAGCTAATAGCAAAAGTGAAACGAGGTCTGACGATTGTCCGTCTTCTTTAAATAATTAACCAAAATATGGAATTTCGATTGATTGTACTCGATATCGAATGCGATGATTTGCCCCCTGGCAAATGCGATGCGTGTTACAAATGGAATGACAAACTGAATTGGTGTGAAGGGTATAAAAAAAACAGAATGATCGCAATTTGTATACAGTGGTTAAAAGCCGAACTCGTACACCTAAACAAACTTTATAGGGACGATTTCTAGGGCACATTAAATTCCCAACTAAAAAATTAATTATATAATTCTTAGAGGAACGGAGATGGTTTTAAACCCAACAGGCAATAAAATATATAAAAGATAAACTTGTAACCTTACCATCATTTAAAAACCCGTATTTAATTAAAAACTTTTGAACAACGTCAAAAACATTTTGCCGTAATATCAAAAGTTTTGTTTTGATATGGGAAGGCAACGTGCGAAGAATACCAAATACTAATAAAGCAATATACGCTATATTTTCTTATTGCAATTTCTCGTAAGACGGTCATTTGTATGGAGACTAGGTCTGAACATGCAACGATTTTCACCAATTTCAATGGATAGAAGCTTGCATATATACCAAATTTCATCAATATTTATTAATATTTGCTACCTGTAGTTTGATTACAAGGTTTACATGGACACAGATGGACGGTCGTCAAATATTTTCGGTAGTTATAAACATCAGCATAAAGTCATTATATACTAACCACATACTGGTATATAAAAAAATACCAAAAAAAAGTGATTAATAAAATCTCCACTGCTTTTGAAGAAAGAATTATTGTCAGAATATGTATGTGCATTTTACTCCCATTCAGGAAACTACAGGACTGCACCCAAATAATAAAGAACATACTTCATATGGCTAATTTGAATGGTAGAAAAATAAAAGAGACATATACCCAAAGATTTTTCTTTTTGTAAAGATATATTGTCAACGACGAGAGTAAATTTAACATATTTGGATCTGGTGGAAAGCCATATGAATGGCGAAATGCTAATAAAGAACTTTTATCAAAACATGTAAAATTAAGAGTGAACACGGTGGTGGACCGGTGATATATTCGATGCCTTTCAATCCAGCTGGACTTGGATGTTTGCATTTCATCGAAGAAACAATGGATGGATACAGGGTTTATTTCGATATTTGCCTAGCTGTAAGGAAACGCTGGGTCTATCTAAGAACTAGCACTTTCACCAGCTCAAAGATCCCAAGCATAAGGCGTATAACTATCCGCGTGTTATGGGGGCACAACTTCCTAGAGTACCAAATCGGAGCTATATCGATAAAAAAAAAGTGGGAAACCATAAAATTTCTTCAAAACCAAAGTTGAAGCGAATTCTTGCCGAGGAACGGGAAAATATTGAGCAAAGCTTTTGTCGTAAGCTGGTAGAAAGTGAACCTAAGAGATTAGAATTGCTAATTCAAGGTATACGAGTCTATATTGCTTTATGTAGCTGTACGAGTTCTGTTTTTGATACAATTTAAAAAAAAACCGCAATTTAGTCTAGTGTTTGTATAAAACCCACATCACTTACAGATAAGCTGAAATAGGAGATATAATTGTATTATTTTGAGTGAATAATATTAAAATCTCTTTTGGTTGGAGGGGAAATGTCGCACTTGGAGTAATTATAATTGGGGTTATGGGACATAAAGAAAAAAGAGAGTTAGATTTCTTTATGTAAATTTAAATGTGGGAATTGGGATGCTCATCTTTGTGGGAATTGTACCCTTTTTTAAGAAAATGTTTTTTTTTGTGCAAAAGGTTTTTTTTATTTAACAAATTCAATTTTAGGTTGTGTATGATTGTAAATCCAATTGATAAGTGAGTTGCAAATTTACGGTTCAATTTTATTATACTTCGTTTTAATGTACTTCGTTTTTTAATAAAATTGAATACGCTGAATATATTTTCGAAATTACATTTACGCGATTACTAAATTTAAATGTTGGCAACTAATAATTCAAATATATGTATTTTTCAAGTTTTAGCGATTTTTCTTAAGCTAATATTACAATTAATATTAAAAATAATAAATGTTATAAATTCATATTTGTTTTATTATTTTTGGTGTCCAAAGTTGTTTGGACAATAATATAAAAATTGGTGTACGAATTTGGTTTCTAAACACTGTCGAAATTTATTAGTTTATGTATAATCTGTATAAAACGAGATATAAAAATCAACTGTAATTTAATTCGTTATTTTAATTTCCTTTTCATATTTTTCGGCGTCCAGAACAACAATCACCAAAGATTATAAATCAAATTATAATAAGAAGTGCTGAAGACGAAGGTGACAATGACGAAAATCATGTTGAGGATAATAACAGCCTTTTGATCCCCATAAAGCAACGAAAAATGAATTCATATTTAGAGAAAATGGTATCACATACGAATACGAATTCGAATACGAATACGAATTCGAATACGAATAAACTAAAAACACCACAACTACCAACACGTTCACCACAATTAAGACGAAAAACTCCGGCTGCTGCCTCTGGCACTTCTGCGAAAACACCAACTAGAGACGGAAATCAACCATCAATACAATCATTATTAAAACTACCAAAAGGTCTAACAGTTACAAAGACTCCGCCAACATCGACCAATACAAAAATGTCAAATCTAACTGTTGTAAAAGTGGAAAATAATCCTACATCTTCAACGGCCGTAAAAGATTGTACCGATGATCAAGTTGTTAAAGTTAAAGCTGGCCCAAAAAGGGTTAAAGTCCAAAAGATAACTGTAACAAAAGCTGAAGCTGCTGCTATGGCCAAAGAGGGACGTATTAAAATTAAGGATGGTAAAATTATTTTAAATAAATAAAAAGAACTATTTGTATGAGTTGTTAATTTCACAAATATTTTAAATAATTTCTTACTTTTTATTTCACGCGTCAAATGTGTGAATTTTATATATCGACGGTTTATATTCAAAAAGTGATATCTGTTTCAACAAATTGTTGAAGGATAGCGAGGAAATCCAATTTATTCATTAGATCTTACTAGTATTTATCGATCGGTATACTACACTTTGACGACTTTTACTACTAAAGCGTTCAAGTACTTCCAAAAATAGTAAATGGGAAAAATACTGTAAAAATTTTAAACTTATTGTAAAATACATATAAAATAAAATTTTATATTTTCAAATTAAAAAAAAAAAAAAAAATATTTATACTTTAAATACACAACTAATATCTATAAAGAAATAGTCCTACAATTGATCAGAGTTGTAAACGAATCATTCAATTGGTAAAATTTTGAATTAATTCTTTTCGTCAAAAAACGAATTGAATGAAATTTCAATCAATTCATTTGAATTTAGCAAACATGAATTGCAATTCATTTCCAATTCAAATGAATTGGACAAAATGAATTGCAATTCATTTTTAATTCAAATGAATTGGTAAAATGAATTGCAATTCATTTCCAATTCATTTGAATTGAATTTTCTTTGAATTAATTCAAATGAGTTAGAAAAACGAATTGCAATTCATTTCCAATTCATTTGAATTGAATTTGAATTAATTCAAATGAGTTAGAAAAATTAATTGCAATTCATTTCCAATTCATTTGAATTAATTTTTCAAAATCTAAGTATGCTGCATAATTATCTGACCGTTTCTTAAAGTTTAATACGCTTTTACCATCGTCAGCTGCTGTTGAAAGATTCTTTTCGTACGCGTCTATTCTAAATATCCCTAAACGTGGAAATCTATTAGATGATAATTTTGAAAATTGTTATTGCTGTAAGTGAACGATGCATTCTAATTCAATCTAATTAGCATTTATTTTAAAATTAAAATAATAGCAAAATTAGTTGATGCCTATATATGCTACTATATTGACCATATTTTGTAATTTTTCGTAATTTAATGTTTATTTGTAAAATATAATTACATTTTGTTAAATAAATATTACATAAATATTACTAAACTGTTTGTCATTGAATGTCACAAAATTTCATATGTCTTATTCAGCGTATGTCAAAAGCGAACTAAGTAGTACTTGAAGAAATAAACTCCAAACACCACGTTTACTTCAATTGAATTCAATTCATTTCTGAATTGATAAATATGAATTACAAGTTACTTTTGTAATTCGTTTGAATTAATTCAAAATCTATTCAATTCAAATGAATTGGAAATGAATTGCAATTCGTTTTTTTAACTCATTTGAATTAATACAAATTCAATTCAATTCAAATGAATTGGAAATGAATTGCAATTTATTTTGCCAATTCATTTTTGCAAATTCAAATGAATTGATTCAAATTTCATTCAATTCTTTTTTTTTTTTTGGTGAAAAGAATTAATATAAAATTTAGCTAATTCGTAATGAATTGAAATCAAAAAAGAATGATTCATTTACAACTCTGCAATTGATGTGTAAATTTAAAAACAATGTTATACATGGCAGTTAAACCAAAAGAGAGTTTGAAACGAAAATTTAATTTTTCTGTAAAATACAGACAACACTATTTGAATATAAACTTTAAATATATATAGGTATATATATATACGTATATATTAATAATTCTTAATATGTAATATTCTTACTTATTGTCTACTTAAGATATGTTATTAAGTAACATTAAAAATTACGAATGTAATATAATTTCTAAACATTGTTCTTATGCCAGTTCACACTAACTGGACTGAAAAATTGAAGCTATTATAATATATTTATTTTTAGTGTGACCAATATTATTATTTTTTTTTTTTAATAAAACTCAATAAACGTGTTAACATAGATGTGAATGTTATCATATTTTGGGTTTTTTGGGATATAGTATTCGCAATTGAGGACAAAATATTGATCATCAATGTTAAAGTGTCATAATCTGTACCATTTTAATTGGAGTTCTCAATCAATGCTTGTGTATGAAATGAAACTTTTGAAGCAGTATGATATCTAACGAAATCTTTAAGAAAATCATACAATTTCAACACCTTCAGAAATTTCTTTTTTTTTTTCAATTATATATTCTTCCTTTATTTACATATTTTAACAAATTTGATATTTACATATGAGATCTTATCTTTACATAGATATTGCAACAAATAATATATAGGATCTAAAGATATTAAATAGTTTTTATTTTATTTTTTAATGAATTTTAAAATGATTTAATAAATTCAAATACTATCTGAAAATATTTATATGCTTATAGGAGGTTTATTAGAATATAAGCATATAATTTTCAATTTGGTGATTTCTTTTTTAATTTTACGTTATTTCTCTACATTCTCTTATCAGTGGGTAAGATTAATTTTCAATTTTGGCAAAGTAATTGTTATTAATCCTTGTTATGAAATCGATAATTTTTTCATAACCGGTTTCTTCATGAAGAAGATTTGTAGGATACCTCCAGGGCTTTTTATATATCATTTTAAGACATTTGTTTTGTATAATTTGTAAGCGTTTTAGGTGACAGTTGGCAGCGTCACTCCAAATAGGACACGCGTATGTTAATATTGGCCTTATAACACTTTTGAAGAGTAGATTTTAGTAGTGGCCATAATGCTTTAAATGATTTTATAGCTTTTTGGCACGTCGCCATAATATGTAGTTTAAATGTAAGCTTTTTGTCCAAGACAACCAAGTACATTTATGATATTATTTCCAATATGAAGATGACGTCTTCGCAGTCTTTTGGGAGATTTGTTGAATGGAAAAATTATTGCTTGGGTCTTGTTTGGATTAATTTTGATTTTCCATTTGTGGAAATATTTACTGCATTTTACAAGTCCCTTTTCCATTTTCTTCAGGAGTGCACTTGTAAGTTTGTTTGAAGAAGTTAACGCACTATCATCTGCGTAATAAGCAATTTTCATATATTTCGGGACTTTAAAATCGGATGTATATATCGAGTAAAGCAATGGCGACAAGACTGATCCTTGAGTAACCCTGAGGTAATGGTTTTTGGAGTTGATGTTTCATTATTAATCGCAACTTTAAAGCTTCTGTCGTGAATGAAATCTGAAATAAGTTTGCATAGATATTTTGGTATATTTGCATCAAGAAGTTTAAATACTAGGCCATTATGTCAAACGGTGTCAAACGCTTTTTCTATATCTAACAATATTATACCCGTTGAACGGTTATTGTTTTTATTTGTGATTATTTGATTTTTAATTCTGTGTATTTGGTGAGTAGTGCTATGCTCTTTTTTAAATCCAAATTGTTGTTTAGCAACAATAGAATTGGTCATTACAAATTCACTAAGACGAGAATGTAGTATTTTCTCAAATATAACCAGTTATTTTAGGGCTTTGAGCGGTAGTTTAAGAGCAGGTTGGGAACATTGTCAAAACCAGGGGATTTTGAGCGTTTTATTGATGAGACAATATTCATTACTTCTGCAAGAGATGTATAAATTGCAGGTTCAGAACTGGGATTTTCCTTCTTAAAATTATTTACTGTTGTATTTATTAGTGTATCTGCCAAGTGGTTGTAGTTCGAAGTGAGTTTATTTGCTTGGACAAATGTATTTGCCAGGACTTCAGCCTTGTCCTTATCAGATGTACATCTTCAGATATGTATAAATTTCCTTATATACAAAACTTAGCAGGCTCTGTTGAATAGGTTATAAGAAAATCCGATTGCCAAGCTATATGATAACTCATTGCATTATCGGATCCATCGGTTTGTAACTTCATGCCGGAATCAGAATTACTAGCACGACAGGCTTTTATAAAAAATAATTTTGGTTAACCTGCCAATGTAGGGCATTTTTCTGAATTGAATTATCAGAAACAAATATTAACATGCGAAAATGTTGAATTTTGAGCCTAATATGAGTAATTTGCGGGAACTTTTGATTTACTTTTTAGTTTGCAAATATCAACAGACAAGGCGCATCGATTGCTTGTAAAGGGTGATTTTTTAAGAGCTATAGGAAAGTTTTCCAAAAAATTCAGAAAAATGCATGAAATCTTTATTTGAATCGATAGTACGGTCCATATAATTTAATGGTTGAAGATTATTTCATGCAAATGTTGACCGTGACTGCGCCTCAAATGGTCCATCCACTTAGTCCAATTTTGGCATACTCTTTCCAACATTTCGGCCGGTATCTCACGAATAAATGCTTTAATGTTGTCTGCCAATGCGTCAATTGAAGCGGGATTGTCTGTATAGACATGAGCTTTAACATAGCCCCACAAAAAATTGTCTAAAGGCGTTAAATCGCACGATCTAGGCGGCCAATTGACCGGTCCCGAACGTGAAATAAACTGTTCACCGAACTCGCCTCTCAATAAGTCCATTGTTGTGCGTGCTGTGTGGCATGTGGCACCGTCTTGTTGAATCTACATGTCATGCAAGTCAAGCTCTTGCATTTTGGGCAAAAAAAAGTTGGATATCATCTCTCGGTAGCGCTCACCATTCACAGTTACGTTATGATTCGCATCATCTTTGAAGAAGTACGGTCCAATGATGCCACCAGCCCATAAACCGCACCAAACTGTGACTTTTTCTGGATGCATTGGTAGCTCTTCCAATGCTTCTGGCTGATATTCACTCCAAAATCGACAATTCTGCTTATTTACGTACCCATTGAGCCAAAAATGAGCTTCGTCGCTGAACACAATTTTTCGGTAAAAAGTGGATCTTCGGCCAACTTTCCAAGAGCCCATTCACCAAAAATTCTACGTTGCGGTAGGTCGTTCGGCTTCAATTCTTGCACCAGCTGTATTTTGAAAGGCTTCACACCTAAATCCTTCCGCAAAATTTTCCACGTTGTTGAGTAACAGAGGCCCAATTGCTGCGAACGACGACGAATCGATAATTGATGGTCATCATTAACACTGGCCGATACAGCTACAATATTTGCTTCAGTTCGCACTCTACGTAAGCGTGTTGGTGGTTTAATGTCCAACAATGTAAATTTGGTGCGAAATTTAGTCACAATAGCTCGAATAGCCGCTTCAGTGGGTCGATTAAACTGACCATAAAATGGAAGAAGCGCGCGATGAACTTTCTTAACAGAGCACGCATTTTGATAATAAAATTCAATAACTTGCAAACGTTCGTTTGTAAGACGATTCATGGTTAAATTATAGACCAAACTGGCGATGTTTGACAATGAAACAAAACACGAAACGTGCGTCAGCTGTTTAAACCAGTGTTGCCAAAAAGATACTAGCTAAAAAATCACCCTTTAGAAGTATAAGGTGAGACTGCCTTAAGTGAGAAAGTAGTCCCAGAACAATTCGACCTGGCGTATAGATGGCGGCAGTAATTTAAAAAATACTTTGGTGACAAGATTCAAGACAACGTTATTAAGTATTTTTTTTAACCATCACAGCGAATTTGTAAACATGGAAAAAGTTGGTCACCGTAATGTAATTCAATAATTTAATTTGAAAGGTCTCAGTCCAACCAATATAAAAGTCGGGCTAGATTCTTCTCTGGGGGAGTTTGCTCTCTCATTTAAGACTATACAAATTGAGTAGCAGATTTTTTACGAGCTGCCAAGACGAACACCGTATTAGTCGACCAATTGAGCCGGCCACGACCAAAACCACAAAATGGTATTGGATTATCGTCGGCTGAAGGTGCGTGAGCTAGCTGAAATGATAGGCATTTCAGAAAGTGCTGTACATCGCATATTAACCGAAAATTTGGAATGAATTAAAGTTCGAATTTCTTCATCACACACCTTATTCGCCAGATTTACCTCCCTCGGATTTTCTTCTATTTACCAACTTGAGAAATGGGACGGTGGCAAATGAAGAGGTAGAGTCTAGAGTTACGAGCCAAATTTTTTGTGTTTTCTATGTCAGGTCGGTTGTTCCCTTCGTGCATAGGGAATGATTCAAAAACCGGGAAATTGGGTCTCATATGAACTACACCGAGAAATGTTGAACGCCGAATATCCACATGTGAAACGCAGCTTGCCAGGCATAAACAAAAGGGCTTTCTGCACCGTACAGGTACTAGTGATGGAACATGGATCCACTGTGATAACCCAAAAAGGAAAAAATTATAAGGAGCACCTGGCCATGCTTCAGCTGAGCCAAATATTCATGGAAAATACTTTGTTGTGTATTTGGAGGGATCAGTTTGAACTCGTATATTATGAGTTGCACAAACTGAACGAAACCTTTACTGGGGCTGTCTAACGAATACAATGAGATGGAATCGAGCACTCAAGGGAACGTGTGCCCAACACTACTGCAGACATAACAAAATTATTCCCCTGCATGATTATGCTTCATATGTTTTAACACCAATAAAAACTTATTTGGAAACACTCAATTCTTAATTACCAGAATTTGCTCCCCCTTATTTCCATCTGTTTTGATCGAACAGCACTTCATATCATATAAAGAAACCACATAGATTCGTGGATAGCCTCAAAAATGAAGCATTATTCGGACGCGTTACCCGTATGCTGACAAAAAGATGGGAAGCGGTGGACAATACTTCGAGTAAAACATATAGTAACAGCGCTGTTATCCAGAATGCTTGGGGATGAGAGCATTCCGGCTAATTGATTGTTTCATTAAAACTAGAAATTTTATGATATTTTTGCTTGACTTCATTATTTTTTAGGATTCTCGATTCCGGTTAATTGGATGATGAATAATCGGACTATTACTGTATTACATTAAATGCCCAATTTTTATAATAAAAAAATTAAGGAAAGTTATTTATAACCTTTTCTCTTGATTAATTTATTTATTATTTTTTAGACATTCTTCCATAAATACTTTTTTTCAGAGATGTTTTAATTATAATTTGATGTTTCTTCAATCCGTTCTTCTACTCTTTCCACAAATGTTCGATTGGATTGAGGTTAGGAGATTATGGGAGATAAGGTAGATTGAAAACAAGACTTCCTTTTCCCGATGATGCCATCAACACCCAAGACATGACCCACCGCCGCCTTGTTTTATTGTGTGAACTACATTGTTTTCTTCAAGTTTAGTATTGGATTTCCTTTATATTAAAATACGTCCGTCCAAATGGAATATGTTAAACTTAATCTCAAAAAAATACCCTTCAGAAAATCAAAACCTTAAATTAATGTTTTCCAAACACACTTAAACTAAATAATAAAAGAAAATTATACTTTTACGAACTTATAAACTACAAGACAACAAAAAATTGTTCAATGCGACGAATGTAACGGGTGTGACCAATGCACCCGCAACGTCATCAGCATATTTTATGCTGCAACATCAATAGCGGCCACAACTATGGGAACATCTTCATAAATATTTATAGTTTTAATTTTAAAGCTTTATAAAATAATTTATGTATAAACAAGTTGTATCAAACCGAAATAAAATAAAACAAACGAAAAGTTTTTATTTTTTGACCCATTTAGAGTGCCACAATCGAGTCCAAATGTATGATCGACCCTCACTAACTCTGTAAGGTTGACCCACCCATGTCAGTGGCACCCACCCATGTCAGTGGCACACCCCCTGGAACCCCCATGGGGTGTTCCCCATACACACATTTCAAAAAATCACCATTTTTGTTTAGACTTGGGCCGACTATGTTTGATTTAATAATAAAATTAACACTCATACGTATACGTATCTTCTACTCTGCTAATAAATAATAATCATACGCCTTGACTATGTTATGTTATTCAAAAAGATCGATCGGATGAGGGTAAATAACTTTTAGATCACTCCGTGACTCTGCGTGACTACCCAAAAATTAATCTTTAGTCACAACAAGACTATGGGCCAAGTTTCAGATCAATTGCATGAGGGGGAATGGGTTGCCCCATGGCAGACAGACAGGTAAAAAATCGGGACATCAGAATTCGTTTTAGAGGTATGGTTCCTTGGGTAAAGTTTCTTATTTTGATCCCTAGAATATGATTTTCCTTGTCACTTGAGCGATTTTTTTGCCTCCCTACAAATCGACCCGCCCTGGAATCCATATACTTGACCTACCCTTTAGAAAATAAAATATAAATGTGTAAATAATAAAAGTTTTTCTTTTAATCTTTTGTTTACTGAGAGCATTGGAATTCAGTATTTCAGTTAATTATAATTATTATAAGATTTACTTATTATTTTAATTTTTTAAAATAGATTGTAAATAAAAATTAATACAAAAAAATAAATAAAAAACGTTTATTTTTATTGATTTTTTTTGTTATTATTTATGTTATAAACAATAGTTAATGCTGAATTGTTCTGTTTTTTTATGTTTTGTTAATAAAAATATAGTTTATTTTATTTAAAATGAATATTTTTAATTTGCAGATTTGTTGTCGATTTTTTTAAATTGAAGTGCCGATAATGCCGATTTTTTTTTTAAATGTGCCGATTTTTTATCAAAATCATCTGGCAGGCCTGGTGGTAGTGGTCGTGGGAAAAATGTTGAAGAATGAATTTGGGGTGTAAGTTCATTTTTTATTTGGTTTTTTGAAAAATTGGGGCATTTGTTTTTGGGATCTTTTTTTAATTTTGGAGCATTTATTCATCGTGAACTTATGCCCCAATTTTTTGGGCCATTTGCTAATTTTTTTTTTGGGCATTTGTTCATTGGGTTCTAAGTACTCAGCGTCCACACAATTTCATAAAAATCAGTCCAGCCGCTTAGGAGGAGTTCAGTGACATAAATAAGAAAAAAGCAACAAGGTAAAATAAAATGAAAAAATTCTTCACATTTCAATGTTGTTGACTAGCAAAAACCTTGTTCTTGATGTTTTTAACATTTTTATTATTTTAAATATTTTTAATTTTATATTTTTAACACCTTTTTTTATTTTCCGACTTTATGCTATTAAAATTTAATTCAGTAATTTAAAAAGTAAAAATTTCGTACATACTATTAAGAAATTCTTTTCTACGTATTCGTTTATTGTGCACCATCCTATCGTGCTACAAAAATAGGAATACCGTTTCCATAGCAATTTTCGTCTCTGACGAACGTAAATTTCTTTGAATTTCGTATGTTTTTCGTGTATATAAGGCATGAATATTTCCAGTGATTTTGCCGTTAATATGGGATATGAAATAAAAAATCGCATATGTTTTGAATTCATATATTTTATAATAGTAAGAAAATATAAATGTTTATTTTACAAAACTTAAAAGTTAACAAATGGCAACCATTGTGGAAGGCAATAAGAATACATTTTTTTTAAAGAATACAATAAAAAATTAATTTAAATGAAAAAAGTTTTACTATTTTTCAAAAGATTGAAAGTTTTTAAATATGAATGTTTTTTTTTTTTTTTTTTTTGCAAAAATCATGTAAAACTTCATACAATTATTTTAAATAGTAATAAAGGCAAGAACGATTTCAAAAAGTAGTTTAATATACATACATGTTATATCAGTTCATCAAGTTCAAAGTCAATATATATAATATATAATGAAATATGATAAAAAAAAAAGAAAAGTTTACATTGTGTTTTTTGTAATGTAAATAGAATTTTCGATTAATTAAATGTATGACATTCTTTTTCCAATTATTTAGCTCTATGGCAAAAATTATTTTTCAAAAACCTTTTTTTTTTTTGTTAGTTGTAAATTTGTACGCGATTTTATGACACTTTGTTCTTTTTTGTGTTAAGTGATAATTTAAAGAAAGTTATTTTGTAATTTAATCAGTTGTTTTATCAGTAAAAATTAAAATGCGTGTTAACATTGAAGTTATACACGGTATTTGTTTTTGTTGATCCATTATGGGACGAGATGGTACACATGATTCATAATCAGTGGCCACACGTCGATTGACATTTGTCAATAATGTTAGTAAATCATATTTTTTACCATTACTACTGAACTCTTCCACCAACGACTGTATGAACCACGAGCCATTAGATGTATTGCGCCAGGAATAGAAACCTTCAAAAATAAAAAATTAATGTTTTATAAAATTATTGTTATTGATCAGAGCTGTTAAATTTCGATTACGATTAGTAATCAATTACGTTACATTTTAAAAAGAATTGTAATGATTATATAATCCTCTATTGCGCAATTCTTGATTACTAATTGATTACGATTACAAATAATCTAAAAATAATAAGAATTAGTTGTAATTACCATAAAATAATCAAAAAGAATCAAAAGTAATCAAAAAATAATTCGACTACTTTCAAAAATTACTTTTAATTATTTTTGATTATTTTCACCTATTTCATTTCCAACATTAAAAATAAATCAAAATTATATGTTTTTTGTATAAAAAAAAATATCCACTTATTTATTTTAATAACACAATTTAAGTAATTCATAGCTAAAAAAAAGAAATAAAGAAAAACAAATACATTCAATGCACATTAGTATTCTTATTTACAAATATTTGCAATTGGCTTTCATTAAACCTAATTTTGTCAAACGAAAAATCAGACAATGATTGCCGCAAAAGAAAACAGTCGTTCAACTGGAGCTGAAGACGTTAAAGGCGTTGTAAAATATATGCTTCTTTTAGAAAATAAGATGTTTGCCAAATCTCATCAACACACGTATTGTCATTTAAATTGCTGAAGAACTTATTGCGGGTTGTCGATCTTGTGGAGAAAAACTTGTTTCAATTTCATCAGCTGCAAAGTTAAATCTTTAAAATCATTTCAAAATTATATGTATTGCAATTTTTTGCGTAATAATTGTAAAGTGTATCCAAAACTCTCCTGGTTATATTCTCTAAAGTTAATTCCATCATTTCTGGACTTATTCTCTATAGCACCTTGAGCCATTTCATGTTGATGCTTGGAGTTAGTACTGTTACCGCAAGTGCGATATTTGCCTCAGGCTGCAACATGAAATATTGTTGAAACCTGCTGTTCAATTTTCAAAATAACAGAGTACATTTGTTGCAGCTACTGGATTCCGCTTTTTGTTGTATCAGACAGCGAATTTACACAGAATTTTTTGAGGAGCGGTCCTGATCATCAATTATTGACCTTTTCTTTTTACATGTAGATGGATTAAAGTCCGGATCCACAATATTGTCTGCGGAAAAATCGCTTTCGGAACAACGTTCAGACATTTTCAACAAATAAATTTTATTATTAACAGTTCACAACAAGCGATTACAACAGTACTCACCAAAGTATTGGATCCCAAATTAAATAACAGAATGAAAATTATTATTATTAACATTATTTTTATATAATAAATCTCGAAGATCTTTGATACAAATTACAGAAAGTATTTTGTTGACAAGTAATAATGTAATTATAAGGGCCATTATTACAACTTACCTTTAAAGTAAATGTTAGTTAAAGGTAACTTTAGCTAAAGTGAGCAATAAAGTTACCTTTAACTTTTTTTCGTTATTACAACTTCCCAGTAAAATAAAATTAATATTTTGATGTTTTGGCAACACCAAAGGAAACACCGATTACTTTTGACCAAATGAATTGCTTTATAAAATACGTAGTGGCAACGTTCCTTTATTTGTTCGCAAGCAAACAATAGAATAAAAACCATAATTGTTGTAAATGTGTAATAAAACTTTCTAACTAATATACAAGCATATATTTAAGTATATGCAAAAAAAATTTATTTCCAAATCTAAATTGGTGTGAATTTATTCTTCATAGATCAGAAAATGTGGCAACATTAAATACATAAACCTCACGTTAAAAGTTAAAGGCAACAATATCTTCCCTTTAGCTTAAAGTTTAGTTGTAATAACGAAAAACTAATAATCTGCCCGATAACATCCTAACTTTAGCTATTGGAAAGTTATAATGGCCCTAAATCTAACACAAAGAATATAATGTACTAATAGTGTAGGTACAAATAGATCACAATTGAAGATAAAACAAAACAAAATACTGGTACATAGCAAGTATTGAAAATCCCACTATATTATTTGAGTATTTTTTCAATATGATAAAATGTGTGAATACAAACTACTATAAAATTCAAAAACATAGAAATGTACTAATACTAATGTATGTACTAATAGTTAAATAGATATTAAAATCTCCAATATGTGGACAAAATGACATTCAATAAGTGCGAATGCAATATATTTTGAAAATAATCAAAAGTAATCTTTGAAAGTAGACGAATTATTATACCTTATACCACTATGTGGTTTGGGTAGAATGACTTTGTGCTGCTGTTTGTAACAACCAATAATATTTTACCTACACCCATCTTTAATTATACCGATCGAATCAGAATCACTATCTGATTCGATTAAACGATGTCCGTCCGTCTGTCCGTCTGTGTGTCCATGTAAAGCTTGTAATCAAACTGCAGGTCGCAAATATGAATATATTTTGATGAAATTTGGTATTTGATCATTTATCGGTCCATGTTCAGACCTAGCCCCCATACAAATGACCCCTATGAAATCGACATAAATTGCCATAAGATCCAAATTGTCATATAGATCTTACTCAAATTGGGTTTGTATTCGTTTATTACATCCATTAATGAGTAGTCTAAAAATGATCCCTGGGACAACTGTTAGTCATAGGCCCCACATAGAGCTGCTTCCCGATCTTCACTTAAATCTATCAAAAAACAAAAATATTGCACTGATTCTTCTCAAATTTTGTTTGTATATATTTTTGCAAAATACAAGAGACTTTACCAAACATGGTCAGAATCGGTCAGGCCTAGTCCCCATATAGGTATAGCATCAGATATGAACTTTTTCAGGGTCTCTAAACGCATGGTATAGGGTATCATATAGTCGGTCTCGACCGACTATAATTTTCTTACTTGTTTTCTGATTACTTTTGATTATTTTTTGATAATTTCAAGTAATTCTTATTACTTTTAGATTATTTGTAATCGTAATCATAAATACGATTACAAAACTGAATATAATCGTAATTTAATTATTACTTCACCTTTAAAAAATAAATTAATCCAATTAGTAATTATTACGATTACTAATCACTACTTAACAGCTATGTTATTGATCTAATGTACCCGTAGCAACATTTACCTGATATTGTTGAATAGGCTATGAGAAAATCTGCATGTACCGGTATACGATAACTCATTTCTGATGATGTTTCACCATCTGTTTCAGTCTTTTGTAATTTAATGCCCGGATCTAAGCGATCGCCACGGCAGGCTTGTATAAAAAATAATTTTGGTTTACCAGCTAATGTTGGACATTCTCGGGCAGAGAAATAATGCCAAATAGTATCTAATTTGTACATAACATCCTTGGCATATAAGTAACCCTGCTCACCGTGGGTTAGTATTGCAATTGCAATACAGTCATGTTCACTATGATCATGTGACGCAGCTAGAAAAGAAAATAAAAGAAAAGAGAACACAATAACAAACTTTAGACATACAATTTTAGGATATCAGTCAGTCACCTTACCCTTATCGATATGTCCGAGAAATTCACGTAATTTACAATCCTTAAAGGTGGATACTTCAAAGTCCAGACTCTCAAAAGTTTTCTTTAATTTTTCACAATCAATATTAGTGCCTTTACGGCACTCCAATGAAGGTATATCAAAGTACTCATGATTAAAAATCAAAGCGAAACCGCGCTTTTTATGGTTCATATTATATTCCATGGCATTACGGTCGGTGGGCATGCGAGCTACCATTAACTTCAAATCTGAAATTGAACTACAAAAGAAAACAGATAATAAATTCTCGCGTATATTCAATAAAACACTATATTTAGAAAAATTACAAATACATTCGAAAGATTTTTGTTGTTATTGTAACCTCCACACCAGTGGCCAGAAGGTATATGCACATAAGTTGGTCATCCCGTTTGTAATTTTGATATAAAAATGATCAATTATACAATTCCATAATTATTAACAACGAAAGAATCCCAGATACTACAAGCAGATCGAAATTAAACATGTACAGTACTGTGCACAACAAAAGCAGCAAACTGCATACCAAATCTTAAATTAATTTAAAAAACAATTTATTTTAGAGATTTTTGTTAATATAATAAGACAAGGCTCCCAGTTCTGAATCTGCAATTTATACATCTCTTGAAGAAGTAATGAATATTGTCTCATCAATAAAACCCTCAAAATCCCCTGGTTTTGACAATGTTCCCAACCTGCTCTTAAAGAAACTACCGCTCAAAGCCCTAAAATTACTGGTTATAATATTTAACAGCTGCATCAAACTCAACTATTTCCCAAACCATTTCAAAAATGCTAAGGTTATAGCTGTCAACAAACCTAATAAGCCAAAAAAATAACCCAAATAGCTATAGACCTATTAGTCTATTAAGTAACTTAGGTAAAATATTTGAAAAAATTCTACATTCTCGTCTTAGCGAATTTGTAATGACCAATTCTATTGTTGCTAAAGAACAATTTGGATTTAAAAAAGGGCATAGCAATACTCACCAAATACACAGGATTAAAAATCAAATAATCACCAATAAAAGCAATAAACGTTCAACGGGTCAAATATTTTTAGATATTGAAAAAGCGTTTGACACCGTTTGGCAAAATGGCCTCTTGTTTAAACTTCTTGATGCAAATATACCAAAATATCTATGTAAACTTGTTTCAAATTTTATTCACGACAGAAGCTTTAAAGTTACGATTAATAATGAAACATCAACTCCAAAAACCATTACCTCAGGGTTACCTCAAGGATCAGTCTTGTCGCCATTGCTTTACTCGATATATACATCCGATTTTAAAGTCCCAAAATATGTATATGAAAACTGCTTATTACGCAGATGATACTGCGTTAATTTCTTCAAACAAACTTACAAGTGCACTCCTGAAGAAAATGGAAAAGGGTTTGTAAATTGCAGTAAATATTTCCACAAATGGAAAATCAAAATTAATCCAAACAAGACCCAAGCTACTTCTTATTGGAAATAATACCATAAATGTACTTAACGATGTCAAATATCTCGGAGTTGTCTTGGACAAAAAGCTTACATTTAAACAATATATTATGGCTACGTGCCAAAAAGCTATAGAATCATTTAAAGCATTATGGCCACTACTAAATAGAAGGTCATTTCTAAACCAACAAAACAAAAATCTACTCTTCAAAAGTGTTATAACGCCAATATTAACATACGCGTGTCCTATTTGGAGTGACGCTGCCAACTGATAAAATGATATACAAAAAGCCCTGGAGGTATCCTACAAATCTTCTTCATGAAGAAACCGGTTATGAAAAAATTATCGAATTCATATCAAGAATTAATAACAATTACTTTGCTAAAATTGAAAATTCCTCTTACCCACTTCTAAGAGAATGTATAGAAATAACGTAAAATTCAAAAAGAAATCACCAAATTGAAAATTATATGCTTATAGAGGTCTATTATTACTAATAAACCTCCTATAAGCATATAAACATTTTCAGATAGTATTTGAATATATTAAATCATATAAAGGTTTTTTCCTCCCATTTTCCTTTAAAAATCATTAAAAAAAATAAAATAAAAACTATTTAATATCTTTAGATCCTATATAATATTTGTTGCAATATCTAAATGTAAAGATAAGATCTCATATGTAATATAAAATTTGTTAAAATATGTAAATAAAGGAAGAATATACATATAATTGAAAAAAAAAAAATAAGACAAGGCACTTTATAATATTAAGGGCCATTATTACAACGCCAAAAGCTAAAGTTAGGATGTTATCGGGCAGATTATTAGTTTTTCGTTATTACAACTATACTTTAAGCTAAAAGTGACCGATAAGCTAAAGGGAAGATATTGTTGCCTTTAAACGCTGTCTCGACTAGCTATAATTTATGACAATGTTCATGTTCAAGTCAGAGAAACAAAATGAGAGAAAACGCGAAGTTGGCAAATTATGTTTAGACATTACATTTCCAAAATGTCTTTGAGTCGTAAACAACAAAAATGTGTTATTGTACTCAATGCTTTAAAAGAGTTACAAAAACTAAAAATATAAATTGAAGAAGAAAAAATGAAAGAAAAAGCACGAGATTTTGAGTGAATCCTTTTTTTAGAATGAAATTAATAATTTCGCTTTTATTTAATTTAAGTTGCGCCATTTTAATATACTTAAACATCAAAATCGAAACTTCAAATAAATGGCTGAGTTTATGACAGACTTTCTGTCATGGCAAAAAGTCATGACATGAACATTAGCGGTCTCCACTAGCCATTGACTTGAACATTGTCATGAATTATAGCTAGTAGAGACACCATGTTAACTTTTAACGTGAGGTTTATGTATTTAATGTTGCCACATTTTCTGATCTATGAAAAATAAATTCACACCAATTTAGTTTTGGAAATAAATTTATTTGCATATACTTAAATATAAGCTTGTATATGATTTAAAAAGTTTTATAACACATTTATAACAATTATGCAACTTATAATAAAGGTTTTTAGTTTTTATTCTATTGTTTGCTTGCGAACAAATAAAGGAACAGTTCGAATCTAATTCTCTTTACGAACGGTCGTGTAAATAATTAAAGCGCTTAGAGTACAACTATTTAAAATTAACAACAAGTGTATATTTTTGTTTTTGCAATTGCCTATTATTGATCTCATTTGAACTCACGTGGTAGACAATCCAGCTTATAACAGGAATAAAAATTTAGCGATGGCCCGAGGGGCCAAATCTTCATCAAAAAGAAAGCTTGTGAACAAGAAGATGACAAGACTTCCTCCGGGTTTTGTTAACCCGAACATCGCGTCAACGTCCAGCAACAGATTTAGCCTGCTTGCTGGCCTCAATGATATGGACGTAACTCCTGCATCAAATATTAATGATATTAAACAACACAAACCTCCACCTATAGTTGTAGAAGCCAACGCATCATTTGCAGAAATACGAAAACTACTTGGTAAAGATTGTATTTTCAAACGTACTTCAATTGGTACCAAAATATTTGCTCCAACTAAAGAATTGTACGAATGCTATAAGCAAATTCTTAAAGAGAGTAAAATGGAGTTTCATTCATATGGCTCCAAAGATAATAGGTTATACACAACCTTTCTACACGGTTTACCCCGCATAAACTCTGAGGACATCACCGAAGAGTTAAAAAACTACAACCTATCCCCTTCTTCGGTGGCTGAAATAGTCACCAAATTCAGTTCGAACAACAATGCTGTTTACAAAGTTCAATTTGTTCGTAAAAATTTTAACCCAACTGCCTTAAAAAATGTAAGGACAATTTCCAATATCATAATTTCTTGGAAAAAATACAAATCTAGGTCCAGAAATAAACCAACTCAATGCTGGAACTGCTTAATGTATGGCCATGGCGGTGAACATTGCCATCGAAGTGCTGCATGTATGATATGTGCAGAACAACATCATACAAGTGTGTGTCCGTTTAACACAAATGAAAAAAGACCAGCTGTTTTTACATGCTTTAATTGCAAAAAACATGGAAAAGAGAGAACTGATCACTCTGCAAACGACATCAACTGTCCGTTACGTTCTCTCTATTTGGAAACTAGAACAAGAGTAACTTCCAAAAGTCATAACAACAGCAGGCAACAACAAAATATTTCATTTCAATCAAAGGTTGATTTCCCAAATTTAAGTAACAACAACACAAATTGTAACAATAACATCAATAATAACAGCAAAGCTACATATGCTAACCAGCTGAAAACAAACAACGATTTATTTAGCATTGATGAGCTTTTTGATATTTTCACTACAGCTATGGATGATTTGCATAGGTGCACCTCCAAAGTACAACAAATCAAAGTTGTAATGTCAATGGTAAAATACGCCCATGGATTATACTAATAATTTAAACGAATTCAAAATGCTTCACTTGAATGCTAATGGCATTTCAAACTTTTCTAAATTAAAACAATTTGAAATACTAATTGAACGAGAAAATATTAAAATAGCGTCTTTGAATGAAACTTTTTTTTCAGAAAATCATAGACCCTATTTTAAAAATTATTATTTATATAGAAGTGACAGAACAGATGCAAGAGGAGGAGGAGTAGCTCTGTTAATTCATAAATCTGTCGCTCATAAAAACCTCTTTATATCAAACACCTCATCAATCGAAAACATCTCTATTGAAGTTATTATAAATAATAGACCTATTGTTGTATCTTCGTTATATTCACCAAGATATACTCATAACTTCTGTGCTGATATCTTGAACCTAACACCTTCCACCAAAGAATATATAGTTTTTGGTGACCTAAATGCCAAACATTGTTCATGGAATTGTCGTTCAAATAATACTGCAGGAATCGCACTTAACAACCTACAGCAATCAAGCAATTTTTTTATTCACTATCCTAATAGTCCAACCCTATTCCCCCATCAACACAATCGCGAAGCATCCACAGTCGATATTATTTTAAGCAACTCCGCTTTAAATATAGACGTAAAAACAATGGATTACGAAATACCATCAGACCATCGCCCCATTATATGTACACTTAAAAGGTCAATGGCCTTGCAGGTTGACCTCAATTATTATGATTATAGTGCAACCAACTGGAACATTTATATGAATTTTTTAGACAATAAAATCACGTTATATTCCGATATATACAATACCAAGGCAGAAATTGATCAGGAAATCCAAAAATTTATAAATGTAGTTTTCGAAGCAAGGGATGTGTCTACACCTAAAATAACTCAACAAAATAATTACACATTACCAGAAAGTACTGTGAAATATATAAAACTAAGAAGAAGCTTTAAAAGGAAAAGCCAACGATCTTCAAATATAGCCGAGCAAACTTTTTATAATCAATGTACTAAGTTTCTAAGTAACATGATTGATAAAAGTATTAATTCGGAGCGCAATAAGAAATGGTCTCAATTATTATCCAATTTAAAACCAGGTGATAAATCGTTTTGGAAAATAAGCAGGAACTTGCGAGGAAAAGGAAAAAATCAAATCGCTCACTTCAAAGTTGGAAATACAAAAATAACATCTGATAAGGACAAGGCTGAAGTCCTGGCAAATACATTTGTCCAAGCAAATAACCTCACTTCGAACTATAACCACTCGGCAGATACACTAATAAATACAACAGTAAATAATTTTAAGACGGAAAATCCCAGTTCTGAATCTGCAATTTATACATCTCTTGAAGAAGTAATGAATATTGTCTCATCAATAAAACTCTCAAAATCCCCCGGTTTTGACAATGTTCCCAACCTGCTTTTAAAGAAACTACCAATTAAAGCTTTAAAATTACTGGTTATAATATTTAACAGCTGCATCAAACTCAACTATTTCCCAAACCATTTCAAAAATGCTAAGGTTATAGCTGTCAACAAACCTAATAAGCCAAAAACTAACCCAAACAGCTACAGACCTATCAGTCTATTAAGTAACTTTGGTAAAATATTTGAAAAAATTCTACATTCTCGTCTTAGTGAATTTGTAACGACCAATTCTATTGTTGCTAAAGAACAATTTGGATTTAAAAAAGGACATAGCACTACTCACCAAATAAACAGAATTAAAAATAAAATAATCACCAATAAAAACAATAAACGTTCAACGGGTGTAATATTGTTAGATATTGAAAAAGCGTTTGACACCGTTTGGCATAATGGCCTCTTATTTAAACTTCTTGATGCAAATATACCAAAATATCTATGTAAACTTATTTCAGATTTCATTCACGACAGAAGCTTTAAAGTTGCAATTAATAATGAAACATCAACTCCAAAAACCATTACCTCAGGGTTACCTCAAGGATCAGTCTTGTCGCCATTGCTTTACTCGATATATACATCCGATTTTAAAGTCCCAAAATATATGAAAATTGCCTATTACGCAGATGACACTGCGTTAATTTCTTCAAACAAACTTACAAGTGCACTCCTGAAGAAAATGGAAAAGGGACTTGTAAATTGCAGTAAATATTTCCACAAATGGAAAATCAAAATTAATCCAAACAAGACCCAAGCAATAATTTTTCCATTCAACAAATCTCCCAAAAGACTGCCAAGACGTCACCTTCTTATTGGAAATAATACCATAAATGTACTTAACGATGTCAAATATCTCGGAGTTGTCTTGGACAAAAAGCTTACATTTAAACAACATATTATGGCTACGTGCCAAAAAGCTATAAAATCATTTAAAGCATTATGGCCACTACTAAATAGAAGGTCATTTCTAAACCACCAAAACAAAAATCTACTCTTCAAAAGTGTTATAAGGCCGATATTAACATACGCGTGTCCTATTTGGAGTGACGCTGCCAACTGCCACCTAAAACGCTTACAAATTATACAAAACAAATGTCTTAAAATGATATATAAAAAGCACTGGAGGTATCCTACAAATCTTCTTCATGAAGAAACCGGTTATGAAAAAATTATCGATTACATATCAAGGATTAATAACAATTACTTTGCCAAAATTGAAAATTCCTCTTACCCACTGCTAAGAGAATGTATAGAAATAACGTAAAATTAAAAAAGAAATCACCAAATTGAAAATTATATGCTTATAGAGGTCTATTATTACTAATAAACCTCCTATAAGCATATAAACATTTTCAGATAGTATTTGAATATATTAAATCATATAAAGGTTTTTTCCTCCCATTTTCCTTTAAAAATCATTAAAAAATAAAATAAAAACTATTTAATATCTTTAGATCCTATGTATTACTTGTTGCAATATCTATATGTAAAGATAAGATCTCATATGTAAATATCAAATTTGTTAAAATATGTAAATAAAGGAAGAATATATAATTGAAAAAAAAAACAAATAAAGGAACGTTGCCACTACGTATTTTATAAAGCAATTCATTTGGTCAAAAGTAATCGGTGTTTCCTTTGGTGTTGCCACAATATCAAATATATTACTTTTATTTTACTGGGAAGTTGTAATAACGAAAAGAAGTTAAAGGTAACTTTATTGCTCACTTTAGCTAAAGTTACCTTTAACTAACATTTACTTTAAAGGGAAGTTGTAATAATGGAAGTTGTATAATTGTAAAATAAAAGTAACAAAATGCTGAAATTATTTTTTCTTTAACCGACTAAGCCAATAATAATGGTTCTTGATAAATGTTATCTTAGCTTCAAAGTTCAAAACATTACGGAATAAAATTACGGAGAAAATAACAGAGATTCATTGCAAAAAAAAAAAAATAGAACCATTGTTTGTACACTGGTAAGGAAGTAATGTACAATTCCGGTAATGTCGCCAAAAACTTCGGTTAGAGTTGAGCAATATAAAGAAATTTTACAAGCAACCACCATTGCTTATCAAAAAGCATATTCAAAAATTTTTTAGGAAATTCACCTTTTTGTTATACGAGATTAAATTTACCCAGGCAAATCTTAATTCTTATTATTAAGATAATTTTGTAATGCTTTTAATATTCACAATGTTTGCATATGGGTGTTTCCATGAAAATGACCCGTTACAGGTCTAAAATTATTATTACACAAAATAAATGTATCTGTCATTTTCAGAAGAATTAACTTTAATTTTCTTTATACATACCAACAAAAATATGCTACTTTGAATTTGGTACACCGAGGTAGTGTTTTTTCCCCGTGAATTGCACGGCGCTTTTTGAGCACTTTGGCAACACTTTGGCCAGCTAAAAGCTGAAAATTTTGTTAACTTAGCAACAATTTAGAAGGCGACAAATTAAAATTTATTTTTTTGTGAATAGTTAAAAAAAAAACAACGTCACCGACTGCAACGACCGTTACCCAAAAAGTAGAAAAGTTTGTTTTTTTTCATAATTCATTCAAACGATTTAATTTTATAGTAGCGGAAAGTAAGAAGTAAGATTAACAATTTTTAAGGCCAATTGACTTTTAAACATTTTTGGCGTTTTGCATTTGAACTTTTTTCGTCTTACTTAATTGGATTCTTACTGATTTTAGCTCAAAAATCATGGAGCAACTTACCAAGATGCAAAGATATAGAAAAAGACTAAAAGAAGACGCAGGAAAGCATGCGGCTTACTTGGCAAAAGAGAGAGAGCGCATAAAAAAACTAAGACTGGTTCAAAGAAAGGTGATGACGGACGAACGCCAAACTCAGGAACGAATAAAAAACCGCGAACGCGGAAGAAAATTTCGTGAAAAAAAGAAAGAAGAAAAGAAAAAATCTGTAGTGGCTGCGCCCTCGTCGGCCATAGAAAGCTTTAAGTCAAATCGTTCTCTTCAGAAAGCTGTAACAGAACTTGATTTAGATGTAGCTGGAGCCAAGCTCGATTTTCATTGTACTGAAAAAAAGAAAACTCCTCAGATTCGTTATGTCGACAGAGAAAAAGCAAGAGAAATTTATTTGAAAGATGACATAAGCTACCAAATGCCAGGAAGGAAAGACACAGAGAGCGCAAAAGGCGTGCAAATGCAGTTAAAATACATGATATTGTCGGTTGCAGAATGCTACCAGCTTTTTAAAAAATAAAATCAGGAAATAAAAATGAGAAAGTCTATTTTTTATCAAAGCCGGCCAGAGCATGTTCGACTCATTTTAGAAACCCAAACAAATCTGTGCGTCTGCATTTACCATGCTTATTTTGAATGTTTGCTTAAATCTTTTTCTGCAATAATCCCAAGCGTACCGAGAGTTGCAAAGGACTTTCTGAACACAAAAAACGAGGCTTGTATGACAAGTAACTGCAATCTACTTGTATATAAATCATTTTTCCAGTCAATGTTAAAATGTCCGGCTATTAAAATATCGCAGTTTGTTTCACATGTTCTAAAAAATCTTGGAATGCATCACAGAATTCTGCTTTTTAACCACTTGGTGACCTATATATTATTATTATTGATGTTTTTTCATATTTCGACATATGTATACGCAGTGTTTTGTGTCTAATATTATTTTTAATATTATTTATATGCCACTGTTTTTTGAAATTATTACTCCCCCAGTTCTAGATGAATTCGATAAGGTGCTATAATGCTCGTATTGGTCTATTTCAATTTCACTTTCATCTATTTCATCAGTTTGATGCGTTTCTGTTAAAATTATGAACTCAGGTTTATTTATTGCTGCTATTATTTCTAATTTGTTGAAGTTTTAATCAAGCTTTGAATGTAATGCGACATATTACCACTAAAATTTGAATTATATATAAATGGGCGTTGGAAGCAGTGGACACAAAACTAAAAACGTACGGAAGTAAAAGATAAGGAGGGCACCCTTCAATTACTTCTTGAAATACTGGAAAACAAACTAAAAAAAATGCAAACATTTTTATGTCGACTACATCCAAAGTGGTTATTTTCGGGATATAAAAGAAAACATTAAACGCCATGAGTAGTAGTAGTTCTTCAAGTGGACTTTGCTGAAAATTTCAAGTTTGTTTCCCAGGTGAAGTGCAAAGCGCTCACTGGAATCAAGCACAAAGAACTATTTTTACAGCATGTGCATGGTTAAAAACTGATCTCACATCACATTCTTTTGCTATAATCAGCAACGAATTGACACACAAAGAAAGCATTTATTATTTTCTAAAACTCACCATTGCTTACCTTAAGAGCCAATTAGAGTTCACTACCATGCACATATTTTCTTATGGATGTGCCGCGCAGTTTAAAAACAGATTCAACCTTTTTAATATATGCTCTGCAAAACAAGACTTTGTCCTAGATAGTAAACATAGCTATACTTTGCTGAGCTGGAGACAATTTGGTCAAAATAAAGTGCAATTTTATTTTATGTAAGTTATATTTTCTATTTTCGAAATATTTTATTAAAAATTGAAGGTAAGTTATTTTAAAATGTGAATACGTTCATGATATCTGAATATTTTTTCTTTATAATTAATTTAAAGTACAATACAAGAACCTAAAAGTTCCAACAGTTTCAGAAAATATTAAATGAAACCATTATCCAAAGAAGTGAAAGATATATTAGTAAAAGACCGTAAAAATGGTCTCACATACAAGAAAATGGCGCAAAAATATGAAATTTCATGGTCAGGAGCAAGAATAATAGTGCAAATGTATGAAAAACGAAACTCAAATGAAAGTTTTAAGAAACTCTGTGGCACAAAACGTAAGACTTCAGAGCGTGATGACCATCATACCGCAGTTTTGGTTAAAAAAAACCGTTTTTTTCATACAGAGTGATAAAAGATGAATTGAAATTAAGTATTTCATCCCGAACCATACGCAGAAGGCTAAATAAAGCCAGTGTAAAGAACTACTTGCAATGAAAAAACAACTGTTATGTACTGCAAACATTAGAAAGCGATTGAACTTCCCCAAAAAATATGTAAACATGACAAAAACATTTTGGGATAAAGTTATCTGGTCAGATGAATCAAAATTTGAACTGAAAAATGAGAAACGTCGAAAGCGTGCGTGATGTGAGTCTTCTCAAAGACTTAAGTCTAATGGTATGGGGCGTTTTTCTTCAGAAGGTGTAGGTAGACTGGTCAAAGTCGACTCCAAAATGACTGTAGACATGTTAACATTTTAAAAGAAATTCTTAATAGAAGTGCAGAGGAAATTGCTTTGGGGACTATCAGCAGAATAATAACCCTAAGCACACGAGTAAGGTGGCAAACAGTTATTTCGGAGACAATAACATCGAAAAACTGGATTGGCCAGATTTCAACTCTATTCAGCGGCTATGGACCAATATTCCAGCATTTTGGGAGAAAATGCAACCCGAACAGAGGGTGCTTCCTGAAATTATTATTAAAAATCTGTCTGAAGTACTCCCAACAGACTAAGAGAGGTCATTATCAATAAGGGAGGAGCAACAAAGAATTAACATTTTATTAATTTTATGTTTTTATAAAAATATTTTGAATTTGCACTTTATTTTGTCCAAAAAAAATCTTATACTTTGTTTAGTTTGTTGTGTTTATGAAAAAAATATATTTTTTTGTTTCTTGTATCATATAGTAAATTAAATAAATGAACTGAGTTAATACTCGTATTAAACATTCAAATTAAATCAACGACAGGATATATACCTTGGGTTACACTTTATTTTGTGCAATAGTGCCTATATTGTTCCTGATGGAACACCAAAATCATTTTCAATTGAATTCGATTTTATACCATCAACTTTAGTAATTTATTTTCTATTTGTTAAGTAGGATTTAACCACTTTAGCTCAGTATTCGGAATTCCGTACATAAGTGAGAAAACGGTTACAGTAATAAGATAAAATTAAATTTTTCAATTTTATCAGACGTTATATGTAGAGTATGACGCTGTCTAGGTGTACGCCCTGATTCATGGAATTTCAAAAAATAATTATACATGTAGGAGGTAGAATTGTAGTCAGAACCTCCAGCAAATAAAGTTGGCCCTTTTCATTAAATCAATGAAATTATAGATCGTTTTGTCACAACGATACAATTGGATAAAATTGCTTGCCCAATCACGAAATATGACTCCCATTGAAAACATTTTTGGTATTTTGAAGCGGGAAAAAATTCAGGAGACCACAATTTAAAATTTAAATGAATCCATACCATGTAGATATGAAGGTCATAAAAAGTAAAGGGTCCCGCTGCAAATATTAATACGCTGTTATTGTTTTTGTAAAGAAAAACAAATTTATTATATTTTAGTTAATACTTTTTTATGATGGCCATTTCTTAAAATTACTTTATTTGTAAATTAAATATTATTGTTGACATTAATTATGCTGATTCTGTTCTGCACAATACAATATCTATCCATAATATTAATAGGCAAGGCGATTTTTTGTGACAGATGTAACTTTGTCAGTTTTACCCCGACTTTGACCAAACATACCTCATTTGAAAGGTATTTCTTTTTAGCTGTTCACCAGATTTACAGATTTTTAATTTTTATATTTTTTTGGAGTAAAATGCATTTAAAGTTGCTACTAACGCATACATAAAATTATACAATGCTGTGTGTGTGTTTATTAAATTTATTAATGTGTTTGCAAAAATTGTATATGAAAAGCCCCGTATTGAATTGAAAAATAATTTTGGAAATAAACTAATAACGACAATAACACAATCGATATTTAAAAAGAGTTGGCTAAAATTGATTAGCATAATTTATTAAATGAAAAAATAAAATTTCTTAGAATTTTCGCTCAAATTTCGAGGACTGGGCTCTGCTAATATATATAAAAGCGAAAGTATGTATGTTTGTTTGAAGCTTATAGGAGACTAAACCATTGGACCGATATTCCTGAAATTTTTACAGTCTTCCTGTGTATTTAGAAAGAACTATAGGCTATAATTTTTTGATATTTTTAGTGGGCGTGGCACCTCCCATATAAAGTAAATTTTTAATATCATATATATTGAGTACTATGATAGGAAGAGCTGTTCAAATTTGTGTGAGGCCACCTATTATTAATGTTTGTAGCCATGCCGAAAATGGACGAGATTGGATAAGTGGGCGTGGCACCTTACATGCGAAGTAATTATTCAGTATCATATATCTTTGCAAATTTTTCTGAGGTCATCAATTATTAATGTTAGTAGTCGGACAAAAAATGGGCGGATTTGAACCAATGGGCGTGGCACCCCCCTACAAAGTAAATATTAAATGTCATATATTTGGAGCACTGTAATGGCGAGAACCTTGGGACTTCGCATGAGCCTACAAGTTATTCATGTTATTAGTCGAACAAAAAATGGGCATGATCGCTGCGTTGGGCGTGGCACCGCCCATATAAAGTAAATATATTATATCATACAACTTGAGTACTATTAAAGGGAAAGCCTTTGTTCTAGTCCATCAGCTATAAATGTGAGTAGTCAGATATAAAATGGGCGGGTTAGGATTAGTGAGCGTCGCACATCCTATACAAAAAATATGGAGTAATATCAAAGCAACAGTCTTGAAACTTTTGACAAGAACAATAAATACCAAGGTGAGTAGTCGTGGAAAATATGGGCGGAATTATCAAACTCAAAAATCACCAAATTCAACAAGTAAGAAAATTATAGTCGGTCTAGACCGACTACACGATACCCTATACCATGCGTTTAGAAACCCTATCTCTTAGGCCCAACTAACTGGACATTGAAAATAAGCAAAAACCAAATTTGAGTGGAATTTTTATTTATTTTTGTGGCTGCAGATATGAAAAAGTTCATATCGGATGCTATATCTAAAAAGGTACTAGGTCCAAAAATGGACCGATCCTGATCATGTTTGGTAAAGTCTCTTGTATTTTGCAAAAATATGTACAAACAAAATTTGAGAAGAATCAGTGCAATATTTTTGTTTTTTAATAGATTTAAGTGAAGATCGGGAAGCAGCCCTGTATGGGGTCAAAGGGATCATTTTTGGACTACTCATTAGTGGATGTAATGAACGCATACAAACCCAATTTGAGTAAGATCTGTATGACAATTTGGATCTTATGGAAATTTATGTCGATTTCATATGGGTAATTTGTATGGGGGCTAGGTCCGAACATGGACCAATTCTCACCAATTTCAATAGCGTTCATCCCATGGCCGATAAAAGCTTATATACCAAATTTCATCAAAATATGTTCATATTTGCGACCTGCAGTTTGATTACAAGCTTTACATGGACACACAGACGGACGGACGGACGGACAGACGGACGGACGGACATTGTTAAGTCAACTCAGAAAGTGATTCTGATTCGATCGGTATAATTAAAGATGGGTCTAGGTCAAATATTTTTGGTTGTTACAAACAGCAGCACAAAGTCATTATACCCAAACCACATAGTGGTATAGAGTATAAAAATCGCGAAAACCGAAATTCGCAAGAAACAAAAATCCTCAAAAACAAAAATCTTCAAAAACAAAAATTGGCAAAATCAAAAATAGTCAAATCAAAGATCGCCAAAATCAAAAATGGCTAAGATAAAAAATTGCCCCTTAAGTGTTTCCGTGTTTAATTTGGATAGTCCATGGAAAATTTTAATAATTTTTGCACCGAATGATAAAACAAAAATATTGAAATAAAAATAATATAAGATAAAATTATTTAATTGTACAATACAAACTTCGTAGGAAAGATTGATTTATGAAAACATAGACGTCAATAAGTCTCGGCAAGTCGTAGCGAAGGACGACAGGACATGATATTATATTATAATATATTGAGAGAACAATAAAGGGATACAAACTGGATCTTTCTAGTAATATATTTATACCCTATACCACTATGTGGTTTGGGTATAATGACTTTGTGCTGCTGTTTGTAACTACCAAAAATATTTGACCTAGACCCATCTTTAATTATACCGATCGAATCAGAATCACTAACTGATTCGATTTAACGATGTCCGTCTGTCCGTCCATCTGTGTGTCCATGTAAACCTTGTAATCAAACTGCAGGTCGCAAATATGAATATATTTTGATGAAATTTGGTATATAAGCTTTTAGCGGCCATAGAAATTGGTGAGAATCGGTCCATGTTCAGACCTAGCCCCCATACAAATGACCCCTATGAAATCGACATAAATTGCCATAAGATCCAAATTGTCATATAGATCTTACTCAAATTGGGTTTGTATGCGTTTATTACATCCATTAAAGAGTAGTCCAAAAATGATCCCTATTGGAAAACTCTTAGTCATAGGCCCCATATAGAGCTGCTTCCCGATCTTCACTGAAATCTATCAAAAACAAAAATATTGCACTGATTCTTCTCAAATTTTGTTTATATATATTTTTGCAAAATACAGAGACTTTACTAAACATAGTCAGGATCGGTCCATTTTTGGGCAAAGTCCCCATATAGATATAACATCCGATATGTACTTTTTCATATCTGCAGCCAAAAAAAAATTAATAAAAATGAGATATGGTCTCTAAACGCATGGTATAGTCGGTCTAGACCGACTATAATATTCTTACTTGTTTTTTCTAAATTTAGTCCAAAGTAAATCTTATAGCGCAACGATATATACTAACACACGCTTAAGTTTTTGTATAATTCAAGAAACCATCAACGTATCTTAACCCGGATATGGTAATATTGCTACAACATTATTTTAATGATTTATATCTTTATAAAAATAATTCACAGCTTAAATATTAATTACCGATTTCTCAAGCCTTTTTAAATTTATTAAAATTTAATAAAAATTTTATTTTTCGATGTTATATGACCTGTGAATTCCACTCATAAAATTCTAAGCTTATTAAATAAACTATAGCTATTTGAAAACAAATTGATACGCATTCATTTTTACAGCTGGAAATGATTTAAAGCTACTAAAGCAACTTACATGGTTTTGCCATTTGAAGCATAAATAACATTATTGGAAGTATTTGCATTCGATTCTTCACAGCCCATGCCCAAAGCATCGGGTTTATCTACACCCCCACCATCAACAGCACGACGTATGCCCACCTTATCATCATTATCATCGTCATAATCGTCGCCTCCTTTATGTTGCGAAGCTTTATTAATTTTTAGTGAAGCACAGGTTATGTACTCCACTGTTGATATGCATTCATCCGTCATTGTTGTTTTTGTTAAATATTTTTTAAGTTCTTTTTAAAATAAGGTCTATGATTTCTTTGTTTTTTTTTTTTTAATTTAAACTATTATTAGTTGTTTTTTCAAGATAACACAAATATGCGTTTTTATATGATGATGATTTTTGTGGTTGTAAGTTACAAGTTGTTATTCTTTTAGTTCTGTTTACAACACTAACTTTTTTCTTCCTTCCCACACTATCCTTCTTTTCAAGTCCGTAGCAAAACTAATGCCAGACACGCCAACAAAAGGAATAACTTATTTTCTTAACTATGTATTTTATTATCAAGGCTATGATTTTGTTTCGCCTTATCGCTATTTTAACCAAGATATGACTTTCTTTTTTTCCTTTCTTCTACTGTTGTATATTTATTTGTCATCACTTTTTTGAAAATGTTTTCAAAAATTATTTTTTACATATAAGGTAAAAGACCGCTTTTATTATTATCGTTAAATGCATTGTTTATAATTGTGTGACGTTTATCAAGAACACACAATTTTCGTATTTCAAGTTCAGTTCGAAATAACATTAAAACATGTATTGGGCGGCTTGTTATTTAGCGAATACTCCTTGTAAAACAATGCTTTTTTATCTGATTTTTGTTTGCGCAACACCATCAACACTTTACTAGTATATCAAAACAAAAACTAAATATTGATAGACGAGTGCATCAACACTAATGACGCTCTATTTTAATTAATTGTTGTTGTAGTGCTGCCATTTTACTGATTTTTATCCATATTTTGGGGATATTTTAGGAATAAATTTTAATCCCATTCATGTCCCCTGTTTTACTTTTAAAATTAAAATATAATCACAATAAAGGCAAAGGAGCAAGAAATACATATATATATATATATATTTGTAAATATACCATGGTTAACTTATTGTAATTTCTAATGTAAAAATGAATTAATTGTATGTAGTTTGTTAGACTGACATTTAGATACCTAAAAGCTTGGCAGCCCTGGTTACACGAGGAAAAATGCAGCAATATGAAAATAGAGAATGTGCAACAGAACTGACCGAGTTGTATTTGTAAAAAAAATTTGATAAAGGTATTTTTACTGAGGTGAAGTTACAAATGTAATGAATTATTCTCTATGGTTTTTAAACAAATACATATTATTCCGAATATTGTCACTTACAAATGGAGCGCTTACTATGAAAATCACTAAAGTTCAGATTTTCCTTTGCAATAAATGCTCTTGTAAGCTTTATTCATATGTATTTTTTATAGAATAAAGGAGTTTGTGCATCGCAAATACTGTAATTCATATTGTAAACTATATTTATAAAAATTTTATTATCTGGATTTTTCCAATGTTTTTCTTTTATTCAAATATTTGATTTAAACTGGTTTTTAATTCTAGTCCTTTACAATTAAACACTTCGATTCAATCAAAAATTAATTCTTAGAATGTTCCAAAGCCTGGACGCCTTAAGCTTCGTAGCCATCGGGTAAAGCGTTGGTATGGGGGTTGTGGAACAAAGACTTATTACCTTCACCCCAGGGAAAACGCTTGTCGCGTTTTGCCAAATAATCATATTTAATGAACTCTGGACGTTCATGATGAGCATGCTCTTGATGAGCCAAGTAGGCATTTAACATACACAGGGCAACTGCAGGAAAAGCAACGAAGAATGATAAACGTTTCCATACTTTGTAGCCACCTAGAAGTAACAATAAAAAATAGTTAAAACCATATTTTTATTGAATATTTACTAATTATGAGACTGGTCAATTTTTCTCTCATTTAACATTACATAACCTCCGTAACCCTACATTTAGGAACAATTATGATTTTTGTAATTACCAGAGTGTTCACCGGCAGTAGCGGCTGTTCCAAATCTTGGAGCGGAGGTAGCAATTTGGCGACGAACAATATGTGATAAAACAGCAGACATTTTTAGGCCAAAAATATGTTCGTATTGATTAAATGAAAAATATATCTTTCAATACTCAGCAGCAAGAAAAACTGATTTGACAATTGCTTCTATCAAAAAAATTGAGTTGCCATATATTTTTTTTTTATTAAAAACTATTGTGAATAATTTTCTAAGAAATATTCCGGCAAAATTAGTAATTGTAAATAAATTAACAAAATACTAATTTAAATTCGATATTAATTATACATATGTTCATTAAAACAATGTATATTATTATTAAAATAGCTGTCACAATAAAAATCTACTAACTAATATGGAGCATACTATATAATACAGCCCTGTAATTGAATTCTTTTTGACAGTTAAACACATTTCTGTAATAAAATTGAGGAGAGAATTTGTCTTCGTGTGCAAATATTAAACATTTTAGATAATATATAATTTAACGTATTTTTTTATCAAAGGTAAGTTTTTAAACTTTATAAAAACTACAATATACTGTATAAATAAAACATAAGTAATGTTTATATAAATGTTGCTAATTGCAAACTACAGCTTGGGTTTGGTCCAAGAATGATAAGCATTCTTGGGTTTTGTCTATACTTTAGGTCAATGGCAAACTCTGATTTTATGTTTATTGACCGAGTTTATTTTGTAATTTATTTGAAAAAAAATGCTAACGTAGGGATAAAAATGAAGGTATTTTAATTAAAATTGGATGTTTAAAGTTTTTAATAAATTTTTAAGCTAATTTTCTATTTTTTTTTATATCATTAGCCCTGTGCTGTAAAATCAAAACGTAATCGAAAATCACAAAATCGACAAACTATGAATCCGGGTGAAATAACAACTACGACAGAAATTAACACTGAGATTAAATTGGAAGTCAAATTGGAAACAGCTTCGATTATCAAGTTCGAAACAAATAGGAGTCAGAAACCCATAACAGCGAATGAAAATGACGCTACACCTTTAGCTTTAACAATGTCATCACCACAGGAAACAGAAAAGACACGAGATGAAATAAAAGCTATGCGAGAGGCTAAAAAATTAGCAAAACAAGGTAAAAAAAACAAAGTTGCTGATGGAAAAAATTTCAATGCCGCAGTTACAAGCACACCTATAACAACACAAACAGCACGAAAAAATGCTTTGGAAAGTCCTAAGAATGTAGAGGTTGACAGCGAGAAATCTCGCGAACAAATAAAGGCTGAACGGGAAGCGAAAAAATTAGCTAAACAAACTGCAAAAGCTGCCAAATCAAGCGGAGTTGAGTTAGCGGATGTAACAAAACAAGTGTCTCAAGTTAAAATAAGTGAAACTCCTGAGCTCGATCAAACCCCTGTATCAACACAAAGTTTAGGACATAAGGTAATTCATATAAACTTTGCTCTAATTAAAAGTTTCTTAAATTAAGTTAACATTTAAATCGGATTGCAACAAATAAACAAATTTCTTCGGAGGTTCTTTGTGTTTTAAATATTTTGTTTTATGTTTATAGAAAACGTCAGATCTTACAAAAGCAGAAAGAAGAGTCATACAAGAGGCTCAAAGAGCTGCTAAAAATCAAGCTCAAGCAAAAGCACAAAAAAAAACTTCATCACAGGCAAAACTTAATGTTGTTAAAACCACTTCACCATCATTAGCAAAACCCTTAAAAGACACAAGCATTACAACCCGAAAGAAAGTATGTTTTAATGATGGAAATGTTAAATTATTTAGTCATCTAGATAGGCCAACAACGAATGTTAATTTATTTGTCAACAATTCCCAAATTCATCCCAGTATTGCGCGATTGGGAGAACAATATGCTAAGCGTACTATAGTAGGATCAAATGCTAGATGTTTAGCGTTTTTAAATGCCATCAGAAATGTGAGTTTTACAGACATGTGTGATGATAGTTGATTGAAAATTAACATAAATTTATTTTTTTTTCTTTTAAGCTGGTTCAAGATTTTGAGACACCACCTAAAAAAGAATTCAATCGTAGCTTAGAATCGTTCATAGCCAACTGTGTGGAATACTTACAGAAATGCCGTACATTAGCCGTATCGGTAATAAATGCTCATAAAGGTTTAAAACAAGTTTTAATGCAATTACCAAAAGATGAACCTGAATCAGAGGTACAAAAGTTTTGCAAAGTTAATAAATTTCGGAATTTCTAAAAGTTTTTACATATTTCTACAGCTTAAGGAGAAACTATTTTCGTTTATAGATACTTATATTGAAAATCAAATTGGTAAAGCTGCTCAGGCAATTAATTCCATGATGCAACAGAAGATAATTAATGGTGATGTTATCTTAACTTTTGGCTGGTAACAAAGTTAAATTCACATTCTTTTTATAATTCATAATTGTTACATTTTATAACTTTGTAGTTCATCTCTTATACACTATATTTGTGAAGAAGCTCAAGCTCGAAAAGTGGATTTCCGTATCATCGTAGTAGACTCTCGTCCCTTCTGTGAAGGCCAAGAACTGCTAAGACGCCTGACTGCCAAAGAAATACCGTGTACTTATATTTTAATCAATGCCATTAGTTTTGTTATGCCCGAAGTAACAAAAGTTTTGGTAGGAGCCCATGCTCTTTTAGCCAATGGCTATGTTATGGCTCGCACTGGTACCGCCCAAGTTGCTTTAGTGGCTCGTTCCTATAATGTACCCTTTTTAGTTTGCTGTGAGACACACAAATTCAGCGAACGCTTTCAAACTGATGCCATTGTTTACAATGAACTTGGCAATCCTAATGATATTGTGGTCGATAATAAGTGTTGTCTATCAAATTGGCAACTCAAAAATAAAATGTCGCCCTTAAATTTAAATTATGACATTACACCACCAGAATTGGTAACGGCTGTTGTTACGGAAGTTTCTGTTTTACCTTGTACTAGTGTTCCAGTTATTTTACGTATGAAACCCGATTGGTTAACGTATGCTAGCTAAAAACAAAACAACTACATTGCCGAAAAAATAAATTTATTTTAATCATTTTTATTTTAACTTATACTATCAATGAAATATTTCATATGTCGCATTACGTCAGTGGAAATACATGTATTCAAATAAAGTTTTAAGAGTTATTAGGTGCATTTAATTTAGTTAATTTCTTTATGTCCCTTGTTTGACAACAATAGATAAAGCTTTTTAATTTCTTTAATGTAACGTATGAGTGTTTATTTAGTATAATTTACTAACACTCATACGGCATGCGTGAGTTATTAACACTACTTTTAGATAGACATTTGGTAAAGAAAAGTGCTTAATCCTATTTAAAAATAATGCAATTTTTTATAAGGAAATTATTACAATCGTATTGAGAAGGAGAGATTTTTAAATACACTTTCAGTTCCGTGTTACTTATACATATATTAAAAATAAGTAAGAGTGTTAAATTCGGCTGTGCCGAATCTTGGATAAATATTGTGTTCAATGTTGGGTACGGTTACCAATTTACTACATTTATTACCATTTCTATGTATATAGAGTTAATTATTTTTCATCTTTTACCGAATTTATTATAATTTTTTTTTTAAATTTATTTTTATTACGAAAGTGATGTTTTTTCATAGAAAGAATTAACTTCTATCTGAACAATTTGTATTATTGTAAATATTAATAATTGAAAAATAAAAATTAATAGAAAATAGAAAATGGAAAATGAAAAATGGAAAATGAAAAACGAAAAATGAAAAATGGAAAATCAAAAATAAAAAATGAAAATTGAAAAATTAATAATAAAAAATTAAAACTGAAAGTTGAAAATTAAAGATTAAAAATTAAAAACTAAAAATTCAAAATTAAAAATTGCTAGCTAATTCAGATAAAAATATTTTACAATTTGCTTTTTTTTTAATATTAATCTTTGGAAATTTTTAGCCAAGAATCAGCTAATTTTTTTTTAAATTATCATGAATTATTTCAAAACTTTCTTATAGGGATCAAACTTTGGGTGTTATAACGCTGGCTACGTTATATAATGAATTTCATTATGGGGTTTCTACTCTAGGAAAAGAAAAATAATGTCATTTTTCAAATAGTAACGAATTCTTTGTATAGAAGACACGATCGTTGTTTTTTATAAAAAGGAATTATAATAGAAACTGGCCAATAAGAAAAGCAATTAACTCTAAATTTAATTGGTATTCCAAATTTAAATTTCAGTACTGAAAACAGTTTTAAAGTGGTAGCCGTACCCAATATTGGTTGTAATATTGAGTTTAAGATGCACGTGGAGGGTATCAAAGATTTGGCGCAGCCGAATTTAACACTCATACTTCTTTCATATTTAGTTGAATATTATTGGATCGCAGTTAAACGTGAATTGCCACGAAATTGGAAAACCAAACGCCTGCTAAGAGCACTTTCAAAAAAGGTTGTCTAACGAAAAATAAGCTACAAGTGTTTAAAAATTTGAAAAAAACTAACATAATAGAAATTATTTATAATTTTGTATGGTGCTAACTTTTATCTGAGCAGTACACTAATTAATACAAAACAAAAAAAAATTAAATAAATATAATAAAAAAACTCATTCGGGCCTATTCCCGTTGGCGTTATCGTTTTAATTATAATCTCTATGTCGTTGTCGTTTTTATCGTCGTTTCGTTCCTAAATTGGCATTCTTGAAATATATTGAAACGAAGAAGAAAAGTTATCGAAAACAAAAATAAAAATATTAAAGGTTTTCGTTGTTATTTTCTAGATTATTACAATTTTTTTTTACAGTTTTTTGTATTTTAAACAAAAAGTCAAACAATGGCAAGTACAGAATTTAATTTTTCAAGTTCAAGTAAAGATGATGAAATAATGAAGGTAAACATACATCGGCAGATATTACGACAGAACGTTAATATATTTACCATTTCAGATTCAATGTAAGTTAAGTTTTTAAGTAAATATTTTTTTAAAGGTTTGTGAACATATTTAGACTCAATAAAACTTCTTTTCGATAGGTCCTGAAACAAATCCGTCCAAAACTGAAATACAGCATGCGAAAGTCTGCAATTATGCCAACAATTAAACTAGCAACTGCTCTGCGATTTTTTGCACAAGGATCGTATCAACTAAGCGTAGGAAATGACTTTAATTTGTCGTTGGCACAACCCACGGTTAGTAAAATTTTATCTGAAGTTTTGGGCGCGATGAATACAAAAAATTATTTCATTTAAAACGTCGTTCCAAAAACCAAGGAAATTTAGGGGTTTTATGCCTTTTCGAAAATCCTTAGCAAATTCGGGATTTTTTCCATTTCGTACACTGATTTTTCAAATTGTTGCACTGTCGTTATTTTCATTATACCCTATACGACTATGTGGTTTGGGTATAATGACTTTATGCTGCTGTTTGTAACAACCAAAAATATTTGACCTACACCCATCTTTAATTATACCGATCGAATCAGAATCACTATCTGATTCGATTTAACGATGGCCGTCCGTCCGTCCGTCCGTCTGTGTGTCCATGTAAAGCTTGTAATCAAACTGCAGGTCGGAAATATTAATATATTTTGCTGAAATTTGGTATGTAAGCTTTTATCGGCCATGGGATGAACGCTATTGAAATTGGTGAGAATCGATCGATGTTCAGACCTAGCCCCCATACAAATGACCCCTATGAAATCAACATATACTGCCATAAGATCCAAATTATCATACAAATCTTAGTCAAATTGGGTTTGTATGTACATATTACATCCATTAATTAGTAGTCCAAAAATGATCCCTATTGGACAACTCTTAGTCATAGGCCCCATATAGAGCTGCTTCCCGATCTTCACTTAAATCTATCAAAAAACAAAAATATTGCACTGATTCTTCTCAAATTTTGTTTGTATATATTTTTGCAAAATACAAGAGACTTTACCAAACATGGTCAGGCTCGGTCCATTTTTGGGCCTAGTCCCCATATAGATATAGCATCCGATATGAACTTTTTCATCTCTGCAGCCGAAAAAATTAATAAAAATCCCACTCAAATTTGGTTTATGCTTATTTTCTATATACAGTTAGTTGGGTCTATGAGATAGGGTCTCTAAACGCATGGTATAGGGTATCGTATAGTCGGTCTATACCGACTATAATTTTCTTACTTGTTTTTAATTTAATTTTTTGTAGTCGTTTCAACTTCGATACTATCAATGGCGACGACAAAAAAAAAAAACGTTTCTTTGTCGTTATTATCTTCGTTTCAAAATGGAGAATAGCAATATATTTTCGCTACATGTAGATAACGCCAACAGTAATGCCAAACTGTCGTTTTTATTTTGTTTTCAAACGACAACGCCAATGGGAATAGGCCCGATTGTAAATTTTAATTGGTGTATCCAGCTGACGACACTGCCATAGCTGTATAATCTATATTTCTAATGCTTATAGTAAATTATATATAATATACACAATTAACTGAAATTATTAATGGAAAAAAAAATTTATTACTTACTATCTGGTTGATCCTATTGTGAGCTCACCAACCAATTGTGTGTAATTTATATATCACATAATATCTATATTAGGGTGGCCCTTCGTTATATGGAGGGAAAAAAAGTGTTCAAACTGTCGGTCTCACCCCCTAGAAATATGCGAATAGCAAAAAACTGAGAAATACAAAGTTTTGGGCCAATCAAAAAACGTTTAGTCGTGGCGCAAAGCGATTGAAAATTTCAAGTGTGTTTATATGGGGGAAAATATGACTTTTTTTTTTTCAGATTTTACGAAAATTTCGTTCTGTAGTTTAATTTTACCGACAAGCTGTTATATAATTCGGGATCAGTATTAAATTATCCTTTCAAAAGGCTATAAAACTTCAAAATCGAATAAAACCTCGCCAAGAAATAGCAAATGCCCCAGACCACTTTTGTGCCAAAAAAAACTAGGTCATGAAATTTGATGGCATTTTTTTCAACTTTGAGAAATTGATTAAAGCCATCATTCTTTTTTAGTCTCTATACTTATAAGTACTCAGATATGAAGTATTGTTTTATTACCACGTTGTTAACCTATTGCGCATTGAGACCGAAAATTGGAATTTTTTTTGATAAAATTTTTAAAACTTTTTCAAGTTTGAAAAAATTTTCTTAAACAAAATTTAAAAAAATTAATATACTACTTTTTGGTTTTATTAAATACATGTTGCAGATTAACTGTGTGAATTTTTAAGTAAATCCCTCTACCAGAATTTTTTTGACAAGGATTTTATTTTTGCGGATTTCGAGAAAAATTGGATTTTTGTGAAATATTCTGTAAATGTACTCTTTCTAAATACTTTGTATCAAAAATTCATCACTTTTCTACTTTTAAATGTTATGTTTTATCTTAATAGCCTAGGGTTTCGGAAAAAAATAATATGACTCCATTAACCCTTTTGGAATTGGGGTCACATATGACCTCAAGCTAATAAAAGACAATTTATTCAAAAAATTCAAATATTTTGTAAGTGCTGTCCAATTTTTAGATGCGACGCTTAAAATATAATAACCAAATGTGTAGAAGTTTCGTCCCAAAAATTTTTTTTTGTCGTTTTTTATCAATATCCACCAAATTGGTGGGTGAGACAGCAATAAATTCAACTATTACTTTATTATATAAACAAAATTGGTTAAAAGTTGTTTTAATATATATTCGCGAGCAATAAGCAGACAATTGCACCAGAGATATATCACAATGGATAATTTTGATCTCAGGAGCACTGAAGGGTTAAATAAAAAAAAATTAACCGAATTATTTTTCTTAAATTCTACATAGTGGTTTCATTGAGTGTAATAGAAAAACTCGTTTTCGGTAATTTTTATTTAAAAATATCTTAAAATCCAAAGCTGGCCTTGCCAAATAATGGGTTAACGTTCTCGGATTTATCCAAAATTTTTGGAACGAAACTTCTACACATTTAGTTATTATATTTTAAGCGTCGCATCTAAAAATTGGACAGCACTTACAAAATAATTGATTTTTTTTAATAAATTGTCTTTTATTTAGCTTGGGGTCATATGTGACCCCAATTCCAAAAGGGTTAATGGAGTCATATTATTTTTTTCCGAAACCCTAGGCTATTAAGATAAAACATAAATTTAAAAGTAGAAAAGTGATGAATTTTTGATACAAAGTATTTAGAAGGAGTACATATACAGAATATTTCACAAAAATCCAATTTTTCTCGAAATCCGCAAAAATAAAATCCATGTCAAAAAAATTCTGGCAGAGGGATTTACTTAAAAATTCACACAGTTAATCTGCAACATGTATTTAATAAAACCAAAAAGTAATATATTAATTTTTTAAATTTTGTTTAAGAAAATTTTTTCAAACTTGAAAAAGGAGTTTTAAAAATTTTATCAAAAAAATTTCCAATTTTCGGTCTCAATGCGCAATAGGTTAACAACGTGGTAATAAAACAATACTACATATCTGAGTACTTATAAGTATAGAGACCAAAAAAGAATGATGGCTTTAATCAATTTCTCAAAGTTGAAAAAAATGCCATCAAATTTCATGACCTAGTTTTTTTTTTGGCACAAAAGTGGTCTGGGGCATTTGCTATTTCTTGGCGAGGTTTTATTCGATTTTGAAGTTTTATAGCCTTTTGAAAGGATAATTTAATAGTGATCCCGAATTATATAACAGCTTGTCGGTAAAATTAAACTATAGAACGAAATTTTCGTAAAATCTGAAAAAAAAACGTCATATTTTCCCCATATAAACACACTTGAAATTTTCAATCGCTTTGCGCCACGACTAAACGCTTTTTGATTGGCCCAAAACTTTGTATTTCTCAGTTTTTTTGCTATTCGCATATTTCTAGGGGGTGCGACCGACAGTTTGAACACTTTTTTTATTAAGGGCCACCCTAATCTATATATATATAAATGAATCGTGGTTTGTTCGTCAGCTTAAAACTTGAAAACTACAGAACCAAAAGGGACACTATTGAGTACTATGAGAGGGAGAGCTTTGTAAATTTGTGTAAGGCCATCTATTTTTAAAAGTGGGCATGGTACCTCCCATACAAAATTAATTTTTAACATCATATATCTTGAGTACTGTTGTAGGGAGAGCTTTTCAACTTTGTATGAGGTCATCTATTATTACTGTGAGTTTCTGCGAGCAGCCGTTTTAAAAATGAGCGGTATCGGAAAAGTGGGCGTGGCACCTACAAAACAAATCAATTACTCAATATCAGACTCAATACCATGATAGGGGGAGCTTTGATACTTTATGTGACGTTATCTATTATTAGTGTAAGTGGACCTGACGAAAATAGGCTGGATCGAATCAATGGGTGGGGTACATCCCCTACAAGGTACTGATTGAATATTATGACATTTCCGCAATATCCATTCAAGTTAATTGCTACTGCGGTAGTATAAGATGAAGAAGTGAATTTATCAAAAGACTTTTTAATGTACTTCATTTAAATTTAACCTTAACCGCTTTAATTTCAAAAAATTGGTTTATTATTGAATAATTGTTTCTTTTTAAATATATATTCTTTTTGACTTCCGGATATATTTATCATTTTTATTGATTTTTGAACGATGCCAAGAAGAGTTCATGGTAACATTGGCCGGCGTTCTTACGATGCAACGCAGTACCGAAATGTCGTAGCACGTCGCACGGAAGAGGAACGTGCTATCGAAAGGGAATCAGTTCGAACCAGAATGGTTGAAAATCGTGCGCGACTGTCAGAAGAGATCAACGATGCATACAATGAGCAACAGCGATTGAGAAGAAGAGAAATTCGTGCTCGGCAAAATGATGAAGCCAGATCACAACGTGCGATTCAAACCCATGTCACTTATGGAATACATACAAAGATGACATTGCAGAAGACATTTTGCATCGCTTTCGATCAACAACAGGGAATTTTGAATTACAATTGAACGGTGACATCTACAATGAAGCGTTAGTACGGATTGAAGATTTGTGTTTGTTTATGGGTGGCAAACTATCGATTGAATTTCATAAGTCAGCCCCAGAGCGTCACACTGGAAGTGTATTGAATTGTGAATTGGAACGCGAGTGTACTTTCGACAACTTTGCAACAACGTGTACAAAGAAATGACCCACTATTGAATGAACAGCAAAAGAGTGCATTTGATCAACTGATGAAGGCTGCCGATGATGGAAATTGTGGACCTTTTTTCCTTGACGCGCCTGGCGGAACTGGGAAGACATTCCTGATATCATTGATATTAGCAGCAATACGTGCTCAAAGTGGAATTGCGTTAGCTCTCGCATCTACGGGAATTTCTACAACACTTTTGGAAGGTTGAAGAACGGCACATTCAGCACTGAAGCTTCCGTTAAACTTGCAAATCAACGAAAATCCTGTCTGTAACATTTCAAAGCAATCATCTATGGCAAAGGTGTTACAAAATTCTAAATTGATCATATGGGATGAGTGCACAAACTTCAGACAAATACTTCCCGATAGAATAGATAGAACCGCAGAAGCTTTCTCCAAAGATCAGCTAAGAATTGGAAATTGACAATTCCGGTAGATACTTCCAGTGGTCTAATATCAATTCCACCTGCCATTTGCCAATTCACTTCAACCAAAAATTAACTCATCTCTAGAATATATCCGAACATTGGCCAAAATTTTCCTAACTACGATTGGTTGAGAGAGCGCGCTTTTTTAGCAGCAAAAAATATTGGTGTCAATGATTTGAATTGGACGATTCAGCATCAAATTCCTGGCGAATTGCACTCATACAAATCGATCGATCACATTGAAAACGAAGACGATGTCGTGAATTATCTAGTGGAATTCCTATACAATTTGGATTTGCTTGGAATGACGCCTCATCTTTTACGCCTTATAGTTGGATCTGTCTTCTTTATGCTGCGAAATCTTCATGCCCCGAAACTATGCAATGGAAACCGATTGTATGTGACGAAATTAATGAGAAATGTGATAGTGGCGAGGATTTTGAAAGGGCAGTTCAAGGGAGAAGAATGCTTAATTCCGCATATTCCCCTGACTTCAACCAATTTGACGTTCCAGTTCAACCGTGTTCAGTTCCCAGTTAAACTTGCATTTGCGATGACAATAAACAATTCAAAGGACATTCCATGGAAGTGTGCGGCATAAATCCGGAAATGTCATGCTTTTCAAACGGCCAGCTATATTTTGCGTGTTTCCGAGTTTGAAAAGCATCCTCAATAGTCATTTACGCTTCGGAGCAGAAAATGTTGTGTATCGTGCAGCATTAAATTGATTACAATCATTGTTCTATTCTTTTTTTGGGTCAGCTATTCGCATAATTATAAGATATTGAATTCAACTGAATTCGTAGTGTTTCATTCAAATTATATTATTGCGTCATCTGTTAGCGGTCGATAATTTTCGATTAAAAAAAAATCGAAATTAATTCAATCAAAAAATCTCTTTTGGACAAAACGAAGTTGGCCGGGTCAGCCAGTCTATAATATTAATAGGCTAGGCGATTTCTTGTGACCGATGTTTTGTTCTACCGTTTTATCCCGATTTTGACCTAACGTATATTAAATATTTTAAAGGTATTTCTTTTTATCCGTTTTGCAGATTTACAGATTTTTAAATTTGTTCCATTATTTAGAGTAAATTGCATTTAAAGTTGCTACTAACACATACATAAAATTATACAATGCTATGTGTGTGTTTTTTAAATTTGTTAATGTGTTTGTAATAAAAATGACTTTGTTTTTTGTGTTGATTTGTGAATTGCCTATAATTGATTAGCATACCTTTAGGGTCTTTATTAAATGAAAAAATAAAATTTCCTAGAATTTGCACTCGAATTTCGAGTGCTGGAATCTACTAGTATATTTTTAAAAGCTTTTTACTGCTGTAAATTTTGTTTGAAAAATTATACATAGCTCGGAAGAAGACGCATGTAGATACTTTTTATTTAACAGCCACGTCCATTAACTATGTATATGTGAATCTATTTCCGTTAAGGCTTGCAACTTAATCCTTTCTTTTTTTATATTAATTTGATGGCGTTAGCTCCAAGTAATAAAACCAGGGGTCGAATCGTTGCATTCGTTATCAAAATTTTTCGATCGAAATAATTTTTTTATTTTCCAAAATAAAATACTAAGAGCAACTTTACTTTGTCACAGCTAAGGAGTTATGGTCCATAGTTAATAGTTAAGGTGAAACGAGGTCTGACGCTTGTCCGTCTTCTTTATATAATAAACTAAAATATGGAATTTCGATAGATTTTATTCGATATCGAATGCGACGATTTGCCCCCCGAAAGCATGAACGTAGGTACATAACCTAACTGCATGCTAAGCAGCAACCACGAGGATTATGAAATAAACACAGACTCGTCTTTTCTCTTAATCGGAATAATAGAAGCGGCGAATCGACCCTTATTCGATGAGTCGTAAATAACAACTGAGTTAATCCTTTCAACAATTAATTAAAACCACAATGTTAATTAATTTTGCTAAAGCATAAATAACGCTATATATATATATTTTTTTTTTATTGAGTAAATTACATTTTGTTTGTGTTTTAAATATTTTGTTGACAATCGATTAGAATGGAGTCTGATTATACATTAAGTCGGTAAGTTTTTTTTTTTTTTTTTTTTAAATATGTTAACATAAAATAAAGTAGAAATCGTATAGGAAAATATACATTTTTCTATAGATGGGAATAACTTTTATTTAGCTTATTATGAAAAACTTGTCACTGTATTTTTGTGTTAGAAATTGTATTTGGTCTTATATTACATTTATGGTTATCAATTAATATTTATGAATTTTTTCTTTATTTGGAAATAAACACTTGTTATTGTAGAGCGTTAAATTATATTTGTTGGTTTATTAAATATTGGTTTATTAAATGATTAATTCATATGATTACTTGAATTTTTGATTTCAGTTTTATTTTGCTGCAAAAACTACAATGTTTAATTATAATAGCTCTGTTCGTTTACGTGATAATTTGTAACAATTTGTACAAATTATCACAAAATTTACTGGATCCTGTTCGTTTACTTCAAAAACCCAGTAAAAGAGAACAAATGAGAGGTAAAGTGACAGTTCATGTTTTGAAAACTTGCTAGTTTTTACTGGAAATATTTTTGCCACTAAGAATTAACAAGCAAGAAAAAAACATATGTTTTAAAAACATATGATTGAGTTTTGTGCTAAATAAAATAAAAATACTACAATTCTAGTTTTGTGCAAAAATTTTAAATAATAATTCTGAGGAAATTAACGATAGAAGAAGTAAATAAATATTCACATAACCAGGTTTCATTAATTTTAATCTTTTAAAACCTGTTCCTGTCAAAAAAAAAATATGTGTATCTGCCAATTTCTTTCATAATAAATGTTTATTTTCAAAAGCAATAGGTAATGATATTAGTTTCAATGAATATTTTTACATGTTAAATAAAATAAATTTTTCTAATTAAGGTATATTTCTTTTTTTAAATTTAGAGTTTCACTTCTTCTTCACTTTCAAGTGTGTTTACAATCAGCATTTTCTATGAACTTGCAAATTCTTACAAATTGCTTTTCGTTTACTTTTTGGATATTTATGTTTTTGAGAACTAATTTTTCCAACTCTCTGAAATTTCGTTTTTTACTGGGAAAGTAAACGAACAGAGCTAATGTCGTGCAAAAATAATCTGGGAAAATATTTTGTTCTAAAAAAGAGGTTGAGAAACAAGTTACATTATTTAACAATAAAGTAGATTTTTGTTTGGGATTGTCCAAATTTCGATCAGATCTTTAATCTTTTACTAGTATAGCTTTCAAAAACATTAATTAATACACTATTTCTGGATCTTTGAGTAGTGGTTGTTGCATTAAATTTACTTCTTACTCTAATTAAAATCTAAGCTTATAGAATTACCCACATCATAAGTATTTGGGTTAAAGATTACTTCTTTGTGGATATTAGATCTACAAAAACAGCCGATAGAACAGATTAAAGATCTTATACACCGGCGTACATTTAGATTTTGCCAGATACACAAAAAAATTTGAATTTCCTCTTGATTTTAAATAATTAAAAATTTGTTGAATATAGTTTGTGCAACAAAAAATTTAATAGCTGTGTTTCGTTCAATCACTTCATAAATATTCTATATACTATTCGTAAAACAAAACAAGCACAAATGGCTTTAAAAATATGGACTCATAATCGTAATTATAGCTTTTAGATTATACCAATTGGCTTGTTAATTTGGTGCGTACCAAAACTATATATTTATATGTTCCCGTCGTTCCTATAAGGAGTATAGGGCCTCAAAATTATACGACACTAAAAATTAGATTGTTTGGCTACTCCTCGTGTTTTGCAATTGGAATAATGTTCTGATCTAAAATATTTTAGTAGATTAATTCAGTGCGTTGGAAATGTACCATTAGCAGAGTTAAGAAAAAACCCACAATGAATAAAAAAACCTCGTACATATATGTAAACAAACATAGCTCATACCAACAAATACATAAATTTTGTACGGTGCCGAATACAATCATGACTGTGTTTCGTTTTAATATTTCGTTGTATACACGAACATTTTTCTATCACGTATTTTTTGTTTTTGGAAAACACATAAACCACACAGATTCGAGTGTAACTTTATTTTAAGTTCGTTTTCTTGCACGTGTAGTGCTAAAATAACAGAACATATTCTTGAACGCGTACATCTAAAAATTAAAACATTATCCACTCGCGATCGGGAAAAAAATGAAATTAAGTCATAAACAGCATATAAAATTTCTCTGTTTTTTATTTTACTATCTTTTTGTTTTATTTTATTTTTATTATCATTTTTTTATTTTTATTTTTTTATACCTGCTAATGAATTATTTTAGATTTTTTTAATAAATTTGGTTGAAACAATTGTTGTCGTTATTAAAGGGGTGTTTCAGATTTTTCGCGTAGAACAGAACATTGTGTGTTTGATGTGTGTATTTTTGAACCTTGACCATTAGTTTAAGTTGCGATTATTTTAAAGCATCTTAAAGATGCTTAAAAAAAAATTTAGTTTCATTCTAATTTTATTCAATTGTTTTTAAAATGCCACGTGAAGATCTAAATTATGCAAAAATTTCTTGAAAAATCGTTCTTTTGAAAAATCAAACTTAAACTATGTTTAAGTTCAAATAGATATTACTCTTAAAGGCGTTTTCAAAGAGGAATTTTTTTTAAACAGAAAAAACCACAAACTATAGTACTTTCCTTGGTAGGAAGGTCGCAACAATTTTATCGGTTCAGTTTTTTTAATTAGCAACTAAACTAGCAACTAAACTTTAACAAAAAACAAATAGAACACAATAATTTACAAACGACGATATGTTTACACATGAACATAACAGTGGGACAATTATTATTTTTCTCCTCAAATTTTTGTTAGCAAAAAAATTTTATTTTTATAAATTTGTTTATTTATTTTATACTCAATAAATAAAGTCCATTGTTCTGTACTTTAGAATAAGGTTATAAACGTTTTTATACTATGTTGTTATTTTATTAAATTCGCTCTTTCGTTCATCCAAAGCGTTAAATACCAAATTTCATCAAAATATATTCATATTTGCGACCTGCAGTTTGATTACAAGCTTTACATGGACACACAGACGGACGGACATCGTTAAATCGAATCAGATAGTGATTCTGATTCGATCGGTATAATTAAAGATGGGTGTAGGTCAAATATTTTTGGTTGTTACAAACAGCAGCACAAAGTCATTATACCCAAACCACATAGTGGTATAGGGTATAAACATATAGAACACAATAATTTACGAACGACGATATGCAAAAAATTAAAGTGTACTTCAAGTAGACTTTATTGTATGTTTCTCATAAAAAAAATTTTGATAATGTCTACTTGAAGTACACCTTATTTTTTTTTGCACACGGCCCTAAGAATGATAAAATATGTTTTATCATGTTTTAAAATGTGTCGTAGCATTCTTGCTTAAACATAACAGTTCGTCAGCTGGAAATTAGCCAATAGGAACACAGTTTGCGTGACATAAGAGTTTCAACATACGCAGAAAATTTTTATATTGTTTTCGTGATGGCGTAATCTTTATCTTATAATTCTTGTTACAAGCCACTTGACCAAGAAAAAAAGGAATAGTAATCAACACTGTGTGATCTATACTTAACAATTTACAATAACAACAAAGCTATGAATCAGCGAAAAGACAATGTTTCCACCGGTATAAGTTCAGTCGTCCAAAGGGTTAAAATATTATCAATTAATAGACAAACTTTTATCACTAAAGAAAGTTTTTATATTAATGAATTTGCATTGCATATTTAGAAAGGATTTGTTCGGAACACAGCTTATATTATATAACTTATTTATGTACGTATATTAATAATTTAGGAGATTTGTATCAAACTACTTAAGAATTTAACAATATTTTTGAATAAATATATTCTAAACAAGGAGAACAAAAGAAACAAATATTATGTTAATATAATTTTTAACTTAAAAAAAAAAAAACTATATACTAAATAAGTTTTTTTTTGTGGTCATATTATTTTACTGATTATGATTTATTTATTTTTTTTTATTTAAAATGGAATTAAATTTATTTATTGTGATTTGTTTTTCAGCCAACAAAGGGGACTCCTAATGACCGTGAAAAAGGCAACAAAAATTTTATTATAATAAAAGTAATTTTCAATGTGAGTTATTCACAGGAAGGTGCCTTCTTTTTACTCACTTTAACATAGGCTGACTAAATTGGCTTAATGTGACCTCTCACAGAATACTTTGTAGACATGTCACAAGCGGCAAATTTATACAGCCTATGACATCGCCATGTAAAAGTCGAACCCATTCGTATTACTTTTTCCGTAGGTTTTTGCCACTACTCAAGTTCAGTACTTTTTTTTACAGATACTTAAGACTTTTGCATATTTCATACATTAGATGACTGCTTTAACAGAGATACATCGTTACATCGACTCAGCAAATAAGAATCAATCGATATTATGAAGGCTGTCTAGATTTGAAAAAAGGTTAAATAGGTTTGAAATCACTTTATTGGATCTGGCAACCAAAGTCAAGCAAGAAAGTTAAATTAAAAAAAATTGATATAAGGATATGGGGTCGTACCAAAAATTTGTACAAATACTTTTCTTAGCTCAACTCAGGGCAGAAATATTAATAAAATTGGACCCCTGGCTGTTATAATTCCCGAAATATGATGGAGCATAAAGTGAAAAATCATTTAAAACTCACAAGGAAGGCTCAACATTCTAACCATTATATTTGAAAGTTGTATGAAAAATTCATTTATTTCTTTGGCACGTGTCAAAGGTCATAATCATTTAATTTTTAGTTCGTGAAAGTATATCTCAAAAAGAGATATTTTTAAAGTTAAAAAAACTAATATATATAATATGTACATTAGGGTGGCCCTTCATTATATGGAGGGGAAAAAAGTGTTCGAATTTAAAGTCTCACCCCTAGAAATATGCGAATAGCCTAAAAACTGAGAAATACAAAGTTTTGGGTCAATCAAAAAAAAAAAAAAAAAAAAAATTTGGAGGTGCCTCAACGCGACTAAAAATTTCAAGTGCGTTTATATGGTAAAAATATGACTTTCGTTCTATAGATAAATTTTTTCGACAAGTTGTTTCATGAATCGATTTAAGTACTAAATTATCTCTTTAACTTCAAAATCGAATAACAACTCGCCAAGAAATAGCAAATGCCCCATACCAGTTTTGTGAAAAAAACCAGGTCGTGAAATTTGACGGAAATTTTTTAATCTTTAAGAAATTAATTTAAGCCATAATTTTTTTTGGTCTCTATACTTATGAGCACTCAGACATGAAGTATTGTTTTATTACCACCTTTGGCGCAATGAGACTAAAAAATGGAAAATTTTTTTGATAAAATTTTGAAAACTCATTTTTTAAATTTTGAAAACTCATTTTATATGTTAGAGATTAACTGTGTGAATTTTTAAGTAAATTCCTCCGCCAGAATTTTTTTACGTCACATATGACCCCAAGCTAATAAAAGACAATTTATTCAAAAATTAAAATATTTTGTAAGTGCTGTTGAATTTTTAGATGTGACGCTTAAAATATAATAACCAAATGTGCAAGTCTTCCATGCAAAAAATTTGGAATAAATCAAAGAGCGTTAACCCATTCCTTGTCGAGGCCAAACTTTGAATTTTGGCATATTAAAAAAAATTAATTCTTCTAGTAGACTAGATGAAAGCCTTACTATGGGTTGGGAAGTAAAATTATGTTATATTTTACGAAAACTTACCCTTAGGTTTAAAATGATCCAAAATTCAGCAGTATTTGCAAAATATTTGAATTTTTTGACTTAATCGTCCTATACTAGCTTGGGGTCATTTGTGGCGCCAAGTCCTAATGGATTATGACATCAAATTATAAAATCAACATAATCATCAAATCATAAAAATCGATTCATATAACTTGTCAAAAAAATTAAACTATAGAACGAAATTTTCGTAAAATCTAAAAAAGTCATATTTTCCCCATATTAACACACTTGAAATTTTCAGTCTCGTTGAGGCACCTCTAAATTGTTTTTGATTGACCCAAAACTTTGTATTTCTCAGTTTATTTGCTATTCGCATATTTCTAGGGGGTGAGACCGAGAGTTTGAACACTGTTTTTTTATTAAGGGCCACCCTAATGTACATATCTATAATATTAATAGGCTAGGCGATTTCTTGTGACGGGATTTTTGTTCTACCGTTTTATCCCGATTTTGACCAAACGTATATTATTTGAAAGGCTTTTCTTTTTAGCCGTTTTGCATATTTACAGATTTTAAAATTTTTTCCTTTATTTTGAGTAAATTGCATTTAAAGTTGCTAACTAACACATACATAAAATTATACATATGCTATGTGTGTTTTATTAAATTTATTAATGTGTTTGTTAATGAGTTTGCTATCTTCACTCACAATAATAATAAACCATAACAGTGTTGGTTTGTGAATTGGCTAAGTTGAAAAATAAAGCTGCCTAGAAATTGCACTCGAATTTCGAGCGCTGGAAGCTGCCAGTATTGTTGATTATAATCTTTTATTCACTTGTGGTTTCTGAGTTTTAATAATTTTTTTTTTATTTGGCTGAAGAATGAAATGAAAAATCATCAAGGCTTCCTGAGTTGTAGCTGAAAAACTTAACAAACAAACATCAAGAGAAGAAAAAAATATATAAAAAAAAGTTTGGCCTAGGGACGACAAACGCTTTGGAGGTTTTATTATACTGGCCTAGTACTTTCTCCCTGGCTTGAAAGTTTGGCGGCTACAATTCGAAAATTTCGTCATCTGTGAAGAGAGTAATTCTGAACACACTCGTTGTCCAAAAATGACACGTTCCAATATCAATATCGAAGCACTGCGTATGAGTGTTGGTGAAAGTCCAAGAATTCGGTGTCTACAACGTATACTCACTGAAGATCTGAGTCTCTGAGTCAGTTATAAAGTTCAATTGCCACAATATCACAACGAAGAGAGTTCCTTTAATGGATTATTGAACAACAATATGTGTATGCTTATTTTATGAACAAAATCATCATCATGAAGCAAAATTTGACCTTCATGGCTTCGTTTAATCTTCTAAATTGTCGCAGTTAGGATTCAGAGAAACCCCATGTGTTTGTCGAAAACAAATACATCTACAACGTGACACTGTTTGGGTTTAGACAGGAGGCTCATTATGACTTAACTGGATTATATTGATGTGGACAACACTTGGACTCAACAAGAAGGTGCCATATAGCCCGTGAAACAATTCAAGTACTGCATGAGATATTTCCTGGTCGTGTACTCTCACGTTTTGGTGATCATCCCTAGATGCCAATGCTGATCGTGTGATTTAAACTGTAAGATTTCTTTTTATGGGTTATTTGAAATCAAAAATAAACAAACCAACAGCCCCACAACCACCCGTACATTGAAGAAGGATTTCAACGCTGCATCAACGAAGTTCAGCCCCATTTATGCAAAATGGTAATGGAAAATTTTGACAAAAGATTGCATAAGTGCCAGCAAAGCCGTGAAGGCCAATCTGCTTGATGTCTATTTCCATACATGGCCTTATCTTGGCTACTTTATAATTCAATAAAAAATAACAATGTAAAGAAAAAAAGGTGTTAAATGTAGCATGTATTTTGGGGCACCCTTTAGAAGTACCCTATACTGAACCAGATTTATACAGATTTATGAGTAATTTAGTTTCGAAAGATTTAACGAAAATTTAACAATTTGTGTAAAAATTCGAGGTTATTTTAAAAATAAATTTTCAAATAATTTTTAACACCGTTTTGGCATTTTTGATGGGAAAATTTATAATTTGCGTAAAAAATAAAAATGTTCTTACAAATTTCTCAATTTTCATAAAACTTAATTAACTTATGGTCTTCGAAATCTGTATCGATTTTTTTTTAAGTTTTATCGATAAGTTAACACCGAAATTTGTGTAAACAAAGTATAGCTTAAATATTTAAAATTTTCATTTTAATGTTTCGCTACACTTCCTTTTATAAAATGAGCCCATTAGATTTAAATATTATTTGAAATCTGTATCGTTTATTTTTTTATTGGGGTTAAAAGTTCAGAATTTCATAAAACTTGTGCGGGAAATCTATCTGGTTGTAAATCTCTCGAAGAATATATCAACTGAACATACAAAGTAGTTTACTAAATATTTGCAAATGACTGAAATAATATGTTACTTTTTTCTGAGTCATTACTAGTCTTCTTGGATTGGATAGAAAAGAAAACAAAAAAACAAAAACAAAACACACTCACACATGCATACACAAAAATTGGTAATTTATAACATTCACACACACTTTGTTTTACTTTGATTGAAAGCACTTCCTTCTAATTATCATCCCATACACTCAACACAGCAGATTTGCGCTTGGTAAACAAACAATACAGGAATTCCGTTTGACCGAATAACTTTTGATTCATCATAAATTTATGGGCTAATCTTTTGTACCACACGAAAACATGTGCGACAAACGGGTACCGGCTTACCACTATCCTGTCCGGGTAAGGGAATATTTTTATCTATGCAACGTTCACAAAAGATATCACCACATTTTCGACAATGCGTCTTCTTGCTAAATTGATCGAATGGTGTGGAGCAAGAACAAGCGGTTACGTTACGCAATGATTTCCAATCAACAGCTACAGAGTTGATTTCCTCATTTAAGGTACTGGGATCAACTTCTTCGGAAAGCTATAAAATTGAAGTAATAGTTAGAATGTTAATGTTCTCAGTTAAAAAAAAATATATAGAATTTGAAATCATTGAAAAAATCTTACCGATAAGCTAGCAAAAGACATACCACCACCACTATTGACACTAATACCTCCTACACCACTGTCACTGCCGGCAGGTTTTAATGGATGATCATCATCGGCTGAAGATAGTTCACTCATCTTTTTATCATAATTATATCTAAAGAAATTTTATAGAAAATATAATATAATTATTATAATTTAGTTAAAAAATTAAAAAAAAAATAGTAAAACATACCTATTGTCATTGGTATCTGTGGCGTTAGTAGATTCTTTGGTTACAGCTTTTATGGAAGTGGCATCTTGTAGTTTTTTAGCCGATTTCGAGATATAGTTTTTAAAACTTGTAATACGCTTAGGAAAATTGAAAAAAAATCAATAAATAATTTTTTAAATAAAATAAACCAAAATGATTCTTCTTACTTTTGTTAAATGTTGTACATGATCTTCCAATGAAGTCGTATGATCCTTGCTGGCCAATAATAAGTCACCCAAGGGTTCACGTGGATGTACACCACTTTCAAAACGACTGTACATACCACGCCAAAATCTTTTAAATTAAATACAAAATATTTTCAGATATCTGAATTATTTACGACTAAAATTACATTTCAAACTTACTTAATACATTGTGGTGCTAAATTAGCCTTAATGGTTTCATCAATATTTGGTTTATACAAGGGATTGATGTATTCATTTATGTGATTGGCCATATAACCCCATAAAGAGAATGTCCTCTCAGCAAGTTTTAAGTCTAAGCGATCTTTTTCACAATTGCCCACAAATGTACCAAACTGACAGGAATGCACATGATCGTGCAGTATTAGGAGAAAACGTTCATTGAATTCAAATGCATCACTACGTTGAGACATGAGTTGCCAAGTGCAATCTAAAAATTGTGTAAATATGGGTGAAACTTCACGAGCATCATTTTGGACATGACCACAACGATCACTAAACTTGTGACCAAATGCCAACCAGTCTTTCTCGATGAGAGCCTAAAATTTTTAATATTTTATTAAGCTAATTATGTTTTGTCTAAAATATGTTCGTTATTTACCTGAAAACCTTTTATTGTTCGGTAGTACGGATCCAGCATTAGTGAAGCCAATGAACAAACTTGCGCTGTACGATCCCAACCATCGGAACAATGAACCACCACAGAGACGCCTTTATCCACGACATTCGAAATGAAACTAAAAAAAATTTAAGAAATTAAAATTACAGAAAATTATTCGGATTTAACGAATAAACTATTTTTTTGAGCGCAGCTTATAAGATCTATTGATATCATTTTGTCACATTTTTAGCCACAAATCTCTTTTTGTCTTTGACGAAAACCTTTGATCCACGTTTGAAAGCTTTTAACTTCTTTTACCTTCTTATCGTTCGTATTTAAAAGAAAAATCAAGCTATAAAGTTATACCCTACACGATGAGTTTCGGTCTTAGGTCAGCAAATGGTGATGTTTGGCTGCAGATTTGTGCTCAATTTGGTTTGTCATTGCGCAATGAATAGACATTGGAACAACGCAGAGTGGACCAATTCACGAGAAGGCGGTAAAAAATCAATAACTTTTGATTGGATTGGAATTTTGATATGCGGTTTTTTTTTTGTTTGGTAGGTGGGCCTTTAGTTTTTGCTATAAATCGTCGATAATAAAAAAAGTTATGGGTGGTTTAAAGTACATTTTAATTTTTAATTCAATTTTAGTACAAAAGTAACACTTCAAAGGTTAAAAAAGGTTTTTCTTTTTATATAAAATGTTTTATTTTTCAGATAATTTTACAACTAATACTTTTTAAAAATTTTATAACTTAAATTTTTAGTCCTAATGTTCACAAGGGCCAAAGGTTGGCTTTTTTTTTGGAAAGAGCCCGAGTTAAAATGTAATTTATTAAAAATTCAACAGTATTTGCAAAATATTTGAATTTTTTGAATAAATTGTCTTTTATTAGCTTGGGGTCATATGTGACCCCAATACCAAAAGGGTTAATGGGGTCATATAATTTTTTCCTAAACCTTAGGCTATTAAGATAAAATATAGTATTTAAAAGTAGAGAACTGATTAGTTTTTGATATAAAGAATTTAGAAAGATTACATATACTGAATATTTCACAAAAATCCCATTTTTCTCGAAATCAGCAAAAATAAAATCCTTGTCAAAAAAATTTTGGCTAGGGATTTACATAAAAATTCATACTGTTAATCTCTGACATGTATTTAACAAAAACTTAAAGTGCCAGATCCATTTTTTTAAATTTTGTTTAAGAAAATTTTGTAAAACTTGAAAAAGGAGTTTTCTAAATATTATTAAAAAAATTTCCCATTTTCGGTTTCAATGCGCAATAGGTTAACAACGTGGTAATAAAACAATACTTCATATCTGAGTATAGAAAAAAATTTAGCTTTAATCAATTTCTCAAAGTTGAAAAAAAAAATGCCATCAAATTTCATGACCTAGTTTTTTTTTCGCACAAAAGTGGTCTGGGGCATTTGCTATTTTTTATTCGATTTTAAAGTTTTATAGGTTTTTGAAAAGATAATTTAATACTTATCTCGATTCATATAACAACTTGTCCTAAAAAAAAGTAAGAGTGTTAAATTCGGCTGTGCCGAATCTTTGATACCCTCCACCTCGGTTTGAGTATTGATGATAAATGTAAACAAAATATTGGAAAAATATGCATGCATTTCCTACATGCATGCGTTTCCGGTTATATGACATAACTTCTCGTTTAATTTAGTTTTTGCTAATTAAATAGCTCGCTTTAACCTCCATTGCAAAGGTAATGGTTGTGTAGGGTGGCTATATGCATTAAATGGTGCTTTTTTTGCTTTTAACTGGCCAAATATTTCTTCATTGCGGCCATATAGGTCGGATGGAGTAACAAAATAATAACCGAAAAAAGCTCTCTCAACTTTTTTTTTCAAAAAAATATTTCCATATTTGGAAAACATAGAGAATAAATTTATAATAATAAATAATTAAATTATGGATGCCAAACGCAAAAAAGCAAATATCGCAAAAATTTTAAATAAAATAATTTGTTATCTTTATTTTCTGAAGAACTTCAAATATTCATCCAAAAAAAAATTGGGAAAAATAGTATATGTATAAATAACATTATCATCAAATTGCGTTTATTTATGTAACAATTTTTATGTTCGCAATTCTTAAATATCATTTAGGTTTTAAATTAATGTTTTCTGTAGTCCGATTCTGTAAATTTCAACGATCCGACAATCGCAAAATATATCGACAGCTATTGTTGTTTGCACTAAGGATTAAGTGATTCACTAAGTACAGACATCTTAACGACAGTCGACAAATCTATTTTTCTAGTTATTTAAATTGTAAGCGAGTGGCATCTCTGTCAAAATAAGTGAAAAACACAAAGAAGAATAGATAAAACAAATTACTTCGTGTTTGACAGGATGATTTTATGTTTATGTTTAATATCTCTATTTTTTTTACTAATATTTCTGTTTATTTATTTGAAAATGAAATAATGAATTGAATATGCTATTTAATTTTTTTATTTATATAAAAAAGTTTTTTAATAGAAGCAAAATATTTTCACTATTTTATGATTTTTATTTATGTATGACGACATTTCAACCTAAAAATTTAAGTTTTTATCGATTGAATAAACAACACAAAAATGGTTGTCGTTTAGATAACAACAGTTAACTTTAACAATAGCGAATATCGTTTAAAAATTTTACTGATAATTTTGCTTTTCATTTTTTAACGATTCGACTATCGTTAAAAGAAGTTACTGAAAAGCTATTAATTTCTCCTGAATGCCAATATTTTTTTTTAATGTAAACATTTTTTATATGTAAACATATTTGGTGTTTTTTTGGAATTTGATGCAATTGATGTCTTCTAAATTTAAAATTATTATTTCCGACGTTTTGATATGAACTTCTGAAATTCAATTAATATTTTATAATTTAGAATTGGAAATTTTAATTCCAGTTTTTAGAATTGATATTTTCTAAAATTTTAATGGAAAATTTAAAAAGTGCAATTTTGTATTTATGTGAATAATACTGCTTTAGTAATTATAAACAATTTTTAAAAATTAGATGTAATCGCAATCAGATATTTTATAGGTAAAGCAGAATAATAATTCTATATAACTATGTAGAACTGTTTTGAAAGCAAAAAACTCATTGATGAACTCGGTAACTCTATTTTGTAAAGACAACAAAAAGTTAATATGCCAAACTTATGTTCATATTTGTAAAAGAATAATGAAAAAAACGTATGAAATAAAAGACCAGCCCGTGTATACTCTTAACATTGTGCTGTATGATATCTATTTGAAAATATTGACATTCATGTTAAAATAGAAATAACTTTTGCAAAGTTAATTAGAACAAAAATTGTGGCGCCATCTACTGTGGCATAGTCACGCTGAGCAAAATGAAGTGACACTCTGTTAATGCAAAAGAAATGTATTTTCCCCACAACAAAATATTGCAGAATTTTATGTAAATAAAATAATATACCGAATTATTTCTAACATGCAGTTATTATGGATATACATATAAAGAATAAATGTATATTATTTGTATTATTTAATATGTGTATGTATGTATACATATGTAAATATTACACACAAAAAATACAACATCAAACGTTATTTTTGTGTTTTTCTCTTTAAATAAATTAATACATAATTTTTTTTTGCTAAATTTACATTGTTTTTTTATTAACAACTAGGTACATATTTTAGCATTATTTGCTTTAGATGCTGGTGAATTTTTACTCCCTTTATATGTATTAACTCGTAGTGTCTGCTTGTCGAAAAAATTTTGGATCGATTTCAACCCCTTTTCCGTGACCCAATCGATCTGAAACTTTGCAGGCAGGCTCGTGGCAATGACAGATATGATCTAGTAAATTTTTTAAGCGATGCCAAAACAATGGAAACTTTAAAATTTTTCTACCAGAGTTGATAAAAAAATGTACAAAGGGTTAGTTTTTATTATATTATTACCACAACGACCACAAAAACAACAAGTCCAGCTATGACAACAATACAACATTTAGAATAACAACAAGAACAATATAGAAACATCATATTTTTCATTTTTTTTTTTACTTTTTCAGAGATTTCCCTGGACCTGTTCCACCGATTTTAATGATTTTTGAAATAGGAATCTTCCCATGAATTTGCTGCATCATTCTCAATAAAAATGATCACCTTAGCTATCCTATTGAGGGCGTGATCGTGACAAGAACAACATAGAAAATTATATTTTTTCAAGACTTTTTTTAGTTCTTTATTCAGATCTCGGGCCCTAATTGACCGATTTGGACGATTTCAAATAGCAAACTTCTCAGGATGTTAATGAATCATTTTTTATGTCAACGAGCACCCTAGCTGCCCGATTGATGCCGTCATCGTGATTTCCACAGACGGACAGACGGACATCGCTATATCAACTCCGGTTGTTATAAGGATCACAAATATATATATTTTATGGGGTCCAAATTTTTTTTTCTAATTATTACAAAGGGAATGACAAACTTATATATACCCTCTGCACACTGGAGTGGAGGGTATAATTAAACTATAGAACGAAATTTTCGTAAAATCTGAAAAAAGTCATATTTCCCCATATAAACACACTCGAAATTATCAATCGATTTCAGGTGCGACTTACTTTATCCAATTGTCCCCAAAATTCACATTTATTAGTTTTATATAGAATGAAACAAAGTGGACCCCGCCTCACCCCAAAATCGCATTTTCATTTCAAGGACCACTCTACTGTTTATATCTTAAATGGGTGTGTCGCAATAGTTTTTTTTACCATTTACCTGTTATTTAAATTTTTTTCTATTTTGTCAGGTATATAAACTATATAGCTCAAGTTCCGACTATTAATGTTTTTTAAAAATACCTATGTAAATGTACCTGTCAAAATAAAAAAGATTTTACCAATTAATAGAATTTAACAATTAAGCAACTCATGTCAACTCTACTGTTTCCTTTTCTGTCAGTATAAAAAATCTGGAAATTTGGACCTTTAAAAAAAAATTAATTTCTAAACGACTTAGTGACTTTATATTTCTAACATTAATAGCTAAGAAGTTACAAATTATAAAAAATTTATTTTACTTTAAAACCTTTCAAAACAAAAAAGTTACAGTCATTTAAAAATTAAAATTTACAAAGAAATTTTTAATTTTAGCAAAATACTGAGAAAGTCCATTTTCGAAGAACCTGTTCGCTGTGATATAGTTGAAATAGAATCGCAATTTTTTGGCTCCCGATGTTCACAAGTATTTACTTTCAAATGACTAACATAACTTTAAAATCGGTAACTATAAAACAAATGATTTTTGGCCGCTTTCTCAATATATGGTCCACAGTGCGACGGTCGCAAATTGTGCAAATTTTTTTCCAATACCGTAGTCGTCAGTTCGCAAAATTTATCCTCATTTTCACCATAAAATTTTCTTCAGCGATGAAGCTAAATTTTGTTTCAATTTGAAGCGAATTGAAATACACTTTGGTAGTGCCCAAGTTTGACAAGATTTTGTTAGATTTTACACAAATCTAGTAACGAGCTAGATTTTGTTTTGTATGGGAAATCTAGTAAAAATCATGTATAAATTTTAAAAAAACTAATAAATAATTAAAAAAAAAAATAATTCAGCTTATAGTGCGTTTACATCTAAGCAAAATCTAGTATATATGAGATTTCCAGCGAAATCTAGCTCATTTTTACTAGATTTCCCATACAAAACAAAATCTAGCTCGTTACTAGATTTGTGCAAAATCACACAAAATCTTGTCAAACTTGGGCACTACCAAATGATACTACTGTGTTTTTTTAATATTGTAGTAGAAAATTACAACGCAGTGACTGAAAAATTGACATTTAAAAACAAAAGCAAGCAAGTTGAATAAAAAGGAAATAAAATATTAATTATTAACAAAAAAATTACATCTATATTAAAAAAATATTTAGTAATTGAAATTGCTAAATAATAATTGCTAAATAATAATTGTGGGAAATGAAATTATTTTTGCTGTTCAAACAATACATTTAACAAATGCGGATTTTTTTTCGCAAAATTTCAATTTCAGTTTGTGCTTTTTTCATTTTTGATGCATAATATATTTATAAAATCTGTTCCTTTTTAGAATTTTCCATATTTCCATTTTCCTATTGTTTTGTTTATTTTTGGTATTTCTAGTTTATATGTTTTATTTTAATCAGCTGTTTATTGTTGTGGAAACAAAATCTCGCAAAATGTCAAAAAAGTTATATGTAAACGGTATAGATTTTGAAATAGATTTCAACTAAAATCTACTAGATTTTCCTCAGATGTAAACGCACTATTAGTGAAAAGAGATATCAATCATCAAAAAGATTTTTAACTTAGCTAATCCAAATGTTCCAAAAATATTACAGATCCAACAATGAATTCGCTAAAAGTGTAGTTCTTCGGACTCACTTCGTTAAATAACTTACCTTGATGTATCCAAAATTGAACGTATGTGTTTAAGCCAACCCGATGATTCCAAAGCATTTAAAAATCCACTCATAGTTGGTGTTTTCTGTTCACAAGCTTCAATTAGCTTTTGCAAACTGGTTCTCTGAGTATGAATATTTTCAATGCCAAGAAAATGGAATTTGATATTCTCATAAAATGCCTCATTTTCATAACCTTTACCAGCAGCACGATTAGCTAAAGCGTTTATCTAATAAAAGCATTTTCAAATTATTACAAACATTGTTATAAAGAAATTTGTATGTACAACAATTAATAAAAAGAAGAATTCTTGAGATTTTAACGTATTTCATAACATTTGCATTTAAAAAAACGTGTAATGTTCTTGTTTAAGTGTAACAATCAAAGTTCAAAGTTCATACGCATGTTTTGCATAATTCATAGAAAATATTTGTTTGCTTTTTCAATTGAGATTCTTCGTTTGTTATTTTATTTAACTTACTCTGGGTCTTGTATCCACAACATACATGTAGTCTGTATTTGGATTGGTTTTGCGTACAGCTTCAAGCATTTGTTCGTCCTCTAGGCATCGTGCACTAAATCCTGACAACGGTTGACTGCAACGACAAATGGAAGCCTGTAGAAGAGAAGAGGGTGGTAAAGCAAATGCTTACATATCATAAAATCTCACTCAAATATGATATAAAATTGTATACATTATATTTGCATTTGTACTCGAATATTATTGAATATATTGTACAATAAGTCACTTAACAATGATCCTATGCTGAAAATTGCATAATTTTTGCATAGTGAATAATATTTGTTTAAAGAATATTATTCTTTTGAAATCATTAAAAGTACGGGAATTTTAATGTTATGTTAGTGATGTAGTAGTTGATTGCTCTTACCTTCCAGCTTCTGATTTATTTTTATACCCTCCACTCCAGTGTGCAGAGGGTATATATAAGTTTGTCATTCCGTTTGTAATAATTATAAAAAAAATTCTGTGGAAATCACGATCACGGCTTCAATCGGTGAGCTAGGGTGCTCGTTTGCGTTAAATGATTCATTAACATCCTGATAAGTTTGCTATTTAAAATCGTCCAAATCGGTTGATTAGGTCCCGAGAATTCAACGAAGAAGTAAAAAAAAGTCTTGAGAAAATATAATTTATCTTTGATGTTCTTGTCACTATCATTCCCTTAATAGGAAATTGATATATAAAGGGTGATCTATTTCGAGGTTCCCTACATTTTTATAGAAAAAAAAAACACAGTTCAAATTTAATGGGAATGTTTATTATCATTTGAAAGAACATTCTTTGGCATTTATTTTTGAAGATTATGTCTATCAAATGTTGGCCGCGGTTACGTCTCAGATGGTCCATCCGTTGAGTCCAATTTTCAATGACTCGTTTGAGCATTTCGACTGGTAACTGGCGAATGATACGCGTGATGTTTTGCTCCAAGGCCTGAATCGAAGCGAGATTGTCCGCATAAACTTTAGACTTTACATATCCCCACAGGAAAAAGTCTATCGGTGTGATATCACACGATCTTGGTGGCCAATCGACCGGCCCAAAACGTGAAATTATCTGCTCACCCTAGTATTCTCTCAATAAATCCATTGATTGATGCGCTGTGTGGGAAGTGGCGCCGTCTTGTTGAAACCAAATGTCGCCGAGATCACGAGCATCAATTTCAGGCATCAAATAGTCGGTTATCATGGTCGCCATTGACGGTTACGTTCTCACCGGCATCATTTTTTTTTAAAAAATATGGACCGATGATTCCACCGGCCCACAAACCACACCAAACCGTTGTTTTTACTGGATGAAGTGGCAGCTCTTGAATCTCTTCAGGTTGCTCTCCGTCCCAAAAAGATGGGTGATGGTGTTGCGAATAGTACGCTCACTAGGCCGATTATGTTAACCATAAATTGAGCAAAGTAGTGCACGAAACACATTCTTCACAGAACGTGAATTTTCGTAATAAAGTTGAACGATTTGTAAACGTTGTTCAGGCGTAAGTCTTTCCACGATGAAATGCCAAACAATACTGAACAAAAATAATATGACAGCATGACACGACTCACACGTGATCTGTCAAAAAAAGGCTATTGAAGAAAGTATCTCTACTTGGATTACTTGGATCACCTGTTACTACTGTTGTAAATATCAAAATACTCTAAATAGTATACATATATGCTGTATATGTATGTATATCCATAATAAGCGCATATTAAACATAAATCGGTATACTCTTTTATTTAAACAAAATTCTGCAATTTTTAGAGTTGCAGAATATAGTATTATTTTAATGGTTGTATTTTTAGCACATTATATAAACTCTACATATTTGCACTCAAAAGTAGTAGTGAAACATAAAATATTTACCCTGTAAAAAAATTGGTCTAAAACAATTGGTCTAAAACAATTTTTTTTTGTCAGATTTGCCTTAAAAATGGCCTATTCACTCGACCCCACTCAGACATTGTCAAAAGATCTCGTTTGAGTTTGTTATTTATATATTGTATCATGACCCCAATATCCTTAAGGCTAGTCCTGTAATCGAAAGAATATGAATGACAAGTATTGCTGTCGCCTGCAAAAGAGTAGATAGGATAAGAAATTTGACATAGAAGGTTTTAAGAAAAATAAGGAAAGGTGAAAGAGAAAGAACAGAACCTTGTGGTACCCCTGAGTTTAACTGAAATTCTTTGGATGAGACTCCATCTAAAACAACACGTGTAGAGTGCTATCTCTGAGAAAACTCGATATAAATCGGGATAAATCATTACCAACACCAAAATAAATCAGTTTTGACAAGAGTGCGCTGTGCCACACCCGATCGATCCCTTGGAAATATTCAGAGCAACAAACTTACTTTAGCCGAATCGGTGAATGGACTGACCCTAACTTTCCGAAAGAAGCGCCATCAGATTACCCGTCGAACGACTTCTATGAAAGCCATACTGTCTGCCGTTAAGCGCAGAGCAAATTGCAATTGGGCGAAAATTTCAGGCTTGTTAGCTGCACCTCTTCTTGGGATTGACTGAACATTGGAAAATCTTTGAACTTGTTTACATTAAGCTTTGGAAGAACGTTCTTTACAGCACGAGCTCGAAAGAATTGCTCAGCCAAAAGATTAAAACCAAAAGGGTAAAACTTTTCAATTGTCTCCAAATAGATTTTGACTGATGCCGCAATATTTGGACGAGCATTATCATCAATTGTGTTCCGTTACGTAATGGTGCCGTTCGGTTTGGGCAACTTATAATACACCAAATACACAATAAGAGTTTGTTCTAGGAATCTTTGATTCCATGATTTCTTCCTTTTTATGATTCTGAATAAACATTCGCTCATGTTTCGGGAATATGTTGTTGACAGATGTGTAACCTAGGTTAGGTTAGGTTGATAAGAGGAGCTATGTATACACATAGCTCATATCCGTTATGTCCGGATATACACCTAAGCCAGTAGGTCGGCTTGTTGTGCGCTCTACATCTCTACGTTCATCCGGTTATCTACCCCTCTACTAACTTAGAAATTCGTCTTCATCAGCAAATTTCTTGCTTTTCCCCCTAGACTCGTCAGGCCTGGTAAGATGTCGTTGGATAGATATCTGACCCTTGTTCTCGCAAATGCAGGACAGTAACAGAGGTAGTGTTTTAGGGTTTCGTCATCCTCTCTGCGAGCTCTACAAGTGGCTGATTCCGCCCGTCCTATACGGTATAGGTGAGCCCTTAGCTCAGAGTGTCCAGTGAGGATGCCAATTACCATACTAAGTTCTACCCTACTCAGATTTAGGATCTCCCTAGTTCTTGTAGTGTTGCGAGAACCCCATAATATCTTTGTAACCTTACCCACGTCAGTCTCTTCCCAAATTGATACATGCGAACTGGTCGCCAGTTCCAATTTGAGAGACTTGAAAGGTATTGGGTTTTCCAAAATTACTCTTTCCAGGAAAGAGCCCTTCCTGGCTAGTTCGTCAGCAATCTCATTTCCCATTATACCACTGTGTCCTGGGATCCAAACGATTTCAAGTCTACCTCTTCTGGAGAAGTTTGAAATCTCCTCCTTACACTCGAGGATAGTCCTTGATCTAGTTTTGTTCGTGGATATCGCTCTGATAGCCGCAAGACTGTCCGTAAATATTTTCACGTCTCCGGGACCTGGGGAATCCCGTGCGTTACCTAATACATTCCTTTATCGCTACCAATTCAGCCTCAAAGACAGAGTTGTGGTCCGGAAGACGGAGGTATATCCCTGTGGAACGGTCCTCATCATAGAAACCTATCCCAGTCTTACCATGCAGACTAGAGGCGTCCGTATAGTAATGTGACCCTGGAAGGTTTTGTAGAATATTCCCGTTCATCCAACTTTCCCTGTCTAGTATCCGTATACTGCAGGGTATATCTGTTGACACTTCCGCGATTCTATCACAGCTAATAATCACTGTGTTGAGTCCCGGAATTTGGTCTAAAATAGTCTGGTGTCTGGTCATGTGGTCGGTGATATATTCCCCTGTTACCCTTAGTCGTAACATGGACAGAGCTGCCTCATATTTAATTCTAATCTCGATTGGGTGTATAGATAGAATATTCTCTAAAACCCTCGTAGAAGTAGTCCTTATTGCACCACTGATTCCTATGCAACAGAGACGCTGTATCTTTTGGAGTGGTGTAATGTAACATTTCCTGTTCATTGATGTCCATATGACTAAGGATGCGTAGGTTAGAATAGGTCTAACGACGCTTGTGTACAGCCAATATGTCATCCTCGGGTTTAAACCCCATTTTGAGCCTATAGCCCTTCTGCAAATGGCCCATACACGATGAGCTTTCGCAACCCTGCTCTCGATGTGGTTTTTCCAAGTAAGTTTTTTTTACCGAGAATCACCCCAAGGTATTTCACCGTCTGTGTGATTCTAATCGTTTTGCCCTGGAAACGAGGTTCATCAAAGTTGATTATTTTCGTCTTCCTTGTAAAGAGGCATATTTCAGTTTTCTCTGGGTTCACATTTAAACCCCTCGGTTGAGCCCAGTCATATGCTATTTCGAGTACATTCGATGCCCTCCTACATAAATTTCTAGGATCTTTCCCCCTTAACAGTATCGCTACGTCGTCTGCGTAGCAGACAGGTTGGAAACCCTTATTAGCTAGAATCCTTACCAGACTGTTTATAGTGGTCACCCACAGAAGAGGGCATCTCCACACGAGATGTGTAACCTAACGATCATGACATTTTTCATCTGAAAATTTTAACAATACTTACTGGTGGTGCGATCTTTTGTCAAACGGCGGAAACTTTTTGTACTCGTATATTTGAAATTTTTTTGAATAGCAAGAAAATGTACAAATTACAGATATTATTGTGGAGTGGCTAACCATTTTATTCAGGTTTGATTTTGATGTGCTTATAATTATACATGATCAAAGAATATTTTAACGCAATTATGGAATGTGACCAACCATTTTAAATGAGAGGAGACGAATCGAGTTTTTTATATTTTCACATAGTAACTAAGTTTATATTATAACGACTGTTTCATAACAATAAACTCTTCCTGATCGGTTCTATAAATAAACTATTAAAACATTAGCAATTTTACCTTAACAGTGCAGTTTTTGCATCTTAAAGTTGAAAATATAAAGAATTGCTGTTAATATTGTAAAATTTAAGCAGTTTTGTATTAAGAAATCATTCATTCATTCTTAGGATAATATCTGATCAATCTTAAGATTCCATATACCACTACTTTGATAGTTTTTATAATGTAAAAAGTTCTCAGCTGATCAGAAAACTTACCTTATTGGAATGCAAGTAAGTCAAGGCTGGCAATCGTCCCTTAGATCGAAAACGTGAACTGCCAATTAACATAGCCGTATTAGCTTCCTGTGGCACATATATTTGTCTTGGATATGTGTCACACAATTCATAGTTGGTGTTTAAATTGCACAAAGTCCAGGTATCGTTGGGTACACGCATACGTTTAAATTCATTATCCAACTTAAAATATTCCCAACCAGAATTTTTCGGAAAATCATCTTTGACTGGTTGATAATTAAAACAATATAACTTGTTAATAGAAACTGTAGAAGAAAATTTCAAATTAAAATTGATTGCAATTCATTGCATTAAATAATTAATACCTGGTTGGTAGAGTTTTAATAGCGAAGTATACACATCATGACATTCCGAATCTTTAGGTACAACAAAAGTAACCGATAGAAAAGTTTTACAGCGTATTAATAGTGGTGAGCCTGTAGTTGTTAAAGTTAATTTTTCAATATTTGCAATGTGCATGTGTAGAATCTGTAAAAGAAAAAAATAAAAAGGCATAGATAGGGTTGTTAACAAGAACTTAATTACAAAAAAGGTTTGTGTGGTTTCTTTTAGTTTCTTATTTATTCAAAATGTGTTATACCAATACTGCATAGTATTATATCCTCAGCATGCGTGGGCGTGTGTTTTTTCACAACACAATCAATTTAATACGCTGTTAGTACGCGATTCCCAATACCCTTGAAAAAATTCCCTAACCCTGGAGATTTTTTTTATTGTAAAACTATATTATTTAATGTAGTATTGCCATTTATGGTCCTTCAAACAGTTCGGCATATATGTTCGTCAGTTATATATTCGTCTTTACGAACTAGTTTTCTATAAAAAGAACATTTTTCAGATAGAAATTAATTCCTTAAATAAAACAAGTAAGAGTGTTAAATTCGGCTGTGCACTTTTTGGTGCAAGTACGAGTGTATGTGAAGGTTCATGGTTCATACCTCACGGCCGCCCTAAGTAGAAAAATTTCATATAGAAACAATCTATTCAATTAAAACATAACAATTATCACAATGTTCAATAAATCGCCGATGAAGGCTGAAATGCCAGAAACCGGTCCGATTAAGAATACAGTGCAGTTATGAATTTTTGAAATATATGCTTTCTTCTTCTTCTTTACCACGCACCATTGAAACAAAATTAAAATTTGCATATTAATTACAGTATTAATTGCAATTTGTCTGAAAAATGACTACAAATCTAACAAACTTTTAATTTTTAATTTTTAGTTTTTAATTTTTAATTTTTAATTTAAAATTTTTAATTTAAAATTTTTAATTTTCAATTTTAAATTTTTAATTTTTTATTTAAAATTTTTAATTTTTAATCTTTAATTTTTTAATTTAAAATTTTCATTTTTAATTTTTGATTATTTTTTCATTTTTCATTTTTTATTTTCCATTTTCCATTTTTCGTTTTTCATTTTCCATTTTCCATTTCTAATTTTTAATTTTTCATTTTCATTTTCCATTTTCCTTTTTCCATTTTTAATTTTCCATTTTCCTTTTTTCATTTTTAGTTTTTAGTTTTTAAGTTTTAATATTTAATTTTTAATTTTTATTTTTTATTTTTATTAATTTTTAATTGATTAGGCCAATTTGACACGTGTAGTATTAATATACACACAACTATAATGAATTCAAAATACGAAGAATTACAACATATACAACATATCTTAAGAAAAACAACAAACACACTGAAAAATTTGATTTTTCAAGAGTTTTTTCAAAGTTTCATTCATAACTCAAGACCCTTTTGACCGATTTTGACGATTTTAAATAGTAACTCCTTTGGGATGTTAATAAATGATTTTATACAAAAACGACCGTTCTAGCTTAGATATTGATTGATAGTGATTTCCACAGACAGACGGACAGACGGTTATCGGTAAATCAACTTCCCTAGTTATAATGATCAAGAAAATATATTGTTTTGGGGTCTCCGGAATTTATTTCGATGCGTTACAAACAGAATGACAAACCTATATATACCCTCTGCCACTGAGGTGTGGAGGGTATAAAAATCTATCATTGTTTTTATAAAAACACAATAAATAAGAAATTATAATAAATACTCTGGTAAAAAAAAGCAAATACAGTAATCCTCGGTTAATTACCTCGTCAATATTTACAAGATTTTTGGGTAATTATGCGGGGAAAGCATTTAAACGAACACGTTTAATAACCTCATAAGAGGCAATTAGACGAATACTTGTAAATAGATCAAAAAGGCAATTATCCGAACATATGTAACACCGGGTTATTAAAATAACATTTTATTAAATAAAAATACATAATTCATATGTATCACATAAAGAAGTAAATTGTAATTTTTGGTATGTTTTCGAGCTAATGTTTCACTTGGCACAACTTTATAAAAAAGGCCACTCTCATCAGCATTAAATATTTATTTATATATAATATACTTTACAAATAAATTCATAGAGTATATACAAAAAGGCGCCGGTAATCAGACCATATGCGCTCGTCTTCTTATTAATTATAAAAGTGAATTCAATAATATTAATAGGCTAGGCGATTTCTTGTGACCGATGTTTTGTTCTACCGTCTTATCCCGATTTTGCCCAAACGTATATGATATGAAAGGTTTTTGGCCGTTTTGCAGATTTACAGATTTTTAAATTTTTTCCTTTATTTTGAATAAATTGCATTTAAATTTGCTACTAACACATACATAAAATTATACAATGCTATGTGTGTGTTTATTAAATTTGTTAATGTGTTTGTAATAAAAATGAGTTTGTTTTTTGTGTTGATTTGTGAATTGGCTATAATTGATTAGCATTCCTTTAGGGTCTTTATTTAATGAAAAAATAAAACTTCCTAGAATTTGCACACGAATTTCGAGGGCTCGAATCTGCTAGTATTAATAAAGGTAATAACAATAAGATAGTTCAAAAAATAAACATTTACAAAAAAATTGATTTTTATGATGAGAACCTAAACTTCCTGAATATTGTGTTGCTGCATACATCTCATTATTCTCTGTATGTTATCAGATCTTCTACAGACAAGCATGTCCTCTAGTGGGTCATCCATCTTTGAATGGGGCAAATGGTTAGAATATGAGCTATAGTAAGCGTTTCATCACAGTTTCTACATTTCGGCGGATCAGTTTTATCGACGTATTGCTTGGAGTTAAAAATGCATTTCCCCACTCTTAGGCGGGCCGGCATAATACACTGAGATCGTGTTTAATTTGTATTATATTTTAATCACTTATTTTAAATAGATTGCTTATAGCCTTTGGGAAACATGGAACTTCTATAACTTGATATAGCTCTAAGGCCCTTTTTACACCGCGGTCTGCACTTTCGTTTCCTAGGATTCCAATATAGGATGGAATCCATAGTAACAAAATTCATTGTGTTTCATCTTGTAGTCGTAACATATCATCGTAGACACCGTTGTGATTTTTAATTAAACCTCGAGTTCCACTCAGGGTATCAATACAGATTAACGTTTTTGAATTTTGCTCGACGGCAAGACTTATTGTTGATCTAGCAATTTCTTGAGTGATCGGAAAGCCTACCTTCTCGCATGGTTTCAAATTATGTACTTGAAAGTTGTTTGGCTATAGAATAAGACGTTATTCCATTTTGGTATGATCCATCTGTATAGTAAATTGCATCAGGGGAGAAATCAGAAATTTTTTGGCAGAACATTTAGGATCTGTGATGTTTTTGGCTAGGCGACTCAAACTATCATCTGCCTTGACAAACGTATTATACCATATTGGAATGGTTGGTTTTTGTAGTATAGAGATATTCGATTTCCTCAGTATTGAGACTACATTGCTTATAGCAGACGACGGCTGAACAGATTTAGAATTTAGATTTTTCCAAATGATTCATGTAGACCATCAGACGAGATAATAACAGATCTGCATGCCATATTAACAGCAGTTTTTTCCAACAATTTTTTAAAGTCTGTTAATTTTGCTTCACTTCTCAACTTGTCCAGCGGAGTCGTTCTAAGCAGACCAGAAGCGGTCACCAGAAAATTTCGGCCACATTCACGATCATTTTCATTACTTTCTCCATGTATCTTTCTGAATTTTATATTTTCTGTCCTCTGCCACCTCCACAACCAACCACTGTACGGTTTTAAATCTGAATTAATTTTTACAGCAAACTCCTTTCATTACCAATTCTCTAGAAATTGCAGCATTATTCAGGCGCATCTGGTTAAACCATATCGTGAGTCAATAAGTACTTTGGGCAATTAAACCAAGGAAAATTAATGGAAATTTTATTTTCTGGAATAAATATTTAAGGTAATTACCCGAATTGGGTAATTAAGCGAAAGTTAATGAACCGTGGGTTTTGCTAGAAAAAGTGAGCAAAAAACGGGGATTTAGAATTCGAGATAAATAAGGTAATTAAGCATGGGGTAATTATACGGATTAATTTTTTTATTAGAATTTAAAGTCCGAAAGTTATTGTACAGTGCAATTTTTTATTATAAAAGTTAGTAAACTCTTCAAAAAAAAAAAAAAAAAAAAAATTGTTTAAAAAATTGTTTAAAATATGTTTAGTGTTAAATACGTCTGCGTTAAATCTTGAATATCCTGCTGTTCAGTACGGTTACCGTTTTACTAAAAATACTTAACATTTAAGTTCTAATACCATTTAAATTTAGAGTTAATTATTATTCTTTCTTGACCAGTATTAATTTTAATTTCTTATTTATTGTTTTTTTTATATAAAAAAATATATTTTTTTTATAGAAATATTTAACTTCTATCTGAAAATTTGCATTATTTTTCTATTATAGTAGAAAAACTATTAAGATCCCTTCCGAATAGACCAAAGAGAAATACTTTTTAACGCAGCCGGCGCACAGTGGCTGAATATCGTTTTTCATTGGCTAAAATTCTGTAACTTTTGAACCGATCAAAAAATTTTAGCAATTTTTTTTAATGGATAGATATTTAGTTGAACTTAAGTCACTTTTAATTTCATTAACATTGATTGAGTACTTCTTAAGGAATTCTAGGTCAAAGTTGAACTTGTCACTTTTTTTAACTTTTAGCGTGACATATGGGTTTTTTTTTATTTTTTTTATATATATATTAAAAAATATCATGTTTGGATTTTAATAATAATTATAAACATTTGTAATCAAGGGGTTTTTTTAATGTTTACACTCAAAAACATTTGTACACTAAAAAAAAGTGAAATCAACAGGAAATTTCGCTATTAACTACTACTGAAAAATTAAAAAAAATTTTGGTGTCAAATTTGCAGATTTGTTTACACTCAAAGAATATTTACACTTAAAAAAAACGTTAGTAATCTAAAACTCTTGCTATTACTGCAGCAAAATGATAATTTTTTGCTGTCTAATTTGTTAATTTTTGCAAAATAAATCGGCTGAACATTAGCGCAATGATTCTTATTTTGATATGAAAATAAGGGTTTTTATTTTTTGAATCCTTCTCATTTAATAAAACATTTCATACATATGTGGGTAAAAAAAACCTTTTAAAAATAAAAACTGCAATAGATTTTAATAGCATTTTCGTACTTAAATAACAATGAAAGGCAACTATAATTATTATTCATTTGATTCAAATATTGATTGTAAATATTCCATATTTTTTTCTGTGTTATTTCTGGTCTGTTCCACTTTCCATTGATTTCGAATACTGGAGATGAACGGATCTGACGTTGCCAATAATATATTAAATAGATCTTCATTTGTGGAATTTCGTGAAAATTTTCTAGTATTGGGCTCTCTCCTCATTTGTGAACTATTTTGCATCGCTCGGAGTTGGTATACTCTTAAGAATCCGTCTTGTTCTCACTGGACTAGCTTTAACAACTTTTTCAATGATATCCACTTTTGTTAATTGCTTCTGTGATCGTAAATGATGTAGGAAAGATTCTTTTATATCTGTACATCCAATTTCATCGTTAACATCTTTAAGTTTCCGCCTCTTAGATCTATCGCTGCAGTTGTCCCCTAATCTTGCTTTGCTGTTTCTGCAGCGATAGTAAGTTGGCCTTCTAACCAGTTTGCACTTTTTATATAAACATTTTGTTTACTGTAGCTAACTTCTTTGTAGCATTTTTTTAGTGCTTTGACGAAATTAGATAATTGCTCTGGTATTTCGGTGCTACACGAATTTAAGTTTAATTTTATTTTAACGTAACTAAGATCATCTTCCTGGTTTTTGTTTCTAAAATACTCTTCGGCCAGTTCTTTATAACTAAAGCTCTCCACATTTTTCTGAATATTTTTGTTTGCGACTGTTATTACTGAAATAAGTATATTATAGCAATTGAGTTTGTATTCAAATGTCACTTTCTTATAAGCCTTTTCATAAGCCATCATATTATGTTTATAGGTAAAATAAAAAGGCAAGAAAATGGCATTAGTGCATTACTGCTTAAAATAATACATAAAAAAACCTACTATACAAATGAATTACCTGGGCGTGTTTTCTTTACTACTTGCATTCGTGCATTGTTAGGTAAAATAAAATTGTTTAACAAAGGTATGATAATAAAAAAAAAGCCAGGTTACAAATGAATTACATCCTCTGTCTATTGACATTCTTACTTACAAATATTCAAAAGGGTGGTGCATTTTGTAAGCAAATATCGTTTCTGGTAATAGAACAAATAATGACTATTATAAGCTATAAAATAGCTAAAGCACAAATTTAACACACCATTGTATACTTGTAGGTCTTAAAAATTTCCGTAATTTGAAATTTTTTTGAATAATTTCATTAAAATTAAAAAAGTGTTTTACCCACGGGTCGTCACGGGTGCAAAAGTATATAAAGGGTTAAAGAGGACACTTTCACATTTCTCAGGGTGGTATACGTTCCTTGTTCCCTTTTGTTCCCTTGAGGTTCTATTCCACTAAAGTTGAAATTTGACAAAAAATATATAAATATTTCATAACGCCCCTCACAACTAAAGACTACAATCCTACCAACCTTGTAAAAAAGACTGCAGGTCATTATCGGTGATATATTGCAAGTAGTAACCATTTATTTTTGATAAAAAACAAAATAAAAAAAAACCAGTAAGAAATTATAGTCGGTCTGACCGACTATACGATACCCTATACCATGGTTTAGAGACCCTATCTCTATCAACTAATTCGATATCGAAAATAAGCATAAACCAAATTTGAATGGCATTTTTTTGGCTGCAGATATGAAAAAGTTTATATCGGATGCTATATTTATATGGGCACTAGGTCGAAATGTGGACCGCTCCTGACCATATTTGATAGTCACTTATATTTTGAAAAAATATATACAAACCAAATTTGAGAAAAATCTGTGCAATATTTTTGTTTATTTGATAGATTTAAGTGAAGATCGGGAGAAAGCTCTATATGGGACCTATGATTAAGAATTGTCCTATAGGGATTATTTTTGGACTACTATTAAAGGATATAATAAACACATATAAACCCAATTTGACTGAGATCTATATGATAGCTTGGTTCTTATTGCAATTTATGTCGATTTCATAGGGGTCATTGGTATGGGGACTAGGTCTGAACATGGACCGAATTGCATCATTTCAATAGCGTTCATCCTATAGCCGATAAAAGCTTATATACAAAATTGCATCAAAATATATTCATAGTTGCGACCTGTACTCTGATTACAAGGTTTACATGCACCAGACGGACGGACGGACGGACAGACGGACATCGCTAAATCGATTCAGAAAGTGATTCTGAGTCGATCGGTATAATAAAAAATCGGTCTAGGTCAAATATTTTTGGTAGTTACAAACAGCAGCACAAAGTCATTATACCCAAACCACATAGTGGTATAGGGTATAAAAAAAAATCACCTTTTTCTGAGATAAAAAACATAGTTGAGTTTGACAGTATGCCATGCCCACAATTAGCAATAGTTTAACCTAATTTTTTGGCTACCTTAACCTGGATACATTAGCTATAAAATTCCGTTAAAATTTTAAAATTCGGTAACAAAAAATTATACTTTTGCCAATGAAATCAAAATTTCAGCCACAGTGCGGCGTTAGAATATCAAAAGTCAAAGTAATGATCAAATTTGCATTGCTTTAAGAGCTTAACAATTATGCGATGTTTCAAAAAAAGTTTAAAATTAAAAGCATTTACAGGGTGGATCATATAAAATTTACATTTTGATTTTGCTATAAATAAAAAACTGATAATTTTTTTCACTCCATTTTTTTTTATTCGAAAATATAATTCTTGTATAATTCTTAACTATGGAACTATTTCACTATTTTATTCTAATGACTTCCATTTTGGCTTGGTTATTGATTTTTTTGTACGTCTAAACGTTCAAGCAAACAAATTTTATTTCAAATTCCAATTTTATTGAGTCTTAATGAAAAAATTACAATGAAATATAATAAACAAATGGAATAAAAAAACGAGTACCTTAGAACTATAGGATATTATTCGTATAAGATTGAATGTGAGGTGCTGCTTGGTGAAGTATAGTGTTTTATATTTTCATTGGAGTTAGAGATTAGGTTCAAGAAAACAAAAATTTGTATGCATCGCTGACAAACAAACAAACAAACGAGAATGTAATTGTGTGTCAGTACGTATTTACATTTATGCTGATTGCATTTAATAATTAGTTTCAATTAACAAGCACGAAAATACCTAAAATGTTTGTAATTATTTTACTAATTTTAAACATCATTCACCATTATAATGGGAATTTAGCTTTTTTTTATCACTTAGTGCTAACAATCTTTGTTAGAATAATGTGTTCACAGCACGGGTGGAGGGTATCAGAGATTCGACACATCCGAATTTAACACTCTTACTTGTTAAAAATAATATACACTTTTAAGAAAAGGTAATTTTTTTAAGAACAAAAGTTTTTCGTAATAAAAGGTATTGTTTTAAAAAGTGCTTTCTTTTAAAGTACTTTAAATAAAAATTACTTTTTTAAGAAAACTTAATTTTTTAGATGTTCTACATAAAAAAAAAACAATTTTTTAGGAAAAAAATTTTCTAAGAAAATGTACATTTAAAAAAAAGTTACTTTTAAAAATAAGATACTTTTTTAAGAAAATGTGATTTTTTAAGAAAAAGTTATTTATCAAGAAAAAGTACTTTTTTAAAACAATGTATTTTTAAAAAAGGGATACCTTTTTAAAAATTTAACTTTTGAAGGTACTTCTATGAGAATTGTACTTGTTTTTAAAGGTATTTTTTTTAAGTAGAGTACTTTTTTAACTTAAAAAAAAGAGTACCTTTTTAAAAAAGAGTACTATTTTAAATAAATTTTTTCAAAAAAATTATGCTCTTTTAAGAAAAGGACTTACAAAAATTTTTGTTTTAAATTACATAGGTACTTTTTGCAACAAAGCTACTTTGTTAAAAGGTAATTTTTTGAAGAAACGGATATTTAAAAAAAACAGTAAAATTTTACAAAAAGGTTACTTTTTAAAAAAAAAGAATACTTTTTTAAGAAAAGGTACTTTTAAAAAAAAATTCATTTTTAAGAAAGGTACTTTTTTTTAAAAAAAAGATACTTTAAAATAAGGGTACTTTAAAAAAAGATAACTTTTTATTAACCAAAAGGGTACTTGTTTAAGAAAGCTACATTTTAAAGTACCCTTTTTTTCTTAAAATAGTAAAATAGTACAATTTCTTAAAACATTACCTTTTGAAAAAAGTACTATATAAACATAGCATTCGAAATGAAATTTTTCATATCTGCAGGCCACAAATTAATAACAATGCTACTCAAATTTAGTTTATGCAAATCACACTCAAACTATTTTGAATTTAAAATTAAGTGAAAATGTATAGTAAAACAAATGAATATATTAACAAATCGGACTAATACATTTTCAGTTGAATCCAAAGTATTTTTTATTTATTAAAAAAAAAAAACGATTTGTCATTTTTTTTATTTAACATTTTTTTAGATAAAAAAAGCAAAATTATATACATCTGTTGTAGCAACATGTTGTATACGTCATTATTCAAATGCATATACATACATTATTTGAATTGAAATAGAATTGTATCTAAACATACATTTGAATAAAAAAATAAAAGAATGAATAAGAATATTTTTTGAAATTGAAAGAAGCAACTAATCTTACCAAATGGAAAAAAAACAGTTAAAAAACGACCGACTATAACATTCATACTTGTTTTAATTCAATTTTTATAAGAATCATAATGAAAATCAGTTTCAATATATATTTATACCCTATACCACTATGTGGTTTGGGTATAATGGCTTTGTGGTGCTGTTTGTAACAACCAAAAATATTTGACCCAGACCCATCTTTAATTATACCGATCGAATCAGAATCACTTTTTGAGTTGATTTAACAATGTCCGTCCGTCCGTCCGTCTGTGTGTCCATGTAAACCTTGTAATCAAACTGCAGGTCGCAAATATGAATATATTTCGATGAAATTTGGTACATGAGCTTTTATCGGCCATGGAATGAACGCTATTGAAATTAGTGAGAATCGGTCCATGTTCAGACCTAGCCCCCATACAAATTACCCTTATGAAATCGACATAAATTGCCATAGGCTCCAAATCCGATATGAACTTTTTCAAAATTTTTTCAAATTGGGTTTTTGCTTATTTTCTATGTCCAGTTAGTTGGGCCTAAGAGATAGGGTTTCTAAACGCATGGTATAGGGTATCGTATAGTCGGTCTAGACCGACTATAATTTTCTTACTTGTTTTTTTTTTAAGTTAACAGAGTATAGCAAACGGTGTTTCTTTCATTTCAAAATTACAAATAAAAATAATATTGTTTTAAAATTCTGAAATATACTTTTACGGGATTCCTGGTTTGGCAATCCCGGGATTTCGGAATTTCAGGATTTACCGTTTCGTATCCCTAGTAGACACCTAAGGCACTCGTATAAGTTATAAATATAACAATGTTACTCAGACGTCATGCAAATATATTGTTAAAATTTAACATGTAAACGTCCTACAATTCCCTAAAAGTCAAAGAATTTAATAAGTAATTATATAAAAGTGATAACTCTTATACATATAGATTGTAAATTGAAATGGTAGCCTTTGTTAATACAATAAACTTTTCTGAAAAAAAAAAAAAAAAAAAAAACAGCACAAGATTTTCTTTAACAATTCATAACCACAACAATCTTTGACATTTAAAAACATAATTCACACCAACGCTAAAACAGAAAAAATACACATTTTAGGGTAATTAAAAGTTTTTTTTTATAAAAGGAAAACATCGTTAAATTATTTAATATAAGTAGCACAAAAGTACGAAATTTCAAGGTTGTAATGATGAAAAATGGTAAGAAATAAATGGACAAAGTTCAAATACAGTCTGTCAAGAAAATGTTGAGACATAATAAAAATTATTATTTCCTTATTTATTTTAATTTTCCCTTTTTTATTATATCTAATTTATTTACGTATTTACTAACAAACAGTAACAAAGATGGAACAAATAAAAAATGGTGTGGAAAGATAGAACAAAAGAAAGTGTTTTTACAATTTCAATTTGACTTGTATTCTTTTAAAATGGATTTACTGTTATGGGATTTACTTTTTTAGCTTTTATCATAACTTTTTATGTTCTAATCAGACATTAACAAAAGTTAGTTGTACTTTTATCAAAAAAGAGAATTTTATTGAATTTAAAATGCGTGGCAAGAGAATGTCAATTGATGTGATCCAGTTGGTTTGGTTTAGCACAAACACAATCTCGAGAAAAGAGTGCAAAAATTATCTGAAATGTTTTATTGAAATATTTTAAATCGCTCAGAAAACGAAGGTAGACTCGAACATAAGCCTTCAGTGGGCGCCCATGTAAGATTTCGTAGAGATTAGAACGCCTTTTATGAAGAAAGGTAGATGAAATCTCTATGGTTTATACCACGAAACAATAAGACAGGTCTTTAAAAGGAAAGAGTATTCATCAAGAGTTGCTCGAAAAAAACTCTTACTTGCAATATAATTTAAAGAAAAGAGATTTTCTTTTGCTATAATGCACATTGCCCTAGCCTGAGTCTACATTTCGGTAAACATTTTCTGTGAACTGCAAATCACTAATAGAAACAATAACAAATTTTCTTTATTGATATTTTCTGAAATACATTTAAAAATTTCTGAATTACATTGATAATTTCTGAAATGCATTTGATCAATTTTTAAATACATTTGATGTTTTCTGAAATACAGTTGGTACTTTCTGAAATCCATTTTAAAAATTTTAATAATAATATTTAAATAATTGTTTAGAAATTATTTAATTATATTAATTTTTAATGATAAACATTTTATTAAAACTCTTTGTATTCATTCATTAATCACTTTTAAATCACTCAGTGTGCTATCTTCTTTTTAAACTCGTTTTTTTTTTTAACTCATACTCTCTGTCTGTCTGTCTGCCATGGGGCAACCCCATTCCCCTCATCCAATTGATCTGAAACTTGGCCCATAGTCTTCTTGTGACTGTAGATTAATTTTGGGGTAGTCATGCACAGTCACGCAGTCGCGCACAGTCACGGAGTGCTTTGAAACCCATTTCCCCCTATCCGATCGATCCGATACTTGGTCGATTTGCCGAGATTAACTTTGACATAGTGACGACAGTGATGCATAGTCACGCACAGTCACGGAGAGATTTAAAGTTCACTTCCCCTCATCCGATCGATTTGAAACTTTGTCCATAGACTTGTTGTGGCTAAAGATTAATTTTAAGATAGTCACACACAGTCACGGAGTGATTTAAACGCCATTTCCAATCATCCATTCAATCTGAAACTTCGTCCACAGACTTTTTGTCACCAAATATTAACTTAAAGATAGTCACGCACAGTCACGCATAGTCACGCACAGTCACGGAGAGATTAAAACCTCATTTCCCCTCATCCAATAAATCTGAAGCTTGGTCCATAGACTTGTTTTGACCAAAGATTAATTTTAAAATAGTCACGCAAAGTCACGACCAGTCACGAAGAGATTCAAAACTCATATGCATAAGGAACGAAAGTGTTTCAAAAAAACTTGTTTTTATGGGTTAGATTATTACTCCCTTGATATTATCTCGTAGCGTCTGCTTGTCTGTGTGTCGATAAAACTTTGGATCGATGTTTAACCCTTTTCTCGTGATCCAATCGAAACTTTGCAGGCAGACTAGTGGCTACGACAAAAATTATCTAACAATTTTTTTTGCAAAAATTTGTTTTGATTTTTGACAGATATTTTCAGGCACTCAATTATTTAATTAATAATGCTTGATGTGAATTTGAAGTGTATAGTTAGTGCCCTTTACAAACATATTACAAAAGAAAAAAATCAAACTGGCTGATCTTACGCGTTTATAGTTTTTGTCTTACTGGAATTATTTGCTGTCTTTAAATTCTCCTTTAAGATCACCCCATAATGCAGAAGGTATATCTATAAACCTAATTTCTGGTAATATCATTTAGTGTGTGAATTTCAAAGTAAACGTCTCTCTACAATAAAGAAAGTACAGTCCTTTTATTTGAATTAAATTAATTAAAAATTAATCTAATTTTGAGTTAAGTCATAAGAGCCAATTCAGCAAGATAATTAATCACAAAGGGAAATTGGTGTCCCACCAAAGAAAATAATTTAAAGATTAATCAGTCTTAAAATGACTTAAAACAACAAAATAATATATATATGGGGGGTTTCATATCAAGTGACCCAACTTTTGAAACCGATGTCTTCCGATCGGGATGAAATTTGCACCAAGGTTAGTCCTATTGGATAGTAGTTTAGACTCTCTGAGTTAGAGTTATGTATGTATGTATGTATGTATGTATGTATGTATGTATGCTGTAACTCTGCTCGTGATTTTGTTGAAAAATAGCTTAATACACAAAACCTTCCATAAGAGCATTATTATTTTTTTAAACCTCTGCAATTCTTTTTGTTAATTAATATAACTGAATTCTTTAAAAGCAATTAGAGCAGATGAAATTAGAGCGGCTTTACTTTAGGAACTGAGATACCGTAAGTCGAAAAATTTTGGACGTCCGATTAAAAAAATTATTAGAGAAAGAAATGCAGCCATAAATAATTTAAAGATTAAATTAAAGATTTGGTTCTTCGCTTGTTAGAAAATAGTTTTGCAGAGAGGAAACAGGTACTTTTAAAACATTATCCACTCGCGATCGGAAAAATCTGAAACACCCCTATAATAACGACAAAAATTGTTTCAACCAAATTTATAAAAAAAATCTAAAATGATTCAGTAGCAGTTATAAAAAATAAAAAGATAAAAATAAAAAGATAGTAATAAAATAGAAAACAGAGATATTTTATGTGTTGTTTAAGACCTAATTTAATTTTTTTTCGATCGCGAGTGGATAATGTTTAATTTTTAGATATACGCGTTCAAGAACATGTTCTGTTTGTTTAGCAGTACAAGTGCAAGAACACGAACTTAAAATAAAGCTACACTCGCATCTGTGTAGTTTATGTGTGTTCGAAACAAAAAATACGTGATAGAAACATGTTCGTGTGCATAACGAAATATTAAAACGAAACACAGTCATGATTATGTTCGGCACCGTACAAAATTTAGAAACACACAGAATTGATATCAAAATAAAAATATGTGTTTGTTGGTCTGAGCTATGTTTGTTTACATATGTATATGTAACTCTGTAAATTAAAGAGATAAAATAGAGTATAATAAGAAATGATAAAATTTCATTTACAATTTTTTTTAAATTTTTTTATTTTTTTATGTCATAATTTTATTTACTTTAATTTTTATATATTACGAATAATTTAATTCATTAAATTTGGCAACACGTGTGGGTACACTTTTAAAATCCTGTACTATAAATACAAGACTTAGTCTTGTTATGCAGGAAATCATTAAATAAATAAATAAATAAATAAATGAATAAATAAATAAATAAATAAATAAATAAATAAATCAATAAATAAATAAACAAATAAATAAATAAACAAGTAAATAAATAAATAAATAAATAAATAAATAAATAAATAAATAAATAAATAAATAAATAAATAAATAAATAAATAAATAAATAAATAAATAAATAAATAAATAAATAAATAAATAAATAAATAAATAAATAAATAAATAAATAAATAAATAAATAAATAAATAAATAAATAAATAAATAAATAAATAAATAAATAAATAAATAAATAAATAAATAAATAAAAGCTCATACACAAAATTTCATCAAAATATATTGATATTTGCGACGTGTAGTTTAATTACAAGGTTTACATGATTACACAGACGGACGGACGGACCAACATCGTTAAATCTACTCAGAAAGTGATTCTGAGTAATGGATAGTTAAAAACATCAGAACAATCGGATTATATCCTCACCACATAGTGGTGGAAGGTACAAAAAGTTTATGATATGGTGTTGGGAGATCGAAGAACAGTGCGCGAAAGTGTTGATGCCATATGCATATCATATGGCTCTGTGATTTACATTTTAAAAGAGCAGTTGAGTTTTAGAAAGCTGTCTGAAAGAATGATGGATGCCGGGTTTCTTTGTAATTGACTATAAACGAAATTGTGTTATAACTTCAGAGTGTTTGGTTTTTAATCCGTTTTATAATGGTTAATGAAACATGGATCCATTGCAATACACCGAAGTCTAATCATCAGTCTAAAAATGGGTTCTTCGGTCAAGGTAATTTTTTTGATTATTTTCAAAAAGAAACAAACAAAAACAATGAATATTATGCCAACTTATTGGATCAATTAAACCGTAATTAAAAAAAAAAACAACCTCACACATCGGGTGCACACGTGTGTAATGAATATTCTACGGATTAAGCCCCCACTGACAATTTTATATAAAGAAATGACTCGGCGAAAATAGATTTAGCTCCAACGATAAAATCGTTGATTAAACAAATGCCTATTTTGAGGCCCTTGAGAAATCCTATTATTTGGAGAAACGACTATTTTGAGAAATAATTTTTCTTTTGAAAATATTTTTTTATTAAAAAATTAATGTATTTATTTATCGGCCCTCGTACATATATTGGTAGAAAATAATTTATTTTTTGTTGTTATGTTCCAACCGGAAACGGAAATTAAAAAAGTAGGACACATTGTTGGTGTTTTTACATTTAGCTTCTTGCGCAACAGAACAAAGTTCTTTCATGTTTTCAAATTAATTTTCTAGTTCCTTACTAAAATTTCCTGGTGACTAGAATATACATTTTTACTGCCACAAGAATAATGTGTTTAGTAGAAGAAAAGAAAACTTTATATAACAGTTTTATTGTTTTTTTTTCAATTGTTCATTAGTTGGCTTCTTTGAAAAATTTTTTTTTATAAAATCGGTGTCAGACACTTGTGTCATTTTCCTTGTTATTGCTATCGTATGGGTACTTAAATATGGAAAAGCGCTATAAAAAAGCTTGTTCACAATAAAATTTTGTTTGCAGAAAATATAACTGTAGAATATAGTTGTCAATTAAAAAAAAAGAAAAAAACACTATGATTTTCTGATCAATTAGTATCCAAAATGACATCCAATGAATTAGAGCAACGTATAATAATTTTTAAATTTTGTGAAGAAAATCCGTCAAATACTACATATCAAATAGTCAGCCATTTGAAGACATGAGTTTAATAATTTTTCATTTATAAGACAGTTGAATTTTAGGAAAATAATATAAAAGTAGAAACAAAACTTGGTGCGGGCGGAAAATGTCGGCCACAAAACTTAAAATAAATTAAAAACAGAAACCATGTACCATAGTGGAAAATATTACCGTGAGTTGTGAAAATGATTCGAATGCCACAAACAACATATCAAAATATATTTACAATCTATGGGCAATTACAAAAATGGAAAAAAAAATATCCTCGCCTACCAATGAGATACACAATATAGTGGTAAAATAATTTTTTACATAATTTTTTTTTTTAGATATTTTGCAAATATTTTTAATACTTTTATTTCAAAAAATGGGTTATTTTCCATAAATGGGTTGTAAATGGTTAGTTTAAAAAAATTTCAGGTCGAGATTGAGCAATTTTATTAAATGCTCTTTTTTTATTTATTAGGTCAATGGAATAAATCCTTACCGACCTGAATAAATTATATAATTACATATGTACATATATTGAAACAATTAAAAAGAATTACAAATAAAAACAAATAGTTAGGAATTTAAGGAAATAATGACATTAATGCCGTTTTCTTTTCTGACAAAAAATGTCGCCCTTTATTTGCCCTTTTATCGAATAGTGTATTTTTTTTATATATTCTGAATTAAGAGCAAGCTTATCTTATACATCAATCGAAAGGTCTCAAAGTCGAGCCCTCGTAAATCGTAAAATTCCAGCCATTGACTTCTTTCAGGTCATAGTGTGAGAATATTTCCCCATTGTTCCCCTTTTTTGAATATTTTCACCCTATGACTCCAAAGAGGATAACAATTTTTTTGCATTTATGAACACAGCACTTTGAGACCTTTCGATTGATATATAATATAAGCTTGCTCTTAATTCGGAATATATAAAAAATTACACTTTTCTAAAAAAGGGCAGAAAAAGGGCGACATTTTTTGTCAGAAAAGAAAACGGCATAAGAGTTTTCACTCTTGGTAGTAAGGTACCTTGTAACCCTTATAAATGTTGTAGATATAGTAAAATTACTACTATTTACAACACCACAACAACAAAATGTATGAAATTGAAATTTACTATGTTGTGTTTAAAGTACAAGGGTAAAAGCTGAAACAGCTGATTGTTGAGCTGCCAAAACAATTGTTTATTTTTTTATTTTTCATTTTGTTACAAATGAATCAAAATAATAAAAAACAAGTAAGAAAATTATAGTCGGTCTAGACCGACTATATGATACCCTATACCATGGTTTAGAGACCCTATCTTTCGGTCCAACTACTTCGATATAGAAAATAAGCATAAACCAAATTTGAGTGGGATTTTTATTAATTTTTTTGGCTGCAGATATGAAAAAGTTCATATCGGATGCTATATCTATAAAGGGACTAGGTCCAAAAATGGACCGATCCTGATCATGTTTGGTAAAGTCTCTTGTATTTTGCAAAATTATGTACAAACAAAATTTGAGAAGAATCAGTGCAATATTTTTGTTTTTTAATAGATTTAAGTGAAGATCGGGAAGCAGCTCTATATGGGGTCAAAGGGATCATTTTTGGACTACTCATTAGTGGATGTAATGAACGCATACAAATCCAATTTGAGTAAGATCTATATGACAATTTGGATCTTATGGCAATTTATGTCGATTTCATATGGGTAATTTGTATGGGGGCTAGGTCTGAACATGGACCGATTCTCACCAATTTCAATAGCGTTCATCCCATGGCCGATAAAAGCTTATATACCAAATTTCATCAAAATATATTCATATTTGCGACCTGCAGTTTGATTACAAGCTTTACATGGACACACAGACGGACGGACGGACGGACATTGTTAAATCAACTCAGAAAGTGATTCTGATTCGATCGGTATAATTAAAGATGGGTCTAGGTCAAATATTTTTGGTTGTTACAAACAGCAGCACAAAGTCATTATACCCAAACCACATAGTGGTATAGGGTATAAATATATATCAAAATAATGAAAAGCCCTTCCCCAGATGACCCGAATCTGTATAGGACAATTGCTAACTGGAACTCAACTGGAAATTGTTCACATGAATGGGGTTGGTTAAATTCTGTATTTCCAGAAATCATAGACACCAGGTTATGAAACTCAATTCGACTAACCCTCAGCATTTGCAAAAATCTGTTGTTTATAATTGGGTTTAGTGACCACTTCATTGATTTTGGAACCGAATTCCAAGCTCCGCGGCGATACACTTTAACTAAAATAATGTCATCAACTAATTCATCTAAAATGTGGTCAATGGCATCATTTTCACATGTATCTACAAAAGGAGAGTAGTTATATTTTTGGATTGTTTTTATTATTGCAAGTAATACCGTACCTTCAACATCCAGAATCTCTGCAAATTCTATTTCGTCAACTGCATTTTGTTCTACAAAATTTATAATTTTTTCTTTTTCCGTAATTTTGGGCATTTTACTTATCTGCAAATTCTTGTTGATATTTTGATTTTGATAAAAAAAAAACAAAAAACAGCTGATTCATTAGTTTACAATACACAACATAAAAGACGTTCACGCTTTGTAGTATAAAATCGTTGTAAATATAACACGGTTGTAATTTTAACACCAAGAGTGAATACCGCTATTAAGTTTAATTATATCAGTGTTCAACGAAAAATCAATTAATTGATAATTCTACTAAAAGAATCAGCTAGAGCATAGTTGGATTTAAAAGATTTAACAAAGAGTGGTTGGAATTGGCGTGATACTCGTTGAGGAACATTAAAAGTTATATTGTTGACAAGAAAGTCAGAACAGATTTCACCATTAATTAGGTTGATCATAAATGTTACTTTTAGCATAGTCCTACGGGTTTCCAAAGTATGTAGGTAATTTTATTAATTTAAGTCGATCAATGTATGAAGGTAGATTAATTGCGGGATTCCAAGCACTGCCACGTAAGCAAAAGAGTAGAAATTGTTTTTGTACAAACTCGATTCGTTGAATATGAATGTTATAGTAGGGATCCCATATTATTGAGCCATATTCAAAAATAGGTCTTACAAGAGATGTAAAAAGTTGTTTGGTTATGTAAGGATCAATAAATTCTTTTGCCCATCGTTTAATAAAGGCGAGTGTGCCTCTAGCTTTATTAACTGTCATGGTGACGTGAGATACAAAGTTTAATTTAGGATCAAGTAGAATCCCTAAATCCAGAAAAGTATCAACAAGTTCATGCTGATATCCGTCCAAAGAGTAGTTAGCAAGAAAAACCTTATTTCTTGAAAAACGCATACATTTACATTTTTCAAGTTTAGTTCCATTAGGTTACGTTTACACCACGAAAAGAAATTGTTGAGATCTGATTGAAGGTGAATATGATCATATGTTGACAGTAACTAAAAAAAATTTAACATCATCAGCGTACATTAAAACGTTGCAAAAAATTATCACTTTCGGAAGATCATTGATGAAAAGGTTGAAAAGAATTGGCCCTTGAGGAACACCAGAAGTCACAGTAATATCTTTAGATGGCATATTATTATACACTACACATTGTGTTCTATCAGAAATATATGATTTTATCCATTTAAGGCTTAATGGTGTTAAACCTAATAAATCCAATATGATCAGTTGAAGTTATGGTTTACTTTATCGAAAGCCTTACTAAAATCGGTGTATACTGCATCTGTTTGTTTTTTCTTGACAAAACCATCGTTAATTAGTGTCGTAAAATGAAGCACATTTGTAACAGTAGAACATAATTTCCGAAATCCGTGTAGAAATGGTGGCAAAATTGACAAACAATCTGTAATAAATTTCTCGAAAAGCTTAGGGATTGCACTAAGTTTAGCAATAATTAATATATTATATATACAAAAAAATTGTTTTTGCGTATTCACTGTGAAAGAACTCTAGTTGCTCAAAACTTACGCTGAAAACACAAACAACAAATCACCTTGTTTGTTTTTAACTCGCTTTTGTCTTTATTTTCGGTATTAAAGTTATTAAGTTTGGTTTCTATTAGAAAGCAAGGTTTTAAAAGCGAAAAAAGACGTATTTTCATAATTTTTTTTGAAGATGTGAATAATGTTGGATTATTTATTTTATATACACGTTATAGTATAATATTTGAAGAATCTTTGAAAAAATTTTCAATTAAAAATAAGTCTGTGACAGCGAATCTCCGGAGGCGTTGTTGCTTTGCGGTGGACATCATAACTCGTTACCGAAACATAATAAACAAAATAAAAACAATCGAAATGCGTTTAAAAGGGGACATGTTTCCCGAGGTAACCACGAAGAGTTTTTTTTAATTTTCATTTTTTTATTTTTGGCAGCATTTTGAAGTGGAAAACTCGATTTTTGGTATAAAATTTCGGTAAAATTGTTGTGAAAAAATGGGGAAGAAAATGGAAAATAAAAAAACTCTTCGTGGTTACCTGGTAATTTATGTGTAGTGTGTAAAATTTCAAAAGAATCGGTCAAGTCGGTTTTGAGTTATGATGTTCACGGACTTCAAACATGTTATTTGCGAGAAAATCGATTTAAAGTATTTTTAAAATCTGGGGGGTTATTATGTAATTCGATTCGAATGAAAAAATTTACGAATTCGTACAAATTGTACTTTGTAGTAGAGCTTTCGTACTATTATTTCCATTTCAATTTTCGAAAGGAAATTCCTTTCGAAAATATTTTCGTTTCGAATCGAATTACATAATAACCCCCCTGATTTATATACGATATACCTGGAAACGCTGTAGCTTCTTTACTTTTGGTCCGATTTACTTGATATTTTAACAGAACTCTCTCGACATGTTGTACATTCAGAGAAAAAAATACAAAAAAAAAAAAAGGTTTTAAAAATTTAGCCCGCCCTCCTTAATGACGTCAGTAGTTAGAAAAGGTACCAACACAACGATTAACTGCGGAGGGAGCACTTTCGGTTTTAGTTGAAGTGAAGCTAACTCGACACCATTATGATGTCATTAGAAAGGCCGCGCCTAATATATTTCCGTCATATATAAAAATCCTAGAAGCCAAGAAGAAATCTTATCCAGAACAAGAACATATGAACATTTCTGAAACATCAGTGCAAGTTAGTCTACAAGAACTGTTAGATCATACCACTGAGCGTATAGTTTTGGTATAGAATTCTGTGCTGGATTCATTAAACAACGAGGAACTATCGCAAATGACTTTGTACTCTAAGTGGGGCTTTGACGGAAGTTCCGGTTAAAGCTCTTGTAAGCTCTGACGTGTTTCCATTGTGGCATTAAAAATTGTTTGTATGGCAAAATCCTCGACTTTCTTCTACTAGATTTTGTAGACCCATAAAAATTGAATTTTGAAAGAAACCGTAAGTACCTCAAAACTTGAAAGAGAAAGAGTAGACAATGAAGTAAAAACTCTAAAGGATTTCGTTGTATTAGTAGGTGATAAATCATTGAAAATAAATCACAAACTAATGTTAGTGATGATTGCTGGCAAAGTGTGCAATGCAATAACCGAAACAACATCCACACAAAAATGTTACGTTTGTGGTGCTACGAGCACCAACTGTATTGATACATTTCAGTTCGGTTTATCTATTCTCAATGGCTGCATTAGCTTTTTTGAGTGTCTTTTCCATGTGACATAAATTAGCTGGGTCAGATCATGACAAACAAGTTGTTAAAGACACAAAAAGAAGAATTCAAAAAGAGTGCAGAGAAAGATCTGGATTGATCATTGACTTAATAAAACCAGGCTTTAGCAACAAAAATCATGGCAATACCGCGAGAAAGTTTTTTAAGAATGCAGGAATTTCCCCAGAAATAATAAAACTTGATTTAGAGTTAATTAACAAAATGCATATAATACTTATTGCCGTGTCATCTGGCCACGAGATCAATAGTGAAAAGTTTAGTGACCTTGCTCACAATACTGCAAAACACGGACCGAACATAATATACAATGCAGTTTTGCCGATTGGTGAGCTTTCAGAGGAGCACAAGAGGCTAGAAACGAAGATTTCAAAAATCTTTGATGGTGATAGTGATGATTAAAATCATGATAACGAAAATGATGATGATTATGATCATGATGATGATGGTGATGTTGGAGATATAGGTATTATCACAATAATACAAAGTAATAGGCTCAAATGCATATATACATATGTGCCTACAATTTTTCTCTTCTTTTTTAAATAAAAAGTATTTTTTGTGTGCCGTATCAGTGATCCAGGTCTTTTTAGAAGATTATGTGTTAATGCGCAAAATTTATAATGAACAAGTAAGAAAATTATAGTCGGTCTAGACCGACTATACGATACCCTATACCATGAGTTTTGTGAGAGGGTCTTACCAAAGACATTGCAAATTTTAGTGGCATTGTTATTAATTTGTGGCCTAAACAGATGAAAAATTCATATTTAATGATATTTTTTAAAGTTAAACAAATTAAGACCATATTTAGTAAAGTTACTTATTATCCTCAATAAAAGTTAAATCTATTAAATATTTCTGTTTTATAGATTTTTTTTTTAGATTTAACTGAAGATCGGGAGTTAGCTTAATATGGGAGCACTATGGCTTCAGGGTTAATTTTTGGACTACTGATTAATGGTTGTTATAAACATATCGATTTCTATTCCATAATCTTAAGGCAATTTAAGTCGATCCTATAGGGGTTTTTGTATGGCGGCTAGGTCTGAACATGCACCGATTTTCAACAATTTCAATAGCGTTCATGCTATGGCCGACAAAAGCTTATATACAAAAGTTCACCCAAATATATTTTTATTTGCGACCTGTAGTTCGATAACAAGGTTTACATGAAGACGTAGACAGACAGACAGACCGACTGGCGGATGGATGGACGCACGTCACTAAATCGACTCAGAAATTGATTCTATATCGATCGGTAGATTTCTTGTTAGCTACAAACATCAGCACAAATTTTTAAAAATTTATAGAAAAATATCTTGATGAGACATATTTGGGTACTGGTCCGATTTACCGTCTTCAATTGAAAACTTAAAAAGATGAAAATACTTTTTTATGACAATGAAAAACACTTTTCTAAAAAAGAAAAGGTACTTTTCATCAAATGGTACTTTTTTAACAAAAGGTACTTTTTTTTTAACAAAAAGTGCTTTTTTTTAAAAGGTACTTTTTAAGAAATGGTACCTTTTTAAGAAAATGTACTCTTTTAAGAAAAGGTCCATTTTAAAGTAAAGCACATTTTCAAGAAAACGAACTTTTTTGAAAATGGGATGACTACGATAAAATAAAATATAAAAAAAAATATAAAATATACATTTTTTTAATAAAAAGTCTTTCTTAAGAAAAGACACTTTTATAAGAAAAAGTACGGTAAGGGACCCTACATTCCAATTTTAAAATTCATAGCTCCAAGATATTAATACCTAGACGTATATGTGATAATTTTATAAAATAAAATATTAATCATACACCTTTACATATTAGTGAGTCAGTGATGATCTTAACAATATATAAACAAGAAAAAGTGTTAAATACGGCTGTGCCGTATCTTTGATACCCTCCATCCGTGCTCTAAGCACAATATTATAACCAAGGTTGTCAACACCAAGAGGCAAAAAAAGGCTAGATTTCACATTATAATGGCTAGATTTTTACAAAAATGTTTAAAATTAATAAGATAATTAACAAAAATTTTAGATGTACTACCTGCTTTTTTATTTTGATTTCAATTATTAAATGCAATCAGCAAATACACACAATTATATTTGTGTTTGTTTAAAGAAGGTAAGAGTATAACCATCTTGTTATTCTTCTACTCTCTAAACTAAACTAAACTCTCTAAACTAAACAAACAACCATGTTTTGTTACGTATAAACATTTTCAAACTATTTTTAGTTTTTTATAGGAAATTTTATCGGAGTATCTCTACATTTTCGTACGTCGTTCCCCATCTATTCGGCCTAGACGCAACAAATTCAATACCAACCCGCTCGAAATAATGACAAACAATATTATCCTAATTTTACCTAAGTAAATGGTTTAGTTTGTGAAAGAGTGTGATTTCAACAGACAGACGGATCAAGAATATATATACTTACTTTCTGGGACTGCACAAAAATTTTTCGATACGTAACAAACGGAATGATAGACTGATATATGCCCACTGTACAGTGGCATAGAGGGTATAAAGAGATACAATGTTTCTTTACTTTTTTGTTTGTGTAGATATTTTAATATTTCTTTGCCCATGCGTTTTATAAATTGATGTGCCAACATTAATATGTTCTGACCTACAAGCAATACCAATGTTTTATATACTACTCTAACCATTATTAATGCGTACGGTGATATTTTTGATAATAATAAAATTCATTTAAGTTTGTGCTTTGCAGAACGCAGTTGTTTATGTTTTTTTTTTTTAATTTTAAATTTCTTTTAAAGCAGTTCTTATATATGCAACGAAGAAACACTGTTGGAAATTATTTTCTTTTAATGCAACCCTGATTTAGGAATGGCCCTAAAAATGCAACATATCCAATATGACCATTATTAATTCGTATGGTATAGAAAGTTCCGTTATTTTTCATAAATTTCTTGTTTTTATAATTGAAAATAAGTCACGCGTCGGTTTGATTATAAAAGAGCTGTGAAATCTGAGAATTGTGGTTGGTTCACTGAATTTTAATAATGTTTTTTTTTTTGCTGGGTATGTACAATTTCAACGACATCATATCTAAATATTCTTTAACGAATACTACAACTCAAAAGTTGTAGTTATCAACGGGAGTGACAGACAGGCGCCCCATGTTATATTTGTATAAGTTTTAAATAATTTGATTGCAAAAAAAAAGAAATCCTTAGGATACGTTTTCAAGATATTTTTTTAACAATGAATATTGATTTTCTGTAGAAATTTTTACATTGCATAAAAATCTTGAACAAGCTAAAGAAAATAAAACAATGGGTAGTTGGAGTACATGCTTTTAGTAAGAGCTTAAGGGGAGGTTTACTTGCTTAACGGGTATTTATCGTAATTACATTGTATTTTTTCTCAATCATTATAGAAGTTCTTTAAAGGAATAAGGTCTAAATACAAAAGAATGGCGGCATATAAATTAATTTGTTTAACACAAATTAATAAATTTTAAATGATGAATGGTTGAGGCAGAGTAAGAGGTTTTTATCGCTTTGAAGACTGTTTTAGGATGTTACAAGGGTTGTCATTTATGTGTTTGGTTTAGGCAACTGACATTTACATTTGACATTTTTGCAATTTTTTACGGTACAGTTACTCAATTCGTCATACGGGCGCTATTTGCGTTTTTTTTTTGTAGTGACTTCATTTTTGATATTTTGCAATGCATGAAAATCCTCTTTTATTTATTTATTTTAGTCTATGGTACAAATCCTTAGAGAATTGAAATCGTAAAATAATCTTAATATATAAAAACGTTGGTGCGTATGTTGGTACTCTAATAACTGTTGAACCACTAATGCTAGCGACTTCGTATTCATACCGTATGTTCCTTTGGTTCTCCGATTTGCATAACTTTTTTTTGTACCTGATAGGTGGCGCTGGGGTCGAGATTTTCCCAAAAAATTTATTTACGGTCCAATTTAGCTCAAATTCGCAACATATATTATGTACATAAAACTAAAGTTGCTGACAAAGTTTTTCACCTGTAGGTGGCGCTGGTGTTAAAATATTCAAGAAAACGTATATTTTTTTTCAGTCATATTCATAATATTATTAAATCGTGCTTTACTTTTGCCCGACACTCGGTATTAAAATTTAGATGCAATATAAAATCCAGATGTTTTCTTCGGGCCAGCAACGCGGACCGGACTCAGCTAGTACAATATAAAAAATGTTATCATAAGAAATGACTAATTTCTGAGTTTAACAGTTTAAGTACAGAATAATGTTACGTTTTACAATATTAGCGTTTAAAGAATAATCAACAAATTAATACAAATCATTAAAATTAATACATAATCTTCTTAACGGATCGGCGTTGGTACGGAAAACTGGATTTCAAAGTGGATGAAAGTAAAAATAAAAGTAATGTGAAAAAATTCTATAATTTTTAACCCATAGATTTATTTCGTTAAAAAAATATATAGTAATTTAATTTTATTCTTGATATTTAATTACAAATTATTATTAGATTAGGCTTAGACAAAAATGGGTTGAAAGCAAATCTATTGCCTGCTTTAAAAAAAACATAAATTTATATACCAAACTTCAGCAAGGTTTATGTGGAACTATTTTCAAAAAATATTCAAAAGTAATATCCTTAATGTAGATGGGAAACATTCAGTTTTTAAAATTGTTTCCATGCAAATTTTCTAGAATGTAAAAATAATGTCCAGTCACTTTATTGACAAAGGTTAAATAAATACAATTTCGTATTTTTTTATTCAGTAACAATGTTAGTTAGTAAAAATATTCGAGTTGTTATAGCCGTAACTTTTACGTGTCATGCTTATATTACTCGTACCTACACACTTCCATCATACAATAATATAAGCGAAGAAAACAAGTCATATAAAGGGAAATATTAATGATAACTACAAACGATAAACAGAAGCGCCAACTAAGTATAAACATAAGTCGGGGCGTCGCGGCGTTCGCACATTTGCCAACAATGTTGCATCAAGTGTTGTGGTGTGGGAGACAATATACAATAAAAGGGAATATACGAGTATGTATGTATGTATGTGTTTTGATTTTTATGATACTTTATTCATAATGGCTTTATCTTGTAAATTTTGCTACCCTGCTGGTTAAATAGAGCATTTAAAAGCAGTTGTAAATTTATTAAGGTACTACCTAAAATACCTGACGTTGCCCGGAGTAATTTTATGTTTTTAAATTTGTATGTTAACCTATTAACGGCGAGAGTGAAGATTTCGTAACTTGCCAATAAAACGTAAATATAAGGATTTTGGAGACGAAGCCGATGTCGCGATGACATCAATTCACAAATATATATCATAAGTCAAGCCATTTAGTGGCAAAATGCTTGCATAAAAGCATATATTCTATAAATTGTTAAGTTTATTTTACAATACTCCTACCAGTGTTCTGTATGTAGTTTTAAGCCTGGTTTTCACTTCAATTGATGCCGGTTGTAAAGGGTGTTTTTTTTAGAGTAACAGAACTTTTATTTATAATAAAGCAAAGAAAAATTTTTAATATGAATTGACGGATAGATATTTTATGCCATATGATTTGGGTCATGTGGCCGCCATGACTAGCACACACATGGCGCAATCTTGAACTCCCATTTTCACACATTTTTCGCAGCAGGTGTTCAATTGTCTCTGGTTTATCGGCGTAGACTACTGACAAAAAAAATAATCCAATGGAGTGAAATTACACGATCTTGGTGGCCAATTAACAGGACCATTGCGTGAATTTATTAGTTCATTAGTTTATAGTATTTTAATTTTCCCGTAATATACAGGATTGCGGGATCGCATCAAATAGTGTAATATTCTACCCAAAGATATCTGATATGTGAAAACAGTAAAATACCAGCAAAACAGTAAAAATACCATAAAGGCCATTCGTAGATTTTTTATACCCTCCACACCTCAGTGGCAGAGGGTATATATAGGTCTGTCATTCCATTTGTAACGCATCGAAATAAATTCCGGAGACCCCAAAACAAATAACTTTTTGATCATTATAACAAGGGAAGTTGATTTAGCGAAGACCGTCTGTCCGACTGTCTGTGGAAATCACGATCACGACGTCAATATCTAAGCTAGACCGTTCGTTTTTGTATAAAATCGTTTATTAACATCCCAAAGGAGATTCTATTTAAAATCGCCAAATCGGTCAAAGAAGTCAACTTTGAAAAAACTCTTGAATTCTTCTTATTGTTGAAGTCATTGCAGTTGTGTGTATACTAATACTGCACTGCACGTGCCCATTGGCGAAAGCAAGCAAGTATTACCACGTATTTTATTATCGTTAAAAATAAAAATTAAAAATTAAAAATTAAAAATTAAAAATTAAAAACTAAAAACTAAAAATTAAAAATTAAAAATTAAAAATTAAAAATTAAAAATTAAAAATTAAAAATTAAAAATTAAAAATTAAAAATTAAAAATTAAAAATTAAAAATTAAAAATTAAAAATTAAAAATTAAAAATTAAAAATTAAAAATTAAAAATTAAAAATTAAAAATTAAAAATTAAAAATTAAAAATTAAAAATTAAAAATTAAAAATTAAAAATTAAAAATTAAAAATTAAAAATTAAAAATTAAAAATTAAAAATTAAAAATTAAAAATTAAAAATTAAAAATTAAAAATTAAAAATTAAAAATTAAAAATTAAAAATTAAAAATTAAAAATTAAAAATTAAAAATTAAAAATTAAAAATTAAAAATTAAAAATTAAAAATTAAAAATTAAAAATTAAAAATTAAAAATTAAAAATTAAAAATTAAAAATTAAAAATTAAAAATTAAAAATTAAAAATTAAAAATTAAAAATTAAAAATTAAAAATTAAAAATTAAAAATTAAAAATTAAAAATTAAAAATTAAAAATTAAAAATTAAAAATTAAAAATTATAAATTAAAAATTAATAATTAAAAGTTATAAATTAAAAATTAAAGAAATAAAAATTAAAAATTAAAAATTGAAAATTCAAAATTAAAGATTAAAAATTCAAAATTACTAGCTAATTCAGATAAAAATATTTTAAAATTTGCTTTTTTTTTTTTAATATTAATATCTGGAAATTTTAAGCGAAGAATCAGTTGATTTTTTTTTTTTTTTGAATTATGAATTTTCTCAAAACTTTCTTATAGGGATCAAATTTTGGGTGTTATAACGCTGGTTGCGTTATATAATGAATTTCATTAGGGGTTTTCTACTCTAGTAAATGAAAAATAATGCCATTTTTCAAATAGTAGCGAATTCTTTCTATAGAAGACATAATTGTTTTTTATAACAAGGAATTATAATATAAACTGGCCAACAAGAAAAGCAATTAACTTTAAATTTAATTGGTATTCGAAATAAAAATTTCAGTACCGACAACAGTTGTAAAGTGGTAGCCGTACCCGATATTGGTTGTAATATTGAGTTTAAATGCAGGTGGAGGGTATCACTCTTAGTTGTACACTCTTAGTTGTTTTTTTTTTTTTTTTTTTGAATTTCTATAACAAAGTATTTTAAAAAGTAAAATTGGAGATTTTGAAATAGTGCACAAAAAATGGCAGTAATTCAGAACGGCTTATACAAGATGAAAAATACTTTAAATCAGAATATTTTGGAATTAAAAGAATACAAAAATGTTGTTGTAATGAATAATTTACTGCCTTTGAAAATATGAGCTCGAATTTTTGAATCAAGTGCTCTGCGGTGTATTAGTTGTTTGCAACCGATTTCACTCTTTATTGTTTTATTAAAAGGATAATTTACTGGAAGTTACGATTTATTAATCACTTTAATTAAAAATTATCAAAATTTTTCAGTTATTTGTTCTTCCTATAATTCTATATCCAAACTTTAGGTCCGAATTGGTAAGCTTTGCCATTAAGCGAATATTCTATTTATAACATACTAGCAGATTCCAACCCTCGAAATTCGAGTGCAAATTCTAGGAAATTTAATTTTTTCATTAAATAAAGACCCTAAAGGTATTCTAATCAATTTTAGCCAATTCGCAAATCAACACAAAAAACAAACTCATTTTTATTACAACCACATTAACAAATTTAATAAACACACAGATAGCATTGTGTAATTTTATGTATGTGTTAGTAGCAACTTTAAATGCAATTTTCTCAAAATAAAGGGAAAAAAAATTTAAATCTGTAAATATGCAAAACGGCTAAAAAGAAATACCTTTCAAATAATATACACTTGGTCAAAATCGGGATAAAACCGTAGAACAAAACATCGGCCACAAGAAATCACCTAGCCTATTAATATTATAGATACCAATCTGTGGTTAGGATATAATGAGTTTGTGCTGATGCTTGTAACTAGCAAAAATATTTGACCTAGAGCCACCTAAACATTGTAATCAAACTACAGGTTGCAAATATGAATATATTTTGATGAAATTTAGTATATAAGCTTTTATCGGCCATATGACTAACGCTATTCAAATTGGTGAAAATCAGTGAATGTTCAGACCTGGTCCCCATACAAACGACCTCTATGAGATCGACTTATATTGCCATAAGATCCAATTATCATATATATGTGGATCCCAATCAAATTTGGATTGTGTGTGTTTTTACACCCCCATGTATAGCTGGTTCCAAATTTGGCTTGTATATGTTTTTACAAAAAACAAGTGACTATAACTTTGGAACGGTAAGAGCAAATTCAAAACTTTTTCTCAAGATGACTCAGAATTTATTCACTTTTTAAACTGCTTCATTAATTTTTTTAACTTTGATAGAAATTTTAAAAGTTACAAAGCAAAATTTATGCAAAATTTACGAAAAAATGTCATTAAGGGTACCCAAATGAGCAAAAAAAATTACGGAAACTTATGATTTCTACACAGAAAAGTAAAGTTTGAACATTTTTCTTTTAAAATATAGACTTCGTAAGAAAGAAAATCGTGGTTATGGGCCAAGTAATAAGTGAAACTCCAAAAATGTCCGGAAAACCCGATTTTTTGTTAAAATTCGACTTTAGTGACCTCTAAAGCTCTTCTGAAAAATCTTTAACAAAATCACAAAAATACTTCACACTAAAAGCTTTTAAAAAAAGCTGGGGCACAATTTATTTTTTTTTGACAAACTAATGTGTATAATACTTAAATACACATTAATATATACTAGCAGATTCCAGCCCTCGAAATTCGAGTGCAAATTCTAGGAAATTTTATTTTTTCATTAAATAAAGACCCTAAAGGTATGCTAATCGATTATAGCCAATTCACAAATCAACACAAAAAACAAACTCATTTTTATTACAAACACATTAACAAATTTAATAAACACACACATAGTATTGTATAATTTTATGAATGTGTTAAAGGAAAAAATTTAAAAATCTGTAAATCTGCAAAACGGCTAAAAGGAAATACCTTTCAAATAATATACATTTGGTCAAAAGCGGGATAAAAGGGTAGAACAAAACATCGGTCACAAGAAATCGCCTAGCCTATTAATATTATAGATATATACAATGTGTAAATACACGTATAGTCACATCATATCACGGAAAAGTTAAGAATTCGAAAAAGTTAAGCACATCTAAAACAAACTACTTAACTTTTTGAGCCTCTACTCTAATCACGAAGAGGTTTTCTTACCATTTTTAACAACAAATTCACCGAAATTTTATAGCAAAAATCGTGTTTTTCACTTCAAAATGCTGCCAAAAATGACAAAAAAAAATTAAAAAAAACCTTCGAAAGCATTTCGATTTTATTCTGTCACATGATCCGGTAACGAGTTATGATGTTCACCACAAAACAACTTTCGAGGCGCCTCCGGAGATTCGCTGTCACGAACTTATTTATTAAAATTTTTAATTGAAATATTTTCAGATACTTCAACTGTTATACTATAACGTGTATAATAAATAAATAATCCAACATTATTCATATCTTCAAAAAAAAAAAAAAAATATGGAAATACGCCTTTTTCACCTTTAACTAAGTGTACGTCATAATTATCATTGCTATACAAATTTAGATTTTTTTTTATTTTTAAATTCATCTTTATTTACACTTTTTATTTACATATTTACATTCTCCGCGATTTTATCTATAGATATTACAGCGAATAAAATTTATAGTCAAAGATATTGAATATTTAATGTTTAAATATTTTTAAAGGAAAAATAGGAAAATCTTTATATGACAAAAATAGAGTATTTCAAATATGGTTGGAAAATAATCGAGAGTTTACTAACGCAACCTCGTATCTCAAAAACTGCTACTTTTCAGGAGAGACAAAAAACGTTTTATAATAAGCTTTTGCCATTTTTTAAACAATTTTTTTTTGTTAAATCTACAAAGTAATGGAAATGTCAATAGATTTTCAAACAACTGTAATATTTTAAATATTCTACCTTAATTTTTTCGCCCGTTTTTTGAGATACGTGTTTTCTGCACAGAAAAATTGCTATAAAGCTTAACATACGCGATTGCGTTATTCTGAAATAAGAGCACTTAAATTAGCTTTTCGAATTATTTTTTTAAAAACATGTTACTAAACTCATTAATTATTTTTAACCAAATAAAAATATTATTATAACTGACATTTTCATAACTTTTTTTGTGAGATAAACAATTAATCTTTTTAATAGTATATTAAGATTACGTAGTTTCAATAATACTTTTAATCACAACAAATAACTTAAAAAATTAAAAAAAATTTTAATGTTTTATTTCAATACTGTTAAGAGATAATATTTAGTGTTGTAGAAGAAAATTTGTTTATATTTCGCGGATGTATTTTAAATTATCATAAAAAGTATGGTAATCCTTTAGTATCAATGTTTTAATAACTTAAACATTAATTTATCTTTGCAGTATTTTAATCCTCTTAGCTGTAAGACAGTAGGAGATCCTGCTTTAATTCCAGGCCGAATTGATTTAAAGTACTTCAAATCAGAATAATTTTTGAAAAAACTATAATCCAGATACTTAACTTTGCACGATTTTTTCTGTCGTGATTCTTCAATGAGTTTTACAAAGTCACAAAGCGTATATACTTCTCGGTCTTTCTTACGTCTTTCGATAGCAGAATGAATAGAGTCACATTCCATTTGGGTGTGACCCTTAACCAAATATTTTTGGAAGATCTCGATACTGTTTTTTGAAGCGAATTGAAATAAAGAATTAGCTATGGTTACATTTCGATTTCGGGCACTACAACCATCACTGTAAAATACAATCGGTGTAGTAAGGTCAACTTCAGTTTTTAAAAAATCAATCAGGCAAGACGCAAAAACGTTGCCATCAATGCCGCCTTCACCCTCGTGCCATACAAAACATAATACATCCCCGTTAGCTATGGTGTATACCGTAAACTGATTACATTTTAGTTTTTGCTTAAAATAAAGGGCACCAGCAGGTAAATGTGGTATCATCTGCACAGCTTGGACATCTACCGTGAAAGCTTTTATTTCTTCAGAAATTGCTTTAATTTTATCATTATATTTTTCATTCCTAGCAGGGTTCTTTTCTATTACATGATTATTATACTCGTATGCAGATATATTTTTAATTTGCAAATATCACAAAAATCTTTTCGAGGTTTAAAAATGTCTATATTCATCAATTGCATTTTTTAACTAAGCTCTTTTAATAAGCTCTTTCTTTAACTAGAATTTTACGCTCTTCCATATATTTTAAGAAATCACGGTAAACTTCTTGAACAGATTTTGTATATAAATTATCTTAATACAAATTTGTAGTATCTTTACGACAGTAGTGTGAATCCATTTTGGGCAAATAATTTAAGAAGTCTTCTACATGTGACTGTTTTTCTTCAATTTTTTTGAATCTTTTCTTGTGTTCTTTGCTTTGTTTTTTTTAGGAAACCATTGTCACTACTTTTTTTAACCCTGTCCAAGACTTGAGATTCACCAAAACCTAAAGTATTCAGAATCATTTTTTACATCTAATAATCTTCTATTACACAAGGGAACAATGGTTCTGTTGATTAAGAACTGAATATTGTTTTTAAGGTTATTTGGGACGCTGAATCCAAATCTGCCCTTGGTTTTTTTCTATCAGCTCGACTTTTCGAGATATACCGTTATGTTCAAAATTAAGGCACTTCCGCTACATATATTGGAATAACTTGAAAACGGTTCACCATATTAAATTAAAAAAAAATCCGAAACTCGCAAACAATATTCTCTTAAAGCCGTGCTTACTTTGTTTTTAAATTTTCCAAGTAGTTTTAGAGATATCGTTCAAGTTTTGAAAAAAAAATTAAAATTTAAAAAAAAAAAACATTTTTTTTGTTCTTTAAAAATTCCTAAAAAATAAAAATGGGACAAAAATCACAGTTTTGGTCTACAAACAGTTAGTTAAATATATTTCGAATAAAATGAGCTTTATTTCATTGCAATCGGTGCACAACTTTTGATTTTGTTCACGATATACTGAATTGATATAAATCGCGATTTCCATATAAAAATAACATTTTCTAATGTGTAAGTGTTTGTATGTAATAAGTTAGTTTTTTATGATTCTAAGAATTAAAAAAATTAAGTAATAAAAAAAGATTATTTCATTTTTATGGTCAGCTATACTTTTTAATTTAACACAAAAAGAGAATTTTTAAAGAAAAATAAAAAATTTTAATACACAAATATTACAATGTAATTACAACTAATCGAAAAATTTTCTTTTATAACATTTTCTTAAATAACCTTGTTTAGAGGGATTTGTTTTAATGCTCCAGCAATAGTCCGCCATCATATGCTTATCCCAGTGACCCTGGTACCGCTCCTCTATAGTGCGGATATCTTGATGGAAACGTTCACCTTGTTCTTCACTGAAGTCTCCAAGATTTTCAGGGAAACAATCCAAATGACTGTGTAGGTAGTGCACCTTAATGCTCATATTACAACCAAGCTGCTTGAAATGTGACAACATGTTATCCACGTGGTCCGAATAGTGCTCACCCTTTTTGTTTCCCAGGAAATTGCGCACTATCCAAACAAATTCATTCCAAGCATTTCTTTCAATATCTGTCATGGAATTACTAAAATTTTCATCATTGATTAATTTTTTGATTTGAGGGCCATCAAAAATGCCAGCTTTCAGTTTCTCCGAACTCAAATTGTTGAACTTTTTACTGATATATCTAAAACAATCACCGTCCTTGTTGAGAGCTTTGACAAATTGTTTCATAAGTCCTAGCTTGATATGGAGAGGTGGCAGTATTATGCGATCCCTGGGCACAAGTGGTTGATTAACTATATTGTGGTTTCCTGGAACCATAGCTTCCCTCGAAGGCCAGTCTTTCTTACTCCAGTGTTCAGATCTGGCTCTGCTATCCCATAAACAAATGAAACACGGATATTTTGTGTAGCCACCTTGTTGGCCTAGAAGAAAATTCACCATTTTTAGATCCACACAAATTAGCCAGCGGTGTTCGTTGTACTTTATTTTATTTATAACTGAGGCAATTGTAGAATATTCTTCTTTAGCTTTAGTTGAATGTGCAATGGGCAACGAACCCAATTTATTACCGTTATGCAGAAGTACACATTTTAGGCTGAAAATCTTGGAGACTTCAGTGAAGAACAAGGTGAACGTTTCCATCAAGATATCCGCACTATAGAGGAGCGGTACCAGGGTCACTGGGATAAGCATATGATGGCGGACTATTGCTGGAGCATTAAAACAAATCCCTCTAAACAAGGTTATTTAAGAAAATCTTATAAAAGAAAATTTTTCGATTAGTTGTAATTACATTGTAATATTTGTGTATTAAAATTTTTTATTTTTCTTTAAAATTCTCTTTTTGTGTTAAATTAAAAAGTATAGCTGACCATAAAAATGAAATAATCTTTTTTTATTACTTAATTTTTTTAATTCTTAGAATCATAAAAAACTAACTTATTACATACAAACACTTACACATTAGAAAATGTTATTTTTGTATGGAAATCGCGATTTATATCAATTCAGTAAATCGTGAACAAAATCGAAAGTTGTGCACCGATTGCAATGAAATAAAGCTCATTTTATTCGAAATATATTTAACTAACTGTTTGTAGACCAAAACTGTGATTTTTGTCCCATTTTTATTTTTTAGGAATTTTTAAAGAACAAAAAAAATGTTTTTTTTTTAAAAATTTAAATTTTTTTTTCAAAACTTGAACGATATCTCTAAAACTACTTGGAAAATTTAAAAACAAAGTAAGCACGGCTTTAAGAGAATATTGTTTGCGAGTTTCGGATTTTGTTTTTAATTTAATATGGTGAACCGTTTTCAAGTTATTCCAATATATGTAGCGGAAGTGCCTTAATTTTGACCATAACGGTATATCTCGAAAAGTCGAGCTGATAGAAAAAAACCAAGTGCAGATTTGAAATCAGCGACCTCAAATTAGTAAAAATTTGCTATAAATTTCAAATCAACACAAAAAAAGTTCAATTTTGTTCCCTTGTGTTATTAACGACAAGATAATATTGAAAAGTAAAATTTCTTCGCGATGTAAGGGTGTTCTCTTTTCGAGTAATTATTTCTTTGGTAACAAGAGAAATAACGTAAGATTGTTTTTTATCCCAGTTTAAATTATTCCAGAATGAATTAAAAATTAGTTTTCCTGTCTTTTCTTGAATCTCATTGCACATATTGATTTGACTAGCTTTACATTTTGTTGACGTACATCTTGGTTTTATTTTTCGTTCATTTCTCATAATAAGTGAATGGTTATCTCGTTTTTCCGATTTAAGCTAAAATAAGCCTTGCCTCACGAGATTTCTTTCCTTTATTTCGTTCCCAATCACTGTTGTCCCCTTGATTCTTACGAGGTATTTTTTTTTTAACAATTTCTGTTTACTTAAATTAATTTTCGATGGCCGAGATGGACTTAAATCGAGATGAACTTAAGACTACCTAGCATAATATGCGTGATCATCAGACCATCAGTGATGCCAAATCTACCTATGTATTTACTTTAAGATACGAGGTTGCGCATGACAATTTTGTACTGGTTGAGATACGAGTTTGCATTTTTTTTTATTTAAAAAAAACTAGTTAATATTTTTATTTATAACTTTGCACAATTATGCGGCGTTAGTTACTAATTACTTTTCCGGTTAAAACCCAAAATCGTAAAAAATTGAGTTACGAGGTTGCGTTAGTAAACCCTCGATATATCTATATAATTGTATTATCCCAAGGCGATAACAGATTACATACATATTACTTTCGATTTGGTGATTTATGTTTTATAGATGTCATTACGCCGATTCTCTACATTCCCATATCAGCTGATAAGGAGAATTCTCTATATTTTCAAAGTATTTATTATTGAGCCTTTTTATCAAGTCGTCGACACGCTCATATACAGTTGCGTAGAATATCTCCAGTGCTTGTTAGTGATAATCTTAAGACATTTGTTTTAGATTATTTGAAGTTTTTACCAAATGGGACTTGCATATATCAATGTTGGTGTAATGACACCTTTGAATAAAAAGTTTTTGTTTTTTATGTTGAGTGATGAGCGTTTGTTTATTACACTGTAAGTAAAATTTGAACTTTTGAAATGACACACAAAAACACCGAGACACTCCAACTAATTTTTGGGTCATAGAATCCAGTGATAGACTCCGTTTTAAATAGTTAGCTCAATATAACGAGATATTTCGATTTTAAATTTGTAGTAGATTTAAGGTGATTTTTGATTTTATTTGAGGGAAAAACTTTTGCAGGTTCTTGTTAAATCAATTTATATATTTTTTTTTCGACAAAATGTAACCGGTGAAATAATAGACATCTATTTGGAAGCAGAATTTGTTTACCTCTTACAATTTGGGGCCATAATAATTATAATAATTTTGGGATTCGGGATTTTGGGATCGGCATCCCTATTACAAACAGATGCTACAAAGATCAGTGCTTTTTAACATCGCTTTAACTTGAAATTTAGTGTGACAACTTGGAATTAAACGCACTTGATAAGAGAAACCTTTCTAAAAAATATAAGTATTTTATTGACTATAAAACTGGCTATACAAAGTGCATGTGTATTTTTTGTAAATGGGACAGCCGTGCAAAATGCAACCAGTACGAAAAGCGAGATTGGCCAAAACGCGATTCGCAAGTTGTTGGCGAATTTAATGTAATTCGTCCACTATTGATCCGGCTTCAGAAAATAATGCTTCCAGATCTTCATATCAAGCTGGGAGTTGTAAAGAATTTTTTAAAGCGTTTGGTTCGCGTTAACGAAAATGCATCACCATACTTGAAAAACAATGCTTTTCCAAAATTATCAATTGAAAAATTAAAAGAGGGTAATTTTGTGTAACTAAAAGTGTGTGATCTTTTTTAACAGGTGTAGTTAACGGTCCAGATATACGGAAACTTTTAAGGGATACGAGTTTTTCTGAAATGTTAGATGAAACTAAACTAAACGCATGGAACTCAATTCGTGGGGTAATTGAAAACGTTCTTTGCAAAAATCGCTCACCAGAGTACCGTGATTATATTGACAACATGATGAAGTCTTTCGACAAACTTGGCGTTAATATGTCGTTTAAAATCCACATGTTACATGCACATTTAAATTTTTACGAACGACAATTGTCCACAGAAACAGACGAAACTGGCGAAAGATTTCATCAAACTATAATGACATTCGAAGACCGTTTCGCTGGAAAAAGAATAGACTCAATGCTTGCTGATCTCTGCTGGTCGATTGCAAACAAAGAGTAAAAGTTGAATAAATCCAAAAAAATTTATAAAATCATCAAAATAAGAGGAAATATTGTTCCATGTCCGCTTGAAAATGGACGTCCATTATTTCTAGATATAAATTTTGACAAATAAATAAAAAACAAATTGATTTTAAACAAGTTTTTAAAATTTTTTCATTCAAATGAAATCAAAAATCGCCTTAAATTTACTACAAATTTAAAATCGAAATATCTCGTGATTTTGAGCTAACTTTTCAAAACGGGGTACACCACTGGATTTTACGATCCAAAATTAGGTTGACGTGTCTCGGCGTTTTGGTGTGTCATTTGCACCTACTTACAGTGTTATTGGCCACAAAGCTCTGATCGTGTTTAGCGATTTTCTACAAGTTTCGTTGATATGCTTTGCAAAATTTAGTTTCTTGCCCAGAGATACACTAAGATATTTAACCTTATTTTGGATGCAAATGCTCTCATTTTCAAAATTGAGTTGACGGTTTGGTAATCGCTTGAAAGAGTTGTTATAACAATAAATCCCTTTTCCAATTTCTTCAAAAGTGCCTTAGTGAGTTTGCTTGATGTAAAGCCCTAAACACATAACGGCGAGTTGCGAGTGCGAGTAAAAACTAAGCTTTTTGCATGCGAGAATTTGTGCTTTTGTGCTTTTACAAAATCATCAAAATGCTTTCGAACAGCTGATTGTCCTACTGTCAAACATAATTCAATTGTCAATTGTATACAAAGCTGTTAATATAACAAACAATAAATATAACAAAATGAATAAAATCGAAATTATTAACGGGTTAAATAAAGTAATTACTATAGTAGGCATCGAATTTAATGCCTATCAGCTGATTCTCCTGTCATCTGATTTTTCTCGCACAGAAAATAGAATCAATTCTATTTCCCTTGCGAGTGTTTTTACACCCTAAGTTGGCAACGCCACACAAAAAAGCTTTACTATCGATCTCGCTTCCACATATAGAAAAAATCATGCTGCCTCATTCTCGTTTTTTCTCGCACTCGCAACTCGCAGTTATGTGTTTAGGGCTTAACGAGGGCAGTATCATTTACATAGTAAGCAGTCTCAGGTACGAGGGAAGAGAAAAATCTGACGTGAAAATAGAGTACAATAATGGAGATAATATTGAACCTTGTGGCAGACCAGTCGTGATAGATTTGGGAGGAGATAATGTATTATTGGATCCGACAACAAATGTTCTACCGTCAAGAAAGTCAGCAATAAGCCCGCACAGAGAGCAAATTGTCGCATTCGATATCGAATAAAATCAATCGAAATTCCATATTTTGGTTTATTATTTCAATAAGACGGACAATCGTCAGACCTTTTTTCACTTTTACTATTAACTAGGGACCATAACTCGTTAGTAGTGACAGTGTAAAATTATTCTTAGTGCTTTATTTTGGAAAATAAATAAATAGTTTCGATCGAAAAATTCCGTTAACGAATGCGACAATTAGACCCCAGATATCTCGGTATATCAGCCTCTAGCAGTTTATATATTAAACCGTTATGCGAAACGGTGTCAAATACCTTTTCTATGTCCAATATTGTTAAACATGTAGATTTTTTTGTTCACAAATTTAGATTACGTGAAAACATCTCCAAACAAATCCTTGCTTCAATGATTTGCTCGTTTACATTTGAAGAGTCAGTGGCAGTAACTACAATATAATTTTTTTAAATAGATTTTTCACCTTCATCGAGGTGTGAAAACGAGAACATAAACGTATAGAAATATCTTCTTCTTTTTATTCTTAATACGAAGGTTGTTTTGGTAATTATGGAGCTCGGTGAAAAACCTAAGATATGAAATGCTAGACAAAAGCTACTTCGAAACAAAAAAAAAAAAATTATTTTTGCGAATGCATTTTCTTCTGACATTTCATACAATTCAAGGCCATCTAATCAGTATAAGGAATTACTCATAGATCATATATTGTAAAACAACTCGGCCACTTAAGATATATCTTATATATATTTAAATACAAATTTTTTATTCGATAATATTTATAGCCATATATTCAACTACCATATCGACCATTCATTCGTAGACTCTATATTTAAAAAACAAACCTCGCATTATTGTTTTTATTACACAGTATAAAAATATAAACAAAATCCTTAGGAAGGCTGAAGGTTAAAATTATGAAATAGCGGTTTTTGTTGTCAAATGAGTCACTTATATCCTTAGACATTGTCATTAAATGTGGCGTCAAACCCAAATATTGTTCATGAACAGAGCAGCAGATTTATGTGAGAGATTATAGGAAGCAATTTATGTAAAAATAAGCATGTCATGCACGCATTGCTGTTTAGTTTATAAAGCAACAAACATTTTAGTTTTATTAAAGGCAAATGAACTTGATTTTAATAAAGTTTCAAAGCAGTTTGAAAAGGCACTATTGTGGAAATAAATTGATATCGATTGATACGTAAACGTTATGCTGAAAAATTATATATAACACAAGGGAACAAAATTGAACTTTTTTTGTGTTGATTTGAAATTTATAGCAAATTTTTACTAATTTGAGGTCGCTGATTTCAAATCTGCACTTGGTTTTTTTCTATCAGCTCGACTTTTCGAGATATACCGTTATGTTCAAAATTAAGGCACTTCCGCTACATATATTGGAATAACTTGAAAACGGTTCACCATATTAAATAAAAAAAAAAATCCGAAACTCGCAAACAATATTCTCTTAAAGCCGTGCTTACTTTGTTTTTAAATTTTCCAAGTAGTTTTAGAGATATCGTTCAAGTTTTGAAAAAAAAAATTAAAATTTTTTTAAAAAAAACATTTTTTTTGTTCTTTAAAAATTCCTAAAAAATAAAAATGGGACAAAAATCACAGTTTTGGTCTACAAACAGTTAGTTAAATATATTTCGAATAAAATGAGCTTTATTTCATTGCAATCGGTGCACAACTTTTGATTTTGTTCACGATTTACTGAATTGATATAAATCGCGATTTCCATACAAAAATAACATTTTCTAATGTGTAAGTGTTTGTATGTAATAAGTTAGTTTTTTATGATTCTAAGAATTAAAAAAATTAAGTAAAAAAAAAAGATTATTTCATTTTTATGGTCAGCTATACTTTTTAATTTAACACAAAAAGAGAATTTTAAAGAAAAATAAAAAATTTTAATACACAAATATTACAATGTAATTACAACTCATCGAAAAATTTTCTTTTATAAGATTTTCTTAAATAACCTTGTTTAGAGGGATTTGTTTTAATGCTCCAGCAATAGTCCGCCATCATATGCTTATCCCAGTGACCCTGGTACCGCTCCTCTATAGTGCGGATATCTTGATGGAAACGTTCACCTTGTTCTTCACTGAAGTCTCCAAGATTTTCAGGGAAACAATCCAAATGACTGTGTAGGTAGTGCACCTTAATGCTCATATTACAACCAAGCTGCTTGAAATGTGACAACATGTTATCCACGTGGTCCGAATAGTGCTCACCCTTTTTGTTTCCCAGGAAATTGCGCACTATCCAAACAAATTCATTCCAAGCATTTCTTTCAATATCTGTCATGGAATTACTAAAATTTTCATCATTGATTAATTTTTTGATTTGAGGGCCATCAAAAATGCCAGCTTTCAGTTTCTCCGAACTCAAATTGTTGAACTTTTTACTGATATATCTAAAACAATCACCGTCCTTGTTGAGAGCTTTGACAAATTGTTTCATAACTCCTAGCTTGATATGGAGAGGTGGCAGTATTATGCGATCCCTGGGCACAAGTGGTTGATTAACTATATTGTGGTTTCCTGGAACCATAGCTTCCCTCGAAGGCCAGTCTTTCTTACTCCAGTGTTCAGATCTGGCTCTGCTATCCCATAAACAAATGAAACACGGATATTTTGTGTAGCCACCTTGTTGGCCTAGAAGAAAATTCACCATTTTTAGATCCACACAAATTAGCCAGCGGTGTTCGTTGTACTTTATTTTATTTATAACTGAGGCAATTGTAGAATATTCTTCTTTAGCTTTAGTTGAATGTGCAATGGGCAACGAACCCAATTTATTACCGTTATGCAGAAGTACACATTTTAGGCTGCGTTTAGAAGAATCTATAAATAGTCGCCAGTCATTTGGATCATACTCCTCTAATCCCATCGCTGTTACTAAACCAGGAACATCTGAACAATAAACAAATTCATCGTCTTCGGAAAAGAATGGAAGTAAGTTTTTTTCTCTGTTACGGTAGTATGAAATTGTTGTTCCTTGGGTTAACAGATTTTTTTGCTTTAATCGAGAAGCAAGAATTTCAGATGCTTTTTTAGAAAGTCCAAGGTCTCTCACTAAATCACTAAGCTCCTCCTGATTAAATTGCTCGCGTTCAGAAGAAATATCTAAATGCAAGTCATCTGATCCAAATTCAGAAATTGGTGAAGGAACATTTTGTCGTAAGTCGTGGAAATTGTGTGTAGATGTAGATGGTTATGGTTCTGAATCCTCACTAGAGTACAGGACTGGTTGGGTAATAGACAACACGTTAGGATAAATCCATTTAGACCGGTTTGTTTTATTAATGCCTGTTATGCTGACAGCGCAAAAATAACAATCATCATAATGATTCGAAGGTTCCCGCCAGATCATTGGTGTTTTATACTTGAAGTGGGTCCGTTGCTTGTTTGCCCATAACCTTAAATACTCTACACAGTTTTTACATACAGTATTAGGAATCCAGTACTTGTCACGGGTTTCCATGGTAAATCCGAAGTAGTCAAAATAAATTTTTTTAATAAAATCTGACACACTTTTTCTATTTTTTATAAACGTGTATTCGCCACATATGTTACAAAAATAGTTGGGATTGATTTTACAGGTGTTTCTTGACGTAGCCATTGCACAATTTTGAAGTATATATCAAAGTAACACAATTTTCAATAAATAACACACGGGAACAAAATTGAACTTTTTTGTGTTGACTGATTAAATGTTCAATGTAAAATGATTTATATTTTTTGTCGTTATACTTTTCGCTTTCGTAAACACTTGTTGAATGAGAAAAATTGGTTGAATGAACCCATATAAATACTTAGTAGTTTTTTACTGAAGTACCAAAAAAAATTATATCCACAATTTTATTGACAGTCACTTATGAATGAACACATGTGTTCAGGGGAATTACTTTAAAAAATCATCCGTTACCAACGGTAAACCACACATCAATAAAAACAAGTGGACTTTTCTTTTTTCTCTTTAATTGACTGTGAACTGACTAGGTGTCATAAAGGGACAATAAAATTTATAGGCGTTATGAGTTTGCTACCGCAACCATAAAAATGAAATAATCTTTTTTTATTACTTAATTTTTTTAATTCTTAGAATCATAAAAAACTAACTTATTACATACAAACACTTACACATTAGAAAATGTTATTTTTGTATGGAAATCGCGATATATATCAATTCAGTAAATCGTGAACAAAATCAAAAGTTGTGCACCGATTGCAATGAAATAAAGCTCATTTTATTCGAAATATATTTAACTAACTGTTTGTAGACCAAAACTGTGATTTTTGTCCCATTTTTATTTTTTAGGAATTTTTAAAGAACAAAAAAAATGTTTTTTTTAAAAAAATTTTAATTTTTTTTTCAAAACTTGAACGATATCTCTAAAACTACTTGGAAAATTTAAAAACAAAGTAAGCACGGCTTTAAGAGAATATTGTTTGCGAGTTTCGGATTTTTTTTTTAATATAATATGGTGAACCGTTTTCAAGTTATTCCAATATATGTAGCGGAAGTGCCTTAATTTTGAACATAACGGTATATCTCGAAAAGTCGAGCTGATAGAAAAAAGCCAAGGGCAGATTTGGATTCAGCGTCCCAAATAACCTTAAAAACAATATTCAGTTCTTAATCAACAGAACCATTGTTCCCTTGTGTAATTGTAAAGTAGCTAGAGAGAAATCATTACATGCAAAAAAGATGATTATTACAAAGAAATAGAACTAAAGTTAAATTCCATAAATGACAGTAAACAATGGTGGCAATTAGCGAAAGAAATAAGACATCAAGACATTAATATTAGCAACGAAATAACTGCTGATAGACTTAGAGAGTTACTGCTCAATTCCATTATCAGTGCAACAGATATCAAATATGCAGATAACTACGTGTTTGATCAAGATCTTGATAAAGCATTTTCATTACAGGAAATCACGCTGACACTTGCGAAGGATAAAGAAAACAAAGCTCTAGGTGAGGATAGAATCCCCTACGAATTTTTTATTAATGCCAGTAATGAACACATTAACCCTCCGACGAGCGGTAACTTTTTAGTCGGTCGTTGAGTGGTAAGGTCCCTACGGACCTGAAAATTATTATATTTTTATTCATTTTGATTAAATTATATTATATTTAGTTAAAATATGACAAAAAAAAATTAAAGGAAAACATTCCTTACTGAGTTGCATCAGAAAAGAACGGCATTTGTCAGTTTTCTTAAAGTTAGATTGTCATAAATAATAAACGATACCAATGCAGCTATATTTTTGGCTTTTTCTTCGCATTGGTTGCTTCCACTGTGCTCGTATAGATAACAACAAGACTGCTTTATTTTTTAGGAACATAAGAACACAATGGTTATATCCAAACAACGTTGAATATATATCACGGGACTTGTGTTTCTTAAATTCGTTAGGTACAAATGTTTTATTGCTGCGGACTGTGCCAACATATACCAATCCTTTTCTGATAAGGTGATTTGCCTAATACAACGAAATGAAAAAACAAGTAAGAAAATTATAGTCGGTCTAGACCGAATATACGATACCCTATACCATGCCCTATCACTTAGGCCCAACTAACTGGACATAGAAAATAAGCAAAAACCAAATTTGAGTCTGATTTTTATTAATTTTTTTGGCTGAAGATATGAAAAAGTTCATATCGGATGCTAAGATCGGGAAGCAGCTCTATATGGGGCCAAAGGGATCATTTTTGGACTACTCATTAATGGACGTAATGAACGCATACAAACCCCAATTTGAGTAAGATCTATATGACAATTTGGATCTTATGGCAATTTATGTCGATTTCATATGGGTAATTTGTATGGGGGCTAGGTCTGAACATGGACCGATTCTCACCAATTTCAATAGCGTTCATCCCATGGCAGATGAAAGCTTATATACCAAATTTCATCAAAATATATTCATATTTGCGACCTGCAGTTTGATTACAAGCTTTACATGGACACACAGACGGACGGACGGACGGACGGACGGACGGACATTGTTAAATCAACTCAGAAAGTGATTCTGATTCGATCGGTATAATTAAAGATGGGTCTAGGTCAAATATTTTTGGTTGTTACAAACAGCAGCACAAAGTCATTATACCCAAACCACATAGTCGTATAGGGTATAATTATATGCATAAATTGTTCTATTTGCTTCGTTCACGTTTCGTGACTAAATTTTGCACAACCCTTTCTCCTTGATTGATTTGCATGTATAGATTACTTCACACAGCTACCACACCTTGATACCATATTTTGCAGGTATATATTGTGTAAATCGCGTTCGTCCACGAAAGGGAAATAGTTGTTCGTCAACAGTCATATATTCACGTGGGGTGTATGAAGTTTCTAAGTTGGCCATGACCATCGTCCACTCATCATCTATAGCAGCCGAGTTACTTTTCTGAAGCTTTTCTTCCCGAGAATTACTATTGTCAAATCTAATGGTCTTATTTATATTTCTGAACCTGTTGTAAAATTGTTGCTTTATATAAAGGCAAATTTTCATTACTCCACAACTCTTTTGTTCAGAATTCGAACGATAGCATCCTGCATAAAGCAAGATCCCAATATAAGCGTGTAACTCCATTAGGGATAGTGGTTCCCATCTGTTTTGTGTTAAATTTGGGTTTTTTTGATTCCATGCTGCAGCATTTTCATTTCCTGTCCTTTGGTTTCTCGAATTATAAGATAAGAAATCTCCTCGCTAATTATTTTGGGAAATATTGAAAGAGGCTGCACAGTGAATGCTGGTGGTGGTCCCGAACGACGCACTGTGGACCATATTTTGAGAAGGCGGCCAAAAATCATTTTTTTTATGGTTTGAAAGTAAATACCAGTGAACCTCGGGAGCCAAAAATTGCGACTCTATTTCAACTATATCACAGCGAAAAGGTCTTCGAAAGTAGACTTTCTCAGCATTTTGCTAATATTAAAAATTCTTTGTAAATTTTAATTTTGGTATGACTAACTTTTTGCTTTAAAAGATTTTAAAGTGAAATAAATTTTGTATAATTTTGTAACTTCTAAGCTATTAATGTTAGAAATATAAAGTCACTGAGTCGTTTAGAAATTAAAAAAAAAATTTTAAAAAAGGTCAAAATTTCCTAAAATCTCCTACTTAATAGAGCAAAACTCCTGCCCATCAAAAGCCATCAAAAAAATCATTTTTCTGTAGTCCGAACCCTCCCCTACACTCCTATATACCATTGTATACCCGCCAGTTTCCGCCCGTGTGCACCAGAACAATGGTTCTGACCCAAGGTCAGATATAGGTATAATGAGTTTGCCCTGATGTTTGTAACTACCAAAAATATTGCATCTTTACCCATCTTTTGTTATGCGGATCGACTCAAAATCATTTTCTGAGTCGATTTAACAATGTCTGTCCGTTCGTCTGTGTGTTATGAATACAAAAGTTGGCCGTACCGGTGTATTTTTTTTTTGCGTGAGTTTATTTGTTTGTTATACTGACAGAAAAAGGAAACGGTAGAGTTGACACGAGTTGTTATATACTTATAAAAAAGGGTTAAGACATAGTGTGCTTATTTGTTAAATAATATTAATGGGTAACAAAAATTTATAGCGGCTTAGAGCCGTCAACTAGTAGAGCAACAGAAATTGATGTATGGAAAAATTAAATTCAAAAAGGAAACCAAAGATATCATAACTGAAGAAGTTCAAAAATAAAAGAACTTCAACCAGTAATATTTAAATTTGATGACCAAGACATTGAAGTAAATTTTAAAATGTGTTTCACAATAATTTATGGAAAAGTTGCACAAGCTTTAACCGAAACAAAGTCATCGTCAAGCTGCATTATATGCCAAAAGACATCAAGTCAATTAAGCCAAGCCCCACCACAATTTGGAATGTCCCCTCTTCATGCTAGAATACGTTTTATGGAGCATATTCTTAAATTGGGTTATGATTTAGAATTTGGTCCGTTAGGCGAAACAGTGAGAAAAAACAAAGAAAATTATGAAAAAAGAAAGCAAAAAAAACCAATTCAAGAAAAATATCTACAGTTAAGCCTCATAATCGACCAACCAAAACAAGGAGAAGGCAACTCAAATGAAGGAAATACTGCAAGGAGATTTTTTCCGATCCAGAAACTGCAGCATCTGTCACAGGTGTAGATCATGAATTAATTAGACGATTCAAAATCATATTACAAGTTCTAGCATGCAGCAGAAAGATAAATGCAAAAAATGTGGAGAGTACGCCAATAAAACAGCTATACTTTATAACGAAAACTACTCATGGAGATATATGCCATCCACAGTTCATAAAATTTTGTACCATGGGGAACAAATAATTCAAAACAATATGCTACCAATTGGAGATCTATCTGAAGAAGCGCAAGAAAAAAGGAATAAAGACTACAGATTTTTTCGTGAGCACAACACAAGTAAAATGTCCAGATGTTGCACTAATGAAGACCTCATCACTAGTTTGTTGTGCACTTCAGATCCATATATGTTCAACAAAAATGGAAAAATACCTCTATTGAATTAGACGAAGAAGCTAACAACTTCTAGAAGATGAAAATCAAGGCTATTTAGAAGAAATATTTACTAAAATCGTTTGATTCAAAGTAGTTTTTCAGTACACATTAAGTAACATTAAGTTATACTCTTTTTTATATAGTTAACAATTTTCTGGATTAAAAAATTTATGTGTTTTATAAATTTACAATAAAAATTGATATAGAAATATTAAAAGAGAAAATAAAAAAATTTTAACTAAAGTAAAACCATACGACTTTTCATTGAAACTTCTCTATCTTTAACTAATATCAGGTAACTTTTACGTTCGCTGCTTAATCAACTATATTTTAACTCGAACTCTTTCAAAAAAAACCAATTTTTGGCCCTTGTGAATATTAGGACTAAAAATTTTCGGAGCCAAAGTTAGACATTTTCTGACAAAATTTAACTTACAAAATTTTTAAAAAGCATTAGTTGTAAAACTAACTGAAAAAATAAGACATTATACAAAAGAGCCTTTTTTAACCTTTTAACACGTCACTTTTGCACTAAAATTCAACTAAAAATGGAAATGTATTTTAAACCCTCCATAACTTTTTTTATTACCGGTCGATATTTACGTTTTATAGCAAAAAAGTCCCACCTACCAAACAAAATGAACCACATATCAAAATTCATCCAATCAAAAATTATGGATTTTTGAACACTATGTTGTCTAATACGACCGATTTCCGGGGGTTCACATGCCACTTATCACCACTTTTTAAAATAGACTGAACACTTTCGTCACTTGTTAAGGCATATTGCTGATAATCACCATTATCGTCGTCATCTGAACAATATTCTTCAGTTTCTTTAATATCGATGTCGTACTCAGCATCAGATGCTTCGTTTGATACATAAAATGGCTGTTCCCCTTCTTCAAATTCAAGGAACACAGCTAAATTGTTATTAGCATTTTCCTGATCACTTACACTTAGTTTTTTGGAACGCTGAACAACGATTTAGGGTATTTCTTACACACTCCTAATTCATTTTTTAATTGGTTGTAAAACAAGTCCATCCGAGGGGAAAATCACGACGAAACTGATTTATTATATACTAAATAAAGTAGTACATTTTGTAGTTAAATGAAAAATAAAATTCAATGAAATTTAGGGTCAGTCCTACCAGTAATTTTAAAATGGCACTTACTTTAAAATGTAAAAAGTGTACACGGACCTTACCCCGCTTGGGGGGGTTAATGCTCTTGTGGATGTTTGCACGAGGATCTTAGATGGAAAGGCTTCAGTGGGATACTTGAACGAAATATAGTTTTTCCAATTTATGAAAAAGGAAATATCAATGAAATGTGTAATTATAGAGGAATTTTCTTTATGAATTGTATTGGAAAGATTATGATGGGTGCCATATAGGAACGGTTGACGTAATGGACAAACTAACCCCAAATAATAAATGAATATCAAGTTGGTTTTCGCAAGGGCTACTTCACCATCGACAACGTTTATAATCTGACAGCAATTATCAACATAGTTTCATGAAAACAAAAAGGTTTGTGAATTTCCGTGCGGCATTTGATAGTATTCCGAGAAAGCTCTTGATTTACAAACTACACCAGATTACTTTGAGACTAAGTCGCCCGTTAAACAAGGTCGTTTGTTGTCACCGCTACTATTCGCATTATATTTAAATGATCTGCATGATAACTTGAAGGGCGGATTATTAATAGATAATATGAATTTAAGAGTACTCATGTATGCGGATGATATTGTTATAGTAGCTGATAATCCAATTGTTTTTCAAAATATGATCAATAAATTGGAAGATTATTGCAATACGTGGGGAATGGAAGTAAATTTAGCAAAGTCGGTGATAATGATATTTAGGAAAGGAGGTCGTATAGCTGCTAATGGGATATGGAAATTTAATGGAGAAAATGTAAAAATCGTAAACGAATACAAATATTTAAGTATACTAGCAGATTTCAGCGCTCGAAATTCAATTTCTGGGCAACTTTATTTTTCAACTTAGCCAATTCAGAAACCAAGACTTTTTTGGTTTATTATTATTGTGAATGAAGATAACAAACTCATTAACAAACACATTAACAAATTTAATAAACACACACATAGCATATGTACATATAATTATACCCTATACCACTATGTGGTTTGGGTATAATGACTTTGTGCTGCTGTTTGTAACAACCAAAAATATTTGACCTAGACCCATCTTTAATTATACCGATCGAATCAGAATCACTTTCTGAGTTGAGTTAACAATGTCCGTCCGTCCGTCCGTCCGTCCGTCCGTCTGTGTGTCCATGTAAAGCTTGTAATCAAACTGCAGGTCGCAAATATGAATATATTTTGATGAAATTTGGTATATAAGCTTTTATCGGCCATGGGATGAACGCTATTGAAATTGGTGAGAATCGGTCCATGTTCAGACCTAGCCCCCCATACAAATTACCCATATGAAATCGACATAAATTGCCATAAGATCCAAATTGTCATATAGATCTTACTCAAATTGGGTTTGTATGCGTTCATTACATCCACTAATGAGTAGTCCAAAAATGATCCCTTTGACCCCATATAGAGCTGCTTCCCGATCTTCACTTAAATCTATTAAAAAGCAAAAATATTGCACTGATTCTTCTCAAATTTTGTTTGTACATATTTTTGCAAAATAAGGGAAAAAATTTAAAAATCTGCAAATCTGGTAAACAGCTAATACGAAATACCTTTTAAATAATATAAGTTAGGTCAAAATCGGGATAAAACGGTAGAACAAAACATCGGTAATAAAAAATCGCCTAGCCTATTAATATTATAGATTATTAACACCATCAATGTCTTTTACAAAACATATAAATGTAAAAAATGAAGCTGCTAAAATTTGTGTTAACATTACGTGGAAAAATTTTGTTGGTAATAGAGATGTGACACTGAAAGCTAAGTGGAAATTGTTTCAAGCCGTTTGCAGATCGGTTCAATCATATGGTGCATAAATATGGGGATTTTCACTGTTCAGCTATATAGACAAACTTCAAAGGTTTTTTACAAAAAGAGTGTTAAATCGACCGCGAAATTCACCCAATTATGTTATTGCCCTGGAAACGGGCCAGGAAGATGCTCATATGTACACTTACAGCCTTCATTTACAATATATTGCTAACACCATATTCGAATATATTATTGCTTTATAAGTTCAAACGAGGTAGACGTGTTTTTGTTAAAATAAAAACACTGTAATTTTGTTAAAATAAAAACACTTTAAACGAGTTACTTACATTAATTTGTGCTTGGTGCAATAATTTACCGAACAATTTATCACTGTTAAGAATTGGGAGTGAGAAAAGTTTACTTAAATATATAAAAATACATTTTAAATTATTAATATTATTTTAACTTCTATTGGAAATAATATTTTACAAGAAATCACTCAAAATACCAAGTTTAATAAAAAATAACAACAGCTGTTCTTGTCTCGCAAATAGTGGGTGAAGCTTAAAGGTGCCGTGGTGAATAAAACGTTTATACATACCATAGTACAGCGTTGCCATAATAACAAATTTTCTAAATTATTAAAACTCCTAAAAGTATGCCATCTACTACTACAAACAACTCAACACATAACCCAGTTGACAAAAATGTTAAACGTAAATTAAACGAAACGTCGCCTGAATACCCAAACACAACGGGGGCGACAGATTTGGTTGGAAGTGTAGCGGTAGGAGACTTAATGAAGATGATGGAGGCTGTAATGGAAAACAAGCTTAAGAACTTATCCACTAAATCTGATATCGAAGGCATTAAAATTCAGATAGATGATGTAAATAATAAATTTGAAGAAATTAAAAAAGAAAATGAATCGCTTAAAGTTCAATTAGAACAGATGAAAAATGATAGACAAAAAGATCACCAACAAATTCAACGAATTGTCAACCAAGGTAGAAAAAAGAACGTTATATTCAAAGGAATAATGAAGAATGGGTCGCCAAGAACGTCAGCGGAAAATGTATGTAAGGAAGTTTTGAAGCTAAATGATGTTCAAATTAATTCGGCACGAGTCTTATTCACAAGTGATGATAAAATTAGCGTAATTGCGGAAATGGCTACGGAAAGAATGGCGGATAAAATATTTAAAAACCTTAAGAACCTAGCGGGGTCGAGAATAAAAGTTGAAAGAGACTTAAATGAAGAAAGACAACTCGATAGAAAATTGTTGATGTTGGTAAAAACAGAGATTTTAAATATTGATAAAACTCATAAAGTATTTGTTAAAAACGATTCAATAAAAATTGGTGTCAACTGGATGAAATGGAATAGAAACCATGAACTAATGTGTGGCGAAAATACAGCTCAAGAAATCTTAACTGATATGTATGGTTATAAATTAAGTACATTAACATTAAGTTATGAAAGTCTTTTAGAAAAATTTAATCTACCAAATCAAAAAAACTAATTAATAGCAATATATGTAATAATAATTCGAATTCTGCAAATTCTTTAAACCTTAATATTTTGTCATACAATATACACGGCCTCGAAAATAAAGTTCTAAATGTTGATTTTTTTAATTATATAAAGTCATTTGATATTTTCGTACTTCTTGAAACTCATTTAAATCATGAAAAATCTTTAAATTTTAATAAATACCTAAGCGGATATGAATTATTTTGGACACCTGCTACAAGAGTTAGTAATTATGGTAGAGCTATTGGTGGATGTGCTTTAGGAGTAAAGAAGGCGTTATCCAAAATGAATTTTAAATATTCTTTTATTAATTTACATGATATTACCATTATAAATATCAAAATAAATTCTTCAATAATTAATTTGATACCACTTTATATGAGAAGCGCTGTATGGAATGATGAGTTCCAAAATATTAATTTACTCTTCACAGAAAACAACATAGTTAATCCTGTTATTATAGGCGATCTAAATGTGAGAATTGGCTTACTTCAGAGAAAAATTGATGATTTAATTCAAACAAACTTTCCGGCGGGCACTGAGGAAAGAAAATCTAAAGATATTTTTATAAATGAAAAAGGAAGACAATTTGTACAGCTGTGCTACGATCACGGTTTGGTTATAATGAATGGCAGGACAAAAGGAGATATTGAAGGAGAATTTACTTTTTCAAGTGAAGCTGGAAAATCCGTGAATGATATTTGCGCTGTCTCTCAAGAGCTTCTTAAAAATGTCGATAAGTTTTGTGTGGAAAATCATTTATGGTCTGACCACTTTCCCATTGTTCTTACGTTAAAGATTAAGACTAATATCACTAATAGCATCACTGCCAAATTATTACCAAAACTACATTGGAGAGAAGACTACAAATCAAAGTATCAAGCTGTGGTAAAAAATGTACTACAGTCAACAAAAACACAACAAGAAAAAGAGTATATGAGCTTTGGTGAACTAACTAAAGTAATAAAGAATTCATATGGTAAAATATATAAAAACGGGTTTAAAGTCCCTCAAAAACAAAAGTGGTTTACTATAAAATGCTACAATGCAAGAAATACTTCCTTTAAAAGACTTCAAGAATATAGAGACAATGGAAGTAATGAAAATAAGGACAAGTATCTGAAAGCTAATAAAAAATATAAAGAAGTATGTCGTGAAGCCCAACAAAGTTATAGCCAAAAACTAGTTGAAAAAATAGAGAGTGTGCAAACCAGCAAAGATTGGTGGAAAATTGCCAAGGAGATACGTAATGATGATTTACCAACAGAATTAGCTATTCAGGCAGAAGACTTTAGGATTTATTTCAAGCAATTGTTAAACCCGATCCAAAATATAGTAGAAATGCAATATGCATACTTTTATACAAGTAATTATGACTTGGACAAGATAATATCAGTATCAGAAATTAAACAAGTGCTGAGTAAAACTAAAACTAATAAAGCTCCAGGAGAAGATAGAGTTCCGTATGAGTTCTATAAAAATGCACCAGACGAACTGTTGGAAGAGATAACAAAAACTTGTAATGTATTATTTGATCGATGCAGTGTTGATGATTCGTTTAATTTGAGTATTATTTATCCAATCTATAAAAAAGGCGATACTTCATTACCAAATAATTATCGTGGTATATCATTTATGAACTGTTACCGAAACTTATGATTGGATTAATAAATGAAAGACTCTCGAATTGGGTTGAACGTAACAACATTATGAATGAATTCCAAGCAGGATTTCGTAAAAACTATTCTACAGCAGATAATATATATAATTTAACATCTATGGTGCATCTGAATTTTGCGAATAAAAAGAAAACATATGCCTTTTTCGTAGATTTCAAAGCAGCATTTGATAAAGTGTCAAGAAATGCTTTAGTTTATAAGTTGCATACATTGGGTGCCTCATCAAAAGTTGTTAAGTTTATAGAATGTATCTATGAAAAAACGCGGACATCAGTTTGGACAGGTAGTGAGCTATCAAAGTCATTTGCTACAGAAAGTGGTGTAAAGCAGGGGTGTTTGCCATCACCTTTACTATTTGCCTTATACCTTAATGATTTGCATGATTGCTTAGAAGGTGGAATATACGTTGAAAACATTAACATAAGATTGTTATTATAAGCAGACGACATAGTGATTTTAGCAGATGATGTAAAAGTGCTGCAGAAAATGATCCAAAAACTTGAAGGCTATTGTAAAACATGGAATGTTGAAGTAAACTTGGATAAGTCAGAAATTATGGTTTTCAGAAAAGGGGGAAGATTGTCTAGTAAAGAAAAATGGTATTTTAATAGCCAAGAAATCAAAATAGTTTCAGAATACTGTTACCTAGGAGTTTGGCTTACACCAAAAATGGTATTTACGAAGCATATTGAACAAAGAAACATAGCAGCAAAAAATAGTATCAACTTAACATGGCAAAACTTTTTAAATAAAAACACAATATCAATTGCTTCTAAATGGAAATTATTCCTTGCAGTATGCAGGTCAGTGCAATCGTATGCAGCCCAAATGTGGGGGTTTACAAATTTTGAGTATGTTGATAAGCTACAAATATATTTTATAAAGAAAATCTTGCGGCTCCCAAGCTTCACACCAACTTATGTGTTATTATCCGAAACAGGTATGGAAAATGGTCATTTATACACCTTAGATCTACATATGAGATATATCAACAAAACCCTGTTTGATTACGGAGAAAGTCGGTTGCCTTATCAATTTTCTAAACTATTGATTCAAAAAAATCTGCTTTGGGTAATTGAACTTAACAAGCTCGGATTAGAATTTGAAATTAATTGGACAGAAGCGAACATTAATAAACAACAATGGAATAACAATAGAAAAACCTTTTAATCTCCTTGAAGTCAAAATATCAAGAGCAAATTTGCAACAAAAAGGCTCTAACAACCAGGATATATTCAAAACTAAATGCAATTGAAGGGAATAAATACATATCTAATGAAATTAAACTAGAAAATATAACTTGGATTTTTAAAGCACGAAGTGATTTGATAAAATTAAATGGTAACCGCTTTGAAACGAATTTGTCTAAATTATGCTCTTTATGTAATTCAAGGGAAATTGAAAATATAGAACATTTTCTTGGTCGTTGTAAAACGCTAAAAGAATTCAGAATTATGTACTTCAGTAAAGCTTACCTTACAGAAGACGAAATCTTAAATATATTAAATGGTGTAAATACAAATTGGAATCTCTTAGCAAATTATATAAAAACATGTATAAATTACAGAAACTTTTTGATAACAGAGTTTAATACATAAAAACATTTATCTCGATTAGGAAATTAAATTTTTATATTATAAGCGGCTGACGACGATAGTCAGAGTCATATGGTTATTTTTACCTTTTATTTTATTTTTAACTTTTATTTTATTTTGTAATTATTTTATATATATTGCTGAAAATAAAATAAATACTACTACTACTATTCGAATATAACAACCAAAGAAAAGGAAAAGGAACGTTTTTTAAATGCATTACAAAGCCAGCACAGAATATACAAACATTTGAAACATGATATAGGTCATACGTATTGTAATGAACGATATAACCAAAATGAAATATCCCTTATAATGAAGACGCGAGGGGACCTTCTGTGGCTAAATGGGAGACTGTATAGAACTGACCAGCCAAGACTGTGTTCTTTAGGTAACTGAAATGTAGAGGAAACACTTATGCATTTTCTAGGAAGATGCCCTGTCTTAAATACAATAAGGTTTCTTCGATACTCAATGCTTTCAGACGATAAAATAATTCAATATTTTATTGGTGGGGATGATGGAAATTGGCATTCTCTGTATAGTTATGTAAAAAATGCACTTGCTTATAGGAAATTCTTGATAAATGAATTTAACTATTAAATTAGTAATCAAACTTAAAATATTTTGATACATTTAAACTTCCAGCTGACGGTTATAAACCAAGCCGCAAAAAAATTAAATAAAGGATCTATCTATCTTGTACGATAACTAAATAATTACTTACCCATGTCTCTTTGTTACTATCCGGTTCAACAAATATTAAATGTGTTGCGGTTAAATATAATGTACCGACAGTTGGATTTTTCGTATTATAACGATCGATCATACGCACATTTTCGACCTGAAATAATAGAAGAAATTAAGTTTTTAATAATTGCTTTATAGGGAATCTTTAAGTAATACTGTGCCCAAATGAAGGATAACTTTTTAATTTAAATTCCGCATATTCATCGATTTGGACAAGTCAAGTTGGTAGTACTGTTTTTGATATATATACCAAATTTTATGTCAATATCTTCATTCGTTCAATAGGGATACTACTTTTTGTAAACAACTAAAAGTGAATTTTGAACAAAGACGTTCCAATAAATTTTGTTTGTGGAATGAAATTTCTGCTGTAGAAACGTTAAAGATATTGCAAAAAGTCTTCCGTGGCCAGAGCACACAGACCGAAAAAAAGTATTTGCACATTGTTGCTTTATCAATTGACTAGTAAACGCACGGAGAAAATATATTGGTTTGAAATCGGTTAACACCAAACTAATTTATTTGGGGGATAAGAGCTTTAATGGTTATTCTTAAATATTTAAAAATTAAATTGATTTTCTTCATTTTTACTACCATCTAAACTTAATTCTTATAAAATGACGATAGAAACAGCAAAATTTAGTTAGCGTTTTGCAATCAAAGTCGTTATAAGAATATTTAAACTGATTCAATTAAGGCCACCTAACTAAATCCTGTATAACACGAATTAATACAGAACTAGCAGATTCCATCGCTCGAAATTCGAGTGCTATTTCTAGCCAATTTTATTTCTCAACTTAGCCAATTCACAAACCAACACTTTTTTGGTTTATTATTATTGTGAGTGAAGATAACAAACTCATTAACAAACACATTAACAAATTTAATAAACTCACATATAGCATACGTATAATTTTATGTATGTGTTAGTAGAAACTTTAAATTAAATTTACTCAAAATAAAGGAAAAAATTTAAAAATCTGTAAGTCTGGTGAACAGCTAAAAACAAATACCTTTCAAATAATATATGTTTGGTCCAACAAAACATCGGTAACAAGAAATAACCTAGCCTATTAATATTATAGATATTGATGATTACGATAAATATTTCAATTAAAAAACATATTTTAAGCTGAAAATAATTTTTTAGATATTGTAAATAATTATTGGTTTAAATACTGCAATTAAAATTTATATTAATAATTATTTTTCGGTTATAGCAAAAGAAACCCAAATTTCTAACCTATATTGGTATTTCTAACCATACAATTAAATCAATAACATAAAAAAAATAAACAAATGTTAACCCAACCTAATATTTTATTTTTGTTGACATATTTGAGAAAATTAATTAGTTTTTTCAATTTTTATTCAATAGTGACATAAATTTGCGAAAATTTTATAAAATTTTTAAAAGAAAATCTGTGATGAATATATCGTTATTTGAAAATTTTTATGTTCTATACCGCAATAAACGATAAATTGAGATAAGACTGATTTATAGACAAATTTTTCGAGATCTGTCATTCTGTGTAATCAGTTTGCTCTTATCATTTGTAGTTTTCGAAATATGAGATATCGATGTTGTGCTATACAACATTTTAGTGACATGTTTCGTAACATATTGTGTTCTATACAACAAAAACGAAGTGAAAATACTTCTCCTGCGTTTCAAGCCAAATAATACAACCAATGTTGGATACGGCTACCACTTTAAAACTGTTGCCGATATTGAAACTTTAAATACGAATACCAATTAAATTTTAAGTTAATTGCTTTTCTTTTTGACCAGAGAGAATTATAGAAGAACTATAGAAAGAATTAATTAATACTAGCAGATTCCAGCACTCGAAATTCAAGTGCAAATTCTAAGATATATAATTTTTTCATTTAATAAAGACCCTAAAGGTATGCTTCACAATTCAACTCATTTTAAATGAAGAAAACAAACTCAACACATTAACACAAACCCATTAACAAATTTAATAAACACAACATAGCATTGTATAATTTTATGTATGTGTTAGTAGCAACTTTAAACGATCATAACTCCAAAAAAATATTCCAGACGTTGAAAATATGTAAATCTGGGTAACAGCTAAAACGAAATACCTTTCAAATGATAAATTTTTTGTCAAAATCCGGGTAAAACTGTGAAACTTACATTGGTAACAAAAAATCGCCTAGCCTATTAATATTATAGATCTGAAAAATGTCATTATTTTTCTCTTATTAGAGTACAAAAAACCTATAAGTTCCCTAAGTTTTCATAGAACAAGAATGAAATTCATTATTTAACGCACCGGCGTTATAATACCCAAATTTTGATCCCTATAAAAATGTTTTGAGACCCTAGAAATCATACGATGATTCAAAAAAATTTGAAATGATTCTTCGCTAAAAACTCCAGATAATATAAAAAAAATAATAAAAAAAATGAAACAGCAAATTTTAAAATAATTTTATTTGAATTAGCTATTAATATGTTAATTTAAGGATACATTTAATAAAAAAATAAAACGGTAATAAATTAAAGTCTGAGGTTTACGTCTACTGACAGACGGCCGGGCGAACGTCGTATAACGATAAAAAAATATGAGGCAATACTTCCTTAGGCTAATGTGACGCGTACAATATAACCATACACATACCCACATGAAGCAAATGCAAAGCCACAACTACAATGACTACAACAATAACAAGAATTACAATATAAACATATCATAAGAAAAACAACAAACACATTGAACATTTTTATTTTTTTTCACATTTTCATTCATATCTCGCGATCCCTTTGACCGAATTTGAGGATTTTAAATAGCAATTCCTTTGGGATGTTAATAAATGATTTTATGCAAAAAAGAGTCTAGCTTAGTTATTGAGGGTGTGATCGTGATTTCCACAGACAGACGGACAGACGATCATCGCTAAATCATCTTCCCTTGATATAATAATCAAGAAAAGATATGCTTTTGGGGTCTCCGGAATTTATTTCGAGGTGTCACAAACGCATCACCCTCCACAGCGCAGGGTATATATCTGTTTGCATTCAGTGTCTAACACATTGAAAAACGAATTTGCGACCCCATAAAGTATACATATTATTAATCCTTATAACAACTCGAGTCTATATAGCGATGTCCGCCTGTATGGCTGTCCGTCTGGCTCAATCACAAAATAAACCATCTACCTGTGTAAAGTTATAATAATATTGTTTCTCATTATTTCGAGCAGGTTTGTATTTAAAATGAGGTATATCGGGCATCATTGTGATAAGATCATCATTGTTATATGCCTCTAAAAAAATGCTAAAAATTCAGTGTGTTTGTTGTAATAGTTTACCAATTACGAATATTCTCAAGGAATTTCTTTCTCACGGAAAATACTTTTCTCGAGAAAAAAATTCTCCTATTATGAATTCCGCGTGAACAAAAAAATGAATAAGTGGCATCATCGAATTTCAAAGCCAGTTGTTTTGCTTATTGACAATTAATTTTCTACTTTTTTTGTGTGTGCAGACGAAAATAAATTTATTTTAAAGAAAAACTAAATAAAAAAATGAATAGCATAGCTATGATGCGAACACTTGTGGAGGAAATTGGTGTAGAATAACAACAACGAAATAGCTAAAGAATTGCTAGAAGTCAATTGCGGGCTGAATCTATGGAAAACGCAATCAATGCCTGAATTGGCTTTCATTAAAGTTAACAAAAGTTGAAGTTGGGCTTTATTTGTGATATTCAACCTACAAGAACAATAAAATATAAATTTTTTTTATATAAACTCCCGTCTGTTTTGCAAGGGAAATTTTTTGAGGGAAAAAACCAAATTCAAGTGCATTGAGAATAAATACTTTTTTCCCATCAAATTTTTTTTCCGAAGGAATTTTTATTCATAATAGGGGAAAAGAGAGAAGTGAGATATTTCATGCGGAATTTCTGTTTAGAATTGGGCTGATTACTTCCAACATTACTGTTGTTGTATAACATATACAGCTACAAAAACAACAAACACAGATATGTTAGTTGACACAAGGTTAAGTGAAGGTGTAGGTTAGTGTAGTGCGAGCTCGAATCATAAACGTTGGGTCATGGGTTCGTCGAACGTAGGAAATTATTTTTTAAATTTGTTTTTGTTTTTTATATTACATATTATATAATTTTTTGTATGTTTCATTGTTCAATTACTGGGGCAGTTATTATTTTAATGGAACTATAATTTAAAGGTTAAGTATTGGATTCAAATGACAAAGAATCGGCATAGCCGAATTTAACACTTACTTGTTATTACTTCGATTTGGCATCGAATACATTAGGTTTTTAGTACAGCTTGACCCAATTTTGGACCATTCTTCACAATAAATTCTTTTTTTTTTAATATGATGGGTCCTAATACGTTTATCTAACACATCCCACAAATACTCTGTAGGGTTCATAACTGGGGACTGTGGAGCGGTAATTAGAGTATGTGAGGCATTATGAAGGATCCATTCCTTGGAAATATATGCCGTATGCTTTTGGTCATATTGTTAAATATATAACCTGAGTGACAAGCCCAACTTTTCAGCATTTTTTTTTTTAGTTTTGCCTAAGGATGTCTAAGTAGTCCATGACTAACTCCAGATGTTGCCATGCATCCCTTCACAATTGGTATCAAAATTTGCTGTCCTATTGGTTTCGGTAAATATTAAATTTACTTTTATCGGATAATAAAACGTCGTTCCAAAAGGAATTCTTATGTACAGGATGGTCTTCGTTTTTTATATTCTATAATTGCACTAAATGCCAACGTTACATATACGGTACGGTTACATTTTAACAACGTGTGGCAAACTAGGTTTTTAAGCTTGGATAACGTTGGGAAACATTAAAAACTTATTTTCGAAAATGCAAGAAAATTACGTTCAAAATTCGGACGATTTTGTCAAACGTGTGCGTGTAACTGGATCATTATTGGATAAAACAACACGTTCTCGTGTTCGTACAGTGCGTACAAATGGAAACATTGCTGCTGTTGCCCCGAGTGTGAAAGAACAACCTAGCACCTCAACGCGCCATCGTTCGCAGGAATTGAACATTTCACGCACTTCTTTGATACGAACTTCGCAAGAATAGTGCAGGAGCTGATGCCACACGATCATCCACAACGATTTCGATTCTCTAATAGGGCTATGCAATGAATCATAATTTTAGACGAAGCTCATTTTCATCTCGGTGGTTACGCCAACAAACATAATTGTCGCATCTGGGGCACAGAAAATCCACACATGACGGCTGAAAAAACAATGCACGCTGAACGATGGACTGTTTGGTGTGGTTTTTATATCGACTTCGAATATGCGGAAGGCAAATGCGTTACAGTGAACAGTGAGCGCTACTGTGCAATGATAACTGATTACTTATTGTCCATTTTCGAAGATATGGATCTGGACAACATTTGGGGTCAACAGGATGACTGGCCGTGCCACACAAGCCGTGAAATAATCGATTTTTTGCGTATCAAGTTTGAAAATGTTGTTACTAGCCAAAAAACAAAAAAAAAAATAAAAAAATTCCAAATAGGCGGCGTAATATTTTACAGATCACTATGAATAAATAGATTTTAATTTATTTTATGAGTAAGTCCATTCAGGTACATAAATTAAATAATAAAAAAGTGTTTCAAAATTTAAATTAGGAAAATTTGTATGTAAAAATTTCTCTGTGAAAATATTCATTCGAAAGTCTGGCCGAATACCTTTATTTTGAAATTTTATTTATTAGTGCGGGCAAGAGTCTAAATTGCATTAGCAGAACTTATATTCGGTTATTGATCAAGTTGAAAATAGATATTTGTGTTTTTTTTAAGGTTTGTGGTTAATTTAATTGAATTTGAACAAAATTCAGCATAAAATTAAAATTAAATTTTTTGTGTCATAAAACATTATAGTTCATATTATATATTATAGGTCTGGTGTTTAAGTTAATTTCTTATTAAAAAAAAGAATTTCATTGAAAACTAAAAGTCAAAGTGGAGACTCAGCTCCATGTGAGTAGCTATTAGCGTACAAATAATAAAATTCAACTCCAAATATTTAATATATAATTTTTTTTTATACAAATTTAAAAAACACTATATATTCAGAGTTCAGAAAAAACACACACTGAATAAAAAACTCGTACATATATGTAAACAAACATAGCTCAGAATAACAAACACATATTTTTATTTTGTTCTCAATTATGTGTGTTTCTAAATTTTGTACGGTGCCGAACACAATCATGACTGGTTCCGTTTATGTACACGAACATGTTTCTATCACTTATTTTTTGTTTCGAACACACATTAACCATACAGATTCGAGTGTAGCTTTATTTTAAGTTCGTGTTCTTGCACGTGTACTGCTAAAAAAAAACAGAACCTGTTCTTGAACGCGTACATCTAAAAATTAAAACATTATCCACTCGCGATCGGAAAACAAACGAAATTAAGTCATAAACAACATATACAATTTCTCTGTTTTCTATTTTATTACTATCGTTTTATTTTATTTTTTTTTATTATTATCTTTTTCTTTTTATTTTTTTATAACTGCTAATGAATTATTTTAATTTTTTTTAATAAATTTGGTTGAAACATTTGTTGTCGTTATTATAGGGATGTTTCAGATTTTGTTTATTATTAAATGAATTTAAAAAATTTAATAAAATATTTCAAAAAATAAATGTTAATAGCAGAGCCCAGCACTCGAAATTCGAGTGCAAATTCTGGTAAATTTTATTTTTTCATTTAATTTTTGCCTTTCAATGTTTTTTTAATCTATATACATGTATAAAATTTATGAATATTTAAATATAATTCATTAAATTGTGCATTTTTAGGTATGCTAGTAATGTCAGGCAATTCACAATTCAATTCAAAAAAGAGCGATTTGAACCCATTAATAATAAATGCACAGGCAATGAATTGTGAATTGGCTAAAATTGATTAGCATACCTTTAGGCTCTTATACAATTATTTATTACTAGTATAGTCGACTGCAAATTCTAGGAAATATTTTTTATTCAATTTTTGTCTTTCAATGTTTTTTTTTAATCTATATATCGAGGGCTTACATATATTCAAAAAGTGCTATCTGCATCAATAATTATTTTAAAGAGAGCGTGTAAAACTAATTTATTAATAACATCTGAAATTATTTGTCGATTGATTTGCCACAATATCTATTAAGAAATAGTCGTACTAATCATGAATGGTATCAAAATAAATATTATATTAGACAGTTATATCAGAGAACAATTTGAAATCAAAAATTTATATTGCTGTCAAATGTAGATAGCACTTTTTAAATATATAAGCCCTCGATATGTATACAATTTATGAATATTTAAATGAGCCTAAAGGTATGTTAATCAATTTTAGCAACTCACAATTCAACACAGAGCGTCTGATATACAATTTAAATCATTCGCATTAACAGGGTGTATCGAATTATTAGAAATATTTTATTTTATTTAATTTAATCTATTTTTAAGACAGATTAAACATAAATTTTATCATTCTCAGCTTCTCCTCCATATGAACTATAACTATGCCAATTTTCACACTCCTACGTGCCCGCATATTGCTTAAAAAGGGAACTAAAAATTTACCTTCACGTATTAATATATCGATAAATATTTTATTTTATTTAATTTAATATATTTTTAACACATATTATACATAAATTCTATCATTCTGCACTTCTCCTCCATGTGAACTATAACTATGCCAAATTCACACTCCTTCGTGCGCGCATTTTGGTTAAAAATTGGTTGAAAGATTTACCTTCACGTATTAATATACAGATATTGATTTACTGGCATCAATTACCCACAACATAATTGTCACTGTTTTTATAAATATGTCTATATACATTTAGCATCGGTCGCGCCGACTTTGTGATTTTCCACATTTTTCTTGCCTTTAAAAGGTTTTATAATAATTCTCCCTGTGTATCGACTTCTATTCATAACTTGCTCAATTTCAGAACGGAGTCCAACGTCAGGGTCCTCGTAGCCACAAAGATATATATAAGAAATATATTTTTAGGATATTTCTAACACCATTTGACCTGAATACGAAAAAGGACCCATATATTTGTATAATATCAAATTTGCAATAATTTATTTTCTTTTTTAAGAAAATTGCAAATTAACTACAGTTCGGAGTTTGCAACGTAAAAACATATGAATTTTTTAAGTGCGTGGAGCGAGATTTTTCTGTACATTTTCGATAGATTTGCATCGCATAAATAGTTTTTTTTTTATAATTTAGATTTTTTTATTTTTATAATTGTGGAACTACATTTTATGAATTCATGCAGAAGGTCATCACATTTTGGAATTTCTTTGACAAAATTGTGCAATTATCTGAAATTTTGTATTATGCAAATTATTGCGATAGAATCTACAATTTAAGATTAAAATTTTGATTAACTCCATATAGGAACGAAGTTCGAAAGAAATAAATTCCTATACAAAGTACTAGTACTTTCCACTGAGTGTAATTGTCCATCATAATTGTAAATAAGTTAAAGTGGCGAACTCTTATATACTCATGACGTCATAATACACATTTCCTCAAATTCCATATGTAATCAAATTCAATTTATTTTTAAAGGTTCAAAAAAGTGACGGCAATTGATAGCGCGTTTAAATAACTCAATATTCACCACTATATTTAAGTAAAACAATTGTTAGCTTTCCTGTTATCAATGATTTGGTGAACAAGTTAACATTTTTATACTTCTTTCATAACTAAAAACTATGATCTGCAGTTTTTAACAAATACCAACCTTTTTTAAAACCAAAATATTATTATAAAATATCGGTGGATCTGTAAATTCTTCTTCAATCCATGAAACAACTTTATCAGATACAAACGGTGGTACCGGCACGCCCCAAAGTCGTTTATTTTCGGGTTCTTCCGTTTCTGGTGATATATTGTCGAAACTTAAGCGTAACGCAGAAGTAGGCGACAACTGTCGCTCAATTTCATTAAACTTATTCATAAATTTTGTAAATTCCATTTCTATCAGAAACAAAAGTAATTAAATCCAAATTAACTCTCGAACGAACAGGTTTTCTAATATCGATTAAGAGTTTTACTTAAAAAATATTAGCCATCAATAAAGATAAATAACGAAAACAGGGTCACGTGAATTGGAAAACGCTTATACATATACACACTATCAAATTAAAAACACACAAACACATACGAAACGAACACTTTCACTTTATTTCCCTACATAACTCACTTCACTACACGCACTACTTCCTTTAATTTGTTTCTATTGCTGCCAAAAAAAAACAACAAAAAGGATATATATTAGTTATGACGTCGTTTACAAGCTTGGGTGTATATTTTATATTTATCAAAATTTTGTTGTTTGTGGTGGTTTGTTGTAACGGTAAAAATAAAGTTTCCAAAAAAAAACTGATGTAGTATACAAAATGTTCCGTGCGCAGTTTTCTTTTAAATAATTATACCGTCTTGTCCGAGGTTCAAATCGAAACTCATAATATTGTTTGGTATCCTATTGTAAATTCAAGTGTCTTAGGTTGGAAGGGAAATTTTTTCATAATAAAGGGAAATTTGTATGTAAAAATTTCTCTGTGAGAATATTCATGCGAAAGTTTTACGGGGAAATAAGAAGAGTCTGGCCAAAAACGTTTAATTTTTTTATTGAGTGAAAGCGAATATTCGATTAAATAAATTGTTTAACGATTGATTAAGAAATTATTCTGGCTTAAGATTAAAATGTGTTTTATTTAATATATCAAAAAAATATTATTTTTTAATTGTGATCTATATAGCGCAAGAGATACAGTGAGTGACAATACAATAAAAACTTTTAACAATATATATTTTTGGATCATCAATTTAAAAACTCTTTTATTAATTTAAAAATTTATGTATTTTATTTATTTAAAAAATAAAAAATTATTAACTTCAGAAAAAGTAACAAAACTTAAGAACAGTTATAAGAGAAATGGAGAAAATGTCTTATTTAACCATTAACATTGATGAATTCAAATAATTAACTATTATCGTAATATATATTTAATTTTTGTCATCGTAACCAATATAGGTGAGAAATATTTTTTTTTTTATAAATAACTATTATAGCAACCAAAAAATTGTTTGGTTACCAATAACCATTATTGAAAGAAATTTTATTTTTTGGTTATCGCTACCCGGGTACATATCGTATTTTTGATGTAATGGATGCATTTCTAAGGCGTTTGCAGGAAAAGGAATGTATTCTTTAGCAAAATTTATGCGAGTCAGACGATTATTCTCTGATATCAGTGGTTTCTTTACAAGACGATAACAGCCAATATCAGCCTCAATTGCTCACCAGGAAACTGTTCGTGCACATATTTTTAGTTTCAGATTGCTAAAGACCCTTTTGGTAGTATTTTTGGAAATTTTTAAATCTCTTACTATTATATTATCCTGTCTTTGATTCGTTTTACGGGGCCTGCCGCCTAAAGGTTGAGTCGTCACCATACCTCTTACACGATATTTCTTGATAATTATTGAAATTATGAAATTTTATATGCATAATATTCCTCACAAATTTCCTTTTGCTTAAGACCAGCAGTAAAATCATCTATTATGCCGGTTTTTAACTCTTCACAAAGCATTTTTCTTGCCATTATTTTATAATCTATAATATTAATAGGCTAGACGATTTCTTGTTACCGATGTTTTGTTTTACCGTTGTATCCGACTTTGACCAAACGTATAATATTTGAAAGGTATTTCTTTTTGCCCGTTTTGCAGATTTACAGATTTTTTAATTTTTCCTTTATTTTGAGTAAATTGCATTTAAAGTTGCTACTAACACATATATAAAATAAAATTATACATATGCTATGTGCGTTTTATTAAATTTGTTAATGTGTTTGTTAATGAGTTTGTTATCTTCATTCACAATAATAATAAAACATAAAAGTGTTGGTTTGTGAATTGGCTAAGTCGAAAAATAAAGCTACCTAGAATTTGCACTCGAATTTCGAGCACTGGAATCTGCTAGTAATAAATTATTACATTAAAACATTGAAATATGTAGTTGTGTTTAAAAATATTTGAAAGAAAGGTCAAAAAATATAAATATTAAAATAGCGGTTAAGATTACTTCTATCAACTTTGGTATAGAAGTTTAAAAGTTTTCATTATCTTGGCATCACTAAAAAAAAAAAACAATAAGCCCAGTGTGTTTGTTGCAATATTTTAGTGGTTGAACATAATATTTGTACAACAACATTCACAGTTCAAAAAAGCCACAAAAAAAAATTATGCAATTATAATAACAAACACAACTACCATGAGCTATGTTAGTAGTATTACCACATAGTTTTTTTTTTATCGTTATCACGATATAATAAAAAAAATCGCCAATATGAAAAAAATATAACCCAAATGAAAATCTAAAAATGTAAAATAAAAAAAAAATTAAAAATTTTAAATTAAAAATTAACAATTAAATACTAAAAATTAAAAATTAAATATTAAAAATTAAAATTAAAATTAAAATTAAAAATTAAAAATTAAAAATTAAAATTAAAAATTAAAAATTAAAAATTAAAAATTAAAAATTAAAAATTAAAAATTAAAAATTAAAAATTAAAAATTAAAAATTAAAAATTAAAAATTAAAAATTAAAAATTAAAAATTAAAAATTAAAAATTAAAAATTAAAAATTAAAAATTAAATTATTAAAAATTAAAAATTAAAAATTAAAAATTAAAAATTAAAAATTAAAAACTAAAAATTAAAAATTAAAAATTAAAAATTAAAAATTAAAAATTAAAAATTAAAAATTAAAAATTAAAAATTAAAAATTAAAAATTAAAAATTAAAAATTAAAAAATAAAAATTAAAAATTAAAAATTAAAAATTAAAAATTAAAAATTAAAATTTAAAAATTAAAAATTAAAAATAAAAATTAAAAATTAAATATTAAAAATTAAAAACTAAAAATTAAAAATTAAAAATTAAAAATTAAAAATTAAAAATTAAAAATTAAAAATTAAAAATTAAAAATTAAAAATTAAAAATTAAAAATTAAAAATTAAAAATTAAAAATTAAAAATTAAATTATTAAAAATTAAAAATTAAAAATTAAAAAACAAAAATTAAAAATTAAAAATTAAAAATTAAAAATTAAAAATTAAAAAATTAAAAATTAAAAATTAAAAATTAAAAATTAAAAATTAAAAATTAAAAATTAAAAATTAAAAATTAAAAATTAAAAATTAAAAATTAAAAATTAAAAATTAAAAATTAAAAATTAAAAATTAAAAATTAAAAATTAAAAATTAAAAATTAAAAATTAAAAATTAAAAATTAAAAATTAAAAATTAAAAATTAAAAATTAAATTATTAAAAATTAAAAATTAAAAATTAAAAATTAAAAATTAAAAATTAAAAATTAAAAATTAAAAATTAGAAATTAAAAATTAAAAATTAAAAATTAAATATTAAACATTAAAAATTAAAAATTTAAAATTAAAAATTAAAAATTAAAAATTAAAAATTAAAAATTAAAAATTAAAAATTAAAAATTAAAAATTAAAAATTAAAAATTAAAAATTAAAAATTAAAAATTAAAAATTAAAAATTAAAAATTAAATTATTAAAAATTAAAAATTAAAAATTAGAAATTAAAAATTAAAAATTAAAAATTAAAAATTAAAAATTAAATATTAAACATTAAAAATTAAAAATTAAAAATTAAAAATTAAAAATTAAAAATTAAAAATTAAAAATTAAAAATTAAAAATTAAAAATTAAAAATTAAAAATTAAAAATTAAAAATTAAAAATTAAAAATTAAAAATTAAAAATTAAAAATTAAAAATTAAAAATTAAAAATTAAAAATTAAAAATTAAAAATTAAAAATTAAAAATTAAAAATTAAAAATTAAAAATTAAAAACTAAAAATTAGAAATTAAAATTAAAATTAAAAATTAAATTAAAAATTAAAAATTAAATATTAAAAATTAAAAATTAAAATTTAAAAATTAATAATTAAAAATTAGAAATTAAAAATTAAAAATTAGAAATTAAAAATTAAAAATTAAAAATTAAAAATTAAAAATTAAAAATTAAAAATTAAAAATTAAAAATTAAAAATTAAAAATTAAAAATTAAAAATTAAAAATTATAAATTATAAATTATATATTTAAAATTGAAAATTAAAAATTAAAAATTAAAAATTAAAAATTAAAAATTAAAAATTAAAAATTAAAAATTAAAATTTAAAAATTAAAAATTAAAAATTAAAAATTAAAAATTAAAAATTAAAAATTAAAAATTAAAAATTAAAAATTATAAATTATATATTAAAAATTAAAAATTAATTGTTAAAAATTAAAAATTAAAAATAAAAAATTAAAAATTAAATATTAAAAAATTAAAATTTAAAAATTAAAAATTAAAAATTTAAAATTAAAAATTAAAAAATAAAAATTAAAAATTTAAAATTAAAAATTAAATACTAAAAATTAAAAATTAAAAATTAAACATTTAAAATTAAAAATTAAACATTAAAAATTAAAAAATAAATATTAAAAATTAAAATTAAAAATTAAAAATTAAAAATTAAAAATTAAAAATTAAAAATTAAAAATTAAAAATTAAAAATTAAAAATTAAAAATTAAAAATTAAAAATTAAAAATTAAAAATTAAAATTAAGAATTGAAACTTAAAATTAAAAATTAAATATTAAAAGTTTTAATTTCTATCTTTAGTTTCTTACCTGTTTTTATTATTTATTCAAATAAAATTTTTTTTCGTATAACTTCAAAACATTCTATTAGGGATCAAACTTTGGGTATTATAACGCCGGCTGCGTTTAATAATGAATTTCATTAGTGTTCTATGAAGTACATAGGGAAGTTATAGGATTTCTACTCTAGTAATCAATTCTTTCTATGGAAGACATGATCATTATTTTTATAAAATTATAATAGAAACTGGCCAAAAAGAAAAACAATTAACTTTAAATTTAATTGGTATTCGGAATTAATGTTTCAATATCGGCAACAGTTTTAAAGTGGTAGCCGTACCCTACATTGGGTGTAATATTGAGTTTAAGACGCAGGTGGAGGGTATCAAAAAATTCGGTACGGCCGAATTTAACACTCTTACTTGTTTTTATTGTATTTTTTGTAACAAATTTGTTAGCGAACACGGAAAGAAGTGATTTCGCAAAAAAAATATATATAAATATAATTTTAGGACATGAATTTAAAAAAAAAATTAAATTGGCAAATTCAGACCTAGAGCCATCTTTTATTACACCTATCTACTGAGAATCATTTCTGAGTCGATTTAGCGATGTCCGTCTGTCCGTCCGTCCTTCCGTCCGTCCGTCTGTGTGTCCATGTAAACTTTGTAATCAAAAGACAGGTCGCAAATATGAATATATTTTTATGAAATTTAGTATGTAAACTTCTATCGACCATCGGTGCATGTTCACACCTAGTCGACTTAAACTGACATAATATCCAAATTATTATATAGGTCTTAGTCAAATTGGGTTAGTGTAAGGTTATTACATCCGATCTTCACTTAAATCTATCAAAAAACAAAAATATTGCACAGATTTTACTCAAATTTGAATTGTGTATGTTTTTGAAAAAAATAAGTGATCTTATCGAATATGGTCAAGACCGGTCCATTTTTCCACATATTCCCCATATAAGGTTTTTGATATCCGAAGACAAAGAAATGGATAACAATACCACTCACATTTGGTTTATGCTAATTTTTTGGACCTAAGATATAAGGCCTCTAAACGCATGGTATAGAGTATCGTATAGTTGGTCTAGACCGACTATAATTATCTTTTTTTTCTAGTTTTCTATCAATTATATTTTCATTAAATCTCATACCATTAAAAAATTCAAATATTGCCATGTGTTTCGAATGACAATATTTTATACAACTGACAATAATTGACAACAATTGTCAAAATATTATCGAAAATTTCATGAAAAAAGCAAGGGACTGTGGTAAGAGCCGCGGGGGCCATAAGCCAGATATTTTTATCTATACGTAATCGAAACATATCTACTTCACAATGCAACAAAAATTTCATCACTCGCTCAAAAAAAAAGAGAATTTTTTTAAAATTAAATCGTGCACTCTTATTGTATCACCTTTTATATCTATAATATTAATAGATAAGGCGATTTCTTGTGACCGATGATTTATTAAACAATTTTCTACCGATTTTGACCAATCGTATCTTATTTGAAAGGTATTTCATTTAAGCTGTCCACCAGACTTACAGATTTTAAAATTTTTTATATTTTTTTTTTAAGTTACGCTCATTTAAAGTTGCTAATAACATATACATAAAATTATACAATGCTATGTGTGTGTCTATTAAATTTGTTAATGTGTTTGCAAAACAAAATGAGTTTATTATCTTCATTCACAAGAATAATTGTATTGAATTTTGAATTGTCTAAAATCAATTGGCATACATATCTGTGGCAATAAATAATAATGGCTTAAGTCGAAATTTCGTGTTTTGAGATATTAAGGGTTTTGTCTAAAATAAATTGTGTTCGGTTTTTATATAAAATTTTTAGCCACAGAAAAAGATGCACATTTATTTAGAACAAAACTGTTCATTTTATAAAAAAAAAACGTGTTATTAGTAAATATTCGTTTTTTTTAGTTAAGATGTTATGAAAAAATCCATTTCCAGAAAAATAAAAACTAAAGTGAACTTAAGCTACTATATTGAAATGCAAAGTAATTTTTATTGCTAGTAAGTCGAGATAAGTGCTTTAGGTTAAATTGAAAAATGCAGAAAACCTGTTAGTTATTGAAATTAAGTGTATAGAAGCTTTAATGCTAAAACATTTTAATATTGATGTAGCTACCTTAAAAAAAATTAAGTTGAGTTAAGATGTTATGGCTTATGTATTATTTTCCACAAAGACTTAAGTTAAAATATAAATGCGTATAGTTTTATTAATAATAACATTTTATACTTGAAATTTAGCTGAGTGATAGATCTTGAAGAGGAGAATAAGAATATGTAATAAAATGAAAAAGCACTTATGTCAACTTAAGCCATTATTATTTATTGCCACAGTTATATATTAAATGAAAAAATAAATTTTCCTAGAATTTGCACTCGAATTTCGAGGGCTGGAATCTGCTAGTTAAAATTATTTTTAAATTAAATCGTGTACTCTTATTGGTTCTCCCTTTATATTAAAATCTGACAATCTTTACTTATGTAAAATCCCAAACTTTTAAAGAAAACGAAGAATCTGGTTAACAACTATAGCAACTTTGTAATATTTTTGTTTTTTTTATAGATTGTGGTGAAGATCGGGAAGCAGCTATATATGGGGGCTATGACTTAGAATTGTCATAGGGGTAATTTCTATGGGGACTTGGTCTGTTCATGCACCAATTTCAATAGCGTTCGTCCTCTGGCCGATAGAAGCTTATACATCAAAGTTCATCAAAATATATTGATATTTGCGACCTATAGTTTGATGGCAAGGTTTACATGGAAACACAGGCGGACAGACGGATGGATGGAAATCGCTAAATTGACTTAGAAAGTGATTATGAATCGATCGGTTGATACAAACATCAGCACAAACTCATTATACCATGAACACATAGTGGTATTTGGTATTAAAAGGCTAGATTTCACATTATAATAGCTAGAGCTTTTACAATGATGTTTAAAATTTATAAGATAATAACAAAAAATTTAGGTATTTTCATGCTTGAATCACCATACATACATACAATTACATTCTTGTTTGTTTAAACTTTAAAGAGAGGAAAAACACAACCATATTAAGTAAGAGTATAACCATCTTAAGCTCTTAACTATACTCTTACCGATAAACCATTCGTTAACATGAACAAGAAAAACAAAATAGGAACAACAAGTAAACAAAAATGTGTGTGTATGCATCACTAATACATAACTACAGTCAGTCAATAAAGTTTGTATGCAAAACAAAATTCAATTTCAAATTTTTCGCACGCCCTGTATTACCTTGCCGTCTTTATTTTTTTGTTTGTATCTCATTACGTTAGCTTCCAGCATCTATTTAGAATAATCGGTGTTTCAGTAACTAATTTCAGACTATTTTAATTCACTATAACTTATTACTGTTTTCAGTAAGTGTCTGTTTAAAAAAATACATATTCATCATGTTTGGAATTGAGTTTAAAAAAGGAACAAAAATCTATTACTCGAAGTCTCCGCAAGCGAAGTTTTTTTTTTTGGGATAACGGTGATTCGAGTTATGGAAGTTCGACTGTATTTTGGCGTCAGTACAACAGAGTCTCAGAATTACTGCTTACCAAATCAGTTCTAAAATCAAAAAATCCTTCGGCATAGACATCCTTGAAGAACCCGTTCACAATATATTAAAAAAATCGGAGTTCATGGTCATGTACACGTAGAAAGCCATTCATTTCAGATGTCAATAGAAAAATTCGTATGGACTTTGCAAATATATATGTAAAAAGGCTCCAGATTTTTGGAAATGTTTTATTTTCAGATCTTGCATTTTTGGCATTATAGGAAAAAGTTAGTTTGGCAAAAAAAAAAAAATGAAATTGCATTAATAATTTAGTTCTTTTGTATTAATAATTCAAATTTATGAATACTTCTTCTTATGAATTGTATCTTTTTTTACGGTTTTTACTTGCAGAAAATTTGTTAAAGACAATAAATCTTAACTAAATAAAATTTAAACAAGTAAGAGTATTAAATTCGGCTGTACAGAATCTTTGGTACCCTCCACATGGGTTTTACGTTTACATTAATATATGGACTTATTGCACTGTTAATAACAAATTGAAAAAATAACCAATTTGATAAACTTAATACTGAATTATTACATCAAACATACTGGTTTTTTGAATTTTTTTTAGAGGTGTCTCCGTATTTTAGGATTTGTCTTGGCACAATGATGCCCAATTTATCCCATTTTTAATATAAACCTGCTTGAAATAATAGCAAACAATTTTATCCTAAGTTTATTCAGGTAAATGGTTTATTTTGTGAATGAGCGTGATTTAAACAGACAGACGGACATCGTTATATTGACTCGAGTTATTATAAGGATCAGGAATACATATTCACTTTATTGTATTGCAAGTTAACTTTTCGATGCGATACAAATGTAATTACAAACTGATGTATACAATCTGCACAGTGGTGTGGAGGGTATAAAAAACGTGTGGACTTTGCAAAGAAGTATAAAAAAGCCCGAAAATTTTGGAAGGGGTTTTATTTTCAGATCAATGCAAGTTTTTAATTTTCGGCATTAAAGGAAACAATTGAAAGTGTTAAATTCGGCTGTTCCCAATCTTTGACACCGTCCTCCCGTGTTCTAAACACAATATTATAACCAAGTTTGTGAAATGTGCTATTACACGACGTGTTTTTTACATATGTACTGTCAAATTTTCCTACTGCAAAAGTTGTACACATCGTGTAATACATATGAAACATTGCATATGTACAATACATGTGGAAAGTCACATGTAAATTTTTCAATTTTGACATGAAAAAACATATGAAAATGCAACACTGCTTGTGGCGAAAGGAAAACAGAGTAAATGAAAAAAACAATAAGTTGTTTAATATTAATTAACAAATAAAAAATATATAAAATATATTACTTTATTTTTAACAATTAATTTTGTAAATTCACAAATTAAAAAATCACTGTTGTTTACTTTTAGAGAATATGTCACACGAAAATACATGTGCAAGTGTGATAGCAAAAATTATGAATTGTATGTAAAACGACAATTTTGACAGACATACGGAATTAAATATGGATAAAAAGTGTGACAGTACATGTGTAAAAAACACGTCGTGTAATAACACCTTTACTACAAAAAACTAGAAAAATTAACCAAGATCAAATTTTGGGTATTATAACGCCGACTGCGTTATATAACGAATTTCATTGATGTTCTATGAAGTACTTAGGGAACTTATAGGTTTTCTACTCTAGTAAGAGAACAATAGTAAAATTTTTCAGATTAGGATTAATAGAATACATGATCGATCATTGTTTTTGTAAAAAGGAATTATATAAAAAGCAATTAGCTTAAAAGTTTTAAAGCGGTGGCCGTACCTAACGTTGGTTGTGACATTGAGTTTAAGACGCTGGTGGAGGGTATCAAAGATTCTGCATAGCCGAATTTTTCACTTTTACTTGTTGTCTCTTAAGGTGCTATCACGAAAATTTAAAAATTGTCAGTAGAGGCAATTGAAATTGTTTACTAAAAATAGAACATCCATAAAAAAACTGTTATGACATAAACATAGGCGCAACTTAAAATACTTGTCTTTAGTTGAAACAACATTGATATTAATTGGGCTTACATTTGGGGACAACTCAAAATATCGCTCTTTAGTTAATTCTAATGAAGCAACTCTTATAACACAAAGAGGGTTACAACTGTATTTTTTTTTTTTTTGCTAAAGAGTAGAAAAACCGATATAAGATTTATACAGTGGATAGATATGACCATTGTGTATCGTTTTCTTGCAAAAAGTGAAAATTGAAAAATTTTGAGTTGACTCACTTTAGAGGTACAGGTGCGATATGGACTGTTACTTTTTTTTATCCATATGTAATTCCGTATGTATGTAAAAATTGTCGTTTTTGCTATGTTCAGACGGACAACAAAATTCGAGGTTCGCTCTCTCATTTACGGTTCGCGCCCCAATCATGACATGATTCGCCATAGAAAATTTTTAGAGCGAACCAACTTCGTTCATTTTGAATCTAGTTGCGAATCACGAAGAATTTACTGTCATCTTCAATTTTTATCAAAAATCATTATGGAGATTGATACGAGCCCGAGAAGGAGACAGAATCTTTTTAAGATTAATAACAAAAATTTAGAGGCCGATCTCAGGACTTTCAGAGTGGGCGAAAGTGTTCAAAATTTGTACACTAATGTAAGGGACGTTGTAGACAAAAACGAAGTGTCAGCTAATTTTAGAAGACGGAAAATTGCCAAACATTGGTGGACCTCAGAATCGACCAAACTTTTCCGATTAAGAAATGCAGCTAGGCAGAGATACAATCTTAGCAAAACAACTGCGAATTTAACATCACTATTAAAAGCTGATTTGGAATTGAAAAACATATCGAAGCTTTAAAAAAGAAAAATTTTAGAGAAACTTTAGAGTATATTTCCAACCCTTTATCCATTAGGGAGATGTGGGCAACAATGTCAAGATTGAAGATATATAAGTGCGAGAAGGAAGTTAGGAATTCATGGGAACAGAAAAAGGAATTTTTGAATTTAGTTAAAGGAACAAATGATGCAACAAATAATGGCTTGACTGCTACAGTACAACCCCTGTATATAAGTCCAAATAGACCTGCTATCTCTTTTGACGATTTCCTCGATGGCATGGATGGCATCTGATATCAAATATTACTTAAACTGTCCCAAGAGGGAAAAAAAGAGGTGTTTAAATTTACTAATGATTTATGGAATCGCAACGCTATCCCAGACGAATGGAGAAAATTGAGAATTAAACCCATTCCGAAAAAGAACAAAGACTTAAGTTTGGTCCAAAATTACCGTCCAATTTGCCTGCTGTCAACACTCCTCAAACTCACGGAGGGCTTAGTTAAAGATTACATCTCCAGATTTGCAGAAGAAAGACAAGTAATTCCCAACAGATCGTATGCCTTTAAGTGGCTGATACACGACATCAAACTAGCGTCAATATTTCTGGTTGTGTACGTGTTTTGATTTCACGTACACGTTGTATGTGATATTGACGAAAATTAAAATCGTTTTGATTTTCGTCAATATATTGAAGCGGTTTGACGTCGTCTATCATCAAAATTCGTTAAGGTTCATTTTGTGATGTGCACATCGCACGGAAAAATGGAGAATTTCATTTTAGAACTGCTAGAAATGTATCGTTTTTTCACGGCTCAGTGTATTAATGATTTGATTAACACAGTTTATCACTACAGAAACAAAGGCTTCACAGTTATGGGGGCTTGTATCGGCTTAGAGAGGGCATATGACCTTGTGTACATCAACATACTTAGGATGCGTCTGTACCAGCTGGGATTCAACACACACCCGATTGAGTGGACATACAATGTTTTATGGGATAGGGCATTTATTTTGGGAAATCAATCAATTTCAACAGCGGGAGGATTAATGAACGGTAGCGGGCTAAATCCCTTACTTTTTAAAATCTACACGGCTGAATTTTATGAACTGACATGGAATAACTTCATACTATTATAATTTGCTGATGATTGCTTCATAATTATATTTGAACGAGATCATGCCACTGCTAATTTCCTACTCCAGGAGAGGATAAATAAGTTTGCAGAAATAGCTGATAGATTGAAAATGAAGATTAATCCAGAAAAAACAAACATTATTAATTTTCAAAGATCCAAAAAGAATATAAGTATCAATATAATTTCATCAATATAAGTAAACACATTGATCAAATCCACTCGATCAATATTTAGGGCGAATTATAGAAATTAATAACTCATCATTATATCAAGTACAAATGGTCATAGAAAAGGACAATCGAACGTGTGGATTTCGTAAAATCATAAGTGGATGCAAATATAGGGCCTTCACAAGGGCCAAATTGGAATACGCGGCACCATCTTTCCTTAACATGCTTTGAAAAAACTGAGTACATGTATTAATACAAATCTGAGAGGGGCTTTGGGCCTAATCAGATCGACACCGACTTACATTTTGTATCATATGGCGGGGAATTACCACCCGAATTCCGCTACGAACTGACTACCGTTAAGAATCTGGCAAGATACATAGCCTATGGACTACCGATAATTGAATTACTTTCGGAAACTGATATCAACCTGAGAACCAGCTATGCTAAAGTTTTCAATAAGCACAGGGATATTCTATCAAAAATTGGCAGTCTATCTGGAGGCGATAGGACTCAGTCGAGTTTGATAATTTCAAATTTTTCCGGGGACATATGCAGAGGAAAGGGTGAGGCAAACGATGAAATGGTAGATTGCATCATGAGCCGGGAATTACATGAACTGAGAGCTGTGAATTAATATATACGGATGGATCGGTCGTTACAAACAGTACGGGTTATGCATTTGTGCACCCGGCGAGTGATACGAAAGGCCTTTTCAAAATGGAAACACAAATTTCATCAATGTCAGCTGAGCTGGCGGCTTTAGAGCTGGCAATACGTTTTGCGAAGGATAATGATTTTGATAGTGGCGGGTAGCAGGTCGGGCTGCTTCGCTTTGGCGAAAACGATAAGCGATAACCCAAGGGTGAGAAGAATCCATGAACTGGAGAATGAAACAGCCTTCGAGGAGATCAGCCTTCACTTCATACCGGGTCATACGAATATCTTAGGTAATGTAGAAGCGGACAAAGCGGCCAGAGAGGCACAGATCAACGGTGTTGTTAAAGCGGATGTATTGAGTGTTGACGATGCCATAGCGATCATTGAGGAGAAACTTTGGGCGGAATGGAACGTAGCTTACAGACATTTAAATATGACAAAAGGATGAAAATAATCAGAAATTTTCCCCAACGTAAATAGAGTATGAGTACTCATTCCTTTGGGAAGGCCACATTAGCCAGAATGGGGGGTTTTAGACTCCGAATTGTGTGACACATGTATGGAAACTGAGAATGATTCGCATGCAATCTTTGAAAAAAAAAAAAAATTTAAAAAAAAAAACTAGCCAAAAACTAGCAGACAAGCCACTCGGCTTCGCGGAACTAGGCTTAAAAAAAATTATATTAAAAAAAAATTATATTAAAAAAAAATGTAGTCGGTTTGAATGCGTAGACCAAAATATCCTTTGATTTACAGACACGCATCTCTGGTTGATTTTTTTTTTACATGAAAGATCCGAAAATTACAAGGTTTTGACTGAATACCTAAGGGAAATCAAATTATTTCTTTAGCGCGTCAAAACGCGTCAATTGGTGGTGGCGTTATAGTTTCGAAAAAACTGGCCACGTAATTCTTCACCGGGGCCGGAGGCGGAGACAATAATAAAATTTTTCAGGTAGTGATAAATAGAATAGATGATCGATCATTGTTTTTGTAAAAAGGAATTATATAAAAACTGGCCAAAAAGAAAAGCAATTAATTTAACGGTTTTAAAGTGGTGTACAACTTTTGCAGTGGGAAAATTTGACAGTACATATGTAAAAAACACGTCGTGTAATAGCACCTTAAGACTGTTTTAGGTGTACGGATACTTTTTCTAGCAAGTGTATGTCTATACGAATTATATTTGAGTCAATTTAATTCAGCCTATTCAAAGAAACTAGCAGATTCCAGCGCTCGAAATTCGAGTGCAATTTCTAGGCAGCTTTATTTTTGAACTTAGCCAATTCACAAACCAATACTTTTATGGTTTATTATTATTGTGTATGAAGATACACATAGCATATGTATAATGTTATGTGTGTGTTAGTAGCAACTTTAAATGCAATTTACTCACAATAGAGGAAAAATTTTAAAATCTGTAAATCTGCAAAACGGAATCAGAATCACTTTCTGAGTCGCAATCAAACTACAGGTCGCAAATATGAATATATTTTGATGAAATTTTATATATAAGCTTTTATCGGCCATGGGATGAACGCTATTGATATTGGTGAAATTCGGTCCATGTCATGAAATCGGAAAAATTCCACAAGTTCTAAATTATCATATAGATCTCAATCAAATTGGGTTTGTATGTGTTTATTATATCCATTAATTAGTCCAAAAATAATCCCTATAGGAAAATTCTTAGTCATAGGACCCATATAAAGCTGCCTCCCGATCTTCAAAGAAACAAAAAACAAAAGTATTTCACAGATTTTTCTTAAATTTGGTTTGTATATATTTTTTCCAAATATAAGTGACTTTACCAAATATCGTCAAGATTGGTCCATTTTTCGACCTAGTCCCCATATAAATATAGCACCCAATATGAACTTTTTCATATCTGCAGACAAAAAAAATTAATGACAATGCCACTCAAATTTGGTTTATGCTTATTTTCTATATCCAATTAGTTGGACCGAAAAGATGGGATCTGTAAACCATGGTATAGGGTATCGTATAATCGGTCTAGACCGACTATAATTTTCTTACTTGTTTTTCTGATACAAAAGAAATTGAGAGCCCATGCGAGCTCTGTTAAAAAATATCCCTTTTTTGAGAGCATGCGCATGCTTAAAAAATATATTTATATGCAATTTTATATAAAGAATGCTATTAGAAATGCATATCCATTTCTAGATTACTTTTGTTCCCCAAATTCAACCAATTTATGAAAGTCAGAGAAGTACTTGAAGATTGAAACAAATCAATATCTTTTTTCAAAAAACACCTGTAGATACACATTAACAGTTGCCATTGTTCACTTTTGGCAAAACTAGGAAAATTAGCACAATGTCCTTGTATTTTAATATCTTTTAAGGTTAAATAGAGCAAATCACTCACGAAGTTAACAAGATGTGCATATGTAAATGACTCAGGCCACCTATAAATAAAGTGGTATTATAAAAGTTTATTTAAAAAACATGGACTTTTCAATTAAAACGAAAAAAACACAACAACCGCCTCTATTGGAACACATTTTCACATTATTTGATTTGTTTTTTAGCGATGGAATTATAATTGCAAAATTCCTTACCTTTGCTAATTTTATATCATCCATATTGCTAGTTGTTGTTGTTTTTAATGTCTTTTTTTTCTGTTTTAATTAGTTTTGTTGTATTTCTATTATCTTTAATTAAACACTGTAACAGCAACAGCAATAAAAAGCATTTGCATTAGCTATTTCCTTATAATTTTTGTTTTAGCTGAATTATTTTAACACCATTCATTTTTCTTAATTTTATACTAAAACAATTTTATTCTTTATTTTATGACTTTTCTATATTTCCACTAGCACATTACTTTCATTTCTTTACGAGACAACAAAAAGAAATCTTTTTTGTGAAACGGCAGAAAAAACAATCACAATCAGCTGTTCCAGCTTGAAAATTTGTTATAAATTTCGCAAAAAAAAATGCCAGATGTTCATATTTATGGAATCGAGAAATTTTTTCAGTAATGTATTTTTGGGGGGTATGGATTTCGTGAATTTCTCCATGAAATCTCTTTTTTATTTGATAAATAAAATCATTTAAATTTCTTTGACATTTTGTCGGAAAATCTTCTTTAGTTATTCATTTCCTAATAAAAAATATCGTATCGAAACAAATATATATTTTAAAATGAGTGTAATTCGCAATTTCCAATACAAGATTCATGACAAAATCATATGGTGAAACTTTTTCTCTACCCCTTGCTTCTCTCCCGTTCCACGTTCGCTATCAAAATAAAAATTCCATGAATTTTTTTCATGAAATTGTTTCATGAAATAATTTCAAGGAAATAATTTCGATGTGGCATCATAAAAACCAAAACAAACTTGTGCAAAATGAGAACTGTCAAAGAAATACAGTAACAGCTGTCAAAAAATCTATACAGTCAAGTTAAAATAATTGAAACGGTTTTTTTTTTTTATATATGTAGGTTAAAGGTGCTATTACATGATGTGTTTTTTACATATGTACTGTCAAATTTTCCCACAACAAAAGTTGTACACATCGTGTGATACATATGAAACATTGTTTATGTACAATACATGAGGAAAGTCACAAGTACATTTTTCAATTAGAACAGGTTCTATTTTTGCATGACAAACGTATGAAAATACAACACTGCTTGTGGCGAAAGAAAAACAGAGTAAATTATAAAAATTAATATTGAAAGAAAAATAAATTGTTTAATATTAATTAACAATTCAAAAATACATAACTTTTTTTTTAACAATAAATTTTTGTAAATTCACAAATTAAATCAGCTGTTGTTTACATTTAGAGGTTATGTCATAAGGAAATACATATGCACGTGTGATAGCAAAAATTATGAATCATATCTAAAAGTCAATTTTGACAGACATGAGGAATTTCATATGGATAAAAAAAGTGACAGTACATATGTAAAAAACACTTCGTGTAATAGCACCTTAAGTTCTATAGATCTCAATAAATTTTAATATTTCAAATTTAAATAATTTTCAGAATTTTATATATGAAGAATAAACCAAAACAGAAATGTAAGTTCTTCAAAAATTCTTTCGTGTATACAATTAAAATGAAAGCTCTCTTAAATTTAAATATGACAGAGTTTGAAAGGGAAATAAAATAAAGTTAAAAAAAACAAAAAATAAACATATGAATAGATAATATGCAAAAAGCATAAAAAGAATTAACATAAAAGGCTTTTCATAGGACACAACATGTTCTATTATGGATCATGTGAAGTTCATTTTATCTATTGCTTAGGATGTCACTAAAAATTACTACTTTGTACCTTTTAAACTTTTCCTTTTTAATAAATACCTCAAAATCAATTCATTCAATTTTATTATCAATCACAGTATGAATAAATACTTTAATGGCAAATTTAAACGCGCAAGTATTGCCTGCTAACTTTTAACTTTCGAATGTGCTAAATGAATAAAAGGTTTTTATTACTTTTTTCTGAATTAATCTGTGAATTAAAAATAAATTAACGTGTAAACATAAAGTGAGTTTACTGTACGGTACTATATAGCCCCAGTTGGCAAAATCGTCGTAGATGACATTGTCTTTAACGATTCCTTTAAGACATTTTATAATTTGTCACGCAAGACATTTGGCGATGAAGTTTTCTGATATTGATCGGATATTGTCGTTAACGTCCAGCTGGGAGACAAATTACTCAGAAGGTCGTTTATCATATCCCGTTGATGACCAATTCAGCGACAAAAATATATTTGTCGTGTATCAAGGTCCGTTGAAGGTAATATTAGCGACAACGTCTTTTACATCGAACTTTATTAACAACAAGTTAGGCGACAATCGACACTGACTATGAGTGTTTCGTGCAGAGATTTAGTTAAAAATTTCATAACTTATGTGGTCGTGTATCATATTCTATTGACGACAAGTTAAGCGACAAAATCAGGTATTGTCGTGTATGAGTCTGTTGACGTCATATATCTGTTGTCGTCAGTCGAACTCCGTTAGTCACATGATGAGCGACGATGTCTTCAACTTGTTAATAAATTGAACACCGTTAAAGACAGCATGAGCGACAATGTCTTCAAATTGTTCATTATTGTTCGGTTGTTCGAATTGTTTAAAAGTTGAATATTAAAAATTTATTAAGTGATTTATTGCAAAGGTAAGGAAATCGATTATTATTAAATTAATTATTAATTAGTTATTCTATTTAGAGAAATCTTTGATTAGTCTTCATATAAATTAAATGTATTTAAGGTTTCTTTTATAGAAGCCACACAAAAAGAAAGCAAAACGTTCGGGGAATTTAACAAAGAGCTACGATTAGTTTTTCGTAAAATTTAAAATACGTACGGTATTATATAAAGAAAAATCATGGAAAGAAAGCAAGGAAATAAATAACTTAAATATTAAAATATTAAGTTATTTTTAAAATTAATGAATTATTTTTATCGTTATTCTTGTTTATTTTTTTATTTTAATTTTTGAAATGAAATTAATTTTGAAGTAGTACTCAGTTGCGTACAAAAATTACTATATGAAGCGCTCTGTTAAACATATGTTCTACTTTGACAACCTACATTTCTGCAACACCCAATCAATATGAATGAAATCATTCACAATAGGAAGTTTTTTTTTTATTTATTTTGCTTTATCAACTTTATTTCATATTGTTCGCGATTACAAGGCAGACGTTGTTTAATGGGACGTAGTACGAAAAATCTTAATAATTTTGGTAAAAGTATTTGTTAAACAAAAAGTAATTGATAAAATTGCAAGAAAATTAAAAAAAGTTTTTTGAAGAATAAAATATAAATTCAAAAACAAATTTAAAAGAAAGAATTTTTTTTTGCAAAGTTGTGACAACAAAAGAATCAACTAATAAAGAAAAGTGAAGTGATACGCAAAATTAACGAAAATATTGATAAAGAGGAAATAATAAAAAAAAGTTTATCTATAAATTACAAAATAAAGAAAAAAATAGAAAATTTATGTAAAATTGCAGAAATGTTTTAATATTAAGAAAATTGTAGTAAAATAACATTGTAGCACCACCATGAGTTCCCGTAACAAGTGAGTTTTTTTTTTAAAATAATTTTCCCAAACCCCGTAGATTTACTGTGGGAATTTCGAGTTAATAATGTGGGCGTTCTGCTTCACTGCTTAAGCTATTTTTTTTTTATAACTATTCTCTCTGTCCTCTGCCTAAAATAATGACTATTAAGTTTTGTTTGCTCCTAAAAACAATAGAAAAAATTGTCGTCATCGTTGTTTTAAGAGTTGCTTATTATGACTCGTTTTTGTGTCCTTAATTCTTTCCAGAACCGATGTTAAAAAATTATTCGAATATTGGTGTGAAGTATCACGAACTCATGGCACTGATCATCCATCAACACGTCTTAATGGCCACGGTGGCTCTTCAGCCTCGTCTATACCCGCAGGTGTAATCACAGAAAGTTTTCCAGATAATTTTCGTGATGAAAAAACTATTGCCAACATACCCGCCTTTGCATTTCCCTGTGAATTTGAAAGGTGAGTACGAAACAAAATCTTCTACATATCTTAACAAACATTTTACTATGTTGCTTGTTGATACCCCTCCATAAACATAACAACAACTTCCGGTAATTAAAACATAAACATGAACGAACTACCGAATTAGATTTGTTTCATTACAATGAGAACCGAAGATAGTCTTTGAATTAGAGTATTATATTTCAACAAGAATTAGTGTCTAAAAGGCTCAAATATGTTTTGAAAATTGTTAAGAATTAAACGATATTTTATTTAACATTTGAGACGTTCTAAACATAACATTTTTTAGAAAAAGGAAATTTATTAAATATCTGAAAAATTTTGGTACATACATATACCTACTATCATTGTCATTAAACTATTTGTTAAATTGTTTCTTTCCGTATAAACTTTGAAAGAAGTTTCCGATAAAGTTGTAGTTAACAAACAGCATATTAAATAATCGATGATTGTTTGTCCAAATAAGTAATTTTCATGTATTTAGTAAGTTCAAACAAATAATTTTTGATTATCCTTCTTATAAAATATGAATTTATGAATAAAAATTTGGAGATATTTATTAATAAGTAAAATGAAAGAAAAAATACGGTGTTTTAATTAATTACGACCAAACAGATTATAAAAAAAATACAAAAAAAAGAAAAATTGTTTAACAAAATATATTCTAAAATCAATAATCAGCCCTTAAATCGATGATTAACTTATGACAATATCATTCAAAGTCAAATATTCTTAATCGGTTGGACACTTACAATCATCATAAAAACAAAAGATCTTGCTTGTGCCATCATTTTTGTTTAATTTTTCCTTTTACTTACAAATACAATATTGGCTTAAAATATAAATTCAGTTTATTGTAGTCGTCTACTGACAACAACAGTTGATTTTCTTATTAACAAGTTACCAAGACCTTCCATTTCTTGGGTTTTTTGTTACTGTTTTGATATCGAATTTAAGGTCTATTCATTTATAACATGTTTTCTTGTTATAGTTGTTGTTTTTTTTCTTCCGATGATTCATTCATTATTCATAAATACATGGAGCTGACTTGTATTTTGGTGTTTGTGTTTAACATCAACGTCATTTTGAGTATTCTGGTTGCAAGTATATCTATTGTTATTGTTTTCAAATGGCCCCCCCTTTAGACATTTTACTACTTGTTATGTTTATTTTGAATGTTTTGTTTTATTAACTTCATTTACTGTAATTACTCATTTGGTTAATTGTAGCTGTGTTTGTTCGCATTTGCCCCTCTTTGCTTAAAATTAATAATTTACAAATCAATTAAAACTCAAGTTTATTTTTCAAGTGGTTTTCTTTATATATCTTCTAGGATTATGATCATATCTAAATTTAAATTTTTATGGTATATTTTTTTTTTATTTTTAATGTTTGTAAATATGTTATTAGAAGATTCAAATTGTTTGGTTTATTTTCCATTTTTATTGATTTTTCAGCCAAAAATACCTATAATATCTTTCATTTAATATATGCATGTTATTGATGTATTGACGTCACAATTCTAAAAAACATCAGGTGTTACGAATCGCAATTGAAGTCATATTCGTTCTTTCATTTTACCCCTACTTAAATACATATTGTTTTAAAGGTTAAATGCAAATATTCTTATGACTTTACTTAGATAACGTCTTAACTATTGGTTTATCTAGATTTATTTTACTTTTCCTTTTCTAAGGGAATTATATCGTTGAGACAATGTACAGGCAGAGTTAAAAGAAAGTCTATACTTAAATTTTTAAACACTCCTAGCTGTTTTTATCCGGTCTTGACCGGTATCCAAAGGCTTTTGACTTGCAAAATGGTTTACCATGCCTTCCATTACAACTAACTATTTTTATGCATGGATTATTTTGAGTGTATAATGTTTAGAAGCTACGAATTTTTATACTAAAGCTTTGGGATATACAACATTTCTTATTTTTGCTTCTTGTGCATATACGAAAAGATTGTGCTGGCTACCAACTCTGGAGCAGGCGACATATAATTGCCTGTGAGAAAAACAGGGAGATTCTAAGTTGATACCTGCTACCGTAAGAGATTGTTCTCTTATACTACTTAAAGAATTATATGAATACGGCATATATGACATTGAACTGAAATGGTTTAAAACATACCTAACAAACAGAAAACAATCACGAAAGTAAATAATATTAAATCTAATAAAAAACAAGTAGGAAAATTATAGTCGGTCTAGACCGACTATACGATACTCTATACCGTGCGTTTAGAGACCCTATCTCTCAGGCCCAACTAACTGGATATAGAAAATAAGCATAAACCAAATTTGAGTGGGATTTTTATTCATTTTTTTTGGCTGCAGATATGAAGAAGTTCAAATCGGATGCTATATATATATGGGGACTTGACCCAAAAATGGACCGATCCTGACCATGTTTGGTAAAGTCTTGTTTTTTGCATAAATATATACAAACAAAATTTGAATAGAATCAGTGCAATATTTTTGTTTTTTGATAGATTTAAGTGAAGGTCGGGAAGCAGCTCTATATGGGGCCTTTGACTAAGAGTTGTCCAATATGGATCTTTTTTGGACTACTGATTCATGGATGTAATAAATACACACAAACCCAATTTGACTAAGATTTATATGATAATTTGGATCTTATGGCAATTTATGTCGATTTCATAGGGGTCATTTGTATGGGGACTAGGTCTGAACATGGACCAAATCTCACCAATAGCGTTCATCCCATGGCCGATGAAAGCTTATATACCAAATTTCATCAAAATATATTCACATTTGCGACCTGTAGTTTGATTACAAGGGTTACATGGATACACAGACGGACGGACGGACGGACGGACATTGCTATTTCGACTCAAAAAGTGATTCTGAGTCGATCGGTATAATTAAAGATGGGTCTAGGACGAATATTTTTGGTTGTTACAAACAGCAGCACAAAGTCATTATACCCAAACCACATAGTGGTATAGGGTATAAAAATAATGATTATGGAATACCACATGGATCAAAGGAGCATTATTGTTTATCATATACATAAATGATACAGCAAGCATAGTGGATAATTGTGAAATAGTATTGCATGATACACTAATATTTACTGAAGCAGACTTATGCCGGTTTTCTCAATGTATCGTCAAACTGCCTGTTACTTAACCAGGACATAAATTTACTGGACCGATAAACTGCCGGTTAACAATTTTGGTTTTCTCAGTGTACCGACAAAACATTATTTTCAGTTGGCAATGCCTCTCAAAATACGTATGAAAGTTGGGAGAATTATTTTCAGTTGGCAATGCCTCTCAAAATTGATATGAAAGTTGGGAGAATAATTGATCTGTACGATAAATAAATAACTGGCAGATGAGTGCCGGTTAGCTTTGCGACAAAATAGAAGCAAACCAGACATTGAGAAAACCAAATTTCTTTAATCGGCAGTTTCTCGTTGGGATAAAAGATAATCGCCTATTGAGAAAACGGGCATTAGATGGTCAATGCTATGACAATCTAAATTAAGACATGGAAAACGTTAATGAGTGGCTAAAAATTAACAAACTAGAACTAAACGAACACAAAACAAAACTAATTGAAATAAACACTAATAGCAACATAATTTTAAAAATAAATGATCAAATAATTAAAATAAATTATCAAATATTTGGGATTCGTAATTGCAAAGACTTAAATTTTAAAAATCATATCGAGATCGGCAAAAAAATAAATTTCTGCAAAAGGTTAAGAGAACAAATATCGATACTAACAGCAATTAATATATACAATACAATCATTTCGATTTCGGATTAACAAAACTATACTCATGTTGTACAATACATCAAATTGAAATACTGCAAAAATTTCAAAATAAATCAATGCGTGTCATATTGAAATGTAACCGGTACACATCAATTAATTTCATGTTAGATTCACTTAAATAGATGACTATAGAACAAAGGCGTAAATTGAACACAGTAAAATTTATTCAAGAAAAAAATCTAAAAAGCTAATATTTAACGGAACAGACAGTTTACATAAGAGAAGCACAACCATACTACTTAAGAAATATTGAAAATTTTAGACTTCAGAGGGCATCAACAACTGCAATGCAACGGCCTCTGTACTACAAGGGATTACAACTATACAACATATTGCCAAACAACATAAAAACGGAACATAATATAAATGAATTTAATAAAAATATTGTATGCTTTGTAAAAAATAATAATTCATAATCATATTGTATATTAAAAGTATTTTAAATACTAACTAGTATAGCCCAGCACTCGAAATTCGAGTGAAAATTCCAGAAAATATTATTTTTTAATTCAATTTAAAAATTTATGAATATTTAAATGGGCCTAAAGGTATGCTAATCAATTTATGCAATTCACAATTCAACACAGGGCGTGTCATATACAATTTAAATCATTCTCATTAACATGGTGCAACTAATTATTAGAAATAATTATTTTATTTAATTTAATATATTTTTAAGACAGATTAAACATAAATTTTGTCATTCTCAGCTTCTCCTCCATATGAACTATAACTATGCCAATTTTCACACTCCTACGTGCCCGCATATTGCTTAAAAAGGGAACTAAAAATTTACCTTCACGTATTAATATATAGATAATAAAGAATAATAATAATAATAATTATAAATAATAATAATTATGTACGCTATGTTAGGAAAAACTTTTTGTACAATCTCTTGCAATGAAGGAACCAAGTTACAAAAGTTTTCTGGTAAGGATATTAGAGTCGTTTCAGGAGTTTCACATTCCCTGGAGTCAGCTGCCTTGTCCGTTGGGCCTCAAGACGTTGTTGAGTCGTTTCAGTTTCAAATCCCTCCACTCAGTTTGTCTTAGCCGATGGATTTCTAGACGCACTTGAGTAGATTCAGACATTTCCGCTCTTCTTAACAAAGCTTGTCTAGATCTTTGGGCTGCAAGACGTTGTTGGGTTTGCTTACGTTTTTTAGCATTCCTCGACTCAGATTCTCTAACTCGTTGAGACTCGATACGAATTTGGGTCTGATCGGGGATCTCTGGATTTCTGTTTAGCCTAAGCCTTTTTTCATTTGCGGTAGTACTGCCTATATAACTACGCCTCTTAGGCGGCATGGTTCAAATAAAATAATTAAATTTATCAAATAAAATAATTAAATTATCGTGGATGTATGAGATGTATGCTTTCATCTGAAGTCACAATTGCAAATTGTAATAGGTTGCTTCCAACCTAGATGGAAATAAATGTAATATTTTGTTTTCCAATGTAAAAAGGCGAGATGGAAATATTATGTTACCACTTACAAAAATAACAAAATTTTGAATTAAAAAGAAATACAAACACCTAAAATAAAAGCTTGAATATAAAAAATGTAAGTGTACACTTTCTTTTGACTTTAACTGTACGAGCATAGTCTGAATTTATTTGGTCACGTTTTATTTGATTTTATTAAGCAGATAACGATATTGTGTTTCTAAGTATACAATATTCAATATGATTTCATGTTGAAAATATTTGAAAATTGTACTTTAATTATAAACAATTGTTAAAACATTATAATAAGCAAAAATATACATTCATAAAATGTGTTTACACAAAAAAGTTAAAATTTCTCAGTTGGAAAGTCAATTCAACAGACTTAATTAGATTTTTTTATGTTTTAGAATAGTAAATAAAAACAAGTTAGAAACTTATAAACAGTCTGGACCGGGTATATGATGCCCTATACAATGAATTTTGGAAAAGGGCATCAGGTCTAAATATATTGGTTGAGGCCATACATGTTCATAAATAATAAAAAAATTAAATTTAAGTGAGACTTGTATATACATTATATGGAGGGAAAAAAAAGGGTTCAAACTCTCGGTCGCACCCCCTGGAAATATGAGAATAGCAAAAAAACTGAGAAATACAATACATCATCCGATCCACTTATTTCATCACTGCGGCATGTTAAAAAGTTAGAAAATAATTATAGTTCAGAAATTATTAGTCTTTTAGATATGTATACCTTCTGTTACGGATTGTGAGCAATCTTTTACAAAAAATTGAAAAATAAATTTAAAAAAATTTTTTTTAATCTTTTCGGGAATAATTTTAAATCATAAAAGCCTTTAAAAAAAAACTAAAACCTCAAAAATTAAAAAAACTACTTTATTTTACTTCCCATAAAATAGATTTTTCCACAAATTTCAAGTTTGCTAACCCCAACTACCTACATATCATCCGCCTTTTAAATCTTTTTTATCTAAATTGGTTCAAAAGTTATGATTTTTGCAACGAAAAAACTCAAATGGCGCCACTGTGCGACGTCAAAGGCAAGCACTCCCTTAATTTTATGTTTATACACCATTCGTGGGTTTCATTTTATGTACATATTTGTATTTTTTACACTATATATGAAAGCAGTAATTCAGTGTTTAATATTGAAGGACATAAAGATATAGATACGATGGCGGTCCCAGAACAACTTAACCTGCCATATAGATGGCGCCATTAGTTTGTATTTTTTTTTGTAGCTATCGAAAGTAAACGATGTCAGTGAATTTGTTAACATGGTAAAAGCTGGTCACCGTTATGTAATTCAATACTTTCAATATTAAATCCGAGCTATATTCTACTCTGGGGAATTCTGCTCTTTAGTTTACATCTATAAAATATTAGGTGGCAGACTTTAAACGAGCCCGTATGAGCTGGCAAGACGAACACCGTAGTGGTCGGTCAATTGTGGTGGCCACTCCAGAAACCGTTAAGAAAATCCAAAAATGGTATTCGATGATCGTCGCATGAAATAGTACTGATCGAAAAAGTACTATACATCGCATATTGACCGAAAATTTGGAGATGAAAAATCTGTCCGCAAGATGGGTGCCGCGTGTTTGCTCACAATACAACAAAAACAGCGTCGTGATGTTTCACAGCACTAAATCCGAGCTTTTGCGTCGATTCTAACCATGGATGAGGCATGGGATCAATCCGAAACAGTGGATTGAAATGGGCGGCAAGCTTACGGCGTCTGGGATAATTTCTTTTTGATTATCTTCAAAAAAGAAAAACAATCAACGGGGAGTATTATGCTAACTTATTGAAATTAAGAAAAAACTGACTAGGGGAAAAAGAAAGTGTTGTTTCAACAAGACAATGCACCATTTCATATATCCACTATTGTGATAGCCAAAATCCCTGAATTAAAGTTCGAATTGCTTCATCACACATCATATTTCCCATATTTAACTCTCGGCTAAATGAAGAATGAAAAATGGAAAATAAAAGATGAAAAATGAAAATTGAAAAATGCAAAATGAAAAATGCAAAATGAAAAATAAAAACGAAAAGTTAAAATTAAAAATTAAAAATTAAAAATTAAAAATTAAAAATTAAAAATTAAAAATTAAAAATAAAAAATAAAAAATTAAAAATTAAAAATTAAAAATTAAAAATTAAAAATTAAAAATTAAAAATTAAAAATTAAAAATTAAAAATTAAAAATTAAAAATTAAAAATTAAAAATTAAAAATTAAAAATTAAAAATTAAAAACTAAAAATTAAAAACTAAAAATTAAAAATTAAAAATTAAAAATTAAAAATTAAAAATTAAAAATTAAAAATTAAAAATTAAAAATTAAAAATTAAAAATTAAAAATTAAAAATTAAAAATTAAAAATTAAAAATTAAAAATTAAAAAGTAAAAACAAAAAATTAAAAATTAAAAATTAAAAACTAAAAACTAAAAATTAAAAATTAAAAATTAAAAATAAAAAATTAAAAATTAAAATTAAAAATTAAAAATTAAAAATTAAAAATTAAAAATAAAAAATAAAAAATTAAAAATTAAAAATTAAAAATTAAAAATTAAAAATTAAAAATTAAAAATTAAAAATTAAAAATTAAAAATTAAAAATTAAAAATTAAAAATTAAAAATTAAAAATTAAAAACTAAAAATTAAAAATTAAAAATTAAAAATTAAAAATTAAAAATTAAAAATTAAAAATTAAAAATTAAAAATTAAAAATTAAAAATTAAAAATTAAAAATTAAAAATTAAAAATTAAAAATTAAAAATTAAAAATTAAAAATTAAAAATTAAAAATTAAAAATTAAAAATTAAAAATTAAAAATTAAAAATTAAAAATTAAAAATTAAAAATTAAAAATTAAAAATTAAAAATTAAAAATTAAAAATTAAAAATTAAAAATTAAAAATTAAAAATTAAAAATTAAAAATTAAAAATTAAAAATTAAAAATTAAAAATTAAAAATTAAAAATTAAAAATTAAAAATTAAAAATTAAAAATTAAAAATTAAAAATTAAAAATTAAAAATTAAAAATTAAAAATTAAAAATTAAAAATTAAAAATTAAAAATTAAAAATTAAAAATTAAAAATTAAAAATTAAAAATTAAAAATTAAAAATTAAAAATTAAAAATTAAAAATTAAAAATTAAAAATTAAAAATTAAAAATTAAAAATTAAAAATTAAAAATTAAAAATTAAAAATTAAAAATTAAAAATTAAAAATTAAAAATTAAAAATTAAAAATTAAAAATTAAAAATTAAAAATTAAAAATTAAAAATTAAAAATTAAAAATTAAAAATTAAAAATTAAAAATTAAAAATTAAAAATTCAAAATTCAAAATTAAAAATTAAAAATTAAAAATTAAAAATTAAAAATTAAAAATTAAAAATTAAAAATTAAAAATCAAAAATTAACAATTAAAAATTCAAAATTCAAAATTCAAAATTCAAAATTCAAAATTCAAAATTAAAAATTAAAAATTAAAAGTTAAAAATTAAAAAATTAAAATTTTAAAATTTAGTTTCTTTAGTTTCCTGCTTTTTTATTGTTGTTTTTTTTTATTATTAAATAAAATTTTTTATAATTTCCTTTTTTTTAATATTAATAATTTGTGGCCAAGACTCATTAGAATTTTTTTTTTAGAATTATCATATAACTTCTAAGGTCTCAAAACAGGCTTATAGGGATCAAAATTTGGGTACTAAATATTATGATGCCGGCTGCGTTAAATAATGAATTTCATTGGTGTTCTATGACGTACTTAGGGGTTTTCTACTCTAGTAAAAGAAAAATAATCAGATTTTACAAATAGTAATTAATTATTTTTAAGCATCTTTGTTTTTTATAATAGAAATTGGCCAACAAGAAAACCAGCTAACTTTAAATTAAATTGGTATTCGGATTTAATGTTTCAGTATCGGCAACAGTTTCAAAGTGGTAGCCTTACCCAATATTGGGTGGAGTGTATCAAAAATTCGGTACTGCCGAATTTAACACTCGTACTTGTTTCAGTTAATATAGTGCTACTTAACTACAACACATCTATGGGAAAACCTTTTAAAAAATTTGATTTTTTCATTATTTTTTTAAATGTTTTTCGTACAAATGCCACGTCACGCCACATTGGAAATACCCATATTACAGGTATTTGAAATTAAAAAAATATTCATTACTTCAATTGTAAATGCTTGTTGGGAGACTTCCAGAAAATTTTAAACATTGTTTAAGCAATTAAAATTTTATTACGTAAAAAAATCATATTTGTAATTGACTAACATTTTTTACATAACAAAAAATATACATACATACATATCGGTTTCGTTATTAATTAGTTTTGATTATTTATTTTGCCTCGTCTTCAAAACTGATTTATATCTACATACATATGTATGTATGTATGTATTACGTTTGAAATTTAATGCTTCACTTAACTCATACACACATTGAAACACAACATACATACAAACATACTCGTATAAGTATATCCAAATAGCGTTTTTTTTTTATGCAAAAATTAAAATCATTAGTCAAAATAAACAAAAACAGTGCATACATATTTATCAAAAGCAAAAATAAAAATGTATAAAAGTTGAACACTACAACGTGTATGTGGGTATAACGATTACTCACTCTTTTACATGTCTGTCCACAATATAACATAAATTTAAATTAACTAAATTCGAAAATTTGCAAAACTTTTTGTTATTTTTAGTTTTGTTTATTAGTCCATGTATTAAACTCTGTTTTTTCTTTTTTGTATTTCAGTATTTCACACTTTCAATAAATAAAAAAAATCGTAATAGTCCATACCATGACAACAACAAATTTATGTATACAGTTATTTTTTGTTGTTAATCGAAAGTTTATTTCTTAATTTTCTTCAAAAATTAATTGTATTTATAAACCGTACTCGAGCAAACAATTGCAACATTAGGTACGCGTCATATGTGAAATGTTATTAAAAGCGTAGTTTTCATTTAATTGATGGGGGGGAGGGAGTGAGAAACTTTTCCAATACAAAAAAAAATTGTGTACATACTATGAGCGCCAAAATAAAGTAAATACCTTAGTTGCTCATATTAAAAGTGTTATCTATAATATTAATAGGCTAGGCGATTTCTTGTGACTGATGTTTTGTTCTACCGTTTTATCCCGATTTTGACCAAATGTATATTATTTGAAAGGTATTTTTTTTAGCCGTTTTGCAGATTTACAGATTTTAAAATTTTTACCCTTATTTTGAGTAAATTGCATTTAAAGTTGCTACTAACACATACATAAAATTATACAATGCTATTTGTCAATGTGTTTGTAATAAAAATGAGTTTGTTTTTTGTGTTGGTTTGTGAATTGGCTATAATTGATTAGCATACTTTTAGGATCTTTATTTAACGAAAAAATAAAATTTCCTAGAATTTGCGCTCGAATTTCGAGGGCTGGAATCTGCTAGTTAGTAATTAACACAAAATCAAATATAAATATAAGGAATTCAAGAATTGCTCAATATAAACGTTAAACAAAAGTAATAATACAAAACAGAAATAAATGCACTTTGTTTAGAAAATAACCAAATTTTACGCGTGAAAAAAAGTAAACAGCAAACAAAAGGCAACATAACTTCAATAAAAAGTAGTAAACCTTTTAAACCTTTTACCAAATATGTTTGACCTAGACCCATCTTTTTTTATACCGATTGACTCAGAATCGCTTTCTGTGTCGATTTAACATCCATTATCAGTAGTCCAAAAATAAACCCTGTAGGAAAATTCTTAGTCATAGCCCCCATATGGAGCTGATTCACGATCTTCACTTAAATCTATTTAAAAACAAAAATATTGCACAGATTTTCCTTAAATTTGGTTTGTGTATGTTTTTGCAAAAAACCAATCCTGATCAAATATGGTCATTTTTCCGCCTAGTCTCCATATAAATCGGATATGAACTTTTTTTTATATCCGAAGGGAAACAAATTAATAACAATGTCGCTCAAATTTGGTTTATGCTTATTTTATATATCTAACTAGTTGGACCAAAGAGACCAAAGAGACGGGGCCTCTGATATCTATAAGATATCATATAGTCGGCCTAGACGGACTATAATTTTCTTGTTTAATATTTGGTTTGTTTTCCTTTGGCCTTCAGCACCAGATTTAGTCTCCTAGGCATTGGCTCGACAAGTTATTTTGTTATATCATGGGAGATTTTCTTCCATTCTGCTTTGTTTGAAATGGCCCTTTGTCTGATCTTGTTGTCAAGGTGTTCCCACAGATGCTCAATCAGGTTAGGGTTCGACGACTGCAGCGGATGATCATGTACCTTAGGAGTCCGGTACAGTAGCCACTCCTTTAAAATTTTTGTAGTATGCTTTGGATCGTTGTCCTGTTGGAAGATTTAGTTTCAGCCAAGCCTAATTTCTCAACGCTAGGCGCAACGATGTTCTTCAAAATGGCTAATTAATCCATTTTCTTCATAGTGGAGTTAATAAATTCAAGATTGCCAACACCTGTTGCCGCCATACAGCCACAAGCCATAAGTGATCCTCCAACAAGTTCATTCATGCATGAAACACATAGACGACTACGGCTAAACGAACACACGACTACAAATGCTGTTGGCTGCAATTGTAGTCGTGTAGTCACCTACTTAATTTTTTTGAAAACGACAGCAACATATAACAACAATATAAACAGCTGTTTTCATATAAATGCATTTTTATTTCAGTAGTGCCAATTTTATTTATTTTTTTTATTAAAATAGAAAAACATGCATGATTGTATATAAACTTGACTTAAATATACAATTACTTATTTATAATGCATTATTATAACGTAAAAATAAATAAATAAATTTATTTAACCCCTTTTGGTTATTAAACGAATTATAGCATTTCATTATGCGATGTTTTTTTTTTTAGCAAAATAAAATACTTCATGGCACTAATTTCTTTTACATATTTTGTTATATTGTCAACACTATTTTTGTTTTGTAGCCAACAAAAATAGAAATTAGCCTAAATTGACTACAGCAGCAAAAGTGGTCGTGTAGTCGTGTAGCTGTGTTGGTGTCACAATAATCGTTTTCATATAAACGTGTGTATTTTATTTTTGACAGGCTGTAGTCATGTAGTCGCTGTCGTCTATGTGTTTCATGCATCATTCTTAGCACGCCATATTTTTTCCAAAAAATGTATAGCCTTATTTTTTGTACTTTTTAGCGAAATCCATACACTTGCTCTGATTCTGTATGATTTTTTGCCTACATGGAATATACCACCATGTAGGCCATTTTTGTTATGTCTACATTTTGTTTTCTGATAATTTAACTGCACTTGAGGCTGGATATGTCTTCACTTCTCCTATTACAGCTCTAACTTCAGTATAACTAAGCCGCTTTGGGCATCCAGATCTCGGTAAATCTTCACCCTGATAGCGTTTGACATATTAATCAACTATTTTTTTTATTGTGCAGTAGTTCTTACACAAAATTTTGTGAATTTCACGAGGGGATTTACTTTTTTCTGTAAAAGCTAAAATAATTTTCCGAGTATCAGACGATGTTTGCTTTCCCATAGTGATATTAGTTTCTTTTACTTCTTTTTGGTTATTATTAATTAGTACAAATCATCTTAAAATGATTTTTATTGAACTAAAACACGTGATCAGTACAAATTTGTCACAAAACGTTAAGGTTCTTTCCCGAAGTATAAAAAATCGAAGTAAGACTTACCATTGTTTACTGTTTCTGACGTGTAAAGTCATGCATTTTCACTTTCGAGAAATTTGTGCAATGTTGCCACTTGTTTTGATTCCATATTTTATAGTAGTGAATCTCTAAATGGTGAAGTATTAAACTCTGTTATATTTCTTTTTATAGTAAGTCAATAATAACTATAATAAGACAAGCTAAAGATCTTTACCTATTGTTGACGTCACAGTAAATTGTATGAATTGCTTTCTGTGGGTTTCGTTCTTAATATATAAGAATAAAGTATTTTGACATAATAAAAATTTTGTCGTTTTGACTTTTACGTTTAAAAATAAAGTTCTCTTTTTTTGTTTAAATTTTCTTTTTTTACTATTTGTAAGTCATTTATGTATTTACTAACAAACAGTAAGAAAGATAGAACAAAAAGCGACGAGACTCCAAAATTTTGCTGTCAAGAATGTGTTTTTACAATTTCACTTTGAATTTACTGTCATCGGTTAACTACTTTCGCTTTGATAATAGAAACTTTTTATATTCTTATCAAACAATAATAAAAAGTTGTTTCATTATATTTTCGATGATATTTTGACAAAGTCGTGGCGTTGGATGACGCGTTGGATCTCGGCCTTGAGCTCAGGAGTTGTTTGTGGTTCATTCATATAGACCTAAGATTTCAAAAAACCCCAAAAAGAATTTGTACAATCTTGGCGGCCAATTGACATCGGAATTTCGGGAGATATTCGGTCTGAAAATCGTTGTTCCAATAAGTTGATTGTTTCTTGCGCAGTGTGACAGGTGGTGCCGTCCAGTTGAGGCCACAAGAACTTCGTTATCATGTCTCTGTAACAAACGCCATTCACAGTTGTGCAATCTAATTGTGTCAGTCTTTTTACAATCAGATTTAGGAGAGAACGCATTTTTCAAAGAACGCATTTTACAAAGAAAGGTAGATGAAAACTTGATAGTTTCTATTGGGACACTTACAGGTCAACTCAAAACTGAAGACAGGTATTGAAAAGGAACGCGTTTTCATCAAGAGTTGCTCGAACAAAAATACTTACAATACTATACAAAGAAAAGGGATAGTCATTTGGTACAATGCACATTGGGATGACGTTATATTCTGCGATAAGATGAAAATGATGCTTTACCATAATGATTGGTCCAATAAAGTCTGGAGAAAGCCGTGGAAAGTTGAAATATTAAGAAATCTTTCGGTCATGGTTTGGGAGTGTATATCCAGAAGCGAATAGGAGAGATTTGTTTTGTTAGATTTAACGTCACTATTTTGATTAATACTATAATTAATATCTAAATTTTGATTTTTGTTTTTAATGGAGAGGGGACATTATGATGGTGAGGACACCATGGATGCGCAAAAATACTTAAATATTTTGAAGTGTCATTTAATTAACAGCTTGGATAAATTTGGGTTTTATCCTCATAGAAAGTCGAGTTTCCAATTTTATTTAGAAAATGACCCAAACTTAAGGCGCATATGGTAAGGTCTTGGCTTTTCTATAATTGTGGCACAGAATCCAGACCTCAATCCAATCGAAAACTTGTCTTTATTTGAAAAAAAAAAAAAAAACTGCCAAGGAACATCCTAAACACAAAACTGACCTGAAAACAATAATTTTAGAAAGATGGAATAAGATTCTAACGGATTACGTACAAAAACTATTATTTCCATGAAAAGACGAATGCAAGCCGTGATTGACCATACGAAGTTCTAATTATTTTACTTTATTTTTTCTTTATAATTTTCTTTAACTTTCTTCACAAGAATATTCTGAAGTTTGTTTTATTTTTGTTCCAGCTTATCATACTCACTTTTAATTTTATTCACTTTTGTTACTGTGACTTCGTAGGTTAAATTAGGTTTGGTTGGATGGATCGCCCGCCCGAAGGCGGGTACACTCGGAGGCTATATGGCCCATTGTGATACCGTTTAGAAAGTGCCGGGAGGTTGAGATAGGAAGAGAGATTAAAGATTGTGAGAGGTATGGAAAATGAAAAAGAAAAGAAAAGAACAAGTGAAAAAGACCCCTTTCGTCCGTTATGCGTCCCTCCTGAAGCAGCCAGATTCCCTCAAAAAGTCCGCAAGGTCGCCGAGTGGAACGTCTACTATGCAGCCCAGATTATCGAAGAATCATTGCCCTAGATATCTAAGGCGCCGCTCCTTTGGTCCTGGACATTCACACAGCAAATGTTGCTCTGACTTTTCCTCCTATAAATAGGCTGATTGTCCCTTTACCAAAACCAAGGAGTGAATTCGTTCTTCTTGGATTAGGCAAGGGCCATAAGATTTGAGATATTCTGCAAGAGGTCAGTTGCGTCCATCTTGTCTTTAATTCAAGATCAGATGTCTCTTGAATCAGATTAGAATGTTCTGATAGAGGGATTCTAATATCAGTGTCCATCGTCCCGCTCAGAGAAACTGAGCCTTTCCGCGCACACTCGTCAGCCAACTCGTTTCCCATATCAGCCTCACGGTGTGCTGCCGGATCCGCTCAAGCGACCTGATACATTCCCTCACACACTTCGATCTAACTGTCCTCGATTTCAGAGCTTTGAGAGCAGCAAGACTGTCCACGAAAATATTAATGGTCGTTGGATCCATATCCCGTTCCAGAATTATTTTCGTTGCAATGAGAATTGCGTGAATCTCGGCCTGAAAAACGCTACATTTGTCAAGTTGCTCGGAGTAGACCCCTGAACCTGTACCCTCTTCCATCTTCGAACCGTCGGTATACACTGAGATCGCAGCCCTGTCTATGACAGAGTTTGCGGCCCACTCTTCCCCAGTCGGTATTTGGATCGTAAAATTTCCCCCAAAATTCATCACCGGTGACATATAATCGGTTTCCCGATCAATTTGTGTCCCACACACTGTCTGCAGTATTGTGCCGTGTCCCAAAGAGCTTTGTTCCAGCTTATATGACTCCCTTAAACAGAGAGCCACTTTTGCTGCCGCGCTCTTGCTGAAAATATCCAGCCCTGTTCTTGAAACGTTGTTATTTGAATAAGAGTGAAATCACATGAAATTGAAATTTTGGGTTTCTTGAAACTACTTTTTTTATTTATTTAATGGAAACATATGTTTGAGTTAAGAACCATATGTTTGAGTTAAGAACATATGTTATCTAGAAATCGAGGTGCCATATGGTTCTTTTTTCAGTTTCACAAAAAACTTTTAAGTATTTTGTGCACGTTTTTTTCTTAAGTTTATAGAAAAAGTATAAAGAAAAATATTTTCTTTTAAAATAACAACTTATTTGTTCATTTAATTGTTTTTGTTCTTCAATTTCATTCAATTAAAAATGACTTCTATTTTTAAAAAGTTAGGCATCACCAAAAAAAATTTCGATATTCAAATAAATTGGATTTGACTGGCATCACTACTGTTTCGAACATATGCAAAAAAATAAAAATATGTGATTTGATGAAAAAATTTTTTTTAATTCCTTTATTTGCAATAATTAGTACATAACGAATCTATGTTATAATTGAAAAAATTATAATGGAAAATAGATTGTGTAAATAAAAAGTATTTATTATAGTTATAGAACAGCATCATCGCAAAAAGTGTGTTTTATTAACATCGACCACTTATTACGAGTTTTTTTTTTTTAAAATCAGCGCAAAATGTAGACATTTTTTAAAATCGTTTTTTTTTTTTCATAAAATTAATGTCTAATTTTTTAAAATAATGACAAGGTTCAATAAAAAACATGTTAGAGTTTAAATATCAATTAGTTTGCTTAAAAAAAGGGCTGAAAAAAAGGGCATTTGTTTTGATTTCACAAAGCCTTTTCTATGTGAATTAAAACGAGAAAAAATATTCTTATTGAAATTAGAGAACAGCAAAAAACTCGTAGATTTAAGAATATTTTCATTTGCGAGTCTTTTTTTGTGATAGTGGTTTCAAGAACAGGGGTGATCAATAGGCATGATGTTCAGCATTACCTCCAGTCCCGCCTTGGTGTCGATCTAATGGCTCCGGTGGTGCCCAGACAGGCCAATCTCTGTACCTTCACGAGTCCAGAAATTCTGGCCCCCACGTTCACATGACTTCGTAAATACATAGAGAATATTAAATTATAAAAAAAAAATATATATAAAAAAACGAAAAGGAGAGAACCATAAAAGTCAAAATTAAATTATATTTTTCAAATTTATTTTTACTTGATGACAGTTAATATGTTGTATGTTTTCGACCTTTCAAATTGCAATTAAATGAATAAATAGTCATAAATAGTAAAAATTTATTTATTATTATAAATATTTTCCAATTTTCCAATATTTCGATATTCTTTGAATATCATCTTCAGGGATTATCTACAAATTTAAATTATTAGAACAATAAAATCAATATTAGAAGATATAAAAACATATATAGAAACAAAAATTCTTTCACCGTAAATAATTTTCACCCTAAATTACCATACTTGGATACTCTGATAATTAGGGGAAAAAATATATTAAAAATGGATTGGTATCAAAAACCATCCTCTTCAGGTAGAATAATTAATTTTTTTTCAAAATATCCGAAGAGAACTATAATCAATACGGCCTATAACTTCGTAGTCAGCTATTTTTTTACTTTATTGTATTAACATTCCATAATCCGAAAGTTTTGGGGGAAAAAGTCATGCTCGATTCATACAGTTTATGTAGAAATTCAGAAGCTATAGTAAAATAATAGTATTATTTCTATTTCTGGTTGAGACATTCCCGATAAATTTTTTCAATGGAAAGCAACCTATTTTAAAACATTTTCTTGTTTTAGAAAAATCTCAGAATCTATAAAATTTATAGCCTTTTTTTAAAGAAAATACTGAAAAATTCTTAAATATATAATTGTAAGTTAATTTATACATTTTTTTTAAAAAAAAGTTCGCTGAATGTTTAATTGTGCAGAATATTTAAAAACAGTGTAGAACAGTTACAACAATCAACATTTTGTTTTAAGGCAATCTCTTTTAAAATTGTAGTTCCCCTCTTTTAAGCTACTCTAGTGTGTTTAAAAATAAAACGAATTTATTTTTTGTACGAGTATAAATGTTTTTCATCTTTAACGCCATGACTTGCCCAGTCATTTTTTTGTTGTTGTGTGCTCATTATCTTATTAAATATGTCTTGATGTGGCCTACAATATGACACTTCATGTGTTTTGTGGGTTTAAATTTTATTTATTTGGCAACTTTTTTATATGAAAAATAACCAGATAACAATAAAAAGTAAAGTATTCTACTTTATTCATTAATAATATATTATTATAAGAAACTAGGTGTTATCTGGTAAAAATCTTTAAAAAACTATTATCATTCGTTTGGACAATAGTGTGACAGTAACGTAATGAATATAGGGCACTGAAAGCAATAGCATTTCTTTTTGGATATTCGATACTAGAAAGTAAAAATTGTGCACCACACAAACTAACACTAAAGTAAAAAAATATTGTTCAATATATGTGACCTTCTCCGAGAAAATTGACCTAGCGTGTGAAAATTAAGTTTTGAAAAAAAAACGCATTTAAAGTTTCTACACCCTTTTAGGTACCAGAATCCACCGTTTTTGGCACAACCCGTTTTTTGACACACTAGGTCCCTTTTCTCGGAGAAGGTCACATATATGAAATAAAAAATATAATATTATTTAGTATATGTATGTATATTATTTAATATATATTTTTAAATAAAAGTTTAGGGAGGATTTTATAGTCAAGACTTTACATTTTGAATACACTTGGATGACAGAGTTTTAATTCGACTTCTCAGTATTGCCGATGATACAAAAAAAGCACTGGCAACGTTATTTTTTGGGTGGCAGTACTAGTATTTTCAGTTCTTCTTTTTCCTTTACTCATCCCAACTTATTCTATAATTACATACAACTTTTAGACCCATCTTTTATTATACCGATCAGAAAGTGATTCTGAGTCGATTTAGCGATGTCCTTCCGTCTGTCCGTCCGTCCGTCTGTGTGTGTCCATGTAAACCTTGTAATCAAACTACAGGTCGCAAATATGAATATATTTTGATGAAATCTGGTATGTAAGGCCATATGATGAACGCTATTGAAATTTGTGAAATTCGGTCCATGTTCAGACCTAGTCCCCATACAAATGACCCCTATGAAATCGACATAAATTGCCATAGGATCCAAATTATCATATAGATCTCAGTCAAATTGGGTTTGTATGTGTTTATTATATCCATTAATCAGTAGTCCAAAAATAATCCTAATAGGACAATTCCTAGTCATAGGCCCCCTTAAATCTATCAAAAACCAAAAATGTTGCACAGATTTTTCTGAAATTTGGTTCGTATATTTTTTTTCTAAATATAAGTGACTTTACCAAATATGATCAGGATCGGTCCATTTTTCGACCTAGTCCCCATATAAATATAGCATCCGATATGAACTTTTTCATATCTGCAGGCAAAAAAAAATAATAAAAATGCAACTCAAATTTGGTTTATGCTTATTTTCCATATCCAATTAGTTGGAGCGAAGCGTACCCTAACCCATGGATAGGGTATCATATAGTCGGTCTAGACCGACTATATTTTCTTACTTGTTATTCTTAAAATAGCATTAACTAATAACAATTATTGCATTTAAAGAATAACCTTTTAGTTAGCACAATTGAAATTGTAGAATAATCATTTGAAAGCATAGCCTTATGCCATAGTGTTGCATCGCACCTCATATACATTCAATAATCTGGATCCTACAACCATTTTAGGCGGTCTGATAGGGGTTAGTTGTATGACTGAATTCATCAAATATTTTTGGTACTTACAACATTCAGCACAAGCTCATAATACCCTCGCCACATAGTGGTATAGGGTATACAAATATGTTTTTATATGTTACTAGATGTAACCCGGTATGCTTCGCTACCCCCTCCACATCCTCCCCCCCCCCCCCGCATCGTAATGAATGGACTCACGCAAAATCCCAAGGCTCTCACTATTACAGTACTACAGATATATGACATTTATTATTTGATCTGTATGGAGGGTGCCACACGCCTTTGTCCGATCCCGCCCATTTTTTGTCTGACTACTCACGTTAATAATAGATGACCTAAGCCAAATTATCAAAGCTGTCTCTGTCATAGTACTCGAGATATATGATATTGAGTAATTACTTTGTATGGGAGGTACCACGCCCACTTATCCGATCCCGCCCATTTCCGGCATAGCTACTAACATTAATAATAGGTGACCTCACACAAATTTGCAAAGCTCTCCCTATTATAGTACTCAATATATATGATATTAAAATTTTACTTTGTATGGGAAGTGCCACGCCCACTAAATATATTTAAAAAATTATAGCCTATAGCAGTTCCCATTTCTGCAGTAATAGTCTTTGAAAATTTCAGGAAGATCAGATGAGTAGTTACGAAGATTACCTCCTACAAACAAGCAAACAAACAAACACACATTACCTCTTTATTGTATTTAGTACACAGTAAAAAGTTTTGGTTTAATTTTAAAACTCAACGGTTTTCATTGTAGACTATTTTGGAATTAAATTTAAAATTAATACCGAAATAGTTTATACGTAAGACCAAAAAAAAAATTTTTGCAATTTTTTTAATGATTACTTGGATAAAAATAACACCAAAATTTTAATTTAATTTTTCCATTTAAAAAAACAATTCCTGGTCGTTTACATGTAATACCGAAAATGGCATAAGAAGTTAGTCTCTCTTTATTTTATTACTTTAAGTTTTATTGTATTGCCTCAAAAGCATTAAAATTCTCTCGCATAATAATCTTATTCCTTCAAGTTTAAAGACAACACTTAAGAAGGTATTGAAAACATCTATTTGTAAAAGAAACGCATAAAATAACATGTGCGTGCTTCCTTTGGTTTAGAAACAACACCTGAAAAGAATTAAAACTCCCTCTTTTTCTTACAATTAATACTGATAATGGTATTAAGGTAATACATTTTAAAACCATGTGGTTTAATGGTATTCAAATAGCTTATTGATACAAAGAAAGAGCACAAGAAAAGTATGAAAAAATGAATGTCAAAGTGAAATGTTTTGGACAATTTTTTATTGTCAAAAGTTGTGAACCAGAAAGTGAGGAGTTCACTCCAAGTGGAATAATAAATTCAAGTAAGTACAAGCTAAGGGCAACAAAAATCTACCTTGTGTCTGTCAATATATTAGGGTTATTTTTTATGGTAACGGTATGGACCGAATTGCCCATAATATTCTTTTTAAATCCATTTAAGCCTAAATCAAATATTTTTCTATAAAGCTTTAGTTATAAACAAGGTAAATTTCAATATAGAAAGAAAAGAGCGGAAATTTAAAGATCGGGACGATGCAAAATTGAATTTAATGAGCTGCCAGGAAACATTGAAGGCACGCTTCAAATATTGCACTGCAGAAGTAAACTTATTACAGGCCTTCCCCAAATTGTGTTTGATTCTTCATTGGATTCTTCATTAAAAAAGTTTAGTAAGCTCGTATTTAATTCACTATCTCTATCCTTATAGATTTTGTTCGATTTTAAGCTTCGCTATGATGAAATAAAACCAAATGAATTATCAATGATTGGCAGAAATTCAAAAATGTTACAAGTGAAGGTGAAGTAGCAAATGAGGCATTTTTAGTAGGTATTCGATCTGTATTTTCAGCCTTTTTATGTATTCAATATTGAATTTGACATAACATTGGCAAATTTTTTGTATTTTGTGACTAACTCAAGGGAATACTTATTAGGCACCCGATGTTTAATTTAAAAATAAATTTAATAAAAATAAATGAAAATTAGAAAATGTAATGAAATTTGTTTTATTTATTTTCAGAACCAAAATTGTAGAAAAAGGGTGTTAATATTAGCCCTGAATAGGTTAAAAGTAACACCCGTATAGCATAGACTAATTTTTGTGGGGTATTGAAAATTACACTTATTCAAGAATACAATCCATTCCGAATGGTATTAATCCAATTCTTTTTTATATTTAAAATAATACCATGTTTGATGTAGAAATAATTCAAAAGGTTATTTTATTAGTGCTTGTTACGTATTATCTATATAATATTGTAGTTTAATTCTAATACCAAACAAGAATACAACGTAATAAATATTAGTATTATTTTAATGCCCTAAAAAAGAGAGTAAATATCAAATCTTTCTCACTGTCTCTCTTTATAATAATACTATACTGGAGTAAATTTAATCCTTTTTTGGATTTGTTATATATACACACCGGCTAGGTATTAAAATTAATCTAAAACTTTTTACTGTGTATAGATTGACTCCCCCTCGTGACTTCTACAATATTCATATTTATTTCAATGTTGTTTATATTTAAGTTTTATGAAAGTGAATAATAATTTATCAGATAGAAATTAATTCTTTCTATAAAAAACATCATTGTTTTCATAAAAACACAATAAATAAGAAATTGTAATAAATACTGCCCAAAAAAGAAGAGCAATTAACTTTAAATTTAAATTGTGCTAGAATTTAAAAGTTAGTTACACTGTGCAACAGTCCAAAAATTGTTGTAATTAATATGTCTTTGTTTTAAACTTGCTTTCATAAAGTTTTGAACTACGAGGGCAATTTGACAACTCCGTTACTTTTTGAACTTCCCTCGTAGTTAATTAAAAATCAACACAGTTCTGTCAACTACCATCTGTTAATAGATTACCGTAAAATATTGTGTACCAAAGAAGGCGATGTTGGGGTTGTCGGCCAACAAAGCAACAGTTTTTTTCTTGGGTGTATGCGTTATAATTAAAGTGACCATATTTTTTTTACCTGAAAACGGGACATCGAATTATTCTGATGGGTTCGGATATATGGAATGGAAATGCATAGATAATATAATAATATTTTATTTGTCCATAGTTAGTGGCATTATTTATTTACGTTACACTACAAAAAAATTGTTTATACCCTGTTATATTTTTCAGAGGTACAAATTTGTTTCAAAATTTTTGGTGACGATTTCAAATATGTGTGGAATTCTTGGCCAGGATTTTTTAATATTTACTTTAATTGAGTGTTAATTGAGTTTTATCTTCGGTCCAGAACTTGCTCATCAAAGAAAATACACGTTCAACCGGCGCATTTGTACCAGGCAAATATAAAATATATTCAACTATAATTTGAAAATTTGTATGTTTTAGGTAATTGCTTTTAAAATGTTTAAATGCTTCCACCCAACGATTTTCCGTAGAAATATTTTGTTGATTCCATTCATCAATTTTCTGCGATGTCACGTATTTATATACGAGTGAATATTCATCCGAATACTTCCGTATCTTTATTGCAATCGATATGTTTTTTTTCGATCAATATATCTAGAACTTTTTGTACATCTCAATTAAGTTTTTCTAAATCTTTCTTATAAACAGTCCATTGCTCTAAATACTCTCGACTAGTTTTATAAAATTCTTTAGCCTTAATTTTCACGAAATTATCGTCAATATTGGTGTAACCATCTTCTATTAATTTTTCAAGTAAACCACGGATTGAATATGGAATAAAGTGAGATGTCTCTTTCTGAAACAAATTGTCTTTTAATTTGTTTAATTCACTTGCTGCTTCAATTTATTGGTAATTTATACATTACAAGTTTCTACAGCAGCTGAAGAATCCAAGGGAGGCGTACACACAGAAAAAAGCTGTGACATTTATAAAAATTATAGTAAAATTTTACCAAATTTTGTGGTTATTATACGACTAAATAAATTAACGATAAATTTCGTTTCACTCCGTCAATTTAAATTTTTTTAAGTCTTTTTAGTGTCTAAGCAAATCTGACTCAATACGATAGAATTGTTTAAAAAAAAACGGAAAAAATTTTGGTACCGTCAGGATCGAAAAAGTACAATTTGTTTGTCTGGCTGGTACAATAACAGAAAACATATTTTCTATCCCTGGGTAGGTTAGTTTCTGTTCTGTACTGCACTTTGGCCTCTTCTATATTAAAACTCTTTGATTAAGTACAAAAACAGCATTATACTCATTATCATTATACTTCATACTAGCAGATCCCAGCGCTCGAAGTGCGAGTGCAATTTCTAGGCAGCTTTATTTTTCAACTTAGCCAATACACAAACCAACACTTTTATGGTTTATTATTATTTTGAATGAAGATAACAAACTCATTAACAAACACATTAACAAATTTAATAAAACACATAGCATATGTATAATTTTATGTATGTGTTAGTAGCAACTTTAAATGCAAATTACTCAAAATAAAAAAAAAAAAAAAAAAAAAAATCTGTAAATCTGCAAAATGGCTAAAAAGTAATTCCTTTCAAATAATATACGTTTGGTCAAAATCAGGATAAAACGGTTGAACAAAACATCGGTCACAAGAAATCGCCTAGCCTGTTAATAACGGGTGATTTTTTTGAGGTTAGGATTTTCATGCATTAGTATTTGACAGATCACGTGGGATTTCAGACATGGTGTCAAAGAGAAAGATGCTCAGTATGCTTTGACATTTCATCATGAATAGACTTACTAACGAGCAACGCTTGCAAATCATTGAATTTTATTACCAAAATCAGTGTTCGGTTCGAAATGTGTTTCGCGCTTTACGTCCGATTTATGGTCTACATAATCGACCAAGTGAGCAAACAATTAATGCGATTGTGACCAAGTTTCGCACTCAGTTTACTTTATTGGACATTAAACCAACCACACGAATGCGTACAGTGCGTACAGAAGAGAATATTGCGTCTGTTTCTGAGAGTGTTACTGAAGACCGTGAAATGTCGATTCGTCGCCGTTCGCAGCAATTGGGTTTGTGTTATTCGACCACATGGAAGATTTTACGCAAAGATCTTGGTGTAAAACCGTATAAAATACAGCTCGTGCAAGAACTGAAGCCGAACGATCTGCCACAACGTCTAATTTTCAGTGAATGGGCCCTAGAAAAGTTGGCAGAAAATCCGCTTTTTTATCGACAAATTTTGTTCAGCGATGAGGCTCATTTCTGGTTGAATGGCTTCGTAAATAAGCAAAATTGCCGTATTTGGAGTGAAGAGCAACCAGAAGCCGTTCAAGAACTGCCCATGCATCCCGAAAAATGCACTGTTTGGTGTGGTTTGTACGCTGGTGGAATCATTGGACCGTATTTTTTCAAAGATGCTGTTGGACGCAACGTTACGGTGAATGGCGATCGCTATCGTTCGATGCTAACAAACTTTTTGTTGCCAAAAATGGAAGAACTGAACTTGGTTGACATGTGGTTTCAACAAGATGGCGCTACATGCCATACAGCTCGCGATTCTATGGCCATTTTGAGGGAAAACTTCGGAGAACAATTCATCTCAAGATATGGACCGGTAAGTTGGCCACCAAGATCATGCGATTTGACGCCTTTAGACTATTTTTTGTGGGGCTACGTCAAGTCTAAAGTCTACAGAAATAAGCCAGCAACTATTCCAGCTTTGGAAGACAACATTTCCGAAGAAATTCGGGCTATTCCGGCCGAAATGCTCGAAAAAGTTGCCCAAAATTGGACTTTCCGAATGGACCACCTAAGACGCAGCCGCGGTCAACATTTAAATGAAATTATCTTCAAAAAGTAAATGTCATGGACCAATCTAACGTTTCAAATAAAGAACCGATGAGATTTTGCAAATTTTATTTTTTTTAAAAAAAAGTTATCAAGCTCTTAAAAAATCACCCGTTATTATAGATTTATTAACATTCTGCAACAAAGAAAGAAGAGAAGATTATTTTTGTATTGCTGCATTTCAGGTTAACCAAGCAAATTTAAAGAAATGCAATTGTTTTTTGTTTTATTTTGATTATTAGTTTGACGGGCGACGAACAAGTAAAACGCAACGTATTCTTATTTTGAGAGGGGATTAAATTTTTTATTTTTTGCTTTTTAAGAACAGCAATTTAAGTTTATGTACCATGAATTGATTCAACCAAATTCATAAGAAATTCAGTAAAATCGTTTTAAATATTTTTTAGATGAAATTATTTTTCAGCTGACTTGTGATGTATTTTAACATACATATATTAAAAAAACTATCTTTGACGAATTTGAAGATTTGCTCTTACATTTGTGAGCAAATCAACTAACTCTTTCTTCGAATTTCCTGAAACGGGACATTTTTGCGTCCCCGAGTTGTCGGGGACAACGGGACAAAGTAGCTGAAAACGGGACGGTCCCGTTCAAAACGGGACGTATGGTCCGTTAGTAATAATCCACATTGATTACCTTCAAAAGAGACATACAGTAAACGTTAAATTTTAGGACAACTTATTGGACTATTTCAGCGACGATTAAAAAAAAACGACTGCATTGGGCCAATCAGAAAATGCTTTTCCATTAAGACAATGGATGAGGATCAGATGTCGCCATGGCAAAATTCCATCAATTCTATTTCCAGACCTAAAGAAATTACACGGCGGAAAGTGATTTAGCGCCAACTATGAAATCACTGATCAAACAAATATCTGTTTTGAAGAACTTGAGAAATTCAAACCCCACCGTTTAAAGTAATGACCATTATTGAGTATCCAAACTTTAATACATTTAGTAGCTCTATTATTAACACTAATGCCGTTTACTAACACTAATGCCGTTTTATTTTCTAATAAAAAAAATTTGCATTTTATTTACACCATTTTGAAAAGTGTAATTTTTTATATATTCTAAATAATATGCAACCATGTTTTATGCATTCGTGTTAAGGTTTAGATGTGTTATCCTCGTCAAGTACAAATAATTGGGATAGAGTGAGAATATTGCAAAACAGGGAAACAATTTGTTAATATTCTTACACTATAACCTTACATGAATGTTTAAAACATGATTACATTTTATATAGAATATGTACATAAATATACTTTTTGAAAAAAGTGTAAATAATTTTTTTTTTTGCCAGAACAGAAAACGGCATAAGTATGCGACACTTATTAATAAGAAATCTGTTCAAGTAATGAAAAGAACAAAAACAATATGTATTTTATACATTCTCATATTTAGTTATTCACGAAAGTAGAGCAAGCTTTATTTCTTGTTATCGTGTAAAAACAAAAAAACATTTATGTCTTTCGATTTCTATTTAAAAATATGAAATTAATGATAATGAATATATTTTAGTTAAATAATATATATAGTTATAGAACAAGTACTGGAAAAACACTTTTCAGGGTGTTGGCAGAACGTTAGACTTTTATCAGTTGTACAAATACGTTTCCAATTTTTTTTAAATCAGAATGGAAATTTGTTGTATGCTGCCATCTTTCTGGCAGCATGCGGATACCATGGTTTAGGGTATCATAAAACCGGTGTAGATCATTTATTTTTTAATTCCTTTTTCAAATACGATTATAAAACGTTATTGTTAGAAACAAAATTGGATTTCAATATGCATATGTATTTCATTTTTAATATGCCAAACACATAATTTTTATAACGCCCACTTATGTAGTATAGAAATCGTATTGTACCGGCATTTAAATAAACAAACTCATTTCAAATATCTTCACGTCAGTATCAACTACATACGAGAAATTTGGTGAACACAATTAAAATAATTATTTACATAAGCCAAATACTCAACTACCACCACTAATGTTGGTGTTATTGTCTTTCTGTTAATATGTCTGTTTGTGTGTATTTCCTTTCAAATTCGTTTGTCTATTTGTTTGCGTAAGAATTCAAGTGGCATTCACCTTTGACTGCATTTATAATTAAAATAACAAAGAACAATTTACATTTAACACGATTTACTTACTATATTTTGAAGGGCTGACTTTTTTTGTAAGTAGTTTTTGGCACGTGCTTTAAAAATTTATAGGAATCATGAAACAAACTAAATTTATCAGAGATACTTATGTAATTTACGATAAATCTATTGTTTAGAGCCAAAGGATTAAAAATCAAATTTGGATAAATCTAGATTATTCCACATTTGAAATAGCACGTTTTATAAAAATAAACAAATAAGAAAATTACAGTCGGTCTAGACCGACTATACGATACCCTATCTCTTCGGTCCAACTAATTGGATATAAAAAATAAGCATAAACCACATTTGAGTGGCATTGTTATTAATTTTTTTGGCTGTAGATATGAAAAAGTTCATATCGGGTGCTATATTTATATGGGGACTAGGTCGAAAAATGGGCCGATCCCGACCATATTTGGTAAAGTCACTTATATTTTTAAAAAATGTATACAAGCCAAATTTGAGAAAATTCTGTGCAATATTTTTGTTTGTTGATAGATTTAAGTGAAGATCGGGAAGCAGCTCTATATGGGGCCTATGACTTAGAATAGTCCTATAGGGATTATTTTTGGACTACTGATTAATGGATATAATAAACACATACAAACCCAACTTGACAGATTTATATGATAATTTGGATCTTATGGCAATTTATGTCGATTCCATAGGGGTCATTTGTATGGGAACTAGGTCTGAACATGGACCGAATTACACCAATTTCAATAGCATTCATCCGATAAAAGCTCATATATCAAACTTCATCAAAATATATTCATATTTGCGACCTGTAGTTTGATTACAAGGTTTACATGGACACACAGACGGACGGACGGACAGACGGACGGACGGACGGACAGACGGACGGACGGACATCGCTAAATCGACTCAAAAAGTGATTCTGTGTTGATCGGTATAATAAAAGATGGGTCTAGGTCAAATATTTTTGGTAGTTACAAACAGCAGCACAAAGTCATTATACCCAAACAACATAGTGGTATAGGGTATATAAAATATGGACACACTTAATTTTTTTCTTTTCACTATTTTTTCACTATTTTATATTTTTATTAACTACGACTTATTTATCAAATGGTTAGTTAAACTAAAAAAATTATCTTGTTTCCTTAAAAAAAAAAACAGTAAAATTCACTTAACCAGTTAATTTGACTAGGACTTTGTTGAACAACCTTGATTTTTAAACGATATTAATTTCCAACATCTTTCCCGGGGTATGGAACTCCATGCATTTTGAATTTCTTCCCATAATAGATTTCATTTTGTAGCTTTGGTACGGTCAATTCGTATGTTTACATCGCTCCACATTTTCTCGATCGGGCCATTGTACAACGTCGATTTTGTTGTCACTGAGCCATTTTTGTACAGACTTTGCAGCATGTTTGGGATCGTTATCTTGTACCAACTTCCATTTAAGAGACATTTCTTCCTCTACATAAGGCATCATAACGTCTGCTGAATTGTTTTTATATACTATTTGTCCATAGTGCCCTCCATACGCTTAATTGAACCAACTCGTTTCGGTTTTTTTCTTCTTTTTGGACTCGTGTGGTTTTTTCTGGAAATGCGCTCTCGCAAATTATTTTCACGCAGGCTGTTTTTAATTGTGCTAGTGGATAAATTAATATAAAATTTTTCTTGAGTTTGTTCCCTAATTCTGGGTGTAATCAAAAAGGGATCCCCTTGCCCATTCGAACTATAGCATGGTCGGTTCCCTCGGTCGTCTTTCTACGTATTTTTTAATAATGTCTTTGGTTTTAGTTTTTTCATAATCTTTGACAGCATTTTACACTTTCTTTCTGGACCATTTCAATTTGTCTGCTATTTCGGTGTACGTCAGATTGCCTTTGAGATATTCAAGGAAAAATCTTCGAAATAATAATAATTTTTCTTATTTTTTTTTTTTTGAATAGAAAATTTTTCCTAAATATATATATTTTTTTATTTTTATATAGAGAATTTTTACATGTGCTATTTTAAATGTGCGCTTTATTAACACAATTGATTTAACTTCAAATATATCCGATAACATCCTAACTTTAGCTATTGGCAAGTTGTAATAATGGCCTTAAGAATTATATGATAAAAACAATAAAGGGTCCGCCATCTAACGTTTTTTTTTTCAACTAGTGCTTATTTCGTGAATGGTAACACTTAGCTCATGTCTGATTTGACAGATAATTAGTTTTATCCTTCCGCTGAACGAATATGGTTGTGTATACGCTTGAACAACGCTGGGAAATATTGCGACATTATTTTGAAAATCATGGTAATGTTGCAGAATGTGTGCGAAACTTGCGTACGGATTTTGGAAGAAGAAAAGCACCGTCAGCTCCGTATGTTCGTTATCTTCTGAAAAAAAGTGAAAGAAACTGGCATCCTCATCGATAAACCAAAGCGTGAAAAGCCAAAAACAGTGCGTACACCCGAGAATATTGCTACTGTGGCAGAAAGTGTGTGCGTTCTCAAGAATTGAACATTTCGGAGGCATCATTGAGACGAATTTTGCATAAAGACCTTGGTATGACGCCATACAAAGTCCAATTGGTTCAGGAGTTGAAGCCAACTGACCATCCAATGCGTTTTCGCTTCGCTAAGTGGGCCTGCGAACGACTTACAGAAGATCCGATTTTGCCAAAAAAAATCATCTTTTCAGTTGAAGCTCATTTTGATCTTGGCGGGTGTGTAAACAAGCAAAATTGTTGCATTTGGGGCACAGAAAACCCGCACGCATACATTGAAAAGCCGATACACCCAAAACGAGTCACTGTTTGGTGCGGATTTTGGTCCAGAGGCATAATTGGGCCATTTTTCTTCGAAAATGAGCAAGGAGAGGCCGTGACAGTCAATGGCGATCGTTATCGGGCCATGTTGAACGAATTTTTGTTCACAAAAATTGAAGAGGAGGATATTGGCAACATTTGGTTTCAACAGGACGGCGCTACGTGCCACACAGCCGAAGCTACACCTGATGTTTTGCGCCCTGTTTTTGAAGATCGCATTATCAGCCGCAGAGCTGATGTCGTTTGGCCACCCCGGAGCTGCGATTTGACACCGTTGGACTATTATTTGTGGGTGCCCTCAAAGATAAGTGTTACGCTAACAAGCCAGAGACAATTGACGCTTTAAAGGACAATATTCGTGAAGCCATTGGTGAAATACAGCTGCACACAATCGATAATGTGCTTAAAAATTGGACCGATCGTGTAGGCTACTGCATGGCCAGCCGAGGCAGCCATTTGAATGAAATTATTTTCCATTATTAACCGGAAGGATTGTACTTTCAAATAAAAAAAGAAATTTGAGATAATATTCAGTAGTTTTTTTTTATAGCATTTTCAAAAAAAAAAGTTATTTGGCGGACCCTTTATTACAAATTTAATGTTCGTTAGTTATTTGTCACTTGTAATGTCAGTTTTGCGAACCATTCAGTCGATTCACAATTTTTACGTTCCCGCATACTTACAGTAAGCGACGCATTAATAATTCTTATAACCTTTTTTTATACCCTATACCACTATGTGGTTTGGGTATAATGACTTTGTGCTGCTGTTTGTAACAACCAAAAATATTTGACCTAGACCCATCTTTAATTATACCGATCGAATCAGAATCACTTTCTGAGTTGATTTAACAATGTCCGTCCGTCCGTCCGTCCGTCCGTCTGTGTGTCCATGTAAAGCTTGTAATCAAACTGCAGGTCGCAAATATGAATATATTTTGATGAAATTTGGTACATAAGCTTTTATCGGCCATGGGATGAACGCTATTGAAATTGGTGAGAATCGGTCCATGTTCAGACCTAGCCCCCATACAAATTACCCATATGAAATCGACATAAATTGCCATAAGATCCAAATTGTCATATAGATCTTACTCAAATTGGGTTTGTATGCGTTCATTACACCCACTAATGAGTAGTCCAAAAATTATCCCTGTGACCCCATATAGAGCTGCTTCCCGATCTTCACTTAAATCTATTAAAAAACAAAAATATTGCATTGATTCTTCTCAAATTTTGTTTGTACATATTTTTGCAAAATACAAGAGACTTTACCAAACATGATCAGGATCGGTCCATTTTTGGACCTAGTCCCTTTATAGATATAGCATCCGATATGAACTTTTTCATATCTGCAGCCAAAAAAATTAATAAAAATCCCACTCAAATTTGGTTTTTGCTTATTTTCAATGTCCAGTTAGTTGGGCCTAAGAGATAGGGTTTCTAAACGCATGGTATAGGGTATCGTATAGTCGGTCTAGACCGACTATAATTTTCTTACTTGTTTCACTTTTGTAGTATTAAATTTTCGTTCTTATAAAAATTACCTTTATTTTACTTTGCGAAAATTTGAGTGGCGCAAGCTGTAAATTTTTTTGTTTTTTTTTTACTTTTAAAAGAGTTGGTGTTAAGATAATGTTTTAAGTTCTTTTTAAAGTTCATATTCGAAGAAAGAAAAAGCATAATTATTAGAGCGACTCACCAAAAAAAGTAAAAAAGTGCCCCTTTTGAAATCTACATTGTTTTATAACGATTCCCAATACCGTTATATTTCTGGTCTAGCGTTAACCCATTTCGAGCTGGACTGTTTTTAAAAAAGGTCTATTTTTTAATCTATTGAAGATATTTTCATTTTTTCCAGATCACATATCCAATATGGGTATTGAAAGAAAAAACGATTTTAAAAAACGTCTACATTTTCCGCTGATTTAAAAAAACTAATCACTGGTCGGTGTTAATAAAAGACACTGTTAGAGATGATGTTGTTCTAAACTATAATAAAAATTTTTTATTTGCACAATATATTTTTCATTATAATTTTTTCAATTATAACATGGATCTTTATGCACTAATTATTACAAATAAAGGAATGTAAAATAATATTTCACTCAAATCACATATTTTTATTTTTATTTATTTTTTTTTTTGCATATGAAGCCACGCAACTTTGCAATCTACTGCCACAACTTTGTTTATGTTCGAAACAGTAGTGATGCCAGTCAAATCCAATTATTTCAAAAAGTTATTTCAAAAAGAAAAGTCATTCTTAATTGAATGAAATTGAAGAACAAAAACAATTAAATGAGCAAGTAAAATGTTAGTTTAAAAGAAAATATTTTTTTTTTACTTTTTTTTATAAACTTAACCCGAATTAACCTGAATTACTTTTTTTTCAAATTTAAAAAAAAAAAACTACATAGCTGTATATTTGGGATAGAAAGAAGCTCAAATATACTTAATTTTTTCAAATCCTTGGACTATTCACAGAGCTATCCTTAAAAAAGGATCGTGATCATATGATCACGCTAGGCGGTACGGGGTACAGGTTTTTTCTTCAATAATAAACACATCTTTATTAACCAAAAACATATTTTTTATTATAAAAATAATAACTTTTATAATTATTATAATTATTTTACAAATTTTAAATCTTATATATTCAGTTATTTTATTATTATTATATTACATTTTTGTTTTAATTCTTTTTGACATATAGAAAAATTATGGTTTTGTATGATAAGGAATGAAACATTTTATGCAGAGGCCGATGTTGCATTTGAAACACTCTGTTCTTATTGTGGATGCGCATTTTTCATATCCACAACGTCGTCTGTTGCATTCTCGAACCAAATGATTTATACCATCATATCTAAGCAAATTCTCAGCCTTGCTTTTATCTTCTAGGCATCTAACTCTAGCAGATGAACCAGGACCTTTCCCCTTTTCACCAAATTTCTTACAATAATATTTGGCGATTTCCCTACGGAAGTGTAATTGCGAAATTTTGGATTGGCCATTTCGATGCAGCTGCCAATCATTGACCACACATGCATCTACTAACCATGTAAAAATGGAACTATACCATTTCTTTCCCCTGAATGAAATACGATAAAGACTTAAGTTCTGATCAAAGCGATCAACTCCACACATATTTTTATTATATTCAGTTATTGCAGATGGTCGAGGAACGTTAATCTTTTTGTGCTCCAATTTGCAATAGCGTGAAGCCATTGATTTCGGTTCAACTCCGAAACAGGTTGAGAGAACTGATACAACAGAATTATCGACCCATTTCAACAACAGTAAATTCACAGGTTCTATCAAAATGTATTCACAACTACCTCTTGGATTTTTCGTGAGTTTTTTCTTATTGGGAATTGGGCAGTTTGCAGGTACACGATTTTTACGGATGGTACCAGTTGCATTGTAGCCTGAAGCCTTCAAAAATGTGAGAAGTGGTATACCTGTGAACAAGTTGTCGAAAAAGAAATGGTAAGGAAGGTATCGCTTTTCATCATCGAAATCGTCTATCATGCTTATTAGCGGAGCAGCACATTTACCAAACTTTTCTTCATACTTGCTGTTCGATCTGGGATTTTTGCCTTGGTATATCTCAAAATTGATTAGATATCCACTTGGGGTGCATAGAGACCAAACTTTGTATCCAAACCGAACAGGCTTTCCTTTTATAATTGCAGCGTCTTCTTCAGCATTGTCCTCACCGGTTGCATATCCATCATATTCTGGTCCCTCAAAATAAACTAACCTAGGCAAGTCGTACTCCTGTGCCTCACTTGCCTCATCATGAACAAAATCGATAGTTTGTTGAAGGGTTAGTTTTCTAAAAATATGAATTTTGCAAACGAAATAGCAAAAACATCAAAAGAAATTCCAGGAAAAGTAAGTGTAAAAAGCATGTACCCCATCCCGCGTAGCGTGATCATATGAACACACTTAAGAAAAAACACGAAAATCATTCACCTAGATATTTATAATCAACTAAGTGACACTTGTTTACCGGTAAAGGTTCCCTTAGCTTTGATTTTTAAGTTCATTTGCTTTTCTATGTAATATAGGATCATAAATATATTGATACTTACTTATGCATGTAATCCATTTTGTATTTTTTTGTGATTTAAAAATTGGGCTCCCAATTTGACGTGCTACTGACTTCAGCAGAAAAACCAAACTGACACAAAATGCATATAGATAAATAAATAATTTCTCTGAGAATAAATTAGATAAAAAAAAGTGCGCTCCGATGTTTTGTTTTTCTTGGAACTGACTTTAAAGTGAAAGCTATGTGGCGTGATCATATGAACACGCTAGGTTAATTCGGGTTAAGGAAAACATGCAAAATTACTTTTTTTGTGAAACTGACTAAAGAACCATATGGCACCTCGGTTTCTAGATAACATATGGTTCTGAAGCTAAACCATATGTTTCATGTCATTTGAAAATAAAAAAATGATTTCGAAAAACACTTCGAAAATATAAAATTTGTGTTTTCAAGGAAAACAAAATTTCAATTTCATGTTATTTTAAATTCATTATTATTCAAATAACAACGTTTCAAGAACAGGGCTGATTGATTTATTTTAGATATAGTATGTATGTATTTTTTCATGTGCACTAAACCTTGATTCCCAAAAACATCGGTTTGAGCTGCACATTTATTTTATGATTTTAAACATTTGCTCACATCTTTTAATAATTTCTTTTAATAATTTCTTTACTTATTTATTAAGTCTATGGACAAACCCTAAATACATATAAAATAAAATTATAAAAATAAAATAATTACAAATCATTAAATCAGAAATATAATATTGCGTTTAATAATATTGTCATATAAAGAAAAGTGGATTAAACTGTATTGATCATTGAAATCGTGGCACATTCTTCTAAATGGATCGGCAAACTTTTGACGACAGACTGGGATAAACCGTGTAACCGTGTTGATCGTGGCGGAACATTGATGAATATGTTGTCGCCACTAATTAAGTTGATTAAAAATATAACGTTAAGCATTCTTCTTCGGCTTTTTAAATATGGCAGGTTAATTTGAGAACGTATAGTTATGTATATATGATGGCATATTAAGAAAATCTAGATAAGAACTTCTTAAGCAGAAAAAGAGAAATTGCTTTTGGACCGATTCAATATTGGCACTGCGAATGTTAGAGAGTGGATCCCAAATAACAGATCCGAATTCTAAAATGGGTCTCACTAGGGAGATGTATAGTCGTTTGGTTACTGTATGATCAATGTATTCCTTTGCCCATCGTTTTATAAATGTCATATATGTAAATATGTTGAACGAACTTTAATTTAGCATATAATAGATCACCCAAAATCCAGCATACTATTTACTTGTTCCACCTGGTAATCTCCAAATTTATAACAACCAAATGTACCTAATTTTCTAGTAAAGCGCATATACTTATTTACATCTTTTTAAAATTTAATTCTATTAAATTTAAATAAAAATTATTTTGATCGTGTTGTAGACGAATTTGATCGCTATAGTTCTTAAATGTTAAGAAAATCTTTACGTCATCAGTATACGAGTACATAAGAAGATTTGAGGATTTTATTACACATGGTAGATCATTTATAGAGTAAATATAATTGGCCCAAGATGACTTCCTTGGCGCACGCCAGATTTAACGATAATATTCTTTAAAGTGGTATTATTAAAATAAACATGATTACTTCTGTTACTTAAGTAGGATTTTATCCAGTTGAATATTTGAATGTTTTTAAATTATTTTTGATATCCAAAGTCTTTATAAGAGGAAATGAAATTGATTGAAATGCATATATGTTTGAAATGTCATATTGAACATAAGAATAAGTTGTGCTAAAAAACCACATAATCTGGGGATTCACGATTAAGATAATTCATTACATTGGATATCCAGTAGATTTCCTTCTTGAGTTTACAAATTTTTTAAATTTTTTGCAATGAAAGCATATACAAATACCTTCCATGTCAAAGGTTATTTCACCACGTATTAGGTATACTGAATAAAACATTTACATATTTATGGGTTTTGTAGGATGATGCGCAGAATTTTTAGAACGGCATTCGCGCTTGTTGGAATTTTAGATGAATTTTTCCGAAGAGAGAAGTCTATACAGTCTGGCCAGTGGAAGCGTGATCGGCAAAATTTTCACATAGAGTACCGTTATCAAAATAATTGGAATGCACCTTGGAAGCGACATCATTTTTGTAGTACGCAGTGCAAAAACTGTCAGTTTCGTGAAACAATTAAAAAGTGCACGTTGTTTTAACAAAATGAGTTCCGCGTACGAAAAGCGATTTAAAGCTGTATTCCTTTGTCTCCACCCTAGAGGGCCGAAAATATAACGTTTAGCTGCAGCAAAATATATGAAGCAGTCAAAGTCATTCGTAACGAAGTGGACGAATCGGTATATAGAAGTAAAAAATGTCAACGATTTGGCTCACGATGTCTATGGTTTTTACATAGAATTGCAACTCTGAGTAATGCATATGATAACTGCAAAATTTTGTGATCTGGAAATTGGAAAACATGCATATCAAAAAATTTATATGGAAAAGCAGCATCTTTTAACATAGTATGACAGCATGTCTTAAATGAAAAATATATATGTATGTATATATCGCGTGCATGCAATAACGCCCAGTGCTATAACGCCAGTGCTATATAGCCCATGGGCGTTAATGCACTCTCAAAAGTGTGATAACGCCACTGAGAAAAATGCATTAACACCCGCAGGCGTTATGACACTATGAGAAGTGCAATAATCGCGTTATGACATTATGAGAAGTGTGATAAAGCACCGCGCTATTTTTAATTCCAAATTTTCCCCTGCGGCGCTCATTTTTTCGTCTTTATTTAAATGAAAATTTTGAATAAAAAATCACGCGGGCGTTATTGCATGCACCCTATATATCTATTAGTAATGTCATTAGCAAAACGAAAAGTATTAAATATGTGTTAAATATAGCAATCTCACTTAGAAATAATTTGGCTAAAACTAACACGAATATCGAAAAATGATGAAATACGTCATCGCTGAATAAAGATTAAAATATGTTAAGTTTATCTCAAAAATCTTAACATCTTTCTACAAAATCCATAAAAATGAAATCTTTTATTGACCCACTATAACAAGCGGATATACATAACGTTTCAACTTATCTAATTAAACGTTAATTGCACTTTCAAAAAACCTTGCTATAGGTAATTTAAAAAAAATTTTAAGTGTTTTTTTTTTTTCAGCTCACTAATGGTTATCGCTAGGAGCGATTTTTTTTAATAATCATAATCATAATCGCAAAATGCTCGATTATAAACATATTTTTTTTTTAAAGATTGATATTGTATGTAATATTGATATGTAATAAAATTGCCAAGATTCTCCTGTTTCATTTGACACTGACAGGCGAATAGTAGGACGAATATAAGTATTTAAATATATACATATTTTTTTCAAATTGTATTCTTTGAAACTTGGAAGTCCTTTTAAAAGGAAGCATGATTACGAAATTAAAAATTGGAAATGATGTGAAGTTAAATATCGAAATAAATATCTGTTAAGAATTTTAACAGAGAATGTTAATGTTAACATTTTCTGCTAAGTACTTGACTTCAACAAACGAAATTTTTTATTCAAGTAAAAAACAATTATCTAAATATTTTAATAATTAAACTTAGACTATAAAAATGTATCTGACAAATAATAAATTTGTTTTGTTATTATATTTTAATTTCATATAAAAAATAATGTATATTCGCATATAACAGCATATAATGTTAAAGTAGCCAAAACGGTTATTTCTAGCCGACCTGAATGAGGGTTGATATACATATATCAGGTGAAAGCTTCATGGGAGTAAAATCTAATGGCATACCGCCCATATTCAATTGGTTCTCCTGAAAAAAGCCTTTGTAAAATAAAAAAAAAATTTTTTCGCATAAGATTTATTTTCAAGGGGCTAAAACGGTTATTTCTGATATATGACAACCCTCATTAAAGTCGGCTAGAAATAACCGTCTTGGTCCCTTGAAAATAATACTTATGGAAAAATCTGTTTCTTTACTTTGATTTGATTGGAATTTACTCCCATGGGGCTTTCACCTGATATATGACAACCCTCATTCAGGTCGGCTAGAAATAACCGTTTTGGCCCCTTGAAAATAACACTTATGTGAAAAATCTGTTTTTGTATTTTGATCCTTTGTAACTTTTTTCCTGAGAAACGATTGAATATGTGCAGTATGCCATTGGAATCTACTCCCATGGGGCATTCACCTGATATATGACTACTCTCATTCAGTTCGGCTAGAAATAACCGTTTTGGCTACTTTAACATTATATCGCACCTGTACCTCTAAAGTGAGTCAACTCAAAATATTTCAATTTTCGCTTTTTCAAGAAAACGATACACAGTGGTCATATCTATCCACTGTAAAAATATTACATCGGTTTTAACCCTCTTTGTGTTATAAGAGTAGCTACTTTAGAATCCATTAAAAAGACATATTTTGAGTTGCACCCAAAAAACTTGTTATTTTTGATTATCACTGAAAAAATCGCAAAAACAACTACTGTCGTATACTTATTATTCGAAATTCTTTGCAATGAAACAACCGTTTTGAAATCTTATAGTAAATATTAAATATTTGCTTCTACCGAAAATTTGATAATTTTGAGGTGACACACTTTAGAGGTACAGGTGCGATATGCGAATATACATTATTATTTATATGAGATTAAAAAAAACTAAAACAAATTTATTATTTGTCAGATACATGTTTATACGAGTAGTCTAAATTTAATTATTAAAATATTTAAATAATTGTTTTTTACTTGAATAAAAGATTTCGTTTGCTGAAGTGAAGTACTTAACAGAAAATGTTAACATTAATATTATCTGTTAAAATTCTTAACAGATATTTATTTCGATATTTAACTTCACACCCTTAAAATTGTAAATGAAATTTTACTCCATTTGGTCTTTGGTTTCAGACATATATCATGATGGTGGTATTTATTCGTTTTATATATTTAAGTTCAATTGTGACGGAGACGTGTGACGCGATTTGTCCGTACGTGACAAAATGTGAAACCATATTTTTGAATAAATCGATGGGTTTTAATGAAAATCTTTCCACGTCAATATTAAACTTGTTTCTTATTTAAAATTTGCTAAAATAGGAATTCTACGATAAAAATTCAGAATGTTAGTTGACTCGACCCGTCTGACATATGACGACTTTTTTTCTTCCGTATTTAAGGAATTGTTATAAAAACTATTATGTAGGATCATAGAATGTTAAATGAATGGAAGAGATTAGATATCTAACGAATAAATGTAGAAGTAAATGTAATATATTCGTAAGCTAATAAAAATGGCTGAAGTTTTCTGTATGTGACCTTATTATAAAAAAAAAAAAACAAATATATAATTATATCTTAAATTCTATATTCTCTATTTTAATAAATAAAACCATTTTTAGTAAATTAAAGAATGTATTGTTTATTTAATTGTTATCTTTAAGTTCAATGACGTTTTATTAAGTTTTATTGTTATCACCATAATTTAAAAATAATTTGCTTTACAGCATGGTTTGCCTTATTTGGTTGGTGTTACTTCTTAAGGCCAGAGAAAATTAGTTTTAGTTCAAGTATTTAGTTGACAACATCATAGCAGACAGTTTTGAAAGTGTTGCGCCTTAGTTATCATTTGCAGCCATTGACTCCAACATTTATGGTTTAAATAAATAAATAAATCACTTAATACAATATGCGAAATTTACATAAACGCATACATATATATATTCCTCTACTACGAAATAGTTTATTATTATGAAACTAATTTCTATTGGCTTAAAATTTATGTAATTAATGTGTTAAATATTGAGTCATACCTCCATTTTCTATGACTTGGAATTGCTTCTACAAGTTTTTTAATTGAATCAATATTGCCATGCCTTGAAAATTGCCACATCTAAATATTTTAAGGCGTTCTATATCTATCCGTTCCCATTATCAGTTCTTGACAAAATTCCCCACACATTTTTAGTGTTATTAAAGACCAGTTGCATTATCCTCTTGGAAGGTCAAATTGTTTTCTGCATATGATCCTCAAAATAATCAACAAATACATCAGCTAACATTTCTATCTAAGTATCTTATTACTTTTTCAAGAAAACTAATCAGAAATTTAGCATCCCGTGGTAGTTTTAGCTCTCCAAACCATAGCACTACTTCCTGCTTACTTTAGGAGCGTTTGGCTTTTCCAAATAAAGCCACTAATAACTGTTCTTATCTGTGCCATCTAAATTTAATTTTTATCGTCTGAAAATATGTTTTCCCATGGGAAAAATATAATTCTAATATAATCAATGTTAATGGATGCTTTCATTGTTTTATTCAATTTAATATTGGAATCTTTTAATAAATTTTATTGGAATCGAAGATTCTTAATTCAACCAATTTGTCGTTTGTAATTCTCATATTTTTACACCCTCCGCACGACTGTGCTTAGGGTTTGTAACACATTAAAAAATGAATTTGCGATCCCATAAAGAATATATATTCTTGATCCTTATAACAATTCGAGGCGATATAGCTATGTCCGTCTGTCTGTTGAAATCACACCCATTCACAAAATAAATTATTTACCGGTGTAAACTTAGCATACGAGTACTGTTGTTTGTCATTATTTCAGGCGGGTTGATATTTATAATGGGATAAATCGGGCATTATTGTGCCAAAATATGAAAATATAAAATGCTGAAAATTTAGTGTGTTTATTGTAATAGCTAATATTAACTTAATCAAATTGTTTACTTTTTCAAATATTTCGTTTACATTTGTTATAAATAGCGCAATAAGTCCTGCTGTTAATGTAAATGCAATGTATCGAGGTGTCGTGTTTTATGGTTCAATAATAAGTGATTTTTTGTTTATTTCTTTATACTAGCAGTTTCCAGCGCACGAAATTCGAGTGCAATTTCTAGGCAGCTTTATTTTTCAACTTAGCCAATACGCAAACCAACACTTTTATGGTGCATTATTATTGTGAATGAAGATAAACTTATTAACAAACACATTAACAAATTTAATAGAACACACATAGAATATGTATAATTTTATGTATGTGTTAGTATCAACTTTCAATGAAATTTACTCAAAACAGAGGAAAAAATTTAAAAATCTGTAAATCTGCAAAACGTACAAAAAGAAATGCCTTTCAAATAATATACGTTTGGTTAAAATCGGAATAAAACGGTAGAACAAAACATCGGTCACAGGAAATCGCCTAACCTATTAATATTATAGATTGTTACATTCTACTATATGGACAAATGTATAAGTATAAAGGTTAGTAACATGTTTAATACAATTATTGACATATAGAGGGCATAACACTACAGTAAACGTAATACCCAAGTGTATGGTATCAAAGATTCGGCATAGCAGAATTTAACACTCTTACTCGTTGTTTATTTATTATATCCTCCACACCTCAGTGGCGGAGGATATATAGGTTTGTCATTCCATTTGTAACGCATCGAAATAAATGCCGGACACCCCAAAACCACATATTTTCTTGATCACTATAACAAGGGAAGTTGATTTAGCGATGACCGTCTGTCTGTGGAAATCACGATCACGCATATAAAATCGTTTATTAACATCCCAAAGGAGTTGCTATTTAAAATCGTCAAAATCGGCCAAAGGGGTCTCGAGTTATAAATGAAACTTTGATGTTTTTACGATCGAAACTGCACAATTGTGCACCCGAGCATTTTATTGAAGAAAAACAACTTTTTTTTTTGGCTAACTTGGGCCGTTTTTTTTTTTTAATTTCTTGACTTATTTGGCCGAATAGTGATGACTATTTTCCATTTATAGTTTTTTTTTTCAAGTAGTCAATGTGGATAATTTCGTGCATATCCTAAAAAACCGTGGCCATAACCTTAACAGCCAATGTCACTGTATTTGCTTTCTTTGGGCCGGATTCACTTGGCAAAATTCATTGCTTTGACTGTTGTTTCATTTCTAATTTATAGTGGGGATTCTATGTTTCATCAAGTGTTATTTATCGGCAAAGAATTTCTTCAGAATCGCGTCGGAAAAGCTCTAAATAAGCTACTGAATCAGTCACACGATTGGGCAAACGCTGTACCCATCTTACCGAGAGCTTTATCGTTCCAATTTGTCGTTTAAAATTGAAATCCCTGAACCATATGATATGCCAGCGGCCCCAACTAGTTCCTTCACTTTAACTCTAAACTATATAATGGATTTTATCGATGATTTCCGAATGAGGTTAATTGAAGATTGTCTTAATCAGTGGTGCAGATGTGCCATGGATTTCGTCAGAATCGTCTTTGATTTCTTTAGATGTTTTGCATAAAATTCACTTTTAAAATTATTCAAAAATTAAAATTTTAGGTTCTTAGCGCTTCTTATATGATTTGTAAAAACATAGGCTCACCCTCGTACAAAAGTGAAAAAAACTTTTTGCATTTATATAAATTTCGCATACTGTAAGGTAATTAAGTTGAACACAATTAATAGTAACGTAGAGAAAACCATGCTGGTAATTATAACAATAACATATAGTGGTCTGACTGAGTTGTAGCATTAACGTTATAGTCCTACATAAGTTATGGAGAATGATATAATCGATCTAAGGGGCAAAGATTTCAATACAAAATGTAACCAAAAAGAGATTCATAATCTGATGTATTTGTTGTAGTCAAAAATCATAAAACGTGAAACTTTTTTGTATATTGATAATTCCTTCCGTGAGAGGATGTTTTTCGCTGAGAAAAGTACAATCTTTTAAATTTCCTATCGATTTAATGTTAATTTGAAATATATTATTTCTGTTTTATTTTCTAGTGATTCCGTACAATTATATTCTTTTGTACTGGACGATTCAAAATGGAGATTTGGATTTTGTAGATATGATCCAAAAACTGCATCGACCATGGTTGTTATAACATATTTACCATGGCATGATACATTTTTGAAATTGTTATCTGTACTTGCGGAGTTGAGGAGGACAGATGCGAAAGACTTTCATCATTTTTTAACAGAGGCTTATAATAGTGGTGTACCAGATGTCGGAAGTCAATTGAGATTGGTATATTGCCAAGGACAAAGTGTAAGTGAATGCCTAAAAAAAGAGAAAGAACAATAGAATAGGAAATTTATCTTTATTTCTCTAAATTTAGCAATTTATATTTGAACGACCCAAACAATTCCAGTTGCCTAGCATACCAGAAAATGTAAGTTGATTACAAATCGTTTAGAAATAATAGAGATTTTTTGATGGTATTTAATTTCTTTAGCACAATTTAAATTTATATTATAACTTTGTGGATCCAAAGAATATGATAGCCGTATTTGCTGCCATGTTAGCAGAGAGACGTATTATTTTTACTTCCAGACGTTTAGATCGTTTGTCATCCTGTATACAAGCGGCCAATGCATTTCTATATCCCATGGTATGGCAGCATATATTTATACCAGTGTTGCCCATGAAATTAAAGGATTACTTAAGTGCACCTATGCCTTATTTAATCGGTGTACCATCAATGGTATTGAAAACGGTAAAACAAAATCAACAACATATATTAAACTTTTTTCATTTGGAATTATTAACATGTTCTGTTTTTCTTCAAAATTTTAGATGATGCCTGAAGAATTAGGTGAAGTTGTGATTTTAAACTGTGATACAAAAATTTTCGAAAGTCCTTTTGATGATGTCCATTCCATGCCTCCCGAAATTGTCTCGCATTTGAAGAAACAACTTAGTCATTCCACTGAACATATGGGCGATCGTGTTTCGAAAATATTTCTGGGAGTTTTGGTACAGCTGATTGGAGGTTATCGTGATGCTATAGAGTTTCGTGATACTGGCAAAAAATTTAATCGTGAAAAATTTATAGAATCCCGGCCTTCGCATCTAAGGCCTTTTCTTACCAAAATGATGGAATTGCAAATATTTCAACAATTCATTGATGAGCGTTTGGAAATGATGAATACCGGTTTAGGATTTTCCGATGAATTTGAACAGGAAACTGTTAGATATGCCGAAAAACGTAAAAAACATAGTCGATTCTACCAATTTAAGGAAAAGGTATGCACTGATTTCCTTGACAATTGTGCTTTAATGTTTTGCTTTAATGTTTAATTTGCAGCTATTTTAGACGATTCATGTTTTTAGTTTGTTTTTTTTTTCATTGTTTAGCCACATATTTTGCTTGTTTGGTTTTTGTGCTTTTCAATGCTTAAATTTCAGTTTGTCAAACCAATGCATTTTCACAAATCACATAGTTGTAGTGAAAAACATTTAGAGTTTATATTATAGTAAAGATCTGTACCGAATATGATGGAAACTAAATTGAAACTTAATTGAAACTGATACGGAACAGAAACTGAACGGGTTTTTGTAAAACTTTCATAAGAGAAGTAAACTAAATCTGGGACTAATTACGACAGTCGTGAGAGAGTGAAATCCTTATCAATCGTTCGAAATTTATATTTTTGGAATTCGGTATTCAGTCGGTTTATCGGAATATACTCGAAGTCATTCGAAATTTTACTCCATAGAATATAAGAAATTCTACTTTAAGTACTATAAATATATAAAATTTCATATATTTCAAAAATGCTGCGAAAGACAAAATATTTTTAGTCTTTTTTAAAAGGCCGTTAAAGTATATTAATTTCTTAATATTTAGCTCAAATCGATAGTCAGAACAAAGTGGTAACGTCGAGTAACGGAAGTAATTTTTATGATTTTGCTTGTTTGTTTGTTAAATCAAAAAAAAAAAAAAAAAAAAATGGAATTTAATTTTTATTTCCATTTAATTTATTTTAGAGGTCAAAATGTGTTAGGAAATATGTTGAATGTGTTAGGAAATATGCTGACGAGTGTGCAGTGAAGGGCTCTAAATCTATCAACTCGGTGGATAATCCCTTAATAGTTTAATCCCTTAATCTGAGCTGTCGAACATTATTTACGAGAAGAACAAATGCGATGTCCATTAGCAAATCCAAAGTGGACTAATAAAATCCCTGTATTTAATAAATGAACAATCAGCCTAGTTCTACGATTGCTCACTGGACATTGTATAATAACCGAACGCATAGATGCCCTAGGAGTCGCCCTTTGTTGGAACTAGCTGTACGGATGTGGATGAGTAGTAGTCAGTGCAACATTTACTGTGTGCGTGCATAGGACTGAAGGAAAGCCGCCTTACACATCTAGAGCAAAGATTCCTTGATAATCTGGGGTACATAGTAGATGTTCCACTGGGTGGTCTCGCAGACTTCTTAAGTAGATCCGGATGCTTCATGGCGTTAACATAGTGGACAAACTTGTTTTCTTAACTTTAATTTATTTTTCAAATCCTTCCTTATCTATCAGTCTCCTAAAGAGATAATATTTTCTCCGTACGGTTTACACTGTACGATAAGTAGGCGTCACAATTAATTAATCATACCCCGCTCAAAAACGTTGTAAAAAATTCGAGTAAATTGTTTTTTGTTCCTTAGAACATGTACGCATTAACACATGTAACGTAGAAAAATATATTCTAAGTATTTAACTTGAAAAATAAAACAGTCCAAACCGCGGGTGTTTTCCTTAACCAGTCTAATACAAAAATTCGTAACGTAATTGATTTTGAGACGAAATTATTTCAATCACGACTGCTGTAATTAGATCCCAGACTATTTTCCAAGTGTATGTAAAATTTTAAATAAGAATACTGACCCCACACTGAACTGAAATGAAACTGAACTAAAACAACACTGAAACTTAACTCTATAACGCCGAGCGTGGCGGCTTTGTAACGTTTGATGAAGTCACAGTGGCCGAAATAAATATAGATTCACTTAAAATTTTTGGCAAAAATGCAATTTATTAAAATTATTTATTATTATTTAAATATGTAAAGATAGAATAAGTTGGAAATGTATTGTAGACTGATGATAACAGTTTGTTTTAAACTCTTTCTTTTAACTCGTACTCTCTGTCTGTCTGTCGTGGGTGGACCCCATTCCCTCTCATCCAACTGATCTGAAACTTGGCCCATAGTCTTGTTGCGACTAAAGATTATTTTTGGGGTAGTCACGCACAGTCACACATAGTCACGCGCAGTCACGGGGTGATCTAAATGTCATTTTCCCTCATCCGTTCGATCTGAAACTTAGTCCGTACACTTGCTGTGAAAAAAAGATTAACGTAGTGATGTAAAACCCATTTCCCCTTATCCGATCGATCTGAAGCTAGGTCGATAAACTTGCTGTGAAAAAAGATTAACTTTGCCTTAGTCACGCACAGTCACGCATGGTCTCGCGCAGTCACGTAGTGATGTAAAACCCATTTCCCCTTATCCGATCGATCTGAAACTTGGTCGATAGACTTGCTGTGAAAAAAGATTTACTTTGACATAGTCGCGCACAGTCACGTACAGTCACGGAGTGATCTAAATGTCATTTTCCTTCATCCGATCGATCTGAAACTTGGTCCATAGTCTTGTTGTGACTATAGATTAATTTTGGGGTAGTCACGCACAGTCACGGAGTGATCTAATTGTCAAAAATGTAAAGATTAACTTTGACTTAGTCACGCACAGTCATGCATAGTCACGCACAGGTACGGAGTGATTTAAAACACATTTCCACTTATCCGATCAATCTGAAACTTGTTCGATAGACTTGCTGTGAAAAAAGATTAACTTTGACATAGTTACACACAGTCACGCTTAGTCACGCACAGTCACGGAGTGATTAAAACCCCATTTTCCCTCATCCAATCAATCTGAAACTTGGTCCATAGACTTGCTGTGACCACAGATTAATTTTAAAATAGTCACGCAAAGTCACGCAGTCACGGAGAGATTCAGGACTCATATGCATAAGGAAAGAAAGAGCTTTAATAAAAACATTGTTTTTATGGGTTAGATTATTCATGAAACAATTTTGGATTTTAATTTTGTTTTTAATGTGAGCAAAAATCAATTGAATATTTTGTTTGAATTTAAATGCTGAAAGCTTCAAAGCTGAAGCCGCTTAAAAGGAATGATTGTTGAAGGCTAGATAAAATTGGAAAAGAGAGTTTAATAAAAGCATGGGAAAAATAACTTTTATTTCTTTTTGAAAAAATAAAAATCTAAAATAGCTTTTATTTTGTGACTTTTGTGATAAAAGGTATTACTCTTGCGGTCCCTTCTTATAAAAAATATAAAATATAAAAAATAATATTTCAAAGGATGCGATATAAGTTTAGGTTCATTTAAGAAAGAATAAAAATTAAGAATTCATAACTGATATTAAGTTATTGAAAAATAATTAAAAATACGATCCCTCATTAAATTAATAAAGTCTTCTAAAGCTTCTAACGTAATATTTGACCATGCAGTTCTTATTACGTCGCTTTACTGATTAACATTGCAACATTACATCCCACTATAATACACTTTTCGAGATACAATTCCTTATAGATTATCTATGGGTTTCAGATGTGGATTTTCGGCAGGCCAGTCTAAAATTTCGATATTTGTACACAAACCCGTCCTTACTCACCCAGGAATTGTGGATTGCTGTATCCTGCTGGAAACTCAGGACCCATTAAATTTTCTCTATGCTTAATTAGAGAGAAATGCTGCAAATTTCCACATAAATTTCAGAATTCATGCTGTTACAAATGAATGCATTTATTTTTTAATTGTATTTTTTTTTATTTTCATCCAAATTTCATCACAAAAGAGTACTTTTCTCATTTCGTTCCAAAATAAATATGATTTTTAGGCCAAGATAGTCCTTCCCCTTTTTGCTCTCATTTTTTTAATGAGGTTTGGTGAGTCATGTAAAACTTGTTGAAAACGTCTGATGGACGCAGGTAAATATAACTGAGCTTTTATTTCTCATATAAAAACATTTTCAAGGGAATTATTACATATTATAATCACTTTTCGACGTTGAGACAGTGTAGGTAGTCCTCCAGGGATCTTTTTAAGTACAATAATTTCTATATAATTCTTTGAAAATTTTGTGATTTGAAAATTTCAGCATCTTATGGTTTTCTAAGAGCCATTTTCAAACAAGTACGAACATTTTAGTCCGCGTAGATCCAATACCCGCTACCAACTAATAAGATTTATAAAATAAGCATTAACTAAAGTCATTTAATTTTTCCAAATTTGCGAAAAATTTGTGTTTTAAGTGAAAATCGGGAAACTAACCCAAAAATGGTTCTACAGGGTTTATTTTGGGAGTACTTATTTATGGGTGTTATAAACATAGACACTGCAAATTTGACCGAGATATTTATTCTAGTATTGATCTTTTGGCAATCTAAGTTGATCTCATAGGAGTCATGTGTATGGTGACTAGGTCTGAACCTGAACCTATTACCACCAATTTCAATAGCCATCGTGCTACAGTCGACAAAAGCTTATATACAAAATTTAATCAAAACAATAAAATATTTGCGATCTGTAGTTTGACTACAGTGTCTACATGGACACACAGGTAGACAGACAGACGGATGGACATTGCTAAATCTACTGAGAAAGTGATTCTGTCTTAGTTGGTATAATACGATAGTTACAAATATCAGGTCACATAGAGTGGCATAGCTCTTTTTGTTCAAAAGTCTAAATACTCAATTTTTCTATTGAATCAAATAAATGTTTATGTAATTATAATAGCTGCCTGCATTGAACCTATATTTATTTCACTTTGTTATTGCTGCGGAAACACTAAAATCGGTTTTTTTAATTACAATATTAACTAGAATCATTGCATTGCACTGAGAGAAAAAATGTACTGAATATCTCTTGTATAAACAAAACAAGTGAGGTTATCCTCGGTTTACCCTTGAACAAGGGTTTGCGATCCAACTTTGTTTAGGTCTTAAATGGCTTTAGAAAATAAGATATGAAAAGGTTCATATCGGATGTTATTTTTATATGGGGACTATGTCGAAAAAATGGACCGATTATGATCATATTTAGTAAAAAAAAAAACATTTAATTTTCTCAAAAAGAGAAACAAACCAAAGTTGAGATAAATCTATGCAATATATTTTTTCTTTTATGATTTTTTAAAAATTATCGTATTTTTACACTACTAATTAATGGGTATAATAAACACGCATAACTTGACCGATATCATATGGGTCATTTATATGGGGACTAGGTCTGAACATCACTGATTTTCACCAATAACAATACCGATTGGCCTTTGGCCAACAAAAGCTTATATAGTGAATTTCATCAAAATGTATTTATATTACCGGTCAGCAGTTTGATTACAAGGTTTACATGGGCACACAGACAGACGGACGGACGGGCGGACGAACATTGTAAAATCGACTCAGAAAGTGTTCGGAGTCGATCGGTATAATACGGTAGTTACAAATATCAGCATAACCTCATTATACCCTGACCACAGAGTTGTTTAGAATATAAAAATGTAAATTTTGATGTGAACCTAAATTATTTCGGTCACCGTATGTATTATAAATTTATAGTGATGATCAGATTATTTTTCGATACTTATCAATTTTGTATAATTTTATATTTTTGTAAAAAACATATGTATTACTTAGTAATACGATAATATTTAAACTTTTATAGAAAAAAAGCTGAGGTTTTTATTCTTGTGTTACAAACGAATGTGACATTTAATTACATTTTAAAAAGTATTAAATTTGATATATTCCAAATTAATTTGGTTACTCATATTGCTACGAGTGCATATTTAAGTAAAGAAAATAAAGCAAATAAAAAATTGTTTTCTTTTTAATGAAAATTCAGGCATTATAGGGTTAACTACAGCTGACTGAAACAGAACGATATTAATTTGTACGAATACTTAACTAAATTGAACTGGAAATAAATTTCTTATCTTGAATATTGAAATTCTTTTTACAATATCTTCAAGGTGGCTTTCTCAAATTCTGTTTTCTACTCATTTTATTTAATTTATTTTCTTTAAATCTCTGTATTCGTTTGTTTTTATTTCATTTTTAATTTATTTTTCGTTGATTTATTCCAGTATTATTTGGGAAAACATGGTTTAAATAAAGTTTTCAATAAGAAAACCTACACTATTAATGCCACTTAAACAATAGTAACTTTGAACAATTTCATTTTATTAATTATTCAACTGAACTGTGATCAACAAAACCTTTTCTACCGTTAAAAAAACTCAAACAAAAAAGTTCGTAAAATCCAAAATTTTAATTTAGTTTAAAACTTTAGATTTCTATTCTATCTATTCCTACTAACTCTTGGGTTGGCAGCACTGTAACTCTTTTTGAGAAATGCACTAAATAATAATTTTGATTTTTTTAATTTTGTAGTTTTTATGCTCTATTAATTGCATTGATCATTTCTAATAATTATTTTGTTTTTAAATGAAGGTTAATATTAATTTTTTATCATCCTATCATGAAATCATCAACTCTCATAATACAAAGCTTTCTAGTTTTTAGTAAACGATTAAAAAAAATATATATAAATATGTATTTTTGTATTTTTTTCTGTATTCTTTTCATATTAATATGTTCGTACGCGGATACAACAACGTTTTTAATATTACTACGTCAACTAAAAAAAATCCTTAAAACGTTTGTCCTATTATTGCTTGCATACTACTCTGTGCACTCCTTTAAACAAAATCATCCTAATTTTAATGTTAATTTAAAAAATAAACAAAATCCAAAAACAAAATTTCATTTTGCAGACTAATCCTGCTGTTAAGTCCGCTGTTAAATCGGTGAGTGGTAAATACATTATTAACATTAGTTCATAAGTAGTTACTTACCATGTAGTTTAATATAGTTTAAAAATGCTTGAAATCAAAATTCCTAAAATATGCCTATGCTTAACTCTACTAACATTAAAAATTTTTCGAAAAATTTTTGCAGGTTAAAGAAAGTTCTCAAAGTGCAAAACATGCTTACAAAAATCTCAAGTCGAAATTACGTGATATAACACCACCACAGCACACGTTACAAAATTCTACACATTTTCGGTCTCATTTAACTTCGAATTCTCAACATGATCGCATAGATGGTGTAGTAGTCTATGGCTCTAGTGGTGGTAGCAAAGAACTTCCTATAAAATCATATATGGGACGGCATTCAGCTCCTAGTTCTCCTATTTTTAGTAAACGCGTTGGTGGACATACCGGTTCATCGACGGTGGGTTTCCAATATGCTACCAAAGATCAAATTACTAGTGCTTCGCTGCATTTACGTCGTGCTCCAACACCTTTGGCCATGTCTAGCTCTAGTTCGCACATACAGTCAAATGGGTTTGCGAAATCTGCGACTGGTCCTCATAATCATAATAATCATGTGGATTCATCGCCTACAGTTAGTCCGGCTAGTTCGTTATGCTCGTCGGAAATGAATTTATCACAGGAATTGCAAAATCATCCACTCTTTAAGACACCAATTGTGGATAGAAGTGTAAGTATTTTGATGATAACCTTATGTTTGAATGTTTGTTTGAATGTTATTCGTATTTTGTTTACGTCTTGAATTGCTTTGGCGGAGTTTTAGTTTTAGATATTAGGTTAGTTCAATGTGTTTATTAGTGATGACAATAGAATGTATAGAATATATTTTATACATATACAGGTTTGATGGAGTTTTGAAACTGTGAAAGATTAAAAACACATTTATCTTAACTTTTCTTCGCTGAAATTCTATATAAAAAACACACGATATTTTGTATTTAATTTAATTAATACAGTGAGCGAAATAATTTAAGCATACAGATTTAAATGTCCTCAGTTATAACTTTTTTGAGTTTTAAATATTGTATTGACATAAAACTAAGGTGGCGTATTTTAAATCATCCGTGAAATAATCAAAGCATACAAATCGAAAACTTTGTGTTTCTTGTCAAAATAACAGATTTCTATCCATTTGAATTGTAGTTTTCTACTAACGAGAAAAGTTTCATAGGGCACCCGCAGATCGCTATGATACTTGAATTTGTTATAGAACACAAGAAATAAGTGGCACGTGTTTTTTTTATAGCTGCACAATCTCATATTTAGGGATCATAAAAAGGTTAGGGGTTTTCACATTTGATCCAAAGAAACCGTATACAAATTGTACAATGTCTTAAAGGTATTTGCAAGGCCTATCCCATGAAATATAAGACATATAAATATTAATTTTATAAAACCGTCAAATTTTAGGGGGTTTTATATGGTAGTTTGTATTGTGTCACACTCATCTATGTTACTGGAAGTTCTGTTTTCGTGTGTACGTATTTCATTATGGGTATTAATAATATTATTTTCATGAGTATATAACCAATGTCTCCAAAAATGTTGAAACGGGTGTTTTTAGAGGTACAAAAATATTAATATACTTTTTTTTAATTATTCAACACTCAGGGTATGCCCTCTACAAATTCAGTGCATTGTGTTGATTTCAGAAAAATAGGTTATGGGAACGAGGAGAGAGGGAGTAGTGTTTGTGGATATTTGACTTAAATTTTATTAGATTATAACTGTCAGGAAAAACCTGTGCGGCGAGTTATTCCACATACGGCTAGTTCGACTGATAAACGAATTCTCTCTTGTGCGGTCAACTGGACAATAGACTACAAACGGATGTGATCTACTAGAGAAGCGGGTAGAGCGAACCGAAACTCGGGCACTTTGAATAAGTTCGCTTATCTCAGAAGAACATTTCCCATGGTAATATCTATAGAACAGTGCTACACAACCCACATTCTGACGATGTCCCAATGAATCAATAGAGTTGGATACCCTACTGTCATTGATGAGCGCCAACGCCCTTCTTTGCAGACGCTCCAGTAGCTCCAAAATAGACTTTGAAGCTCCTGCCCATATATGGCAGTTGTAATCCATTTTTGGTCGGATGTAAGTGGTATAGATTTTAAGGAGATCAGAAGGAGTGAAGTAATTTTTACACCGTTTTGAATGCTTCTTTCGACACTTGAAAAACATGCTCATTCCAACGAACATTACATTGAATTTTCATGCCTAGAACATCAAGAGTATCCGATTCCTCATTACCTATACCACCCATAAATACAGATGACATTGTTGATTCCATGGCCCTATGGGTCAACATACAACATTGAGTCTTCAGCGCATTAAAATCAACCCTATTCGCTTTACCCCACTCGGAGATTGTTAACAGGTCTTGATTGAGTGTGTCATTCATTGTCTGCCTTTTGCCTCCCAACCTCCAAGAGGCTTGGCTTACAATTAAATGAAAATGAATGAGAAATGCTGCTGTCATCTGCGAAAGAGTATATAGAATTAAAAGTTTGACCAAGAAGGTCTTTCAGAAAGATAAGGAAAAGAGAAGGAGAAAGAACGGAACCTTGGGGTACTCCTGAATTAACACGTATTGTTCGGTCTCTGAGAAAACTCGATATAAATCGAGAGAAGTCATTACCGACCCCAAATATCCAGAGCAACCACTTTACTTTCGCCAAAATTGCGAATGGGTCGATTCCAGCGCTCAGAAAGTAGAGCTAACAGGTCTCCCATGGAACGATTTCTACGGAAGCCATACCATACTACCTCTAGGTAGTTCACAAGATGGAAATTGATCATGCTTTGATCATCACCTTTGAGAGCGCAGAGCAGATTGCAATTGGACGGTAATTTTCAGGGTTATTAGCCGCACCCTTTTTAGGGATTGGTTGGACATTAGCAACTTTCCAGCAAGAGGGAAAGACTCCCGCACGGTACGAAAGGCTGAAAAGCTTGGCCAATGGACTGGCTAGCGTCGAAGAGCACTGTCTCAGCACCAGTGCTGGTATACCATCTGGCTTTATGCCAAACGGAAACGATCCATAGTTATTCGAATTAGTCGCTCTGAAGGACGATTTTGAGTACCATAAAATGGACGAAGTACACTATAAGTTTGACGAACATAACCATTTTCTTTATAGAAAATGTCAACAATTTGCAGACGTTGCTCTTGTGTAAGTCTGTTCATGATAAAATGACAAACCAAACTAAACAAAAAGCAACTATCAGCTGTTAAATCGGTTATCAAATAAAGCAGTGTTACCAACTCAAAGTTGTGAACCTCTAAAAAAACACCCTTTATCTTAGAAAATTTAGAACACTCCCGTACAAAAATTATCGAGAAAAGTAGTTTTTTAATATACCAACTTAGCTTTTAGTACAACATGCCGAGGCGTTTTAAAGCTATTTTCAACGATATATTACGCTATACAGAATCTATCCAAAGTAACTAAAAAAAACTAATACCTTATGAAGCATTTGAAACTTAAAACAAAATATTTCTGATTGTATTCTTTTATGACCAGTACAAATACAAATATTATATTATTTCTTTTGGACTATATATGGTCAGACTTAAGCTTATAAGTTGTAAATGAAATAAATAAATAAATAGCTATTTTATCATTCACTCTAAGTTTCGTTGACGGTTTTTTTTTAACTTCATCAAGAGTGTAAATTTTTTTTTAATCTGATTAATTTTCATTTTCATTGCCAAGTCATTATTATTTAATAAATTTAAAGATAAAAAACTGGACATCACAACACAAATTTAATAAAATTAAAACAAATTAATAAAAATTAACAATCTAAATCCAAAGAAAATAACAGTTTAAACTTAACGACTAATATCACAGCACAATCGTACATGTATTAGATGCTATTGGATAGGCCGGTCATATTCTTTTCACAGGATGTAAAACGCAAAAATGACTGTTTTCTGGTAACTTTTTTTTATACCTAAATATGAGATTAGGCAGGGAAAAATATGAGTCATTTAATTTTCGTGCTCTATAACATATTTGCGTTTAATCGCGATCTGCATTAGACATTCCTTGTAATTGTGAGTTTTATCAATTTGAAAAAATTTTTCACATTAATTCAACAATAAATTTCATTTCCCATTGAAAACTTTCTATTCCTTGAAGAGCGAGCAGAATCCTTGCATACCGCGAATGCGGACTGTGTATAAAAAAATACTGAGAAAATTAATTAGAAAACAAAAATTATTTATATGTTCCTAAAAGAATTGTAACGGATACCAGTAATATAGTAATAATGGAAGAAAATCAATCATTTACACTCGTCATAAAAAAACTAGACTGGAATCTCCGAAATGCGTCGATTCTAGGAATAATGGAAAAAAAGGTTTAAAGAGCCCAGATGGATGCTAAATTTATTAACAAGATCCAAGACAAAAGTAGTTTCAAGAAATGTTCACGGCATGGAGTTCAACAGAAAACAAAGCAAAGTCTAAAATATTATTAAAAAGCACAACTGCTGGACGAAGTTTTAGTGCTTTTTGGATAAAAAAAAATAGAAAAAAAATCGGAAAGAAATCTCGATTTTGTGACATAGCTAGCAGTCAGTCCAGGGGGGTTATTATTTAATTAGATTCGAATGAAAAAATTTACGAAAATATTTTCGTTTCGTTATTATATAATTCGATTCGAACCGAAAATATTTTCGAAAATTTTTTCATTCGAATCGAATGACATAATAACCCCCCAGATCTTAATCCAATATAAAATCTTTGGGGGATCCTTTCTTGAAAAACATGAAGGACGAAGACTGTTTGACATCGAGTGTTTCGATCGCAAGGGGATAAGGTTTTAATTTTAGATGTACGCGTTGAAGAACATGTTCTGTTTTTTTTTAGCAGTACACGTGCAAGAAAACGAACTTAAAATAAAGCTACACTCGAATCTGTTGTTTATGAGTGTTCGCAACAAAAAATACGTGATAAAAAAATTTTCGTGTAGATAACGAAATATTAAAACGAAACACAGTCATGAGTGTGTTGGGCACCGTACAAAATTTAGAAACACACATAATTGATATGCAAATAAAAATATGTGTTTGTTGGCCTGAGCGATGTTTTTACATATATGTACGAGTTTTTTATTCACTGTGTTTTTTTTTTCTGAACTCTGGCAATAACACAAAATCATTTTAATTTCAAAGACTAAGGTTTGCACACGAAAGCTCTACAAAAAATACGGTTTCACTTGTAAAACTTTAGTTAATTAATTTTATTATTGTTATTTTTTTTAACCATGTTATGAAATATTTTTTCCATATATTATAAATATTTAATAGTTATTTTACTTTCAAATGGATTGGGAAGGAATAGTAAATGAAAAACGTATTATTAACAAAACGTAGTTTTTGGCGGCAAAAGTTTCTCGGGATACTGTTTCCCGGCTTATTAAAAATGATAACTAACGTCTTACTATTAAGAGAAGCCCGGCAAGTGGCAGGAAAAAGAACTATACTGACCCTAAAAAGGTTAGAAAAAATGTTGGCACCTTTAAAGAAAAGTCAGAATATTTCAAGGTCTTTCGTAAGAAAAGTGAAAAAGGGGGCAAATTAACGTGCCTAAAAACTTAAAAAAAAAGCTTCAGCAACAAGTTTGAAGGCCGCATTATGGATGAAACATACGTTGTTGGCGGCATCGCACAGCTACCACGATTGGATTTTTTCGCAGCCGATACTAGAGGGAATGTCCATGAAGAATTTATGGCATAAAAATTTAAGTTCCCGAAAATATTTTTAGTTGGGCAGGGTCTTTGTGGATGAGAACCACCAACTGTCCAGAGCTAAGGTTCTTACCACATTTTTTGCTCGGAAATAAAAGTACCATGGGAAGTATTACCCAAATAAAATTTTCACATAGAACAGTTAATTTATCATTCCAATCAATTGGATTTTTTTTAATCAGTTATTTCGTTGAAAAGTAATTAGATTTATTTATGTTATTACTTTTATATGCGCAACTCTTACTATAAATTTGTACATTGTGTACTCAGATTATTAGGGTTGTCAACTCAGGGTTTTAGTATTGTTTTAGGGCTTTTTAAAAATTTGAACCCGAAAATTTTTCGAGTTAGTGCTAAGTGCTTTTATAACATCAGTGATACCAAATCTTTAATTTGTTAAAAATTTTGATGAAAAGGCAAAATGTTGAATTCACAATTGAGTTTTGGAATGAAGGATGTAACTGATTTAAATCCATATTAAGCTTTAGCTAAGCTTGCTATTAAACTTTTGTCGCTCTCTTATTCAAATGTTGAAGTTAAAAGAGCTTTTAGCGACATGAACATTTTTAAATCCAAAATAAGGAATCGAATATCATTACATTCAGTTACTTCTTTACTTCATATAAAAAATAAATTGAAAAGAGCAAATTCCTGTTGCGAAAGATATAAAATACCAGAGGAATAAATATTTAAGTTAATACTAATGTTTTTTTAAAACATCAGAATTTTAAATTGAAACCGTTTTGTGGCCGGATGAAAGTGATAAACTTTAAATTAAAAATTGGAATTAAAAATTTTTGTATTGTGTATAATACAATGATACAATATTTAATATAATACAATATTTAATAAATTTTTTTTATATTATTTAATTTTATTTTAATTTCTTTGTTTTATGTTATTTAATTTTATTTTGGTTTTTTGTTAATTTTCCCAGTTAAAAACTATATTTGTAAATTAATGCTTTTTTGAAAATAAGGCGTTTTTTTTATCGGTTTTGGTGCTTTTTAATATTTTAAAGTTGACAACCCTGTAGATTATTTCGTTCAGGTTATGTGATCTTATTTTATTTTTTGTATTCCAGGAATTATATATCCTGATTTTTACTAAAACTGTTTCCCTTTTATACTAGCATTCTATTATATTTTTTTTTTTATTAATTCACTACGTTACTTTGTTTATTTTTGATTTTTGTTTGTGTGCTATAATTATTTCGCTCACTATATTATTTAAAATCAATATAATTTGAGTTAAACTCAAAATAATTTTTGTTTTAAAGTTCAGTTGCAGTTTTATTCTACCAATTCTGTTTCACATCAGTTTGAGTTTATTTTTAGTTCAGTTTAGTTAAAATTCAGATCAGTTTAGTTTCAGTTCAGGGTGTTACTGTGTAATTAATTTTCAAAAAAAGAAAAAATCGAATTCTATGCTGTTTTTAAAACATTAAGAAATAATTATTGTGTTCATTTATCTGTTACAATAGTAAAGTAGAAATAAATTTAAGAGAAAATCAATTTCTTTTTTCTTTCTACCATAAGCTAGAAAAATTTTCTTATGTAAATGTAAACTTATTGTGAACTTATATATATATATGTATATGTATATACTTTAAATAAAAAATGGAAGTAAGAAGAAAGTCAAATCATATTTTCTTCAAGAAAAACAAATAATAAATATGGGTGGTTTTTTGTTCTGTTGCAATGAGAGTCAATATGGTTGATGTTGAAATTTTTGCAAACCCGCCCCAAATTCTCGGCAGCTTACTTCTGTGGTTTTCTAGAATAACCGCGTATGTCATAAAATCAAAATGTTCAGGAGAGTCAAAAAGCGTTATATTTGATATTATGGGCTCGATATGTGTAGATATGGGCAATAAATACTTTATATAAAATTTTGAGTCAAAAATCTTAAGAGGAATAGATCCTAGAGAAGGACGAAAAAACAATATGTGAATTGTAAAAGTGTGTGCAGATAAAACAACTTATATCAACAAACGTCGTTATCTACCAATGGAACCACCCATGTACCAATGGAACCACCCATGTAGACATAAGTTGTTGTTAATAGAAAAATGGATTTTTTTGTTCGTCAACAAAAAGTTAACGGGACTTGGGATGAGAATATAACAACGATCAAGAATAATATTGACAAAAACCAACAGAAATAAACACACAAGTTTTTACAAGTGGTTATAAACTGAAAAATAATCCAAAATTATTTTGCATTTTTTTCATTAATAATGAGAAAATAATTTGTCAGCGATCAAACGTGGGTTGACATGCGTCGTTAGTGCTGCAAATTAATTTAATAAACATTTAAGTTACGTCGTTATTTAAAGAAAAAACTCAGAAATGGTCAATATTAAAAAAAAAAAAATTAAACACATGTAAAGAGCGTTAAAAATTATTATATTTGGCATCGTTAACTCAAAACTGACAAAAATGGACATACGCGGTTATTCCAGAAAACCACAGACTTCTCATACCCAAAATAAATTTAAAATTTTTTTTGCTTTGCAATTATTTATTAGAGCTTTTACGATGTAGTTCTATGCCCTGCAATAAATTCTGAAAGTCTGTTTCAGAAGTTGTTACATTTATATAATAATGAGCCGAGGCCACGCCGCGTTCTGCGACATCATTTACCACTTGCAATTGCTTAAATTTATTCTTTGCTTCACCAAGCGATTTGTTGTTATGCCAATTATCCGGATCTGTTTGTAAAAAATGAACAGATATGTTGCAGGCTTCAAAAAAGGCTAGGCTGGCTTCGGATATTAAATCTTGAATTTGAAATTGGAGGAAATGTCAGAAAAAGCGAAGTCTATTAAGAGTCTATTAAGAAATCGTTTGAGGCGTCCAATTTCATTACAGGGCAATGGGATGGAAAGACAATGCCCGATTTACGGAAAAAAAAAATTGATCGACTTTCAATTAGTGCAACAGGAAATTTCGACACCACGCTTCTGGGAGTAGTAACACTTCCATCCGGAAAGGGAGAGGATCAAGCCGAGGCAGTGTTTCAAATGCTAAAAACCTGGAACTTAACTAAGAGTATTAAATTTATATGTATGTGTAGACACAACAAGTTCCAATACAGGAATGTCGAATTGGGGCATGTGTTTTACTTTGCCAAAAATTAAAAAAAGACCTCATGTTTTTAGCATGCCGTCATCATATGTTGGAGCTTGTTGCGGGATCAGCGTTTAAGGCACTTGATATGGAAGTTCAGACAACATCACCACAAATCAAAGTCTTCGCCACTCTTCAGCAAAGTTGGGAGTCCATTGACAAGGGCAATTTTTCCGACTGCATCAGCCACAAAACAAAAAATAATGCCGAAAAAATGTTTAAAGGCAACCAAGAGAAGATTACAAAGAACTGCTTCGACTGAGTCTTATATTTTTGGTTGATAGACCTGAGCCAATAAAACCTCCTGGAGCCATTAATCGGGCACGCTGGATGATGAAAATTATACACTCATTAAAAATATGCATTTTTCAAAACCAGCTGCAATCTTTCATAAACGCTTCAAAAATTGGCGCCTTGTTTGAATTTAATGCATTTATTTTGAGAATTTAATGCATATATTTTAAAAATATACATCAAAAATTGGTACCTATGCCAGTGACCTAGATACGCTCCTCTCAATGATTTAAGTTTGTTGAAGCAATTGGATAATTATAAAAGCTTTAACGAATCAATCGCACGCTCCATGTTGAAAACTTTTCTGGGGCACCAGTGGTACCTAGCCGCGAAATTTGCTACCTTAGCGTTTTTTGATGAACGTATCGACACCAAAACTTTGCGTTTAATGGTCTGAAATATACACGTACCAAGCAAAGAATTAGTAAAATCATGTCATTAAGTGTACCCAAATGAGCAAAAAATTACCGAAACTTATGATTTTTACACAAAAAAGTAAAGTTTGAACATTTTTCTTTTAAAATATTGACTTCGTAACAAAGAATATCGTGGTTATGAGCCAAGTAATAAGTAAAAAAAAAACTCAAAAATATCCGGAAAATCCAATTTTTGGGTAAAATTAGATCTCTAAAATTAAACCTCTTCCGAAAAATCTGAAAAAATCGCAAAAATACTTGACACTATAAGCTTTTAAAAAAATCTGGGGAACAATTTTTTTTTGGGACAACCTAATATATAACTATGTATATATAAAAAAAATGTAATTTTCCGATAAAAGTATTCAAACAAATTAAAACACAGTGGCTCCATTAAATATTCGCCAGTATATTTTTTTTTATTTTCTAATTATTATACTTTATTTATTATTCTATTGATTAAAACAAAGTCAAACTTTAATAAATAACAATTAAATTTAAAAGTAATCGATATATTATTTTCAATTCCAACAAGTATTCGCACATTGTGATTATAACTCAAATTTAAATTTTAAAAAATTCTTAGTTTTTTTTTTATTTTTTTTTATTTATATATTTTTATTTATATATTTATTTTATTTGTATATTTTTTATATTATAATTTTTTTTTTTTGTTATACACAGTTTACATAAGGGAGACAAATTTCTGTTTTCTTGAAGGAAATATGATTTTACTTTCTTCTTACTTCCATTTTTTATTTAAAGTAAAAAATAAAGCATTTTCATCATATTGCGAAATATTTTTTTTTTGTTAAGAAATAAAAACTCAAAAACGTATTGTTGAGAGGGAAATTAATAAAGATAATCCGCACCCTGAATTAAATTTAAACATACAACTATGAATAATTATTGTGCAGTGGCTCTTAGAAAAAATTATTGTTCAGCTGCCAACCTTTTGATTTTTCTTTTCCGTTTCGACACCAGCCGTGTGTGACACAAATTTAATCATTTAATAAATTCAAAAGAAAAAATATTTCAAGTTTTAACCAGTGAAAGCACCAGTGTAAGTACCTATTGGGTAATCGACTATTATAAATAAATGAACAAAATCTTTTCTTAGATTTTAGCAAATCGCTTAAAATACGTGTTTTATTTTAATTGCCTAGTCGGGCAACATTCTAAAATACTGGTTAATAAAGTTTTTAGCAGATGTGCTGACAAAGTGATTGAGGATTCTGACAGCCTTTACAAAGCCATAGTCTCGACATCTACTGGAACATCATCCAATATAGTCGTCTCAACATGTGTAACCGCACCATCTGTAATTTCTGTTGAATCTCAACAGCATGTAACTACAACCGGCGTTGCAACGGCACTAACACAGACACACGTATCAGATGATAGTTCCACCGATCGTTTACTTCGTTCCGATTGGCCCGGTTCAATAGACACCGGCGTTTCTTCTGCCTGCTCATGGGCAAATCCACAAAGCTTTGGCCAAACGTTTCCGACGTACATCAACACCACATCTACGATTTTTGGTGCACCAGAAAGCTCATTTTGTGTAGGACCTAACATGACAAGTACACAAGTTCGTCAAATAAATACCGGCTTTGGTCAGCTCGCCTCAAATACCATGAGTAACAACGCATCTACTCTTCCAATGTCATATGTTAATACTTCAGGTTCAATATGGCGTCCTAATATGCAATCAGCTATAGGCACAGCGCAATACCCAACTGTGTACGGACAAGTTCCGAGTGGTGCACCAAATGGTTTGTTCTTTGCCACCCAACAAACAAGTAGACCACCGCCAACATGCAATATTGAGAGGCCAAATTTAAATTTGAATTTTAATCCGACAGATAATTTTTACTCAAATATTCCGCTTTCACCCTCACAGATCGCTTCAAGGCAGGTGTTATCGAAAGATTTGCCGCTATTTTCTGGTAACCCTGATGAGTGGCCATTGTTCATCACAAACTTCGAACAGTCAACTGAACGATGTGGATTTTCAAATCAAGAAAACTTAATGAGACTACAGAGGTGCCTTAAAGGCTCAGCTTTAGAGGCAGTGCGTGGCAAATTGCTGATGCCATCGACGGTGCCGTTAGTTATAGAAACACTGAGAATGTTATTTGGCCGCCCCGATGTTATACACGAATGTCTTCAACGCAGACTACGTCAATTAGCTCATGTTCGCATAGATCGATTAGAAACGTTAATAAATTTTTCTCTGGCGGTGCAAAATTATAGAGCCACCATGCAAGCTATTGGGCTTAATGACTACCTAAATGACCCTATGCTTCTTAACGACTTATTGAGTAAATTGCCAGGTGAAATGAAACTTGATTGGGGTCGTCGCCGCTTAGCAGTTAATCGTGTCGATATCGTTGTTTTTGATGAATGGCTCTACAATCTTGCCACTTGTGCAAGCCAGGTAACACCTTTTAGCTCTACGTTGGCAGCGGCTGCTGAAGAAAAATCTTGCCGCAAGCACTGTAAAGAAAGAGTGCTGTTACACGATTCGGAAGTAGTGAAAAAGGCGTTGCCATCGCCGATATGCGTCAAATGTACGAATAATCACCGTTTACAAGATTGCCCGGAATTTATAAATATGAGTCGTCCGGATCGTTGGCAACTCATTAAAGAAAAAAGACTTTGCATACGGTGTTTCAAAAACCATATGGTTCGCCGATGTAACTCTCAGAGAAACTGCGGCGTTGATGACTGTCGAATGGCACACAATCCTCTTCTTCATTCTCAGAAATCAACTAGCACCGCAGTTAATGCAAATGTTACCAATTCGCTGACACGTCAAAGTTTTCCCAATGGGAGCCCGACTCAAAGTTCGACAATTTTGTTTCACTCAAAGGAAAAAAGAAATGTGTTTTTTCGGTATGTGCCAGTGACGCTACATGGGAATGGAGAGACAGTAAAAACTTTAGCTCTAATCGATGAGGGCTCTTCAATATCGTTAATCGATTCCACATTTGCTGACCAGTTGGGCTTGGATGGACCTTCTGAGGAGCTATGTATGAAATGGACTGGTGGAATTACTCAGCAAGAATCAAGTTCTAAATACCTAAGTTTAAATATATCATCGCAAGACAATAATTCACCAAAGTATAGATTACGAAATGTTCGTACTATAACCAACTTGAATTTGCCTCTACAGTCACTCGATATTTCGACCATTAAAATTCGTCCTCATTTAAGGTCACTTCCCATACATCCATATGGTCCGACAAAACCCCGTATTTTAATTGGCCTTGATAATGCTAAACTGGTAACCCCACATGAGGTTAGCGAGCACGAATACGATGGTCTTATAGCAACACGCTGCCGTATCGGATGGTCCGTTTATGGTCGAAACGATTTTGATCGAGTGACAGCAGAAAGACTGTTGCACATATGTGATTGCAGTAAAGATGCACGTTTAGATGAGATGATGCGGTATTATTTTTCAATAGAATCTATTGGAATTAGCTTGACTAGTAAGCCTTTAATATCAAAGGAAGATGAACGATCATTAAAAATAATGGAACGTACAACAAAGTTTTTGGAATTGGAAAAACGATGGGAAACCGGTCTTCTATGGAAGTATGACAAAATCGAATTACCAGATTCATGGCATATGGCCCGAAAACGTCTTGAATGTTTGGAGAAAAAAATGATGACAAATCCAGAATTGAAGAACTTTATATTTTCTAAATTAAATGATTACGTCGCCCGAGGATATATAAAAAAATTATCAGCCTCTGATGTTTTGGCTGATGGAAAATCGTGGTATATTCCTATCTTCGTGGTGACTAATTCCAATAAAAATAAAATGAGGCTTGTGTGGGATGCTGCAGCAAAGGTTCAAGATATAGCTCTTAATTCAGTTCTACTTAAAGGGCCTGACCTTTTGAGATCGCTTGTCGGAGTCTTATTACGTTTCCGTGAAAGGCCTGTTGCCTTATGTGGTGATATTCGTGAAATGTTTCACCAGGTGCGTATTATTAAAAATGACCACACAGCTCAGAAATTTTTATGGCGCAATTGTGAGATATTTCGCGAACCAGATGTTTATGCCATGACAGTTATGACCTTTGGAGCATCATGTTCACCGTCGTTGGCAAATTATGTAAGAAACAAAAATGCTGATCGTTTCGAATCCAAATTTCCGCAAGCTGTGGCTGCTATTAAACAAAACACATTTGTCGACGATTGGCTACAAAGTGTAGACTCTGAAGAAGAAATGATTCAATTATCTGCCAATGTTAAATATATACACATTGAAGGTGGTTTCGAAATGAGAAATTGGATTTCCAACTCCAAAGCTGTATTAGCTGCTCTGAATGGTAATTCTCAATCAACAAACAAATGTATTACCGATCAAGGCTCACAATATGAGAAGGTGTTAGGTCTATGGTGGCTGCCGAAATCAGATGAATTTACTTTCATTCATAAATTTAAAGGAGACGTATTCAATGAATCCAGCTATCCAACGAAACGCCAAATTCTACGACACTTAATGATGATATTCGATCCACTAGGTCTACTTGGTTTCTTTGTTGTACAAGCTAAAATAATTTTGCAAGACGTATGGCGATCAGGTGTTTCATGGGATGAACCAATTCTTGAGGATGAAAGAAAATTATGGTGGCAATGGGTTCGAAAACTAAAAAATATACATTTAATCAAAATCCCGAGATGTTTTCAATTGGTAAGTCGAAGCGAACATAATGAGCTTCATATTTTCGTGGATGCTAGCATTCAAGCTTACGCTGCCGTAGCATATATCAGAGCCAAGGTTGGTGACGAAATTGTAAATAGTGTCGTGGCTTCAAAAACTAGAGTAGCTCCTCTTAAACCGATTTCAGTTCCCAGAATGGAGCTAATGGCTGCCATATTGGGTTTAAGGTTAGCGAAGTTCATACAAAGTGAAGTCTCCATAGGACTTAGTCGTCGTGTCTTCTGGACTGACTCAAAGGATGTTCTATACTGGATTCGATCTGACGCGAGGAAATTCCATCAATTTGTTGCTGTTCGAATTGGGGAAATATTGCAGGAATCATCTGCTGATGAATGGCGCTGGGTACCCTCCCTTGACAACGTTGCCGATGATGGCACTAAATTTAACAACAACAACGAAATACACAATAATTTAAGATGGTTTAGTGGCCCAAATTTCTTACGCTTACCTGAGAGTAAATGGCCTCAATGTAATCTCCAACGTCCTGCTGAGGAAACAGTTCACCATGTTCACGAGCCATCGAAACATAATAATTGGGAAATAGTTCCGGACCTCTCGAAATTTAATAAGTGGGAAAAATTACGTAGATCTCAGATGTACGTCTTACGATTTTTACGTATGCTGAAAACCTTTGCTCAAAATTCTCAATTAAAAAATGCTATTAATACAACTGTCATAAACGCCGCAGAAAATGTTCTCTTTAGACATTGTCAACATGAAGCATTCGCTAAAGAAATTTTTCAGCTACAAGCAGGACCCGCAATGGTAAGTCGTAAGAGTTTTATTTACAAATATTCTCTCTATATGGATGAATCGGGTGTTCTGAGAGTTAAAGGCAGAATTGATGCAGTTGTTGATGTCCCATATGATGCAAAGCGACCAATAATTTTACCCCGTAACCACCCAATCACTTATCTTATTGCAGACTTTTACCACCGAAAATTCCATCACCATCACAATGAAATCGTTGTTAACGAACTGAGACAAAGATTTTGTATAAGCGGTATGAGAGCTTTGGTGCGAGAAACAACCCGAATTTGTCAATATTGTCGTAATCGTCGTGCCAGTCCCTCCCCACCAGAAATGGGTAATCTGCCCCAAGAAAGGTTAGCTGTATTCACGAGACCATTTACATTTACTGGTGTTGACTATTTTGGTCCTCTAGAGGTTGTTGTTGGTAGACGACGTGAAAAACGTTGGGGTGTGCTGTTCACCTGTATGACGGTCAGAGCTATACATATCGAAATAGCTGCATCCCTATCCACAGATTCGTTCCTCCTGGTACTGAAACAATTTGTAGCCCGCCGTGGAGTACCCAAACGTATTTACTCAGATAATGCTACAAATTTTCGAGGATCTAGTCGTATTTTAGTCGATGAAATCGAAAAGGTCTCGTACGATGTCGTAGAACGTAGGTATCCTGAAATTGAATGGTCCTTCATCCCGCCAGCATCACCGCACATGGGCGGTGCTTGGGAAAGAATGATACGATCTGTAAAATCAATTTTATTTGACATTCTCCCTCAAGAAAGGCTACGAGAAGAAGTTTTAAGAGCCACAATAGCAGATGTTGAAAACATAATTAATATGAGACCGCTTACGTACATTCCCTTAGACTCAGTTGAGAGCGAGGCACTTACTCCCAACCACTTTTTACTCGGCAGTTCTAGTGGCGTGAGAGAAAAGGGTAACCTTGAATGTTTTGGTACAGAACTTGATAGAAACTTTCGAATGGCCGGAAACCTAGCAAATACATTTTGGAAACGATGGGTTCGTGAATGTCTTCCATGCCTCACCAGACGAGCTAAATGGTTTCAGAATCCTGCAGAACCAATAGCTGCAAATGACGTGGTAATAATAGTTGACGACAACTCGAAAAGAAATACGTGGACCAAAGCTAGAGTCATTGATGTGATCCGGGCTAAGGATGGCAATGTCCGAAGCGCTGTGGTTAGAACTGCTAACGGAATTTGCACGCGTCCCGTGATTAAGCTTGCGCGACTTGACCTGAAGGATGTAAACCCCACATCGGAGCATGGAGTTTACGGAAGGGGGAATGTTGAGAGGGAAATTAATAAAGATAATCCGCACCCTGAACTAAATTTAAACATACAACTATGAATAATTATTGTGCAGTGGCTCTTAAAAAAAATTTTTGTTCAGCTGCCAACCTTTTGATTTTTCTTTTCCGTTTCGACACCAGCCGTGTGTGACACAAATTTAATCATTTAATAAATTCAAAAGAAAAAATATTTCAAGTTTTAACCAGTGAAAGCACCAGTGTAAGTACCTATTGGGTAATCGACTATTATAAATAAATGAACAAAATCTTTTCTTAGATTTTAGCAAATCGCTTAAAATACGTGTTTTATTTTAATTGCCTAGTCGGGCAACACGTATAATATTTCATTATTTAAAGTTCAATAATTATAAATACCGTGCAATAAAACTAATATACCTTTATTAGTGCCGCTAGAAATTTAATTAGTATAGCTTGAACTTTCTCAAAAAGTTATCATATTTCGAAAATTAAAATCATAAAGTTACAGTAGTGGAGTAAAATGGGCAGAGGCAAAGAAGTTTCTGCACCAATCCGAGACTGTTTACATCAACACTCAGGGGATGCCTCCTATTAAATCCATGTATCAGGATTTCAGGACAGGAAAGAATTCAGCGGAAGTTTATTCCACATACGACTTGTGCGGTAAAATAAACAATTTTTCGCGGTGAGGCGTTGTGCGATCCACTTTACAAGAGACTACAAATGGATAAGATCTACTAGATGAGTGGGTGGTGCGAAGAAAAGCATGGATTCTAGAGATGAGTTCAGTTATCTCATCAGAACACTTTCCATTGTAATATTACAATACAATGTAACACAACCAGCATTCCGACGGTGTTCCGATGTGTCAATAGAATTGGTTAAACTACTGTCATTGATAAGCACCAACGCCCTTCATTGCTCACGGTACAGAAACTTCAAAATAGACTGTGAAGCGCTCCCGCATTGGGTGAATTAATTCTTACACCGATTTAGAAAACCTAGGTACTTGAAAGCTTTTTTCTGCAATTGAAAAATGTGTTTATTCCAACGGACACCACACTGAATTTTCATGCCCAGAACATCAAGATCATCTGATTCCTCAATATATATACCACCCATGGATACACACTACATTGATAACTTCATTGCCCGCCTACGGGTCAATAAACAACATTTAGTCTTACGAGCAATAAAATCTACCCTATTCATTCATATATTGTCTCATGCCCCCAATCCTCCTAAGGCTTGGCCTTTGATCGAAGGAGTATGAATGACATATATTGCTGTAGTCTGCAATAGAGTAGATAGGATTAGAAGTTTGACATAGAAGGCCGTTAAGATAAATAAGGAAAAGTGAAGGAGAAAGAACAGAGCCTTGCGGTACTCCTGCGTTTAACTGAAACTCTTTAGATGAGAAAACTCGATATATTTCTAGAGAAATCACTACCAACAACAAAAGCAATCAGTTTTGACTTGAGTCCGTTGTGTCACACCCAATCGATCGAATGCCTTGGAAATATCCAGATCAACAATCTTACTGTCTCTGCATCGGTTTCGAAAGAAGCTTCATCAGGTTACTCGTAGAAGGACTTCCACGAAAGCCATACTGACTGTCCTTAAGCAATAACTTGATATCTAAATAGTTCACAAAATGGTAGAGTAGGATTGGCAGAACTAGCATTGTCCTTTACTCTTTTAACAAAAGACCAGGTCTTACTGCCCCGAGGAAAGAACTTTGGTTCTAGGATGCTGTTCGTATAGAAGCTTTTTATGTCTAGGAGTTTTGGCATATTCTGTTCTGGCCTGTTAGCGTATTTTTATTCATATGCCAATTCTTGTCTGGCTTAAAAAGAATACAGAGTAGGAACAACCAATCTTATGGCAACTGTTATGTATATGGAAAGTTCTGTTCTGGTGTAGGAAAATTACATTTTATTGAAGGAATCATGGACCACAAGGAATTCAATAAGACTTGAAAAGAAAATTTAAATAGTGGTAAAGATTAGATTGCATATACATATATATTTTTACCCAAGTTAATGATCCCAATTATTCTGCGTGGATTGCCTGAATGGGGCTACTTTATAATGGTCCAAGATTTAAATAAAATACCGCCACAATTACCAGATATCTATCACATTGAAAACTGTTACTAGATAGAAATATAAGTACAAATGAAATCAGACCAGAAATTGACCTTGATCTCAGAGCGGGGGGAAATTTCAGCAGATTTCATACAAAAAATTACGTTTCAATGAAAAGCCTCAACGAAATTGAGGATCAATAAAGTACCCGTACTAATTTTATATACAAAATATTTTGTTTTTATTTGTTCTTTTCATGGGCGAATAATTTTTGCAGTAGAATTTCTTATATTTTATAATTTTTTATTTTTCTTTTGGTATCAATAATGAAGTTTTTTAATTTTATTTTTAGAAGAGACGTGTTACAATTTAAACAAATAAAATAATTTTATAAACTGATAATGAGATTTTCTTTCAAAAAATAACATATGAGCGCATATTTTATGGAGCCACTGTATGTTAAACTTCTTTCTATTCGTAATGAAATTTTTTTCGAAAACTAAATTAAGTTACACAGTAAACCCCAGTTCAGTTTTATTTTAGTTAAGTTCCTGTTCAGTTTCAGCTAAGTTTCCATTCAGTTTCAAATTAGACTCAGTTAGGTTTGTTCATGAGTGTTAAATGTTTTTTCTTTTTTAGTTTTAGTCTAATTAATTATAAATAAAGCTTATTGTCTCTTATCTACATTATAATCACTGTCGCTTTAAATGTTCTTTACAATTTGCCCACACATATTTGTTCACGTGTTTTATTTTATTTATTTGAATAATTATTTTCTTTTTATGGTTATTTTGTACTTCTTATGTTGCATACATTTGTGCGGTCGTCCTTTCATAAACATGAACTTCATAAAATAAAACCAATAAAATTAAATAAATCTAAACAATTAAAAAAAAAAACACAGCTTAAACCATGTCACAGTTTAGAGCCTAATCATCGCATAACTGCCTCGCGTTCAGGGGGTCCGCCCCCAGCTAGGCCACCACCACCAGCACCTCATTTACTACAGCTTTATCAACAACATCAGCAGCCTTATCAGCAGCAAATACAGCAGCAGCTAAATGGTCCAACTTATTACAATCATCCGTATGGTGTACAACAAAAATTTAATGAACATCCTCGTGTAGAAGGAAAACCACCTAGTATACCAAGACCAGCACCTCTATACATTCCAACAACAAAATCACAAACCTTAAACTCTTCCATAAGAACCAACAACACTTCTATTAATCATTTAACACACATCCCAAAACAACAAACTCAGTCTTCATTTGAATCAAATCCTAATAATAAATTTATACAAACAACTGATTCCACATATGACACACCGCCCGATATGCAATCACCTCCAATACCGCCAAGGCGTCAAGCGGTAGTAACACCTCCAACACCGACACCATTTAATGGTGGAGCAGCAACAAATGGCCTCCTAACGAATGCTGTGGCAGCTACTGCAGCCGCCGTCACAGCTGGTATCTCACGTTTAGAACGTAACTGTTGGCAGGATTATTCTGAAACTCAACTATTACAAAATGGTTCTTTACGAAGTTCAACATCTTCATCTTCGAATACATCATCATCGAGTGCTTCATTTGTCACGGCTGCTTCTCGTTTTTCTCTTTATCAATCATCACCTCAGGGTTGTGAACCACCTGTTCCAGCACCACGTTTAAAAAAAGATAAAGAAAAAGAGGTATACTTTTCCAACCAAAAAACAAACCATCGCAGTAATGTTTTCAAATGAATTTTTTTATATAATTGTCAGATATTGATATGAATTATGTGTCTTCAGTGTGAAGCTTTGGAATTTTCAGTTTAAACTGTTAAGCTCAAACTACACGTTGTAAAGGATAAAACTCCTTAATATTTTTCCTACCCATGATATATAAAGGATAAGTAATGAAAGATATCGTATCTCCAAACTTCGCCAGTTCTTTTGGCATCTTTCCAAAAAAAACTAAGTTTTTCCTCTTTAAGATATAAACTATGTCTTCCATATTCCATTTAGTTTTTAATACCTTAATATATTTTTTATATAGAAAAACGTTTTACTTATTGTTTAGGGTTCTTTTCCCATTTCTATAAAAGTACCATATGATTCTGAGAACTTTAACTATAAAACAAAAATCACAGATTCTAAGCGAATTGTTTTTAATGCTAAGGTGCTAATTATATAAAAATTTATATGAAAAATTCATACACTTAGCAGAAAAACTATGCGTACAACCACAGTCAAAACGTTTAAAGTACAAACAAAGAAATATATGTTTTAGTCTATATAGTGATCCATTTTTTTTTTTTTTTTTCAATAAAAATGCAATTATATTTAGTTAATTTTAAACATTTTCCATATTTTAGGGGTCTGGCCACCCCATCACTGTGAATTGGTTGTCCCTCAACAATTTGTTAGACTTTTTACTGATTTGCTTGAGGACGCTATCTTGTTACATGACCCAGATCAGTTGCATTTCTTCAGAAACATGCATGATTATCATCTCTTCGAGAAATTTTGAAGGAAATTCGGATAGATCAAATTTGTGTTCAATTCGGTTGCATCCTTGCGTATGATTGAGAATCTTTGCCATCGAATAATATTATTTATAACTCAAAAGCCGAAAGAATATTTCTTTTGGTTATGTTCTCTTAACCTCCGGAATATAGTTTCAATGTTGGTCACATTTAAATGTGAATATTAATAATACAAAACCTCATTTATTTTCAATCTGATTTATTATATTTAAGTTCTCACCGACTTTTTATAATCAACTGAGAGCGGTGCTATTATTTTAACAACACATATTTACTCAGTTTACTCAATAATTAGCTGAGAACTATATATGCTTTGAGAGAACATATTGTAATTATCAGCACTGCGAGAAATATAAAAGCCAAAGAACAAAAGTTCAAAAATCGCAAACCCTGTGGTAATACTATTATTTTGATATTAACTGTTGATCTTCCATGTAAAACAAAAATAAGGCATTTGTTGTTATAATCAGGGATCGTAAGAATTATGCATTTTGTCATAAAATTCACAGAATAACAGTTATTTTAAAGTGTGCGTAGTTAGCCTCCCACTTTTTGAAATAAATTTTTTTAAAGATTGTTCTGAATTGTTCTAGGATTGTTCTACAATGTTCCAAAACGACGAGTTTCTGAAATATAATTTGTACCGGTAAATCGAAAAAAACGAATTTTAAACTTAGCCCCCACTTTTGGAAAAAAAAATTTGGGGGTTGTTCTAGGTTGTTCTATTTGTTCTAAACACTGTACCAAAATAGATATGTCGCAAACCGTAACGTACGCAAATGAGAACAAAAAAATTTTTCCGCGATTGCGAAGTTAGCCCCCCATTTTTGGAAATAATTTTTTTTTTTAATGATTGTTCTGAATTGTTCTATGATTGTTCTACAATATTCCAAAACGATGAGTTTCTAAAATATAATTTGTACCGGTAAATCGAAAAAAAAACGAATTTTAAACTTTGCCCCTCACTTTTGGAAAAAAAATTCTCGGTTGTTCTAGTTGTTTTAAACATTGTTCCAAAATAGTTATGTCGCAAACCGTAACGCACGCAAATGAGAACATTTTTTCCGCGATATCAACGTTATTAAACGATATCAATATTTTTATGCAACACGTAAGTTAACGTACAGATTCCAAAATTTCTTCGCCATTTTTGGAAATAAAATATTTTGAAGATTGTTCTGATTTGTTCTAGGATTGTTCTACAAAACGATGAGTTTCTAAAATATAATTTGTACCGGTAAATCGAAAAAAACGAATTTTAATTCTAGATTGTTCTAAAGATTGTTCCAAAATAGATATGTCGCAAACCGTAACGTACGCAAATGAGAACATTTTTTCCGCGATATCAACGTTATTAAACGATATAAATATTTTTATGCAACACGAAAGTTAACGTACAGATTCCAAAATTTCTTTCATACAAGGTATACTGAATGGCACTCTCAGATCACTCTGAAACTTGGATATTTTATAGAGAGGATGTAAAATTAAGGGACTCGTATATTTAGGGTTGATTAAAATAGTGTTGAGGGTGCCATTCAGGATATCTTGTATGAAAGAAATTTTGGAATCTGTACGTTTACCGTGTTGCATAAAAATATTGATATCGTTTAATAATGTTGATATCGCGGACAAAATGTTTTTCGTTCTCATTTGCGTACGTTACGGTTTGCGACATATCTATTTTGGAACAATGTTTAGAACAACCTAGAACAACCGATAAATTATTTTTTTACAAAAGTGGGGGGGCAAAGTTTAAAATTGGTTTTTTTTTCGATTTGCCGGTACAAATTATATATTAGAAACTTATCGTTTTTGAACATTGTAGAACAATCCTAGAAAAATTCAGAACAATCTTCAAAAAAATTTATTTCCAAAAATGGGGGGTTAACTTCGCAATCGCGGAAAAATGTTCTTCGTTCACATTTGCGTACGTTACGGTTTGTGATATATCTATTTTGGAACAATGTTTAGAATTAGAACAACGTAGAACCGCCAATTTTTTTTCTCCAAAAGTGGGGGCTAAGTTTAAAATTAGTTTTTTTTTCGGTTTACCGGTACAAATTATATTTTAGAAACTATCGTTTTGGAACATTGTAGAACAATCCTAGAACAATTCAGAACAATCTTTAAAAAATTATATTTCCAAAAATGGGGGGGCTAACTTCGCTCACTTCTTATTTTATTTTTATTTTATCAATCAAAAATGAGTTTTTTTATTTTTTCGAGCAATAATAGCAGTTATTTTATTCTATACATTATTTTCATTTGCTAGAAAAATTAAAAATTCAAAAATGACTGTAACAAAAAACAAGTAAGAAAATTCCAGTCGGTATAGACCGATTATGCGATACCCTAAACCAAGCGTTTAGAGAAAGGGTCATAGGTTCAACTAATTGGATATAGAAAATAAGCATAAATCAAATTTGAGTGGCATTGTATTAATTTTTTGCCTGTAGATTTAAAAAAGTTCATATCGGATGCTATATTGATATGGTACCTAGATCTAAAAATGGACCGCTCCTGACCATATTTGGTAAAGTTACTTATTTTTTGCAAAAACATATAAAAACAAAATATCCTAAACATATCACCAATGTTTCTGTTTTTTTGATAGATTTAAGTGAAGATCGGGATGCAGATTTATATGGGGCCTATGAATAAGATTTGTTCTACATGAATAACATTTGTTCTGTCTAATAATTGTGAAATTATGGTGTCAGTATTGACTGGTTTACAGTATTGCCAGCATGCGATAAAAAATTAACAAGACGTGATAGCCCAATTCGAATTCAGCGCATCCAGATTAGTTAAGCAACATGCTTCGTTTCTGTAGTTAATTTTTTTTAATTTGTAGACCAGTGCAATATGAATCTTATGGCAATTTAAGACGATCTCATAGGGGTAATTTATATGGGGACTAGGTTTGAACATGCATCGATTTTAAGTAATTTAAATAGCATTCGTCCTATGGTCGATATAAGTTTGCATATATATAAAATTTCATCAAAATATGTTCATATTTGCGACCTGTAGGTTGATTACAAGGTTTACATGGACACACAGACGGACGGACATCGCTAAATCGATTAGTTACAAACATCATCACAAACTCGTTATACCCTGACCGCATAGTGGTATAGGGTACAAATATTCGCACTTAAAGTGTGGACATTTCTAAACTCTTTCCTTTAACTCATACTCCTTGTCTGTCGTGGGGCAACCCCGTTCTCCCTTATCCAATTGATCTGAAACTTGACCCATAGTCTTCTTGTAGTCACGCGCAGTCACGGAGTGTTCTAAATGTTATTTCCCCTCATCCGATCGCTCTGAAACTTGGTCCATACACTTGTTGTGAAAAAAATATTAACGTTGGCTTAGTCACGCACAGTCACACATGTTCACGCACAGTCACGGAGAGATTTAAAATGGATTTCCCCTCATCCAATCAATCTGAAACTTGGTCGATATACTTGCTGTAAAGAAAGATTAACTTCGACATAGTCACGCACAGTCACGGAGTGAACTAAATGTCATTTCCCCTCATCCGATCGATCTGAAACTTGGTCGATAGACTTGCTGGGAAAAAAGATTAACTTTGACATAGTCACGCACAGTCACGGAGAGATTAAAACCTCACTTCCCCTCATCCGATCGATCTGAAACTTTGTCCATAGACATGTTGTGGCCAAAGATTAATTTTAAAATAGTCACGCAAAGTCACACACAGTCACGGAGAGATTCAAAACTCATATGCATATGGAAAGAAAGAGTTTTAATAAAAACTTTGTTTTTATGGGTTAGGTTATTTTATATTTTGTTTGCCTAGTGGTATTAGTTAGTCAGTCACTATAATCAAAATTCGCTGTTGACTTTTACAAAGTCGAGTTAGTATTCATTCAAGGATTTTTTTATTATTATTAACTCTCATTAACTAAAGCTTACCCAGTTAAATGCTGTTAAATAATTTACTGGTATAAACTCTTCTTGAAAGCTGCTTTTCACACGTGATAAAAAAGGAAAAAAGACATATTCTTAACAATCTGCATACAATTCTGGATTATATATTATCAATCTCCTACGGGAATGATATATAAATTCCTTTAAACATTTGTTAACATTACTGCTACCATACCTGCTACGTAGTCGAAAACAACCTTTCAAACAATTTATACAAAATTTCTCATAATTCATTATTTATCCCATCAACAATAATAATAATACTAGAAACTAATTATATCACTAAACACAAAAATCATTATTGTATTCATTATAAAATTAACATGCATATTTAAGTAGTGTCTTTACCAGTGTCCATGTCTTTGTTTTTTTATGTAGATTGCTTCATTATATGTAAACAACTGTATATTGTTTGCCATTTCCTTTTAAACCGTAACGTAATATACTAATCTAATAAAATTGTGTTACAGTTAAACTTACACATTTAAAGTCTACTAACATTTAAATGTATTTTGTATTTCTGAACAGTCCTTACGTTCTCTGCAGCCCCAACATATGAATGGTATTAATACAACATCCTCCTCTGCAGCAGCTGCATCTAATTCGCATGCTTCTGAGGATTCAATGAAAGATTTAATATCGCTGGACGATAGTCATAATAATAGTATTGAAATAGAAGATTTTGATCCTTTAAATCAAAATGCTCGTCCTATGCCCACTTTGGGTACAAGAAGCGGTAATCGTACGCAAAATACTCAAATGAAATCCACAACCTTGCCTACAAATGCTACTAATCTTTCATCGCTTATGACAACATCCAGCATAAGTAATCCCTCATATACCTATTATACACCACAGCATTTGCCGCAGCACCATCATCAGCCGCAGAGAATTGCAGCATTTAATCCTCCTAACGAGAAACCTCCACCTTTACCGAAATCCGTACCACCTCCTATGCCACCCCCAGATGAAGATTTTGAATTACTGCGTAAATATGGTCTAGATCAATTTACATTGATTACCACAACGGTGACGGCCACCACTAATACTTCAACTGTTACAACATCCGGCATGAACAATTGGACTACATTTGATTGAATTTAACTAATGTCTTTCTTCTTCATCTACAATCACTCCAAGTTTTAATATACATACATACATATTTATTAGTATACAATTGTTTTGTAAATAGTTTTAAAATATATTCTTCTATAATGTAAAATATTTAATTAGAATAACCTAAAGCAAGATATAGTAATAATAAAAATAATAATAATAATAATAATAATAATAATAATAATAATAATAATAGAAATATTAAAATTAATTAAAAATGTTATAATTTTAATAAACATCCATTGTTATCTTAAGTTGATTATACTTTATACTTAGTAATTAATGTATGTAATGTACTCACTCCTTTGTATAATATTTCGGTTTTTCTTAAAAAAAATTATTATTCGTATATTATCACTTTACTATCCATGTATGTAATTTTTAGTAAACAAAACATGAGAAAAATATAAATATAAAAGACGTACTTCGAAATCAAAAATAATAAATACACCTTAAATAAATTATTTTAAAAATATAAACCAATTAAAGTTATTTTTCTTACTTATCCTATAATCATTGTTGTTTGGTAAATTTTATACTCAGATTCTAATGTCTTGTTTTCACTATGTCATATACACTCACAAAATAAACTTGCCCCAACTGACATTTCGCTATTTACGTCCGCCAAACAAAAACAAATTTCCAAATGTTAGCAATTTCATTTTAGATGTCAAATGTTGCCATAATACAATTGAAAACAAATAAGGAAATTAAACTCAGTCTAAACCGACTATACTCTAACCTAAAGTCTTAGGTTCAACTAATTGGTTATAGAAAATAAGCGTTAACCAAATTTGAGTGGCATTGTTTTAAATTTTTTTGCCTGCAGTTATGAAAAAGTTCACATGGACCGATCCTGACTAAATTTGGTAACGACAGTTATTTTTTTATAAACGTATACAAGCCAAATTTGAGAAAAAAACTGTTTTTTTTATAGATTTAAGTGAAGATCGGGAAGCAGTTTTATATGGGGGCTATGACTATTTTCAATTTTCAATTATATATTCTTCCTTTATTTACATAAAAATTTGATATTTACATATGAGATCTTATCTTTACATATAGATATTGCAACAAATAATATATAGGATCTAAAGATATTAAATAGTTTTCATTTTACTTTTTAATGATTTTTAAAGGAAAATGGGAGGAAAAACCTTTATATGATTTAATAGATTCAAATACTATCTGAAATGTATAATATACAAACCATTAGCAATGCAAAGCTCTTTAAAACAGCAATATTTCGCCACTTTGATTAACTTAATTTTTTGTGTTGCACTTAAATTTTTTTTTTTTTCATTTTTGAACAAAATTATTCTTTTTTTTTAAACTTAAATTATTAAAATTATTCTTTAATTATATCATATAATATAATGCTTTTTTATTTTATGTTAAATTAAATAACACATTCTGTCTTAACTTTATCTCCCCAGTACTGTAATATTAATAAGATCTATTTCTTGTTATACCGCATTCTTTATATGCTTATGGGAGGTTTATTAGAAATAATATACCTCTATAAGCATATAATTTTTAATTTGGTGATTTCTTTTTTAATTTTACGTTATTTCTCTACATTCTCTTATCAGTGGGTAAGAGGAATTTTCAATTTTGGCAATGTAATTGTTATTAAGCCTTGATATGAAATCGATAATTTTTTCATAACCGGTTTCTTCATGAAGAAGATTTGTATTATACCTCCAGGGCTTTTTATATATCATTTTAAGACATTTGTTTTGTATAATTTGTAAGCGTTTTAGGTGGCAGTTGGCAGCGTCACTCCAAATAGGACACGCGTATGTCAATATTGGCCTTATAACACTTTTGAAGAGATTTTTGTTTTTGGGGTTTAGAAATTACCTTATATTTAGTAGTGGCCATAATGCTTTAAATGATTTTATAGCTTTTTGGCACGTAACCATAATATGTTGATTAAATGTAAGCTTTTTGTCCAAGAAAACTCTGAGATATTTGACATCGTTAAGTACATTTATGGTATTATTTTCAATAAGAAGATGACGTCTTGGCAGTCTTTTGGGTCTTGTTTGGATTAATTTTGATTTGCCATTTGAGGAAATATTTACTGCAATTTCCAAGACCCTTCTCCATTTTCTTCAGGAGTGCACTTGTAAGTTTGTTTGAAGAAATTAACGCAGTATCATCTGCGTAATAAGCAATTTTCATATATTTTGGGACTTTAAAATCGGATGTATATATCGAGACAAGACTGATCCTTGAGGTACCCTGTGGTAATGGTTTTTGGAGAAGATGTTTCATTATTAATCGAAACTTTAAAGCTTCTGTCGTGAATGAAATCTGAAATAAGGTTGCATAGATATTTTGATATATTTGCATCAAGAAGTTTAAATAAGAGGCCATTATGCCAAACGGTGTCAAACGCTTTTTCAATATCTAACAATATTAGACCCGTTGAACGTTTACTGTTTTTATTGGTGGTTAATTGATTTTTAATTCTGTTTATTTGGTGAGTAGTGCTTTGCTCTTTTTTAAATCCAAATTATTCTTTAGCAACAATAGAATTGGTCATTACAAATTCGCTAAGACGAGAATGTAGTATTTTTCAAATATTTTACCTAAGTTACTTGATAGACTAATAGGTCTATAGCTATCTGGATTATTTTTTGGCTTACTACACACAGAAAACAGATTCGTGGTGGCTACCAAATTTATTGCCAACCGAATTTCGATGAACTTAATAATCGAATTTTGAGTTGAATGGAATTACAATTCTATTGTCTTGGCAGTAAAAATTGTATCAAAATAAAAAATGGTTTGTTATTATAAAATTTCTGTTGGTACAGTCGAAAATTCAGTCATTAATCGTTAGAACAATTCGGTTGGCGATTTTTTTTTTTCTGTGTGTAGGTTTGTTTATGGCTATAACCTTAGCATTTTTGAAATGGTTTGGGAAATAATTGAGTTTGATGCAGCTGTTAAATATTATAAGTAATTTTAGAGCTTTGATCGGTAGTTTCTTTAAAAGCAGGTTGGGAATATTGTCAAAACCAGAAGATTTTGAGGGTTTTATTGATGAAACAGTATTCGTTACTTCTTCAAGAGATATATAAATTGCAGATTCAGAACTAGGATTTTCCTTCTTAAAATTATTTACTGTTGTATTTATTAATGTATCCGTTGAGTGGTTGTAGTTCGAAGTGAGGTTATTGGCTTGGACAAATGTATTTGCCAGGATTTCAGCCTTGTCCTTATCAGATGTTATTTTTGTATTTCCAATTTTAAAGTGAGAGATTTGATTTTTTCCTTTTCCGCGCAAGTTCCTGCTTATTTTCCAAAATGATTTATCACCTGGTTTTAAATTGGATAATAATTGACACTATTTCTTATTACGTTCCGACTTAATACTTTTATCAATCATGTTACTCAGAAACTTAGTACATTGATCATAAAAAGTTTGCTCGGCTATATTTGAAGATCGCTGGCTTTTTCTTTTAAAGCTTCTTCTTAGTTTAATATATTTCACAGTACTTTCTGGTAATGTGTAAGTAATTATTTTGTTGAGTTATTTTAGGTGTAGACACATCCCTTGCTTCGAAAACTACATTTATAAATTTTTGGATTTCCTGATCAATCACTACCTTGGTATTGTATTGTATATCTGAATATAAAGTGATTTTATTGTGTAAAAAATTCCTAAAAATGTTCCAGTTGGTTTCTCTGTAATCATAATAATTGAGGTCAACCTGCAAGGCCATTGATCTTTTAAGTGTACATATAATGGGGCGATGGTCTGATGGTATTTCGTAATCCATTGTTTTTACGTCTATATTTAAAGCGGAGTTGCTTAAAATAATATCGACTGTGGATGCTTCGCGATTGTGTTGATGGGTGAATAGGGTTGGACTATTAGGATAGTGAATGAAAAAGTTGCTTGATTGCTGTAGGTTGTTGAGTGCAATACCTGCAGTATTATTTGAACGGCAATTCCAAGAACAATGTTTGGCATTTAGGTCACTAAAAATTATATGTGTATTCTGAATAAACCGAAGTTACAACAATAGGTCTGTTATTTATAATAACTTCAATTGAGATGTTTTCGATTGATGAGGTTTTGATATAGAGCAGTGGTCTTCATCCATATTACCCAGCTAACGAAGTTCTTCGGGTATTTATTTATTCTCTTCGTGACTTTTACAACCAGGGTTGCTTAAAGTACAAAAAAATTCAATAAAACAGATTCTTGAAATGTACCAAAACTACCTGTATTGGTACTTTTTATTAAATTATCTTTTAATTGAAATATCGTACTGTATTTACTGATATTGCTTTTATAATTCCTGGAGAGCTATTTATGTTTTATTTTCCTACCAAAAACTTAAGTAATTGTAGTAAATTAACAAAGCAACCAAATCTTTTTTAAAAAAATCCGAACGCTTTGTTTTTTTTGTGCTGAATGGCAACCATAATTACAACAATTAACTTGTGTGTGTGAGAAAATTTTCATTAAAAAACTACCAGTAGTTTGTTAACTTCCATCAGAGTGGGAGCATACCGGATGATTTTATTTTTTTAAATTTTTAGAGAGTGCTAAAAATTTTGTTGGTACACTGAAAAGTTTGATAACAAACTACATAAATTTATGCATGTTTATGTTTCGTATATGTATTTCTTTACAGCATTTGAAATAAAATATTTAAGGAATATGTGGGATGTTGAGTGGGAAAAACTTTTTTTATTTTCTATGAACACATTTAAGGAAGCTGAGTGCCTTGTATGTAACCAGGTACTAAAGAATATGCGACATATGTCTCATCTTAAGCGACATTATGATAGAATGCATCCTGAATTGCATTCTGTTTCTGGAAATGAAAGAAATGAATTGATAAAAAAAACTAAAAGAGGATTTTCGAAAAAAAAATCTTTATGTTCAACGTAGTTCTATTAATTGCACTACTGATAGTCAAATAAAGGCTACATATATTATCAGTTTAGCTTTAGCAAAAAAAGGTCGGCCTTTTGAAGATGGAACTTTTTTCAAAGATTTATGTTTATCAATTATGCATTTATTTGGAGAAGCAGGGCAAGACATGGGGAAAATTATAAATGAAATGCCGTTATCTCCTGCAACAATAACACGCCGGACGGAAGATATAGGTCGATTTATTGAATGGGAGACAAAAGAACGGATTAAAAATGCCAGATACTTGTCCGTATGTTGTGATGAAAGTGTTGACATATCCGATACTAGCCAAATGATTATTTGCGTAAGAATGGTTGATAATTTCTTTAACTCATTTGAGGAGATATTAAAAGTCGAGTCCTTTTATGGAAATGTTACCGGTGAAGCTATTTATAATGCTTTTAACAAACATGTTTTATCTCTGATAGAAAAAGAAAAGCTATCTGCTATTTGCACTGATGGTGCAGCAGTAATGGTTGGGCGAAAACAGGGTTTCGTGGGCCATTTGTTAAAAGCAGGAATACATGTACGCACATTTCATTGCATCATACACCAGCAAGCGCTGTTTTCAAAAAGTATAGGTCTTAAAGAATCAATGAAAACAGCCGTTAAAATAATTAACCGCCTAAGGGGAGGCCACAACGCACTTACTCATAGAAAGCTAATAGCGTTTCTGAAAGAAATAGACGCAGATTATGTTGACGTGTTAATGTATACGGAGGTGCGATGGCTTAGTCGAGGAAAATGTTTAGAGCGTCTTTTTAATCTTAGAGCGGAGTTAGAACTGTTCTTTCAATCACAGGATTGTTCCAAAGATTCAGACATTTTAAATGCTTTTAAATGCCCTAATTTTCTGTACGACTTAGCCTTTCTCGCTGACATGACCCAACACATCAATAGTTTGAACCTTGTATTACAAGGTAAAGATAAAAATGTAACTGAACTTTTGCATGCAATTAATGAGTTTTCAAGAAAACTTATCATTTTGAAAAATCAAATTGAATGCCAAAACCTATCTAACTTTCCCAAAATTCAAGAAATTTTTACACAACTTCCAAATGTAGAAAAACTTCAAGTTATAAAAGAAGAAATAAATTTACTTTTGGAGAATTTCCAAAGTAGATTTAAAGACTTCTTGAGCTTGCAATGGATTATAACCATATTCAATAATCCTCTTACGTGTTCGTTAGAAAGTCTACCACATAATATAGAAGAGGAATTGACACTGATGCGCCAAGACTTATTTTTTTCAACCGAAATGGGTATCAACTTTTGGAAAAATGTTTGCCCTAAAAAATACCCCATTGTAAGAGATTTAATATTAAATCTTTTTTCAATGTTTGGCACCACGTATATCTGCGAGTCTTCATTTTCATCAATGTCACAGATAAAGAACAAATTTAGAAATAAGCTAACAGACAACCACATGGAGACATTGTTAAAGATCAAGTGCTATCAAAAGGAAATTGATATTGATAAATTGGTAGATTTTATCAAACACAAGGAAACCGATTTAATTTCTTCTTCTGTACCTTCATAAAAGCTCATAAAATTTTGAGATAAGTTTAAAAATTTTTGAGTTACAGCTGTTTTCATAAAGTTTTTACCATTTTGTCAAAACTCAATATACCTTAAATATCCTACGTACTCCAGTGCCTAATTTTGTAACCTAACCGCCGTATAAATCCCAAAAAGATTCATCGAAACCTGTTTGAGTTATGCTGCGTGCCGTGGAACACTTTACTGAAAAAACTATCATTTGTAAGCCGCCACAAATCTGCCATTTTGTAAAATATTGTATCGAAATAAATTTTTGTTTGTACTTCTTGACATTTACAATAATTGTGTTTAATTTGTTAGCACAATTCAACAATCGATAACAATAAATTAAATATAAGTCACTATTAAAAATTATTATTATTATTATTATTAAAAATGGAAGTTCATAATAGTGCCGCAGGCAAAAAAACCGGGGAACATTTTCCAACATTTGAGTATCATTTTACCATACAACAAAATCTCATAACTTTGAGTCTTTATTAAAAAATAACTTTTCTGGAATCGTGGGACAATTTGCTTTAATTTGAGTACCCACAGTCACATTTTGCTATGTCCCCTCCTTTTTGCCCCCACGGGCCTCCTGGGTCCGAGCCCCTCCTAAAATTAATTTCGGTTTTTTCTTTTCTAACCAGGGGTCATATTTTTTATATTTTTTTTTCGAAACCCACTAAACTGCAGTTTAGTCTAATATAACTCATAACTTCTTTCAGTGTAATACTCTTATTTTAAGTGTGTTTCTCTTTGTGAAGACCACTGATATAGAGAGGTTTTTATGATGATCTTTGTAACTACCAAAAATATTTGACCTAGACCCATCTTTTATTATACCGACCTATCGACTCAGATTCACTTCCTGAGTCGATTTAGTGTTTTCCGTCCGTCTGTCTGTGTGTGTGTGTCCTTGTAATCAAACTACAAATCGCAAATTGAAATATATTTTGATGAAATTTTGTATATAAAATTTTGTCGACTATAGTACGATAGCTATTGAAATTGGTGAAAATTTGTCCATGTTTAGACCTAGTCCCCATAAAAGTAATCGCTATGATATCGGTCAAATTACATGCATAACAACTCCTCCAAAAATAAGCCATGTAAGACCATTTTTGTTATTGTTCCCATATAAAGCGGTTTCATTCATTAAATCTATCAAAAAACCAAAATATTCAAAAAATCTTTTACAAATTTGGTTAGCATGTGTTTTTCAGCAACATAAGTCACTTTACTAAATATGTTAATCGGTCCATTTTTTGACCTGGTCACCACAGAAAAATATAATCCGATATGAACTTTTTCATATCTGCAGGGCGGAAAATTAATAACAATGCCACTCAAACTGGCTTTATTCATATTTACTATATCCAATTACGATCTCAGCAAAGTTGGATCTAAGAGCATTTCGCAAACTCAGATAGAGTAGATCTAAACGGATTATAATTTTTATACTTGTTTCATTTTATTTTATTTTTAATATTAAGATACGCAAACCACAAAATATAAATTAAAGGATTTTGGGACTCAATTCTGACAATTGCACCTGAAAGTAGCCCCAAAAATAAGAGCTTCTGCATCATTCGTTTTGTCAAGTTGACTGCTATACGATTTTTTTTGCTCAAGGTGAATTTTGATCACTTTTTGTATATTTTAGCACGCTTATAACTCCGTAACCGTACGGAATATCTCTTTAGTGTCAGAAACAAAGTTGTAGATGTAGAATAGTGGAAAAAAAAGCGGAACAAACCTACCCGAAAAAGTGCATCCATTGCCTTAAAAATCGCAAAAATGCCCATTTTCCCCTCATTTTTTCCCCACTTTCACCTTTTTTGCTAAATAACTGGAATATCTCTTTTGTGTCTGAAACAAAGTTGTAGATAGTGAATAGAAAACAAAAGCGGAACAAACCTACCCGAAAAAGTGCATCCATTGCCTTAAAAATCGCAAAAATGGCCTTTTTGTCCCTATTTTCTCCCCCATTTTCACCTTTTTTGCTAAATAACTGGATTACAAATCCACAAATATGCTTTTCTTTTTTCTTTATAAACTTTAATTTGCATGAAAATAAAAATGCAGATTCATATTACATCTATTCTTACACAGAAAATATGAGATTTTGATTTGTTATCTATGCATGGAAACAAAATTTAGAACATTTTCAATTATTGTCAATATCCATCCTCGTTGAAGTTGATGCTTGTGGTTCTGATGATCTTGTTTTCTTCGTAGGTTGTTCATATTCATGGTCTGAGTCTGTATCATCATCCGTGTTAGACATATATTCAAGGGCATGACATGATATTCAAGGGCATGTTTTCTTCAGTGTGTCCACCAATTTCAGTGTCATCTTCATCATCGGTGCTTTCATCTTCAAACTGCATAATTTTAGAACTCCACCCGCAAACCTCCGCAAGCAATGCATCTAAATTTTTGCCTTTGAATCGCTTTTCCATTGGCATGGTCTCCTATTCAATATCTACAACTTAGTTTCAAACACAAAGGAGATATTCCTTACTGTTACCGAGTTATACAAAAAGTGATAAAAATCCGCCTTGAGCAAAAAAAATTCGTATGGCCATTAAATTATAATGGCAGCCAACTTGACAAAACTAATGATGCAGAAGTTCTTATTTTTCGAGCTACTTTCAATTGCAATTCTCAGAATTGGGCCATATCACGGGCAAAGTATGCGAGGCAGTGTTTAGCCTTTGAAACACTTATGGTCGATACAAAGTAAACGACACGTTATAAATGTAGTATGCTACAGTTTTGCTAAAGGGTATAAAAATTAATCGCAGTGGAAAGTCCGAAATTTGTGAATTGCCTGATAACTGATCAGGTAGCAGAGATAATCATAAATATTTAGATGTTAGTATTTAATTTTGTACAATTTGTACCGATTTCGAAGCTTTTTATTCGATTACTTTATTTTACAAAAATCGGTAGTAAAGAGTCAACTGAAACAACATGATAAAATTACTGAACACAATGCTAACATACTAATGTTACAGGCCATCGAAACAAGTCGTAACGACAATTTTGTAAAACTGTGTACACGATTACGTGAGTAATTTTTATTAGATTTTCATACATATTTTTTTTTTTTTTTTTTAATAATAATAATAAGTATACAACAAATTCTGGGGTTTTATTTCCATTATTGCTGAACACCAATTTTTCTAATGGAAATAGAAATTCTTTTTTAAATGCAACAGAACAAAAGTTCAATTGAAAAGAACTTTATTGGTTTTCAAACAAACTATAAATCTTGTAAATGAGATAATATAACTTCCGTAATCGTATACACAGTATGAAAACTCCGATAGGGAGACGTCACAGCTAATTTTACCCCGCTTAAACAACTGTTTATAAATATATATGTATATATATGTATATATTATCTAGAAACAATAAGCATTAACACATAACTATAATGGACAAAATTATAGGTTACGATTTAAAATTAACGAAAACTCTTAAGAAAACTAGTAAGAGTGTTAAATTCGGCTGTGCCGAATTTTTGATACACTCCACCTAATATTGGGTACGGATACCACTTTGAAACTGTTGCCGATACTGAAACATTAAATCCGAATACCAATTAAATTTAAAGTTAATTGGTTGTCTTGTTCAATGATTCTTAAAAAGAATTACATAATTACTATTTGAAAAATTTCATTATTTTTCTTTTACTAGAGTAGAAAATTTTAAAATAATTTTATTTAATAAATATAAAAAAATAAAAATAATAAAAACAGGTAAGAAACTAAAGAATGAAACTAAAATTTTTAATTTTTATTTTTAAATTTTTCATTTTTAATTTTTAACTTTTCATTATTAATTTTTTATTTTTAATTTTTAATTTTAAACTTTTCATTATTAATTTTTCATTTCTCATTTTTATTAATTTTTATTTTTTGATATTTAATTTTTATTAATTTTTAATATTTAATTTTTAATTTTGTACTTTTAATCTTTAATTTTTAATTTTCTATATTCCATTTTTCAATTTTCATTTTAATTTTATATAATTTTCATTTTTAATTTTTTTATTTTTATTAATTTTTTATTTATAATAATTAATTTTTAATTTTAACGATAAAAAAATATGTGGTAACACTTGCTTAGGCCAATGTCACACATGCAGTATTAATATACACACAACTGCAATGACTTCAACAATAAGAAGAATTACAAGATATCTTAAGAAAAAAAAAAAACAATGTAAAATTTAATTTTTTCAAGAGTTTTTTCAAAGTTTCAACTTCTCTTGGATGCTAATAAACGATTTAATACAAAAACGAACGGTCTAGCTAAGATATTGACGGCGTGATCGTGATTTCCACAGACAGACGGACAGACGGTCATCGTTAAATCAACTTCCCTCGTTATAATGATCAAGAAAATATATGGTTTTGGGGTCTCCGGAACTTATTTCGATGCGTTACAAACGGAATGACAAACCTATATATACCCTCTACCCTCTAAAAAATACATGTAAACCGCAATCCTTAAGTTGTGCTAAAACTCTGGCAATCACATTTATTTTGGTTGAATATCAGACTGTTTTTAGTCACAGTCTGCATATAAAGCAACCTTCCGAAATGCATTTCAATTGACTAGACTTAAAAATAAAAGATATTTTGCTGTTATTTTTCAGACCTATTTCCTATACAATAATTTTTGCCGAGATCAATTTTAACATATCTCTAGGCAACAAACATATGACAGTCTCACTCAAATGAGCTTTACCAAATATGGGTCCATTTAGGCCTGGACCTTGCTTATCTACTTCATGATTTAATTAGATAAGAATGTATACATATGTTGTTGTATATACAATGTTAATATTTTTTATTGAAAAAACATACAATTTCAATTTCCACTTAATTTCGCTCTGGTTTCGGCCATTACACCTTTAATACGAGAACACAAGGCTTCAGCACCCTTTGCATTAACATCATCATAATCTGGTATTGATTTCATACGTTCCATCCAAGCAGTGGTAAGTGGAAATTTCTCTGCATTCACGGGCAATAACAAATGCAAAGTAATAAGTGTAGTGTTGATAGAAATATCGGCCACTGTCATATCATTGCCAGCAACATATTGCGACTCTTTGAGAAATGCCTCGAGAAAACTATAAGCATTATGACATGACTCTATAGTTTTAGGATGAAAATCACCCTCGCCACCATAAATGTTACGGGCCTTCAAAGGATGTACTGATTGTATAATTGCACACAAATTTTATAAATTTCCTTCCTATACCCACCACTATATCCTTAACGACTTGAAATAAAACACCATTCTCATAATATAAACGATGATCAACTCTAGCTCGTTTGGTTAAATCCTTTGGATACAATTTATCATCCTTGGCATATTTGGACACCATAAAACATACAATGGCATGACTAAAGGAAAAAACAAATAGTTTTTTTAACTTCGAACATGAGCTTGTTACTCATTTTGGTTTTAATAAATACCTGTCAATATAAACTTCACCATCGATATCGACAAAAACCGGTATTTGATGTTGTGGATTTAGCTGAAAAACACAAAATATTTTATACTAATGCTCTAGAGCAGCTGCTAACAATATGTATGTATTATCGCCGTTGCATACCTTAATAAATTCTTCACTTAAATGTTGTTTTTGTGAAAAATCAACAAATCTGTAAAAATGAAAGAATATGTTTTTTTATTGTTAATTATGTAAGCAGTGTCTCTTGTTAAATATAGAACTCAATTAATTCCAAAAAAAAATTCACTTTAAATCCAAGTCCAAACCAATAATTTTTGCTGTAATCATGCAAGTTCTAGCTGGTGGACTGAATAGAGCATAATACAATGTTGGTTTACTCATTATTGCGAATTATTTTTAGTTGCTATTGTTGTATTGAACAAAATTCACAAAATATTTTTAAGGCCTGCAATATTGCACGACGGGTTCTATAATCATTGGTGGTTTATAAAAGACTGATTACCTTTTAAATGCTGGCATATGTATATTGATAGACCTAAAAAGCTTTTTTTGAGTTAGTGCAAATTAAAACAAAGAGATTTCTTGAATGTGTTTGTTTTAAGAGAATGTTCTCTTAAAGAAATATGTATGTATATAAGAAGGAAGATATGGTTATTGTTATTTATTATTCAATACCAGTATACCCGCTACATTGTTAGCGTAATTATTATATTAATTATTTAAGCCATAATTTAAAAACAATAAGAAATATAGTGTAAGTGACAATACGATGGAAACTTTTAACAAAATATATTTTTGACGACTTTGATGGTCAATACCAGAGCCTACATTCAAGTTCGAGTACTCAAGCTACTCGAGTAGTTGATGAGCTACTCGAGCTCAACGAGTAGCTCGAGTAGTACAAATTAGCATTTTTCATGTTTGAAAGCATGTAAAAAGTTAAATATAGGTATTTAGTATATCAAATGTATACTTTTTAGAATCATACAGATACCAGGAATATCATCATTAAATTTCACTTGAATCGGAGTGTCCCACTGGCGTGGGCAAACTACTATTCGAAAAAGCTCGACGACTTTCCATACAAATGTATGAAAATATTAACTTCATAGATGTTTGACGACATTAAAAAAAAATTTCCTAAAATACATGGCATGATTTTACATATTTTGAAGTCAGTTATATTGTTAGATTAGAGTCCTGAAATATTGAAGCATTCTGATAAAAACTATGGAGTGGGCTAAGTACTACTCGAAAAAGATCATCCACGTTCCACCCAATTGTACGGAAATAATGTTCTTCGTATGCATCAATATTTACAAAAAAATTTGCAAGAACAGTTGGAAAAACCTTCAGTATTTTCATCTGAATATATGTAGAGGATATGTTTTCAAAATTTCAAAGCATTTGGACATAAATGTTGGCGTGTGGGAACAACTACTCGAAAAAGATCGGAAATTTTGTAAAAAGTGTAAAAAATATTAAAATTTTTTTTCATTTTTTCACTGTGTGTAATTGACTATATTCATAGATTACTCATAAAAAATTTTAAGCCATTCCGACCAAAATTGTGGCGTCGGTATATCACTACTCGACTGATATTGACCACTTTCTATACAAATGTGTGAAAATATGCTCATATTTAAAGTTTGATATTTTCTAGAAAATTTGCCACAATGACTTAACGAAAAATTATATTCGTTAGAGCTGAATATATTAAGAGAACGCTTCTTTCGAATTTGAAAGCATTCCGCCAAAAATTGAGGCTTGGAAGAACTACTACTCGACGAAAAACAAAAAATAAAAAATAAATTTTTCCAAAAAAAAAATTTTTTTTCTTTTTACTGCCCGAAATTGACCTTATTCACAGAGGACTCATTTAAAAAATTAAGTCATTTCGATTAAAATTGAGCTCTGGGCGAACAACTACTCGTAAGAGATTAGGCACTTTCTATACAAATGTGTGCAAATTTGCTCTTATTTCAAGTTTGATGTAACTTTAAAAAAAATTTCCATCACGACTTGCTAAAATTTTTAAACTGTAGTTGCAAATATATCAAGATAATCTTCTTAAAATTTCAAAGTATTCCGACAATAATTGTGCTGTTGGCGAACTATCACTCGAAAAAGCTCGACCACTTTCCATACAAATATATGAAAAAATTCACTTCATTCACTTCATCACTTTAATATTTAAGGCACACATGGTACAAATTTATGCTTTTTAAAGTTGGAAATATGATTACATTTCGTACACGAAATTCCAAAGTAATCTGACCAAAATTGTGGCTCGGACGAACTACTACTCGAAAAAGATCAGACTCATCCAATACAAAAGTGTGAAAATTTGCTCTTATTTCATGTTTGAGATAATTTTACAGAAAATTTTTTATAATGACATAGCCGAAAGTTATATTTTTTAGATTTAAAAATGTAAGGAGGGTATTTATTTTAAATTTCAGACCTTTCCGACAATAATTGTGGGGTGGACAAACTACTACTCGAAAAAGCTCGACCACTTTCCATACAAATGTATGAAAACATTCCCTTCATGGAAGTTTGACATCGATTTACAAAAAGTTTTTCAAAAGTATATGGTCAAAATTAATACAAATTTTAGTCCATTATATCAACACATTATTTTTCTAAAATATTGAAACACTCGGGTGAAAGGTGTGGGGTGGGCGAACTACTACTCGAAAAAGATCAGAAATTAAAAAAAATTTTTTTTCAATAAATATTTAAGGAACACTTGCTACAAATTTATAAATTCTAAAATAGCATATAAGAGGACATAAAATTTAAAATTTTTATGGTGTTTTGGTGTTTAATATTTTCCAAATTAAGCAAGTACGTTTTTATTGCGGTTAAGAGGTCAGTAAAGCGATTATTATTTATACCCTATACCACTATGTGGTTTGGGTATAATGACTTTGTGCTGCTGTTTGTAACAACCAAAAATATTTGACCTAGACCCATCTTTAATTATACCGATCGAATCAGAATCACTTTCTGAGTTGATTTAACAATGTCCGTCCGTCCGTCCGTCCGTCCGTCCGTCCGTCTGTGTGTCCATGACGAAATTTGGTATATAAGCTTTTATCGGCCATGGGATGAACGCTATTGAAATTGGTGAGAATCGGTCCATGTTCAGACCTAGCCCCCATACAAATAACCCATAAGAAATCGACATAAATTGCCATAAGATCCAAATTGTCATATAGATCTTACTCAAATTGGGTTTGTATGCGTTCATTACATCCACTAATGAGTAGTCCAAAAATGATCCCTTTGACCCCATATAGAGCTGCTTCCCGATCTTCACTTAAATCTATTAAAAAACAAAAAATATTGCACTGATTCTTCTCAAATTTTGTTTGTACATATTTTTGCAAAATACAAGAGACTTTACCAAACATGATCAGGATCGGTCCATTTTTGGACCTAGTCCCTTTATAGATATAGCATTCGATATGAACTTTTTCATATCTGCAGCCAAAAAAATTAATAAAAATCCCACTCAAATTTGGTTTTTGCTTATTTTCAATGTCCAGTTAGTTGGGCCTAAGAGATAGGGTTTCTAAACGCATGGTATAGGGTATCGTATAGTCGGTCTAGACCGACTATAATTTTCTTACTTGTTTTATTATTACCGTTTTTTACCATGTACAACACGTGCACAAATGCACTAAAGGAAAAACAAGCACGACGTATAACATGCTCGATAGTGCCATCCAAAATCGTACAAAATCGTAATAAATTTTTTTTTTAATTTTTTTTTTTTTGGAAAAATTTATTTTTTGTTTTTCGCCGAGTAGTAGTTCCTCCAGGCTTCAGTTTTTGGCGGAATGCTTTCAAATTCGAAAGACGCGTTCTCTTTGTATGTACATATATACAGCTCTAACGAATATAATTTTTTATTACGTCATTGTGGAAAATTTTCTGGAAAATATCATCAAACTTCAAATAAGAGCATATTTTCACACATTTGTATAGAAAGTGGCCAATATCAGTCGAGTAGTGCTATACCGACGCCACAATTTTGGTCGGAATGGCTTAACATTTTTTACGAGTAATATCTGAATATAGTCAATTACAGACAGTGAAAATATTAAAAACAATTTTTTTTTACACTTTTTGCAAAATTTCCGATTTTTTTCGAGTAGTTCTTTCCACACGCCAAAATTTTTGTCGAAATGCTTTGAAATTTTGAAAACATATTCTCTACATATATTCAGATTAAAATACTAAGAGCTTTTTCCAAGTGTTCTTGAAAAATTTTTTGTAAATTGGCATCAAACATATACGAAGATCATATTTTCATACATTTGAGTGGAATGTGGATGATCTTTTTCGAGTAGTAGTTAGCCCACTCCATAGTTTTTATCAGAATGATTTAATTTCAGGAGGGTAATCTATCAGTGTAACTGACTTCAAAATATATAAAATCATACCATGTATTTTGGGAAAATTTTTTCTTAAATGAAGTCAAACATCTAAAAGTTAATATTTTCATACATTTGTATGGAAAGTCGTCGAGCTTTTTCGAGTAGTAGTTTGCCCAGGCCAGTGGGACACTCCGATTCAAGTGAAATTTAATGATGATATTCGTGGTATCTGTACTGTCGAAGCTCGAGTAATGGGGAGCCCTGGTCAGTACCAAAAAATTTTATCATAAAATTAAAAACTCTTTTATTAATTTAAATATTTGTATGTTTTATTTATTTAACAAAAAAGAAATATTAACATAGCTTCAGAAAAAATTAACGAAACTTAAAAGTATTAATTTAATTGCTGTTGACAAAACAACAACCTTTACTATACAATAACACTGTGGAATAAAATGATGGTCATGGTCTTGGGGGGTAGATGATGATTCCTATACCGAACGATTGTATTAATTTATTTTAGTAAAACTCCCTTTCAAACACTGACTAAGTGTGTTAAAACAACTGATGTGTGTCAAAACAACTGATGTGTGTCAAAACAAAATACATATATAAATTATTTTTAAGTGCAAAGAAATATTTTTTACTTTGCGGATCTTTCAAACATTTTTTACATAATTTTCAAGTTAAAATAATTTTGTCGTAAACTTAACACTTGTAAATATAAATTTAAAAAAATAAGGAGTGAAATCACACAAACTGAAATGTAAACAGAATTGATTTTCACTATATCAGGTGGCATTAATGCAAAAATATGGTGGCATTACAAATTTCAGAGTTGTTTTTAAAGCTATTAGATGACAACAAAAAATTGATTATGAATAAACTATGTGCTAACTAAAAACTAAGGCTAATCGGTTTACTAGTAAGAACCTCGTTGAGCGCGATATGTAAGCAGCAGCTAACTTTTCATTATGAATTCGGGGGTTAATTTTTTCGTCAACACTATTTCCCAAAAATATTTTAATTCCAGTTCATGCGTTCTTTAGCAAGATTAATGCTAGCCAGACGATTTTATGGATTTAATATAGAATCATCTCATATTCTGGTTTTTAACTCTTCATAAAACTTTATTCTTATCGTTATTTTATAATATTTAATTGAAAGAAAACGTCAGAATCTATAAATATTTAAATAACGCTAAAAAATTTTTTCTAAATCTTTATTTTTTTAATCAACTCTGCTAAAGAAGTTTAAAAGTTTCCACTGTTTTGGCTTCACTAAAAAAATGCTTTTTTGTTTATCTTTTTTTTTTTATGTGTAAACATCTATGCGCTCAGGGGGGGGGGTAAAATCCAATTTCACAATACAATCACAAAAACAGCGTAAGTGAAAATCGATGTGTGGTATATGTAAGTGTATTGGTGTATTTAGTAAGCAGAACCGCCGAGTTCGCTGTCTGTTTAGCAAAATCACAAATCTTTTTCGTTAATTTTAAATATTCAAGCTATTGACCGCTAGATGTGCTGTGAGTTTAACATGTTCACAAACTTACAGAGTTGTTTTTTTTTTTTAATTTCAGGTATATATTTGCTATTAACAGAACTTTTTTCATAAGCAGAACGGCCGAGTTCGCTGTCTGTTTAGCAAAATCACAAATCTTTTTCGTTAATTTTAAATATTCAAGCTATTGACCACTAGGTGTGCTATTTATGCTATTTTTTTTAACATGTTCACAAACTTACAGAGTTGTTTTTTTTAAGATTCAAGTATATATTCGCTATTGACAGAACTTTTTTAGTAAGGTGTGCTGTGAGTTTAAAACGCTAAGTACTAGGAAACTTTGAAGAAGTCGAAAATTAACTTAGGTGTTTTTTATTTACTACACCTTTTCCAATTGTATTTTAGAAAACCAGTTGAATTTCAAAAAGTATCAATTGTGTTTCAGAAAACATTAATTAATTTTCAGAAAATATCAATTGTATTTCAGAAAGTATCAATTGCATTTCAGAAAACATCAATTGATTTTCAGAAAGTAAGAATTGAATTTTACAAAACATCAATTGAATTTCAGAAAGTATCAATTGTGTTTCAGAAAACATCAATTGATTTTCAGAAAATATCAATTGTGTTTCAGAAAGTATCAATTGTATTTCAGAAAACAAATTGACTTTCAGAAGGTACCAATTGACTTTCAGAAACCATCAATTGATTTTCTGTAATAATCAATTGTATTTCAGAAAGCATCAATTGATTTTCCGAAAGTATCATTTGCATTTCAGAAAATATCAATTGAATTTCAGAAAATATCAATTGAGTTTCAGAAATTATCAAATGTATTTCAGAAAATATCAAATGTATTTCCGAAATTATCAAATGTATTTCAGCAATTATCAAATATATTTCAGAAAATATCAACTGTATTTCAGAAAACATCAAATGTATTTCAGAAATTATCAAATGTATTTCAGAAACCATCAAATGTATTTCAGAAAATTTTAAATGTATTTCAGAAAACATCAAATATATTTCAGCAATTATCTAATGTAGTTCAGAAAACATCAAATGTATTTCAGAAAACATAAAATTTATTTCTGAAATTATCAAATGTATTTCAGAAAATATCAAATGTATTTCAGAAAACATCAAATGTGTATCAGAAATTATTAAATTTACTTCAGAAAATATGAACTGAATTTCAGAAAATATCAATTGAGTCCCAGAAAAATAGTCAGAACGCTATATAAAAACATATATTTTTAAGTATTTCACTGGGTTTGTAATATTTCTTGTAAACTACATATTGTCACCTAAAATGTAAAAGGCCGTAACAAATATTTTTATTTTTTTTACAGGAGAAGCAAAAAACATCATAAAACAAAAACTACTTTAAATTTAATACCCAAATTTTAGAATCAAGCTGAAAAATAAAGATGGATTTTTATTTATGAAAACAAATTTATGGTAAAGTAATAGTTTTTAAGTAAAAGGCCGTAATTACAATACAAAAAGTCAATTTTGAACTTTTTGTTAGTTACGGCCTTTTGCATTTTAGGTGACGTTATAAACGTGTTTTATTCAAAATGATGACTTCAAAATCGGTCAAAATTCTATCCTGGTGTTTATATTGGGGCTGATTAACAAAAGAAGTCCTCATCTTCTTTCGATTAAAAGGCCGCCCTTGATAGTTTATTTTCCAATGCACAACAAATAAGTTCAAATATTGCTAAACATTTTCTGTGACTCCAAGTCACTAATAGAAACAATAATAACTTTTCGGTATTGTAGGGTAAACTACTTTTTAATTCTGAATTTCAATAGATATTTTCTGAAATTCAATTGATATTTTCTGAAATACATTTGATAATTTTTGAAATACATTTGATGGTTTCTGAAATATATTTGATACTTTCTGAAATACATGTGATGTTTTCTGAAGTACATTTGATACTTTCTGAAATACAATTGGAAAAGGTGCTTACACATCTCCCCTGTGATCGGACTCATATTGATTTTTTTTTTAATTGTATTTATTGTAACAAATGTGTTATCTTCCAATATAGAACACACCAAATAGTGATTTAGGCAAAAAAATACATAATATTATTACTACGCGAAATTATTAAAAAACAAAATTGGCAAATTTAGAATTTTGTAAAAGTTTCCACCTACTTTATTTAAGTACCACTTTTTTATTCATAATAGATTTGAAAATTATACAAATATAAAGATCGAAAATAATATTATATTTAATATCGATGGCTTAATTTGAAAAGAAAGTAAGTCAAGCCATAGGACAAACGCTATTGAAATTAGTGAAAATTGGTTGCATGTTCAGACCTAGTCCCCATTCAAATGACCCTTATGATATCGACTTAACTTGCCATAAGATCCAAATTATCTTATCGATAGCGGTCATAATTGATTTGTGTGTGTGTTTATTACAGCCATTAATCCGTAGGCCAAAAATATACCCTATAGGACAATTCACTTGAACCTATCAAAAACAAAAATATTGCACAAATTTTTCTCAGAATCGGTTTCTATATGTTGTTGCAAAAAATATGGGCAGGATCAGTATAATTTTCGACTTAGATTTGGTTTATGCTTTTTTTCTAAACCCAATTAGTTGGACGTAAGACCAATTCTCTTAACACATGGTATGGGATATCGATCTAGACCGACTTTAATTTTTTTATTTGTTTTCTTAAGATAATGTACTTTCAAATGAAAATTTACCAGTTTAAAAGTAACAGTTTTCCCATTTTTTTGGCCATTTTTACTAGAATTAAAACAAATTGTATTCTTCTCCGATGTTTATGTGTACATATGAAATTTCATATTCCTAAATTACTTTGTGAAGATATGTACAAAAAGGTACACTCTTACACTTACATCCTAATTTCCAAAAGATTTTGTCTCATTTTAAGTTTCTATCTCTAGGGGAATCAACAAACTATATTTTATATTCGTTTGTTTAGAAGATACCAAATGTACACTTTTTCCTCCCCTAGACGATTGAAATTACCAATTAATTCATCCATGACTGATGCCGACGTATTCGGTGGAGTCTGCATACCAAAATTCATCAATATAGATTAATATGTTTTACTTTTTTGGTCGTTTTTACCCCCTTAATATTCGAACTTCCAAAAGTTTTCCTCTCATCAGTTTTCATACATCTATATATATCTAGTGGAATTCACAAACTACATTTTATATTCGTTTGTTTAGAAGTTACCAAATGTACACTTTTCCCCCATTTTGGCCGTTTTTCCTCCCCCTAGACGTTAGAGTTAATCCATCCATGACTGATGCCCACGTATTAGGTGAAGTCTGTATGACAAAATTCATGTATACAAATGAATATGTTAAGCAGATGCAAAAAGGTACAATTTCTCCCTTTTTTTTTTTTTGCCATTTTTACCCCCCTTAAAATTCAAATTTCCAAAAGTTTTCCTCGCATCTGATGTTTCTATCTCTAGTGCAACCCACATACTATATTTCATATTTCTAGATTAGTTTGTTTAGAAAATACCAAATGTACGATTTTTCCCCTTTTTGGCCGTTTTTCCTCACCTAGACGTTAGAATTAGCAATAAATTCATCCTCGGTGGACTCCGTATACCGAAATACATATACATATATATATTAATTTGTTAAGAAGATGCAGAAAGGTAAAATTTTTTCACTTTTTGGCCGTTTTTTCCCCTTAATTGGGCGGATTTAAAAAAAAAAAGTAATCCTGAGCCCATGTTTGTTTCTCGGATGGAGTCTACACACCAAATTTTGTATTCCTAGATTCATTTGTTCCCATTTTCCCCCTTTTTGTCCGCTTTTACCCCCTTAATGCACAAATTTTTCAAAATCCCTTCTGAGTGGATCTTTATGCCGAGAGGGGAACCTACACTCCAAATTCCAATTTTCTGGGTCGAAGGGTTTGGGCTGGGCGATGATGATCAATCACGCAACTCATTTATATATATATAGATAAATGGCCTTGACGTTATCGCGGCTGGGATCGATAAAGAAAATTTGAATTTCAGACTTAGTCAATGAATTTATCCAATAAAGACCTCAATTCAGAATACTATAGCTGGGGCCTAATCATCGCAATCGTAAATTACTTTTTTTATTTTCAAGAATAAAATATTGAGAACAATTTTTCTTTGTCACAGTTAATGAATTAAGGTCTATGGTTAAGAGTAAAAGTGAAACGAGAACTAACATTTGTCCGTCTTCTTTAACTAATAAATAAAAATATGGAATTTCGATTGTTTTTACTCGATATCGAACGCGACGATTAGACCCCTGGTAATGTTTTTCTTGAAAAACTTGGTAGTCTCTGCTTAAAGACATATCTAAAGAAATCTTAGTTTTTTATTTAAGATTTTATCTAGGCACTGCGAGCCATATGTGTATCTCCTGTACCTTTGATCTTAAACTATTTCAGGTTTCGTATTACGTTCCTTATGATCGTAAGCACAGAAGATAGAGAAGAAAGTCTTATATCTTCTCGAGCTAAAATTTTAATACGAATGCCATTCACTCACATAAGATTGCGTCATTGGGTCGTCATCTTCACAGTCGACCAAGACTTTCATAATAGGGCTGATTATAAATGGTAGCTCAATTTGCAGTGCCTCGTTGGGAACTCTGTTAGTAATCTAATGTTTTTTTTAGTGTAATTTAAAATACCTCTGTCCCTTTGAGTTCTAAAGTCCCAGTCTTTCAGTATATTCCGTCCTTCTAATAAGCCAAATATTGGACTTGCGGAGACCAATATTCTCCAAGGCGATTTGTTTTAAATTTTCGTTTAAAATGTTTACGCGTCCAATTTAATCCATTATAGACTCAATAAATACGAGTTTACCAACACCTTGTTTAACATTGGGAAAAGATTTTCTTTATTTAATGCAGTTCCACTTTTTCGTCAAACTAACTTTTTTCCTTTAATGATGTAAAGCAAAACTTGCTTTCATCTGAAAATAAAACAGGTTTCCAAAATTCTGGAGCCTTGTTTACATACTCATAGGTTTTTTCTATTGACATCGGAAATGCTACCATTGTACTCCGATTTGTTTTTCATATTTTGCGAACGGTATCCTCATGGATGTGTTTGCCGAAGGATTCTTTGAATTTATAACTAATTTGGGAAACAGTAAATCTGGGATTCTGTTAAATGGTTCACTTTTCTCACTCAGTTTTTACAAAATTGAATTGGTAGATATGGAGTTTTGAATGCTGCACTCAGGAGTGGCTTCTACCTATGCCCCCAGCTATTTCTCTTAAAGATTTAACCTTATTTCTAAGCTCTGAGGTAATTTTTCTCCTGTCAGTACCGATCTCTTTGATTTTGGGACTTTTTGCTTTGTATTTGTATATTGCCTATATTTAATGCACAACAGAGATCTGCAATGAGTATAGAAAAAGAGTTGAATCATGACTCATAATTTTTTTTTCTTTATCATTAACCACAGAGTGTTGGCATAGCCCCTACAAATGCAGGTCATTGCGTTGATTTCAGGAAAATACGTTATGGAAAGGAGGATAGAGGGAGTGGTGTTTGTGGATATTTGGATTAATCAAACATTAAGTCTTCAGCGCATTAAAATCAACCATATTCGCTTTACTCGGAGATTGTTAATAGGTCGTGATTGAGTGTGGCATTCATTGTCCGAATTTTGCCCCCCAACCTCAAAAAGGCGTGGCCTGCAATTGAAGGAAAGTTGATGACAAATGTTGCTGTCATCTGCGAAAAAGTATATAGAATTGTAGGTTTGACCAAGAAGGTTATTAACAACACGTATTGTGCGGTGTCTGAGAAAACTGGATATAAATAGAGAGAAGTCAATGCCGACCCCAAATGCAATAAGCTTTGATATCCATGAACCGTGCCACACGCGATCGAACGCCTTGGTAATATCTAGCGCAACCAATTTCTTGTACTTATACGCGCGATATGATGAGCAATCATATTCATACTTAACAACTTTCATGATGTTGTTGATTTAGACTCTCTTTCAATCAAAATAAGTTTGATTCGAATACGAACATTAAAATACTCATTATGAGGGTGCACGTTTGCTCTGTTGCGTTAGAATAGTAAATATACATGTATTTGTACATGGATGAGTTGAATCAATTGTAAGTATTATATGCATTTTCTTAAAGTTATAAATCAAATTGTTGTGATTTATGAATCACGCAGATTTGGGATGGTATGAGTATGAGTCGACATCGGATTCATATTTATTGCTAGTTATCTATAATATTAATAGGCTAGTTGATTTCTTGTTACCGATGTTTTGTTCTACCGTTTTATCCCGATTTGGACCAAACGTATATTATTTGAAAGGTATTTCTTTTTAGCCGTTCACCTGATTTATAGATTTTTTCCTTTATTTTGAGTAAATTGCATTTAAAGTTGCTACTAACACATGCATAAAATTATACGAATGGTATGTGTGTGTTTATTAAATTTGTTAATGTTTTTGTTAATGAGTCTCTTATCGTCATTCACAATAATAAACCAAAAAAGTGTTGGTTTGTGAACTGGGTAAGTTAAGAAATAAAATTGCCTAGATTTTGCACTCGAATTTCGAGCGGTGGAATCTGCTAGTACTTATAAATCAACGTTAAAATTAGTACGAATACATCAGAGTAGTTGAATTTCAATTTCACTTATACTTGAAATTTCATGAGTGACTATGGATAGCGCAAAAACGATTCATTGCTGATCTCTGATACACAAAGTTGCCACCATCGAACATAAGAGAAAAAAACGGCTAATTAGTCGCTATATCAGAAAAAAGCTAAAATCCGTATTCAATAAACAGAACAACGTGTAACATATATATGTGGGATTTGATATTTATACAGCTGCGAGCAAAAAAAAAAAAAAATGCAACGCAGAGTTCTATGACCTTCGAGTGCATATCTGTGCTTTTAACTGCATCAAATTTATCTATTACTTTAGTTTTTATATTCTACTTTTATAGTCAACTAACTTAAATCACTATACATATATAAATAAGCCAATTTAATGTTCTTTTTTGTTATTTAAGGAAAATGAGTATTCTGTGCGAGCAAAAATGCAACTTCGTGGAAGGCATAGAATCAATTATAATTATCATTTATAATTAATGATAAATCAATTATTATTTTTCAATTCCTGTCTGCAGTAAAGTTCATACTCAAAATAAAATATTTTATTTTAAGAGAACAAACTATAATGCTCTTACTTCTGCTTTGTCCCAAATTAACTGGACTAATGTTTTTGCGCGTCACAATGATAACTTAGATCTGATGCGGAAGTCATTCTATCAGTTACTAGAAGTGTTTTTTAAGATCCGTGCCTAAATTGTAACCACCGAAACCAACTGGCCCTCCTTGGAATACGAAATTTCTTTCTCGCCTTAAAAACAAGAAAAACAAAATGTTCAAGAAATATAAGGAACGTGGATCATCTTTAAATTACATGAATTATTCTATATCAAGATCTGAATACAATTTGGCGAATCGTTCTGCATATAATAATTATGTGATAAAAATTAAAAATAACTTAGAAAACTACCCTAAATTCTTCTACCAATTTGTAAATTCGAAAAAGAGATCGCTCGATTTCCCAACTACAATGAAACTAAACAATATAGAAAACTCTGACGATAATTCAATAAGTGAAATGTTTGCAGACTTTTTTGCGTCAAACGCTCTTCATCAGTTTTTAATAATACTTCTGGATATCCATACTTGATTCCTGAATCATCTCTTATAAGTATTCCGTTTATACAAGAACAAGCCGTTTTGGATAATTTAATAAAACTGAATTTATCATATGCTGCTGGTCCTGATGGTGTCCCAAATTGTGTTTTAAAACGTTGTGCAAACTTCCTATATAATCCTTTAACGTTTCTTTATAATAAATCACTGAAACTGTCATATTTTCCTGAGTATTGGAAAAAATCCTTTACTATTCCATTATTCAAATCTGGAAATAAATCCGATATCTCAAATTACAGAGGGATTGCTAAATTGAGCTCTATTCCAAAATTATTTGAAAAACTTATAACTGATACATTGTTATACCAAGCATCTTCAATTCTTGCTCCTAAACAACATGGTTTCCGTAAAACCTGCTCAACTGTTACAAATTTACTTGAACTTACGATTGTGAATGAAGCTTTTGTAAATAAACAACAAACTGATGCTATATATACCGATTTCAGTAAAGCGTTTGACAGGGTAAACCACGATCTTCTACTGTTTAAGCTAGACCGCATGGGTTTCAGTAGTACGCTCATAAAATGGATTAATTCCTATTTAACTGGCCGAAAACAATATGTTATATTTCGTAGTGCTGAATCAAAATCCATTGATGTTCTATCTGGTGTGCCTCAAGAAGTCATTTGGGCCCTCTTTTTTTTCACTATTTATTAATGATCTTCCTTCAGCTATTGAATTCTCTAAATCTCTGATGTATGCGGATGATGTTAAAATATTCTATTCATTTAACAATATCGACGAAAAATCTCGTTTACAGTTAGATATAAATAATTCCACAACATGGTGTAAAATAAACTTAATGGGCCTTAATGTAAAAAAATTTAAATATATGGTGTTTACAAGATCTTTATCCATTAACGGCTTGTATATAATGAGCAACGAACAATTAGAAATGATCCAAACATTTAATGATCTTGGTCTTTTATTGGATAAGCGTCTGGATTTCCGAAAACATGTCTCAATAATAATTAACAAGCCATCTGGTGTACTTGGATTTATCAAGCGTTGGGCGAAAGAGTTTTCTGATCCATACACAACAAAAAAAACTTTTTACTACACTAGTAAGACCTATTCTAGAATATGGATCTGTAGATTGGGATCATTTTTACACTGTACATTCTAACTCAATTGAATCCGTTCAAAAGCAATTGTTAATATTTTGCCTTCGCGGTCTTGGCCGTCTCGCTCTTATTAAGCTTCCTACTCTTAAAAGTCGAAGAAACATTTTAAATATAACCTTTCTGTTCAATCTAATTCATGGTAATTTAAACTCCCAATTTCTTCTCAGCAGAATCAATATAAATACTTCAAAGCGCACATCACGGTATTTCCAGTTCATGATTGTAAAGTATTTTCGCACAAATTATGCTAACTCTGATCCTTTTCGTCGAGTCTGTGTCGAATTTAACCAACTTTATAATATCATTGACTTTCAAAAAAATTTAGATTTGATCAAAAGGGATATAATACTTTATCTAAACAATATGTAATAAAGTTTTAGTTTTGCTGTAGCCAATTTTAAATTAATTTTGTGTTAAATTTAATTCTATATTTCTTTACAAATGTTTTTAATGTTAAATAGCCTGTAAGGATTATATTTCCATAGACTAATAAATAAATAAATAAAAAAAAATGGTATCCAAATATATTTTTTCCCATTCTGTTTTCAATATTCTTCCCGATCTACAAGCTCCCATAGATTTTCTGATAAATAGAATTTAACAAAGGAATTTAAACAGCTCATTATACGCTATACCACTATGTGGTTTGGGTATAATGACTTTGTGCAGCTGTTTGTAACTACCAAAAATATTTGACGTAGACCCATCTTTTATTATACCGATCGGCTCAGAATGACTTTCTGAGTAGATTTAGCGATGTCCGTCCGTCCGTCTGTGTGTCCATGTAAACCTTGTAATCAAACAACAAGTCGCAAATATGAATATATTTTAATGAAATTGAGTATATAAGCTTTTATCGGCCATAGGATGAACGCTATTGAAATTTGTGAAATTCGGTCGATGTTCAGACCTAGTCTCCATACAAATAACCCCTATGAAATCGACTTAAATTGCCATAAGATCCAAATTATCACATAGATCTCGGTCAAATTGGGTTTGTGTGTGTTTATTACATCCATTTAACAGTTATCCAAAAATAAACCCCATGCGGCAATTCTTTGTCATAGCCCCCATATAACGCCGCTTTCCGATTTTCACTTAAATCTTTCAAAAAACAAAAATATTGCACAGATTTTTCTCAAATTTGGTTGGTACATATTTTTTCAAAATATAAGTGACTTTACCAAATATGGTCAGCATCGGTACATTTTTCGACCTAAGCCCCATATAAATATAGCATCCGATATGAACTTTTTCATACCTGCAGCCAAAAAAATTAATAGCAATGCCACTCCAATTTGCTTTATGCTTATTTTCTATATTTACTTAGTTGGACGGAAGAGATAGGGTCTCTAAAACATGGTATAAGGTATCATATAGTCGGTCTAGACCAACTATAGTTTTCTTACTTGTTTTTAAACTTGTTAGCGTTGCTTATGATTTCAATTCGATTAGGAAGAAGGTTCCAAAGATTAGTTGAGTAAATAAAAAACTGACGTAAATGAAACTGAAGCCATTCAATATCCCTTCAATTTTTGTTATGCGATCAACGCCTTCACGGGAGAATGAACCTATTAAAAAAATAGGAATGAGCTGCGTTTAATTGCATATTTATAATTTCTTACCCCACATTATTGATTCTCCGCCATGTTTGACTGTAGGCAACTGATATCAAGAAGAATATCTTCGTTTAGGTAACCTGAATTCGAATTTGCTTTCGCCCACTGATCCTTTGACCAGTCTAGATGTCCTTTTGCAAAGTCAAGGCGTTTTTATATTGTCTACTTATCAATAGTTTCTTGGCGGGTCGTCTTGCAAACAATTTTGCTACATTTAGCCTACGTCTCACAGTGTGAACACCAATATAGACTTGTATGTATTCATTTGCATACCTAGCAACATCCACTGCCGTCTTTCGTAGATCAATTTTCACAATTTTTATTACTTGTCTGTTTTGGCGAGCAGTTGTTTTTCGTGTTTTCATATTTTAAATCGCGATGCAATTCGGCACACCGTGGATTATATAAAATAGGAGCTCAATTTCACTCATGTATTGTCCATCTTCCACAACTTGAATAATAGCTGATCTGCAATCAGCTGACAGCTGTTTCTATTATAAATTCAACAATATTCAAGACTTATAATAAATTTTTGTTTTAATAAATATAACTTACTTATAAAAGGTGATCCATTTTTAAGTTCCCTACTTTTTTAAAGAAAAAAACACAGAAAGTTCAAATTTAATGGGGAATGTTTATTATCATTTGAAAGAACATTCTTTGGCATTTATTTTTTGAAGATTATGTCTATCAAATTTTGGCCGCGGCTACGTCTCAGATGGTCCATCCGTTGAGTCCAATTTTCGATGACTCGTTCGAGCATTTCGACTGGTAACGGGCGAATGACACGCGTGATGTTTTGCTCCAAGGCCTGAATCGAAGCGGGATTGTCCCCATAAACTTTAGACTTTACATAAAAAAGTCTAACGGTGTGATATCACACGATCTTGGTGGCCAATCGACCGGCCCAAAATGTGCTCACCGAAGTGTTCTCTCAATAAATTAATTGATTGATGCGCTGTGTGGGAAGTGGCGCCGTCTTGTTGAAACCAAATGTCGCCGAGATCACGAGCTTCAATTTCAGGCATCATACGTCAATCCGAGTTGCTGCGAACGGCGCCGAATCGACGATCCACGGTTTTCGTGTACACTCTCAGCTACGGCCGCTATATTTTCTTCACTGCGTGCTGGACGTGGTCTATTCGGTTGAATATTATCCAATAATGAATGCTGAGTCTCAAGATGGGTGATGGTGTTGCGAATAGTACGCTCAGTAGGCCGATTATGTTGACCATAACTTGAGCGAAGTGCACGAAACACATTCTTCACAGAACGTGAATTTTCGTAATACAGTTGAACGATTTGTAAACGTTGTTCAGGCGTAAGTCTTTCCATTATGAAATGCCAAACAATACTAAACAAAAATAACATGACAGCATGACACGACTCACACTTACCTGAATATAAAAAATTATACCTTTCACAAAAGAAAATGAATCATAACGATGAGAATAAGAATATTCTGACTACAAAGAATAAAAAATGTAAAAAACCGATAGATTGGATACAGTTATTATCCAAAAATACACATTTGGAGATCATAGAACTCAGCGTTGCATTTTTTTTTGCTCACAACTGTATGTACTACTACACAAAATCCCAAAAATTTTAGTATTTTAAACATAGTCGTACATTCTCTTATGTGCTATTGGATAGGCCTTGCGAATTGGGTTCCAATTGATGTAAAAAATGTGAAAAAAAAGAAAATACTGTTGTTTTTTGATCCTCTGAGAGATTGGGTAGCTAAATAAAACAGGTCCCTTTTTTCGTGTTCCATAACATAACATGAAGCCTTTCTTGTAAGTGGCATATTTTCTTTTTGAATATGATAATAATATTTTACAAGACATCATTTTATATTTATTTTTTTATTGATTTACAAAAAAAAAACATTTTATTCCTGAATAAAATCGTACATTTTCTTGTACATGCACGTTTAACAAAAAAAATATGTATATATGTATATGTATATAAACGAAACAAATTCATTAAAAATGGAATACATGTAAAAAAGCGAAAAACATAAAACTTAAATAGGAGCCGACTTTTTTCATTTGTGGTTTTAATTATAAAATATTTTTTTTTTTTGGAATAATAAAAAGGTTTTATAAATCGTTGTCGATTTTTTTTGTTTGACTAATTGTAAAAAATTTGTGTTTAAAAAACAAAATGACAAAATTTTTAAAATTCTGTATAAAGAAAATAAAATAAAATTCACGTGAATTGGTTTATCTTTTTAAAGCGCAGGGATTTATGAAATAAGTACGTTTAGCTTCCTCTGAGGTAAAATACTGATTTGTTGTTGTTGTTGATGAAACTCCTGTAAAACAAAAATGTTAATTAATTTAAATATTTTTTTTTGTTTTTAAATAGAAAATACATCAGAAATCTTGATTCTTTTTAAAACAATGACACACTCTTAAGCATACCCAGTAGGAAATTGTCAGGTTAGACCTATAACACAGAATGAAATGAGAAATAATCGATAGTTCTTGAGTTATAGCTGAATAACTAAGCAAACAAACATCACGATATGGAAAAAATATAAAAGTTAAAAAACAATTGTTTGGCCTGAGAACGCCATACACTTGGATGTTTTACTATACTGGCCTAGTACTTTCATCCTAACTTTGAATATCTCATCCCCTAGACAATGACCCCGTAAATGTTCGACGGTGTAACATCTAATTGTTTAATTCTATAGTTATGTGTACAGTGAAATATTTGTTGCTTGGTTCAATCAAACATTACAAAGGTAAAACAAAAAAACAAAACATAGTTCGTTAAAGTTACAAAAAAGAAAGCACTGGGAATGTACTTATTTTGGAATGAATTGTACAAGAACTTTGGCAGTATATACATATTTGTTTTACTGTTTCAAAATAATGCTGTTTCCAAAATAAATAATATATTATATACGAGTGTATGACAATAAGTTTTTAGAAATCATATATGGAGCACTTAGAATTTAAAACAAAGTAGGTTTCTGAAAAATTTAAAGTTGCAAAAGACGACTTGCAAATTTTCAGGAAACTCAGGTTTTTATACCCTATACCACTATGTGGTTTGGGTATAATGACTTTGTGCTGCTGTTTGTAACTACCAAAAATATTTGACCTAGACCCATCTTTTATTATACCGATCGAATCAGAATCACCATCTGATTCGATTTAACGATGTCCGTCCGTCCGTCTGTGTGTCCATGTAAAGCTTGTAATCAAACTGCAGGTCGTAAATATGAATATATTTTGATGATATTCGATACATAAGCTTTCATCGGCCATAAGATTAAAAGCTATTGGAACTGTTGAGAATCGGTCCATGTTAAGACCTAGCCCCCATACAAATGACCCCTACGAAATCAAAATATATTGCCATAAGATCCAAATTATCATATAAATCTTAGTCAAATTGGGTTTGTATGTGTTTATTACATCCATTAATCTGTAGTCCAAAAATGATCCCTAAGGGACAACTCTTAGTTATAGGCCCCATATAGAGCTGCTTCCCGATCTTCACTTAAATCTATCAAAAAAACAAAAATATTGCCCTGATTATTCTCAAATTTTGTTTGTAAAGGGTTTTTCAACAGGGACGCTACAAAAGTAGAAAGACAGGGACAGCAAACGACGCCATATTTCTTGCCGCTCTTTTGACATTTCTCTTCAGTAAGGTTTGCCATTTCATGATGGAAAGATATACGAGCCAACAACGAGTCGAAATTATTAAAATTTACTACCGAAATTCGGAGTCAGTGGCCTCAACGTTAAGAGCGCTACGTCCAATTTATGGTCGTCATAATCGTCCTAGCAGATCAACAATTGAGCGTCTAGTGAAAAAATTTGAACCCACAGGCACAGTACAAAATGTTCCCGTGCCAGTGAGACAAAGAAGTGCCCGTAGTGTCGAGAATATTGCTGCCGCTGAGGCTTCAGTTGAAGAAAGCCCAAATGTGTCTCTCATACGTCGTTCTCAAGCGTTGGGCATCTCTGTGACGTCGTTGTGGCGAATTTTGCGAAAAGATCTTGGCCTACATCCTTACAAGATCAAATTGACGCAAGAACTGAAGCCGCTTGACCACCAGAAGCGTCGTATGTTCGTGAATTGGGCTGAGCAACAACTTGAAAATGATTCGGATTTTCATCGAAAAATCATCTTCAGCGATGAGGCTCATTTCTGGCTGAATTACTTCGTCAATAAACAAAATATGCGTTATTGGTCAGACAGCAATCCACACGTACTTCATGAGTCATCATTGCATCCCGAAAAAATTATGGCTTGGTGCGGTTTATGGGCCGGCGGCGTCATTGGGCCGTACTTCTTCCATGATGATCAAGACCGGCACGTTACTGTGAATGGGAATCGGTACCGTTCAATGATAACCGAATATTTTTGGCCCCAATTGGATGATATGGACTTGGAGGACATGTGGTTCCAACAGGACGGCGCCACAGGCCACACAGCGAATGTCACAATCAATTTATTGGAAACCAAGTTTGGAGAACGTGTTATCTCACGAAATGGTCCAGTCGATTGGCCGCCTCGGTCGGGCGATTTGACGCCGTTAGACTATTTCATGTGGGGCTACGTCAAGTCTATGGTCTATGCCAACAAGCCAGCGACGATTGATGAACTTCGTACGAATATCGAACGTGAAATTGCAGCAGTATCGGCCGATTTATGCTTGAAAACCGTCGAAAATTGGGTTCAGCGTCTGGACTTCTGCAAGCGTGCTCGTGGTGGCCATGCAAAAGAGATCGATTTCCATACATAATGGCATCGAACGTACTTTCACAGGAATAAAGAATTTCATTGATATCCAAAACCGTTTTTGTTTTATTTAAAATAACTTTTGTAGCGCTCTTATATATTTTTAAAAAATACAAGAGACTTTACCAAACATGGTCAGAATCGGTCCATTTTTGGGTCTAGTCCCCATATAGATATATCATCCGATATGAACTTTTTCATATCTGCAGCTTATTTTCTATATCCAGTTAGTTGGGCCTGAGAGATAGGGTCTCTAAGCGCATGGTATAGGGTATCGTATAGTCGGTCTAGACCGACTATAATTTTCTTACTTGCTTTTTAATTGATAGGTTGAGATAACTTTTGCTACTTTTGGAAAATGGAAAAGGAATAATTTCGTGCTGTCATCAAATACTTCTACTTGAGTGGCAAAACACAGCATGAAATCAAAGATGAATAAGACGATTAAGAATGAATTTAAACGTGGTTGAGGCAGTTACTTCGGAAATCATCGATAAAATAAACGATACAGTTTTGAGTGACCGATGAGTTTAAGTGCGTGAAGTATTTGAGGCCACGAGTGTATCACATGGTGCAGTGATTTCAATTTTGCACGACAAATTGGGCATGATAAAGCTATCGGCAAGATGGGTGTCGCGTTTGCTCATAATCGACACATAACTGTTAATGAAACATGGATTCACCACTAATAAACCCGAACCAGCAAAGCAATGGATTTTACCAGGTGAATCCGCCTCGAAAAAACCAAAGACAGTGCCTGCAATCGGCACATATTATATTCCAAGGACTTGCTCAGGCATTTCTAAACATACTTTCTGTTCCAATTTGAATTTGATAATTTAAATGTTAAATTGATTCAAATGTTATATAATCGGCAACAAACAATGGACTTTTTGATCGAGCAGTCACAAAAAAGTATTAAAGATATCCATTATAAAAGAAATCCTCAATGAAGATGTTCCAGGGACATTTTTTTTATCGACAAATGAAAAATGCCGAAAAAGAATTAAGAAAATGGCATTTATATTTTAACTCAACAGGAAACATCGATAAAAAAAAATAAGCTTAACTTCAAATGGACTTTCTCACTATGCACATTAGGGTGGGCCCTTAATAAAAAAAAGTGTTCAGACTCTTGGTCGCACCCCCTTGAAATATGCGAATAGCTAAAAAAGTGAGAAATACGAAGTTTTGGGCCAATCAAAACACATTTAGAGGTGGCTCAACACGATTGAAAATTTCAAGTGTGTTTATATGAGGAAAATATGACTTTTTTTTTCAGATTTTACGAAAATTTCGTTCTATAGTTTAATTTTTTCCAACAAATTGTTATATAATTCGGGATCAGTATTAAATTGTCTTTCCAGAAAGCTATAAAAAAATGCCCCTGACCACTTTTGTGCCAAAAAAAAACTAGATCATGAAATTTGATGGCATTTTTTTCAACTTTAAGAAATTAATTAAAGCTAACATTTTTTTCAGTCTCTATACCTGTAAGTACCTTGTTAACCTATTAACCATTGAGACCGAAAATGGAAAATTTTTTGATAAAATTTTGGAAACTCCCTTTTCAAGTTTGAAAAATTTTCTTAAACAAAATTTAAAAAACTTGACCTAGCTCTCTAAGGTCTTATTAAATGCATGTTAGAGATTAACTGTGTGAATTTTTAGGTAAATCCCTATGCCAGAATTTTTTTGACAAGGATTTTATTTTTGCGGATTCTAGAAAAATGGGATTTTCGTAAAATATTCTGTAAATGTACTATTTCTAAATATTTTGTATCAAAAATTCATCACTTTTCTACTTTTAAATGTTATATTTTATTTTAATGGGTTTCGGAAAAAAAATATGACCTCATTAACCCTTTTGGAATTGGGGTTACATATGACCCCAAGCTAATAAAAAACAATTTATTAAAAAAATTCAAATATTTTGTCAGCGCTGTTGAATTTTTAGGTGCGATGCTTAAAAGATAATAACCTAATGTGTAGAACTTCCGTTCCTAAAATTTGGGATAAATCCGAGACGTTAGCCCATTATTTGCCAAGGCCAGCTTTGGATTTTAAGATATTTTTAAATAAAAATTACGGAAAACGAGTTTTTCTATTAAACTCGATGAAACCACTATTTCGGATTTAAGAAACATAATTCGGTTATTTTTTATTTATTTAAGGCTTCAGTGCTCCTGGAATCAAAATAATCCATTGTGATATATCTTTGGTGCAATTATCTGCTTATTGCTCGCGAAACAACTTTCAACCAATTTTGTTATAAAATTATTTTGTGTATAAAAACTATATATTTTTTTAAATAAAATAACCCAAAGCTAATAAAAGACAATTTGTTCAAAAGAATATGATATATAAAATTAATTATATTTATTTTGGTGTATTTAAGGATGATTTAGTGTGCAATTCAAATTGTTTTCTGTAATCACTCACGACATGCAATAAGTATTGCTTTTCTTTAATTTTATATTATTATATTAATTTTATACTAGCAGATTCCAGCACTCGAAATTCGAGTGCAAGTTCTAGGAAATTTTATTTTTTCATTAAATAAAGACCCTAAAGGTATGCTTCACAATTCAACTCATTTTAAATGGAGAAAACAAATTCAACACATTAACACAAACACATTAACAAAATTAAAAAACACACACATAGCATTGTATAATTTTATGTATGTGAACTTTAAACGATTATAACTCCAAAAATATATTCCAGACGATGAAAATCTGTAAATCTGGGTAACAGCGAAAAAGAAATACCTTTCAAATGATAAATTTTTTGTCAAAATCGTAAAACTGTGAAACTTACATCGGTCACAAGAAATCGCCTATTAATATTATAGATTTCATATTCTTTTGAATAATTGTCTTTTATTAGCTTTGGGTCATTTGTGGGTCTTCTTATTTTATTTAGAAAAATATATACTTTTTATACATAAAATAATTTTATATTCGCGAGCAATAAGCAGATAATTGCACCAAAGATATATCACAATGGATTATTTTGATCCCAGGAGCACTGAAGCCTTAAATAAATGAAAAATAAGCGAATTATTTTTCTTAAATTCGAAATAGTGGTTTCATCGAGTTTAATAGAAAAACTCGTTTTCCGTAATTTTTATTTACAAATATCTTAAAATCCAAAGCTGGCCTTGGCAAATAATGGGTTAACGTTCTCGGATTTATCCCAAATTTTAGGAACGGAAGTTCTACACATTTATTTATTATATTTAAGGTGTCGCATCTAAAAATTCAACAGCACTTACAAAATATTTGAATTTTTTTGAATAAATAGTTTTTTATTAGCTTGGGGTCATATGTGACCCCAATTCCAAAAGGGTTAATGGGGTCAAAGTATTTTTTTCCGAAACCCTATGCTATTAGGATAAAATATAACATTTAAAAGTAGAAAAGTGATGAATTTTTGATACAAAGTATTTAGAAATATGTAGTACATTTACAGAATATTTTACAAAATCCCATTTTTCTAGAATCCGCACAAATAAAATCCTTGTCGAAAAAATTCTGGCATAGGTATTTACCTAAAAATTCACACAGTTAATCTCTAACAAGACCTTTAAGAGCTAGATAAATTTTTTTAAATTTAGTGTAAGAAAATTTTTCAAAACTTGAAAAAGGAATTTTTAAAATTTTATCAAAAAAATTTTCCATTTTCGGTCTCAATGCTTAATAGGTTAACAAGGCGGTAATAAAACAATTCTTCATATCTAAGTACTTACAGATATAGAGACTAAAACAAAATGTTGGCTTTAATTAATTTCTTAAAGTTGAAAAAAATGTCATCAAATTTCATGATCTAGTTTTTTTTTTGGCACAAAAGTGGTCTGGGGCATTTGCTATTTCTTGGTGAGTTTTTATTCGTTTTTGAAGTTTGATAGCTTTTCTGAATTATATAAGTATTTGTCGGAAAAATTAAACTATAGAACGAAATTTTCGTAAAATCTGAAAGAAAGTCATATTTTCCCCATATAAAACACACTTTAAATTTTCAATCGCGTTGAGCCACCTCTAAATGTTTTTTTATTGGCCCAAAACTTTGTATTTTTCAGTTTTTTCGCTATTCGCATATTTCTAGGTGGAGCGATCGAGAGTTTTAACACTTTTTTCTCCATATAATGAAGGGCCACCCTAATGCACATACAGTAATACGGTTATCTGAACACGAATCCTAAAAGGCACATCTTGAATCAGCGTATAAATGGCGAATTCTAGAATTTAGCATTAAACGCATAACACGAATAGACTATCTCCATGAAGATGTGTTTAATAAAGAAAAACCAAGATGGCGAATAATTTTGAAATATATCATAAAAGCGGTATTGTTTTTAAGTGAACTAAATTTAGCGTTCAGAGGCAGCAACGAGAAACTCTTTGAACCCAATAATGGTTATTTTTGGGAGTAATTGAAATGCTTTCTGATTTTGTTCCAGAACTGAAAATCAATAACTGAAACGGAAAAAAAGTAACATCATATTTTCCCCCGAAAATTCAAAACGAAATTATCTTACAACTAGTTTCTTTTCAAGTAAAAAATTCAAGTATGAATAATACTTGAAGGCGCCCAGTGATACTCGATGGGAATATAACTTTAAAAGTATAGAAGCCGTGAAATACCAGATTAAAGAAGATCGCCCCCAAGATCAAATTAAATCAATTGAATGCTGTGATGATATTGATATTTGTGAGCTCATTCCTGAGAAAATTATATTAAAAAATTAATCGATATTGTAAAAGATTCATTCCAAGAACGATTTGAGTCGTATAATTCTCTAAATGAAATTTTTGGGTTTCTTTTCGATAATAAAAAGCTAAAAACTATGAACACAAATGAATTCAATACAAATTGTACAAATTTTAGAGGGTGATGTTTAAGAGCTGGAATTTAAAAATGAACTTTCTATTTGAAGATATAATTTAAAAGATAATTATAGTGAGTTTACATCTAATAGTGCGTTTACTCTAAGCAAATTCTAGTATATACGAGATTTCGAGCGAAATCTAGGTCATTTTTACTAGATTTCCCATATAAAACAAAATCTAGCTCGTTACTGGATTTATGCAAAATCTCACAAAATCTTGTCAAACTTGGGCACTACCAAATTAATATTATAGTAGAAAATTACAACGTAGTGACTGAAAAATTGACATTTAAAAGCAAACAAAAAAAAAAAAAAAATAAAAAAATATTTGGTAATTGAAAAGTTATAACTTTTTATACTGACATGTGTCCATTCCAATCTGCTAAATAATAATTGTGGAAAATGAATTTGTTTTTGTTGTTCAAACAATACATTTAACACATGCTGATTTTTTTCGTAAAATTTCTATTTCAGTTTGTGCTCTTCTCATTTTTGATGCATAATATAATTATAAAATCTGTTGCTTTTTAAATTTTCCATATTTCCATTTTCCTGTTGTTTTACTTTTGGTATTTCTAGTTTATATGTATGTTTTATTTTAATCATATGTTTATTGTTGTGGAAACAAAATCTCACAAAATGTCAAAAAAGTTAGATGTAAACGGTATAGATTTTGAAATAGATTTCAATTAAAATCTACTAGATTTTCCTCAGATGTAAACGCACTATAAAGAAAACCTGGTAGATTTTAGTTGAAATCTATTCCAAAATCTATGCCGTTTACAAAAAAAGGTAGTTTTTTGACATTTTGTTGGATTTTGTTTCCACAACAATAAATAGCTGATTAAAATAAAACATATAAACTAGAAATACCAAAAATAAACAACAACATAAAAATAAACAAAACAATAGGAAAATGTAAATATGGAAAATTCTAGAAAGTAACAGATTTTACTATTATATTATGCATCAAGAATGAAAAAAGCACAAGCTGAAATAGAAATCTTGCTAAAAATAAATCAACATTTGTTAAATGTATTGTTCGAACAACAAAAACAAATGCATTTTGCACAATTATTATATAGCAGCTTGGAATGGACACATATAAGTATACAAAATTATAACTTTTCAATTACTATATATTTTTTTATATATTTTTTGTTTGCTTTTGTTTTAGTTTTTAAATGTCAATTTTTCAGTTAGTGCGTTGTAATTTTTTACTACAATATTTAGAAAAAAACACAGTAGTATCACAGTAGTAGCCCGAGTTTGACAAGATTTTGTGAGATTTTGCTAAAATCTAGTAACGACCTAGATTTTGTTTTGTATGAGAAATCTAGTAAAAAATGAGCTAGATTGTGCTCGAAATCTCGTATATCTAGATTTTGCTTAGATGTAAACGCATTATTATGGAGAATTTGGAATTCATTTTAGAAAGGAATTTGAAAGAATTATATCCAAATTAATGTACCGTATATCAAATAATTTTAACAATTATATCCAAATTAATGTACCGTATATCAAATAATTTTAACAATACCCATTACCGTTGCTCATTGTGAACGATCGTTTTAAAAACTAATATTAGTTGAAAATTATCTACGGTCTACAATGTCATAGGAAAACTTTCTGAATTTGCAATACTGTCGATTGAAAATGCTACAGCCAGAACAATTGATTACAAATGATATAATTGATGAATTTGCCAGCAAAAGAGCTAAAAAAATTACTTTATAATTCCTTTGTATTATGCTTTTTAAATTAAATCAATAAAAATGAATTCAATAAAATTAAAAACAAAATAGTGTCTGCACAGGGACCCGAAAAGTTATAGCACGGAGCTGTTATACAAACAAAACATTGTTGATGGGTTAAATTATTTACAAACATGTATGTTGATATTAAGTAACATGTTACTTCAAACTCTGCATTTAGGTTTCGTCGTGACCGAACCGTTTTGCACATTCTTAGGTGGTGACGTAAGAACTATGCGTCCCCTGAGTCGTTGGCGACTCCACTTAGGGATTTAATCTTCACCCCGCCCGATGGTCGAAATTTGAGCCGATATACACCTAGGTTGGGTAGATTTACTATTTCACATGTGCGTCGTGTTAACCCGGCACGGGTTTGTAGGATAGTAGGCATCAACTGGTTTACTACGTCTGTAGGGATTCCCACTGCATCTATTTCTGGGTTGGATGCTGTCGTCGCATTGATTTGGTTTTGTTCCCAAACCAATCTTTCAACGTCCGCGTTACTATTGACTACGGGGTTGGCAACTGACAACGGGATCGTTTCGGACTCATCAGCAGGGAGTTCATTTGGCAGTTCGTTAGTTGTTGAGTGGGTGATGTCCTCGAGTGGTAGGGCGTTTACTGACGGCGGCGGAACTGAGTCGTTGGCGACTGCACTCAGGCATTTAATCCACACATCGCCCGATGCTCGAAATTGGAGCCGATATACCCCTAAGTTAGGTAGATTTACTTTTACCCGTGTGCGTCGTTTTAAACCACCGGCACGGATTTGCAGAATAGTGGGCATCAACTGATTTACTACGTCTGCAGGGATTCCCACTGCATCTATTTTTGGGTTGGATACTGTCGTTGCGTTATTTTTATTTTGTTCCGAAACCCAACTTCCAACGTCCGCTGACAACGAGATCGTTTCGAGCTCATCAGCTGTGAATTCATTTGGCAGTTGGGTAGTTGTTGAATGGGTGATGTCCGCGAGAGATAGGGCGTTTACGGACGGCGTTGCTACTGAGCCGTTGGCAACTGTATTCTGGGATTTAATCTTCACCCCGCCCGATGCTCGAAATTCGAGCCGATATACCCCTAAGTTGGGTAGATATACTGTTGCCCGTGTGCATCGTGTTAACCCGTCACGGGTTCGCAGAATAGTAGGCATCAACTGGTTTACTACGTCTGTAGGGATTCCCACTGCATCTATTTCTGGGTTGGATGCTGCCGTCGCGTTGTTTTGATTTTGTTCCCAAACCAATCTTTCAACTTTCGCGTTACTATTGACGAATTCGGTTTTGTCAGCTGACAACGGGATTCTTTCGGAATCATCAGCAGGGAATTCATTTGACAGTTCGGTGATTGTTGAGGGGGTGATGTCCTCTCGTGGAATGGCGTTTAGTGACGGCGGTGCCACTGAGCCGTTGCCGACTGCACTTAGGGATTTAATCTTCACCCTGCCCGATGCTCGAAATCTGAGCCGATATACCCCTAAGTTGGGTAGATTTACCATTTCACATCTGCGTCGTGTTAACCCGGCACGGGTTTGCAGAATAGTGGGCATCAACTGGTTTACTACGTCTGTAGGGATTCCCACTGCATCTATTTCTGGGTTGGATGCTGTCGTCGCGTTGTTTTGATTTTGTTCCCAAACCAATTTTTCAACGTCCGCGTTACTATTGACGAATACGGTATTGGCAGCTGACAATGGGATCGTTTCCGAATCATCAGCAGGGAATTCAGTTGGCAGTTCGGTGATTGTTGAGTGGGTGATGTCCTCTCGTTGTAGGGCGTTTGCTGAGGGCGGTACCACTGATGTGTTCGACGCGGAGGGTGAAGAGGATGTGGCTGGAAATGATGTCTGTTTTTTGTTTCTTTTGGTTGTTTGGATATAAGCCTCACGTGCATGAGTTAAACGTTTGTTATTTGCTGCGGATGATACAGAAAGAGAACTGATATTAGAAATAAACAAAGAATTTGCAGGAACTAACGATTGATTAACACATCTAAATAATTTCAGCACTATCAATGAATGGTTTCAGTTCGCTTATATGTGCTATTCTAACATCTTTATTCTCCCGGCCCAAGATTTTTGCGATAATTCGGGGTTAATGTGGCCGCGAAGTTGTCGGTTGCCTTGGACAGTTGATGTTGCCTGACCAAGACCTGTTATTCAACCATGGGCTGCCATGGTCGCCTGCGTATATAATGTCGCCGTTGGTCTTGTGCCGCCCCTGGGAGATTTCTTCGCACATTTCGAAGAATTACACTTAGTTTTAGGGCCTTTTCGGTCGGATCTCATTTGATAATCCCCGTACCCTCTGTAACTTCGTCATAGAGAGCTCGTGGAAATAGTAGATCACGACCTTGTGTTAAAAATGCGGGGAAATAACCATTAGATTCTAATGAGCTAGTATTCATAGCCAGCGATATTTCTGAGAACACATCGTCCCACATATTATGTTTATACTTGGTGAACTGTGAAACAATAGTTTTCACTGTCCGATTGGTTCTTTCGGTGGGGTTTTCTTGGGGTCTATACCGCGCGTTGAGAATTTGTTTAACTCCAGTGTTCTCCAAGTACCGTTGGAATATTTCGCTGGTAAATTGGGACCCATTATCGGTAATAGCCACTTTTGGCACTCCGAATCTTAAGATACCAAGCTTTCCGCTGTAGCTTTCCGTAGTGGTATTAATTCAGTCCACTTCAGAAAATGTTGCCGTGTTTTTATCGAGGTAAGGGACCCACGAAATCTAGACAAACAGTGGCCCATGGTTCGTCGGGTATCCTTATTAACATCTCCCCGGCTGGTTTCTGCTGACTGACCTTATATTGTTGGCAGGATATGCAACACCTGACGTGTTTGCAAATATCTTGAAATAGCCCAGGCCACTAGTAGCGATTACTAATACGATTTATGGTTTTTCGTATTCCGAGATATTCCACGCTTGGGTCATCCCAATTTTAATGTAATACGCGTTGGTGGGGTCCCAACACAAAGTTTCCGTGGGTGGAAGTCCTCATCATTGAGGTTTCTCTGTATAATTGATTATTATAATGGAAAAATCGGAGTAATCTTGTTCCAGCCGGTGGTTCCAGTTTGGTGGTTTATTACCTTGCAATAGGACCACGAGATTCTGGACAATATTTAAGCAACAGTTATTTGCAAAAAATTAATTATTTTATAAAAGTTGTATATGTTTGTTCAAGCACCATTTAACGCATTTATTCTGCCAACATCACGTGTCTCATTAAACAACTTTATTTTATTTTTTAGGTTAGGTATTGTTACCAATTTTTTTTCTATTTATTTTTTGTTACCGATTCTCCTATTCACACGTGTACTTCGCTTTGAGGCTATATTTCTATCTTTTTTCTGCTGTGATTTTGACTATTATTTTTGTTTCCAAATTTTTGGAGTCACTTTTCGTTTTTAGTTTTCTTTTAATTTTTTTATGTTTTTAGTTCTAATTACTGTTTTTTTTTCCAATTTTTTAGTCACTGTTTTCCCGATTTTAGCTTATTTTACATCAAAACCTATTCAATAGGTTGCGTTTTTTGTTTTTTCAAATTCTGAATTTTTTTATTAATAATTAAAAAATATTTCTTTGTTCTGCAAATTTCAGAATGTCCCTGCTCGGGCGGCAATGTATAGACACAATTTCCACCTTTAGCCGGGGTACATTCAGGGGGAATCCAGGGTTTCCCGGTTTATTTCAGAACATTATAAATCGTACAACAAGTTTTATTACTGCATATTGCTTGGCAGACCAGGAACTTTTTTTGAAATTTCGCCCGTTTTTGGTCCTAAACTTATCTTCAACATTTCTTCGAGCAATAGCAATATAAAAATTTCGATCCGAAAGCTGTCAAAAATCGTCCATTAGGCAGCAGGAGAATTTTTATGAACTTGATTTAAATTTCTATGCTCTGTTTTTGGCCTCTGTCTGTAACTTTTTGGACTTTGTATATTTTGAGACCTGAATTGGCTTTAAGTTTTCGCGCCATGTAGGACCATGTTGGATTTTGGATTTAATAATTTTAGCACGTACTTTCTATTTCATCACTCATTTTAATCAAACGAACAACGAATGAAAAGAGTTGTCATTAAATATAATAAGTGATTACTTTTCAAAGAAAACTTGATCAAAAAAAAAAAATAAATTAAATAATGCTTGCGAAAAAATTTAAAGGGAAGAAAGTGTGTTAAGATTTATTCGATCTCACTCCTTATACTAAGCCATATGTGAAACTTGGAAGTTAGAATGGAGAAATGTACCTAAAGAATTTATTAATAAATAAATTTTATAACCCTTTTCTAACCAATATTCTGGCCTGATTTAACTACAATAATTTATTCCATAAAAACAATAAAGTGGTTTTAACGTAATAAAGTGAATTAAGTGTTGAAAAGCACCATTTTAAAAATATACAAAATAAGAAAATACATTTTTTAAAGCCAAAGATTCGAGCACTATAGTAGTGCTAAAAACAAAAACAAACGGCGCACAGTGGCGCCCTTAACTAGAACAAATGAGGTTGCAAAAATCAAAAATTTCATGAGAGCTTACGATATTTTTAATAAATATTCAAAGATTAGAAATTTGCTACCTATAATAAAATCAGATTCTTAATTTAGAAGTTGACCGATTTTTTATTTTCAAAAAACACACAATTTTTAGGCAATTTGGTAAAGTTTCAGGTAACTAGGTAACTAATCGTATTTTTTTTTTTTTTGTTTCTATTGATTTATGTATTTATTCAGAATATTATAGAAAAAACATTTTTCTGTTTGCTTTGTGTTTCTCTAGGTAAAACGCTATTTACCAACTGTAAATGTATAATTTTTTATATCTGCCATAGTTTCAAAATATGTTCTTTGATTATTCCTTTACCTAATTCAATAAAGTCCAGCTGCTCCTTCGACTGCTAGAGGTAAAATAGGTAAAAAAAGGTATTGTTCCAGAAATTGGATGGCGTGGATCCCTGGTAAATTCAGGTACAGATACAAGATGCACAAATAAACTTTTCTTTTAATTACCAGGTACGCACTTAAATTAGAAATATACTCAACCATCCAATCACAGAACAATAAAATTGTTATCAACATTGTGTAATTCGACCTAAATCTCATGTGTACAACGATACCTCCAGGTAATAGATCAGATTATATATTGAAAAATATGCATAATCCGCGGATTAGTTTATGGCGCGACAAATGTTTTGTATGTAGTGTAGTGTTTTGTATATTTGACACTCTAAAAACACGGCGTTGAACAGCTCAAAATTGTTTGATCAACAACCCCAACGAATTTCGTGGAAGTTGCTTTAGAAGCAAGTTGCTTATACGATAATCTGCAGAGAAGCGAAAGTATAACATATATAATCTTCGCCTGACATATGCAATTATTAAGGCGAAATTGATGAAAATATGCATTCAGAAATTCAACTCCAAATACGAGGACTTGTTTAATGAGGATACCGTCCAAGATACATTGGCAGAAGATGAATCCGGGTACGTTCGTAAATGCAGTAGTTACGAATCACTGCAGCATAATAAAAGTAAAACGTTCAAAAAAGCATCTCTTGGCATCAATGATTTACGTCAAAAGTTTTTTTATGCAAATAATTGACAGTGCTTCCACAAATTTTTGCAACTATGTCATCATTTTAATTACTGATGCAATAGAGCGCGAAGCTTAAAAAAAAATTAAACATTGGTGCAGAATGGAAGAGTAAGTAGTGCATTATCAGCCCAATTCTCAATAACAATTCCCTGGGAATTTTTCCCTATTCCCTGTTCCCCTATTCTTAATAAAATCTCCCTGGGAATTTTTTCTCTTTTCCCTTTACCCTTATTCTAAAAGAACTTCGAAAATGTTAAACCTTTCCCCGGGGGAAAAAAAAGTAGCTATTCTGAATGTCAATAAAAGGGAGAATAATTTGGGAATAATTCCGCCAAAAAATTATGAGGGAGTGCTGCGAAAAATGTAATTATTTAATATTTTTTAGAAAAATAGTAATATATATCATTTAAAATTTCGTATAATATTATAATGGCATTACTGTTGCTTTCAGGTCAAAAGCAACAAATTATGTTCTTTTGAACACAATGCAAGCCAACCCTGATGTTGCATGCTTTGCTCCGTATTGTCCTGCTGCTGCTCTTCTGCTTCATCTACCATCAGAAACGCTACACTGAAAATTTTTTGTATTTATTTTTAATTTATTAAAGATTTTAAAAAAAGTTTTACTTTTAATTTCCACAAAAATTTTTAAATTTGTAAACAAAACAAAACAACTGAAGCAAAGCAGCTGTCTTCGAATAATCGAAATTCTCTCTCCCATATTATTCTTCTCCCCGCCTGTTTAGAATAGGAGGATTTATTCTCGGGAAAAATGAATTCCCCGGGAACTCATTTCCCTGAGAATATTTAGAATTGGGCTGTATATAAAAATCGTTAACACAAATTTAAAAAATATCGTTTTATTATTTAAAGTAATTTTTTATTTTAGGAATCCGCCTTCTTTTTCGTTTTAATTGATTTCTAATAACCAAAAGTCTTTTCATCTTTCTTTTAATTCTGTTTTATTATAAGCTAACAAAAAATTGTAATTTTTAGAATCAAGATTTTCAACAATATTTGTTAATGTTGTTGTGGTGAACATGTTTTTATCTTTTGCAAAACGTTCTAAAAAGCAAACTCTGTGCAATTGTTGAACAGTAAGAAAGCATCTGCAACAACTGATCACGCATCAGCAACAAAACTTGGCATAACTACCGCACAAATTTACTGCATTTACGAACGTACCCTCCACCACATCAACCGGACGTGCAAGAGGAAGGCTACAAAAAAATATGGAGGAGTGCTCAAATTTTACGAGAGGAAACTTGCCGATGGCACCAACGGTTTGGCCAAGGACCGTTTATCGGAAGCGCTGTTTATTAAATATACAAAGGACAATGACAAAGTTAGGTCGCGGATAACAAAATCTGTTGCTGAGATAAGCCCACTGCGACCCATTTCGACAGCCAAAAAATGCAGGACCACTGCATACGGAGGTTATGAAAGTTTCTGTGAAACTCAATGTGCAGGATCTCATGGACCATTCAGTAACACGGCTGTTGGAGAGTCTTCCTGAAAATGAGTTCGAAAATTTTCCTGAGCAGCTGACATTAATCAGTAAATGGGGCTGCGATGAATCATCCGGGCAAAGCGCTTATAAGCAAATACCACACGAAAATAAGTTAATGGCATCTGTTGTTCCTATGCGGCTTAAAGCTGATGTTTCTGTACACTGGAAAAATTCACGGCCGTCATCAGTGCATTATTGCCGCCCAATAATGTTTAAGTTTGCATGGGAATCGCCGGAAGTCATAACGACCACAGTGAAGGACATTCAAGAACAAAATGACAAGTTTAAGCCCGTAGTGCTGAAAATTAGAGAGGAAAAATATCTTGAATGTAGTTAAGAGTTCCACCTGACCATGGTTGACGGAAAAGTCGTAAACGAACTGACAAATATAACGTCAACATAGTTATGCCCGATATGCAAAAAGACTACGTCTTTCTTCGGAAATTTTAACGATTCTACAAAGGAGGAGAGCATTTACGAATATGGAATCTCACCATTGGACGCAATGATAATGTGTATGGATTTTTTTGCTAAATTTGGCGTATACCCTTCCAAAAAAGGATGTACGAGGGCGGATAATAAGTCCGTGACTTTTCGAGCTTCCCTCGTAGTTATATGAAATGGAACACTGCTCCCATCAAGTACCACCTATTAATTTTGAGAAAGTTCCTTCATTTCCTTTGCGTTTAACAGCTGTTCAAAACATATAACATCGTGGTTTGTTTTTAAATGGAAAAAGGTAAATTTCGAGTGCTCATTAAAAACCGTCAATCAAACCAAGGATCGATTTCAATGATAACAAAAAGTGGTTTACTGACTTTCGTTGTGGTCGCACAAATACAGATGGCGCTGAACGTTCTGGACGGCCAATTGAGGTCAATACACCCGAAAATGTCGAAAAAATCCACGATATGGTGTTGGCCGATCGAAGAGTAGAAGTGCGTAAGATTGTTGATGCCATAGGCATTTCATATGGCAATGTGGTTTCGATTTTAAATGATTAGTTGTCTGCCAGATGGGTGCCGCGTAATCATGTGACAACTTCAAAATTCCATGAAATGGGCTACGAATTGGTACCTCATCCGCCATATTCTCCGGATTTAGCCCCCAATGACTATTTCCTATTTCCAAACCTAAATATATGGCTCGGTGGAAAGAGATTTAGCTCCAACGATGAAATTATTGATCAAAAATACCTATTTTATGGACCTCGAAAAATCCTATTTTTTTGGAAGGGATACACAAATTGGAGAAACGTTGGACTAAGTGTATTGAGCTAAAAGATTATGTTGAAAAATATTTTTTTTTTGCAACAAAAGACTGTGTTTCATTCTAAAAGTCACGAACTTATTGATCCGCCCTCGTAAATACATTAACTAAGGATAAGAAAAAGATCAGAAAGAACCAAATAAGTTGAAAATGATGAGGCAGTAACTCAAATCACTGGAATTAACAATCAAATCATTAGAAGATTGGGAACAATCTTGAATATTTTAAACTGCAAAGAAAAATTTAATTCTACGAAATATAGAGAATATACTTCGAAAACTGCATCACTGTTTTCGGAAATGTATATAGATGCTCGAACACGTTCAAAACATCAAGAGTGAGGCAAAATGAGGACGTCTCTTACATGTTGGCAGTATCTTAGGATTCACTTATTTCATCTCTGCGGCATGTGAAGTCACGAAAAGAGTTAGAATCCAATAATTATAATTCAGAAATGATTAGTTTAATAGATATACCTTCTGTTATGAATTGTGATAATTATTTTGCAGTAATTTGAAAAAAAAATTCAATTTTAAAACATAAAAACCTTGAAAAGAACCATAAAAATTAAAATTGTTAAAAATCTTGTTTTTTAGTAAACATGATTTTTTCATGACGTTAACAAATTTCAACTTTGATAACCCATAAATAAGCAAGCACGAAGAAGGCGTAGCACCTTGTTTAAACACTTATTTCATAGGTTGGACAATTATCTATCACATGCCTTTTAACTTATTTGATTATCTCAATTGGTTCAAAAGTTATGATTTCCGCTGTAGCGGAATAAATGTGTACATTTTTAATGTCAGACAATTTACACAAAAAATTTTGACGTTGACATTTTCCGGTTAATTTATTCCTCAATTCACTTTTTTACGTTATAGTTAATGTTTATAGTGCATAGATTTACGTAATTAAAATCATATAATTAATTTTTTTAATTTTGTCTTTTTTAATAAAACTAAGTAGTAATTGGAAACAGGCTAATTAGGTAGCTTCTGGTAGTATGTGTTGAGTTGACAACACATGTTCCCTATGGATGAATTTATGAGAAGTTTAGAGGAACTGACACATCAATGACATCCAACCTGCTAATACAAATATTAACTTTCATTCTGAAATTACTGGATAAATTAAAACTGATTTTGCCACAAGTAAGAAAATTACGGTCGGTCTAGATAACCTATACTTGAGTTTAGAAAAAGGGTTTTTGGTGTAACTAATTCGATGTAGAAAATAAGCATAAATCAAATTTCAGTGAAATTGTAAATTTTTTTGCCTGCCGATATTAAAAATTTCATATCGGATGATATTTTTATATGGGGAATAGGTCCAAAAATGGACCGATCATAACTATATTTGATAAATTCACTTATTTTTCGCAAAAATGTACAAACCAAATTTCAGAGATATGTGTCCAATATTTTTTTTTTTAATAGAATTAAGTGAAGATCGGGAATCAGTTACACAGGGTTGTCCTTCTACTGTTTGTATTTTAAACTACTTGTTATTTTGAGTATGGCAACACCAATGTCAGCTGTGTTACGACAAGAAGTTAGCATACATTTTGGTGCTTAAAGTGTACGGTAGTGTTTTCTTTTTGCATGTGTTTATAGAAATTTCACGAAGCGCCGTTCTTGCTTTTTCTTTCAATTTCAAATTCTTATACAATTTCAAATTGTTAAACATAACTTTTCTTGTCGGAGGTGTCTTCAAGAAAATTTTTGATCATGGGGACGCTAAGCCGTCCCCTACACTTTTAAGCTCATCTTTCCCTCATATGTGAGGGAAAGCTTGAGTCGTTTTAAATGCGCCTTCTGAAACTGAAACGAACAATATCGTATATCTCTGGTACTGCTGGTAATGTAATTGTACCCAATCAGCCCAATTATATACAAAAATTCCGCATGATATTTATCATTTTTCCCTTTTCTCCTATTATAAATAAAAATTCCTTCAGCCGATGGGAAAAATGTAGTAATTTTCAATACATTTTTCCCAAAAAAAACTTCACTTGCAAAACAGCTTACTGAATTATATAATTTTTCACAAACTTCGTGATGACTGTTATGGAGGCTCGGCCATTTGTTAAAAAAATTCTATTAGAGCCAGTAGGTTTACGTATTCCACCGACTTGGATGTTCTATAGTGAACACTTCCGTTTTGGATATTCGTTTCACCAATGCCAGTATGTTAATAAATTTGAGAACGGCACCGATGTGGTTTGGTGGATCTCACCATTTTCCGATTTTATAATTATTTATTTATTTCCTTTCCTGTACAACAAGAATAAATCTTATAATTACAGTACAAGAATAATAATGCTAAGGCATGACAATTCTTAGTTATAATTTGGCTTTACATAATACATACATATTTAATTACAAAAATGCAGAAAATATTTAAGGATATGGAAACTGTAAATGGATGCTGGCCGGATGCTGGATGCTCTCCAGGCCGGTAAAGTTCGCTGCTAGGAATATATTGCATAGGAACCTCTCGACTTTAGTTTTACCTCAAAATCCTGAAGAGATTTCATCTGTTTTTCACAATGAAATATCTAAGGTTTCGTACACAATTTTCTCTTTCGCAGACATGTTGCGGCTCGCCAACCTTGAGATCAATAACAGACCGAACTCTTGCGGTGCGTTTTCTTTCTTTTCTTGAACATTTGGCGGATTAAGTATCTAATAATACTCCATCAGTTTTTGCTTTTCGAGCAGTTTCCTTGCATACACCGTTTTCTTTTGAAACCTTTAATGATATTCTTAGATCTAAGAAAAAACCGTCAGCTGGTGGTATGGACAGGGTCACCTATCGAATGATTAGTTCCTTGCCGGATAGTGCCAAACTTTCTCTCTTATATATTCTGAATCAACAACATTTTCAATATTGTAAGATACATTCGTTATGGGGGAGGTTCAAAATAGTGCCGATTGCTAAGAGAGTTAATCTTTAGATGATTTTTAGACCCATTGCATTGATCTCTGTTTTTGTCAAAATGATAAACTCAATAGTGAAGGAGCGCTTGTTGGCCTTTATAGATGGTTTTAACTGTTATGGTTACAGAAAGAGAATGTCCACTAGTAAATACATTAATGAATTTATTTTTAGTGTCTCTGCAGAAATCACAGGGTTACAATGTAGTTATGGAAACTGTTGATATAAGTAGTGCTTATGATTGTGTCGATGTATCTCTTTTAGGAAGTATTCTGACATATTTAAATTTTCCACTGGACCTAGTTGATTGGATAGTTTGTTTCCGGTCTGATAGAAAACTTTGTCTAGGTGAAGATGCAATAAATGTTTCCAAGGCCTACCTCAGGGTAGCTGCCTCAGTACGCTTTTGTTTAATATTTATACTACTTCGCTTCATAATATTGAGGATTCCAATACTTTTTTGTTTCAATATGCTATTTCGATACGGCTGTTCTTAACAGGAATCGTAAATTGAATCAATTTAAATTTCTTGCCAACTCTCTGAACCTTTCTTTCAATATTTCTTAAACTAAAATAGTGTATTTTGGTGTTGCTCTATCTAGGCGGATTGTGCTTTCTATTGATGATTTACCTATTGAAATGACGAAATCTTTTAAATTCCTTGGTGTTACGATAAAACACACGTTAACGGTTATGGATCACTATCTACATGTAATTAGGGAAGCTACGCCTGCTGTGAATTTGTTGAAGAAACTAACTAGTATCAGGGTTGGTCTTAGACCTAAACTTGCTTTAAAGTTTTATAGAAGTTTTGTAAGGGGTAAGATTGAATAAGCTCACTATATTGATAAGATTCAAACTTTTCAAAACTCTAATCTCTCAATCGTTGCCTAGGTCTGAATAATTCTTCTCACATTCAGGGGGCAAATCGTCGCATTCGATATCGAGTAAAATCAATCGAAATTCCATATTTTGGTTTATTATTTAAAGAAGACGGACAATCGTCAGACCTCGTTTCCCTTTTACTATTAGCTATGGATCATAAATCTTTAGCTGTGAAAGAGTAAAATTACTCTTAGTATTTTATTTTGGAAAATAAAAAAATAATTTCGATCAAAAAATTTCGATAACGAATGCGACGATTCGACCCCAGATTATTTATACTTCGGCGGGTAAACTTCCACCACACTTAAGATCCTTAATATTGGCTGCCAAGGAACTTCTGAAGATTGTTCTATTTCGTCTGATCTCTTTCAAGGTCTTCTCCATTACTTAGGAATAGTTATTCCTTTGCTTATCACAAACTTAGGCACATTTTTGGTAAAGTCCCTCCTATAAACGCCTGCTATCCATCCGATAAAATTACGATTTACTATGATCGTCCTTTTAACAGGAAATCGGGTACCCCTTTTGAATTTATTAGTTCTAATTTTGTGGCTTCTATTGATGATTATCGATCGAATAGTTTCGATGTTTTTTCTACTAATGTCTCTATTTCTGGTAACTATACATGGTATGCCATTTTTAACGTTGCGACTGATCGTTACTATATTTTAAATACTCTCGTCGTTTTTCTTCCCTTACAGGTGAACTTCTGGCTATAAGAAGCATTAATATTGCTTGTGATAATGATATCCATAAAGCGCCCCGGTAGGTGAATAGGTAGCATCATGCTCGCCTATCATGCGGGGGTGGTGGGTTCGATTCCCACCAGAGGCTTTGGTCTGTCGCTGCAAAAAAAAAAAACTCGTCATTTATACTCCCAGTCTCAATTCTTGTATTTTTTTCCGTGATCCGAAATCCATGAATTATCTTGTACATGATATTCATCGTGCAGTAGATGAATCGTATATTGTAGAGCTTCACATTGTTCGATTATATGGCTAACAGGTTATTAATTTAGGATCAATACATGGCATTAACATCTAAAATTGTTTTCGGGCATATGCTCACCGCGGCTGTTCTTTATGAAGCGCATTCTTACTTCCAATTTTGGGCCACTTTTTCGAGCATTGCTGGCCGTATGTCACGAAATACACGAACATTGTCGGCCTCCAAGGCGTCAATTATTACTGGCTTATCAGCATAAACCAGTGACTTCACGCAGCCCCACAAGAAATAATCGATGTCAAATCGCACGACCTTGGAGGCCAATAATTCGATGGTTGCGGCCGCTGTATGGCACGTAGCGCCGTCCTGGTTGAAACCACATCTCGCCCGGATCAATATCAGCTCTATTTTAAAACAAAAAATTATGTGAGTCCGATCGCAGGGGAGATGTGTAAACATTTAGCAATTAAAGATATTTTAATTTTTCGTTTTTCGTTTTTTATTTTTTATTTTTCGTTTTTCATTTTTCATTTAAAATTTTTTTTTAATTTTTAATATTTTATTTTTAATTTTTCATTTTTTAATTTTAATTTTTCATTCTTTATTTTTCATTTTTTATTTTTCATTTTTCATTTTTTATTTTTCTTTTCATTTTTTATTTTTCAATTTTCATTTTTTATTTTTCATTTTTTATATTTAATTTTTTATTTTTAATTTTTCATTTTTCATTTTTCGTTATTCATTTTTAATTGTAGTTTTTCATTTTTCATTTCTTATTTTTCATGTTTCATTTTTAACTTTTCATTTTTTATTTTTAATTTTTTAGTTTTAATTTATTATTCATTTTTTATTTTTCATTTTTCCTTTTTATTTTTTTTTTAATTTTTTATTTTTATTTTTTATTTTTTATTTTTCATTTTTTTATTTTTCATTCATATTCTTAATTTTTTATTTCCCATTTTTGATTTTTTTTTTTATTTTTCATTTTTCGTTTTTCATTTTTTATTTTTCATTTTTCGTTTTTCATTTTTTATTTTTCATTTCTCATTTCTCATTTTTCATTCATTTTTTTTCCTTTTTTTTTCCATTTTTCATTATTCATTCTTAATTTTTCGTTTTTCATTTTTTATTTTTCATTTTTTATTTTTCATTTTTTATTTTTTATTTTTCGTTTTTACATTTTTTCATTTTTCATTTTACATTTTTTATTTTTCATTTTTTATTTTTAATTTTTTTTCTCATTTTTTATTTTTAATTTTTAATTTTTTTTTTTAATTTTTAATTTTTTATTTTTCATTTTTTTTTTTAATTTTTTATTTTTCATTTTTTTTTTTTAATTTTTTTTTTTTCATTTTTAATTTTCAAACAGGTTATCATAATATCATAATTTTTTCACCAATACAATCACATTTTGTCTTACGACTCACATGTTACGCTTACATGTTACGCTGTTTTTGAAATTTACCCCCCTGCGCGTATAGATGTTTACACATCAAAAATCATTGATCATGGTGGGGTAACGATCTCCACTGACCGTAATGCGAGCTCCGGCTTAATTTTTTAAGAAATAAGGTCCGATGATGTAATGCAATGGATGTTATGGAGTCTATTGTGGATTGGTCTAACTCCATATTCGGTAATTTTGTTTATTAACAAACCCATTAAACCAACTATTTCCAAGTGTATCGTGGCTTTAATTCCTGCAAACCACTTTTATTCACAGCGGCGATATTCTCGTCAGTACGCATATTTCTCCGAAGTGCTGTTATTATTGCATCATTTGGAGTATCCACAGTTCGACGGATGGCTTGCTCAGATGGACGATTACGGGCGTGAATCTATTCATCATGATTTGCCAGAGTATATTGATCATAAATGTCAAAAAGTGAGCGCAGTATGATAGTTTGTTTGACAGCTAACCCTTTCGTAAGTTCTATTTAAACAAACAAAAACACCCTAAGTTCTTGTTACTTAATGAAATTCTGCTGAGAGCATTGTTCTAATGAGAAAGTTTAGCCAAAAACCGGAATTTGGTCAGTATGTAAGGTGCGTTTCACAATTATAAAAGTAAAGAAATGGTAATATTCTTTAATATTCATACTTTCAACAAGACTGTTAATTGTGTTTTGGTTGATAATTGGCTGACATTTATCCGAGCGTTATCCTGTTGAAAACACCACTGTGAGTCACATGTTTCCTCTAAAAATGGTACAAGGCTCTTCTCGTGGTGTTGTATGTAATCTGTGTAGTCTTCATTCATCCAAGTTTCACTTTTTTCGTTGGCCTGATTCAAAATATACTTAAAGTGTACAAGTAAAAACTGGTACAGTAACTTTCTAACGTTTATGTTGCATTATCTTTGCAACTATGTACACTAAACACACATATAAAAAATGTTAAAATCTTCTGTATTTTATATACTTTTCAAATAGTTTAAACAAAATTTGTGAAAATATCATGTTCTAAACAAAAATTAACAAAAAACAAAAGAGGCACATTTCATGAAGCCAAAAAAAACTTCTACACTTCATATTACGCAGTATAAAATCCAGTTTTGTTTTCAGTTGTCTTTATATTTCTAATGTGTATTTCTAAAAATATGGATTTAAAGCAAACTGCATTAGAAATTAAAAAATTAATTACAAATCTTTGGGAAGAGAATTCTGAAATTGTAAAAAGTCGCACTCTACCATCAAATAATTTTTTGATATGTATCAGAAAAATTGCGTTTTAAGTAGAAATTGCATCTTTCCAAAGACAAAGGAAAATAGGTCGAATCATTAATGAAAAACCTAAAATATCGGCAGTGGAAATAGCGCAAAACTTGAGCGAACATGGAATTGTTCAGGTACACAAACTGTAAGAAATTTTTTGTATTCGGAAGGCACAAAAGGGTATGAACCCCACTGTTGTCAGCACCTGTACCTCTAAAGCGAGTCAACTCAAAATTTTTCAATGTTCACTTTTTGCAAGAAAATGGATGGATGATCATATCTATCCACTGTAAAAATCTTACATCTTTCGCAAAAAAATACAGTTGTAACCCTCTTTGTGTTATAAGAGTAGCTTCTTTAGAATCCACTAAAAAGACATATTTCTAGTTGCACCCAAAAAAATTGTTATTTTCGATGATCACTGAAAAAATCGCAACAACAACTAATGTTGTATACTTATTATTCGCAATTCTTTACAATACAACAACTGTTTTTAAATTTTATAGAAAATATTAAAAAAAAAAACGTTTTTTGCCTCTACTGAAAATTTGTAAATTTTGAGTTGACTCACTTTAGAGTACAGGTGCGAAGTGGCTGGCGTATGCAAAAGAGAATGTTTCAGAACTCTGTGATATTTGCAGATGAGTCAAAATTTTAATATTTTTATTATGGACGACGTTTTGTGTAGAGAACGAATGGTACAGCATTAGACCCAAAAAAATTTAAATAAAACGGTCAAACACGGCGGCGTGTAAAATTGGAAATTGTCGACAATTTTAGCTTCGATCATGACAACGATCCAAAGCTTTCCTCGATTATGCTTAAAGAATGGCTGCTGTATAACTGTAAAAAAGTGATATCCTATCCATCCCAAAGTCCCGATTTAAATCCAATCTAGCATTTGTGGGCCAATATGAAAAAAAAAACTAAAGAGAAATTACCTTTAAAAACACAAAAGAGATTAAAGCTGCACTACAAAACATATAATTGTTAAGGGTCATCACAAAAAATACTACACAGTTTTCAAAAATAATGACGAACTACCTTTATTTTTTTAAGAATTCATGAAATGTGCCTTTTTTGTTTTTTTTGTTAATTTTTGTTAAGAGCATACTTTCACAAATTTTGTTAAAACTACGAGGGCGGTTCGGAAAGTTCTTAGCCAAGCAATGAAAGAGAATAGTTAGGTTTTCAAAAATATTTTTATTTTTCAATATAATCTCCTGCAACTTCAATACACTTAGTCCAACGATTATCTAGCAATTCTATTCCTTGATTAAAATAGTTTTCCTCAAGGTCTTCAAAATAGTGGTTTACAGCTGTAATTGCATCATTTGAGGTAAAACGCTTGCCAGCAAGGAATTTTTTTAGATTTCGGAACAGGTAAAAATCACTGGGAGCTAAATCAGGAGAATAAGGTGGGTGGTCAAGCAACTCGTACTTTAATTCGTTGATTTTAGCCAATTTTAAAACACTCTTGTGCGCTGGTGCGTTGTCTTGATGAAAAAAAATAATTTTTTTTTTGTAAGCAAGGACGTTTTTCTCGAATTTTTATATTAAATTTTTCCAAAAGGTTGCAATAGTACTCTGAATTTATTGTTTTACCCTTTTGCAAATATTCGATCAATAAAATACATTTAAAGCCCCAAAAACCGTTGCCATAACCTTACCAGCTGATTGAATTGTTTTCGTCTTCTTTGGGGCTCTTCCTCCAGCTTCAGCCCAGTGTTTGGATTGTTCTTTAGTCTCTGGAGTATAGTGGTGGTTCCATGTCTCATCAACAGGTATGAAACGACGCACAGTGGCGCCCGTAGAGCAAACGAGGTTGCAAAAATCAAAATTTTCATGTGCGCCGACGAAGTTTTGAATAAACCCATGTTATAGGAAACTTTTCAACGATTTCAAATATGCTACTCTTAATATCACATTTTTAGTTTAGAAGATATGACCGTTCAAAGTTGACCGACTTTCGGTTTTCAAAAAAACACACAATTTTTAGTCAATTTGTTGCGATTTCAGGTGTAATATCACGAAAAATCGCTAACGAATCGCCTTATTTTTTGTTTGTATTGATTGATGTATTTGTTAAATGTATAATGATAAAAAAAATTAACTGTTTGCTTTGTGTTTCTCCTGGTAAACCACTATTTAAAAACTATCCGTTTTTTCACTATTTTTCAACTTTGACGGAAAATAAAAAAAATCTATATTTTTCTATATTTGCCATATTTGCGAGACATGTTCTTTGATTATTTCTTTACATAATTCAAGAGGTTTTATCTGCCCGTACGTGCCCGTTTGGCTTCTAGAGGTAAAAAAGGTTAAAAAGACATGGTTGCAGAAATTGTATGGCGTGCATCCCTTACATGTTTTGACTGACAGTAGTTTGATCTAATAGTTTGAAAATTGCATTTTAAGTCGGTTGTCTACCTGTGAGCCTCTGCCAAAGTCTACTCCCAATATTCTGTTACAGACACAGGATGCACAAAAAACTACTCATTGAAATTCGCAGGTACGCACCTCACTTAAAAATTACTTTGAAGTACAAATGGTCAAGAACAATATTGACTTATGGTCCCTCCATGTCACAAATCTTATTTAGACACGAGCATAATATCAAAATCGTAAATCCATATGTATGCAGGGAACAGGTAAATTTTTAGGCTTGGTAGCATAAGCCTATATATTACAATATAAGCATAATGCCTGGATTAGTCTACGACTAAAAAGTTGGCGCAACAAGTACTGAAACCATGGCGTTAAACAATTTAAAATTATTTGAACTGTTTAGAAGGTCAACCACACCAAAGTTTTTCACGGAAGCTGCTTTAGAAGAACTTGATAGCTTATACGGAAATATTGAGAGAAGCGAAACTATAAAAAATTATTTTTATCTGATATATGCAAATATTAATATTAGGACTGGCTTAATGAAGACACCATCCTGGATATATTGGCAGTAGATAAACCCACCACATCAATCAGAGGAGCAAAAGGAAGGCCAAAAAAAGTATTGAGGAGTGTTCAATTTTCACAAGAAAGAGGAAACTTGCCGTTGCCACCAATGACTTGACCACGAAGCATTTATCGGACGCGCTGTCTATTAAATATACAAAGGATAGTGAAAGAGTTAGGTTGCAGATTACAAACTCTGTTGCTGATGCAAGCCCACTGCGACTAAAAAGGATTAAGGAAAGCATTCCCACGCCCACAAACGCACACATTAAAAAGTATGGTTTCGAAGAAGCCTTGGCCTTGTTTATGGACTTACAACTTTCCAAAGAAAAATATGAGATACTACGGGCATCCTTGATGCGACACGGGGCTGACGTTTTACCAGGATACAAGCATATTACGCAAGCCAAAATAAATTCACGACCACTGCATACGGAGTTCACGGAAGTCTCTGTGAAAGCCAATCTGCAGCATCTCATGGGCCATACAGCAAAACTGTTGTTGGAGAGTCTTCCTGAAAATGAGGTGAAAATTCTTCCTGAGAAACTGACATTGATCAGCAAAAGGGGCTGCGATGGATCATCCGGACAAAGCGTTTATAAGCAAAGGATATCTTCCGATGACGCTACAATATCGGACGGAAATATGTTTATGGCATCTGTTGTTCCTTTGTGGCTAAAATCTGATGTTTCCCTACACTGGAAAAATCCACGTCCGTCATCAGTGCATTATTGCCGACCAATAATGCTTCAGTTTGCAAGGGAATCGGCAGAACTCATAAGGACCACGGTGAAGGACATTGAAGAACAAATAAGCAAGATTAAGCCTACAAAGCTGCAAATTGGAGAAGGAAAATATATTGAATGCAATTACGAGTTCCACCTGACCATGGTTGACGGAAAAGTCGTAAACGAACTGACAGGAACAACCTCAACATTGTCATGCCCGATTTGCAAAAAGAGTCAGAAGAACTTTGGTAATTTAAACGATTCTACAAACGAGGAGAATTACGAATATGGAATGTCACCATTGCCCGCAAGGATATGGTGTATGGAGTTCTTGCTAAAACTGGCGTATCCCTACCACAAGAGGAGGAAAACTTCGATGAAAATACATCAATAAAGGATAAGGAAAAGATCAGAAAGAAGCAAATACAGGATGCTTTTTTTAAACAAGTTGGACTAAAAGTAGACTGTCCCAAGCACGGATACGGTAACTCAAACGATGGAAACACTTCTAGGAGATTTTTTGAAAATGATGAGGCAGTAACTAGAATCACTGGAATTGACAATCAAATCGTGAAAAGATTGGCAACGAACTTGAATGTTTTAAACTCCAAAGAAAATGTCAATTCTACAAAATATGGAGAATATGCATCGAAAACTGCATCTCTTTTAGCAGAAATGTATCCACAGAAGAAGTTGACCCCGACCGTCCATAAAATATTGGCGCATGGCAAAGATATAATTGAGTACCAGTCTTTGCCAATTGGAGAGCTTTCTGAAGAAGCACAGGAGTCTCTTAACAAATTTTATAAAAAAATATAGATTGCAGAACACATTCAAAGCATCAAGGGTAAGGCAAAATGAGGACCTCTTCAACATGTTGGCAGCATCTTCCGATCCACTTATTTCTTCCCTGCGGCATGTGAAGTCACGAATAGAGTTAGAAAATAATTATAGTTTAGAAATGATTAGTTTTTTATGGGTCTATTATCGATAGCAACCAAACTGTAGTTGCGTTGTCAGTTACCAAAATGATATTACGTATGGCAACTGGCAACTGAGAATGACAATTTCAGTTGCCAAATAGTAATCATATTGGCAACCACAAATTTGTGGTTGCTGTTAATGTTTTTATAAAGTAGGAAGGCGGCAAAACTGAAAAGGAAGTAAATTTTTTGTTTACTTTTAATAAATAACAAGTTTTTTAGTTCCTCAAAACTTTTATTTACAATTTTTAATTTACAATTTAATATTAAATTCTGAAAAATAAATATATATCTAGGAATGATAAAATATTAGCAATATAAGCACTGCATTATTCTATTCCTTATATATGTAGCCAAAATATTATTTTCCAGACCAAACCCAGGTCCACGGAACTAATTTTATTTTATTTATTTTTTATTCACCTTAAATAACTTTTTACTTGTTTATATAAAATTGTTTGATTCTTTACATTTATTTTCAGCTGTTAAACTGTCAAAATAGCATATTCGATAACTTTTTGGCAACTGAAAAAAGTTGCCTTACATAATATCAATTTATATGCCAGTTGCGTTGCTTATTGACAACCCAACTAAAGTTCGGTTGCCATCCATAATCGACCTATTAGATATACCTTCTCTTACGAATTGTGATGAATATTTTACAGAAAATTGAAAAAATAAATTTAAAAAAGAAGTATTTTTTTTTTAATTTGTTGGGTAATAATTTAAAACATAAAACCCTAAAGAAAAAAAATAAAAACAATCTAAAAATGTAAAAATAATTTTTTTTAATTACCATAAAATTAATTTTTCTACAAATTTTAACTTTGATAACCCATAAGTAGGCCCCTACAAAGCGTAGCACCCTTTCCAAACGCTCATTTCATAGGCTGAACAGTTATCTATCACATGCTGTTTAAACTGTTCAATTATGTTATTCGGTTCAAAAGATATGATTTTTGCAACGAAAAAACTCAAATGGAGCCACTGTGCGACGCTTAAAATCCATTACATTTTTCTTAAAACGATCCAAAAAAGCTTGAGAAATTTTCATTCTTATGCCTTTTTTGTCGACTGTTAACAAATGCGGCACCCATCTTGCAGAAAACTTTTTCATCTCTAGTTCTTCAAGCAAAATTAAGTGGACTTGATCATTTGAGATGCCCATGATATTAGCTATTTCACGCACTTTTATTCGTCGATCATCAAATACCATATCATGCACTTTGGCTACGATTTCTATTGTTGTTGCTGTTTTTGGACGTCCACTACGTGGTTCATCTTCAATGCTTGTACGACCACGTTTAAATTCAGCAACCCAATTTTTTAATGTTGCATATGAAGAAGCACTTTCACCTAACACATTCACCATATCATTATAAATTTCTTGTCCCGATAAACCTTTTTTATGTAAATATTTAATGACACCACGAATTTATAATTTTACCCATTGGAAAAAACCGCGGATGCTTCTTTTTTGAACACCTGTTTCTATATGAAGTAGATGAATTTACAACTTACCCTTTAACAATTGATTTACATATTTCTAATTGCAATACTTAGCGACTCTGCGGCGCTTCGCCGTTTTAGGAGTATTTTTTGCTTATCAAATTGCATATTTCTGTTACGGCTTAGTCATCCAGATGATTGCCCTTAGCACATTTGCGTTCACCAACGTAATGAAGCCCATTAGTAAGATGGAAAAGTTGCAGGCTTTGAGTGAAATACGAGTCTCAGTGCGCATATTAAAATTTCGTTTGGTTCCAGTACGCTTGTTGTTGGATTATTTTTAAAAAATGTTGTACAATAAATTTGCCTGCCAATTTCTGTCATTGCTACTCCGACATAGAATGTAGCGATAATTTAACTTTGCGAAATCTAAATTTGAAAACTTTTGGTATCTATAATATTAATAGGTAAGGCGATTTCTTGTGACCGATGATTTGTTCAACAGTTTCCTCCCGATTTTGACCAAGCGTCTTATTTGAAAGGTATTTCCTTTTAGCTGTCCACCAGACTTACAGATTTTTAATTTTTAATTTTTTTTTTTTTTTTGGAGTTATGCTCATCTAAAGTTGCTACAAACACATGCATATAATTATACAATGCTTTGTGTGTGTCTATTAAATTTGTTAATGGTTTGCAAACAAAAAAAAATTAGTTTGTTTTCTTCATTCACAATAATAATTGTGTTGAATTGTAAAGTGTCTAAAAGTGTTTCGAAGAAATCTACAAGCCCGTCTAACTACTCCTCGCACAGACTTAAGGTATGTCGAAGAGGTTGACGAGGAAGTGGACAAAATAACGAGGAGCCTAATTGAGTCCTTCAAGGAATGCTGTCCACTCCGGGAAAGGAGATCTCCCCGAGATAAACCCTGGCTAACAGGGGAACTGATAAATCTTGGGAAGGACGTCCGAAGACTTTTCAATAGGGCTCGTCGTAAAAAACACGCAATATACTGGGATGACTACCATGTTAAGCTCAGGGATTACAACAAGAAGATTCGAATAGCCAAACGCAACTCCTGGAGACACTTCTGTGAACAGGTTGATAGCGTTAATGACGTCTCAAAAATCAAGAAATTCTTATCGAAAACCCATTCGCAGCCTGAAACTCTTGTCGATAGGGACGGGATTCGGGCGGAATCGATGGAACAGTCCTTAAGAATATTGATGGAAACACACTTTCTTACCGAAGAATATGGGCCGAATAGGGACCCTGAAATTGGTACCAATGTGTCCCGACGAACTGGAACCAACGTGGAACAGCAGACGGGACCCGAAGGGGAACAATATGAAGGGCCTAATGAGGAACAATATCGAGAGGAAAGATATGATAGAATAACCGAAAATATGGTAATTAGGGCAATACAAAGCTTTGCCCCCTTTAAGGCAGCAGGCCCAGATGAAATCTTTCCTGCTCTATTACAAGAGAGCGGGGACTTGATTAGCAGTAGTCTGGCTGGCATATTCTCTGCTTGCCTAAAACTTGCGTATACCCCCAGAGCATGGCAGGAGGCCAAAGTGGTCTTCATACCAAAGCCGGGAAAGGAAAGCTACGCGAACCCTAAGGCCTATCGACCGATAAGTCTTACATCCTTCCTACTGAAAACCATGGAGCGAATAGTCGATAACATGGTTAAATCTCAAATCCCAAATGAGCTGTTGAAGTTCAAACAACACGCTTATTTAAAGGGACGCTCAGTAGAAACTGCGCTTCATGAAGTAGTTCACCACATAGAAAGATCTTTCGATCTAAAAATCTTTACTCTAGCCATATTCATTGATATAGAAGGAGCTTTTAACAATGTATCAACAAATACGCTACTCCACTCCCTAGAACGTTTCGACATCGACCGGGATATCAAAGCCTGGATCAGTCACATGCTAGGGAATAGATGGATAAGTTGCGAGGTTGGTGGCATTAAAATAAGAGACAAGGTTTGCTGTGGGACACCTCAAGGGGGAATTCTATCCCCCCTTCTCTGGGTGACCACTATAAACAGTCTTCTAAGGATTCTAACCGATAAGGGTTTCCAACCTGTCTGCTATGCAGACGATGTAGCGATACTGTTAAGGGGGAAAGATCCTAGAAATTTATGTAGGAGGGCATCGGATGCACTCGAAATAGCATACGATTGGGCACAACCAAGGGGATTAAATGTGAACCCGGAAAAGACTGAAATATGCCTCTTTACTAGGAAGACGAAAATAGTCGAATTCGATGAACCCCGCTTCCAGGGCAAAACGATTAGAATCACACAAACGGTGAAATACCTTGGGGTGATTCTCGACAAAAAGCTCACTTGGAAAGACCATATTGAGAGCAAAGTCGCGAAGGCTCATCGGATATGGGCCATTTGCAGAAGAGCTATAAGTTCAAAATGGGGTTTAAACCCGAGGATGACTCATTGGCTTTACACAAGCGTCGTTAGACCAATTCTAACCTACGCATCCGTAGTCACATGGACATCAATGAACAGGAAATGCTATATTAAACCATTCCAAAAAATACAACGCCTCTGCTGCATAGGAATCAGCGGCGCAATACGGACTACATCTACGAGGGCTTTAGAGACGATTCTATCTATACACCCGATCGAGATTAGAATTAAATATGAGGCAGCTCTGGCCATGTTACGACTAAGAGTAACAGGGGAATACATCACCGACCATATGACCAGACACCAAACAATATTGGACCAGATACCGGAATTCAACACAGTGGATTTTAGCTGTGATAGAATCGCGGAAGTGTCGACAAACATACCTTGCAGTATAAGGATACCTGACAGGGAAAGCTGGTTGAACGAAAATTTTCTACGAAACCTTCCAGGGTCACACTACTACACAGACGGATCTAGTCTGCATGGTAGGACTGGTATAGGTTTCTATGATGAGGACCGTTCCAATGGCATACACCTACGCATTCCGGACCACAACTCTGTCTTTCAGGCCGAAGTGGTCGCGATAACGGAATGCATAAGATCTATTGACGTACGGGCAATCCCAAGCCCCGGAGACGTGAAAATATTTTCGGACAGTCTAGCGGCTATCAGGGCGATATCCTCGGACAAAACTAGATCAAGGACTGTCCTCAGATGTAAGGAAGAAATTGCAAACTTCACTACAAGAGGCAGACTTGAAATCATTTGGAACCCAGGACACAGTGGTATAATGGGAAACGAGATTGCAGATGAACTGGCCAGGAAGGGTTCTTTCCTGGAGGGTGTCAATTTGGAAAACCCAATACCCTTCCAGGCTCTCAAATTGAAACTATCGGAGTGGGCAACTAATTCACATACTTCAATTTGGGAGGAAACTGACGTGGGTAAGGCTACGAAGATACTATGGGGCTCTCCAAACACTTCGAAGACTAAGGAAATCCTTAGTCTAAATAGAAAGGAACTGAGTAGGATTATTGGCATCCTCACTGGACACTTTGAACTGAGGGCTCATCTATACCGTATAGGACGGGCAGAATCGGCCACATGCAGAGCTTGTGGAGAGGATGACGAGACCCTAGAACACTACCTTTGTTATTGTCCTGCATTTGCCGGAACAAGGGTCAGAAATTTATCCAACGAAATCATACCAGGCCTAGCGGCTCTTAGGGGGATACGCTGGAAAGCACTCAGGAGATTTGCTATTGAGACCGAACTCCTAAGTTAAATAAGGAGTAGATTAACGGATGAGCACGAGGATGTAGAGCGCACAACAAGCCGACTTTCTGGCTTAAGTGTATATCCGGGTAAAACGGATATGAGCTATGTGTATACATGGCTCCTCTTTTTCAACCTAACCTAACCTAACCTAAAAGTGTTTCGCATACCTTTAGGGTCAATAACTTATCAAATTAAAAATAAAATTTCCTAGAATTTGCACTCGAATTTCTAGGACTGGAATCTGCTAGTTATATTTAATGCGTTGTAAGAAATGATGTTTTGAGAAAATAAAAATAAAAACTTAACACACCGAAGACACTGATGACACTGCCAGCCATGATTTTACTAATTAACCCAATTGAAACACATGCAGTTTTGTTCTATAAATGTACCGTTAGTCCGAAAATGTTCATCTCTTGCTGTCTGTAGTCCTCACTAGCTACACAGTTTGCCAGGAAGGTATTCTTACCTACAGTCCGTCTTTCTGCAGATATGCGAAAAGATTGAGAGACCTTATAATTGTGAAACGCACCTTATTAGTCTACATAACATCTGTGTAAAGAGTTAACATGAATGGACAAGGACTACGTTAATATAAGAGAATTCCTGAATGTGTGTTTAAGTGTGTGTTATTGATATAAGCAAAAGCTTTGTTTACCCCTTTGTTATACTACTATGGACTTTCAATATTTACCCATGTCCGAGCGTACGGGACTTCCTGGCGGTGATGGTGAATCTAATGATATTATATTATTATTATCTGAAAATATAAAAATAAATTTTATAAAAAATTTATAAAAATTAATTGTGGAAATTAGACAAAAGTGAACGCAAGAAACCATTTCGTTACCTTAGATTTAAGAAATAAAACAACAAGTTTTTAATTTTTTTTTTTTTTTTTTTGGTTTAAAGTAATTTTTATATATGTTTTTTAAATATAATTCATTTTTATTATTGAATAATTTGCGTTTAATTTTAAATATAATTTTGTTTTTGCTTAAATTATAAAAGTGATTTTTGAATATTTTTTTTTTTTGTTATTTTTAGAAAAGAAAACGAATTAGTTTTTTTTTTTTAATACTAAAAACAATAAAAATTCTATATACATTTGTTAACGACTTTCTTATGTTACGGAGTTTTCATTATTCTTTAATTACTAAAGTTAAAATTTATAGTAATTTAGGCTATTTAAATCAATTTTGCAGTAGTTTAAATTTTTCTTTTTGAGTTTTTTATTTCTCAGTTTTAGTTATTCTTGTTTATTATTTTTTTAAATAAAGTAGCACAGTAGTTTGCTTATTAATTTATAGAAAGTAAATTAATTATTTGTTTAATTAATAACAAACAAAAATTAAGGAAAAAAGTAATAAACAAAACATTTATACAGATGTTTTTCATATAAAATCAAGATAATGAAATGATTTCTTTAAGGATTTCTTTATTTAATAAATTTGTTTTTACATACATATTTATGTATTAAAAATACTTATGTATTTAAACTAATAGTTTTCCTTAAATTTTTCAAAACGTCAGATAGAAAATATGATTTATAGGAGAATAGTTTCAAAAGTTCAAACCGTTTTAAGTCTAAAACAACATTTAATAACATTATTTTAAATTATATAGAATTATTTTTTCCGTAAATTCTTTGAGGGCAAAATGATTCACTAAAATGATTTTAATAAGAATATTTTAAGCCTAATTTTGTTATTTTGCTTTTAATCAGTTATTGAGAATTCATTAATTTTTTAAAATATACTATTTTATTGGAGGAAAATGTAAGCCTTTCAATATGAATTGTAAAACATTTCTCAAAATAAATAAAATAAATATTATGTCAGATAAGTGATGAAAAGTCTGGATTAGTCTTAAAAATAATTATTTAATTCAATGACAATTTCTGAGTTTCTTAAAACTAGTTTTTATGTTACGTTTTTAATGGATTTAATGTACGAATATCTTGCTAGGATAACTTCTTACCGCAAAATCTAGTTGACTAAAATTTGTTAATGTTTACATTCTTAAATCTAACCATCTGGAATGGGTTTTTACACTATTAGATTTTGTAGTATCACATTTCAAAAATACAATGTAGTTTCTAAAACAATAAGATTTTTGTGAAAGTCAACAAAAATATTTCTCTTTAGATTTGTCATAACATAACCTATTATATGACAATAAAGGGTGACCTAATAAAAGTGCAGAACTGTAAATGTTATTCGTTAAAGGAACCTGATGACGGAGTTCTTGTGGCCTCAATTGGATGTTTTGGATCTGGATCAACGATTTTTAGACCGAATCATCTCAAAAATTCCAATTCCAATTGGCCGCCAAGATCGTGCGATTTCTTTTTTTGGGGTTTTTGAAATCTCAGGTCTGTGAATAAACCACAAACAATTTCTGAGCTCAAGGCCAAGATCCACCACATCTTTGGCAAAATGTCACCGAAAATTTCTTGAAAAGAGCAAGAGCCTGTTTTCAGAACCGCGGTATATTTTTTCAATACATAATCGGAACATGTCTACATTACAATGCAATAAAAAATCTTCACTCGTTCAAAAAAAAAAAATTGTTTTATTTTTTAATTAAATCGTACGCTCTTATTGGGTCACCCTTTAGTTATGTTTGATAATTTTTTTTTATATATAGTAAAAGTAGTAAAAGAGATATAATTAAGCGGTCAACTCGCGGAAGCAAAATTTGAAAAAGTTACAAAAAACTTAAATTTGGTAAAAGTAGTTGTTTTTATACCCTCCACACCACTATGCAAAGGGTATATTATCAGTTTGTGTATATAACAGAGTTCAGAAAAAAACACACACTGAATAAAAGCTCGTACATATCTATTATATTAATAGGCTAGGCGATTTCTTGTGACCGATGTTTTGTTCTACCGTTTTATCTCGATTTTAAACCAAACGTATATTTTTTGAAAGGTATTTATTTTTAGCCGTTTTGTAGATTTACAGATTTTTAAATTTTTTCCTTTATTTTGAGTAAATTGCATTTAAAGTTGCTACTAACACATACATAAAATTATAGATATGCTATGTGTGTGTTTATTAAATTTGTTAATGTGTTTGTTAATGAGTTTGTTTTCTTCATTCACAATAATAATAAACCAAAAAAGTGTTGGTTTGTGAATTGGCTAACTTGAAAAATAAAGCTGCCTAGAAATTGCACTCGAATTTCGAGCGCTGGAATCCGCTAGTATATGTAAACAAACATAGCTCATATCAACAAACACATATTTTTATTTTGATATCAATTATGTGTGTTTCTAAATTTTGTACGGGTCCGAACACAATCATGACTGTGTTTCGTTTTAATATTTCGCTATGTACACGAACATGTTTCTATCACGTATTTTTTGTTTCGAACACACATAAACCACACAGATTCGAGAGTAGATTTACTTTGCATGTGTACTCCTGAAAAAACAGAACATCTAAAAATTAAAACATTATCCACTCACGATTGGAAAAAGACGAAATTAAGTCAAAAACAACGTATAAAATTTCTGTTTTCTATTTTATAACTCTTTTTCATTTTTTTTATATTTTTTTTTTATTTTCTTTTTTTTTTTTTTTTTTTTTTTTTTTTTTTTTTTTTTTTTATTTTTATTTTTTTTTTTTATTTTTATTTTTTTTTTTATTTTTATTTTTTTTAAGCTGTTTATTTTTTTAAGCTTTTTATTTTTTTTAATCTATTTTTTTTTTAAGCTTTTTATTTTTTTTAATCTTTTTATTTGTTTTTTTTTTTATTTTTTTTAATCTTTATTTTTTTTTTTTTTAATCTTTTTATTTGTTTTTTTTTTTTATTTTTATTATCTTTTTATTCGTTTTTTTTTTTTATTATTATCTTTTTTTGTTTTTTTTTTATTATCTTTTTATTTTTATTTCCTTATAACTGCTAATGAATTATTTTAGATTTTTTTTAATAAATTTGGTTGAAACAATTGCTGTCGTTATTATAGGGGTGTTTCAGATTTTTCCGATCGCGAGTGTATAATGTTTTAATTTTTAGATGTACGCGTTCAAAAACATGTTCTGTTTTTTAGCAGTACACGTACAAGAACACGAACTTAAAATAAAGCTACACTCGAATCTGTGTGGTTTATGTGTGTTCGAAACAAAAAATATATGAGATAGAAACATGTTCGTGTACATAACGAAATACTAAAACAGTCATGATTGTGTTCGGCACCGTACAAAATTTAGAAACACACATAATTGATATCAAAATAAAAATATATGTTGGCTGCTTTAGAACAGAACATTGTGTGTTTGATCTGTGTAATTTCTGAACCTTGGTATATATTCATGTACCTTATAACATCTCGAGTCAATATAGCGATGTCCGTCTGTGCGTTGCTCGGCCTATCCATCTGTCCATAGGTCTGTCTGTCTGTTGAAATCACGCTCATTTACAAAATAAATCATTTATCTGAGTAAAATTAGAATACTGTTGTTTTTAAATTTTTCGGTCAGGTTGGTATTTAAATTGGGGAAAGTCAGGCATCTTTGTACCAAGATTTGGCCTGATATATGACGACATCTCTAAAAAAAATGGCAAAAATTCAATGTGTTTTTTGTAATAATTTAGAATTTAGTTTATCAAATTATTTACATTTTCAAATATTTGTTTATGTTTGTTATAAATAATACAATAAGTCCAGATATAAATTTAAACGTAAAACCCAGCTGGAGGAGGGTATCCAAGATAAGGCATAGCCGCATTTAACACTTACTTGTTTTGTTTCAAGTTTGAAAATATGAAATTTTATTTCATATGTATTTGATATGTTTGAATTAGCCTACATAAATTTAAAAATTTTAAAGAAAATTTTTACTTTTACTTTTAAATTTGTTTAAAGTACAGTAAAACTCGTAAAAGTGGTAAAAATTGTAAATTGTGGCGTCTAGGTGAAATATGAAAACATTTCTTAAGACAAAGAGAACTACTTTTTGACAATGTGAAATGTTTTGAATTACATCCAATACTACTGCCCTGTTCTAAAGACAAAATCTAATAGTTAAAAACCCTAAATTCTTTAGCTACAAGACATGTCAGCACTTTTATCGGAGCTAAGATAGTACTAGAAGTGTGCTAACATTGTGAAATACAAGACCTCTTAACGATTTTCCAGAGAGATTTGAAGACTACTAATGGATATGTCATAAGAAGGTCACACTACCGACTACCTAGTGATTTGTGGTACTGACATTTTTACAACACAAAAAAAAAACACTAAATACTCTATAAAAATTAAAAAAAAATATATGTGACCTTCTCCGAGAAAAGGGACCTAGTGTGTCAAAAAACGGGTTGTGTCAAAAAACGGTGGATTCTGGTATATAAAAGGGTGTAGAAACTTTAAATGAGTTTTTTTTTTCTCAAAACTTAATTTTCACACACTAGGTCCCTTTTCTCGGAGAAGGTCACACATATATATATATATATAAAAAAAGTCTGCTGGGAAAAATATTTTTGATCGACGAACAGATTTACCTCACCTCACCGTCTTTAGAATTCATTGAAAAACGTGATGGTAAAAATGTTGTACTTTAGTAAACTAATGCCGTTTTCTTTTCTGACAAAAAATGTCGCCCTTTTTTTTGCCCGTTTTTGGAAAAGTGTATTTTTTTATATATTCTGAATTAAGAGCAACCTTTTTTTTTTATATGTCAATCGAAAGGTCTCAAAGTGCTGTGTTCATAAGTGCAAAAAAAAATTTTGATTATTGGAAGTCATAGGGTAAAAATATTCAAAAAAGAACAATGGGGAATATTCTGACACTATGACCTGAAAGAAGTCAATGGCTGGAATTTTTTGTGATTTACGAGGGCTCGACTTTGAGACCTTTCGATTGATGTGTAAGATAAGGTTGCTCTTAATTCAGAACATATAAAAAAATACACTTTTCGAAAAAAGGGCAAAAAAAGGGGCGACATTTTTTTTTTAGAAAAGAAAACGGCATAAGTAATACTCAAAACCTGGACCCTGGTTTTTGTAGTTCCTGAATTATGACGGCCTTGAAAATGAAAAGAAGTGAAAACCATTAAAAACTCACAAAGGTGAGTCAATACAAGTGCGATTATCTTCAAAAGTTTGCCTACAAGTTTGTTATTATTAATATTAATAGCATTTAATATCAAATGCCAGAGGTCATAATAATATGATCTTAAGTTTGAGAAGGTGCAAGGTGTTTTTAAATTTTTTAGAATGTGCTAAATTGTATTGGTCAGTTCATATTGATTCCAACTACAAAATCATGTTTCCATTACGAACTCACAATGAAATTTAGCACTATATTTGAATCAGCAACAACATATATAGGGTAATTTCCACCATAATACTTTATATTACGACATGTAAAAAATCGATTATTATGCAAAGTCGTATCGTACAAAAAGATTCTTGCGAAATTACGATTTCGTGGTCAAGTCCGATGGTTTTTTCATTTTTATAAATATTTCTATATAAATATACAAATATTTCTACCATCTAATAAACAAGACACAGAAATCTAACTGCCGCGAAAAAAGAATAAACAAGTAAAGAAACGTTATTTAAACCCACGCGCCTATTGAAATTCTTTGAATTCGTTGGCTGAAATGGTCTTAGTATGCAGGAATAATGTTGGCAAGAGTTTTTGACAATCAAATGAATTTCATTGAATTTTTTGTGGAAAAATCACACGACTCCAGTGGTAATTAAAATATTACATCCCATACATTAGATCATATGAAAATTCTAAATCACTTCAGTGATTTTTAATGATTGTTTTCACTGGTAAAGCTAAAGGAAGATATATATAAAATACATTTCAAAATTTATCAAAATCAAAGAAGGTGAGGTCTAAAAAATTTATTTTTGATTGTAAATATTTTCGCCTACTGTGTATTAATAAGAGTATTCAGGTCTGAAATTTTAAACTTGAAAATCCGAATGTTAATTTTACTACAACAAAGAAATTTTAATAAAATATGTATGTATTTGGAAAAATAGATCTTGTGAAAAATTGCCTTTCAAAAATCATTAACAGAAATGACGACAGAATTTTGGTCACCGTAACCAATATAAATAAGCAATAAATATATATATATATATATATATATATGTATATACATATATATATATATATATTTTTGATTATAATAACTATTATAGCAACCAAAAAAATTGTTTGGTAACCAATAACCATTACCTAAAGTAATTTTATTTTTTGGTTATCGCTACCTGGATACATGGATGCATTTATAAGGTTATTAGTAACCAACAAATTTTTTGGGTTGCTTAATAGCAAAAAAAAAAAATATTTCTCATTTATATTGGTTACGGTGATCAAAATTTTATATATCTTACGATAATGGTCAAAAATTCACTAAAAACTTTTCTCCCGAAAGAAAATAATAATTATTTTCGGTCCCTGGTTTTAACAAAGTGAAAGAAAAATTATAAAATGATAAAATAAATCTGGAAAATTAATTTTCAAACGTTTCTAGCAAGTAAATGAGTTTGACAAAAAGTATTATATAAAATTTTTCTAAATTTGTATATTTAGCATTTTGCAAGAAATTGATTTCGGACGTGACTAAAGTAAGAAATTCGAATATTAGTATTATTGTAAATACGAGCATAAACGTATGTATATAAATAGACTCTTTAATAGTGATTCCAGACAGTGACAAGTAAAACATTGCCAAATAACGCATACAAAAAAAAACAATAAAAACAATAAAATATTTAACGGTCGATTTCTAAAACTTCTAACAATTTAATCCGTAAATATTTAACACAAATTTCCGAACTCAGAGATTATATCTGCCGATTTTAATTGTTTTTGGTATAACCACTATCTGGAATATACAAATTTTAAAAATGTTATTAAATTAATAGCAATCAATAAGTAATAGCTCAATATGAGTACAACAGTAAACTAAAAAATAAATAAAATTAAGAAAAAAAAAATCAAATAAAAATAAATAAATAAAATTAAGAAAAAAAAATCAAATAAAATGTTTAAAAAAAATCATACACAAAAAATAATTGTATTGAAAACTATAGAAAAATATAGTTATGTTTTTTGTATATAAATAGGTTTCTATATTATTTAATTATAATTATACATACATACTTCTAGTTCAATAGAAATTTTCAATTCAATTGTTTAAACCACAAAAAATATATTTTTGTTTAAGGTACTGCCTAAAACTAACAGAAAGACTGTTTCAGGGGTTAGGGGGAGAGAGGTCAAACAAAACTTATCTTCGAGCTGAAAATAAATTATAGAAAGAAAAAAATAAAAATAAAAAAAATATATACATTTGAAATTTACAACAAAAATGCAAGTAAAGTCACAGACAGAGTAAATAGTGTAAACAAAATAACAAAAAAAAAAATAAATAAAAACAATACCGGACACTTTCACAATCTTTGTTAAACGATTAACGATAAATTATCCAATAATATGTGCCTTTTCATAATTAAGAGCCCTATGCTCCAGTGAGTTGTGCTTATCTATGTATAATCTCGCTTACTTTGATCTGGATAATTTGATTATTGTAGTAAATTATCGTAATTGTTCGATATAATTTCGAAAAAAAAAAAAAAACTTAAGAATTCTATTTTTTAATGGTATGGCGGTAAAATGAATTTCATCTAATGTTTCTGACTATCAAAAATACTCGATCGACTCCTAATCAATTTTTGTCCGTCTGTCTCGTTCAAATTTGATTTGCATATTTATACATAATTATCCACAAATCGTTATTCTAAACAAAAGTATTTTATGATAATTTTTAGCAATATTCTTCATATAAAGTAGTCAGTCTCCCGTTAAAAATGAACTCAAACAAGTAAAAGTGTTAAATTCGGCTGTGCCGAATTTTTGATACCCTGCACCCAATATTAGGTACGGCTACCACTTTGAAATTGTAGCCGATACTGAAACATTAAATCCGACTACCAATTAAATTTAAAGTTAATTGGTTTTCTTGTTGACCAATTTCTATTGTAAAAAACAATGATGCTTAAAAAGAATGTATTACTATTTGAAAAATTTGATTATTTTTCTTTTACTAGAGTAATGTACCTAAGTACTTCATAGAACACCAAAGAAATCATTATTTAACGCAGCCGGCATCATAATAATACCCAAAGTTTGATCCCTACAAGTCTGTTTTGAGACCTTAGAAGTCATACGCTAATTAAAAAAAAATCTAATGATTATTGGCTATAAATTATTAATATTAAAAAAAGGAAATAAAAACAGGTCAGAAACTAAAGAATGAAACTAAAATTTTTAATTTTTAATTATTAATTATTAATTATTAATTATTAATTATTAATTATTAATTATTAATTATTAATTATTAATTATTAATTATTATTAATTATTAATTATTAATTATTAATTATTAATTATTAATTATTAATTATTAATTATTAATTATTAATTATTAATTATTAATTATTAATTATTAATTATTAATTATTAATTATTAATTATTAATTATTAATTATTAATTATTAATTATTAATTATTAATTATTAATTATTAATATAATTATTAATTATAATTATTAATTATTAATTATTAATTCTTAATTATTAATTATTAATTATTAATTATTAATTATTAATTAATTATTAATTATTAATTATTAATTATTAATTATTAATCATTAATTATTAATTATTAATTATTAATTATTAATTATTATTAATTATTAATTATTAATTATTAATTATTAATTATTAATTATTAATTATTAATTATTAATTATTAATTATTAATTATTAATTATTAATTATTAATTATTAATTATTAATTATTAATTATTAATTATTAATTATTAATTATTAATTATTAATTATTAATTATTAATTATTAATTATTAATTATTAATTATTAATTATTAATTATTAATTATTAATTATTAATTATTAATTATTAATTATTAATTATTAATTATTAATTATTAATTATTAATTATTAATTATTAATTATTAATTATTAATTATTAATTATTAATTATTAATTATTAATTATTAATTATTAATTATTAATTATTAATTATTAATTATTAATTATTAATTATTAATTATTAATTATTAATTATTAATTATTAATTATTAATTATTAATTATTAATTATTAATTATTAATTATTAATTATTAATTATTAATTATTAATTTATTTTTAATTTTTAATTTTTAATTTTTAATATTTAATTTTTAATTTTTAATTTTTGATTTTTAATTTTTAATTTTTAATTTTTAATTTTTAAGTTTTAATTTATTTTTAATTTTTAATTTTTCATTTTTAGTTTTTAATTTTTAATTTTGAATTTTGAATTTTAAATTTTGAATTTTGAATTTTGAATTTTGAATTTTGAATTTTGAATTTTTGATTTTTGATTTTTGATTTTTAATTTTTATTTTTTAATTTTTAATTTTTAATTTTTAATTTTTAATTTTTAACTTTTTATTTTTAATTTTTAGTATTTAGTTTTTAATTTTTAATTTAATTTTTAGTTTTAAATTTTTAAATTTTTAAATTTTAGTTTTTAATTTTTAGTTTTTAATTTTTAGTTTTTAATTTTTAGTTTTTAATTTTTTCATTTTTCTTTTTTCCTTTATCTTTTTTCATTTTTATTTTTCATTTTTCAATTTACATTTTACATTTTACATTTTACATTTTTCATTTTTCATTTTTAATCTTTAATTTTCATCAATTTTTAATTTGTAATATTTAATTTTAACGATAAAAATATATGTGGTAATACTTGCTTAGGCCAGTGTGACACGTGAAGTATTAATATACAACAACTGCAATGACTTCAACAGTTAGAAGAATTACAACATATATATAGGTGCAACATAGAAAAACAACAAACACACCGAAAAATTTTATTTTTTCAAGGGTTTTTTTTTTAAGTTTCATTCATAAACCGATTTTGACGATTTTAAATAGCAACTCCTTTGGGATGTTCATAAACGATTTTATAGAAAAAGGAACGGTCTAGCTTAGATATTGACGACGTAATCGTGATTTCCACAGACAGACGGAACTTCCCTTGTTATAATGATCAAGAAAATATATGGTTTTGGGGTCTCCGGAATTTATAAAAAATATGTTTATGATCGGATCACTCTCGACTTATATATCCGAAATGAATGTGAACATAACTCGTTAAGGCAACACATACATGCTAATATAACTTAAAATTGGTTTATGCTTATAATAAAATATATAACTTTTAATAAAATATAAATTTTAAAAAATAAGAAAATCTTAAACAATTCGAAAAACAATTCGTATCAGAGGTCATTAGCTAATAAAGTGTTTTTCTTTAGATGTATAGAACTTTAAAATTAAATAAAAAAAAAATATAAATATTGTGGTAATGGCCAAGCGTGGAAATCGCGGCTGCTACGAATAAAGCGTAATCTGGAGGCAAATCGTCGCATTAGATATCGAGTAAAATCAATCGAAAGTCCATATTTTGGTTTATTATTTAAAGAAGACGGACAAACGTCAGACCTCGTTTCACTTTTACTATTAACTATGGGTCATAATTCGTTGGCTGTGACAGAGTAAAATTACTCTTAGTATTTTATTTTGGAAAATAAAAAAATAATTTCGATCGAAAAAATTCGATAACGAATGTAACGATTTGACCCCTGGAACTCAAATTTTCGATCACTTTTTCACACAAAAAATATGAAATATGGACCCACGTGGGCAATCCCGGGACAACCCGACCTGACAAAGAAAACACAACAAATTTGGGAACAATTTTTCTTTATATCTCAAAATAATCTACTTTTAGCTCGATACACTTTTCCCAGCGATATTCAATAGCCTCGATACCCTGTTTATAGTAAGAACAGTCTAGCTCTTTAAAATAGCCATCAACCGCAGACTTCACCTCTTCATTGTTGGCCATTTTTTCAAGTTTGGAAATAGAAAATAATCCGTGGGATTATTAATAAGAATTCCAGTTAGCTAAATTAACATTTTATGTATTATTTGAGCAAAATTAATTCTTTCATATGAAAATTTTTCATAAGTGCTTTTATAGTATCATACTTTCACTGATTGTTTTGCTGGACACAGACGATTTCCGAGCAAAAAGTTTGTTCTTATTAGTGACTTGCTTTGTGCTCTTCATCGCTCTTTTGGCAAGAGCCCAATATATTTCTAAGGGCCTTTATCCTGGTCACTTTATTGAATTCGCATCTCTTGGTACTATTTAACGGCCAAATTCCTACATTGATGCAAGATTCAGGCCCAAAAACGTAGATACCTCATGCTCCTTTAGAGGAATGTAAAAAGTTTATTTTGCAAGTATTCTTAAATAAACAAATCGGTATTAATTATACACATTGACACATGCAAACTACTTTTTTACAACTATAAATAGCTTCTACCAAAAAAAAAAAAATGGCATTCCCTGTAGTATCGACCACGCAAAAATCCACTCTTGGTCCATATTGCAGCATTCAGTTTGATGTTGATGAAATTATGTTTGTTTGTTAGCACATTCTTTTGCCTGAGATTCTTCTTGCACTTTCGTCCCGGCACATTCTGTACTTTATACGATTTGAATCATGCAGCCTCCTTTTCATTATTCAAACGAAAGACCCTGATTTTTAGAGCTGGTTTTCTACCCGTAATTTTTTAAAAAGTGTAAATTTTTGCCTAAACTTGTTAGGCACAGGGCTTCTCTCAATAGTAAAACGTTCGTTATAAATTTTTATGACCGGGAAACCATTTGCAGAGAAACTGTTACCTCATAAACGATTGTTTGATAAAATAATCATTAAATAAAATATAATCAGCCCAAATCTCCCCGGGAATTTTTTCTTTTTTCCCTTTACCCTTATTCTAAAAGAACTTCGGAAATGGGAATCTCTTCCCCGGGAAAAAAGTAGCTATTCTGAATGTCAATAAAAGGGAGAATAATTTGGGAATAATTCCGCCAAAAAATTGAGGAGTGCTGCGAAAAATGTAAGTATTTAATATTTTTATGAAAAATAGTAATATATATCATTTAAAATTTTGTATAATAATATTATTATGGCATTACTGTTGCTTTCAGGTCAAAAGCAAAAAAAAAAAAAAAAAAAAAAAAAAAAAAAAAAAAAAAAAAATTCATGTTCTTTTGAACACAATGCAAGCCAATCCTGATGTTACATGCGGGATGTTCAAAGGAAGCAAGGAGGAGCTAAGCCGGGTATGGCGCAATTTGGAGTGGAAATTAAACTCAGCAGGCAATTAAAGTGGGTTGCTGGCATCACGTAGCTTTCTTCTTACCATGCTTTGCTCCGTCTTGTCCTGCTGCTGCTCTTCTGCTTCAGCTACCATCAGAAACGCTAAAAAAAGTTTTACTATTAATTTCCACAAAAATTTTTAAATTTGTAAACAAAACAAAACAACTGAAGCAAAACAGCAGTCTTCGAATAATCGAAATTCTCTCGCCCATATTATTCTTCTCCCCCTCTGTTTAAAATAAGATTTATTTTTGGGAAAAATGAATTCCCCGGGAACTCATTTCCCTGGGAATATTTAGAATTGGGCTGAATGTGTGTGGCAGTTTTTTTGTGCATTGATAAAGTTAAAAAATTTACAGAACAGTTAAGAATTTTAAATATGTACATTTTTATAGTCAAGAACGCGACATATCTAAGTGTTTGAAGTGAAAAAAAAAATAAAAAAATCTTTACAATATTTTGTTCTTGTTTAAATTTTTCGATAGTATTTTAGTAGCATTTGTTTCCAATATATTAGCAATAAACATGAGATTAACAACGCGACAAAATATAGAATACACTTTCGTTTGCATTCGTTTTTTTTTTTATAACATTTAGTATTATTTAGCTCGCGACATTATAAACGCAACAAATTAATTTCAACTCCAAATTGCATTAACTACCAAAAACCGTATTTATTAAATATTTAACTTTATCGACAAATACTGTGAGCGTCAAAAAAAAGTAAGCAGTAATTTTTAATCTTTAAATTGTCTTATAGCAAAGTTATAATTGACTTACGATAAAAAGTAATATTACAGAGTTTACTATACCAATTAGAGATTGAGTAGTAAAGGGTGATCCATTTCGAGGTTCCCTACTTTTTTAAAGGAAAAAAACACAGAAAATTTAAATTTAATGGGGAATGTTTATTATCATTTGAAAGAACATTCTTTGGCATTTATTTTTGAAGATTATGTCTATCAAATGTTGGCCGCGGCTACGTCTCAGATGGTCCATCCGTTGAGTCCAATTTTCGATGACTCGTTCGAGCATTTCGACTGGTAACTGGCGAATGACACGCGTGATGTTTTGCTCCAAGGCCTGAATCGAAGCGGAATTGTCCGCATAAACTTTAGACTTTACATATCCCCACAGGAAAAAGTCTAACGGTGTGATATCACACGATCTTGATGGCCAATGGACCGGCCCAAAATGTGAAATTATCTGCTCACCGCAGTGTTCTCTCAATAAATCCATTGATTGATGCGCTGTGTGGGAAGTGGCGCCGTCTTGTTGAAACCAAATGTCGCCGAGATCACGAGCTTCAATTTCAGGCATCAAATAGTCGGTTATCGGTTATCGAGTAGCTGCGAACGGCGCCGAATCGACTCTCCACGGTTTTCGTGTACACTCTCAGCTATGGCCGCTATATTTTCTTCACTGCGTGCTGGACGTGGTCTATTCGATCGAATATTATCCAATAATGAATGCTGGGTCTAAAGATGGGTGATGGTGTTGCGTATAGTACGCTCAGTAGGCCGATTATGTTGACCATAAGTTGAGCGAAGTGCACGAAACACATTCTTCACAGAACGTGAATTTTCGTAATAAAGTTGAACGATTTGTAAACGTTGTTTAAGTCTTTCCATGATGAAATGCCAAACAATACTAAACAAAAATAACATGACAGCATGACACGACTTACACGTGATCTGTCAAAAAAGGCTACTGAAAAAAGTATCTCTACTTGGATCTCCCGGTATAAAACATGAAATGGAAAGGACCCCAAAAATATGGCGTGTTAAGAATGAGACCTTCAAGGACAACGATCCAAAGCATTCGTCTGAAATTGTGGTAAGAGTATATCCTGTACCGGACTTCTAAGAAACTTTATCATCCGCCGCAGGTCCGGGGACCTTAACCTGATCGAGCATCTGTTGGAAAATCTTTACAGAAAAATTAATCGAAGGGCTATATCAAGCAAGGCAAACTTAAAGAAGGCTCTAAAGGAAGAATAGAGCACAATCTCCCCTATATAACAAAAAAAAAAAACTTATCGAGTCGATACCTAGAAGACTAAGGCCCAGTTTTTGGGATGTCAGTTAAACCTGGTTTAGTTAAACCGAGAATTAATTTTTTCAGACGTATCCAAATTCATAAAGGAATTGATGAATAAATTCTGGGTTTAACAAAACTAGGTTTAACTGATATCTCAAAAACTGGGTCTAAATGAGGTGCTTAAGGCCAAATGAAAATAAACCAAATATTTAAAAAAATTGAAAAGTTTACTTTTTGTATTGAAGTTCTGTTGCCTTTTCTATGCTGTTTACTTTTTAGACGCGTAAAATTTTTTATTTTTCTACATAAAGTGCATTTATTTCTTTTAATATGAGTAACTAAGGTGTTTACTTTTTTTTTTTTTTTTTTTTTGACACTCACAGTATATTTTAATCAGATTACATATAAGGTAAAATGAGAAAATTTTAACTATAGTTTAAATAAAAATTCTAAAGAGAAAATACCATTAAAAGTAACTAAGAGGAAGAAAATATGTGTTTGCATCTTTCGGGCCATTTTTCCCACAATGACAACTAAGATAGCTGCAAATACATTATATTATAAAAATCTAGACAGTTTTTAATATGTTAGAAAAAATAAGTGAGTTATTAACATTTTAATTTTCAGTCCCCGTTCTGTGGAAATACACATATTTTAATTTTAAATACTTTATCTTATTGCAACCTAGACAAGCTTTAAAAAAATGTTATTCTTTATTTAAAGTTGTTTCAACTATTGAAAATTTTTTTAAAATTGTTTAGAAATCGTATAAAGAAGATTTCGGCTCAGAATCAAAATAGTAACTCTAGCCATTATTAACACACATAGTTGCTAACCTTATATAATTGGACCGGATTTTCTATAAGCCAAACCAAATCTTTGCAGATGGTTTGGACAGAATTTTCTATAAGCCAAAATGAATCGTTGTAAGTAAAATCCCTATTTTAGATTGTGAAAATGGCCTCCAAAAAATTTCAGCTTAGACATTAGTTCGCCGCATGCAAAATTAATGGAAAATAATTTAACAATTAATTTACATATCCAAATTTTCACTGGAGGTATTGTTATTGTGATTATTTTGAGAAGATGATGTTACGGCAATATTATGAGATAAACGTGAAGCTGCTACTGCTGAAACTGAACCCGTTGATAAAGTCGACGGCGTTGAACTCGTAGAGGACGTTTTAGTAGATGCATTATTCTGACGCAAATCCATTAAAAGTTGATCCTGTATTAAATCGGTATTCTCTACAAATTGCGCAAAATTCCCCGATAACATAATATAATTTGAGAGCAGCAAAAATTAATAAGAAAAACAAGAGAAAGAAGATTTGTTGGTAGTTTATAAATGAAATTGTGTTATTATTACATATTTTAAAAATTATTTATTTTTTCTATTAAGGTTTTATGATTTCTTTTACATTTGTGATGGGGTTCATAATAACTAAACAAAATATTTATGTAAGTATATAAAACAAAAAATTTAAAATTTTTAACAATAATTAAAACAAAAAAATATTAATTAAATTAAACAAAAATACGAAAAAAAAAACTCTGTAATTGTAACAATAGTAAATAAAAAAAAAATTAAAAAAAACATGCAAAAAATTTTATAAAATTGTGAAATTATTTTTTATTCTTAGCCACACAAGTAATGGTAAGATCATTAATTTCAATTTTTTCCAAATTTTTGTGGTTTAGATCATTTTTTTCGTTAGAACGAGTGATAGCTAAATTGCTTTTCGAACTTTCATAATTGTTATTGTTATTATCAGAGTTTACAATGATATCAATTCTATTCACTTTTCTATTACTACTAAAAAAATCACTGTAACTCCGTAAATTAGCAAGATGAGATCTGAAGGTATTCTCTTTAGTGTTATTTGCTGTCGGTTTTATAACTAAATTAAAGAAAGAGAAAATAATCAAATAGTATGCAGATTATTCATGTAAAGTTTAGTTTTACAAAAAGGAAATAACATTCAGCACACACTCATACACAAACAATAATGCTCTAATAAGTAGTATTTTGGATAACCACAAATGGTATCTGAACTTAAGAATTAAGAATTAGAACAGAAAGATTTTCTTAATTTAAATCGTTACACAATTCTAAATGAAAACATTTTGGGTTTTTGTCTTGAAGATGAATTTTAAATTAATAAACATTTTTTTTCTTCTTTTCTGTATTAAGCGACGAATAAACCGAAATAATCGTTTCAAATTCTCCGCCGCTAAAAGAATACTATTGGACTTCAAATTTCTCATTCTTTTACTATAACTGTCTATTATCTATAAAAGTTGTTGGAAATTTTATTTAACAACTTAAATTTTATTAACAATCGTAAATAAAATCTCTAAAAATCTTGTCGGAGTTACCTAAGTTATTTACAATTTTCTGTTTTACAACTATCTTGAACATTGGCAAAAAGATATTAGTTAAGGAATTCCAGGTAAACATTTGGAAAAGAAAACACTCATTTATATGTCTTTAAATCTTTTGAATGTGACTTTAAACTTTCTCTGAGATGGGTATGTACTTTGAAGATGTCTTTACTTTTTGCACATTTCTTAAATGACTCGAAAATATACATTTTCTTAAAAAAAATATAGATTTATATACATTCAAAAATAATATAAAAAAAATAGTAAGATTAAATGATTCATTTCGTAGAGTATATTGTATCGAAGTTTACTCGAAAGCCTTTTGCTCAATATAAAATTTTCTAAACAGAGATTTTCATGAGTTCAATATTTATTAAATAAAATAAATATAATTTTTGATTTGAGAATTACACAAATTTAAAAGTATTTTAAAAGTTATACTTTCTGAGTGCTTAGAAATTCGTGGCTGGGATGTTAAGTTTTGAAGTTCTTGATGTTGTCTGTACTTTTTACTAAAATCTTTTTATGGCACTTTATGTACTTAATTATTTCGAGTTACGTAGCCCAATTCTCTAACATTTTCAGTTTTCTTTTCGTAGTTAACTCAGCTTTTTCGGTAATTTTTTAGAATGTTAATCAGGAGACTATTATTACACTTTATTAGGCGCAGAAATACATCTTTAACAGTACTTTTTTATATCCATTGAAATCGTATGCGTACACTCCACAGTGTATCATTTGAAATTTTGAGTTACTTTTTACTATAGAAAATACTCATCTCTAATTGAATTTGAGAAGAAAAAATATGATGAGATTATTGCTCATTAACGGAACTTTTTCTGCTCTATTGTCAAAAAGAGCACTTTTCGCTGTTGCATTTCTATAAATCCATCGGTAATTTATATTGATATTGAAAAAGGGGATATAATTATATTAAAATCTTTCTTGAAGAATTAGTCGAAGTCATGGACTTGTTGGCTCTTTCTTGCGTAATCCCGATGGTTACGGTTGTACAAAACCCTCTGTCAGAAAAAGAAAGCTAGATGGTCGTGAACGGAAAATTTATAAGGAAGCAAGCAACAGCACGAAGAGCTGTAGGTAACTTGCATCACTTATCCCAGTTAATATATGCCAACAAACAGGATGGAGAGTTCTTAAACGAAATCCCAACAGCATCCGACCCAAAATGATGAAAGCTTTGCGGCTTTTAATGCATGAATGAAATTTGCAGAAGAATGTATCGGAACATACAGTAGCTCGGCAAGCTTATTCTAACTTGCTTTTTTTAAAAATGTTCTTTTAAGGTTATCTTTTCTGATGAGAAAAAGTTCAATCTGAGAAAAAGTTCAATCATCATGGGTACTGTCACGATGTACGCCGAGAGCCGCGATTTTTCCCTCGTCGTAATTTCAATGGTGGCAGCTTAATGATCTGGGGGCTATTTCTTCAAGACAAACGCTAGAAATTCAAATAGTAAAAGTCTTACAAAGCAGTCTCCCTAATTTTTTGAGTACGATACTGAAAAAATAGAATATACCAACGAAAGATTTACGCTGATAATCGCCAGATCAACACAGTTGTAGAGTTGTACGTCAAGTCATTATCGACGAATGGAACAATTTGGATGCAAATCTTTAGTTTTAAGTATGAATAAGAGAATTTTCAAACTAATTCAATGTAAAGGAAAACAAATAAATAATTAACAGTAAAATTTAAATTTCCTTTATTTCTTCTACTGGATTTATAGAAATGCAACAGGAAAAAACTACACTATGGACCCGTTAGGTAGTCAGTACACTTACGAAATCCATAGGAGCTATCGAGCTAAGATTTACGCCATAGGTAAATCGTGTTATTAACAAAATTCTTCTTTTTAGAGCGATTTGACTCAAACTAAGACAAATTCAGAAATAAAAATTCTGTCCAATAAGTTTATAAAAAAAATGTTCATCTTTTTTTTTTTTTTTTGTCACATTTCAATGTTATTATTCGAGCCTATTCCCATTGGCGTTGTCGTTTGAAAACAAAATAAAAACAAACGACAGTTTGGCATCACTGTTGGCGTTATCGCCATGTATCGAAAATATATTGGTATTAATTTTGAAACGAAGATAATAACAAAGAAACGATTTTTTGTTTCTGTCGTCGCCATTAGTATCGAAGTTGAAACGACTACAAAAAATTAAATTAAAAATGAAAATATCGACAGTAAAGCAATTTGAAAAATTCGGGAAAATTCCCGAATTTGTTAAGGGTTTTCGATAACTTATTTTCTTCATTTCAATATATTTCAAGAATGCCAATTTATGAACGAAGCGACAGTAAAAACGACAACGCCAACGGGAATAGGCTCGAATAATAATATTGAATTGTGACAAAAAAAAAAGATTAGCATTTTTTTATAAACTTATTGGACAGAATTTTTATTGATTCTAAATAGTTGGTACACATCAAGTTTTGTTAAGGGGTTTCGATAACTTATTTTCTTTATTTCAATATATTCCAAGAATGCCAATTTATGAACGAAGCGACAATAAAAACGACAACGCCAACGGGAATAGGCTCGAATAATAATATTGAATTGTGACAAAAAAAAAAAAAAGATTAGCATTTTTTTTTTATAAACTTATTGGACAGGATTTTTACTGATTCTAAATAGTTGGTACACATCAGGTTTTGCCGACTTGGAAGAAAAAAGAAACAGATGATGGATGTTATAAAAAGCAATGCATTTAAAATATTATCTATATATTCCTAAAAGAAAAATTTTAAATTTAAAATCCAGTTTTCAATATTTTTGTTAATTGAATTGGAGGGAAACAAATTAGTTTCCTTTTAAAAAAGAACCCCAAGCGAATAGTCAGTTCTAAGTGAATTACAATTTAATAATTCCCTTTAACAAATTTTGAAATAAAACTATTTAAATAAATTTTAAGAAATGTTTTATATGTATATTGAAAAATATATATATATATATATATGTTTAAAGCAAATTTTATTACAATACGCAATGTAGTCGCAATTAGTCGCAATGCAGATGAATGTAATCAGAAAAAATCAACAGTAAATTTTCATTCATTGGGAAAGGGTGATTGTTAGGGTTATACATATTAACAATAATCTTCATTAGGAGCATCATTTAGTAATAGTTTAGCATGCTGTTTTGTTTTACGTACAGGTTGTTTTCTACGCCTCGCACCAACACGATGCCCCAAATTTAAAAGATCTTCTTGTGGTACATATGGCAAATCGTAGACATCAAATGGAGCTGGACGAACGTTATCTATATACAGAGGTTCGCTAATATTACTGTTGGATTCTTTTTCATGCAATGGTATATCGTCAATTGGAAATTCCTTCGTCTTGCTGCCTTTGAAAACTTTAGCTTGAATTGATTCAATAATACCAGTAGCTTCCAGCATAAATATAAACGCCACAACAGCTAATAAAAATCTTGCTACATAGAAAGCATCATTACGGATCCAACCAGCTACTTTGGGAGCATTATAGGTTAAGAAATTTTGATTTGCAACTACAATATATTGACCCAGAAAATGACAAAGGAAATTCAATACTTTCAGACAGGGTAACCATATTTGACGTAGTAACAAATCCGTAGCATACAGTATTAAGGCTAATTCCACTAGAAATACCAAAAACTTATGAGGTTTACGCAAAGTTTGTGGCCAAAGTGGACGCAATCTCGAAAATATACACAAAACGGAAAATACGAATAGAGATGATGCAGCATTTGGTGTTAACAGAGGTAACTTCGAATATTGCAACTCAATGATGCTAACGCGATTTAAATGCATCAACAATCCAACACTAACAATTATTGATGATTCAATGGCTCCACTCATTTTCAAGTTTGTTGACACTTTCTACAATAATTACAAAAGATGTTGATTGAATAGAAAAATTAATATTGATTTACAAAAAATAATCACCTCCTCTGTTGAAAACAAAGATTTCGTAATTTTTTTAATTTTTTTTAAGTGGATTTCCGGATAAAACAAAAATAGATGAAAATTTTGTTTGTGTTAGAAATAAAACAAATGAAAACTTGTGACAATTTTAAGAAAACAAAAAACTGCTACAAAATATTGAAAGCTTTTTTGAAAATAATTTCAATGTTTGTAACAGAAATTAAGAATTTATTAAGTGACATACAGAAGTACATAGATAAAAAAACAAATATTAAATTAAAAAAAAAAACGTTTTCTAAACAAAAAACTCTTTTTTAAACAAAAAACTCTTTTTTAAACAAAAAAACCTTTTTGAAAAAGGGTAAATAGAGTTGGTTGAAATTGTTATTATTAACAAATAATAATATACAGAATTAAAAAGAAATTGTATCAAAAAATAACATTTTGAACCTTACTCCTTTCGAATTTAATGAAATTTGGCACAAATTTTGTTTCTGGCTCGCGAAATATAACGATTTGAAAAATTTAGAAATCCGAAAAAATTTACTAAATTCATTTTACAAAAATTATATATCTAAAAGTATTTCTGTTACGCAAACTTTTGGAATCCAAATGTTATCTTATTTATGTAACTGTGTTTTATATACTTCAGCCATGCGGGTTTTCGATGTGTGATAAAATTTTTTAAAACGACTTTAAAGTGCATTTTTATGAATATTTTCATGTACAAAAATTTTGGAATATAAGATATTATATGTAGCCATATTTCTTGTATATATTTAGTCCAACATTGCTTAGATATAATTGGATATAGAAAATAGGAAAATAGTAACATTGTTATGAACTTGTTGCCCGCAGAAATGAAAGAGTTCATATCGGGTGTTATTGTTATGTGTACCATTCATGGCCATATTTAGAAAAGTCGTTTATTTTTCGATAAAACATATATAAATTAAATTTAATAAGAATCTATGGTGTATTTTTGTTTTGTGATAGATTTAAGTGAAGATCGGGAAGCAGCTTAACATGGGGTTTATTTTAGACTACCTTTTAACGATTGTAATAAAAACTCTTAAACGAAATTTGAGCGAGATCAATATAATTTGGATCTTAGGGCCATTGAAGTCGATGTCATTTGTATGGAAATTCCACCGATATTCAGCAATTGCAAACCCGACATACAGATGGGCCGGATATCGCTAACTCTGAGTCGATCGGTATAATAAAAATTTGGTCTACGTCAGATATTTTTGATGGTTATAAAAATGAGCACAAACTCATTAATTTTGTTCTTTAAATTATCCATTCCTGAACACTTTTTTAAAAAAGGAAAAAATATGTGTTATTGAAAAAAAAATTATATAAAATGTAAGGAAATGCATTTATAAAGTCGTTTTTAAAAAAATCTTAACACATATCTTATCACACATCAGAAGTATATAACTTTAAATAAGATAATACAAATTGGATTAAACCTTTTTTTTCTATTTGTAAAGAGAAATGATTCATCATCGACATACATATATATACAGTGATACGTAATTAAAACATGTTAGCAACCTCTTGTAATTTAAAATTTTTCCAGTTTATTTATTTTGTTTAAGCTAATATGGCCTAGTGTTTTAGATGTAAAAAAAAACAATTTACTACATTTACCCGACGTTTCGTCAATTTTATGTTGACTTTTTCAAGGGTTTCGTCTATTTTAAAAAATATATAAAAAATTGTTGTTACATTTTGCAAAAAAAATATTTTTACAGTAATTTTTAAATCTCTTACAATAATAAAATTATTATCACATCGGTTTATATGCAAAGCTGATATTTTTTTGATGTTATTGTTGTTCTTATCTTTTTGCTGTCTGTTAAACCTGGTATAACAATCACCACGCAAAAATCCAATTCACTACGGAGATTGAAATAAATAGAGAAATTGCTTGACATAAAACTACGAAGGGAAAAAATACAATATCTTTTGACTGGTACACAAAAGAGACATCATCAGGAAGGATCATGAATTATAACGCAACTCAACCAATGAAGCAAATAATTAATACGGCGAAAAGTTTCATAGTCAGAGTTCTTAATATTAGCGACAAAAAATACCACTCCAAAAACATTAAAATTATCACAACAATACTTCTCAACAATGGTTTCCCAAAAAAGCTTATAAACAAATTAATAGAGAACACCCGCAACAACTTACAACGAAAAGTCAATAGTCAACCTCACAACTCTAATGAAGATAACACAAAAAAAAATTTCAAATATATAGAAAAAAAGGTGTACGTTCTTGTTCTTCATGTGCGTCTGTTAAAAACAGCCCACCTAAACCACCACTTCACCCATGGAAAGAGCCTGACAGCAATTGACAACGCTGGACCATGGTCATTATATTTTGGTAGTGGTTCACTCGAAATCAAAATGGACAGAAGTCAGAATCTGTACAACAGCACCATCATCATCATTAACAATTGAAATACTACTAACCATATAACCATTCTAGAAATTGGGTTTGTGTAAAAAAATCTGGCATCTCGTCTACTATTCATCTAATGCACTTTTGTGCAACTCTTTTTGTAAGTCATATTTGACATTCTACTTTACATCCTTGTGATAGATCTTTCATTTTGAATTATTCCGAATCAGCTGGGTTTTATTTCGATCATCTCAACAGGTTATGGGCCCAGAAGCTAATTAAATAATTGTGAAAAAGTGGTACTAAAGTTTTTTATTAACCCTTATCGGTCTCCTGTATGCGCACGCACACAATTTTGATCTTTAACCTTGAATAAAATAAAAACGGTTCAGCGGAATGACCTTGTATTTTGCAAAGTAGAATTATTTTGCCTGTACAACCAAAAAACCCGTTTTTGAATTTGTACCCTTACTGTATTTGCCCGTGCAGTTATAGTTACGAATCGGAATTGCCGCTTATTTTTGTGTGTGGATTTATAGCACGCTCTTATTTTTTCGTTTTATGAAATTTAGTTTGTTCTGGAACACATATAAGTGAAGTTTGTTTGCCCATTTATTTGAATTTTGGTTGTGTTTCGAAGTATATGATAAAAAATGGATAGAGTTTTACGTGAAAGAAGGCAGCGAGATGAACTAGAAATGGATTTTGATTTGGAAAGCGAAGCGGGCGAATCTCTTCGATTGGAGTAAGCTTAATATGGAAAAACTAATCGGTAGGGAAAATTACACAACATGGGCGTTCGCCATGAAAAATTATCTCCTACACGAAGCTTTGTGGGACACGGTCCAAGGTATTTATCCATACTCAGGAATGGACGTGAAAGTTGACACAAACGCGAAGACGAAAACCATCTTCTTGTTTGAAAAGATAAATTACGTACACATTGAGGACGCCACAACTTCAAAAGATGTTTGGAATAAGCTGAAGGCGGCGTTTCAAGATTCAGGCCTTACACGCAGAGTCGGGCTTTAATTACTGCACATTTTTCAACATCAGATAATATCAAAGAGTACGTGTGCCAAATTGTGTCAATGGCACATAAGTTAAAAGAGGTGGATATGCCCGTAAGCGACGAGTGGATCGGTACATACTCCCAGAAGAGTATGCGCCAATGATAATGGGGATAGAAAGTTCTGGGGTGAAAATATCGTGCGATTCAATTAAAACTAAATTGCTACAAGACATTAAAAAAACAGCTGAGAGCAATGCATTTTTGTCTAAAACGAAAAAGAAATTTGGTACAAAAAAAGCTTTAGATGTTTTAATTGGCCACAGGGCAGCTGATTGCACCGTAAATGAAAACAACAAATTTAAAAAAGAGGTTGGTTTCTATACCGTTTTTGTAGCAGGTGCTACAAATAAAGATGATAGTTCATAGACTCTGGTGCCAGTATGTGTGACGGTTGCGTTTTTGATTTTTTTTTTTTTTTTGTTTTCTTTTAACGTTGCCAATTTTTTTGTGTAATTCCTACAAAAGTACTTTGGTTTCGATCCCTTTGTCAATTTTGCCTCTTTAAATCTTTTTGAAGTGTACTCGTTGGTTTAAATTCACAATAAGCCATACCTAATCGTCTATAGTTGAAAGATTATAAAAATTAAAATATAATGAAGGTTTTGAAAAATACGTCATTGAAAAGGGTATTGGTCAAAAAGGTCAGACGAAGGACAGATAGTTCGAGATGACGCAATAAAATGCCATTCTAGGTGGAAAGTGAAAAGATCAAGGTCATGAAGGCGAATAAAAGTCAAGTTTACAGTGACTTTAATATAATTTTATAAGTTCAAATTACAAGTGACAAATTAGGCTAAAAAAGAAAAAGTATAAGTAAAAGTGTTATAATTATCGGCAGAGTTCAGAAAAAGAAAACATTTAAAAATAAATGATATAAAAAAGGACAAGTAATAGCAGGTTATAAACTAAAGACAAACAGGCAAAGTGACGAAAAGAAATGAAATTTGTCCAAGAAATAAAAATTGTTTTTTTTTTTATCAAAAAAGTCTAAACTGTAACTTGCCTCATTGAATTGTTGAAAATAACCATTCAAATAAATGCAAAAAGAAAGCAAAATACACTCAATAACAGAAACCCAACCGCAATATACCCAAGGAAAACGTGACTTGTTTGAGACAATATAACAAACTTGGCAAGTTCACGTAAGAAGACGGCAAAAATCATATTTAATTACAACTACACAATTATAGTCTAAAAAGAACAAATTCTGACAACATATAAAAAAAGATATAACAACACCAAGAAGTTATAGATTATAAACGTTATAAAAGACCAAAGCTAAATTTGCATATCAAACCATAAATTGTAACAACAACAAAAAGGTTAACACTATCGAAAAACTTAAAATTGTACCATAGGATAAAAGTTACAAAAAAAAATTAAAATCAAAATTGTATATCACTTTAAAAATTACTACAACTTGAATCTGAGCAACAGACTGAAAATTTGTAACAAGTATTGTAAATAAAAATTAAAATCGCGTAACTAACCACCAATTACAAGACCAACAGAAAAAGTTAACATCATTAAAACTTAAAACTACAGCAACCTCAGCAATAATCATCAACTCCAACAACATCAACGACAAACAACAGATCTAGCAGTAATAGTAATCACGAACTCATCTACACGGCGGCAGCGACATAGGCAACCTAATCAACGTAAACGTTAAGTCGTAAGTTCATTTTCTTTTTACTTAAATACTTATATTTAAGATCCAAAACAAATAATAACAAAAAAATTATTGTAAAAGAAGAGTCCTTAAGACTTATATATATAATAAAACATCAAAAATCACTATAAAACACAAAAAAAATTGGAGGATACCTAAAAAAATATAAATTTTAAGATTCAAACAAAATGACAATTACACTGTGGAACAAATTCAGGTTAGCAAAAGTTAGGTCGATTCTGAGAGTGAGGGGTGAAAATAGAGGCTAAATTAGAAGACCCGTATCGCGGCGTTTGTTTATGTTAGTTCGAATTTTTTTTTAATCGACCTTCGAACTTTGCAGTCAAATGCCGATTTTCAGCATATTGTTTATATGGTTTTTTAGCTATAACTCGTCGACTAATTGATATTTTTTCAATCTGTAAAAGCCAAATTATTGCTAGAGACCTGTGCAACAATTAAAATTTTTAAAAAAATTGTTTTAGAACATTTTTGTGGTGCTTATGAAGCAAAATGTTGGAAAAATTATTTTTTTTCATGCTTTTTGAAAATATTTTCCACAAAACTAAGTCTTTTTTGCTTTCTGTTTGATCTATAATATGCTTCTCAGTTTCTTCAATAAAATTCATTTCAAAAGAAAATGGTCTTAGTCGATAATTTGCGTTAAAAATCCCAAAATCATTAAATAAATAGCGATTTAGGTAGACGTAATTAAAAAGGGAAGTTCCAAAAATTAGGAATTAGTAGCGATTTTTTTTATTTCGTACAAGCGAACTAATTTCAAAAATGAAGATTCAGTTAAGACTCGAAACTCAACCGAAGCTGATGTCTTTTAATTTTCACTCGGTCGTGATAAAATTCGCTAAAAATTTTTTTGGAACTTATTTCATTTTGTGAGTGATTTAAGTTAAGTGCATCGGTTTCATAAAAATAACAAAAAAAAAACATTGTGTAATATATATTGTATTAAAAATGTCGGAACCAAAATGTAAAATGGACCTATTTTGTAATGTTTGTGGACGTTTCATATCAAGCGATGAGAAATGTGGCAATGCGAGTGATTTTTTTTTTTGGAAGCCTATAAACAATTTTCTCGCAAGAGTTTATCACTGACGTAAACTATGCCCCTAAAAAAGTTTGCTTTAATTGCTATTCAACTCTTATGCAATGGAAAAGTGAAAAGAAGAAGGCTATGCCTTTTGGTATACCAATGATGTGGTTAGACAACAGCCCGCATCAAGAAGACGAAATTATCGACCTTTCTGATGATGATGACGATGACCAAGATATTAGAGAGAGTAGTGATGTTGATCCACAGCCGCCTGCTAAACGGCAACTGGCCAAATCATTAATTTAATTTATTTAATTTTTTTACTTAAAACTTTACATAACTAACATTTCAAACATATATTTTTTTTCCATATTTTTATAATTTCTTTTTCTTTCTTCAAAAATGAGAAGTAAATTAATATTAAGCTGGAAAACGCAAGTTATGTATTATGATTGTTTTCTTTTCAAATGAAATTTATTGAAAAAACTGAGAAGCATATTATAGATCAAACAGAAAGCAAAAAAGACTTAGTTTTGTGGAAAATATTTTCAAAAAGCATGAAAAAAAAATAATGTTTCCAACATTTTGCTTCATAAGCACCACAAAAATTTACTAAATCAATTTTTTTAAAAATTTTAATTGTTGCACAGCTCTCTAGCAATAATAGCAAAATATCAATTAGTCGACGAGTTATAGCCAAAAAAAACTATATAAACAATATGCTGAAAATCGGCATTTGACTGCAAAATTCGAAGGTCGATTAAAAAAAAAATTCTAACTAACATAAACAAACGCCGCGATACGGGTCTTCTAATTTAGCCTCTATTTTCACTTACTCTCAGAATCGACGTAACTTTTGCTAACCTGAATTTGTTCCACAGTGTTACAGAAAAAAGAAGAAAAAGAAGAAATCATTGAATTAATCATAGCTCGGTAGATAGGAGCGTATCACTATCCATTTTATGGTGAAAACCATTTGTTCCTTTTTTGCTCGTTCTTCCTTTTTTTTTGGGTATTGCCGTTTCGCCTGAACATGAACAAGCCTTTATAAATAGATAAAGTACTATATATGTAATCAAAATAAATTTGATTTTTTTTTATTAACTAACAAAAAAAAAAAACTAAAACAGAATAAATAAATAGTCATTATAATGAAATAACAAGGAAAGAGAATGTACTAAATTATTTGGAAAGGTTGGAGGTGAGTTGAGGTTGCTGTAAACAAAGGTAAATTAAGGGGGCATTCTTAACAGAAACATTTCTAGGCCACAGAAAGCCAAAGGGAAGCAGAAAATGCTAAAGGAGCGGACAGCCTATAGGATGATAACACCCACATCCTACCACAAATCGACTTGGGAAATCCACACCATATCGCGGAAATTTGACAACCAAATGTAACTATGAAAAATTAAATAAAAAATGAATAGCACAGCTATGATGCGAGCACTTATGGTGGAAATTGGTGTTGTAGAATAACAACAACGAAATAGCTAAAGGATTGCTAGAAGTTTATTGCGGGCTGAATCTATGGAAAACGCAATCAATGACTGAATTGGCTTTCATTAAGGTTAACAAAAGTTGAAGTTGGGCTTTATTTGTGATCCTCAACCTACAAGAAATTTATTAATTTTTTTATTTAAATTTTGTTTTCTGTTTTCTGTATTCTGTATTGCAAGGGAAATTTTTTGAGGGAGAAATCCAAATTTAAGTGCATTGAGAATAACTCCTTTTTTCCCATCGAATTTTTTTTTCCGAAGGAATTTTTATTCATAATAGGAGAAAAGTAAGAAATTTCATGCTGAATTCGTGTTTAGAATTGGGCTGATTAATAGGTACAAAATAATTTTTTTAATTTTTTTTTAATTTAGAAGTAGAAATTTTAAATCACTTAGTCCCGGTATACACATGCAATTTTTCTTTCTGAAACTGTTTGAAATTCTCTTTTAAACTTTCATCCGTGTCTACACGCTGACATTTTTGTATTGAAAGTCAAGATTTGTTCATGTTCACTTTATCACTTTATCTGTTTATTTTGTCATTATAATTCATTAAAATTAACTTTATTTCAATTTATTATCTTTCTTAACACAAACAAAAGAAGGAATTCTACATTAAGTTTACAAAAAAGAATGTCAAACATGGCGGCGGAAACATAATTGTCTGTGGTTGTTGCTCATGGAGTGGTGTAGATCTCATATATCGTATAGAAAATACAATGAACGCATTGGGGTACATAAATATATTACATAATGTTATGCTTCCTTTTGTAGATGAGGAAATGCTATTGCTTTGGAACTTTCAACAAGATAATGACCGGAAGCATACTTCAGAAAGAAATTAATTGTTTAAGCTGAGCTAGCCAATAGCCCGCCTTAAATCCAATTAAAAACCTTTGGCTTCAACTTAAGAAAACGTTATCTCATGAAATTTTTAGAAATAAGGATGATTTATGGCAGAAAAATGCATGATATGAAATTCCAGTATGCCTAACAGAATTCAGAAATAAATAATGTACAAATGTTGTATGTGCTCTTCTTTATTTTAAAGTATGATTATAATATACCCATTATTATAATCAGCAAATTAATTGCTTTTAGTGAAAAAAAAACTGTATTTTTATTAAACCTTATTTATGTTAAATATTATAGTTTTTGTTTTTATTTGACCACAATTAAATATGGATGTTTTTTTTTATTTTTAAATTTCATAAAAGCATTTTGTTTCAATTTGAAAGAGGAAATTTGGAAGTGTACCTATTATTATGATCATATGCCAGCGATCTGAAAGTCATGAAATGTTGACCTTTTAAGTTTGGGAACAAGTAATATTATTATCTTTAAAATGAGACCCCAACGAATCAAGTATATAATAAATGACATATATGTAATTTCGTATTTATTCGATTTCATTTATTGCAATATAATAAGCCACATTTGGACAAGAAAACAAGAAAAATATTACAGACCATTCATTTTAAAAATTCATTCAATAAATAATTAATTATCAAGACAATCAATGATTTTAATTTTTAATTGGTGAATATAAAGTTTGCATAATACAATTATATGCAATTATATGGCCCCCAACCAGGAAAGATAAGAATTAAAAGTAGGAGCTACAAGAATAATGTCCGGTCATATTAGCGACAACTTACATCTGCATTAGTTATAGCCGTAAAAAGTCATAAAATTAAAAAAAAAAAAAAAAAAAAAAAAACTAGAAAATGTCATATGTAAATATATGTACTGCCATTTCAACCATCAAATAACATGAACATGAATAACATGAATAATTATTCAAAATTTAGAATAATAGCGGTATTCACTCTTGGTGTTAAATTTACAACCCTGTTACATTTACAACGATTTTATACTACAAAGCGTGAACGTTTTTTGTGTTGTGTATTGTAAACTAATGAATCAGCTGTTTTATGTTTTGTTTTTTTTTTATCAATTTGAAAACTTCACTTCCAATGTGGCTCTCAAAGTGTACGGTAGTTACTTTCTTTGTGCTATAGAGAAAATTCTAGAAGCTTCTTTTTTGCTATTTCAGCCATCTTAATTTTGTGAATAACAAATTGTGTTTTTTTTTTTTTGTTTTAATCTTTTTTCTGTGTGAAAATTATTTTTTTTACTAGAGGTGCTGTTGAGAAAATTTTTGATAATGGGGGACGTAAATCCGTCCCCTACACCTTTAAGATCCTCCCAGATGGAATTCGAATCCTTCTGTGAGGGAAAGCTGGACAATAAAGTTTTTTTAGGAAAAAGGAAAAAGTCAAGTGTTGGAGTGGGTGATAAAAATCCCAAAAATCAAGTAAATAATTTATCTCTTGTGACTGATGAGTCTGCTTTTGAAGTAAGTACACAAAATAATAATGGTGAAAAAAATTCATTTCAAAATGTGTCTCAGGGTGACTCGAATGTTGTCTCAACTACTAATACAAATCGTGAACAGATTAAATATCCTTCAGATCACTCTGGGGAATTTCTTGTACTGGTTGATTCGTCTAAAGCTGAATCTGATAATGACAAAATGATTAAAAATTCAATGTTTTTGTATCAAAAAATAAAGGGCCTAAAAATTCAGGGCATTCTACTAATCAAAGAAATTGGCAAAACCCTTTTTAGGTTTAAATTTGATACTGCTGACAATGCAAATAAATTTGTTGCTATGAACTTTGATAATATTGGACTTCGTCCTTTCATTCCAGAAACCTTTATCTACACTTTCGGTGAAATTAGAGGTATTCCTTTTGACTTAGATGACAATTACATTCGTATGAACATTATATCTGACATCCCAATTGTTTCAGCCAGACGTTTTATCAGGAAGATAACTGATGGTAATGGCATTCCCACTCCTATCAAAATTGGATTTGCTTCCAATGAAATCCCTGAATACATTACTTTGGACTATTGTCATGTACAGGTACGATCCGCCAATACGTCAATGCAACAACTGTGGACGCCTTGGGCACACAGTCAACGGATGCAGATCAAAAAAAAGATGTTTGAGATGTGCCAAATATGAATGTTCAGGTGGGTGCAATATGAAATGCTTCCTTTGTGGAGATGAAGGTCACTTAGGGACTGATATAAGAGCCTGCCCCAAGTGGCAACAAGATGATGATCAAAAAATTATGACCCTAAAACGACTCTCTAGAAAGGAGGTCATTAGCTCATATTCTACTAATCGATTCGATATTTTTAATGATTACGATGGAAACTTTCCTGATCTTTCTCAAAGGGTTCCAACTCCTGTTAAGAACAGAGATAATGAAATCAACAAAATTTTGACTTCACGCAAGTATAGCAAGGTAGTTGTACGTAAACCTCCTCCTCCAAGGCCAAGGGCAAATTTTTTCTTGTCGCAACCTTTAAATACCGACCCCATTTCGCCTGTCATTAACAGGGGCAACGATAGGGTTTCTGAATTTGAAAAATTTTTTTCTCAATTTACATCTTTCATTCGAACCTATTTCACGAAGAAAGGTAATGGTTCTTGCCTTCGCATTCTTGAATAATTTAATACGAAAATTACCACTGCTTTTACAGATTTCAATAATTTTGAGAATCCTGGTGCATCTGCACCTTAGCTCTAGGCAGGCAAAATGAAGATCCTACAACACAATATTCAAAGCTTAAGATCTAACAAATCCTCTCTAGAATTTTACATTAATAATAATAACATTGACATCTGTTTCTTATCTGAAATTTTCAACTTTGATGACTCTGATCCCAATTACAAATTACTAAATTATAGAATTTTTCACAAAGTACGTGATGACCGTTACGGAGGTACTGCCATCTGCGTGAAAAAGTCAATTTCGGCGAAAAAAAATTACATACTCCACCGATTTGGATATTCTCATAGTGGAAACTCTCAATCTCAACCCCAATTTCACCTTTGTGTCCGTTTATTTTCCTCCTGACCTATCTATTAGTGTCTATCAAAGAGAATTGTCCCGTCTCATCCCCTTTATTGAGGTTATGGAGAATGTTGTCCTTGGGGGTGATTTCAATCATACTTTTTGGGGTGACCGTGTGAATCTTCCTAGGGGTAGCATGCTCCTTAATCTCATAAATCAATCGAATTTTATATGTCTTAATGACAAGTCTCCAACTTTTATTCGAAGATTTGATATTGGAAATACTTATGTTCTAGATCTCAGTTTTACTAATGCCAGTTTTGCTATAAATTGGAAAACGACACCAAAGTGGTCCGGTGGGTCTCATCATTTTCCGATTTTAATGGAAACAGATGTAGCAGTCGCCACACCGGTGAAGTTCATCGCTAGGAACATCTTACACAAGAATCTCTCTACTTTAATTTTACCTCAGCATCCTGAGGAGATTTCATCTGTTTTTCACAGTGAAATATCCAAGGTATCTTACAGAATTGACTCATCTCATCGGTACACCCAAGTCTTGGTGGAATCATTATTTGACTTCTCTATTTCGCAGGCATGTTGCGGCTCGCAAAAAGGCGAATCAATATCCATGTCTCGTAAATCTTGAGAATGCTGATCACGCTCATAATTTATGGAAAGATGCCGTTAGAAAGGCTAAGAAAAAATGTTATCAGGAAAAAATCTCTGAAATCAATGATCGGCCAAACACATGCGAAACATGGCGTTTTGTCAGAAATGTTAAAGGTAGAAATACGGACTTTTCTTGGAATGATGATAACAATCTTTTTTTTCTACAACATTTGGCGGATCACGTATCTGACAATGTTCCATTAGTTTTTAGTAGTCTAGCAAACTACTTGCCCACACCCTTTTCGTTTAAGAATCTTAATGACGTTCTGAAAAGGAAAAAAAGCAGTCAGCTGGTGGTATGGATAGAGTCACATATACAATGATTAACTGCCTGTCTGACAGTGCCAAAAATCTTTCTTATCTGTTCTCAATCAACAATTCCAGAAGTGTGAAAAACCTCCCCTATGGAGGAAGATCAAAATAGTGCCAATCCCAAAGAGAAATAGATCATTGGATGATTTTTGTAATTTTAGGCCCATTGCATTAATCTCGGTTTTTGTAAAAATTGTAAACCTCATGGTGAAGGAACATTTTTTGGTCTTTATAGATGATTTTGACTGTTTGCCCAAACGCAGCTATGCGTACAGGAAAAAAATGTCGACTAGACATGCATAAATGAATTTATATTCAAAATATCACTGCTGAAATCACAGGGCTACAATGTTGTCATGGCAACTGTGGATTTAAACAATGCATATGATTGTGTTAATGTTTCTCTCTTACGAGACATTCATGTAAATTTAAACTTCCCACCAGATCTTACTGACTGGATAGTGTGTTTTCTGTCGAGTAAGAAACTTTGTCTAAGCAACAAATCGATAGATGTTTTTAATGGACTACCTCAGGGTAGTTGTCTCAGTCCGCTACTATTTAACATATATACTGCGTCACTCCATAATTTTGAGGATTCTAATACCTGTATTTTTCAATATGCGGATGATTTCATTATTCTTTCCTTTGATAACTATTTTGACACGGCTGTCTCAAATCTGAATCACAAACTAAATCTGTTCAAATCTCGTGCAAACTCCCTGAACCTTTCTTTCAATATCTCAAAGACAAGGACAATGTATTTTGGTGTTGCTCCATCTAAACGAATTGTGATTTCTATTGATGGCTTACCAATCGAAATGACAAAATATTTCAAATTTCTTGGTGTTACGATAAAACACACTTTAACGGTTATGGATCATTATCAACGTGTAATTAGGGAAACCACCCCTGCTGTAAATTTATTAAAGAAATTGACGAGCATTAGGGCGGGTCTTACACCTATTGTTGCTCTGAACTTTTATAGAAGTTTTATAAGGGGAAAAATTGAATATGCCCTATCAACTGCTGCACATGCACCCCATTATGTTGATAACAAAATTCAAACTTTCCAAAACTCTAATCTCAGACGTTGTCTAGGTCTAAATAACTCTACTCCCATACAAATAATTTATGCTTTGGCGAACGAACTTCCACCACACTTAAGATCCCTTTTTTTGACTGCCAAGGAACTTCTTAAAATTAGTATATATCGCCCTGACCTTAATCAGGAAATTAAATCTTCATCTCCGACAATTAAGAACAGTTATTCCTATACTTACCACAAACTTAAGCACATTTTTGATAAAATACCTCCTTTAAATGTCTCCTGTCCATCTGATAGAATAAAGATTTACGATAACCCTCCATTTAACAAGAAATCAGGTACCCCCCTGGAATTTATTAGGTCCTATTTTATGTCTTCCATTGATAATTACAGATCAAATGGGTTTGATACTTTCTCAACTGACGCATCAATTTCTGGTGACTGCACTGGATGTGCCATCTTAAATATCACAACACATCGTTATCATCTTTTTAAATATGCACATCGTTTTGCCTCCCTTACTGGTGAACTTCTGGCTATAGGGAAGGCCATTAACATTGCCAATGAAAGGAAAATTCATAAACTTGTCATTTACACTGACAGTCTCAACTCTTGCATTGTTCTTCGTGATCTCAAATCATTAAATTACCTCGTACAAGATATTCATCGGACGGTTGAAATGTCTTCTATTGTGGAATTACACATTGTGTGGGTTCCTTCACATTTTGGTATAGATTTTAATGAAAAGGTAGATTACATGGCTAAACAGGCTATAAATTTAGGCACCCCCTGATATGGTAAAGTTCACATACTCTGAGGCTATAAGATATATGAAAGTTGCCCTGAGACGAGATTGGAATGAATATTATTTTGAAAAATCACGGAATACAGGAGCTTTTTTTTCTCCTTATTCCCTGAAATACCTAGTAAACCATGATTTTTGCGGTCTAACATGGTCCCAAGAGATATTAAAATTTTAAACCGACTTTTTTCTGGTCACACCTATGATAGTGTTTATCTATATATGATAAGAAAAAAGGATGATTCTCAATGCTCCCTTTGCAACATCACTGACAGCTCTGAACATGTTATATTTCACTGTCAAAAATATGCTCACATTAGACAAAAACACAGTATATTTAACAACTTTTCTAATTTATTTAATTTTTTAAATTCTCATAATAATGAGAATTTTGCTAAATTGGCTAAATTCATTGATGAAGCCAATATTTCTGATCTTATTTAGTTTTACTACCGCGCATTTTTTTTTACCCTAATTGAAAGTAGGCATTTTTCAATGCCCATCTTTAAAAAAGAAAAATGAAAAAATCATAATAGCAAATGGAAATAATTTGACGAAGAAGAAAATTACAACTGCCATTATAAATGTATGCTTGATGACGTACTTAATTGCTTTTGAACAGCTCAACTCAATCTCTGTTGCGTAGGCAATAGTTGTGTGGGAAAGCTAAAGGAGTTTACCCTGGCTTTTTGGTTTCGCACCTCTGCCATCAAAACTAGAATAAAAAAAAAAAAATTTTTTTTGAAAACTTAAAACATCAACCAATAGTAGTTTGCTCTTCAACGAATAAACATCGTTTTCGTCGCGTCAATCTTCCGCGTAAGGGAAAAAACGTTTTCGGTTTTTTGTTTTCTGAGTCTCATGGTTATTGCTTGGCATGAAGTTGGGTTATGTACCTAAGTTCATGCTTTCTCCAGTAATTCATGTTTCATCGAATAAATGTCGTCTTCGTAGTTTCTTTTATTTCCGGTTGAGGGATAACACGACCTGGTTATGTTACATAACCGTTCGCTTTGATAGTTTTAAGGATTGAAATCAAATGGCTTACCCTAACCTCACTTGCGAAGGCAAGGGATCCATATGTCGTATAACCTGGCATAATGACTAGCTGGAGCTAGCGCCAGCCTTACTATATTACAAAAAAAAAAAAAAATATCAACAAGAATTTGAAGATAAGAAAAATGTCCAAAATTACGGAAAAAGAAAAAACTAATAATTTTTTAGTACAAAATGCAGTTGACGAAATAGAATTTGCAGAGATTCTGGATGTTGAAGGTACGGTATTACTTGCAATAGATACATGTGAACATGATGCCATTGACCACATTTTAGATGAATTAGTTGATGACATTATTTTAGTTAAAGTGTATCGCGGCGGAGCTTGGAATTCGGTTCCAAAATCAATAAAGTGGTAACTAAATGTCTTAACCCAATTAGATGACAACAGATTTTTGCAAATGCTGACTGTTGGTCGAATTGAGTTCCATACACTGGCGTCTATGATTTCTGGAGATACAGAATTTAACCAACCCCATTTATGTGAACAATTGAGTACCAGTTAGCAATTTTCTATACAGACTCGGGTCATCTGGAGAAGGGGCTTTTCATTATTTTGATAATTTGTTTTTATTATTTTGATCCATTAACCACAAAATTAAAAATAAACAATTGTTTTGGCAGCTCAAAAATCAGCTTTCAGTCTTGTAAATGTTTAGTCTTGTAGATATACTATAGCTTTTACCCTTGTACTTTGAACACAGCGTAGTAAATTTCAATTTCATACATTTAGTTGTTGTGTTGTAAATAGTAATATTTTTACTATATCTACAACATTTACAAGGGTTACAAGGGTACTTTACTACCAAGAGTGAAAACCCTTAATGTTAAGCTGTCTCACTAATATATGAGAATATTTCCCTCTTGAACACGTTATTTCAGTACATTTTTTCAGATTTAAAAAATTTTCCAGTCGTTATATTTTGCGAACCAGACGTTAGTGATGTCAGAGACAACATTTGTGAAAAATTCTAATGGGGTAAAGGAAATCACTAGGTTGATTTAATATGTTTTAACCCTATGGTGTTGGAAGGGTTAAGGGGCTATGAAAATACCTTAAATGAAAGCTTCTGGCGTTTGATATTAAGTTTTTGTAAATATATCTATTGAAAAGGTTATTTATTGCGATAATTTTTTTTTTAAGAAAAACGTCAGATCAAAAATCAAAAACTATTTAATAGGTTAACCGTAGTCTCATGGATTTGGAAGCATTATAAAACCTCAGATAAATGGCGCTACAATAAGATTCCAAACGATATATTTATTGTTCTAATCTGATATCTATCCATAATTATTTACTATCTAAATTAAAATGTTAAAGAATTCCGCTACTAATATCAATAAACAGAGTATTGGTATAACTATTTTGAAATTTGAGTTTTCTGAAACAATTTATTGTCCCACAGTATTCGAAACAAGAAATTTCTCATTAAGCTTTTTTATAGAAATTGGTAAGTACAAAAGTATCACTTATAGTAAAAGCTGCGAGTGCATGTTTGTAGTCCAGTAGCCCAAAATCAATTTTGACCAAATACTTTTCCGAATCAAAGGATTTGCAACAATACGGGAGCGGTTTGATAACTAAGTGACATTTTTAATAAAGATTTTTTCGTCAAAAAAGCATTTTAATCTTCTTCTGTTAACTCGATACATTTTTTAAAAATATTTTTATTCCTTTCATATAATAGATTTTCTCAGTTAACTCGATACATTTTTTTTTCAATATTTTTCGTCAAAAAAGCATTTTTTTATTCTCCTTCTGTTACCTCGATACATTTTTTAAAAATATTTTTATTCCTTTCAAATAATAGGTTTTCTCAGTTAACCCGATACATTTTTTCCAATATTTTTTTCCTTTCAAATAATAGGTTTTCTCAATGTCCTCGATGTTGGTGTCTTGTTTCAATGATGACCTCTTCAATCGACCCAGGTTTGGAACAGGCGCCAAATACGATATTTTTACTTCAAATCAGTGTTAATTCTGTCCAACAGCTGTGAATGTTATTCGCAGTTGATCGCTTTACCCTTTTCAAGGTAATGGATGTGAATGTTGGGCGAGAGCCACCTTGGAGAGAAGTCCACTGCTTTGACTATTTCTTTGATGGACCCATATTCCGTCCACTGTTACGAAATGGCGCAAAAACTACTTCGGATAGCGGTTGCACATCGCCATACACTCCTTTGAAGTGCGCTTATTTGTGAGCAATCGCACTGATAGCTTTTTCATGTCCTCCAGCCTCAGCCACCTCACGCACTTTCATTTTACAATCGTCCTTTAACATTCCATATATTTTATCGAGATTTCTCTTTGGCGACCTGAACGTTCGGCGTCAATTGTGCAGGGACGACCACAACGGAATTCAGTAAACCCCTTCTTAAACATTGAAGTTGATGGTGCAGTTTCCCCATAGTATTTATCAAGCCTTTCCTTGGTTTCGGTGATGTTTTTTTTTTCGCAAAAATAAATATTTCATGAGCACTCGAAATTCCCCTTTTTCCATTTTTTCAAACATTCTGGAGGTTGTTTGCTTTAAGTGGCTGTCAATCACAAACAAAATTGTGACAGCTTACTCACGGTCTTTTAGCAAATAATAGTTGACAGCATATCTTTAATTAGCTACGAAGTAAGTTCAAAAGGTCACGGAGTTGTCAAAATGCATCGATTTCTTTTTGCGCATTTTGTTATAAATCCATTTTTCTGTGCAAATTTTGCCTATGAGTTCATATTATTTTTTGCATAAATTCTGGACTCCAAAATAAATGGCTGTGAAATTCTGTGAAGTCTGATTTTTGATTTTTGGTCTGTGGGCGGAGGGGCGTGCCAAAATCTATATATATAAAAACGGATAGACCGATTTTAATTAAATTTTTAGGGAATTTTCAGAATAGCGTGGCGGGTAACACTGTGAAGTCTGATTTTTGACTTTGGTCTGTGGGCGGAGGGGCGTGGCAAATCAAATTTTAATATTGTAGGGTTTGTAGATAAGTGAAATGATCAATGAATTTTATATTATATATATACATATATATTTAAATATTTGTATAAGTAGAATTTTAAGTCTTGTTTAAGTCTTATTCCGGATTATTATTGCTATGTAATACGTATTTTTTTTGGACTGGATGGCTTTGTATTACTATATGGATTAAAATAAAAAAAATAAAAAAAAAAACGGATTGACTGTTCTTGATGAAACTTTGAGGGAATCTTCAGAATAGCCTCGCGGTTGAGAATGTAGTCTGATTTTTGATTTTTGGTCTGTGGGCGTAGGGGCGTGACTATCTGCTAAAACTTTCGGAGGAGGTTGTGCTTTACTTTCGTTCGACATATAGATTAGAGTTCGTTTGGCGACCAGGTCACCTGATTTGTTTTTCGGGTATCAACATTTTTTTTAAGGTTTTTGGGTAAATAAAAATAATGGCGGTCTTTTTTTTGAAAATTTTCACTCCTTGGGGTGGTTCAACCCACCTAAAAACGCGGATTTTGAGCTCATTTTTCTGCAGTGCAAAAACGGTTAAATATATTGCAAATCTGATTTCACCAGTCGATTCTGCAGCAAAATTAATACAATGTATGTTTTTTGAACCCCTAAAAAAGTTCCAAAAACCCACAACAGAGGGCGCAAATCTAATAAAAAAAAAAAAATTTAGATTTTTTTAAACATGCACGATGAAAAGGCATTTTAAGCTTAGTGAAACGGTACCAACATTTTATTTTTATCAGAACCCGTAAAAAAGTTATATGGCTTTAAACATTTTTTGTTAAGGCTAAATAATAACTTGTTAGAAAAAAGTTAAATCTGTTGAAAAAAATTTTGCAAAGAGTTTCCTGTCATTTAAAATTTTTAAAAAATTAAATCTTAAACATTTGTTTGCAATTGATAATAATTTATCAATATGTCGGATCTGTTACATTTAGCAAATAAAAAAGTTAGGCGAATACCAGGTAAATACAGAATTTGTTGTAATAATCTGAAATAACTCATAAAATTCTTTTTAGATGTTCAATCGTGTACTCATTTAGACGTCTTACGCCGATTTCTCACGATTCATGAACTTAATAACAAAAAAGATGTGTTTGTATCAGCATCATCTCTAGTATCCGAAATCGAAATCGACGTAGAGCAATTGTTACTGTTTCCAAAGCAACGCTATTACCTTCATAACAAGATAACCAAACTTTACGGAAATGTTTGCAATGCCAAACGAAATTTTAAAAGAGGGAGTTCGGGTCCAATGAAACACGTTAAAGAATTCTATAAAAATACTCTCTATTCCATTTCCGTTGACACAAGAATTTAAGCGAGCTTCGAGAAAACAAGTAGTTAAAGCATCTATTACTAACACATTAGAAGAGGAAGAAATACAAGTAGACATTGACAACAAAAATCAAGACCCAGATTGGATGGTAGCTGAAGCAAAATCCAAAATTGGTAAGTTTCTTTTTATAGATCCAAAGACTTGCCGACTGTTGGACAGCCTTGGAATTTCTTCCAATTCGATGTCACTTCTTTTCAAAGAATTGAAACGTCTCAACAACATAGAAGGAAATACATCTTCTTCATATTTGTTAAAACGACGGTCTAGCGAACGTGAGCAATCAATGAAACGGCTCCAGGAATTTGAATTTCCCGACTACTTAATATTGCATTGGGACGGTAAACGTATGCAGAATAATAGCCGCGATATGGTAGAAAGATTAGTCATTAGTGTTTCCGCAACAAATGGGTTACAAAAACTAATTTCTTGTAATTTTATTGACGATGCCTCAGCAATATCTATTTCAAATGAATTAAAAAAGCAATGTGATACATTAAACATCACAAACAAGATTGTTGGTCTATCTTACGATACAACAGCTGCAAATTCAGGCGTGAAAGGAGGTGCAGCAGTGTTATTCGAAAAAACAACAAAAAAACAGTTAAATCGTCGACCTTGTCGACTTCATCAAAAAGAATTGTGCGTGGCAAATCCATTTAAAGAAGTGGTAATGAAAACGGTTGGTGCTGGAATTCCAATTTTTAGTCAATTTAGAAAGTGGTTTATACATAATCGTGGTTTAAAAATTACACCGGCATATAATTCAAAAGCAGCTAAAAGGATTCTGGACCAAAATCGGCAATCGTTGGTGGATTTTTATGTTAAACAAACCCAGATTAATCACAGAAGGGCGGATCACAGAGAAGTGGCCGAACTTGCACTTGTTCATTTAAATGCGAATCCTGGCTATAATTTAAAAGCCTGCGGAGCAGATCACCACGCCGGATGGCTCTCAAAAGTAATATATATTTTCAAAATAATGTACAAAAATCATTTTTACATTTCGGAAACGTTGTTGGAGCAATTTGAAGCTATGCTTCTCTATTTTATAACCGTATACCTAAAGTATTGGTTCACGTGCGAATCAACAATTTATGCTACAAAAAATGACCTAGACTTTTTGTCCGAACTTGAGAAATTTTCGCAGATGGAAGGAAAATATTGTTCTTTAATTGCAAACAGTGCTAAAGCCACTCAGCTACGGCATTTGGAATACCTAAGCGAAAATAACGCAGTATTTTCAATTTTTGACGAACGAATTTCATTAGAGGAAAAGGAAAAACTACGAAAAAAATTGTTACCAAGTGAAATCAAAGATCAAACTCAAAAGTTGTTAGAAATTGATCCAAATTGTTATTTACACGATTTCAAAGACTATGGTGCCGACACTGTTACATATTGTACACCGGATGAAGAAGCTGAAGATTTTGTTAACTTGATCCATTCAACCGATCAAATACTTTATGAAAAAGATTTCGTTGATGTCGTTGAAAATGAAAATGTATTAAACAAAACTATCGATGTAACTAGGAAATTACCAAATTATGATTCTTTTTGTTCTAAATCGCCTTTTGATTATGTCACTCTTCAGAGCATAAAAAGTTTAGCTAATTTTGGTATAAATATTTCTTTTATGGGTCATAAAGCCATTGATTGGCCAACTAACAAAAGCTATGTAAATGCAATCAAAATCGCCAATAACATTAAATCTACAAGCATTTATACGGAACAACTAGTTGGCCGAATTTCAAGACTAAACGATTCGTGTTTGCTGAAAAATAAAGATGGTTTAAATCGTTTAGCTATAGCCGCAGTAGATAACACTGAAATTGTTTAAAATTACTTTAAATAAATCATTTGAAACAATAAAAAAAATTTGGAAACTTTTTTTTATCAATTATTTTTTTTTTTTTTGTTATAAAAAAATTTTGAAGTCTCATAACTTTTTAACGGGTTGTGATAAAAATAAAATGTTGGTAATCTTGGCTAAGCTTAAAATGCCTTTTCATCGTGCATGTTTAAAAAAACCAAATTTTTTTTTTTTTTTTTTAATGAGATTTGCGCCCTCTGTTGTGGGTTTTTGGAACTTTTTTAAGGGTTCAAAAAAAATACATTGTATTAATTTTTGCTGCAGAATCGGCTGGTGAAATTAGATTTGCAATATATTTAACCGTTTTTGCACTGCAGAAAAATGAGCTCAAAATCCGCGTTTTTAGGTGGGTTGAACCACCCCAAGGAGTGAAAATTTTCAAAAAAAAAGACCGCCATTATTTTTATTTACCCAAAAACATTAAAAAAAATGTTGATATCCGCAAATTAAATTTTTAAAATTTACTCTAATATAGATGCAATATAAAAACCAGGTGTTTTCTTAGGGCCAGCTGACCGGGCCCAGCTAATTATTTAAATATACGAATAAAAATTTACTTTAACAAATTGCATTCTTCATAAGTTACGATGGACTGTATTTTTATAATTTCTATTTTTTTTTTTTTTGCAGTTATTTATATGTGTCATAATATGAGGAATCTGGCAACCACAAACAAAAGGAACTTTGTAGAAGTTTGCAATCGATGACGCGTCACTGACAGAGAAACATCTATACAAACAAAAGAAGAGTTTTTAAACAAAAAACGTGGTAAATATTTTCATACATAAAACTTTGTATTTTAAATAAATAAATAGATTTAAACAATACAAAAACACACAAATTATTACATGGTGTCAGATGTGGGGTGAACATAGTTCACACACAAATAGAAAGTAAAAAAACATCCAACACACACCAACATGAGCGAAGTTGAGGAATTAAAAAAACAGCTTGCAGCACTACGTGCCGAAATAAGATCGACAAAGGCAACGGAAACCAGACTGTCACAAAGTGTACTGCCACAAATTCCACTTCCCGGACCTCCAAATATAAGGGATGGCGACATTAGCGAAAATTTCAGATATTTCAAACAACAGTGGGAAAATTATCTTACAGCAACAGGTCTAATTTCCCAGAATGAAGAAGCTAAGAAGGCAATCCTATTAACAGCTGTTGGAGACGATGTCTTCAAAAGATACACGAACATGCCCATAATAAACACTGACATAACTACAGCAAGCTCTTTGTTAAATGAAATAGAAAAATATATAACACCAACAATTAACAAACGCTATATTAGAGCTATATTTAACATGGCCAAACAGGAACAAGAAGAGTCGTACGACGAATACTTCAATAGATTAAGAGGCCTCATCAAAAACGCTCAATATGGACAACTAGAAAAGGACCTGCTACTCGACAAAATAATTTGTTCCATAAAAGACCATGAATTAAGAGAAAAACTATGGTTAGATAACGACATCACATTGGAAAAAGCGATTGAGACATGCAGATCGAAAGAATTGACAGAAAAACAAATGCGAGGCATCGAAAATAAACCAATGGAAATCAACAAAGTCCAAAAATTAAAAAAAGGTAAGAAGGAACAACCTAAAACATTTAATCGAGGAATGTGCAGATTCTGTGGCACAGATTACCACGAAAACTTACAACAATGCAGAGCCAGAGATTCCATATGTAGAAGATGCAACAAGAAGGGCCACTGGGCAAAAGTTTGCATGTCAAAAGTACACGAACAAAACAAAAAAGCGGTAAAAACAACAATAGCAAACGACAACGAAACATCTGATTCAGAAGACGAAGAATTCGTGCTACACACATTCCAGAACAACAACAATATAAAAGGTCTGTATGTAAAATTGAACATAATCAACAATAACAATAAAGATTTTTATACAAAATGCCAGCTGGACACAGGTGCGACTTGTAACATCATCGGCCTAAAAAACTTAAATGAAATAGAAGCAACACCATTCATAAATAATACAAAAACAAAACTCAAAATAGTAGAAGGACCGCAGATAACACCTGTCGGTAAAACCAAGCTGAAAATTAAACACAATAATATCGAACACCAATTATCATTTTATGTCATAAAAAGCGACCATTGTCCATTACTGTCACTGCAAACATGCCAGTTACTAAAACTAATCGAAATATGCAAACATATCGAAAAAGATAATGCCGAAGCTAAAGCTCATAAAATCATCGAAGCATACGAGGACGTATTTCAAGGCCTAGGTAAAGTAAAAGGAAACATATCTCTCGAAATCGATAACTGCATTACCCCTAGAAACGAGCCACCCAGAAGAATTCCAATTGCATTACGCGAAAAATTGAAGTCAACGTTGGAAGAGATGGAGAGCATGGGCGTGATTACAAAAGAGCCAGAATTTACTGATTGGACTAGTAACCTTGTACTAATACAAAAACACAACAAGTTAAGAATATGTATTGATCCAAAACATCTAAACAAAGCCCTCAAAGATGTAAAATATCAACTACCAACAATAGAGGAAACCTTATCAGAGCTGACAAACGCAAAAATTTTTACAATACTGGATGCCAAACACGGATTCTGGCAATTACCCCTAGATGAAAAGAGCAGCAAATTAACATCATTTTGGACACCACAGGGCAAATACAGATTTAAACGCGTCCCATTCGGTATAAAGCCTGCCATGGAAATCTTCCAAATGCGCCAAAACCAAATAATATCTGGATTAAGAGGTGTAGTTTGCATTGCGGACGATATATTGGTGTTCGGAAAGGGTGACAACAAGGAAACGGCAACAAACGATCACAATGAAAATCTAGAACAATTACTAAAACGTCTGCGACAAGAAAACCTAAAAATCAATAAAGACAAGATGAAAGTATGCAAAAACGAGTTAAAATTTTTTGGACACATAATTACCAGCGAAGGCATAAAACCAGACCCGAACAAAATTGCTGCCATCAAAAATATGCCAACACCCAAAGACAAAAAGGAAACTCTAAGATTTTTAGGGCTAGTAACATACGTAAGTAAATTTATACAAAATTTATCCGAATTAACAGAACCCTTACGAAGAGTAACTCATGTAAAGAATGATTTCGAGTGGAAAGACGAACAAGAAGCCGCATTTATAAAATTAAAAAACATCGTAACAGAAACACCAGTTTTAAAATATTATGACGTCAACAAACCAATCATAATACAGACCGACGCATCTTCATTTGCATTGGGTAGTGCGATGTTGCAAAACGGGCATCCAATAATATATGCATCAAAAACTTTAACACCAACACAACAAAACTATGCACAAATAGAGAAGGAAATGCTAGCTGTACTATTTGCATGCAAACGATTCCACCAATATATTTGCGGTAGAAGAAATATAACTGTCGAAACTGATCATTCACCATTAATTAACATATTTAACAAGCCACTACTGAAAACACCAAAAAGGCTACAACAAATGATTTTAGCGTTACAAAGATACAACCTCAACATCAAATACAAAAAAGGAGCCGAAATGCATCTGGCCGATACATTGTCGAGAGCACCAGCAGACTTACATCACGAAAACTCCATTGAAATCTATAAAATCGACAAAGGATTAAAACAATTTGATACCGTCAATGACATCGAAGATAAGCCCATCAGTACAACAACAATTAAAACATTACAAGAAGCTACAGCGGAAGACAATATAATGAAAATCCTGATGAAAACGATAAGAGACGGTTGGAGTGAAGATAAATCAAAAATTAACGAAGGCATCAAACAATATTGGAAAATAAGAGACGAATTGATCATAAATAACAACTTGGTTTTCAAAGGCAATCGATTGTTAGTACCACAACAAGCAAGACGCGAAATATTGAAGAGGCTTCACCAACCACACTTGGGCATCGAATCGACACTAAAACTAGCAAGAGAAGCAGTCTACTGGATAGGCATTACTGAAGAAATCCAACGAATGATCCAAAGCTGTGAAATATGCAACGCATACACAAGACGGCAACAACGAGAGCCACTAATAATACCCGAAATTCCAAGAACACCATTCGAAATTGTTTCCATGGATGTTTGCGAATTGCAAATAAAAGGCAAAACAAAACAATTCTTAATCACTGTAGATCACTATTCCGACTTCTTTGAAATCGACGAACTAAACAGCTTATCAGCGACTAATACTATAAACATCTGTCGAAAAAACTTTAGCAGATATGGCATACCTTCCAAAGTCATTACGGACAACGGAACAAACTTTGTAAACTCAGAATTTAGAGAATTTGCAAACAAATGGGAATTCAATCACCAGACATCAAGCCCACACCACCAGCAAGCAAACGGAAAAGCGGAGTCAGCTGTAAAAATCGCGAAACATTTAATAAAAAAAGCGTTGGCCTCTAACTCAGACTTTTATAAGTCACTATTGACTTGGAGAAACACACCAAACAAGATCGGTACAAGCCCAGCCAAACGTTTATTTTGCAGATGGTTAAGATGTGAAATTCCAGCTATAAATTTAAATCAGGAGGTAGTACAAGACGTCCCACAACAAATAAAACAACAACGGATATATAACAAGAAATATTTCGATAGAGGAACACGAAAGGAGAAGGAATTCCAAACAGGAGATCAAGTATATATGAAGCAAAATCCAAAAGAAAAATGGGTTAAAGGCAGAATTGAACAACAAATTTCAAACCGATCATACATTATAAACGCAAAAGACAAACACTACAGACGAAATACCATCCACATAATGAAACCAAATCAACAAGAGATAGAAGAAAACTCAGATCATATCGACCCATCAAATCATCAGCCTATCCAACAGCATAAACAACGAAACCTAGAAAAACAGAAGTCGCCACAAACACATCAATCCATCGAAAATCCACAAACTCAAGGACAAGCCACCCAAATAACACATACGGAGGAGAACAGCAATAGTAAAACTACAAACCAAAAACAAACACATAGCAAGAACCAACAAGATGACCAACCAGTCCAACGAATACGTAGAGAACCCAAACTTCCCAAACGTTTGGACGACTACGAGGTCTATTAAATCTGTCAATAAAAGGGGATGTCATAATATGAGGAATCTGGCAACCACAAACAAAAGGAACTTTGTAGAAGTTTGCAATCGATGACGCGTCACTGACAGAGAAACATCTATACAAACAAAAGAAGAGTTTTTAAACAAAAAACGTGGTAAATATTTTCATACATAAAACTTTGTATTTTAAATAAATAAATAGATTTAAACAATACAAAAACACACAAATTATTACAATATGTAAATAGATATTATCAGAATTTTGTTAATTGAAGTTCTAAAGGTGCTATTACATGATGTGTTTTTTACACATGTACTGTCAAATTTTCCCACAACAAAAGTTGTACACATCGTGTGATACATATAAAACATTGTTTATGTACAATACATGAGAAAAGTCACATGTACATTTTTCAATTAGAACAGGTTCTATTTTTGCATGACAAACAAGTGAAAATACAACACTGCTTGTGGCGAAAGAAAAACAGAGTACATTTTAAAGATTAATATTGAAAGAAAAATAAATTGTTTAGTATTAATTAACAATTAAAAAATACATAACCTTTTTTTTAACAAAAAATTTTTGTAAATTCACAAATTAAATCAGCTGTTGTTTACATTTAGAGGTTATGTCATACGGAAATACATACGCACGTGTGATAGCAAAAATTATGAATCGTATGTAAAAAGACAATTTTGACAGACATGAAGAATTTCATGTGGATAAAAAAAGTGACAGTACATATGTAAAAAACATTTCGTGTAATAGCACCTTAAATAGATGGCTCATCAAAATTTCAAAAAAATAAATATGAAATAGATGGACCATAATATGTTAAAACAAATTACGAAATTACCGAAATTACTTAGAAAAATAAAAACTAGCTTTTTTCGAACATTAAAAATAAGTAGTTGTAATGAATTAAATTCAATTGGGTCAGCCTAGATGATAAAATTCTACTTTTTAGGATTTAAATAATTCTCTTTTTTTATGAAGAAATGTAAATCCATTAAAAAATACGATGTTATTGATTTTTAATAAATATAATTTTTAAAAAAAAACATAGTTTTAAGCGAAATTATTATTTTTTTTTTTTTTTTTGTGTATCTTTTTATAAATGCAAATATTTCGTGCTTATTTCACATCTTACACCCAATTCACATGATGACTTTTACGACGTTGTTTTTTTTCTTAATTCTCTTTGAAAGTGACCATTTCAAAGTAAGAAAAAGGATAAAACGTAACAAGAAAAAAAGAAATAAGTGTAAAGAGAAATATGAAAAACGCAAATCGATTATTTTTGCTTACTCCTCACTGTTCACATACAAAGAGAGACGTCGAAAAGCGACGTCGTAAAAAATCATGTGAATTGGGTGTTACAGTGTATGTTTTAAGCTCATATTTTCGATTTTTAGTACATTATAGTCGCACTGCTGCTTATAATAGGCTAGGGTTGCCAGTCCCGAAATCCCGGGATTTTATTTTTTTATTAACAATTTGATTACGTATTTTAAAAATAAAACTACACGTGATTCATCGATTGAAGATCGAAAAGGGGAAAAAAATTTCTATAGAAAACGAATTAAATAACACTATACAAATAGTCAAAAGCCCTGTCAAATCTGGCAACTCCGTTACAGATGCCATAAAATCTTGTATATTTTAAAGAAATTGATATATTCCTTTCCGGAGGGAACAGGGGTAAATATTAGCAGGCGGCGTATAAGTATCTTGAGACAAATTAACCGACAAGCATCGACTATGAGCGATGCTTATCGTCGGCCTCCTACATTAGATGAAAATTTGGATGCAAGATTATTTCTAAGATATTTATAAAAAATTTGTACACGTGTAAAAATATTTTAAGTTTTATATATCGTCGCCTGGGTAAAATATTGTCGTAAGCGCCATTTTGACGATTTTTAGTTATAGATGCAGTTATATATTTTAAAATAATATCTTTCGATTGGTGATCAGTTTTTCGATATCTCGCTTATTCTCCGAGATATTCAGTATGATTTTGTCGTATATCCAACGTCAGTAGCGACTCTCTCGTTTTTTGTCGTATGTCCAGACGGTTTTGCACATACGACAATTTTTCCATACAAATGAATCATTTTTTCTATAATTAAAATATTGTCGCATGTGCAAAATGGCTTGACACATACGACAAAATTTTATTACCGCTTGGTAGAATTTTGTCGTATGTGTTATGGTGAAATGCATTGATTGTACTAATTTCAGAATCAATCGTGATGTCGTCGCGATCGGAAGGTTCACCTGCGCCGAGTGTATCGCAGGAAATTTTTTCGTAAGTGCTATAGCAAACTCTAGCTATAATATTGGAAAACATATAATAACTTTACTTTTGTTATAGCATGCGTCACGAAATACTGGAAGACGAAAGTTACAGCGATTTTTCATCAGACGACGAAGGAAATGATCCCAATTTTGTCCCAAATTCGAAATCAAACCTAAGAAGTTTCTATGAATCCGCGTATAAAATTGTTTTGCCAATTACTCCAAATACTACCGAAGTATTGCGACTACCATCGGATTACAGCAGCTCATGTAAGTATATGGCACATAAAAATTAATATCTGTTTAAATTATTCTTTGCATCGAGCTTATATAAACAGTTCAATTAATCTTTCAGCGTGTCCTGAGTCTCCTATTGCAAGGAAACGAAAGCAAGTTCCTGAATTGTGGAAGCAGAATGTACGGATAAATCTTCGTGGCCGTGGTTTGCCATTTACCAACAAAAGCGGAAATCAAAGACCTGATAGAGCAATGGGACCGACTTGCAACCGTTCTTGTTTCTACACCTGCACTTTAAATATACCTGATGAGCAAAGGCAAATCATCCACTCATATTTTTGGAGCCTAACTTCGGGTGAAAAAAAAAATATTTTACGGAAATTTTGTGAAAAGGGAAGCTGTTAAAAGCAGAAGAACTTCAGTAGTAAAGGACCATCTCAAAAAACAGGCATCGTTTCACTTCTTCTTTATGGCAGGCGACAAAACATTTCAAGTTTGTAAAAAATACTTTTTGAGCACCCTAGAAATCTCCGAAAAAACCATTTATTACTTTTTTGCAAAACACTATGCAATTGATACTGTCAAAGTCGGGTTTAAAAATGAGAAAGTCAAGTCATGGAAGTAAAGAATCATATTTCAAATTTCCCTACAATTGAGTCCCATTACTGTAGAGCTTCGACTTCAAGAAAGTATTTAGAAGCGCATCTAAGTGTACAAAAAATGTATGATCTTTACAAGACCGCCGTTAATAACCCGGTTGGCATATACACGTACAGAAAGATATTCAACACATGCTTTAATCTTTCTTTTTATATACCAAGAAAAGATATTTGCGACATGAAAGTCAATGCCACCAAACATTCTGAAGCTGAAGTACAACTGCATGAAAAACACTTGGAAGAAAAAAGATTTACGACTGCCGAACGGGACGTTGACCTCCAGAGTATCGATACAAATGCAGCTGTTTTAATGTATGACTTGGAAAACGTATTTACTCTCCCAAAGAAGTTCGCATCCTATATTATAAAAGAAAGCTATGCGTCCATAATCTTACTGGCACCCTGATTATACCTGGTCAGGAAAAGATTACATACTGTGCTTTGTGGAATGAGACCTTAAGTGGTAGAAGTGGAAACGATATCGCCAGTGGATTAATTAAAATACTCAGTAAAGCAGTAAATTGCCACTCTAACCTAGTCAAATTTACGCTGTGGAGCGACTCCTGCGTTCCTCAAAATCGTAACAAAATTACATCAACTGCTATACTTCAGTTTATGCACGATCACCCGCAAATTCAAGAAATTGTGCAAAAATTCAGCGAACTTGGACATTCTTCTTTACAGCAACTTGATACTGTTCATAGCACAATTGAAAAATTTTTGCGGAACGTAGAGATTCCCAGCCAATTGTGTTTAATTCGACTAGTCAAAAACGAACAGTTTCCCAACGTCAAATTACAACTACAGCAAATGAACGATATTGATTTTAAATGCTTTTCGATAAAAGCAGAAAGGTTGATTTTCAAAAACGTACAATTTTTCAAGTGTAAGTCTATTAAATATTCCAACAATGACTACTTTAAAGTTGGAACAAAAATTATCATTTAAAGAACTTGAATATCACTTTTTCGATTTAAAGAAAAATAAAGGAAGGTTTAGCACAAAGATTTGGAAACACAATCTTCGAGCTGTTCCCAAAAAAAAAAACACTTGATAACAATAAAAAAAAGGACTTACAAAGTTGCCTTCCCTTTATAGAAAAAGAGGAAGATAGAAACTTTTATCGTGCCATTTTAAACCTTTAATAGCAACCAGTATTTTAGAAATGATATTTTTATACAACTCAGACTGAATTTGATATTGAAACTAATGTTCCTTAATTTTTTCTATTGCATGTAAAGCAAATATTTTTTTGTAACAGACTGAATTTTATATTGAAACTAATGTTCCTTAATTTTTACTTTTGCATGTAAGCAAATATTTTTATGTTTATTTTTATTTTGTTCTACTTTATGTATTTTTGTGGAAAATAAAAAGTGAATTTGTTGTAAAAGTGTTAAAAATTTTTTTTATTTATTTACTTTTTTTATCGTATAATATTATTTGTACAATAGTCAAATTACAACTTGTATTTTTGACTGTTATAATATTTAATAGTATTTTGTCGTATGTGTATGGACTTTAAGCATACATTTTGAAGGTGTGATATACGACAAAATCATATTGAAGAAAACTCGTACTAACTCCTATAATATCATTAAATTATATACAAACATTATTGATATCTATTGTTCATGAAACGCTTAATAATCCCTACAATTTTCAAGAAAAGCTACCGTGGCGTTTTGGAATAATAGGTTTCCAAACTTCAATTGTGTTTTCCCTAAAATCATGAAATGTGATATACGACAATATTTTACCCAGGCGACGATATGTATTTTTTTGGTCATATTCAAAAATTATTATTTTTTTATTTTTTAATAAAAATAAACGTTAAAATTTGTTTGTTTTTTAACACTATGAAATATATATATAAAAAATTCTAATGAACTATTTAAAATGTTATGCTTTCTTTTAATTTAAAATTTTAATTTTTAAGTTTTTAAATAAATCCCGAAAACCCGAAAATTCTCGAAATCCTGAAAGATCCCGGAATTTCAAATTTCAAAATCGCAAGTCATGGGATTTTTAAAATTCATTGCCGAGGCTCGAAATGAACTCAACTATCTTAACATCAAAATATCTATGTCATAAAGCTTTTAGAACTTTTAAGAAACCACATTAAGATTTAGTTAAGACTGGATAATCTATGGCATGGTCAAAAACTACAACGACCCTTTTTTCTCACCTAAAAATGTAGCTGAAATTCTATTCAATTTAATAATTATAAATTTAAAAAAAAAATTCAATATAACAATGTTAAGAATATAATGTGATGATGGACAAATACAAAAAAAAAACATAAAACATACAAAAAAAATATTTTTATATATTTTTACAATTAAATTGAAAATTAGACCTACTAAAAACTAGAAGTAAATGAAAAAATCATGTGTTTTGCTCACTAATCTTAAGAAAATAATAAAAAAATAATTAAACTATGGTGTAAGTTAAACTAAATATGTTGTATAACTAAGTATATTGTATTAATGAGAAGATGAAAGGAGTGTATGTAAAACATAGGCATAATTATGTTATTGTTTTTTGCTGGATTCAAATTTTTTTTTTTGTCTTTACGACATGTGTAATGTATCCGTTTTTTATATGTATATAAAAACTTATTTTTTTTTTTAATTTATTTAGTACGAAAATGAATCTAACGTACCATTTTTTTGTTGCACATACATGCCTCTTTGATTTCCGTTGCCATTCATAGTTGACGATGGTGCTCCCTGTTGGTTAGTATTTGTTTTAGCAATAGGACGACGTTTTGCTAGAGGTAAATCATCATCTGAATCACTGAGCGTTAGGTCGACCTTCAGAAGGTTTGAGTGACAAATTTTAACATTAATGTAATAAAGGTGAATTAAATAATAAAATATACTTACTGTTTCACTGTTTGTAGTTGAAGAAGGTTGTTGTTGTTCATTTGTGTTAACTGAAGCTACACCTGCTGCTGCTTTGACTGGTTTAACATCTTCTGTGGTTATAAGCTCTGAAATTTGACAGTAATATTTTTAATATTAAGATATGAATTGAAGATGGAAAATGTTTAATTAATGCTTTTAATGAAAAAAAAAATGATTTGTAATAACAGATGTAGAAAGAAATTTTAAACTTTTCATACAGGGTGGTGCGCATTTTTGATGTCGATATGTGAATAATGAATCAACTTAAAAAAACCCGATTTCCATGTGTGTGTTATTTTTAATTAATTGGTCCTTTTCAATTCATTTGCACTACTATTTGAATACAACATCAATCACGGGCGGGATAGCGACGATTTCGGTACGAATGTTTGCCTTGAGCTCGTCAATGGTAAGAGGCTTGTTGCCGTACACTTTACTTTTCAATTGTCAAGTTAAGGTCGTTTTCACTCTCGCGGTCGTTTTAATAAAATATGATAACTCAAAAAACAAAAACACGTGAACTAACCTCTTTTTAATTTTTGTACTTTCTTTTTTGTGAAGATTTTACACCACTCCCATGTTTAGTACAATCGGAAGACCATATGCCACGCTTTTTAGTATCAACTGCTGTTCAAGAAAAGAGATCAACTAAAACTTCTGAAACCACCATCAAAACTCTTGCTTCTTATAATGTCTTCCAAATTGAAAAAGGACTCAAACGCTTATGCACATATTATCCGGAGGTGAGTGAGATGAAAACCGGTGACCCATGATTAAAACACCAAATCTAAAGTCTGCATAAAAATTTTTAAATGCTAAACACATTGATGTCGTTCCGGTAGAAATTACAATGCACAAAAATTCGACTCAATGTAGAATATTTTCAAAAAAGATAATTGATATATCCGAGGAGGAATTAAGCCAAGCTTTAGCTTTCCAAAATGTCATAGAGGTAAGAAAAATAACTAAAAGGGATGTTACAGACAAGAATAAAACCGTAGCAACAGGTGCCGCTATTCTTACGTTCAATCTTATCCGTCGCCTTGAAACATTAAAGTTGGGATGGGAACGTTTGTGTGGATGAAAATGTATCCAACCCAATGATATGCATCAATTGCCAAAAACTCGGCCACACAAAAAAAAAACATTGCAAAAGAGTAGAAATTTGTAGGGAATGTGGATTTTTACCATCCCATGAAGATTGCTTACGAAAATACTGCATAAACTGCGAAAATGAAACCCATGCGTCTTATGATACCAAGTGCCCAAGTTTCAAAAAACACAAATCTGTTAACAAAATCAAAGCTGATCGTAGATGCACAGCACGAAATACATGGAAGATATTCAATGATGATCCATCCCTACACACCATCAAACCATTCCAGAAAAAAATCTCAATCCTTTTCTGAAGTATTATGCAAAAACGTGGACAAACCCATACAAATCATTAACACAGCACCCTCAACAAATATCGATAACACAAACATCAACACAAAAAAAAAAAAAAAAAAAAAAAAAAAAAACAATTACAACTCCAACTCAAATACAAATACAAATAACACCAACACTACAACAACACAAGAAAAAACATAAAAATCATCGTCAACAACCACAACCACACTAAAAACAAAACCAAATTTATCAACACATAAGTATAACAACCAACCAATCAACAACAAAAACCCAAACTACAAAATCATCACAACAAAACAAGAATAATCAACAAAGAATAATAACAACATCCCTGGAAGACTTCGACTTCGAAGAAGACGAATGTACAAGTCGCACAGACAACAACTACTATCAACATAAAAACCATTATATATATTGAACCATCTTCCATAATGGAAGATGACAGTACGGAATAAAATTTATATTTTTTTATAAATATGGATATTGATTATATCAATATCCTACATTAGAAGAAAAAATTAAAATTAACGATTTATTAATATAAAAACGCGCATTATCTTTTCCGTCACCCTGCGCCTTATTATTATTTTATAAATTTACTGATAAATAAATAAATAAATAAACTCCACAAAAAGAAGTCCGGAGGGCTCAGATCCGGAGATCTGGGATACCATTCAAAATCGCCTTTTTCGAAATACTATGTCCAAGGAATTTTAGTTGCAGAAACTACATTGTTTGATTCGCAGTGCGGCATGGTGCAACATGTTGTTGACACTAGTAACCGTCCAGCCCACTTTTCTGAAGAAAAATGGCCCAATGGTCGTTTTGGCGCAAACGCAGCCCCAAACAGTCAATTTTTAGTCTCGTGTGTCTTCTTCGTTCCCTAAATGCAGTAATTCTACTTGTTAAGGCCGCTACAGAGTGTGAAATTAGCCTACTCGGTCAGCAAAATTTGCTTCCAAAGGTCAGATTCAGTATTAATCATTCAAGCAATTTTTTGGACATATTGTAAGAGATGTGGCCGGCCTACCAGCATTCTTTTGAGCCAATTTCACTTTATACAGAAACAAATGCAAATCATCCTTCAAAATCTGCACTATAGTGGTTACACTGACGCCAAAATGCTGAGCTAGTTGACGATGCGATTCATTTGAGTTATCGGCAACACACTCTCTTAACACAACTGAATGAGTATTTTCAAAATGTACAGAACATGTGTTCCTATCTGAATCGGTTTACAAATGTCAAAGGTATTAAATGTTACCATATTGGCATAAAAGATGGCTCAACCTTAGACAAATCAAATACATATACATACTGAATAAGACGGAATATTCTTGACTTAAGATACAATAAAATTTTTTTTATTTTAACATTAACTTATGCTGCGACTCTTTGTGGTTTTTCAAAGTAATCAATCCCGAAATCTGTATTTTCAAAATATTTGTGAAAATAGAAGTTTTGTGGAATTGAAGAATATGCTGACTTTCAATTCCGAAAACAAAAAATTTATAGCAATCACAAGATAATTAGAATACCGATAGTGTTTTGAAAACTGTATATCATTTGGTACCTTTTTATATATCACTTATGCAGATATCATTCCTAATTTGCCTAAAAATCGCTTGCCAATGTAAATCCATTTTTTTTCCAAAACACCAAAGAATATACTATGTAACAAAAAATCTTAAAATCATAAACTTCATTTTAGTACATCGCCAACCCTCCGAAGTATTTTCAGAAAAATCAATATCATTATGTTCCAAAACAACTCAGAAACGTTTTTAACCGCGAAGTATTTTGGAAACTGTATTAGATTATGATTTACTTTCACTTTTTCCCTCTTCTTTGTTTTTAAAAAAGATTAAAATTCTATTTTTCAGATCTTAAACATCCAAAGCTATACTTTAATCCCGACAAATGCGTGATGGTTATTAAGGTAAGATCTAAGTCTATATAAATGTATGATTGATTGCATTAAAATTGAACAACGCAATTTTTAAACTCACCAATATCATCTGAAATAACTTCAACTTTTTCAACTGGTTTAGTTGGTGTATCTATTATTTGTCCTTCATTTCGTAAGGTATGTGTACTCCATGAGCCATCTTTGTGCAATTGGATTTCCGTATCATCTGGTTTAAGTAAATTTGAGGCCAAAACTTCTTGGAAGTAGCTAAAGGTATCAACAAAGCGCAAAAAATTTAAATTATTTAGGATTGTTATGGATTTAAAATTAGATTAAAAATATATTACCCATCAATAACGAGATTATCATAAACACCAGCCTTATCACACACCGGACAATTCCAAGTGGGCTTACGTTCGTTCATTTGCAGGTAGAGACTAGCATCAAAACATTGCAAATGTGAACATGTAGAAGCACGACACGGTATTGACATTTTCATTTTACCCAATGGACAATTTAATGAAACCTTCAACATTGTTGTAGCAATTTCACAATCAGCATCTTCAGTTAGTTTTTCTTTGACTAAAATTTAATGAAAAATAAAATTATGTTTAGATATAGAAGACTAGTTTCGATGGTATATTTAAATAATATTGAAACATACTTAGAGCTCTGGTGTAGTCAGCTGGTTTTACACCTTTTTGTTTCATTCTTTGTAATAGTTGTGCTGAAGTTAACTTCTTAACCAAATAAACAGCAATACAATAGCCTCGTGTATAATCAGGACACCACTGTACGGTTATAGTATTAGTTACTGTCGGCGATAATTTCACATTTGATGTTACATTTACTGGCCTGGGTGGTCTTTTTGGTTCTACATTTGGTCGATTTGTTGGAATGACATTCTATTATGATAATATTTGATATTGAATCTCGTTCAGACTTCTGAGAAATTTTTTTTTTTTTTTTATAAATACTTACTGGCAGTTGACATAATTTGTTATTTACTTTAACGCTTACACTTGGTGGAAAACAATCCTCTTGATCACATGATGTTTCGAGCAAACAGAATCTTAACTGAACTTGTATAGCATGTTCAATTTTTGAACTGTTACGTATGTCGCGATTCGATGCTATCTCTGTGGCTTGTTGTGGTGTTAATGTAAAATAAAATGGTACTTCCTGTATACGTTGGGTATTACGTGGCACCAAAGACGATGGCTTAATCAAGGTACCGAGAACATCATAAAAAGCCAACTTTTTCAAACGTACATCTGGATGAATTGGCATTTGCGTGGGTATCGCATGCATAAATGGTACATTATTACCAGGTGGCACACCACCAGCTTGCATGCCAGCTTGATTAGCTGGATTTAGGATCTGTTGTGCCGACCCCATTTGAGGCACATTATTGGCACCCACCATGCCACCGGCATTTGGTTGCATTTGCATTTGTGAATACATTCTTTTTGGATCCGGTGGTCCGTATTGATTGGCTGCTTGTTGTTCAACACTATAAAATAAAATAAAAAAATTAATTTTACATTTGGAAACATTATGGAATTCTGGTATCATTTATCTTACACAGATTGTTTTAACACTTCTCGTACTTTTGGTGCGATTAATTCAAAATTGGTACGTAGCAAAGATAAAATTCGGCGTTGATAATCAATTTTACGTCCGACACAGGAAATATTTAAATATGAAAGTATTTTTTGCAGTTCAACCACTCGTAATAGATTTATCCTCTCCTCACATTCCTGTTGGATAAATATATAAAAATTACTAAAAGTTAAGAAATATTATTTAAACCAGACAGACATTATGGTATAAAATATGAAAAAAATTTATTTAATTAATATTTTTAAATTACATAACAAAGCCAATTGTGTGATCTTTAGTTAAAAAAATGGTATGGTCATTATCAGACAATTACATTTATCTTTACTTCTTAATCATGTAGATAGTATTTCGAAAGCTTAAACTGTGCTAGTACTAGTTGCTAAGGAGCGTACAAATGGAACAATGAAACTTAAAACTAAACCAAAATTATATTTAAAATAATAAAAAAATAATTATCTATCTATATATATATATGTATGTATATATGTATATATATGTATGTATGTATGTATGTTCCGTACGGACTCCAAAATGATTGGATTGCGTTTAGGTCTATGGACGGAGGGGCGTGTACCATTAATGGCATATATTTATAATATTAATAGGCAAGTCGATTTCTTGTGACCGATGTAAGTTTCACAGTTTCACCCCGATTTTGACATAAAATTTATCATTTGAAAGGTATTTCTTTTTAGTTGTTACCCAGATTTACAGATTTTCAACGTCTGGAATATTTTTTTGGAGTTATGATCGTTTAAAGTTGCTACTAACATATGCATAAAATTATACAATGCCATGTGTGTGTTTATTAAATTTGTTAATGTGTTTCTGTTAATGTGTCGAGTTTTTTTCTTCATTTAAAATGAGTTGAATTGTGAAGCATACCTTTAGGGCTTTTATTAAATGAAAAAATTAAATTTCCTAGAATTTGCACTCGAATTTCGAGCGCTGGAATCTGCATGTATATATAAAAACGATGGACCGATTTTAATGAAATTTATAGGGAATCTTCAGAATAGCCTGGGCGGGTGACACTGTGAAGTTTAATTTTTGATTTCTGGTCTGTGAGCGGAGGGGTGTGGCAAAATCAAATTTTAATATTGTACCTAGATATCTGCTAAGACTTTCAGGAAGTGTCGGACTTCTGTCCGACACTGTGTATTAAAATTTAGATGTAATATAAAAACCAGATTTTTTCTTAGGGCCCAGCTAATAATAAAAAAAATAATTTTTGTGACATGAAATGAAATTAAGTGAAAATTTACACATTTGGAAGATTTTTTTTACCAAAAATCACATTAATGAGTCTTCTCGAGTAATTTTGCTGTTTTAAAACTAATTAAAATCATGCTCGATTACAAAGACTCGATGTGGTTCAAAAAGTGATTTATTCAAAAATCAATTACAAAATGTATAGCAATCATCAAAAGATCATGCAGGTGATATATAGTATGTGACTGTTTTGAAATATTTTTATTTATTACAGGACCATTTTTTTTTTTTTATTAATTTTGAAGAAAATGTACAATGTTTAAATATTGTGAATTTATATTTATTAATAACATTCGAATCGTAGTTTATAATTTCTACAACTGAATTAAAGATAAAAAGATTGGCTATAAAGAACTAAACGTCCAAATCAATATAATAATTCATAAATAATTTATGTGCTTATACACAGACATCTCTTTAAATCAACCTTTTTAAAAAATAAGTACATCAATTAAATATTTAATTTTATAAACGCAAATGGTTAGAAATACGACTAAAAATTTAGTCGAAAATGATCAGATATAATATAGTATATATGTATACAGCTATGGAGATACAATTATGAATTATCGCAAATATTAACAAAAAACACAAAATTGCCCCATTAAAAAAAATTATAAAGCGATTTCAAATTATATTTGTTAGCATTTTGGACTACACAAACATGTAAATCATTATTTTGGTGTGAAGCATTTGTTTTTATGACAGATTCACAAATGCGCCCCATACTCTCTACGCATTTGTTTTTATAATTTTTTTCCTTTGCAATTTCACCTTCATTTGCAACTTAATTCCACATGTTTTCAATTGGATTTAAGTCAGGGCTTTGAGATGACAAATCCAAAACGTCGAATATTCTCCGAACAAAACCAATTTTTTAAGAGTTTGGAGGAGTGTTTTCGATAATTATCTGGCATACATTTCCACTTAATTGCTAAAAAAAAATCGAAGAAATGTGGCTCCACGTGTTTGTTATTTCTAAATGTACAAGTACTGAAATTAACAATTTTTAAATTAATTTTTATGAGAGGACCTATGCCATGTCATGAGAGGACCTATGCCCCTAACCATATTGTTACCAACTCCGTGATTTACCACGTTCTGGGCGAACCTAGCGTTATAATCTTGTCGTTTGGTACAATGAACAAAGCGCTGTACTCTTGTCGTTTGGAAGGATAAACAAAGGTGCCTATTATGAGCAACTTTCGATCGAACGAGTTTTCATTCGGTATTATGGCGCTATTGTGAATTAATCAATTGGATAATTCACAGTCCTAAAACTTGTGGGTTTACTTGAAAAAAGTACCCCCAAGGGTCATCCTAATAAGAAAACTTATCTGAAAAAAAAATATTATAGAGAAATTAAATAAAATTCCAACAGAGTTCATGCAAATTATAGAAGAGAATTGATTGATGCTAAATGCGGCCATACGCATCCCTGATTATTTTTTCTATGTAATTTTTTTCGCATTCGAAGTTGAAATTTTGTATTTAAGCTTTCATCAACCATAGGACGAACGCTATTTAAATAGGTGAAAGTCGGTGCATGTTCAGAGCTAGCACCCATACATATAACCCCTATCATACCGACTAAAATGATCGTAAGATCCAGACTATCTATCAAACATACACCGAATTTGGTGTATGAGTATTATACTAACTAATCAGTTGTCCTAAAATAAACCTTGTTCGACTATTGTTAGTCATAGAGCCCATATAAAGCTGATTCCTTCTGCACTTAAATCAATAAAAAATGAAATTTTGCAGATTTTTTCTAATTTGGTTCAGATATTATTTAGAGAAAAGTATATGACTTTACTAAATTTGGTTATGATTGGCCACAAATACCACTAAAATTTAGTTTATGCTTACTTTCTATATCCAGTTAATGCGAAAAAGGTCTAGACCGACTTTAATTTTGTACTTAATTTTGTTTTACCTTATTCATACTTACCTTTCATGTTGTTAACTATTGATACTGTTATTGGTAAAATATATAGGTAATATAAAATAAATTAAAAAAAAAAAAAAACAAATTTGAACAATATTTGTAATCGCAAAAATCAAAACAACAAAATTTTTATTGTGTCTAAAACCCTTTGTTAATGGACTGTGTATTATTCTAAGTGAATAATATTAAAAATCTCTTTTGGTTGGAGAAGGGGGGCCAATCTAAAAAGAGATTTATTTATAATTATTCGGTTATGAGTAATTATAATTGGGGTATGGGAAATAAAGGAAAAAAGGGAGAATTAGTTTCTTTTATTTAAATTTGAAGTGTGGCAATTGGGATGCTCATCTTTTTGTTGTCGCTTTTTTTATAACAAAAAAAAAATTGTCTGTTAAATATTTTCAATTCTGGAATTAAACACGATAAACTTTATACAAAAAATAAAATTGGAAAATGCACCGGAATATTTAACAGTTAACAAACGTTGGGGAAATACAGCCATATGGCCTTAGAAATACGGGTAATTTCAGACTGATGAGAGTAACAACAAGTGCGATGCAAAAATCGCTATTTTTTAAAGGACTTCAAATATATAATAGCCTACCAATTTATATTAAAAATGAGAGAAATTTTAATGTTTTTAAAAGAAATATTGTTAGATATGTAAGAAATAATATGCAATAGATCCTTAGGATATTTATATTTATTTGTAAAACATCTTCAGAGAAATGAAAAGTATTTTAAATACTACTAACAAATTAAATAATAATTTATTTGATGGATTTCACAATTAATTTAATTTTTTTTTTCCAAAATTAAGTTCCAGCGACAAGTGTCTGCTCGTAAATCAAAATTGTAAGTAAGTTTAGGAAAATGCCGTTCAATTTTATTACACTTCGGTTTAACAAATTGAAACGGCTGAATGTAAATTTCGAAATTTCTTGCAACGAGTGCTAAATTTACATGTTGATAACTAAAAATTCAATTACACATATGTTTTCAAGTTTTTTAGCGATTTTCTTCTACTAATATTACGACTAATATTAAAAATAATAACGTTTATAAATCCATTTTTCTATGTTTTATTATTTTTGGTGTCCAAAGTTGTTTGGACAGACTGTATATACATTGGCCGACAAAACTCTACATAAATACGTCCACAATTTTTGACATTTTATGAGACCAAAAGCGTTAAGTAAAAAAAATAATGATGCAGTTTTGTTTGAAATCTATTTTTTTTTTTTTGATATGCCCAAAAAAAAATATATTTATTTAAATGTAAACTTTAAAAATTATTCATCAAAAACAAATAAAAAGCATGGACAAAATTCTACATACGACCAGCATGCATATGCTTTTGTTATTGTATTCTAACAGGGAAGTGCCGTAATTTTTTAATTTCCTTAAAATAGTTGAAGATTAGGCAGATTCAATAAATATTTAATTGTAATAATGGCTTCTCGTAAAGAAATTTCAATTGATGTCTGAAATTGTGTAGTAAAGTGCAGAACTGAAGGAAAATCTTTGGGTGAAATATCAAAGCTTTTTAATTTAAGTAAGTCTACAGTTCAGACAATATTCAGTAACTTTAAAAAGACTGGTATAGTTGAAAACAAACCACGGGGTGGTCGCCCGAAGAAACTAAGTCGTAGAGACGTTAGATTCATTTTAAAAGAAGTGGGTAAAGATCCAAAAGTAAATGCCACAAAATTTGCCGAAGATATCGCAGCAAGTTCGGGTTTTATTGTACATAAAAGAACTATACAAATATATTTAAATAATGATTACCATAGCAGATCTCGCAAAAACATCAAATTAGCGAAAAAATCGCAAACTTCGTTTGGAATTTGCGCAAAAACATATTCAGGACAAGGATTTCTGGAAGAAAATTTTTTTCACTGACGAGTCGAAATATAGCATATTTGGAAGTGATGGCGAAAAAAAACTACAGCGATAGATCCGAAAAACTTAGTAGCTACTGTTAAGCATGGTGGAGGCAGCGTGATGGTTTGGGGTGCTGTCGCTGCTGGATTAGGAAAGTTAGTGTTTATTGAGGGTAATATGGATCGTTATCAGTACAAATCCATTATGGAACAAAATTTAAAACCAGCGGTTGATATTTTACATCTTAGTCAGAGTTGGATTTTTCAGCAAGATAATGATCCGAAGCACACGACTTAAAGATCTCTACCATGCCCCACGACAGTTGTACACAACACCTTAAAGCACGAACTTAAATGTTATTGAGCATGCGAGAGAGATTCTACAACGAAAAATCCGAAAATTATAAGTGTCCCAATGCTGAAACAGAAACTTCAAGAATGGCAAAATATTACGTCCGCAAAACTCGAAAATTTAGTTGTATCGATGCCCAGACGCTTACAGGCAGTTATAGATGCACGTGGTGGCCTATCGAAATATTGATTTTAATAAAAAGTAATAAATTTTACAACACAAGAGTTTTTTATGTTACTGCACAGATCGTATGTAGACCTTTTGTCAATCTATTTTTTTCGTTTCTGGTGAATCAAAGTTTAAGTTTATAAAAATTTTTGTGTTATATTAATAGAAACATATTAATAAACAAAGCTGTATCATTACTTTTCTTCATTACGTTTTCAAAATGCCCAAGTTTCGAAAATAGGGGTCATATGAAGACCTTTATCGGAAACTGTATAACACTATGAGTTTGTTAATTTGAACTTGCAAAAAAAATGCATACTTTTGATGAACGATATATAAACACACTAGTGGTTGCAGTTTCAGCATTTGAAATGTTTGTGTGATAGAGATTTTGTTAAGTTACAATTGCTTTAAATTGCATTTCTCTTTACTTCCAAATCATCTAGATTATATTTCGGTAGATTGAAGCTTAGAAACTGTTTTTAAGCAACACATACAAATGGAACTATAAATGTAAACCAAAACAATATTTAAAAATTAACTTTTGTGACAAGCTATTATTACTTTTGAGAGTTACACTTTTAAAGACCGAAATAATATTAAATGGAAATTAAACACAAAACTCAGCAATTTGTAATATATAGAAGCATTTCTTTGAAACACATACACATACCGAACTTAAACAAAATATGTATGTATAAACAATAACACACACTTAAGCAAATAACAACAAATACAATAATAAAATATCACACGCAAATGAAACTACACCAACACAAATATGCAACTACAACTACAGAAACACCGTTTTGCATGTGTACAACACAGCACGCACACAACACATGTAAACACAAACTTACACATGCATATTCTATATGTATATATATATATATATATACATGGGTATGTGTGCATGTATGAGTGTATATACATGGGGTATGTGTGTAGGGTCGCGTACACATATATACACACGCACACATATAGCAAAACAAAAGGAAAAATATATGAAATGCAAGTTGGCAACATCACAGATATAGGGAAGAGAACACATAAAAGGCAAAATTCCATTCAAGCAAAAATTAAATTAAAAAATAACTAAATATTCAAAAAGTTACCTAGGGTTGATGTTTCACACAATTTTTGATTCACTAAATTGTTTTCTCACAATTTATATTCTACCGATTTATTTTATACCTAACTATCATTAACATTATTGCAAATGTTAAGAGCCATGTTTTCTCTTTATTTTTATGCAGATGAAAAATCACACATTTTTGTTGGTTTTTTCGCAGAATTATAAGTTGTATGGTTTTTTGTATATTCCTTTTTTTCACTTTTATATTTTCTGGTTGTTTTTCTTTCAAAAATATTTTTATTGTATAAACATTTGTTACTGCAATCTAATATTTATAATTTTCTATTTATTTGTGCGGTACTTTTAGACACTAGCTTATTTTTTTGCTTGTCTTTTAACACCAATAAAATAAAATAAAATTCTACTGCAAAGAATATGGCGGCGAGTTTGGCCTTTTTTTATTAGCAACTCTGCAACAGAGTTGTATATAACAGCGGCGCTAGTAGCAAGCGTTTCGCTTAGTCTAGGTTCACACAAGGCAATTTTTGTTGCGCTACTTTTTCAATTCTCTTTTAAAGTTGCCTTAATGTTCACACAGAGAAATTTATTGCCGCAACTTTTCGTTTTCTTTTGCTTTCAAATTCTTAAAGTTTTGACAGTTCACTTTATTAGCTTGTGTAAAAAATTTATTATTGGTCCAAAGTGAAAAATCTATTTGTGTGAAAAAATGGAAGTCAAAGAAAAAATTAAATAAAAAAAATAATAATATAAATGAAATAATAATTTTTCACAGCGAAGCAAATAAAAAGAAATATCAAATAAGCTGTTCGTGTTTATAATTACGAATTGCACAACAAAACGAGTACCAACTACCACTCTTCTTTCCCCTCTCTCCTACAAACTCAAGAATTGCGCAACAAAAGTTGCCTAGTGTGAACTCGGACTAATTGAGTTTGTAGGAGAGAGGGGAAAGAAGAGTGGTAATTGGTACGGAGTTGCTTGTACTCGGCAACTCGTTTTGTTCTGCAATTCGTAATTATAAACACGAAGTTATTATTTGACATTTCTTTTTATTCTTTTCTTCGCTGTGAAAAATTATTATTATTATTTCATTTATTTTATTATTTTTTTTATTATTTCATTTTTCTTTGACTTCCATTTTTTCAAACAAAAATGATTTTTCACATTGAACCAATAATAAATTCTTTTTACACAAACTAAATAAAAGAAACTGTCAAAAATGTAAGAATTTGAAAGCAAAAGAAAACAAAAAGTTGCGGCAACAAATTTCTCTGTGTGAACATTAAGGCAACTTTAAAAGAGAATGGCAAAAAATTGCCGCAACAAAAATTGCCTTGTCTGAACCCAGACTTATAATACCATCCAATGTATTTCTAGCGCCCGAGGTTAACAAACGGTCTTGAGTTTGTGCTAGAAATTTCTAATGTGTTTGTGGCGAAAGCGGCGAGACGCAAGTAGCTAGTAGCTACAACGCTAGCACAGCGCTAGCACAGTGTTGTATCCAATCTGGAAAAAAAATATCCCAGTATTTTATGAAGCTAAAATGTCATGTCAACACAATATTAGCAGAGTTGCATTAAAATTACATTTTGAAAGACAAAAAATGTTAGGCCTTTATCGACTACGCATTATTTTAATTGATAAAAATAAATGCTCTAAAGGTAAAAATTATACTTTGATTTAATTAACATATTAAAAATTATGCATTTATCATTTTTTGAGTGTCATAATTGAAAAACTAAGTTAAGTTAAATAATTCAATTACTATGTATTTTGTACAAGTTATTATTACTATTACCTAAAAACTTTGCATTATTTTAATTGATAAAATATATGCTCTAAAAGTAAATATTGTACTTTATATAATTGAATTAAGTAACATTTTCAAAATATTTAAAATTTTAAGATATGTTAAAAAGAAAATCTTATGCATTTATCATTTTTTGAGTGTCATAATTGATAGCGAAAAAACTAAGTTATAGTGCATTTACATCTGAGGAAAATCTAGTAGATTTAAGTTGAAATCTATTTCAAAATCTATACCGTTTTCATCTAATTTTTTTTGACATTTTGTGAGCTTTTGTTTCCACAACAATAAACAGCTGATTAAAATAAAACATATAAAAATAAACAAAATAATATGAAAATGGATATATGGAAAATTCTAAAAAGGAATAGATTTTATAATTATATTATGCATTAAAACTTAAAAAAGCACAAACTGATATGGGAATTTTGCGAAAAAAATCAGCATTTGTTAAATGTATTATTTGAACAGCAAAAACAAATTCATTCTCCACAATTATTATTTAGCAGATTGGAATGGACACATGTCAGTATAAAAAGTTATAACTTTTCAATTACTAAATAGTTTTTTATTAAAGATTCGTAATTTTTTTGTTAATAATTAATATTTTATTTCCTTTTTATTCAACTTGTTTGCTTTTGTTTTTGTTTTTAAATGTCAATTTTTCAGTCGCTGTTGTAATTTTCTACTACAATATTAAAAAAACACAGTAGTATCACTTGGTAGTGTCCAAGTTTGACAAAATTTTGCGAGATTTTGCACAAATCTAGTAGCGAGCTAGATTTTGTTTTGTATGGGAAATCTAGTAAAAATGAGCTAGATTTCGCTCGAAATCTCGTATATACTAGATTTTGCTTAGATGTAAACGCACTTTTAGAAAACTCAAATACTATTTTGTACAAGTTATGATTAGTTAATAAAAGCGGAAATTCGTGCAATTAGATTATAATTGAAAAAAAATTTATTTTTTTATACATACATGTATTAATAATTTTTTTTGTAAGCACAGGCTTATTTTGTATGGTATTAGTTTATTTGCATTTACATTACCTTTATAAATCGAGCCATAACAGCAAAAAAAACCTAAGCGACACGATTTTTGATTTTCGTTTTATGAAATTTAATTATTTACGATCGTTTGCATCATCTATCACAATTTCATAACTATTAATTGTAAATTAAAGAATTGCAGCTAAGTGGACATTCTTAATATGTTAAAATACTAAAGACAATGCAAAGTTAATTTAAACATGAAAATTATAGTCGATCTCGACCTGCCATGCGTTTAGAGAATTGGTCTTAAGTCCAACTAATTTGGTACAGAAAATAAGCATAAACCAAATCTGAATGAAATTTTTATTAATTTTTTTTTCCCGCAGATTTGAAAAAGTTCATATCGGATGCGCTAAATTTATAAGGGGACTAGGTCGAAAAATGAACCGATCCTGGTCCATTCCCGGTCATTTATTTTTTTAACAGGTTGCCGACCCCTGTGTAGTAGTAGTATTATACTTTTATTTAAAATCTATAATATTAATAGTTTAGGCGATTTCTTGTGACCGATGTTTTGTTCTACCGTTTTATCCCGATTTTGACCAACGTATATTATTTGAAAGGTATTTCTTTTTAGTCGTTTTGCAGATTTACAGATTTTTAAATTTTTTCCTTTAATTTGAGTAAATTGCATCTAAAGTTGGTATTAACACATACATAAAATTATACAATGCTATGTGTGTGTTTATTAAATTTGTTAATGTGTTTGTAATAAAAATGAGTTTGTTTTTTGTGTTGATTTGTGAATTTACTATAATTGATTAGCATACTTTTAGGGTCTTTATTTAACGAAAAAATAAAATTTCGAGGGCTGAAATCTGCAAGTTATAGTTAATATTTAACAATTTTTCATACATTTTCTTAACTTGTGTTATTTCCATTATTTCTTACAAATTGTGTCATTTCTTTTAAAAACATTAACATTTCTTTCTAATTTAACATAACTAGGTAGCGTCTTATAGATTTTTAGTCCCTTGAAGAAAGGCGACCTCTGCATTACTGTTGTTGTCACCCCTTTTAATCTAAAGTTTTCCGCGTTTCTTAGATTATACGGTTGAACTTCTCCCACGTACATCAGTTGGTCGATCAAGTATTCAGGACATTACAGTGTGTCATTAGTATATAAAAGTTTTTCGTATTTATTTAAAATATTGGACATATCATTTATATAGATTATAAATAATAATGCTCCCAATATGGAATCTTGAGGCACTCCAATTTTATTATTAATTTTATCCGATTTAACTCCATTAACTTTCGTAATTTCTTTTCGATTAGTCAGATATGATTTAAACTATTGCAGTTCGTTTTCTCTGATACCATACATACACAGTTTTGTAATCAATAACTCTATCGATAGTCTCGAATGCCCTTTTGAAGTCCACCGTTGTTTCACATTTTTTTCTGAATCCAGATTGATATTTTGAAAACATGTCGTTTTCTTTCATATATTTTTCCAACTGTTCTTTGGCAATTTTTTCTATAATTTTTTCAAAAGCTTTAAAGTGTTTATTGGTCGGAATTCATCACATCTGTTTGTTTCACTATTTTCTCTACAGGTGTTACCATAGAATATTTTTTCTTTTCTAATTGTTTGGTTTTGATTTTCATTCATATATTCGATTTTAATATCTATTGCTTCATGGTATATATAACCATTATTTGTTATAACGTATTTTTATTATTGTTCTCGATTTTTTGCGATTATTTTATATTCGTTTACTATCTGCTTTATCCATTATCATGTAAAACACTTTCAATTCTGCCTTTATATGTTTCTTCTTTGTTCCAATCGATGTAAAAATCACCTGATATTATATATTATATAAGTTGTTTCAGATATGTTTTCAATTATTTGTTCAAAAACTGCCCAAAATTCTGTTTCACTACTACTTGGTGATCTATACGCCGCCATTATTATTACGATTTGTTTTTTTTTCAAGTTTTGCCATGTAAGTACTAATCCAATAATTCGAGTCAAAAATTTGTGTAATGTTCCATAACTTTTTAAAATAAATAGCAAGTCCCCCGTCCTTTTTGAGTTTGAGCGTGTACTATATTTATCATACTCATGTACTTGTATTTCTCGTTCATCTATGCCTTTTGCTAAATGGGTCTATTATGTAAGTATAATAAAATCTGGGTTTTTTCATCGGCAACTATTTCCAATTGATTACACAAGAGAACAAGGTTTTTTAAGAACTGAATGTTATTTGGGACGCTGAATCCAAATCTGCCCTTGGTTTTTTTCTATCAGCTCGACTTTTCGCGATATACCGTTATGTCCAAAATGAAGGCACTTCCACTGCATATATTGGAATAACTTGAAAACGGTTCATCATATTGAGTTAAAAAAAATCCAAAACTCGTCAACAATATTATCTTTAAGCCCTGCTTACATTGGTTTTAAATTTGCCCAGCAGTTTCAGAGATATCGTGGAAGTTTTGAAAAAAAAGAACAATTAAGAAAAAAAATTCAAAAATTCATAAAAAATAAAAATGCGACAGAGATCACAGGTTTGGTTTAAAAGCATTTAGTTAAAAATATTACGAATGAAATGAACTTTATTTCATTGTAATCGGTGTACAACACCGATTTTCACAAATTTCAATAGCGTTCGTCCTTTTGCCGATAGAAGCTTATATACCAAATTTCATCAAACTATATTCATTTTTGCGACCTATAGTTTGATTACATGGTTTACATGGAAACACACAAGGACGGACAGACGGACATCAGTAATGCGACTCAGAAAGTGATTCTGAGTGGATTGGTATGATGAAAGATGGGTCTGTGAAATATTTTGGAACAAGTGGAGTTTAGGGGCAACTCTCCGATTTTATTTTATTTTTTAGGGGGGGTAGGGGGTTTTGGGGTGATTTTTTATCAAAAATTTTCATTATATTATGAAAACAGTAGTTAGTGAGTAATTTCCGTAAAAAAAATGATAGTATAGCCGGTCCTGAAAGGGTTAAGAGGTCGAAATATATATCAAAATGAAGCTAGTGGACCCAGCTTTTATTCAGTTTACGCAGACGCACACGAGATAATTCCATTTGTAAGAAAAGACTATATTACAACAATACAAAATTAGAAATAGGTTTATAATGGGTTAATAGATTTTAAATTTAAAAATATCAAATGAAAGCCACTCAGTAAGCTTTATATGATATATATATCGTGAAATCCGATACTAAATAACAATGTTATATACATACAAGTCCATGTCAAAACTTCAGAAGTCCATAACTCGGGAAAAATAGGCTCGACCGACGAAAAAAATATTTTCCTAGAACCGCAATAAAATGTTTTATAAGTGTTGAGAATCTGAAGCCGATTGAAGTTGCCCCTAAACTCCATTTAAGCCAATATTTTTGATAGTTTTTTCAATTATATATTCTTCCTTTATTTACATATTTTAACAAATTTGATATTCACATATGAGATCTTATCTTTACATATAGATATTGCAACAAATAATATATAGGATCTAAAGATATTAAATAGTTTTTATTTTATTTTTTTTAATGATTTTTAAAGGAAAATGGGAGGAAAAACCCTTTATATGATTTAACAAATTCAAATACTATCTGAAAATATTTATGTGCTTATAGAAGGTTTATTAGAAATAATAGACCTCTATAAGCACACAATTTTCAATTTGGTGATTTCTTTTTAATTTTACGTTATTTCTCTACATTCCCTTATCAGTGGGTAAGAGGAATTTTCAATTTTGGCAAAGTAATTGTTATTAATCCTTGTTATGATATCGATAATTTTTTCATAACCTGTTTCTTCATGAAGAAGATTTGTAGGATACCTCCAGGGCTTTTTATTTATCATTTTAAGACATTTGTTTTGTATAATTTGTAAGCGTTTTAGGTGACAGTTGGCAGCGTCACACCAAATAGGACACGCGTATGTTAATATTGGCCTTATAACACTTTTAAAGAGTAGATTTTTGTTTTTGGGGTTTAGAAATGATAGAAGGTCATTTAGTAGTGGCCATAACGCTTTAAACGATTTAATAGCTGTTTGGCACGTAGCCATAATATGTTGTTTAAATGTAAGCTTTTTTGTCCAAGACAACTCCGAGATATTTAGTACATTTATGGTATTATTTCCAATAAGAAGATGACGTCTTGGCAGTCTTTTGGGAGATTTGTTGCATGGAAAAATTATTGATTGGGTCTTGTTTGGATTAATTTTGATTTTCCATTTTCTTCAGGACTGCACTTGTAAGTTTGTTTGAAGAAATTAACGCAGTATCATCTGCGAAATAAGCAATTTACATATATTTTGGGACTTTAAAATCGGATGTATATATCGAGTAAAGCAATGGCGACAAGACTGATCCTTGAGGTAACCCTGTGGTAATGGTTTTTGGTGAAGATGTTTCATTATTAATCGCAACTTTAAAGCTTCTGTCGTGAATGAAATTTTAAATAAGTTTGTATAGATATTTTGATATATTTGCATCAAGACGTTTAAATAAGAGGCCATTATGCCAAACGGTGTCAGACGCCTTTTCAATATCTAACAATATTAGACCCGTTGAACGTTGGTGGTTATTTGATTTTTAATTCTGTTTATTTGGTGAGTAGTGCTATGCTATGCTATGAGTATTCTATCTTTAGCAACAATAGAATTGGTCATTACAAATTCACTAAGACGGGAATGTTAGTATTTTTTGAAATATTTTACCTAAGTTACTTAATAGATTAATAGGTCTGTAGCTGTTTGGGTTATTTTTTGGCTTACTAGTTTGTTTATGTCTATAACCTTAGCATTTTTGAAATGGTTTGGGAAATAGTTGAGTTTGATGCAGATGTTAAACATTATAACCAGTAGTTTTAGAGCTTTGCTTGGTAGTTTCTTTAAAAGCAGGTTAGGAATATTGTCAAAACCAGGGGATCTTGAGGGTTTTATTGATGAAACAATATTTGTTACTTCTTCAAGAGATATATAAATTGCTGATTCAGGACTAGGATTTTAATTCTTGAAATTATTTACTGTTCTATTTATTAATGTATCCGTTGAGTGGTTGTAGTTAGAAGTGAAGTTATTGGCTTGGACTAATGTATTTGCCAGGATTTCCGCCTTGTCCTTATCAGATGTTATTTTAGTACTTCAAATTTTAAAGAGATAGATTTGATTTTTTCCTTTTCCTCCTGCTTATTTTCCAAAATGATTTATCACCTGGTTTTAAATTGGATAATAATTGACACCATTTCTTACTGCGCTCCGAATAAATACTTTTATCAATCATGTTACTCAGAAACTTAGAAACTTAGTTTAATATATTTCACAGTACTTTCTGGTAATAATGTGTAATTATTTTGTTGAGTTATTTTTGGATTTCCTGATCAATCACTACCTTGGTATTGTATATATCTGAATATAACGTGATTTTATTGTCTAAAAAATTCCTAAAAATGTTCCAGGTGGTTGCTCTATAATCATAATAATTGAGGTCAACCTGCAAGGCCATTGATCTTTTAAGTGTACATATAATGGGGCGATGGTCTGATGGTATTTCGTAATCCATTGTTTTTACGTCTATATGTAAAGCTGAATTGCTTAAAATAATATCGACTGTGGATGCTTCGCGATTGTGTTGATGGGGGAATAGGGTTGGACTATTAGGATAATGTATGAAAAATTGCTTGATTGCTGTAGATTGTTCAGTGCAATTCCTGCCGTATTATTTGTACGGCAATATATTTTTGATAGTTAAAAACAACAGTATAGGGTATAAAAATCTACTGTAAAATATGATTTTGGATCTTTTCTTTTTGGCGGTTGTTGCTTTTATACATTTGACGCTTTAATTTTTCATAAGTTTCTCTCCTTTATAGCTCTGGATTAAAGTTTTCACTTCTTTTTAATCAATGATCTTAATTTTATAGTAAATAGTTTGAATTTCTATTTTTTATAATTAAATAACTGCAATAAAATTAATTTTAACTTCAGTACTGTTGAAAAAACGACCTAATAAATATTTATAATTGATTAGAAAAATACTGGGAATTTTTAATACACTAAACTACATAAAAAAAAAAACAATAAACAAATACAAGATTTCATTTTTAAAATCTTATTACTATGTTGAATTAAAAATGTTCACAATTGCACATTTTTATAATTTGCAAGAGCAACTCACCTTGAGCCTGGCCGGATCCACAAAATTGGGTGCCGCGGACGCGGACGCCGACTGGATGTTGCGTTTTTGAGCGGTATTGGAATTCATTTGCTGTTGTTGCTGATGACCGGAGACGTTTGATGTTGGCGTGGAAGAGGATACAACACCAGAGCGCGGACTGTTCGTGGCGCTGCTGCCAGACTGTACCGCGTTTTCTGCTTGGGTCTGGGATCGCGTCTTACGCATCACAAATATTTCAAGGATTAACTTGATTTCACAAAACACACACTTAGTATATATAAACTACACAATTTAACACAATTTTCGCACGTGAATACTTTAAACACAATATTTTTTTTTCTTATATTTGCTCTTGTGTCTTTTATGGAACTTTAAAATTCGCACTTTTCTTTTAATTTCCATATAATTTTAAGCGGCAGAAAAATTTCAAGAGATCCACATATTACTACAGCCCTATGTTTTGTCGTATGGTTCTTTGGCGTTATTAAGAAGAATGCAATAAAAGCAAATAAAAAAAAACAGCTGTAATATGTAGATAGAGGCAAAAAGTTTGCAGAGTTACCACACTAATTTTGTTTTTTTTTTCGTGCAACACTGTGCTAGTTGCACGCGTCTGCAATAGTTGCGCAACTTTTTTTTTTTTTTTGCGAAAAAGCGAATGATTTTTTCATCGCTTCTCAACATATGCAAGAAAGAGATAATATAGGTGCTCTAAGAGTCACTGAAATTTGGGGGGTCGCCGCGTGCAAGTCTCCAAGAGACAAAGAAGAAGAAGAAAATTTTTTAGATATTCTACAATTTTTCGAAGAAAATTTGTAGAATTTTTTTACGCGGGATTATAATTCATTTTATATTATATATATGAGGTACAAGGTCAAATAACCTGTGAGCCATTATATATCCAATTAGTTATTTGACCTAATAAGAAGAGATAGGCTTTCTCCACGACACCGAGTCTAACAAGGTTTTTAAATTTTACAAAATTTTACATTCATTAACAAAATGAAGCATTTCAGAAAAGGAAAAAAAAACGATTTGTGTTTTCATTAGATAATTTTTATTTCACAGAAAAATGGCAAATTGTAATAACGAATTATTCGATCTAACAAAATTGTTCGTTAATAAAATAGATGTCAAGAACAAGAAAGATTTGTTTATAGCTTTATGGTTATTAGAGACTTGCGAAAAATCTTTTCATGTTAAGGGAAAAAACAAAAAAACCAAAAATTTATGCCGTCAAAAGCTGAGGAAACGATGCCCGTTTTATTTTCTTTTAAATGAGGATACTTCTTCAGACGAATCGATGTTCTCCAATTACTTTAGAATGACAAGAAGCAACTTTAATTTCATTTTATCGAAAATAGAAGAAGCTATTAAGAAAAGATTCATAGCTGTAACATTAAGGTATTTCGCCACCGGTGAAACTTTTAAAAGTCTTAGTTACCAAAGTAGAATTTCAGCAACATTACTATAAAAGATAATTTCAGAAGTTTGTAACGCAATTTGGAACAATATGAAAGACGACTACTTAAAGGTTTGTACAAAAAAATGTTTTTCCTACACAAAGCATTAATAATGTTATATAAAAATTTTGTATTTAATTTCCAACCGAAAAAAAAGAATGGGAAGACATTGCGGATAATTTCTTCAAAAAATGGCAATTTCCCAATTGTTTGGGAGCCTTAGATGGCAAACATATTACATTTCAACCAAGCAAAACAGATGGCGGTCACTTTTTAAATTATAAGGATACACACAGTATTCATCTGCTAGCCTTAGTAGATGCTGCTTACAAATTTATATATATTGACGTTGGAGTCAACGGTCGCTGCAATGATGCTGCTGTTTTGGCAGATAGCGACTTAAGACAAACTATCAATAATGCTGAAAAACACTTTCCGTCAGATAAATGCTTGGGAATTGGGCGACAGTTACCGAAAAACATATAATGAGACCATATCCATGGGAAGCATTATAAAAGAACAGTTAGTATTCAACAATCGCCTAGCACGCGGTAGGTAAGTTGTGGAATGCTCTTTCGGAATTATATCTAACAGATTTCTAATTTTACAAAAGGTAATTAATTTAACTCCTGACAAAGTCCAGTTAATAACAAAGACATGCTGCGTTCTGCATAATTTTTTAATAACTATAAAGCAAAATGTTCTCAGTAATGTGTCATCATCTGCGCCATCTTATTCGTCTTCCTTTCCTGCAGAAGTCAAATATGGAGAAGGTTCAGGCGAAACCGTACGAAAATGTTTCCTACTATATTTTAACAATGAAGGAAAACTGCGAAAATAAAAAAAAAAACAATCAAGAAATTGTTTATACAAAATTTCTAACTTCAATTTGAATAATAAACGTTTCAGTTCGGAACCTTTAAGTAACCATATGTATATTTATTTACTTATTTACAAAAGATTTCACAAAATAAATCCATAAAATATAGGGAAAAGGGCGCCGGTAACAACACCATAATATGCGCTCGTATGGCAAAAGAAAAAAATGAAAAATTTTTTTTATATATTTACATTTTAATATTCAAAATATGATTCGAAAATGAATCATATTTACTAAAATTAAAATGGGAAGTTAAGAATAATTTTTTAAACATTTATAAAAGAAAACAAACTTGTTATGAAATTTTGACCTCTAATTTCAATGTTGAATGTTGTGTTGTAGCAGACTTCTTTTGATTTTTGTAATGTATGCCAGGGTTGCGACTTGAGTAGAAATTATGACCAGGAACATCGTCATGCGCTTCTCCCAGAATGCCGATTGCAGAAAGATAGTTTGTATTTGACCAACTTAAATCGACTTCGCTGGTCAGAATATCCTGAATAACATATCCTTCAAAATAAGTTAATCTTTAAACAAATTTTCTTATTAGATCGAGTGTGTATTCGGACAATGGAGATAAAGAAGTCCTTTCGTAGATAAAGTCATTGGAATATCTTTTATTGCGATTTTTTAAGTTCGTTTCAATACATATCCGTACAATAATACGCTCGAGTATATTCATTTTTTTTCATTACGGTTGGAGAAATGCTAAACCATATTGGAAATGCATATAAAAGTATTGGACGAATATTTTGTAGAGAAGTAGCTTAGTCTTTTCAGATATAGATTTATTATTAAACAACATTGAAAATTCTTCTTTTACTCTATTTGCCTTGTTGATGTTATAATTGTGTATTGAATTTTAAAAGTTTCGTTAAAATTTACGCCAAGGTACTTAAAACTATCTTTAAATTCAATTTCATTATTATCTAAGACTAACTTCAAATCCTTGCTTTCCGGGACAACAGAATATTTGCATTTCCCCGAAGCATTTCGTAAACATAATGCATTGCTCTTGAAAGCATGAATCTTAATGCCCCAATTTGAATAAAACTCATTTACATGTTCTAAATGCAGTGATACTTACAGTGATAAATGCAGTGATACACTTTAAATCTCTTTGCCAAGTATATTTAATTTTTAGAAGCTTTTTCACATTTTCTGAGAAACAAATTTCCGATTCCTGGTTTCAAATTCTGGTTATGAAATTAATAGTGGTCACAAATTCATTAATATAAAATCAATTTCGTCCGTTGATAAATTTCTCTTATCGGGGGGAAGTGTTTTAATGATGAATAACTTACTTCAATTTTAAAAGCATTCTCACCAATCCATGTTTTTTGCAATAATATCACCACCCAAAACTAGTCCATCATAATTTCTCGAAAAGTTTAAGGACCGATGAAAGACCACCGCAAATAACTTGACGAATAGAGTTACTAGGAAAATAAATATAGCCACAAATAATTTTTCTATTTATACCACCAATCGAAACATTCTATAAACAAATTTGGAGAATTTAAATCAAGAATATCAATTTTTAAATAGGAAAATGACTTTTTTATGGCAATACCAACACCTAAAGAACCCTAATCCCTTAAAATATTAAAATTATCTAAAACAACCATTTTTTCCTTAGGTAGATGTAGTTTCTGTAAAAAAGCAATATCAATTTTACACTGATCGAGTAGTAAATTAAGTAAAATTTGCCTAATAATATTGACAAGTGAACCAACATTAAAAGTTACTAAATTCATGAATGTACGGACCATATAGACCCAAACACATTAATGTAACCCGTGTTAGAGGAACTTTGGGATAATACGGAAAAATTGGCATAGTTTATTTGCAGCCGGAGAAGCTGTCAGGATGTAAGTTGGTACTAAGTTTCAAGCTTGCTACTCCAACAGAATGATGCAGAGATACAACTAAAAAATATTTGTGTGAACACATCTAAAGTTAAGGAAATTATAAATATAATAAATAATAAAAAGCAAATATAAATAAAATGAAAATTAACAACAAAGGAAGGCAAAATTTAAACATATACACTAGTCGACATAATTATTTTGACAAAAACAAAATGATGCATTTTTGTATTAAATTTTTAGTTGTCTTTATAGAATATTTTTTATTTTTTTTTTGTTTAGGTATTGTTCATATAAACTAAAAAATAACTCAATAGAGTTTCTTTCATAAAAAATTAAAAAGATATGAATGAAAGTAATTTTGAGGTGTTGGGATAAGTATTTTGACAAGTTATTATTATTAAAAAAAAAGAAGCTTAATATTTAACAAATGTATAGAAATTTGACTATGAGTTAATAAAATGTATAGCCCGCTTTGGCTTCAATAACTTTTTGAATGCGCCGTGAAGCTGACTCCAGTAAATTTTGAAGGACCCCTGAGGATATCTCATTCCAAAGGGAAGTGACCTCGGAAATTATCTATTCTTTGATTTTATGTAAATAACCAATTCTTTTACGTTTGATAAGAGACCACACGTTTTCAATGGTATCAAGTCTGGACTTTGGGGTGGCCAGTCCAGAGTAGTTGCACCAATATCCTTCAAATATTTTGATTTCATCCTGCTTTTGGGGCAAGGGGCATTGTCCTGTTGCAGGATAATGATTCTCCGATCAACCTGTCACCGGAAGGGAAAGCGTTATCATTTAGGGTGCTCAAATATTGGCCTTGGTTCATCGAGCAGGCGATGGGAACCAAGTCACCCAACTCATTGTTCGCAATGTACCCCCAAAACATAACAGAGCCTCCACCATGGCTCAGTTTTGGCTTTCGTACCTGTGGCAGCTTTACAAAAATCTTTTGTTTTGATGAGTTGAACTCAAAGGATCTTCGATCAGTCCATAGAACGCTTCGCCAATGCTCTTTTGGCTTCTGAAGATGCTCCTTTGGGAAGGCCAATCTCTAACTTGTTCACATCTGATGTGGAGGTATATTCTTGCTCTGTATGTTTTAAAATCTCCGTCTTTCAAACGTCGCCGAACACTACGCTCACTGATTGGATCCTTGGCCGACTGATTCCATTGATTTGCTGCAGATTGAGGCTTTAGTTGAATATTTTTGAGAAATTCCCGCAGAAGGATTCTGTCTTCAATTAGCAATGTTAACTTGGTAGTGCACTTCTTCACGTCTTCTACTGCGACGCCAGAATTAAAATTGTCAATATTGAACCTCTAGCAACACAGCTTAACTCAGCCGTTTTTCCCATGGTCTCCAATAACTTTTATTCAATATTTTATTTTTTTATTTAAAAAAATGGCAATAAAATTTAAATACCAAAGTTATTTGATTGTCACTTGGAAACCATGCGCGAACACAACCACAAAGATGTTGTCAAAATACTTATGCCTATGAAAAATTCACTGTCTGCTTGCTTTCTTATCAGCAGAGAGGATACAAAGCGTAAACGACAAAATATTGGGCACGCGTATAGCTATAAATATGCGTTTTATTTTGAACATAACCCGTGTGCCGTTACTTCATGCTATCAAACGAACTGGACAAGAAAACATCACAGTTGCGTATGTCAAAATAATTATGCCGACTAGTGTAGATAAATAGCAATTATAAATATATGAAAAATTGAGAATCCAATAAAAAAAATAAAAGCGTTATTAAAAGTTTTGTAGTAGTAATAATTGTTTTGTAACAATATACATAATTGCATTAATACAAAATTATTATTGTTTATAATTCGTTTATAATTTTTTGTAACTAAAAATATAAACAAAATAATGCTATACACTGCAGAAAAAAATTGTCTAAATTTGTTTTAGAAAAAGTCCATATCTCCACAATTAACATCCAAAAAATCATCTTCGAATGTTTTCAATATATTTGCTTTGACACCATGTGAAGTTGAGGGTTTCTCCGTTGCATCAATTTCAACATCATTTGTTACATGATTTATTGGAATAGATTCTAAATCGAGCAGACTTTGTTCAGAAGCTTCGGGTGATGGTGGGGGATTCGATACTATAAAACGATTGTTACTAGTAATTTAGAGATATATATATTTATATTTAACAACTTACGATTTCCGTCATTTTGTTTTTGATTAGGTTCATCACCTAGTAACATTAGATCTTTGCGTGTATTGAGACTGGGTAATTCTGTACCCTGTTCACTTAAACGTTTCTTTAGTTCTTCTACTTTACGGGCACGCATTTTCGATGTCATATCTTTACGTTTTTTGTTTCCATTATGACGATCTTCAGCAAATATAGCCTTTGCATCTTCCGCTGTCAACGCATCATTGTGTTTAAGAAGAAATAAAAATACACCTCCAGGGGTCCGACGACGTTTTCCATTCTAAAAAAAAAAAAAAAAAAACCAATAAACGATACAATATCGTTAACGCTAGTTTTTCGCACGCCCTATTATTTTATAAAATTTATTATGTCAAATTCCGAAAAAAAACTCGATTTTGTTCTTGCTTCAGATTTCGTTCGTTTACATTAGTAAAAGTTCGAAACAAATCAGCATACTTTTAGGTGTTATGAAAAAAATATTTTTCTTTCCAACAACTCTTAAAAACATTCTTTAGACGCCAAAATATATACTCACTTTTTATAATGCTTAGAGTAAAATTGAAAAAAAAAATAAGAAAAAATTAAAATACATTCCGAAAAACAAAAAACCATTTTTCTGTAGAAACACATGTCATGTCTGATTAACACCAAAATTATATTAATATATAGTTTGGTTCGTTGGGAATATACAAAATCTTTTAACTTTCTGATTATTAGTAATTCCAGAAAAAGCATTCAGAAATATTCATATTCAAATTTTACCTTAATCGTCATTCCTCCTTCTTCTTCAATACGCTGTGTCTCTTTATAGATTTTCAAAGGTAAATCTGTACCCAGAACTTCTAGAATACGAACTAGAAAAATAATAAATAAGATGTTTACATATACTAAATAATCAAATATTTAAAACAGTTATTTACTTAATAAATCATTCTTTTCCTCATGTAATTTTAAAGCCATTTCCCTGGCCACATCTATGGCCTCACGATCTGCGATATCTTCCAAATCTTCTATATGCTTTGGATCGTATGAATTTGAATCGGAACCACTATCAGGAGATGAGCGACGACGACCTCGAATATCACGACGTTTGCCCAAACGATCGAATATCGAACGTTTTGAGGTTGACGATGATGATGACAATTTGGTTTCAACTCTATTCGAGTGCCTTTGACGTTTGATACGAGGATGTTGCGATTGATCACTATCACAAAGATCATCGGCAGAATTTGACAAACGTCTTTTGAGACAATTTTCACCATTTAAACGATAGCGAAGAGAAAAATCATAATTTTCCACATTACGATCATTAAAACCGTTTCGTGTGACATCACATCCACGCATATTTTCGGTAAGCGCTTCTTCTTGCAGAGCAGCCGTCCAAATATCATACTTCTTAAAGCGTGTCTTTTTTTGTTCAGCACCATCCGATGTGGAGGGCTGAATGCGAACCATTACAGTACGTTTTACATGGCGTTTTTTATTGTGTTTTAATTTTTTGTCTTTATTTACATTATCCAAACAAGTATCTGAAGAATTTTCTGACGATGAGGAAGAAACATCGCTTTGACATTCATCTTCATCTTCTAGATTATTTAAGGGTTTATGTTCTAAGATGTTATCTTCCGTACAGTCGGCTTCCATTTTTGTACATTGTATTCCTGCTGCGGTTGCTTTTGTTGGAATTGGGGTTGTAGATGTATTATGGATCAGTATTGCTGGCCTTTGGAGTGGGGTATATACTTCTTCTGATGTATCTGAAAGCTTTATGTATGCGAAGAAAATATGCAAATAAGGTGATTGACCGTCGTTTATTATAAATTTTTAGCTTTGATGCAGTTGTGGATAAACTCTGAATTTTTGCTTACCTCTCCATCTTCAATATCTACATCGTTTACAGATAACACTTCAGAGTCCATAAGTGTTTAATTTTATATACTTTTATGCCAGAAATTATATTGATATTGCTTGTTATAACTTTTGCGTATAAAATTGTTTTTTTTTTTTTTTTTTTTTTTGCAAACGCATTAAAAATGAATGCACCTCACAAAATGTCAAACATCTTGCTTATTCTTATTTACTTTTTTTTTAATTTATGGTGGTGTTCATGACAAAATACTGGGAAATAAAATTAAAGTAACCCTACGCGTTAACTGGAATAACAAAAATATTTAATGTCTGTTGTAGGATAAGATCCTCGATTATCCGTGATGGTCGGGACCGGAGGAAACATTCTGGTTAATTGAGTAACAGTTTTGAGTAGTTTTTTAAAATATTTTTTTAATAGTAAATGAAAATTTTTGTACATATTTATATAATAACAAATTAAAGCATTTTATGTACATGTTTAAATAAAATAAGCGGAAAAAATAACGAAAATAACGTTGGCAGAAAACAGAGAACAATCATAACAAATTCAAGCATTTTATGTACATGTTTAAATAAAATAAGCGGAAAAAATAACGAAAATAACGTTGGCAGAAAACAGAGAACAAATCATAAAGACTTCATGCTAAGTAATTTCGGCTTGTCTCGTTTAGGTGCACCTCTCCGATCCGTTCCAAATTTTCACCACTCGGTCCACTTCTTAATGCGATTCCAGCAAAATATTTTTTTTTTTGGCGGAACCCCATATTTCCCGAGTTATAGACCTCCAAAGTTTTGACATTGATTTCGATATAACTTGAACAATTCCAATCGGACTTTAGCAATATATATATCATATGAAAGCTTATTGAAGTACCTTTAATTTGATATCAAAAAGTTCGAAATCCATTAACCCATTATGGACCAAAATAATTTTCTTTCTTTTTAGGATGCAGTTTTTTGTAAATAATTCATTTTATTTCAATAAAACGCTATTACAACAACAAAATATATGTTAATTAGTACATTCATAGGATTAACAGCTTTTATTTAAGATATTGTTTGACCTTTTAACCCTTTGTAATCCGGAGATATTAGGGGTACAACTTTGTATTTTTTATTGCACAAATAACAAAAAACCATAACTCTAAAAACAACACTTTCTTACAAAATTCGATTTTACAATTCTAACTAGAAATGGAAATTTTTTTTGCTACATACATATTTTGTCCTCTTAACCCCTCCAGGACCGAAGATATTATTGACTTTTAATGAGACTATTATGAAAATTTTGTTGGAAAATTCCCTTGTGACGTACGCAGAAAAACTTTATTCAGCGAAGCCACCTGCCGTGTCCTACTGGAGGAGAAAACCCTTAAGTGCGGCCGCAGGCCGCCACGCAGAAAAACTTTTGTATGCAAAGCCAGATTTCAATACTTAACTTTAGTGTCTCCGGGAAGACATAAGACAAGATAAAGCTATCATGGCCTTATCTCACATGGTATTAAAGCATCCCCTCATTTCTTCTCCGCCCTATTATGAAAATTTTGTTGGGAAATTCCCTTGTGACGTACGCAGAAAAACTTTATTCAGCGAAGCCACCTGCCGTGTCCTACTGGAGGAGAAAACCCTTAAGCGCGGCCACAGGCCGCCACGCAGAAAAACTTTAGTATGCGAAGCCAGATTTCAATACTTAACTTTAGTGTCTCCGGGAAGACATAAGACAAGATAAAGCCATCATGGCCTTATCTCACATGCTATTAAAGCATACCCTCATTTCTTCTCCAACTTTAACTCCTAATATATCCAGCATTTTAAGAGTCAAAAAGTCATAATAGACACCAAAAAATAGCTTGTGATCCCTACTTTTATTGTAAATGTGCAAATACATACCTTATATACGTAATTTCGTCTGATAATTACAGCTTTTCACAAAAAACTCTTTACCATAAATGCACAATCTTGAATAGGTTCACAATGGGTTAAAGGATTTCGAACTTTTTTACTTTGAAATAAATAAGCTTTCAAATGATACATATATTGCTCAAATCCGATAAGAATTATTCAAGTTATATCGAAATCAATGTCAAAACTTTGGAGGTCCATAACTCGGAAAATATGGGTTTCCGCCAATTTTTTTTTCTAAATCACCTCAAATACCCCTATTTCCAAAAAAAAAAAAAAAAAAAATCGGGGTGGTGCACCTAAACGAGACTTGTTCCGTAATTTCTTTTAAAAATATCATGCAATGTTGCTTGCCTCTTCTTTTTTAATTTAGTATTTTCGCTTACAAGCCTTTCTTGGATGCGGTAAACTTAAATTTTATTTTGTTCAGTAATGCCGGAACAGCCAGTGCTCTCCAAGAAGTCCAGCAATCTACTAGATGCATGAATTGTTTTTTTTAAAGTAATTTTTGAAACAATTACATCATCTTCATCAGATTCTTCCGAGCCATTTACTTGCTCAGACTCATCAGAGAGATTTGTCATACAAATAATTTCTTAATCGGACAAAACAGCAAATGGGGAACATTTTCATCACAGCTGACCCAAGTTTCTCAGTGGAAAAACCTTCCGCAATATTTATAATTTCTGTTACATCATCGAGTGTATCTATTATTTCACTGTCTGTAATAAGCATCAATACATTTTTTTATTAGATTTTATTAAATTTCGGATATATGCCCACATACATACATTCATTTTCTGGGGAGAGCAAGTTATTCCATACATTTTTTAAAACTGCAGAAGTAACAGCGTCCCAAGCATTAGCAAAGGACCACAGTGTTATTTTGATGTTAAATGCCTTTTTAAATTCTTCTCTGTTGCTTGACGTGACTAGTTTTTGCACTATATTTATTCGATAATGGCATTTAAAGCTCCATATTGCTCCCTGGTCCATCGGTTGGATCAAAGACGTGCAGTTCTGTGGATAAAATTTCCACCTTTGAAATCCTGCATGTCTGGATGTGCCGGGCAGTTGTCTAATAGCAGAAGGATTTTACTATCATCTTTTATACCGATTTTCTTAAAATGCTCTCTAACTTATGGTACAAAATTTTGGTTAAACCATTCTAAATATATTTGTTGTGTTACCCAAGCTTTTTTATTTGCTTTATAAATTACGGGAAGCTCATGGACATTTTTAAAGCTCTTGGTGGAGCACTTTTTCTTATAACTAACGGGTTGCACTTGCGTGTACCAGCAGCATTAGCGCAAATTAATGTGGTTAATCTCTCCTTTGACACTTTATGCCCATCTATAAAATTTTCATCATTGCAAGCCAAACTGCTTTCAGGCAAACATTGTAGCAGCTATATAATCAGCTGAAGATTTTTCTTCTTCAGACTTAAGTTTGTGAATTCCATGTCGCTTTTTAAAATTTTGTAACCAATCTATTAGAATATAGACACTCTGAACATATGTTTAGTTTAAAGTTGAATATTTTAGCTTTTTCCTTTATCATAAGTCCAGAAATTGGATTTCCTTTAAATTGCTCCTACCGGAACCATTCATAAACTGCAAAATCTACTTTTGGTTTTTCAGCAGTCTAAAGTTTTCGGTTTTGAAAGCGAATAACAGAATCACTTTCAGCAGAAAATTTTAAAACTTTGTCTTTGTTTTTTATAATGTCATAAACTGTTTGTATCCCCACTCCGTATTTTTGTGAGAGAATTATAACACATTGTTTTTTGAATATTCATTAATTATCTTAACTTTATCTCCAAGAGTTAAGACTTTTTTTTGTCTTTTTACCGCTGATAAGGATGTCATGTTAAAAATAAACACTTACAATCCACACCTCTCAAATTTCAAAATTAAACCACGTTAAACACGTGTACATATATGCTTCTGACTCATCGCATGCAAACGAGGGAATTTCCCTTTTTCGTTTTGTTCCCATTGCGTTTGTTCAAAAGTAATCGAAAAAACATTATTATAATAATCCTGGATAATATAGATAATTACGGTTAATCGATGCAAAAAAATTGAAATCGATGCAGAAAAAATACAATCTTTTTCTTTCTCGGATAATTGATGTTGGCGGTTAATCGAATCATGGCTAATCGAGGCCTCACTCCATATTAAAATTTCTCTGTTCATCTATAATATTAATAGGCTAGGCGATTTCTTGTGGCCGATGTTTTGCTCTACCGTTTTATCCCGATTATGACAAAACGTATATTATTTGAAAGGTATTTTTTTTGCGGTTTTTTCCTTTATTTTGAGTAAATTGCATTCAAATTTGCTACTAACACATACATAAAATTATACAATGCTATGTGTGTGTTTATTAAATTTGTTAATGTGTTTGTAATAAAAATTAGTTTTTTGTGTTGATTTGTGAATTGACTATAATTGATTAGCATACCTTTAGGGTCTTTATTTAATGAAAAAATAAAATTTCCTAGAATTTGCACTCGAATTTCGAGGGCTGGAATCTGTTAGTAAATAAATTAATACTATAAATAGTCAATATTAAAAATCAGAGTTTAAACTTAAAGACTATTATCATATAAATTAATATTAAAAATTTGATTAAGATATTTAAATCAATGCTAAAAAGCATAAACCATCGAACATTTTTGATCATTCTCCGGTAAATCATTTAAAAAATAATTATTTTAAAATATAGAATTCATTATAACAAAACCTAGTATTTTTAGCGAAGACACAATCCCTTGTAGCATTTAAGATGCTGCCAAGTTATAATAAGGAACGCTGTTCTGTGACAGCATTGTTGTGTATAAAATTCTTTCAATTGGAAAAAAACATTTTTTGTTTGTACGAAAATTAACAAAAGAATTTTAATTTTTTTTTAGTAGAAAACATTGCAAAAAATTAATTTATTAAACTAAAATGTGATAAGATAGTAATGTTAATTATAAATTTTATAAAAATTAATGAAAATATATGTGTTTTACAAAAGAAAAACTTGTTGAAATATTTGTTTAAAGAAAAAGTAATGAAAAACTTCTACCACAAATGACAATGACCGCACCCCCGTTACAATTAAATACCCTCTTCTTTGTCCATAACCAAAAAGTATACAAGAAAACCTGAAAAAGCCTCTCATATAAACAGTTACGGCCGCAAACAACCAACCAGACATCCATTCATTGTGGCTAGTAAAATAAAATTTACCTGTGGTTTTACACAACGTTTGTGTATTAAAAATGTGTGTGCAAATGTATGCGTGAAAGAATTTTCATTTTCATAGTTTTTTTTGCCAATTTTTTTTTACAAAGAAAACAAGTGGAGAGTTGTGTATTGTTCTAAAGAAAACGAAAAACAGTAACAGGTGCCAATGTGGGCGTGTTTGGCATAAAAAAGACTAACGCCCATTTTTTATATAAATTTTAAGTCATGGAAAATGAATCGGTAAAATCTGAACAAAGTGGCCGTTCCAGGCGGTCAAGGAGTCATAATAATAATGGGAGTGGTGGAGGTGGAGGAGGTTCTATAAATAATGGATATCACCGTGATCGTACACGTCACTCACATCGTAGTAATTCACATTCAAAATCCAAAAGTAACCGGAGCAGTGACTTGAATCCTTACCAAACTACAGTTAATATGACTGGTGATGAGGGACGCGAAGGTCAAGAAATAATAGAGGTACAAATTTTACCACAAGATGATAATTGGGGCGAAAATACCACAGCAGTTACTGGTAATACTTCAGAACAAAGTATTTCCATGGAGGACATCAATAATGGGTGGCAACGTGAAATGACCGAAACTGGTTTGGGATTCAAATGTCGCCGATATTTGGAATCAACATTTTCCCTCTTCCTTGGCTTCGGTGCGTTTTTCTCACCCGTGGCAATGGTAGTGATGCCTCACATGGGTTTCTTCCCATCAGCTTTCGATCATCCAGAATTGACGCAGACAGTAAGGACGCAATTGTTGGCATGCGGTAGTGAATGTAAGGGTTTGCTGGTTTCAATGGCTGTACGTTTACTTTTGTTGGCAATTGGTTTGTGGGCTCTATTTATGCGACATTCCGCTGCAACAATGCCAAGAATATTTCTATATCGTGCTGTTGTTTTATTATTGGTCACCTTATCAACATTTGCATATTGGCTGTTTTATATAGTGCAGGTAAGTAGCAAAACAGATAAATAAATTTTATAATTAATTTAGCTCTTAAAAAGTTTGTTAAATCCTTGTCGTGTTCTCTTGATACCAATATTTGGTAATATTTTAATTTTATATTCATAAATAAAAAAATTTACTTAAAGTTAAATTTTAACTAATGGTTCTTGTAACCAGTTTAGTTTTAAAATAGAAAACGATCTTGGCACTCAGTTCAAATTTTTACAAAAGGATATATCGTCCCGATACTTTCAAACGAACTCATTTTAAAAATAACGTGAGAATCATCCTCCACCTTCTTGCAATTTTCGCAGTGATCAGATTCCAGCACTTTTATTCGCACTAATGAAAATTTCCAAAAAAAAAAATGACCGATCAACAACCTGTTTACTATTTTAATCTCGTTCGTTTCAATCTTGCATTCGATAAAACACGGTTTGCCTCTGTTTCTATTAATGTTTACCCTTTTCAGTACAAATTCGCCGCGATGTTAGTCATCAATAAGTAGTTAGCTCGTCGTCTTCCCACCTATCATTCTATGATAGCTTTATTAGCCTCTACATTACCCTCTATATGGTATAACCAGGCATTGTTATTTTAATTCAAATGTACGAGGGGGAGTCAACAAACTTACCAAACACAGAAAAAAAACATTCTTTTTTGGTTTGATTCCACGTCATTGTACAACATAGTTTCCTTTTTTTCTCGATACACTGCATTCAGTGATTTTCCAACTTTTTTAAACACTCCACAAAGTAAGATTTGGAAAATTCCTCAAAATAGACTTCTGTTGTAGAGATAACCCCACATTCGACTCGAATCTTCAATTTGGTAACAAGAAAAGATCTTTGGGAACCAAATCTGAAGAATAAGGTGTATGCAGCAACAATTCGAACCTTAACAAGTGTATTTTTGGCATCCAGAACTGCATATTATCTGGATGGAAGATCACTTTTTAGGCTAAATGGAATCTTTTTTTATTTCTTAATTGGCTCAATAATGATTCGAACATTTTTATTTATTTATTCAAGTATTGTAATATAAAGCCATCCAGGCCAAATAAATCTATATTACATAGCAATAATCCTGAGATCAAGAGACTTACAAATATCTTAACATATTAACAAAAAAAAAAATATCGTATATCAGTAATTCAACATATCGGCTCCCCAGCCATAACGTAAGATAAAGAGAAAACAAAGTAAAAGTCAATATTATAGTACAAATGTCCCAATTAGCGATAGCCATAAAACAAGCAGTTACGTAATGAATTAGAAAAATTCAAGAAAATAATAACAAGCAAAAGAAGTAGCACAATCTTAGCAATGTATGTGATAGCTACAAAAATATTAAACAAAACTAGCAAAGTGCTGAAGCAGTTTTAAACGAAAGACATTGTTCGACTGCGAGAAAATACATAGCTCATAAGGCAGTCGGTTCCAACACCGAGCCACCCTGACCACAAAAGACCTTTCAAACAAAGACCTCACAATCCTAGGAATAAACACTTGAGGGTTTCTAGTAGATCGTGAAAAAATAAATACATTACATAATTTAATAGGTCTGCCAGTTTTTATGATCCTATGAAATAAAATTAAATTACGGTATTTAACAAAGTTTTCAAATGAACATCCAAGGAAGCGATGAACATAGCTCGAGATACGAACCCGTCTTCCCACACCATAAATAAATCGCACAATTGTATTGACTATACTTTTCAGTTTTTTAAAATGTATGCCAATTGTACCTGATATCACCTCAAGTCCATATAAAACCTGCGACATCAAGAGGGAATGACCTAATCTTAACTTGATTCGAAAAGGTAGGAAAATATTAATGGAATAAATCCTACGCAATGAGCCCCAGATTCTACCAGATAAAGCATCAATATGGGGTTTGAAAGACAGCTTATTATCAAGCACAACCCCTAAACACCTTAGTTGGCTACAAAATTCATGCACAGATTCACCTAAGAAAGTATTAAAGTCAATCGATTAGTAGGGCCAAACATAATAGCCTTAGTTTTAGAAGAATTTATGGATAATGTTTGTCTAAGTCCACTATGAGACACACTCCAGACAATGGTTTATGTCATGTTCTAAGACATTAGAAAAAAAGCGGCTACCTTTAAATAGCAAAAAAATATCATCAGCAATTATGAACGTATCACAGGTCGTTGAGTCAGTAGTCACATGGAAATCATTTATATACAAAATGAACAATAGAGGACCTAAAACGAACCCTTGAGGTACACCAGAGTAAAGAGAAAGTAAGGCAGATCTAAGACCATTTAGTACCACAAACTGAGATCTACCACTCAAATAGGATATTATTAGTTTAGATGCCGAATTTGAAAACCCAAATTCATATTTAAGCTTATATAACATTCTCATATGGTTAATAGAGTTGAAGGCTTTAGAGAGATCAAGTGAAATCAAAACACTCAATTTATCACTATTAACATTTTCTCTAATAGCATCAGTGAGTTTAAGAAGTAAAAGGGTCGTAGTGTAACCCTGACGAAAAGCATACTGAGATTCAGAAATATGACGAGATGTAAACTGAAGTATCTGATTTTTAAGGAGATGCTCGACAGCTTTAGACAGTGCAGGAAGTATAGAAATGGGTCTTAGATCATCAAGCAATGGGAAATTTCGATGTAGTGAGAATAGTATTTACCAAGTTCAAAATAAGGGTCGATAAGTACGGAAACAATGTTTTTATAAATTTAATAGGAATTCCGTCAATGCCAACCGACTTTGACTTCACTTTATTAAGGTCTTCTAGTAGTTCCATCTCACTCACACAACGAAAGGAAAAAGACTCAGCAACATCAACCAAATCATCAAGGTCAACATGATCTTGATTACCCAGATCCATACCACCTGCAAAAAAGTTATTAAGAACCTCAACATCACCATCCCAAACCACATCATCATCCCCTACACACCCAGAACGCCTCAGTGCTCTCCACAAACCAGTAGAATCTAATCCCCAAAAAAGTTTAGAAAAATGCCTCCTTTTTTCTCTCCGAATCACATTTTTAGCCCTATTACGAAGCCTACAATAATTTGACCAATTCTGATTTGAACGCTCAGACCGAAAAGCAGCATACGCTAAATCCCTCAATGATCTTGCTAAGACAATATCTCTTGACTCCATCCAAACATTTCTTACATTGTGTAGTCTTTTCCTCACAACAGGGACACAAGCAAAAAATCAAAAAGCGAACAAAGTAAAGAGCATTTATTATCCACATCACAGTATTAAAAAACTCAAAGAAATTAATATCATTCAACAAGGAAAATAAGCCATCCCAATTTATGTTACTAAAATCGCGGTATTCAAAATACTCCGGAATAGCTGTCATATTAAAGCCAAAAGAAGCAAAAATTAATGCATGATCGGATATCGATGGGCACTGTATCTGATCCGAAAAGGAGATCAAGGAAATATTGCTTACTAAGAAAAAGTCTAGCAGTGAGTGGAATTGTTGGCCATATCAAAATGAGTAGGTTCAGAATTGTGGGAAAATTTTTTTTTTTTTAGTAGTAGTAGTAGTATTTATTATACTTTAATTTAAAACTAATAATTATTATTTAACAATTTTTATACAACTTCTTGATTTGTGTTATTATATCTTAAAAATTGTGTGACATTTCTTTTAAAAACATTAACATTTCTTTCTAATTTGACATAGTTAGGTAAAGTATTATATATTTTTAGTCCCTTGAAGAAGAGAGATCTTTGCATTGCTGTTGTTGTCACCCTTTGTAATCTAAAGTTTTCCGCGTTTCTTAAGTTATACATACGGTTGAGCTTCTCCCACGTACATCAGTTGGTCGATCAAGTATTCTGGAGCATTACCCATCTTCATCTTTTGGACAAAATTCAAATCTCCTACATAGGGATCGAAACAAGTTACCCTTAGTAACATTAAATAGGTTACAATTGAAGTCACCAACCACTATAATGTTGGAATATTTCGAAAAAAGCTCACCAAGTCTATTTTCAAAAGTGACCAGATTACCACCTGGTAGATAAATTACCCCAAACAAAATTTGGGTTGAAGATTGGCTTAAACTTAATTTTGCTGGAGATATAAATTCCAACACCCCCTCCTCTAGATAAAAATTCAGATGAACGATCATTACGACAAAACTTATAACCCGGAATATCCACTGCCCGATTTGAGACTTTATCGTTCAACCAAGTCTCCGAGACAGCAAACACATCGAACACATTATCTCTCAGAAGAAATTTGAGCTCATCTATCTTTACAGAGTTGGAAGACGGCCTAATGATCCGGCAGTTTAAGTGGGCCACTTTAAAATGACTTAAGTGAGTTTGTAATACCGAATTCAAATATGAACTATCACTAATTACAGGACCCATATTATTGTTAAAAGACATCAAAATTAGCAAAAAACGTTACTATGGGGAACCAATATAAGCAAAAAGAATTTAAAAAAATTAACATATTACACAGTAAATAACAATTCATAAAACTGAATTATATTCAAAAATAAACCAACTGGTTAAAATATATGAGAAAAAAAAAACAAATCAAAAAAAGAGAAAAAAGAGAAAAAAAAATTAAGAACTATAAATAAACCTGGTAATGATTTCGAAAAACTACTCAGCAACAACAACAGCACCTCCCGTCAACAACGCAGCACATCTCAAGGCATCACATTCAAGTATCTCGCCATTAATCATAGTCAATTTAGCTTTAGGCTTATCTGAATTTATTACATTTTTCTCCACTTATTGTTTTTCCTTTTTTCAAGTAGTCAGTGTAGATAATTCCATGCTTATACCAAAAACCGCGCTCATAAACTTACCAACCAAATTTACTGTCTTGAATTTCTTCACGGCGGATACCCCTGTTAAATTCCATTGGTTGTTTCCAGTTCCAATTCTGGTGTATAGTAGTGAATCCATGTTTTTCTTTTTCAACAGTTATATTTCGGCGAAGGATTTTAAATCACTGAACCATGTGCACAACTTGTTCCCAGTTTTTAAGTGATCGGTGAATTTTATCGAGGTTTGTAATTTTTTCATATACGGCCTCGTTTAAATTAATTTACCCAACTTTATATGGTTTTAAACGCTAGTGCAGATGTGCCTTTCGAGTAGAAGTGGTTGATGCTAGCTTGAACTTAATTTTTTCATTGATCAACTCATGACTTCTCTACGGTTATCATTTCTTCTCTACGATAATGTCCGATCTATTGTGAGAATCGTCATCCTGTCAAACTTTTGTAACATCGCAAATAGGATAGCCTTTTCTATAGCTGCTAACTCAGATGAAATTGATGATGCCTTGTCTTCCAAATAATAATCGTTTTGTTTCACTCCTTTAGTGCCATTAAGCAAATTCTGTTACATCAGAACCAACAGAACACATTATTGTAAAAGATTTTACAATCCTCAGATTATTCAGATTTTGACCCATTATTTTGCTTCCTTTTTATTTAACTTACACATATCACCAAAGAAGTTATGATTAAAAATCAGCTCTGGCTGTACCATGTATTCATCTACTTCACCGATTTTCCTGAACAGATAGGCATATGTATAAACCAATTTTTGATAACTTGTTCCAGGATTAATTTCAGGTTCACTCAGTGTTTCCCGTATTCCCTGGCAGTAACTTTTGCGAACCGGCAAATCGGTGAGAATTCACTCGCCATGTGGTAAAACATGTGTGGAGATCTGATCAGACATTCGTGAACGTCTCAACTTCCTTAATCCAATATGTTCACATACGAAGAAGCAGCATATTCCAATTTCTTTCTGGTGAAAGCTTTATGAAAGAGAAGAGCCCTTGAAGGTTGTCACACAATCCAATTGCAATCTATTTACAATCCAATTCAATTTCAGTTTTATTGAAATTTAAAAATTTAGATCACAGAAGAGCTGAGTAAAGTTAACACAAGTGTACATAACTTAATAACTTTTTTTTAAAATTGGTGTAGCTCAGTCGTTTTTCAATTTATATATTTTGAGGTTTTTATACATAGGTTTGTCATTCCGTTTGTAACGCATCGAAATAAATTCCGGAGACCCCAAAACCATATATTTTCTTGATCATTATAACAAGCGAAATTGATTTAGCGATGACCGTTTGTCGTCTGTCTGTGGAAATCACGATCACGCCGTCAATATCTAAGCTAGACCGTTCATTTTTGTATAAAATCGTTTATTAACATCCCAAAGGAGTTGCTATTTAAAATCGTCAAAATCGGTCAAAGGGGTCACGAGTTATGATTGAAACTTTGAAAAAACTCTTGAAAAAATAAAATTTTTCAGTGTGTTTATTGTTTTTCTTAAGATATGTTGAATATTGTTGTAATTCTTCGTATTGTTGAAGTCATTGCAGTTGTGTGTATATTAATACTGCACGTGTCACATTGGCCTAAGCAAGTATTACCACATACTAAAAATAAAAATAAAAAATAAAAATAAAAGTTAAATAATAAAAATTAAAAATGAAAAATTAAACATGAAAAATGAATAATGGAAAATGCAAACCGAAAAATGGAAAATGCAAAATGAAAAATTAAAAACGAAAATTGGAAAATGAAAAACTAAAAAGGAAAATTGAAAAATTTTAAAATGAAAAATGGAAAATGAAAATCGAAAAATGGAAAATTAAAAACTAAAACTTGAAAATGAATAATGGAATTTAGAAAATGGAATACGAAAAATGGAAAATAAAAAATGAAAAGTGAAAATTGAAAAATTAAGAATTAAAAATGGAAAATGAAAATTAAAAAATTAAAAATGGAAAATGAAAAATGGAAAATGAAAAATGAAAAAAGAAAAATGAAAAATTAAAAATGAAAATTGAAAAATGAATAATAAAAAACGAAAATTGAAAATTGAAAAATTAAAGATTAAAAATTAAAATTAAAAATTAAAAATTAAAAGTTAAAATTAAAAGTTAAAAATTTAAAATTAAAAATGAAAAATGAATAATGAAAAATGCAAAATGAAAAATTAAAAATGGAAAATGCAAAATGAAAAATTAAAAACGAAAAATGGAAAATGAAAATTGAAAAATTGAGTTTTAAAAATGTATAATGGAAAATGGAAAATGAGAAAAATGGAAAATTAAAAATGAAAAGTGAAAAATGAAAATTGAAAATTGAAAATTGAAAAATGGAAAATGAAAAATGAAATTAAAAATTAAAAATTAAAAATTAAAAATTAAAAATTAAAAATTAAAAATTAAAAATTAAAAATTAAAAATTAAAAATTAAAAATTAAAAATTAAAAATTAAAAATTAAAAATTAAAAATTAAAAATTAAAAATTAAAAATTAAAAATTAAAAATTAAAAATTAAAAATTAAAAATTAAAAATTAAAAATTAAAAATTAAAAATTAAAAATTAAAATTGAAAATGAAAAACGGAAAATGAAAAATGGAAAATGAAAAATTAAAAAAGTAAAATGGAAAATGAATAATTAAAAATGAAAATTGAAAAATGAATAATTAAAAATTAAAATTGAAAATTTAAAAATTGGAGATTAAAAATTAAAACTTAAAGTTAAAAGTTAAAAATTAAAAATTAAAAGTTACTAGCCATGAATCAGTTGATTTTTTTTTTAATTATCGTGTATTATCGCAAAACTTTTTTATAGAGAATTTTGGGTGTTATAACGATGGGTGCGTTATATAATGAATTTCATTAGGGGTTTTCTACGCTAGTAAAAGAAAAATAATATCATTTTTAAAATAGTAACGAATTCTTTTCAATAGAAGACACGATCGTTGTTTTTTATAACAAGGAATTATAATAGAAACTGGCCAATAAGAAAAGCAAATAACTTTAAATTTAATTGGTATTCGAAATTTTAATTTCAGTACCGACAACAGTTTTAAAGTGGTAGCCGTACCCAATATTTGTTGTAATATTGAGTTTAAGATGCAAGTGGAGGGTATCAAAGATTCGGCCCAGCCGAATTTAACACTCTTACTTGTTTTACGTGAAAGTAGACGTAACTTTTGCCGTACTTGTTGATATGTTTCTATGTTTTAATAGTTTGGAGCAGAGTTTGGGCTCATTACCTTACATAAATTGCCACTTAAATGGCAGAAAGTCTAAGTCACTTGGTTTCTTATGGATTTTTAAAATGCCAAAGTACTGAAGCCTGTCCATTATCATTTTTATGAGGGGACCTATGCCAAGCCAAGAAAATGCTCTCCAAATCATAATGGTACCACCTCCTTGTTTTACCATCTTCTGGGTGAAGCTAGGGTTGTACTATTGACGATTGGGACGATGAACAAAGGTTCTACCATCTGGTCCTATCCTATTAACCTTTGTTTCGTCGTTTCACAACACATTTTTCTCAAGATCAATGCTTTTGTCTTTCTGTGTTTCGGTTTATATATGGCTTTTATCTGGAAATGCGCCCAAACAAATTTACCTCAATCAATCGACTTCTGCCAAGCCTGCTAGATATTTCAAAAAACTTATTAATTTAGGATCCTATCTGCAGTGATGACTTGAAAGGATAAGTTTTCGCCATTCATATTATACTCACATATGTTTATACCCTATACCACTATGTGGTTTGGGTATAATGACTTTGTGCTGCTGTTTGTAACAACCAAAAATATTTGACCTAGACCCATCTTTAATTATACCGATCGAATCAGAATCACTTTCTGAGTTGATTTAACAATGTCCGTCCGTCCGTCCGTCCGTCCGTCCGTCTGTGTGTCCATGTAAAGCTTGTAATCAAACTGCAGGTCGCAAATATGAATGTGTTTTGGTGAAATTTGGTATATAAGCTTTTATCGGCCATGGGATGAACGCTATTGAAATTGGTGAGAATCGGTCCATGTTCAGACCTAGCCCCCATACAAATTACCCATATGAAATCGACATAAATTGCCATAAGATCCAAATTGTCATATAGATCTAACTCAAATTGGGTTTGTATGCGTTCATTACATCCATTAATGAGTAGTCCAAAAATGATCCCTTTGACCCCATATAGAGCTGCTTCCCGATTTTCACTTAAATCTATTAAAAAACAAAAATATTGCACTGATTCTTCTCAAATTTTGTTTGTATATATTTTTGCAAAATACAAGAGACTTTACCAAACATGATCAGGATCGGTCCATTTTTGGACCAAGTCCCTATATAGATATAGCATCCGATATGAACTTTTTCATATCTGCAGCCAAAAAAATTAATAAAAATCCCACTCAAATTTGGTTTTTGCTTTTTTTCTATGTCCAGTTAGTTGGGCCTAAGAGATAGGGTCTCTAAACGCATGGTATAGGGTATCTTATAGTCGGTCTAGACCGACTATAATTTTCTTACTTGTTTATTTTGAGGCTTTGGCTTCCGAATTTTGCCTGTAAGCAATACATCGGAATTATCTACACATGAGTGAATTGCATAGCCAACTTTTTTCAATAACTTTGCAGAAGATTAGCAATTCCCGACACTTTTCCCTTTTTTGTGCATTTTCCGAACTATTCGTCTCTCCTCAATTTGTGTATATTTACCTCATCCCTTTTTCAATAACTTTGCACTCTAAAATACCTTTATTAGATTAATTTCCGACGACACAAAATATCACAATTCTATAGTAAACTGTTCGAGTACTAAATGTTGTCATTTATGTACGTATCCGCTCAAAATCAACTTTACAAAAAAACTGATACTGACAATAAGCAATAATGGTCATAAGCAGAACATAACGAACGTTAGTGCGCCGTAATCAGCAGAGAAATTAAAAACCTAATCCGAACGCAAAAAATTTACATTTTGATGCAATTATAGCCTTAAAATTTACATTTATTTGAAATCAAATTTGGTCACGGCTGTATTTATATTATTAATAGGCAAGGCGATTTCTTGTGCCCGATGTAAGTTTCACAGTTTTACCCCGATTTTGACAAATCATTTGAAAGGTATTTATTTTTAGCTGTTACCCAGATTTACAGATTATTCATCGTCTGGAATATTTTTTTGGAGTTATGATCGTTTAAAGTTGCTACTAACACATACATAAAATTATACAATGCTATGTGTGTGTTTATTAAATTTGTTAATGTGTTTGTGTTAATGTTTTGAGCTTGTTTTCTTCATTTAAATTGAGTTGAATTGTGAAGCATACCTTTAGGGTCTTTATTTAATTAAAAAAATAAAATTTCCTAAAATTAGCACTCGATTTTCGAGTCCTGGAAACTGCTAGTATCAATAATTCTGTCAGAATATTTAATCATTTAAAGGTGACAAACATTTGTTCTGTTAAAGGAGATATTTATTGGGGTCATCATCTTTTGAAATGCATGATATTTGTTTATTCTGGGTTAATTTTCATATTTAAATTTTGTGCGATTTTCAAAAATTCCTTTAGAAATGTACGTAGATTGAGATCCCTATATTAAAATTCGTTTCTGCAATCAATACAATGTTAGTCCATTCAATAATAGTAGCATATTCCAGCTCTCGAAATTCGAGTGCAATTTCTAGGCAAATTTATTTCTCAACTTAGCCAATTCACAAACACTTTTTTTGGTTTATTATTATTGTGAAAGAAGATAAAAAACTCATTAACACATCAACAAATTTAATAAACACACACATAGCATATGAATAGTTTTATGTATGTGTTAGTAACAACTTAAAATGCATTTTACTCAAAATAAAGGAAAAAATTTAAAAATCTGTAAATCTGGTGAACAGCTAAAAAAAAAAATACCTTTCAAATAATATACGTTTGGTCAAAATCGGGATAAAACGGTGGAAAAAAACATCGGTCACAAGAAATCGCCTAGCCTATTAATATTATAGATATGAGTTACGTCGGATTTTGTATAGATTATATCTCAAGATATGAGTATTGCTTGATTGTTCCAAATCGATACAGGCTCCTATGACTTCATAACCTTTACCCTTCTGAAAAGGTATTGTGTATATTAAATCGGTAATGCACTGTGATGTAGAATGTCTCCTAAAGGCATATGATCTCCTGGTGTTAATAGAATGTCCTTCCAAAAATTGCTTATAATTTTCCTTAATCATGCCCTACGTGAGCTTAAGGTGCGTAGATATCAAGCACTTTGGTCGATAATTCTCTATTTTATATAAATCCTCATTCGTTTTTGGTGTTGGTTGAATACGGACTGGATAAGCATCTTATATGAAATACCGACTAAGCCTTTAGCCGATTTGGAGTTTCTGGAATTAAGCAGTTCAAGGAAGCTATGAAATAGTATTGCTTGTCTGCTTGAATTTATATATGAAGTTTGGGGACTGTCACTGTTTTTTTTTTATAATAATTTATTTTGTTATCTTCCAGGTCACAAATGGAGCAAAAATTGTGGTAGAAACCGGTGGCGATGCCGTCGATTACAAATCATTAGTAGCTTATGCTACCAATCTTGTTGACACCTTACTTTTTATACATTACATAGCAGTTGTTCTGTTGGAGTTAAGGCACAATCAATCTATGTACTATGTAAAAATAATACGTTCACCCGATGGTATATCCCGATCATATACTCTGGGCCAATTTAGTATACAAAGAGCAGCTGTGTGGGTCTTGCAACGTTATTATGTTGATTTCCCAATATACAATCCCTATTTGGAGCGAATACCCATTTCGAAATCACAAAGAAATAAAATAACGACCAGCTTTAAATATTATGAAGTAGATGGTGTAAATAATTCACAGCAACAGAGCCAAAGTAGAGCAGTATTGGCAGCAAATGCCCGACGACGAGATTCATCACACAACGAACGTTTTTATGAAGAACACGAGTATGAACGCAGAGTTAAGAAACGTAGAGCACGTTTGATAACAGCTGCAGAAGAAGCATTTACACATATTAAACGTATACACAATGAACCAGCTCCAGCTGTACCATTAGATCCAAATGAAGCTGCACAGGCGGTATTTCCTTCGATGGCTCGAGCTTTACAAAAATATTTACGAGTGACAAGACAACAACCCAGACATACATTTGAGAGCATTTTAAAACATTTAGCCCATTGCCTGAAGCATGATTTATCACCTAGAGCTTTTTTAGAACCTTATCTAACGGAATCACCCGTTTTACAAAGTGAAAAAGAACGTAGATGGGTACAATCATGGTCGCTCATATGTGATGAACTTGTTTCACGGCCCATTGCTGCCGATATAACATTTCAACTTATACAAAACGATGTATCACTCATGGTTTCAATACACAAACTACCACATTTCAATATTGCTGAGGAGGTGGTAGATCCCAAAAGTAATAAATTTGTATTGAAACTTAATTCTGAAACCTCAGTATGACAACAGCAATCGCAAACACCAACATTAACACCAACGCACAGTAATGTTACTCAATCATCATATTTGCATGTTTTTGTATAGAATTTAAAACATCAATATTTAAAGTATTGATCACGTTTAAGGTCAGTAACTTTTGTGGTATATTTTTACTTCTTTTTGTGTTTCTTTACACAATTAAGGTAACTATGCTCAAATCGTAAAAAAGAAACCCAACCCAGTGTATAAAAAAATCCTTAAAATATAATACTCATTTTATTCCTTTAAAAGTACATATCAAAAAAAAAAATAAAAACTAGAAAATTATGAATTTCTTTAAGGATAACACAAAATTGCTATAATCTTAAAACCTATTAAATGGTCACATCGTATTAAGATGGCTGGCCATTTTAATTAAAGTTTAGTTCCATTTTATTTAATTTATCTCAAATACTCTTATTTAATTTCCATCTTATTAGTTTTCTGTTTTTAGATAATTTTAGATAAGGTTATGTTGATTTGAATGTCAATGTTAGATATATATTTATTTAATACTTCTATTTATAAATGTATTACATAATAGCCAAGCCGCAGAGAATCATTTTGCCTCTGTTATGTCAAAAAGTTAATCTGACCAGGACATTAAATGATTGTTTTTTTATGACTGAAAAATAAGTTTCCAATTTGACATTGTTTAAGGATCCACGGATAGAATACTGGATTGAAATCAACAACCATATCAATAAAATTCGAAATTTATTTTACATGGTTACCTTTGTTGCTAGTCTAAATTTTACTAAACCACAACAGAATAAGCGTAATCATATTATATTTAAGTTTCGAATTAGATAAATATTTTAAACAAATTTGGTTAAACTTGCCATTACATTAAAAAAACAAAAACCTAACATAAACATACGATTCCTTAAAACACAATAAAAACAATAACAATAAAAATAAAACACTCACACAAAAATAACATCCTATCAAAACTAGAAAACTAATATACATATATATATATATTTACAATCAATCAATCAAAGCTACTCCTATAAATGCCTCTTTATAAATCCTTTAATAACTATAAATATAGAAATTAAGCCTAAAAACTGACAAAAAAAAATACTCATTCAGCAGTGTTCTGTATTTAAAATTAACGAAAATTGAACATTTGTTAAGCCTATAAATCAAAAATTATTAGCTAAGTGTAAAAACGATTAAATTGTAATTGATTTTTATCTTCAGCTCGATATACAGACATTGCCAAATTTTTAACCTAAATTTGTTAACAATAAGACAAATAACGTTGGAGACTGTATTAATAATATTTTAACTATAAAATATACATAACAAAGTATATTTTTTAATAGATTTAACTTAAAAGTTTAAGTAAAAATATTCATAATTATACTGCCCGATCTTATACTGCCCAAAACTAATTTGAAAATTAGGTTATGTGATTTATGGATTATTCAAACAACTTGCTAAATCGAAGACCTGCTTAATTTAATTATTAACAATTTAAAGTAAAAAGAATTTGCATTAAAAAATATTTTTTTTCTAAAATCTTGTTTTCGATTCAAAAAAAAAAAAAATAAAAATTATAATCTGAGATATAATACATTATTATATTATGGCTATTTTTTTTTTAAATTGATAAAATTAAAAAAGAAAAGTAAAATTAAACATTTTTTTAAAACAATTTTGGAGAAATGTTAGGATAAGCATTTTTTTAATAAGGATTGCACACCTAAAAATTGTAATAACTTTTATACATTATTTTGAAAAAATAATTTTTTGGAATGAAAATTTTAAGTTTTGTAGAAATACGTTCCATACTTCAGGAATACCACCCATATAAACATTCAGTGGTCCTTCTGATGAACAAAGACCATGTCCAAGCGAAAAGTGTGGCGACTTGCTTTCTACTCTTCACCACTCTTTTTTGCAAAATCCCGTAGTTCTGGGATTTTGGGCATCTGGCATCTCATACGAAATTTACATTATTACCATTCAGCGGCCGATATATTATAATGAAATGATGCAAGATCAAGGCTGATTTAATGCCGTTTTCTTTTCTGACAAAAAATGTCGCATTTTATTTGCACTTTCTTCGAAAAGAGTATTTTTTATGTATTCTAAACTAAGAGCAACCTTATTTTATACATCAATCGAAAGGTCTCAAAGTCGAGCGCTAGTAAATCGCAAAAAATTGTAGCCATTGACTTTTTTCAGGTCATAGTGTGAGGATATTTCCACATTGTTCCCCTTTTTTGAATATTTTCACCCCATGACTTCAAAGAAGATAATTATCAAAATTTTTTGCATTTTATGATTACAGCACTTTGAGACCTTTCGATTGATGTATAAAATTAGGTTACTCTTAATTTAGAATATATAAAAAATATACTTTTCGAAAAAAGTGCAAATAAAATGGGACATTTTTTGTCAGCAAAGGAAACGGCATAAGAAAAAGTCAAGAAAAAAAAGTTATTTTTTAACTTTTATTTTTTAAGGCAAAAATTAAAAGTTTTTAACTTTTAAAAGTTTTTAACTTTTAATTTTTTAAGGCAAAAATAAAAGTCTTGAATTAAATATTGCATAATAATACGCTAGTTTTATTGCCTCCAATTTATATGTAAAAATAATTGATGTATATTACAGAAGTCTATAAAAATTATTGTTATTATTATTGTTAAATTTGTTCAGCTGTTTAATTTTACCATCAACATTGATTCTAAGTTTTCTTCAGATAAATTATATCTCAAATCCCCCAAAATCAATTTGAGTGCTGAAAATTACCTTTCTACACCGACTTGAGTTGCAGGTACAGAATTTACAATAAGTGCTAGTTTGTGCAGCCATGGTAGAGTAAATTTTTTACTATCCCAATATTCTAGTAAATCAGCTGCAACATCTAAGCGTTTTTCCTTTTAGTTGTCGATTTAAAAATACGCTTGTGAATGGTACCATCAGTTACTACATCGTCGTCATCCGAGGAGGAATAATTGAGTTCCATATCCCTCAATCCGTTCCTTAACAAGGATGACGTGCTTGCAACGGAGTTTTCAGCAATTAGAAATAAGTCTTCTTCAAAATTGTCCGTATTTGATATAGGCTGGGATTCTACGTTTACCTTAAATGCAAATAAAAATAAATATGAGGAAGTTTTAAAATAGTTAATAAAGCGTTTAACTAAGCTTACCACGCTTTGTATTTGGAGCACAATTTTCTTAAGATGATTTTTAGCAGCTTCAATTATTGTTTGGGACAGTACGCGCATAAATCTTGGATCTAAAAATATAGCTGCAAACACTATCGTTTTCAGGTAGCTTTGTTTGTCTTCTTTCAATGTAAGCCAGCACTTGCTTGCTCATATCGCTGTTTACGTCTTTTAGTTAAATAATCAGCTCTCCCAATAGTAAAGATGATTTTTGAAGTTTTAGGGTTAGAGTGTTCGCGGGAGCTAGAACTTCTAGAATTTCTTCTATTTCAAACCATTCCTATCTTTGTAGCTGTTCGAATGCTGGCAAATGTTCAATACAGAAACCTTTCAATTCTAAGAGTCTTTTAAGCATGTTATAAGTAGAACTCCAGCGTGTTGGTACGTCCATTTGCGGTTTAGGTTGATTAGTACTTCGTATACTATACCTAGGATAAAAATAAAATATTAATGAAAATATAGACCGTCAATGTAACATTGTGCGAAATAACTTACCGAAACGCAGGAGTTCTCAATTTTCTAACAATTTCCCGCTTATTTACTACGTTTGAATGAAGTTTTCCTAAGAAGTCTTTCACAGCTAGTTGCAAGGTGTGTGCAGCACATTTAATGGAGATGATGTTATCAAAAGTTATGTTATCCACAATGTTTTCATAATTATCTTCCCTACCGTTGTCATTTTCTTCATCATCTTCACTGCAAAATGATAAGAGTTCTACCGCTTTCACCATGTTTCGGCCGTTGACAGTTGTTATTGCATATATTTGCTTTTTATTTATTTTGAAACTATTCAACACATTTTCGATTTCCTTCTTTAAATTTTCAGCAGTATGTTTCTTTTTTAGCTCAACCATGGCCAGTGTGAATATTTCTATTTTCTTGCCTATTATCTCTTGCACATTTACACCCAATATGGCTCTATCATTACGAGTAACAGTGTCTATTTTCAAACAAATCACTCTTTCAGAGGTTAAATTTTGAATCTTATTTTTAATTTTTTCACACTTTTCTTTCACAAAAGTCATAAAATTTTTAGAGTTTATTTTTGGAATCTTAAGACCATCAAATAATTGAGTTGTTACAGTTTGAAAGGAGTCTGAATCAAAAAATTACAAAGGCACCGATTCTTTAGTTAACAAACTAATGCAGGCATTAATAACATCACTTACAGACATTTCAACCGTAAATTTAATTTTTTTACAATTTTTGTCTGCTTCATATTCCTCTCGTTTCGACCGCTTTTTATGTTCATTAAACATTTCACTATGGTTTTTATTCAAATGTCTTTTCATATTAGTTACATAAGTCACATCAATATATTTGTTACAAACCTTAATTTCCCTCTTAAACCTGCGATAATAAAAAAGTCGCGCACATACAATTTCGTTTTCTACCCATTGAAAATAAAAAAAATAACACTATCTCCTATGTTTTCTAATTCGCGATTGAACGTTATCATTTGTTATCAGTTCAACAATTCTATATTAAATTCACATTGAAAGAAATATACTAAAAGAATTAAAAGTTATGCAGTTATTACAACAATAATTATTAATAACAAAATAAGAGAATTATGTTTTGCATTGCTCTTGAAATTGTGATAACGGATGTTTTATCATATATAGCATTGGAGGCAATAAAACTAGCGCATTACTATGCAATATTTAATTCATGACTTTTATTTTTGCCTTAAAATATTAAAAGTTAAAAAATAACTTTTATTTTTTGAGTAAAATAATAAAAGTCAAAAATAACTTTTAATTTCTGCCTTAAAAAATGAAAGTCAAAATTAAAAGTTATTTTTTGACTTTTATCAAAAAAGCCACAAATTTAAAAGTCATACAAAAATTTGCATGTACATCACCTATGTATCATAATGATAACAACCAAAATTTTCTACGATCATGTAAGATGTATGCTCTTTTGATGTAAATTTTTAAAAATAACAGTTATTTTCTGTCCCTGAAACGAACTATTTCTTTCCCACAACTGCAAATAGCCTACCAAATTAGAAACTTTTTCGCGAACCTTGTTTTTATGTCTCAAATTGTTCACGGACATTCTCTCTAGTATCGGCTACTTAAAGTAACGTTATCGTCCATTATGCAGCATTCATACTTGAAATTACGTTTATGTTTTTCTTGATGTTTCGATCTACTTTATACGATTTGATACTCGAGCAATTATTTTTTTGACCTGCTTTTCTCCCCGAAGTTTTCGGATTTTTCTTAAAGTACCAATATTCTGCCACTTCCTGTTCGTTATAATTTTTAATAATCCGGGAAACCGTTTCCCGAGAATTTTTTGTCTTATAACCGATTGTTTTAAAATTATTAAAAATACTAATTCAAAAATAGAACTGTATATAACTATTAAACGTATTGCGTGTTTTAGCTGGCAATATTTCTCATTTTCTCTAATTTAATTGCTATTGATACATGAAAAAATTTTTGTTTACTTTGTTAATTGGAACCAAATGCATTTCGATTGAAATTTGTTTAAAAAAAACTAAAACATTTTCCTCTCCGTAATAGGCCGAGTAGGTCGCACTACTTACTTAGGCTTAAAATGTTCTTAATAATCTGCAGTTGTTTTCTCTTGAATTTGGATCATCTAGACCAAATGGGTGAGGAATGACGTGCGAAAATATAAGGACACTCCGATAAAATGTCATAAAAAAATAAAAATAGTGAAAAGTGTTTACACGTAAACGAACATGTGCATAGTGATATGTATCAGCGATGCATACACATTTTTGTTTGTTCGTTGATTTTGTTGTTTTTTTTTTTTTGTACATGTGAACAAAAATGTGTATGCATCGCTGATAAGCAAACAAACAAAAATGTACATTTTTGTTAATTATATTATTGATTTCAAATCTAGCATTTTCCATTCAGCATATGGAAGCATAACTGAGCTTGAAAGGTCTCTATATATTGTATTAGTATTCCGGTGAATTGGGCCAATTCCATTTCCCGAAAAATACCCCACACCATAATGTTTCCACCTCCCTGCTTCACTGTGTATCTGGGATTAAACTTTTCGCCTCGTCGTCGTCGAATGTAGACTCTTCCATCTGAACGCCGCAGGTTGAATTTGGACTACGTTCTTCTATTGCTGTTGAGTCCAATTTAAATGGGTGTGGGCAAAGTTATGGGGGGGGGGGGGGTAAGGTTTTATTTTTTATTATATTTATTTATTATTTCTTTTTCTGAATGTACAACATGTCGAGAGTGTTGTGTCAAAATTTCAAGTAAATAGGAGCAAAACTTAAGAAGATACAGCGTTTCCAGCGACCGGCCTCATACGGTATATCGTATATAAATCAGTTTTTAAAAAACTTTAAATGGATTTTCTCGCAAATAAATGTTCGAAGTCCGTGAACATCATAACTCAAAATATATCTACATATCTACACATAAATCATCAGGTAACCACGAAGATTTTTTTTATTTTTCATCTTCTTTCCCATTTTTTAACAACAAATTCCCGAAATTTTATAGCAAAAATCGTGTTTTTCACTTCAAAATTGTGCAAAAAAAAAAAAAAAAAAAATAATAATATTGAAAAAAACTCTTCGTCACTACCTCAGGAAATATGTCGTCTTTTAAACGCATTTAGATATTTTTATTTCACATGATCCGATAGCTAGTTATGATGTTCACCGCAAAACAACAACGCCTCCGGAGATTCGCTGTCACGGACTTGTTTATTAAAATTTTTAATTGAAAATTTTTTCAAAGATTCTTCAAATGTTATGCTATAACGTGTTTATGAAATAAATAGTCCAACATTATTCATATCTTAAAAAAAAAATCAATGTGAGTCCGATCACAGGGGAGATGTGTAAACATCTACACCTTTTCCAATTGTATTTCAGAAAGTATCAAATGTATTTCAGAAAATATCAAACGTATTTCAGAAAATATCTGTTGAAATTCAAAACTAAAAAGTAGTTTACCCTACAATACCGAAAAGTTATTATTGTTCCTATTAGTGATTTGGAGTCGCAGAAAATGTTTAGCTATATTTGGACGTATTTCTTATGTACTGGAAAATAAACTATTAAGGGTGGCCTTTTAATCGAAAGAAGATGATGACTTCATTTGTTAATCACCTACAATATAAACACCAGCATAGAATTTTAACCGATTTTGAAGTCATCATTTTGAAAAAAACACGTTTATAACGTCACCTAAAATGCAAATGGCCGTAACTAACAAAAAGTTCAAAAATTAACAAATTGATTCTTAAATTTGGGTATTAAGTTTAAAGTAGTTTTTGTTTTATGATGTTTTTTGCTTCTCCTGTTAAAAAATAAAAATATTAATTACGGCCTTTTGCATTTTAGGTGACGATATGTAGTTTTCAAGAAATATTACAACCCAGTGTAATACTTAAAATAATATGTGTTTATATAGCGCGCTGACTAATTTTCTGTGACTCAATTGATATTTTCTGAAATTCAATTCATATTTTCTGAAGTAAATTTAATAATTTCAGAAATAGATTTGATGTTTTCTTAAATACATTTGATATTTTCTGAAATACATTAGATAACTGCTGAAATACATTTGATGTTTTCTGAAATACATTTAAAATTTTCTGAAATACATTTAATGGTTTCTGAAATACATTTAATGGTTTCTGAAATACATTTGATAATTTCTGAAATACATTTGATGTTTTCTGAAATACAGTTGATATTTTCTGAAATGCATTTGATAATTGCTGAAATACATTTGATAATTTCTGAAACTCAATTGATATTTTCTGAAATTCAATTGATATTTTCTGAAATACAAATGATACTTTCTGAAAATCAATTGATACTTTCTGAAATACAATTGATTATTACTGAAAATCAATTGATGTCTTCTGAAATTCAGTTGATACTTTCTGAAAGTCAATTGATGTTTTCTGAAATACAATTGACTCTTTTTGAAACACAATTGATATTTTCTGAAAATCAATTGATTTTTTTTGAAACACAATTGCTACTTTCTAAAATTCAAGTGATACTTTCTGAAATTAATTGATGTTTCCTGAAATACAATTGATACTTTCGGAAACACAATTGATATTTTCTGAAAATCATTGATGTTTTCTGAAACACAATTAATACTTTCTGAAATTCAATTGATACTTTCTGAAAATCAGTTGATGTTTCCTGAAATACAATTGACACTTTCTGAAATACAATTGATATTTTCTGAAAATCAATTAATGTTTTCTGAAACACAATTGATACTTTCTGAAATTCAATTGATGTTTTCTGAAATACAATTGGAAAAGGTGTAGTAATTAAAAAAAAACTCCTAAGTTTATTTTCGACTTCTTCAAAGTTTTCCAAGTATTTAGCTTTTGAAAACTCACAGCACACCTAAGTTTGTGAACAATTAACGAAAAAGATTTGTGATTTTGCTAAACAGACAGCGAACTCGGCGGTTCTTCTTACTAAATACACCAATACACTTACATAAACCTCACACCGTTTTTCCCTTACGCTGTTTTTGTGATTGTATTGTGAAATTAAATTTTACCCCCCCCCCCCCTGAGCGCATAGATGTTTACACATCCAAAAATTATGAAAATACGACTTTTTTAACTTTTAAAACCTTACCGCCCCTTAAACCGAGCTTTTCTATTTTTTCCGGCACAAAGGGTTTTTTTGTGCATCTAAAACTTCTAAGACCATATTCTCGGGCTCTTTTAATTGTGGAAGGACTGGCATCTATAAAAAGTTCATTTTTAACTTCTCTAGGAACTGCTTTAGGATATTTCTCTTACAGTAGTAATACGGGGTCTTCCTGCTTTGTGCGTTGTATGGATGTTACCACTATTAGCAATGCGACAATTTGTTGATTTTGGAACGGAATATTTTAAGGAAATGTCTTTTTCAGAAAGTCAATTTTTAAAGTCATTTAAAACTTTGACATTGAAATCATAATTGTATTTGTTTCCTGCCGTTTTTCACAAAAGAAATTCTTATGATGTTAATGCTTCCAATATCTTATTTAAACCCTTATAACAAAATAATTATGATGAGTTTTTTAATAAAATGCAAATATCTAAATCACGAATTAAAAGGAATGCGATTATTTCTAGGTTAATAGTATAGATAAGAGTAAGAGTAATAAGAATTGCAAATGTTTTGAAAAGCTGCATTTTGAATACATCTTTTAAAATTAATTTTTTTTGTTTTACTTTAACGGAATTTGTTTTTTTGATGTGTAAACATCTATACGCGCAGGGGAGTAAATTTCAAAAACAGCGTAACATGTAAGCGTAACATGTGAGTCGTAAGACAAAATGTGATTGTATTGGTGAAAACATTAGATATTATGATAACCTGTTTGAAAATTAAAAGTGAAAAATAAAAAATTAAAAAAAAAAAATGAAAAATAAAAAATGAAAGATGAAAAATGAAAAAAAAATTTAAAAAAAAATGAAAAATTAAAAATGAAAAACGAAAAATTAAAAATGAAAAATAAAAATGAAAAATGAATAATAAAAAATTAAAAATTCAAAAATGAAAAATGAAAAATAAAAAATGAAAAATAAAAATGAAATATAAAAAATGAAACATGAAAAATAAAAAATTAAAAATAAAAAATGAAAAATAAAAAAGTGAAAAATAAAAAATGAAAAATGAAAAATAAAAAATTAAAATGAAAAATAAATAATAAAAAGTGAAAAATAAAAAATGAAAAATGAAAAATAAAAAATTAAAAATGAAAAATGAAAACTGAAAAATGAAAAAAGAAAAAGCAAAAATTAAAAATAAAAACTGCAAAATAAAGAATTTAAAAAAAAGGAAAAATAAAAAATAAAAAATGAATAATAAAAAATTAAAACTAAAAAATTAAAAATAAAAAATGAAACTTGAAAAATAAGAAATGAAAAATGAAAAACTAAAATTAAAAATGAATAATGAAAAATAGAAAATGAAAAATAAAAAATGAAAAATAAAAAATTAAATATAAAAAATGAAAAATAAAAAATAAAATATGAAAAATAAAAAATGAAAATTGAAAAATAAAAAATAAAAAATGAAAAAATGAAAAAAGAAAAATAAAAATTGGAAAATGAAAAATGAAGGAAAAAATTAAAAATGAAAAATAAAAAATGAAAAATGAAGAATAAAAAATGAAAAATTAAAAAATGAAAAATTAAAAAACATTAAAAATGAAAAATGAGAAATGAAAAATGAAGAACGAAAAATTAACAATAAAAAACGAAAAATTAAAAATTAACCGGTTTAAATAATAATAAATATTTTTATATTAATAGAGCCCCTGCAGTTAATTTTATGAAAGTGCTATAAAAAAAATCTTTAATTACTAAATGTTTACACTTCTCCCCTGCGATCGGACTCACATGATTTTTTTTTTTTATATTTTTAACAAAAACAATGTATGATGATGACATGAAAAAAAAAATAATTAGTAACAAAATGTGATTTGGAGAAAATTTATCAATGAAAAATTAAAATGCGATCTCAATTCCGAATGTTTTGACCATTACTGTATATATCTATATGTGAAAATATTCTTCAAAAATTTCGCCATTTTCTATCATAAAGTTAACCATAAAAGTTATATTTTGGAGTATATTAAACATTATTTTAAACAATTTTTTATTATTTAAATTGTTGGGATATGCTAAAGCATTTTGCAGCAAAACTGTAATTGCTTCTAATGAATTAAACTCTATAAAAAAATATCAGAAATTATATGTATACTTGATATTTGGTCTGGCAAAAAATTATTTCGGTTACGAAATATTTAACAGTTATGTGGAGACTTATAAATAGGACGTTTATCGGTAATATGTATACAGATATAGATAGAAAAAGTTTAACAAAAGCACTTATTCCTATAAAATAACTTTCACGAATTGTTAAAAAAAAATGAATTTAAACATTGCTCTTTGATGTTTTCTACCTTTTTCTCGCCTTGTAAATTTAAAGATTTAAAATAAACTGAATGTTTGAACAGTATATAAATCGCACAACCCTATAACAATAATTCAAACAGAATTTTAGACAACTTAAAGTATTTCATATTTAACAATCTTATTCAAAGTATATTTACCAAAATTAAATTTAATTTTTAATAACTCAGAAATTGGCTTCAGTTTCAAATCTACTTAACCCGCCTCCTACACAGACCACTGCCACTACGTTGTATACGTATTAACAACGAAAAATTGTTAGAGACCGATTTCATAAAGGTGCTATTACACGATGTGTTTTTTACATATGTACTGTCAAATTTTCCCACAACAAAAGTTGTACACATCGTGTGATACATATGAAACATTGTTTATGTACAATACATGAGGAAAGTCACATGTACATTTTTCAATTAGAACAGGTTCCATTTTGGCATGACAAACATATGAAAATACAACACTAAGAAAAATAAATTGTTTAGTATTAATTAACAATTAAAAAATATATAACCTTTTTTTAACAATAAATTTTTGTAAATTCACAAATTAAATCAGCTGTTGTTTACATATAGAGGTTATGTCATACGGAAATACATATGCACGTGTGATAGCAAAAATTATGAATCGTATGTAAAAGACAATTTTGACAGACATGCGGAATTTCATATGGATAAAAAAAGTGACAGTACATATGTAAAAAACACTTCGTGAAATAGCACCTTAATATAGCCACATTTTGGGGGAAAAGGTTAACATTTATTATTATTAGTATTATTTTAATAATATGTATGCTTTATAATTAACAAAACTTGCGTTTAAAACTTTAATTAAAACTTTAATTACAAAACTTGCGTTTAAAACTTTAATTACAACTAGCAGATTTCAGCCCTCGAAATTCGAGTGCAAATTCTAGGAAATTTTATTTTTTGATTAAATAAAGACCCTAAAGTTATGCTAATCAATTTTAACTCACAAATCAACACAAAAAAAACTCATTTTTATTACAAACACATTAACAAATTTAATAACAAACACACACATAGCATTGTATAATTTTATGTATGTGTTAGTAGCAACTTTAAATGCAATTTACTCAAAATAAAGGGAAAAAATTTTAAAATCTGTATATCTGCAAAATGGCTAAAAAGAAATAACTTTCAAATAATATACGTTTGGTCAAAGTCGGAATAAAATGGTAGAACAAAACATCGGTCACAAGAAATCGCCTAGCCTATTAATATTATAGATTTTGCAGTTAGTTATCAAGGAAATTTATATTAAATTTTCAACATGGTAACATTAATCATAGTTAGTGGCGGCAATTACTCGCACAAAAAATTTGGCGCCATTAGTGTAACCACTGCGAAAAATGTGTGTGTATTAGTAAAAAAAAAATGTGAGCGTATTGGGTGTTTCGAACTGGCAGTGGTCAGTGTAACGGGCGGGTAAGAAAATTTTTTACACATATAAAAACTAATTAACTTCAATCATGTCTAACACATATTTAAACAAAATTTCTATTAAGCCATTTTTAAATAATTATTTTTTATATGAATTTTTCTATTAAGAAACAATTTTTCACTAAACTATTTCTGAGTGTTTTCTATTACTAAATATCTGTGGACTTTTTTGAAAAAATATTTTTTTAAACAAAATTAAGGAGTTTCAAACAGTTGTTTTGTCAAGAGTTAAAACTTCGAAATAGGTTGTTTTAATGTTTAGTTAGTAAAACGCCGGAATAAAAATAATATAATTCAAAAAAATATTTAAAATTATATTATTTTAATGAGTTTACAGCTTAACTGAGTTGTCATGATTAGAAATCTGACTGCAACTTTTAATTTATTATTGAATCGTAATAGCGAGACAGATATCTTTTGCGATTAAATAAAACCGCAGTGTGATTTTCTATAAATTAGATAAATTGATGTTTATTGATGAACTTCAAAAAGCTGAATAAATAATAGTTTTTTTTTAAACATGTATTTGCAAAATAATATGATTAAATTAGTTTTATTTGAACAAATGTCACTGATGATTTGTACAACATTCATATATTTCTTGCTCTTGGTAACTTTTAATAGCGTGCTACGTAGCTTATGTCACGTCACATATAATATCATAACTTGTATTAAAAAACTAAAAATGAATTAACTAATTCCTCGACACAAAACTGTAGAAGGGAAAACTATTCTCTTAACATTTTGAAAAATTTTTTTCCTTAAAGGAGATTTTTTGTCATATCGTCGTTCGTAAATTATTGTGTTCTATATGCTTTTTGTTAAAGTTTAGTTGCTAAAGTTTAGTTGCTAATTAAAAAAAACTGAACCGATAAAATTGTTGCGACCTTCCTACCAAGGAAAGTACTATAGTTTGTGGTTTTTTCTGTTTAAAAAAATTTCCTCTTTGAAAACGCCTTTAGGAGTAAGAACTATTAGAACTTAAACATGGATTAATAAAAAAAAAAGCATATAGAACACAATAACTTACGAACGACGATATGGTGATTTTGTGATTATTTTTTTATATTTAGATTTTTGGGTGATAAACTTGTTTGTTTTAGGGATTTTTGGATGATAAAACAACTGTGACTGCTGTTCCTATTTTCCCTTTTTTCTACTGTTTGTATATTTTTTATAATCAAGAGATTTAGTCCCAAGTCAACAGATATATTAAAATTTTAATAAATATATTATGAATAAGCTAGTTAATAAAGTATTTTATTGTTGAGATAAAAGCAAGAAACTTTTTTTTATAAAATAAGTATTTTACTTTTTTGACATTACATTATCACAATTTATTCCCTATATACATACGCATTTAACATTCTATTTTTTTTTTTTTTTTTTAGCTAATTTTAGACTTGTTTATATATGTTTTTCTATTTAAACTTAAAAAATTAAATTTTGAAGCAGCTTTTAATCGATAAAGTTTAAGAAGTAAATATTAAAGTTGTAATTAATATTTTAGAGATTTTAATATATAAATATATATATATAAGTAGAATTTAAGAAGACACAAACAAAAAAAAAAAACAACTATCAACCTACAAACATATTTATACATAATTTATGAAAATTATACGATTGATTTTTTTTAAATAAATGCTAAAATAATTTTTTACATAAAAATTTGTCTATCATTTAAGTTAGGAAAATATAATTTGAGACATAAACTTTGAGTTGTATTTTTGAATGTTATATTTTTAAAATTGAATCTAACGGATTATTTTTCATCCAACGTTTCATTGGGATTTTCCAACATATCAGGTATATTTATTTAATACTAGTTAGTAAGTATATACATATATATTCAATTTTTCCTTCCAATAAGCCTTTAAATGAGCCTAAAGGTATATTAAACAATTTTAGCAATTCACAATTCAACACAGAGCGTCTGATATATAATTTAAATCATTCGCATTAACGGGGTGTAACGAATTATTCTAAATATTTTATTTTATTTGATTTAATATATTTTTAAGACAGATTAAACATAAATTTTATCATTCTCAGCTTCTCCTCCATATGAACTATAACTATGCCAATTTTCACACTCCTCCGTGCCCGCATAGCGCTTAATAAAGGGAACTAAAAATTTACCTTCACGTATTAATATATCGATATAATCTTTTGACAGTTTCACCTTCAATAGTTTTACCTCTTACGACATAAACAATACAGCATAAACCACAAAATTGTAAAAATAAATTTAAAAACTAAAATATCACAATATAAATTCTAACGCTAGCTAGTTATCATAGTTCCACTTTTTTATACTATTCTAGTGAAGGAAAAATTGTTGGTTCATTCATTCACCACAGTAAAAAATCTCCTGGAAACTACGTTTTATAAATATTAAGGACCTTTTCAAATGCTTATCGACTGGAAGATTCAAAATAATGTTTTTACTAACATTCGTCGTCTTCAACTATAAAATAAAACATGTAAGAAAATTATAGTCGGTCTCTCAGACGTAGCAAGAGCAGTTCCTTTTGTAATGCTCATGAATTTTTTATATTATTTGATCGTGTTTTTGTTGCATACGAATCTTCTCCCAACTCACGGTATTTATTATACCCTCCACACATCAGTGGCAGAGGGTATATATAGGTTTGTCATTTCGTTTGTAACGCATCGAAATAAATTCCGGAGACTCCATAACCATATATTTTCTTGATCCTTATAACAAGGGAAGTTGATTTAGCGGTAACCGTCTGTCTGTGGAAATCACGATCACGCCGTTAATATCTAAGCTAGACCGTTCGTTTTTGCATAAAATCGTTAATTAACATCCCAAAGGAGTTGCCACTTAAAATCGTCAAAATCGGTTAAAGGGGTCCCGAGATATGAATGAAACTTTGAAAAAACTCTTGAAAATATAAAATTTTGCCCAGATTACTTTGAAATTTCGTGTACGTAATGTACTCATACATCAAACTTTAAAAAACATAAATTTGTACCAAATGTGCTTTAAATTTTTTTTGTAAATTAATGTCAAACTTGCATGAAGTGAATTTTTTCGACATTACGAAGTACTACTCGACATATCTGTGTCTAAATACCTTTCATTTAAAAAAAAGTGAAGGAAATCGGCTGGATAGAACGGCCAGACGGACAGACTTTAGTTTTCATAAATTATTTTAATATATAAGATATGTTTCCCAAGGTAATAACGAAGAGTTTTTTAAATATGTAATTTTTTTTGAAGCATTTTGAAGTGAAAACAAAATTTTTGCAATAAAATTTCGATGAATTTGTTGTTAAAAAAATGGGCAAACAAATGTTAAAAAAAACTCTTCGTGATTACCGGTGTATAAAATTCAAAAGAATCGGTCAAGTAGATTATGAGTTATGATGTTCACGGACTTCAAACATGTCGTTTGCGAGAAAATCGATTTAAAGCTTTTTAATAACTGATTTATACACCGTATGAGGCCGGTCGTTTGAAACACTTTTACTCTAATTTAATTGAAATTTTGACACAACACTCTCGATATGTTGTACATACATGCAAAAAAGGTTTTAAAACCCCTTTAGAAAATATGCATAAAACAAATCTGAGTGCAAATTAATTAAAAAAAATTTTTGCCTGCAGATCTAAAATAATTAATTTTGGATGCTATCACTTATTTCTTGCAAAAAAAAAACCTATAGAAACCAAATTTGATAAAAAAAAATCTGTGCAATATCTTTGTTTTTGATAGGTATAAGTGAAGATCAGGAAACAGCTTTATATGGAGGCTATGACTAAGAATTGTCCATAAGGTTTATTTTTGAACTACTGATTAATGGATGAAATAAACACACACAAACCCAATTTGACAGAGATCTATATGATAATTTGAATCTTTTGGCAACTTAAGTCTAACTCATAGGGGTCATTTGTATGGAGACTAGGTCTGAACATGCAAAGATTTTCACCATTTTCAACAGCGTTGGTCCTATGGCCGATAGCTTATAGATCAAATTTTATTAATATATTTTACGTGGACACACAGATGGCCGGACGGACATAGCTAATTCGACTCAGAAATTGATTCTGAATCGATCGGTTACGTATCAACGGTGGGTCTAGGTCAAACATTTTTGGTAATTACAAATATCAGCACCAACTCATTAAACCCTGACTACAGTGGTATAGCGTATAATTAAAAAGTGCGTTTAATCTGATTATCTTGGTATTCATGAAAATATTTCTTTAATAGCAACAACAAATTGATACAAAAATAATATTCTCTACATGACTTGCAAAGTTTTATTTCTTTTTACAGTCTTAATGAAAAAATTGCATCTTAATATATAAAAAAACGATTGTGCTTTAGGGTGGCCCTTCATTATATGGAGAAAAAAACGTGTTCAAACTCTGGGTCGCACTCCCTAGAAATATGCGAATAGCAAAAAAAGTGAGAAATACAAAGTTTTGGGCCAAAAATAAAATAAGAAGATCCACAAATGACCCAAAGCTAATAAAAGACAATTTGTTTAAAAGAATATGAAATATAAAATTAATTCTATTTATTTTGGTGTATTTAAGGATGATTTAGTGTGCGATTCAAATTGTTTTCTGTAATCACTTACGACTTGCAATAGTTATTGCTTTTCTTTAATTTTATATTATTATATTAATTTTTTATTTCATATTCTTTGCATCATTTGTGGGTCTTCTTATTTTATTAAGAAAAATATAGATAGTTTTTATACATAAAATAATTTTATAACAAAGTTGTTTAAATTTATATTCGCGAGCAATAAGCAGATAATTGCACCAAAGATACATATATCACAATGGATTATTTTGATCCGAGGAGCACTGAAGAGTTAAATAAATAAAAATTAACCGAATTATTTTTCTTAAATTTTAAATAGTGGTTTCACCGAGTTTAATAGAAAAACTCGTTTTCCGTAATTTTTATTTAAAAATATCTTAAAATTCAAAGTTGGCCTTAGCAAATAATGGGTTAACGTTCTCGGATTTATCTCAGATTTTAGGAACTTCTGCACACATTTATTTATTATATTTTAGTTGTCGCATCTAAAAATTCAATAGCGCTTACAAAATATTTGAATTTTTTTGAATAAATTGTTTTTTATTAGCTTGGGGTCATATGTGACCTCAATTTCAAAAGGGTTAATGGGGTCATATAATTTTTTCCGAATCCCTAGTCGATTGAGATAAAATATAACATTTAAAAGTGGAAAAGTGATGAATTTTTGATACAAAGTATTTAGAAATAGTACATTTACAGAATATTTTAAACAAATCTCATTTTTCTCGAAATCCGCAAAAATAAAATCCTTGTAAAAAAAATCTGGTTAGGGATTCACCTGAAAATTCACACAGTTGATCTCTAACATGCATTTAACAAGACCTTAAAGAGCTAGATCAATTTTTTTAAATTTTGTTTAAGAAAATTTTTCAAAACTTGAAAAAGGAGTTTTCAAAATTTTATCCAAAAAAAAAATTCCATTTTCGTTCTCAATGCTTCATAGGTTAACAAGGCGGTAATAAAACAATACTTCATATCTGAGTACTTACAGGTACAGAGACTAAAACAAAATGTTGGCTTTAATTAATTTCTTAAAGTTGAAAAAAAAGCCATCAAATTTCATGATCTATTTTTTTTTTTTTTTTGACACAAAAGTGGTCTGGGGCATTTGCTATTTCTTTACGAGGTTTAATTCGATTTTGAAGTTTTATAGCTTCTTGAAAGGATAATTTATTATATAACAACTTGTCGGAAAAATTAAACTTTAGAATGAAATTCTCGTAAAATCTGAAAAAAGTCATATTTTCCCGATTAAACGCACTTGAAATTTTCAATCGCGTTGAGCACCCTCTAAATGTTTTTTGATTGGCCCAAAACTTTGTATTTCTCACTTTTTTGCTATTCGCATATTTCTAGGGGGTGCGACCGAGAGTTTGAACACCCTATATTCACACCATATGTTCGCGTGATGTATTCTTTATATTAGAGTGCAATTGGAGCATTGGGCGTGGCACCTCCCATGCAAAGTAATTATTCAATATCACACATCTCGAGTACTATGATAGATTAAGTTTTGCAAATTTGTGAGGTCATCTGTTATTGAGTAACCGTGCCGAAATGGAAGTTCCACCTCTCATACAAAGTGAATTTTCAATATCCTAGATCTTGAGTAATATTAAAAGGAGAGTAACGATACCTTGTGTGATTTTACAGATAAGTGTGAGTAGTCGTTCTGAAAACAGGCGCCATCGAGTCAGTAAGCGTGGCACCTCTAATGCAAAGTAATTATTTAATACTAGCAGATTCCAGCCCTCGAAATTCGAGTGCAAATTCATTAAATAAAGACCCTAAAAGTATGCTAATCAATTATAGCCAATTCACAAATCAACACAAAAAACAAACTCATTTTTATTGCAAACACATTAACAAATTTAATAAACACACACATAGCATTGTATAATTTTATGTATGTAGCAACTTTAAATGCAATTTACTCAGAATAAAGGAAAAAATTTAAAAATCTGTAAATCTGCAAAACGGCTAAAGAGAAATACCTTTCAAATAATATACGTTTGGTCAAACAGTAGAATAAAACATCGGTCACAAGAAATCGCCTAACTTATTAATATTATAGATATCATATCTCGACTATTATGAGAGCGAAAGCTTTGCAATCTGTGTAAGGGCATCTATTATTACTGTGAGTAGCCATACAGAAAAAGGGCGGGATCGGATATTTGGGCATGTCACCTCCTCTATGGAAACGACATTTTCTGATATAAGTAACGATAATGCGTAACGGTTTCCAATAAATTAAATTTTATTAATATTTGGTGGTTTATTTGATTAAATATACAATATATTTATATATTGAGGAATATATATTATAAATATATGGATTTTGTTTATGAATAGACAAATATAAAGCTGCGATACAAAAAAAACACTACGAGTACATATCAAATTCATATAGTCTATTAATTATAAAACACATAAGGAATGCGCATAGTCATCATAATAAAAAAAATCAACATAATGTATATACGTCGAATTGATAAAATAGTTTACATATATGAAAATAGTAAACGTATTAAAAAAAAAACAACTGTACGAGACGAAACGCTTAGTTACTACGAAAATATTTTATATTGAATTCAATCAATTTTAGGTTTTAAATCATTTAGTGATGGTTGTAAAAATTCTTCTACTATAGCATTCACCATACGATCTAATTTTGCTCTTAGCGACTGCCAATCTTTTTCTTCGGGCTTAGCACATAATTCAGCGTAGTATTTAATCTTTGGCTCAGTACCACTCGTACGTATAGTAATGACTAATCCGTTCTCAAAAGTAAATGTTATCATTTGTGTACTAGAACTTACGGGTAAAAGTGCTTTACCATCTGTCTGCGCTGTATCAATACCTGTCGTTAAATCTCGTACATTTTTAATGGAAAATTCACCATTAAGTATCGACTGAGGGTACGTGTTTGGTTTACCATCCTGGAAATTTCTTAGACGTTCAAAAATGCGTTTAATAACTGGAGCTTTATCACAGAATAGATATGAGCAATTCGTACAATGATACCCGTATTTTTCATAGATCTGTTGTAACTTTTGAGTAAGTTTTATGCCCTGGGTTTCTTTTAGATAACAAGCCATGGTAGCTAGATGTGTGGCAGCACTTACACCATCTTTATCGAGTACAGCTGTGGAAAACATAAAACCAATAGCTTCTTCAAATGCAAATAACACTTCTTTGTTTTGGTTAATTAATTCAATGGCCCTATTCCCCATCCATTTAAAACCAGTAAGGGTTTCTTCAAAATGATAACCATCTAAGTCGCCCATTGAGCGTAGAATTTTAGAACTGACTGTACTGGCTAATAGATAGCAGTTTGCCAAGTTCACATCAGGGTGTAGAACTTTGTAGTTGTGTACAGACCACCAACCAAGAAGGGCACCCAGTTCATTGCCATTGAAAACCTAGAAAATAGTTATGAGTTTGTTTACTACATGTGCTCAACTCCTGATATATTAAATTTATTGCTTCATTCAAATTTCTTTTATGTTTACCTTCCATTGGCCAGTTTTAGGATCCTTTTCAGCGCATGCCAAACGATCAGCATCTGGATCATTGGCCAAAATCGTTGTTACACCTTCAGCATCAGCCAACTTAATAGACAATTCCAAAGAACTTTTACCTTCTTCAGGATTGGGAAATTTAACAGTTGGAAATTCAGGATCAGCTTCTTTTTGTTCAACTACTGGTAAAAGTACAGGCAAATTAGCTTCTTCAAAAGCCTTCTCAATATAAGGCCAACCCACTCCATGCATAGCGGTATATATAAATTTCAATTCTCCCACAGACTTTTGATTCTCATTGATTTCCAAGAATTTCGCAGGAATATTCGATTTCAACGCTTTATAATAGGATGTATATATTTCTTCATAGGGATCCTGTAAAAGTGGTTGATTTTCTAAGATGTCCGTATCCCAAGAAGAATCTAATGGTTCTAAATTATTCAGTATAGATTGTTGTATGCCCTTGTCATGGGGCGATATAATTTGAGCACCATTACCCCAATACACTTTGTAACCATTATCCTCTTTGGGGTTATGTGAAGCAGTAACCATAACACCAGCTAAACATTTTTTTTGTAAAATTGCAAATGGTACAAAGGGTGTAGGTACCATACGACTATATAGAAAAACTGGTATACCATTTTGCACAAATATGGTAGACGAAATTTCAGCGAAACGTTTACTATTATAGCGGCCATCATATCCAAAAACTATACCACGCACATATTCCTCAGATTTATATTGTTCTTTGATATATTCACATAGTCCCTGTGCGGTTTGTACAATGACCAAATCATTCATAGAATCAAAACCGGCACGCATACAACCGCGTAAACCAGCTGTTCCAAATGCTAAACGTTCTAATAAACGTTTACTCAATTGTGTCCATTCTTTGTCTTCAACTAATTGTTTAATTTCATTTAAACTTTTTTCATTACGATCCCATTTCATCCATAATTGTATTTGATCATCCAATTTAATATTACCCGAGTATGTTGCCATGATTGATTACAGATAGCTTTTATTTATTTATTATTTGCAAAAAATACTTGTTTTCTTATCTTTAACGGAACTGAAATGTTTTTTACTCAAAATGTAGCAAAATTTTGCTTTAATAAGGCATGTGTGTTTTCTTTTATTGGCCTTATCAGTTCTTCCTCAAGGTCAGTACGTATGTACATGTACATATATTAAAACCTTTTTAGCTGTGACGAAGTTCGAGTTTCGCAGATATTTTTAAAAAATTGATGATTTATAATATGCGGTAAATAACCTTTTTCTCTTTATCTGTTTTGCTGAGCTCACACCACTAGATTTTTTATTATTGATTTTCTAATTATTTGCGAATACATTCACTCTGTATGAAAAAAAATATATCTTGCGCCGACGAATTCAGCTCGAGCGAAGAAACTAGAATGGATTTCTGTCAGCTGTCTGGTGGTCTCTCAAGAAAAAACTGCGAACCCTAAAAGGGTTGCCCAATTTCGTTATTTGTCGCATCGACGACTGTTCTTTCATTTCAACAATGGAAATTAATTTTTTACACAAAACCACAAGAAAATAATAGCTAGTTATTTTTATGGGCACTGTTACACGTTCAATATAATATATTTGATTGAAAAAATAAGATATGTTGGAGAGTTCAACCTTATAACCTTAGGATTGCCTTAAACTTTAGATCACAGCGAGCAGATACAACAGCATTACAAAAATCGCTATTTTACAAAGGATTAAATCCTTACAATATGATGCCGAATGATGCCAAGAACGAAATGAATATAAATCTTTTTAGAAAGAAAACTGTAAATCTATAATATTAGTAGGCAAGGCGATTTCTTGTGACCGATGTAAGTTTCACAGTTTTACCTCGATTTTGACAAAAAGTTTATCATTTGAAAGGTATTTCCTTTTAGCTGTTTTCCAGATTTACAGATTTTCGTCGTCTGGAACATTTTTTTGGAGTTATGATCGTTTAAAGTTGCTACTAACACATACATAAAATTATACAATGCTATGCGTGTGTTTATTAAATTTGTTTATGTGTTTGTGTTATAGGGCCCATACACGACACCAGCATGCTGACACAATCAAGTGATGGTACAATCAAGATCGAAGCACACACCACACCAGCATGCTGGTACAATCATCATTTCTTTCCAAGTAGCGTGTTGAAAACATCGATACGGATAGTGACCTTAAAATTTTTGTTTTATTTTTTACATTTATTTACTAAATACATAGCTTATTATTATATATTTAAATTATACAATTTTAATTATTAAGTCTAAAAATAAATTTTTTATGTTCATCATAAAATTCGATCATAAAATACATCCATGCGCGATGTTTACTCTTCAAAAATTCTATTGTAATGAGAAATATGGCCCATACACGACACCAGCATGATTGTGCAATCACAAAAATATCCAACTCATTTTGATTTTGCACAATCACACCACAGGCCCATACACGGTCAAGCAGCTGGCGCCTTTATTGCGCATGCATGCTGGTGTCATGTATGGGCCCTATTAATGTGTTGAGTTTGTTTTCTTCATTTAAAATGAGTTAAATTGTGAAGCATATCTTTAGGGTCTTTATTAAATTAAAAAAATAAAATTTCCTAGAATTTGCACTCGAATTTCGAGCGCTGGAATCTTCTAGTTTTATTAAAAATGTTAACTTTTAATCAGAATCTATTATAATATTTTGTTAAATTAAAATGAAGTGTCATTTAAATCTTACAATTACAAATAAATTAATAAAATTTCTTTTGATGAATCAAAAAATGTATTCGAATAAATATTTAATAATTTTGATTTATTTTAACAAATACATCAGGAATAAAAAGTCATATAGCGGGAACTCATTTCCCCATTTTTAGGTTGTTAACGCCATTTTTGTTAATGCAGTGAACACCACCGTTTAACACCATTCCATTTTGACATTTAGAACGCCGTGTGAATTTACAGAAATAAGTGAAAAAAGTAAGAAAATTTAATTTATATTAAACATTATCGACAATGGCTGATGTTTTAGATATTGATAACGCCGAAGAGTTCGAAGTTGATGAAGACGGTGATCGTAAGTAACTTTCCAAAAAGAAATTCTGATGAGTTGTCTGCAGTTTTGATGAAAAGGTTTTATAAATTTCTCTTTTTTACAGAGGGCATTGTGCGACTAAAGGAAAAAGCCAAACACCGCAAAGGAAGAGGATTTGGCAATGAAACCACAACACGAGAACCAATACACCAATATGAGCGGGTACGTCACGAAGATGAAGATGAACTAGAGCCGGGGCCACAACGTTCTGTAGAAGGATGGATTTTATTTGTAACCAACATACACGAAGAAGCTCAGGAAGATGAAATACAAGAGAAATTCTGCGATTTTGGTGATATTAAAAATATCCATTTAAATTTAGATCGCAGAACGGGTTTCTCCAAAGGTTATGCTTTAGTCGAATTTGAAACACATAAACAGGCGTTGGCGGCCAAAGAAGCTCTTAATATTGCAGAGATTATGGGTCAGCCGATTCAAGTTGATTGGTGCTTTGTTAAGGGTCCAAAACGTGTTAAGAAATCATCGGATAGAAGACGTCGCTGATAAATATGTATAGCATAAGACAGGTGATAGATTCAATGAATTTTATAAGTGAGGTTTGCCTCTAAATTTGCTGGAATGTATTTATATATGTTCAATATAACAAAAATAGTTTTAATTATATTGACTCTGAACAAACTTTGAATTAATAAAAATTAACATTTTTCTAATGTTTAATGAAATATAGATATAAAAAAAACTTTAAATCTTATTTCCTAATTTTTCAAAAACAAAATTTTGTACAACGAAATAAATCGACATTTCTTTCGTAGAATTTACGAAAGTTTCTTTTTTTCAAAAACTTCAGCGAAGCTACTTTTTACAAATAATTACTAAATAAATTTTGTATCGATATTATTTTGTAGAATGCAAAAAAGTTTCTTTAATTTACGAAATACACTTTACAAGATATTGATATTTTTCGAAGTAAACATGTGGGTGACCTAATATGTAAATTCTACATATCGTCTTGCCAGTGCAATACTGTAACAACTTAAAATATATAGTTTTGAGATATTACGATTTAAAGTTTTATCGTTCAATATAATTTGTTCAGTGTAGTATAAGAATATGTATTGCATTTTCAATAAAAACAGTAAAATTTTGAGATGTTATATTTCTTTGAGTCTCTTATAGCCCAATAGAGCAGTTTTCGGAAAACAGTAACATTTTGAGTTGCTACAGCATTGCACTGGTAAGAGGATATGAAGGGCCTATTTTGATTAAGATATAAGTTCGTATATTTACTACAAGTGAATTTCATTCAAAACGTTAAAAATTGCTGACATTTTAATGGAAAAAAGTATTGCTAGATAAGGAAACAGCAAAACTTAATTATGAAGCAATCATTAACTATTAAAAAATAATTCGTGTGTTTAAGTCTGGTCTACATGAAGAATCTAACCATAAAAAATATATCTGATTCATATATTCTTTCAAATCCTGATTATAAATTTCTAGCATGTACAATTTCTGAAAAATATTTTTAACATTATCATTAAATTTAACTTTAACTTTGATTTTCAGTGTCGGAAATTATATTTTTGTATATGAGTTTTAGTCTGTATTTTCATATATGTACATATATACTTCTTATTGTGAATTAATTAGCCTGTTTTAGTTTTGATAATTTTTTTATTTTCATATTTACATATTTTGAATTCTTGACATATATATACATATATATATATATATTTTTCTGTCCCTGCTGTATTTGCCGTATATATGAATCCTTTGATCGACAATCTTGGTGCTATAGTTAATGATAATAGTTGTTTTAGAAGGTGCTTCTTAAACTTAAGTAACTGTTTAAAGATTGGTCATGTTATTATTCAAAGCCTTAGGCCTTCATTAAGAACCTCTAAATTTGATGAAATTAAACTAATACTTAAAGATTCGTTGGTTGATATTTTAGCAGTTTCCGAAACATGGTTGAAGTCTTACAATTCTGATAGTTCCATCGCTGTACCTCACTACTATGTTGTTAGAAATGATCGTGAAGATACTATTCGGGCTGGTGACTTGTGTTGTCGTTATGAGAACTCTATTTTCATAGGTGATTTTAATAACTTATATGATAGGTCAAAAGCTGATTTAGTTAGGAACTTGTGTCTTAGTACTAATTTATCATATGTTCACAATTCAATGCCCACACACTTTGATAAGCAATACAGCTCCACTTCATTAATTGATTATGCATTAGTTAGTGATATTGATTCAGTTAAGTGCTCTGGTCTGGTATATATGTTTGTATTGACACCCCTGTTCAAATTACAAAACAAGTAATTGAGTATAAGGATTACGGTTCCATCAACTGGACTTGGCTCGAGAACACTATCATCTCTGAAGAATGGCATGAAATGTTTGCATCTAGTAATGCATCTCTTCAATGAAATAAATTTGTTGCGCTTATGCGCAAACTGCACAATTCTGTGCCTGTCAGGGTTAAACGTTTATATAATGATACTAATTTCTGCGACATAGCCGAAGTAAAAATTGCTAGGGATATTAGGGATTATGCTTATAAAGCCTACAAAGAAAACTTAATAACGATTGTTGGAGAATTTACTGCAAGCATCGAAACAGGGTTAAAAGCATATTAAGGAAACATAAGACAAATTACTGGTCTGCCAAATTTAGTAATTGTAGCTCTACGGAAATGTGGAAAGTCCTTAAAAATCTGCGCCCAAATAATACAAATTGCTCTGTCGATCAATGTGATCCAGAAATTTTAAATAACCACTTTCTTGCCACACAAAATCCATCTGTTGATATGTTACCTAATTTTCATAATTTTTCAGACCTGGGTTTTTCCTTTAGGTGCATTGGTCATGTTGAACTGTTTCGTGCAATTTCACTTGTCAAATCTAACGCGTTGGGTTCAGATGGGATTCCAATTAAATTTGTTAGGATAATATACCCATATATTGAAAAATATCTCCTCTTTATTTTTAATACCATTCTTACCACTTCCCATTTCCCTGACTTATGGAAAACTTCAAGAATTGTGCCAATAAAGAAAATATGTGGCGCCTCCAGTTTGGACAACTTCAGACCTATTAGATTGATTTTAAAGAATCAAATGATTGAATATTTAAACAATGGTAAATTGCTTAGTAATTGTCATTTTGGCTTTAGATCTGGTCTTAGTACTTCTTCTTTACTTCTCAGTTTGACTGAAAACGTTCGTAAAAATTTTAATAGAAAATTGATTTCAACCTTGATTTCACTTGATCTAAGCAAAGCATTTTATACAGTGAATCATAATGTTTTAACAGATAAGCTTTCTGCCGAATTTGGTTTCTCCTCTTCTTCTTGTAAATTATTGCATTCTTACTTTGCTAATCGTCGACAGTATGTCGGTGTAAGTAAAAGCTCTTCGTTCATTAGGCTGTGTTCTAGTGGAGTGCCTCAGGGTTCTATTCTTGGCCCTTTGTTATTTTTAATGTATCTAAATGACTTTATTGAGTTTATTGGTCCCTCACAGTGTAAGACTTTTCTATTTGCAGATGACATTAACTTATTGTTTACTGGTGATAAACAGTTTTTAGACTGTCATGAAGCTAACATTAATTATATTTTATCTCTTGTTTCCACATGGGCGGTTCGTAATAAGCTTGATTTTAACCCAAGCAAAACTAAGGCCCTAATTCTTGGTTCTACTGCGAATGTTCTTCACACTTTAAACATCCACTTTGATGGTGTCCATGTTCCAATTGTAGATTCCCTCAAATGTTTGGGTGTTACTCTTGATAGGCGTCTCAATTTTGGAAACCATATCTCTGCGGTTTTGGCGAAAGTGGGTATGTCTCTTCGATCACTCCATAATCTTGACTGTTTTCTGCCAGTAAGAATAAAAATTAACCTTGCTCACTCATTTCTTATGACTGACATTCTTTATTGCTTAGATGTCTACTGTGGAACAAATAAAACAAATTTAAATCTCTGGTCCGGTATCTAATTACTCTTATAATTTTTTACATTGCTCTTTTCAAAGTTTTATAAAAATTAGAACCCTGCTAGCTTTTCACCATCTAATGGCCTCGCGTGAACCCAAGGATATTTTTGACTCCTTCAAGTTCTCACGATCTTCAAGACACCCTGAAATAATTCTTCCGAGGATTTCTAACTCCGTTTTTGAAAAATCATTCCACATAAGAGCGTGCAGACTTTGGAATGGGCTTCCCGTGAATCTGAAAAGTTTAATTTATACGGCTTCCGTCATGAAACATATGTACCAAGGGATTGTTATTTTTCTTCTAATTAAGTATTATTTTTATTCTTTAGTTCTACCTTATTTTAGCTTTCTGATCATTATTATTAAATGTATTAGTCGTATATGGCCCTGTGGGCTCGATTAAATAAATAAATAAATAACAAAATTTAAATTAAATTTTGATTGTTTGACCGCTATACAAGTTTTTATTTTTCAACGGATTTCTCTGAAATTTAATACATACGATCTCTGTACACCAGGCAAGGTTTCCATATGCTTTTAACAGTTCTCGCCTACTTTTACGCTCACTTTTTATATAACATGTATTTTCTGTTTTTTGGTATATTTGTTCGCTATACAAATTTTTATTTTTGAACGTATTTCTCTGAAATTTGGTACACTCGATATCTATACTCCAGGGATCTCTATACTTTTGCACCTGCTTCTTTTAAATTTTGTACGGGTTTCGCCCGAATATCCCAGGCAAGCTCGTCATATATCTTTATCGGCCATGCCCACTTTCTTAATTTTCTATATACGCTTTTAGTGTTTGTTATACATATGTATTTTAATATTTCAATGGACTTCCCTAAAAATTTGTGTATAAATCTCTTTTCTGAGTTTACACCATTATGAAATAATGAGATGTAACACACCAAAATAATTGCAGATTTATTTCATGGGTGAACAGCTACAGGTTGACTACCGCTATAGGATTACTCCGATGAGGTTACACCATACAAATATTTCCATTTCGCCTTTTTAACTTCATTGGAAACAAAATATTACATTTATTTTCATCTCGCCTTTTGGCTACATTGGAAAGCAACCTATTACAAATATTTCCATTTGATCTTTTTCACTATATAAAGAAGAAATATTTGCAATGAACATTTTTGATAAATTTGGTTATTTTAATTGAACCATGCCTCCTAAAAAGCGTAGTTATATAGGCCGTACTATCTCAAATGCAAAAAGGCTTAGGCTAAACAGAACTCTAGAGACCCCCAATCAGACCCAAATTCGTATCGAGTCTCAACGCGTTAGATAATCTGAGTCGAGAAATGCCGAAACACCTGAGCAAATCCAACAACGTCTTGAAGCCCACAGATCAAGACAACCTTTGTTAAGAATAGCGGAAATGCCTGAATCTACTCAAGTGCGTCTAGTAATCCAGCAAAACAAGCTGACTAAAACAAAACAAGCTGACTCCAGTGAATGTGAAACTCCTGAAACGAAACAACAACGTCTTGAGGCCCAACGGATAAGACAAGCTGACTCCAGGGAATGTGAAACTCCTGAAACGACTCTAATATCCCTATCAGAAAACTTTTGTAACTTGGTTCCTTCATTGTAAGAGATGTTACATAAAGTTTTTCCTAACATAACGTACATAAGAGGACAATCTCTTACGGTAGCAGGTATCAACTTAGAGTCTCCCTGTTTTTCTCATAGACAATCATATGTCGCCTGCTCCAGAGTTGGGAGCCAGCACAATCTTTTCGTATATGCACCAGAAGGAAAAACCAGAAATCTTGTATATCCCAAAGCTCTAGAATAACTAAAATTCGTAACTTCTAAACATCATACACTCAAAATAATTCATGCATAAACATAGTTGAAATGGTAAGCAGGCGCTGAGTACTTGAACAATGAACAAATTCCCCCCCCCCCCCAAAAAAAAACATGTAAGAAAATTATAATCGGTCTAGACCGACTATACGATACCCTATACCATGGTTTAGAGACCCTATCTCTTCGGTCCAACAAATTGGATATAGAAAATAAGCTTAAACCAAATTTGAGTGGCGTTGTTATTAATGTTTTGGTTGCAGATATGAAAAAGTTAATATCGGATGCTATATTTATATAGGGACTAGGTCGACAATGGACCGATCCTGACCATATTTGGTACCTATATTTTGCAAAAATATATACAAACCAAATTTGCGAAAAATCTGTGCAATACTTTTGTTTTTTGATAGATTTAAGTGAAGATCGGGAAGCAGCTCTATATGAGGTCTATGACTAAAAATTGTCCTATAGGGATTATTTTTGGAATACTGATTAATGGATATAATAAACACATACAAACCCAATTTGACTGAGATCTATATGATAATTTTTATCTGATGGCAATTTATGTCGATTTCATAAGGGTCATTTGTATGGGGACTAGGTCTGAACATGGACCGAATTTCAATAGCGTTCATCCTATGGCCGATAAACGCTTTTATAGCAAATTTCATCAAAATATATTCATATTTGCGACACGTAGTTTGATTACAAGGTTGACATGGACACCACAGACGGACGGACGGACATCGCTAAATCCACTCAGAAAGTGATTCTGGGTCGATCGGTATAATAAAAGATGGCTCTAGGTCAAATATTTTTGGTAGTTACAAACAGCAGCACAAAATCATTAGACCCAAACCATATAGTTTTATAGGGTATAAAAATGAACTTATTCCCCAAAAAATTGAGTAAAAACTTCACAATGAAAAAATCCCCAAATTTTTGAAAAAAGGTCCCCAAAAGAAATGAACAAATTCTCCAATTTTTCTAAATACGAAATAAAAAAATGAACTTACTCCCCAAATTCATTCTTAAATTTTTACATATTTTTATTTAATGAACTTTGTCAAATATTTATTTAAGAGAAAATTTGCATACTGCTCTCAATATTTGTAATGTAATAAACGCATTTAAAATCTGTATTCTTTTAATAACATCATTTCGATGCTTTCTCACAACCATAACATATCTTGCAATGTTTGCATGGTAAAAAAGAGAACTCACGATTGCGAACTAAGTACTCAGCGCCTGGTAAGCATAGTAAACCATTTTTCAAGACAAAGGCCTTTGGATTCCGGGCAAGACCGGGTAAAATAGCTAGTTTTCAATAATATATTATGTCTTTTAAATAAATTTCCAATAAAATAAAAAAAAAAATTAAGTGTCCTTCAACATAGGAAAAAAGCAGTTTTTAGCCACAAATTTGATTTTTTTTTATCATAAATATATTCAACATCTACTTGAAATTTTATTATTGCTGTTTTTAATCTTTCAAAAGAAAATCTGTACCTACGGTGTTTTTTCAAATCTTAAACTTCTAAGATTTTTACAAATTTATTTCTGAAATTTAAAAAAATATATTGTGAAAAACCGAAATGCGTCGTTTTTCGCCATTGTTGCTTCTTTTAGCTTTATTTTGTTATATGCTTCAAATTTATCATTTTTGTATAATCAAATTTTGATCCAAATTGTTTTCTTTAGAAGCGATTTTTTACTTTTAAGATATTAGTTTTTAAACATTCGAATTCAATTAAACTAAGTTTAACTAACATCATATAAAAAAAGGTGGCAAGAAACTTAACATTAAGAGGGCAGTTGAGTACAACTCACGTTAATGAAATAAATATGCATTTAAATATAATAAAATATTTTTTATTTTTACTTCGCCTAAAAAACAAATCTATTAGAAAATTTTACAAACATATTTTGTTAAAGCATTTATCAAACATACATATTAAATTTTCACTTCATTTTCTTAATATGCAACAAATGTTTCCTCATAGCCTGTTGTTTATCACGGAAACTCTTCTTGACCTTTGACCTGGCCTTGTGACGCATCATTAGGAAATTCTTGCCCTTCTCCTTTTCACGATTAGTTTTTGAACAGTTTTCATTAACGCGACCATCTTTCCAACCAAATTTCTCACGATCAGTACGACCACTGTTAACAGATTCTAAACGAGTTTCCTTATCATGTTTACGTTTTTTATAGATCATTTCAATTTTATCTAGCTTAACAAATTCTTCACGATCTTTTTCGAGAGGACGCTTGCGAGCATTTGTAACGGCTTTTTTAACATTGGCAGCATTGATGCGTTTGAAATCTTCATCGGTAAAAATACGTGTAAGAGCTAATTCTTGAGCGGCCTCCGCTTTGTTCAGAATAGTAGCATTACCAGGAATTTTTGAAGATTTTGTAGATTTTGTTTGCGACTTTTTAGAAGTTTTTGAAGATATCGAACTTATTGAGTTTGAACGTGATTTTTTTTCTTTAGTTACAATGGTGGATTTATTTGCAGTTGAATTATCATGTTCGTCTTCCTCAACATCGTCATTGTCGTCATCATCTTCTTCTTCATCACTACCATCACTTGGATCTTCTTCAGTTTCATTGTCATCGTCATCTTCGTCATCGTCATCACTGTCTACATCTTCGCCATCGTCTTCTACATCATTATCCTCTCCATGGTCTTCTCCCTCGCTGTGACTAACATTTACCCAATCACCATCATTAGAGTCTGTATCATCACCGTCGGTACCCAAATCGATAGTTTTGGAATTTTTCAACAATGCTTCAGCACCCGGTATTGATTCATGTACCTCCACAGCACCATAAGCTCTAGGTTTTAGTTCAGCTTGAGCTTCTGTCAAGCGACCTCTATCCTTTTTGTGCAACAAAGCTGGCAATTGTTCTCTATATAACATAATTAACGATCTAGCAGCCATCATAACTGACTTATCTTTATATGTTTTATACATAGCCAAATCCCTGAGCAACTCTTCACCCATGGCCAAGGGACATCTTTGGCAAATTTCACGTGTAGCATTTAGGCCTATGGCCATAACATCTGAAGAATTTCTTTCAGTTATAAAACTATTAGCAATCGTTTTTAAAATTGGTTCTACCACATCACCAGGAACTAGTTCATGTGAAGCTTGAGCGGCAAATTGCAAAATTCTTGTAACTTGCCTTTGATGAGGCTGTATGAAACGTGTTATGTATGGATAGAAAGAGAACAAAAACAGTTCGTGAATACCAATGAGCCTGGATATGACATCCAAATGCATGAGTTTAACTTCAAAGCGATCATTACCAGCTTGCAATTGTTTGAATAGACCTTCAGCCATACCCTGGGGATTGTGTATTAGATGAATAGCAGAGAAATTAAAAGCAACAGCATTCTTCTTTTTCTTTTGTTGTTTAACGGCCTGCTTCTTGATTTGATCTAATTGCTTCTTCCGCTTTTTAGTTTTCTTATTGACGCGACTTTGGATTAGAGCCGATTTCAAATCAATTTCATTTTCAGTGTCCGAGTCATCGGAAGCTTTACCTTCATCATCATGACCTAAAAAGAATTTCAGGGAAGCTACTTGAACCTGTAATTGATAGAAAAAAATGTAAATCGTTTTATATTCCAAATTGGAAACAATTTTTATAACTTCATTTTCCACTTGCCTTGGTAATTTTTGAAAAACATCCTACAGTAGCAATTACGTTTACGGTCTTTTCATCATTCCATATACTCTTTTTAAACAAGTCAATCATAATATCTACAGACATTTTAGCTGCCTTGGGATTAGCATCCCTGAGCATAGAGTACATGAAATTTTGTAGAGTGGAATTTAATTTCATATCTTTATGTTTGGCATTCATATTCTTAATATCCGAAATTATGTGATTCTGTAGAAATGTACGTAAATGTTTGTCGGGGCATCGCAACAACTGGAAGAACAACTCTAATAAATCCAATGCCGGTATAAGATTTTTATTGCGCAGCAATATTAAAGCCTTCACGAAACAATTACGCATTGCGGGATCTAATGTGGTAGCATGATTTTTTAATAAATCCACCAAATGTTGGGGAAACTGTAAGCAAATATCCGGATAGCATTGGGCAACCTGAAAAAAAGAAAATATGATGCTAAATATATTTTTTTTCTCCTAAATTTTAAAAACTTTTATTACCTGTCCTATAAACATCACCAATTCATCTAAAGATTTATTTTCTTCAGAGGGATTTAAAGCAAAAACTTCCAGGCTACTAAGAAAATGACGATACTGCTGCTGAAAGTCATCTTTGTATGATTCCGGATCGCGTTTGATTAGATTCTGCAGTTGTGGCAGATTATCCGGCAGTTGATTATTATGCCGTACCATTTTATATTTTTTTATTTACCGAATTTTATAGTTGTTATAAATTTCATTCAAGAGAACTGTAAATAAATAATTGAACGACCACGTTTTTGTATTTTTTCGTCTACGTTTTTGACAGTGATCAGATGTTCAATATGTCATTCAGCACCAGGGCTACCAGTCTCACATGTTAAATATAAATTTATTTAAATATAAATTTGTTATACATCAGAAAAATATGTAATATATAATAAAAATAACAATACATTAAATTTTTACAATCCTTACATTAAAAGAAAGAGATAATCTTAATTTACAGAGCCTTTAAAGTTTATTTCCAAATTATATTATTTCCCAAACTAATAATTATTCCCTTGGACGGATAATGCAGTTCTGTGTATAACGAAAAATCTTCGAAAGTTTAAATTGCATTTTTAATAATAATTTTTTGTTGGTTAAACAATCCAGTAATTTTTGGACGGTAACAATGTAAAAAAATCTGTTTTGAATGAATGGAATGTTTCAAATAATTTTTTGTTTTCATTAAAGTAGCCTAGCTTTCACAAAGTTGCTGGCTGTTCTTTTCAGTCATTATTTTGATTTGGCAACTCTGTATTAATAAGTATTTTTTTAGAAGAATATTGGAAAAAAACAGAAAGGTAGATTGATCACACAACACAACAAAGCAATTTTCTATAATTTTTTTTTTGATTTTCCTAAATTTTCTAAAAATTTCTAATAAATTTAAAAACTTTAGTGCATTTTTTTGTATCGAAAAAAGTCGCAATTTATAATTAAAATGAAACAATGCAACTAACTGTAAAGCTAGTGTGGTCTAAAAACTAAAGAAATTGTTAAATGAAGGCTGATGCCGTCATCATTATAACCATTGCCAACAGACTATTGAAAACTTGCAACCAACTGCCTTGAGAAATGAACAACAAGTATTCGATTTTATTTTATAAAAATTAAGAATTTAAATACCAATCAATGTCTTTGCGTGCTATAAAGAAGCGCGATAATCAATCTACCACCCCGCCTGGTGCTAACAATACAAATTCAAGAACAAGTCTTTTTCGAAAACTAGCCTCTAATAAAACCAATTGCAAAGGTACATTGCAACAACAGGCAACTACAAGTGGTGGCGGTGGTAGTTTACCAGATAGCAATAACAAACAATATAATTCATCCGGGAATCATATCAAACAACAATATCAACTATTGGGTAGACAAACAAAATCGAATCTCGAGTTTGGAGTTCCTTCGGAAACTTTCAAACGTTTAGAAGCTGCTAGATTAGTGAGAACTAAATCGGAAGGGGATGTTAATAAGCTATTGAGTGGCTTAAATCAAACAAAACAAGGTGCTTTATTTAATGCTAAATCCGAGGTCTGCCTGAAAACTATATCAACTCATAGTTATCAAGGTCTTGTGGGAAATAATAACACATTAACACAATCATTTGTTACGCCCCACAAATCAAACAGACGTTTTGCACAAACTCAAAAAAATACAATGCTAAGTGGTGCTCGCTCCCATCGTGATTTAACACAGTCGGCATATGCTTCTACGTCGCATAATGTGGAAGTTTCGAATGGTCATATACCAGCCTCCCGGAGACGTATGAGTGAGGGCAATTATATGCGGTCACAAAGAACCAATTCTATGTCTAATAGTGAAATGACTATATCCTCAAATGGTGGTTCTCTGGGATATTCTGTACCCCCAGTCGATCCCAACAGTATATTACGTATACCCATTATTGGTTATGAGGTCATGGAGGAAAGAGCTCGTTTCACTGTTTATAAATTGCGTGTGGAAAATCCTCATACCAATGATTGCTGGTTGGTTCTAAGGCGTTATACGGATTTTGTTCGCCTGAATACCAAATTAAAACAATCCTTTCCGCATTTGAACTTGAGTCTACCACGTAAAAAAATCTTTGGTGATAATTTCAATTCAGTTTTTTTGGATAATCGTATTCAAGGTCTACAAATGTTTGTTAATTCCATCATGAGCAAGGAAGAGTTGCGAAAGTGTCAATTGGTTAGAGAATTTTTCTGTTTAGATGAACCGCCATCGTATTCGGAATCAATGGAAGAATGTAGGGTAAGTTTTGTCTAGTTGGTATTTGCTTTGTTGAATAATTAGAAAGCGCGAGACATGTGTTATACATAATATATCAATTTGTTAAGCTATATAAGCTAAATAAATTGCAAATAACACTGGTAGCGTTGATAAAAAAAATGTTAGCTGTTGACTGATAAAAAAACGATTTTAAAAAAATTGAGTATTTCAAAAAATTAAACGTATAAATCAGTTGAGACTACTTATGTGACTTCTAAGTATCTAGAGTTGAAATGTAGAGTAGATTCTGTATTCTATATCTATTTCTGTATCTATTGCTTCTATATTCTGTTAATTTTTAAATTTTTATCTAAAAACGTTAATAAGCTGGATATTTAATCATCTGATACTCTATTGATAGAGCTGGAGATGCATTAAAAACATATATTTGTTATTGTAGCAGTGTTGCTTTTGCTGAGTCTGCTGAGTTGAAGATCGGTGTGCTTGATGATCCGAGTCAGGGATAATAAATTTGAGATCAGGGATAATAAATTTGATTTTTTAAATAGTATTAACCAGTTACAAATATAATAATTTTAACCTCTGATAATACTAAAATAATGCAATAAGACTTTTTCTTATTTTTCAAGTTTTAAAATTGTTTTACTTTATCAAAAAAATTAACACACGACTTGTGATTTGTTGTGATTTAAAAATTTTTCGTTGAAAGTAACAACAATGCATAACCTAACCTAACCTAACAACAATGCATAAATTTGGACTTATTTTATAAATGTAAAATATTCCTATGAGTTCTATAAACAAAATAAAACTTAAGAACGACTTATTATTTTTTTTAAAGAAATGAAGCACGAGAAATATGTTTTCATAATAAAACATTTATTTTGTTTTTTTTTTTTTATCAATTTCTAAAAAAAAAGTAAAAATACAATTATCTCTGAGCAATCAATTTAACTCCATTGTGAACTAAAATTGCAAATGAAAAATGATTATTTCAGCCCTTAAATTTACCAGATACTAACAATATCACAAGTTACGAATATATTGATTATTTTCTATAAATCTTTAAAAATGTTCTAAATAACGCAATTGATTACAGCTTTCCAAAGAGATATCCCTCACATTTAAAAAATCTCTTCCATATTATGTGAGAAATTTGTTTCAAGAAAGAAATAATTATAGACGAAACTAGCAACGATATTGAGATCCACACGATCGGTATCGCGAAGAAAAGTTAAGGAATAAATATTTTCCTTTTCGGAATTTTACCAAAATTTTAAGGAAGAATTACTGTAATATTCTCATCCTGAAATAAAATGATCTCCGTTATAACACCAACCAGGAAAAAGTGAAATTTTGGCACACACATTTGCTTTGCCATTCTATTTCAGGTAATCTTGTGGATCCTGATACGCTTTCGTTAGTAAATAACACTTTTGAATCATTTAGAACACTAAACTGATATAATTTGAGTACATTTTCAACAAATATCGCTCAAATTGATATAATGATATATATAAAGATATAATAAATGTATTAAAAAATAAAAAAATACTGGGAATTGATGACATTAACAATTAAATTTTTAACAATTATTATGAACTCTTGCCTTAAGCTTTGTCATTTTTCACAAATATTTAATGAATCTAAAGTTCTCACAATCAAGAAATCAAACGAACAATTAGGGCTCGAATCGTCGCATTCGTTATCGAATTTTTTCAATCGAAATTATTTTTTTTTATTTTCCAAAATAAAATACTAAAAGTAATTTTACAGCTAACGATTTATTAATTAAAAATTAAAAAATAAAAATTAAAAATAAAAAATTTTAAATTAAAAATTAAAAATTAAGAGTTAAAAATTAAGAATTAAAATTAAAAATTGAAAATTAAAAATTAAAAAATAAAAATTCAAAATTCAAAATTCAAAATTCAAAATTTAAAATTCAAAATTCAAAATTAAACATTAAACATTAAAAATTTAAAATTCAAAATTCAAAATTAAAAGTTAAAAATTAAAAATTAAAAATTAAAAATTAAATATTAAAAATTAAAAATTCAAATTAAAAATTAAAAATTATAAATTAAAAATTAAAAATTAAAAATTAAAAATTAAAAATTAAAAATTAAAAATTAAAAATTAAAAATTAAAAATTAAAAATTAAAAATTAAAAATTAAAAAATAAAAATTAAAAATTAAAAATTAATTAAAAATTATAAATTAAAAATTAAAAATTACTGCTTATTCAGATACAAATATTTTAAAATTTGCTTTTTTTAAATTTAATATCTGGAAATTTTTAGCCAAGAATCAGTTTATTTATTTATTTATTTTAATTATCATGAGTTATCTCAAAACTTTCTTATTGGGATCAAACTTTGGGTGTTATAACGCTGGCTGCGTTATATAATGAGTTTCATTAGGGGCCATTTTTCAAATAGTAACGAATTCTTTCTATAGAAGACACGATAATTGTTTTTTATAACAAGGAATTAAATAGAAATTGGCCAACAAGAAAAGCAATTAACTTTAAATTTAATTGGTATTCGAAATTTCAATTTCAGTACCGACAACAGTTTTAAAGTGGTAGCCGTACCCAATATTGGTTGTAATATTGAGTTTAGAATGCAGGTGAAGGGTATCAAAGATTAGGCCCAGTTGAATTTAACACTCTTACTTGTTTTTCTTCTAGCTTATTCATACCTACTTTTAATTTTGTTCACTTTCATTACTGTTAGTTGGTAAATACACATAGGTAATATTTAACAAATAAAAATATATTTAAAACTTAAAAGTAAACGAAACCAAAATTTTTATTATGGCAAAATAATTTTATTTATATAAAATTCTATCGAGTGGGTAAACTTATCCATTCAAAATTTGAAATTTTTGAGTGATAAATTTTATGGATTATAGAGAGCAAATTCAGAATCAATCCAGGCTTAATGTAGTATAAATTTTTTCATATATTTCTTTTTCATCTTTTCAGGCAATTTTTGAAGCTCAAGAAGAAACTATTGCTCATTTAAAAATACAAATTGATACCAAGAATGATTTCATTTTACAACTACAACAGAAGCTACGTGAGGAATTGCAAGAAAAGGAACAACTCAAAGAAATGTTAAAGTATGTTTTCTTCTTTTATTTATAATTATAATTACCAAACGTTATTAATTTTTCATTTAATATTTTTTTTTTTACAGAAATCTCAATATAAATCCCACAAATGGTAACATTTGAAAGCTTAAACTGTTAGGATGCTATACAAATCCCTCCTTTATATATGATGATAAAGGGTTTATATTAGTTTTAATTATAAAATGGTGTCTACAAATTGTTTACATTTTAAATTAACGTTTAATACTGAATCCTCTTATGTTGAGCATAAAATTTCAGTATGTTATTAAAACACACATATACATTTTGTAGGAGTTTAGTTTAATTAAGTGATATTGTATTTTGTATGTAAAATATATAAATTATTTTGTAAGTTCTTTAGATCTTTTTTTTATGTACAACAAATTGTATTTTTTTTTTGCATGTATATTTTGTCCACCTTTTTTAAATACATTTTCTTGTTTTTGTGTCCAAACAATAATTTACATTAAATATTTGATTGATATCTGTTTATAAATATATTTTTATATTATAAATTATTAAATGTAATATGTAAATTAAAATAGTTGAATGAAAGTGACCTTATACCTAAAAACGTACATATTATTGAAATCTCAAAAAGACTAAAAGTTGTACACCCTTCTGCTTAGAGTAACTTCAGCACAGTTTATATTATTTAAGTATAAATAACATAATAAATTCCATCAAATAATAGTTGTATTATTTATAAAATAATTTGTTTCATTTTTGTAAATATCAAGAAAAGCGAGACAACACAGGAATTGCTGAAAATATTATATTTTTTATATTTTTAATCAGATAAAGGGTTTTTATGGAATTCTATATATGGCTATGGTTTATTTGCTGAATTTAAAGACTTGTCATGGCTGGCGGACGAGCATAGGCCTTGGGTATAAAACCATATTTACGTGTTTTCGGAGCGTAAGCCCACAGCCACCCGTCTACAGTTTGATTGTTTAAATCTGCATAAATCCAATCACCACGTCTAACACTCAAATCATCAGGAGCTTGAGCCTAAAAGTAAAAATTAAAATATTGTTACATATTGTTTTCTGTAATGGAAAAATTGCTATTATATGAGATTTTTTTTTAATAGAAAACTGCTTTAATATCGAGATGTATTTAAAAAGAGGGCTGTTTAACAGCACGGTTAATTAAAAATCAACACTGCTCCTGTCAACTACCATCTGTATTATTTTGTCAACCTCTAGAATTTTTGCAAAATGGAAAAAGTAAATTTTGAGAGCTCATAAAATATCGAAACCAAAGAATTTCTTGATAAATACCAGGTTTATTGAATTCCATTGTGGTCGAACCAACACAAGCGACGCCGAAAACGCAAGTCGCCTAAAAGGGGTCGTCATGCCAGAAATTGTCGATAAAATCCAAGGAATGATATTGAACGAATGTAGAATGAAAGTGCGTGAGGTGACTGGGGCTGTAGGAATCTTAACTTAGACGGAATTGCTAATACTCGACCGACCATAATCGCAACCCTTGACCAGATCAAAGAGGTTTTGGCGACGTTCAACCGCAATCGGATGGAGCTTTTGAGCGGTTTCGTTTTCGGGGACGAATTTGAATCTATCATTACACACCAGAGACCAATCGAACATTCGAAGCACTGGACTTCTCCGAACATTCACTAAAGAATGTTTTTTTAGAATACATGCGGTGTCATTCACATCGAGTATCTTGAAAGGATCACTGGCGAATATTATGCACAGCTGTTTTATAGATTCGACATTGATTTGAAGCAAAACCGATCGCTTTTGGCGAAGATGAAAAAGCTTTTTCACCATGACAACTCCTCGCCGCACTGTGGCTAAAATTTTGATTTCATTGGCCAAAAGTATGATTTTTTTTGTCACCGATTTTTAAAATTTTAACGCCATTTTGTAGCTAATATATCCAAATTAATGTAGCCAAAAAATTAAGTTAAACTCAACTGTTTTTTAATTTCAGAAAAAGGTGATTTTTTTTTTGTTTTTTTTTATATCAAATATAAATGGTTACTACTCGCAAGTTATCGTCGATAATGACCTGCGGTCTTCTTTACAAGGTTGGTAGTATTGCAGTCTTTAGTTGTTGTAAGTGGTCACAACCCTACCTTTTAATATTAGGGGTGTTCTGAAATATTTATTAAATATTTATCAAATTTCAACTTTAGTGGAATTGAATTTCAACGGAACAAGAGGGAACAAGAAATGTGAAAGGTGAAAGTGTCCTCTTTAACCCTATGTATACTTTTTCAACCGTGACGATCCGCGGGTAGAACACTTTTTCATCTTAATAAAATTACTCAAAAAAAATTAAAAAATACGGTAATTTAAACAGCCCTATAAGTATACAATACAAGTATACCGATCGACACAGAATCACTTTTTGAGTCGATTTAGCAATGTCCATCTGTCCGCCCGTCCGTCTGTGTGTCCATGTAAACCTTGTAATCAAACTACAGGTCGCAAAAATGAATATATTTTGATGAAATTTGGTGTATAAGCCTTTATCAGCCATAGGATGAACGCCATTGAAATTGGTGAAAATCGGTGCATGTTCAGACATAGTCCCCATACAAATGACCAATATGAGATCGATTTAAAGGCCATAATATCCAAATTATCGTATAGATCTAGGTAAAATTGGGTTTGTGTATGTTTATTACATCCATTTACCAGTGGTCCAAAAATAATCCCTATAGGACAATTCTTAGTCATAGGCCCCATATAGAGCTGCTTCCAGATTTTTCTCAAATTTGGTTTGTATATATTTTTTTAAAATATAAGTGACTTTACCAAATACGGTCAGCATCGATTCATTTTTCGATCTAGTCCCCATATAAATATAGCATAACAATTTGAACTTTTTCATATTTGCAGCCAAAAATATTAATAAAAATGCCACTCAAATTTTATTTATGCTTGTTTTCTATATCCAATTAGTTGGATATAGGGTCTCTAAACGCATGGTATAGGGTATCGTATAGTCGGTCTAGACCGACTATAATTTTCTTACTTTTTTTTAAAAGGATTTTAACCCACATATGTATTGAAACGTTTTAATAAATAAGAAAGATTCAAAAAATAAAAACACTTATTTTCGAATCAAAATCAGAATCATTGCGCTAATGTTCAGCAGATTTATTTTGCAAAAATTAACAAATTTGACAGCAAAAAATGATAAATTTTTCTGTAGTAATAGCAAGACTATTAGATAATATTACTAACGTTTTTTTAAGTGGAAATATTCTTTGAGTGTGAACAAATTTGCAAATTTGACAGCAAAAAATTTTTCAGTAGTAATAGCAAAATTTCCAGTTGATTTCACTTTTTTTTAGTGTAAAAATTTTGTTGAGTGTAAATATTAAAAAATCCCATTATTACAAAAAATACTTGCAATTATTATTAATATCCTAATATGACATTTTTTAATAAATAAAAAAAGATAAAAACCCATATTTCACCCTAAAATTTAATAAAAATTAAAAGTTAAACTTTGACCTAGAATTTCTTAAGAAGTACTCAATTAATTTTAATGATATTTAAACAGACTCAAGTTCAACTAAATATCTACCCACGAGAAAAAGAATTACTAAAATATTTTGATCGTTTCAAAAGTTACAGAATTTTTTCCAATGAAAAACAATTTTCAGCCACTGTGCGCCGCAGATGTAGTCGCCATGACTTTAATTGGGTCGAATGAACAGGTAATCACTGAAACAAACGCCTATTTTAAGGATCTTGAGAATACCTTTTATTTGCAAGGAATAACAAAATTGGAAAAACGTTGGACTAAATGTATCAAGCTAAAAGAAAACTATGTTGAGAAATAAAGCGCTTTTTTTGTCGGAAAAAATATCATAAGTTATCATACCGTCCTCGTAGATCACAGACAATATTTCGGTTTTTAATTTTAATGTGAGCATTGGAACAATACACAACACACTTTTTTGATAGAACAATTTTAATTTTTGGAAAAAAATTATAAAAAAATATGTATAAATTTTTTTTTAAGCAAAAATTACTTTACGAAAATCAGACCATTTGCATATTAATACGGAGAAAAAGAATCAGGAAAATTATTGCTACGAAATACAGTTCATTTTATTTAATAAGTTTCTCTGAAATGGCTGTATATCAAAAAAATTCCTAGGTAAAAGAATAACATTGTTTTTGCTTAAGAAATAAGATTTTTTTAATTTTTAGAAATTTCGATAGAATTTTTTTGATCCTTTGATTCTGAGTATAGAAATATATTAGATTTTAAAATTTTCCTTGGTTTAAAATTAAATTTCTCATATAAAACAAATTCTCCGATTCTAAGAATAATGGGCCTTACCTTATAGTCATATAACATTACCAACTCTGTACCATACCGCAAATCATCTGCTGGTATTTGAGTAGAATTTAGTGAATTCTGTTGCTGTTGTTGTTGCTGCTGCTGCTGTTGTTGTTGTTGCTGCTGCTGCTGTTGAAGAGAATTCTCAACTGAATTATTTAAGGCAACAGGTTGACTTAACGAATTCAAGTTGCCCTGAGAATTGCCCGAACCAGAAACCATGTCATTCGATAGTTGTGTATTAGTTTTATTCATATTATTTTCCATTAATTTCTGTTGAGTTTGTAAGACACTATCAGCTGGATAAATAAATGCCGACGGTACAAAACCTTCCTGTCCATCACTCCGTACTATCCAAAACCAATCGGGATCATCACGATTAAGTAAAGTAACAAACTCTCCACGCTCGACAGACAAATCATTTTCATCACGCGCTATAAAAGTGTACAGAACAATATAACGTCCATTGGGTTCTTTGTGGAAGGGAGTGCATTCGGGTTCCATAATCAGGGGAGAGGTAAGTTCAGCTACGGCATTTTTTAAAGCCACTTGGGCACTGTTAACTTCTTCCAATAAATCCAGCTTAGTTTGTTCATTTCCAGCTAATAATGGTATATTCTCGCTGTGATCTTCGGTGATAGTTCCGCGTGGCAATTTCTTTTTTATAGCCATATCCGCCAATTGTGTATTGTAAGGAGCACAATAGGAATGGGGTATAAAACCCTCTTGTCTTGAGTCCTCACCAATAACATAAACCCAATCATTCTCACGATAGAGTATATTAACGATTTGGCCACGTTTAACTTCTAGTTCATCATCGACGCAAGGCGTAAAATCATGTAAGACCACCATTTTAGAGTCGGGACTAAGGCCATGCTCTTTTTCAATGCCTACTCTGACCAGAGTTTCTATGCTGGAGGAACCGGTAATGCGACCCAAACCAACACCACCCGGTAAAGGTAAATCGCGTTCAATATTCGCATTTGTAGCTAAAAAATAAAATATGTATTTGTTAGTGAAGAATAACTACTTCTGTGTATGCAGCTCTTTAGATCAAGTATGTGCCTTAAGTCTTTTGTTTTAATTATAGTATAAACAAGTACGTGTTTCAAGTCTTTTTTTATTTTATATTGAACATTTTGCAGAACTTCTATTTGTTTTAGTTTTTTTTTCAATTATTTATTTAATAATGTTTACATTTACCCTTCTTTTTGTCACGTCTCATACGCACTGGACACAAAAATGCCATATTAAAGTTTTTTATTCTTCTTTAAGCGAAACAAATTTAGTTTTTATTTCTTATACACTTCTTTGTTTTTAGAAAGATTTGGATTTATTTATTAAAAAAATTTGTATGGCAATAGTTTTTCCGTAATTTGTGTTAGTTTTCTTGAATGTTATCAGAACCTCTAGTGGTGGTATTTAGTATTAAATTTTGACAGGTATATATTTGATACACTGACAAAACTACTGCAACACAACAACAAACAAAAGTTGTTCTTGCTTTGTATACAAATATTCTTATGCTATAACTACTGTATTGTAGGTTTGATATCGAGTAGCCCCTTATCACCATTGAAAATAACAAGTAAGAGTGTTAAATTCGGCTGTGCCGAATTTTTTGATACCCTCCACCTGCGTCTTAAGCTGAATATTACACCCAATGTTGAGTACAGCGACTACTTTAAAACTATTGCCGATACTGAAACATTAATTTGGAATACCAATTAAATTTAAAGTTAATTGTTTTTTGCTTTTTGGTCAGTTTCTATTATAATTTCTTTTTATAAAAAATAATGATCATGTGTTCCATAGAAAAAATTTTACTATTTTATTACAAGAGTAGAAATCCTATAAGTTCCCTAAGCCCTTCATAGAACACTAACGAAATTCATTATTTAACACAGCCGGCGTTATAATAACAAAAGCTTGATCCCTCTTAGAATCTTTTGAGACCTTAGAAGTCATACGACAACTAAAGAAAAAATGCAAATGATTTTTGGCTAAAAATTATTAATATTTAAAATAAGCGAATTTTTAAATATTTTTATTTGAATTAGCTATTAATATGTTAATTTAAAGATACATTTGATACAAACAAAAAAAAAAAAAAAAGAAATACATACAGGTAATTAACTGCATATAGAAATTAAAACTTTAATTTTTAATTTTTATATTTTAATTTTTAATATTTAATTTTTAATTTTTAACTTTTAATTTTTAATTTTTAATTTTTAATTTTTAATTTTTAATTTTTAATTTTTAATTTTTAATTTTTAATTTTTAATTTTTAATTTTTAATTTTTAATTTTTAATTTTTAATTTTTAATTTTTAATTTTTAATTTTTAATTTTTAATTTTTAATTTTTAATTTTTAATTTTTAATTTTTAATTTTTAATTTTTAATGTTTAATTTTTTATTTTTAATTTTTAATTTTTAATTTTTAATTTTTAATTTTTAATTTTTAATTTTTAATTTTTAATTTTTAATTTTTAATTTTTAATTTTTAATTTTTAATTTTTAATTTTTAATTTTTAATTTTTATTTTTTATTTTTAATTTTTAATTTTTAATTTTTAATTTTTAATTTTTAATTATTAATTTTTAATTTTTAATTTTTAATTTTTAATTCTTAATTTTTAATTTTTCATTTTTAATTTTAAATTTAAAATTTTCCATTTTTCATTTTCCATTTTTCATTTTCCATTTTTTATTTTTCATTTCCATTTTCCAATCTCCATTTTTCATTTTCCGTTTTTCATTTTCCATTTTTCATTTTACAGTTTCCATTTTCCATTCCCCATTTTTTATTTTCCATTTTTCATTTTCCGTTTTTCATTTTCCATTTTCCATTTTTCATTTTTCGTTTTTCGTTTTCCATTTTTCATTTGTAATATTTCATTTTCCATTTTTAATTTTCCATTTTTGACTTTCCATTTTTCTTTTTTCATTTACCATTTTTCATTTTCCATTCTCTATTTTTCATTCTCCATTCTCCATTTTTCATTTTCCACTTTTCATTTTCCATTTTTAATTTTTTAATTTTTTTTTTTAATTTTCCGTTTTCCTTTATTAATTTTTCATTTTCCATTCTCCCTTTTTTCAATTTTAATTTTTAATTTTTATTTTCCGTTTTCAATTTTCCATTTTCCTTTTTCATTTTTCATTTTCTATTTTTCGTTTTCATTTTTTCTTTCATATTGGTGTTTTTTTATTATAACGTGACAACGATAAAAAAAATATGTGGCAATACTACTAACAGTGCTGATGGTAGCTGTTGCATCATTTTTTTGTGTGGCTTTGTTGAACTTTGAATGTTGTTGTACAACTATTATGTTCAACCACTAAAATAGTACAACAAACATACTGGGTTTTATGTTTTTTTTTAGAGGTATTTACATATTTTTGCTCGTATCTAAGCACAATGATGCCCGATTAAGCCCATCTTCAATACCAACCTGCTGGGAATTATGGCAAATGATATTATTGTAACCTTACCCAGTTAAATATTTTTTTTGTGAATGAGCGTGATTTCAACAGACAGACGGACAGACGGACATCGCTATACCGACTCGATATGTGATAAGGATCAAGAATATTTATACTTTATGGGGTCGGAAATTAGTTTTTCGATGCGTTACAAACGGAATGAGTTGTGGAGGGTATAAAAATAACGCCACAACAATTGTTAACTACACCTGCAAACACTTTGCTTAAGAACAAAGGACTTGGTTTTCGGAAATAGCAAAGTGCTCGGTCTCCATTTCTGAATTGTCAAACTAAATTAACAAGTGACCGAAATATTTAGAAAAGAAAATCCAAAATCCATTTCCATTCAACAATACGATAGTCAAACCTCCAGCCCCGCTTAAGTTTATCATATAATATGATATAATTTAAGAATAGATAAATATTTAAAAATATTTCATTTAAGAATTGATAAATATTTTAAAATAATTCAATTATGATAAAAAATAAAATTTTATTATTCTAGGAAAAAAGTTTTCTAACGACGAATTTTTCTAACATATTAAAAAACAATCTCTTATTTTCATAAACAATAATTGCTTTTTACAAAAATCGTGTCTTTTATTATTTTAAAGATGTGTTAAGGGTCAAGGGTTGACTTACTTCTTTAGAAAACTTTCTTAGACTTTTATCGTAATTGAAAGATTTTCAAGTAATTATCAGTTCTTAAATAATAAAATTAACAGAGGCGAAAGGTTGGACTCTTGAAAATCGTTTAAAAACATGCTTCTTCTAAAGCAGGCGCCTCCCCACAAACCATTTAAAAACCAGAAACGAAAAACTTATATTAAAAAAGCTTTTTCACTCTATTAAATGAAAGGAGCTTTGGTATTACTCTCTTAGACTAATTTATACGATGACTTTTTGGCCGGCATTTTTGTTTTGTATCGCTGTTCAATTAGATGCGAAATATGATGTGCATTTATACGGAGACTTCTTGCTTACAACTACGATTGATTATTTTATATTTAATTTATTTTAGTTTATCATTCTAAAAAAAAAAAAAAAAAACTATATAAAATTTCTTCGTCTGCAATATTTTAAAATACAATTTTTTTTTTTCATAGAATTGTAAAAATATGAAAAATTTTAACATAGAAGAAATTGTTGAAGAAATTTTTAATTAACTCTACACTAATTATTTTGCCCATATTTCATATGTGTACATAACATAAATAAAAATCACTTTTCACATTTTGAAAGCAGAATACGAATAAAACAACTTGACAAGAATATGAAAGAGCGTAAACAGAAATGTTTCTCTACCTATGTAGTTCACACGAAACGTGTAAATTGGTTCTGTCAAAACATGAAAAAAAAGCAAAACAAAATAGCAGAAATGCTAGTTTATCTAAAATTTATTGCCATACTTCAATTTGTTGTGTAAAAACGGGGAAAATAATTTTAAGTTAATTTTTTTTTCTAAATCTTTAAAAGAAAATTAACCCCCCTATCACACATCACACTGCAAGTTCGAAAAACTCAATACACGCACATTTTTTTTTTACCAATACACACACATTTTTCGCAGTGGTCACACTAATGGCACCAACTTTTTCGTGCGAGTAATTGCTGCCAATAACGATGATTAATGTTACCCTGTTGAACATTTAATATAAATTTACTGGATTAGTACAAAACTATAAAGTTTTAACTTGTTTAATGTATTATTATGATTCATTTCCTAAAATGTGCATATAAAAACGCAAGTTTGTTAATTATAGAGCATACATATTATTAAAATAATACTAATAATAATAAATGTTAAAAAAATATGTGATTGTTTGAGTTTTTCGAACTGGCAGTGGCCTATGTAACGGGCGGGTTATCAACATATATTTATATAACCTCACGTTATGAAATAAATCGTCACGTTTTTAAAACTCTAAAGTTAAATTCAATTAGGTAATTTGGTAATTTTTGTTATAACTTTAGGAATTATTGGCTACTAATAAAGGCCCATTTACACGATACCATTCAGTCGTATGATTTTTCGAAATAAAAATCCGATGAAATTCATTGGACTGTCATAAAGTCGTACCGACATAGGTCTGCATACTTAAGCCATTTAGACCATCAAACTCAAGTCTTATGAAAACAGCTGTTTAGAATAACAAGCAAATTTATTTTTAAATTTATATTTTATTTTCACTTTCTTTGTTTTTTTAATATTACAAAAAAAAATAACTCTGGTCCGATGGAAATGGCAAGTATTTAGAAATGTTTCTAAAACCATCGGACTTCGAAAATAAAATCATACAGACTGTCAATTTCATAACATAATCTTTTTACATGACACGAGTTTTTCATAATGCTCGACTTTTTGACAGGTCGTATTAAAAAGTGTGATAGTGTAAACTAGCCTTAAATATGTCTGGCATTCCTAACCCAATTACGAGTAGTTGACTTTTATTTAAATCAAACTGAATGAAAAAAGCACACAACTACAACGGTAACGCATATTTTGTGAGTGCATTTTTTTTTACATAAACAAATAAGTGATAGAATACTCGTGCCAAGAAGTAAACAAAAAATCAAATATTTAACAACGTAAAAGTAAAGTTGTTGTTTTATCACAGAAAGCTATTATTTATTTGCAATAAATGATTTAAAAAATAAAGTAATTTATGCTTAAAGTGTGTTTTTAAATAAATAAAATTATTGAACAGTGCAAATAAGTATTGGAGGAAAAAAAACAGCTATCAGTTGTTTCTCACCTCAAAGTTTGATGAACTTTGTGATTTCTAATTGTCCAAGGTTAGTTACAAAACTTTTATATTGTATGTATTTGCTTTTTTTTTGTTGTTTTCTATTTCATATAAATATTACATATATGCACGTTTCCTTTTATCGATTGCCATAACCGAACTGACCAACCTCACACTACACAAAATACACCTAGTCTTGATAGTTTAAGTTTTTTATTAAGCAGAGCAGATACGGGAAAATATTAAAACATTTAGCAATAAAAGAACCTCAAATTAAACAAACCCCAGGAGAGGATGGCATTCCGCGTGAATTTTATAAATTTGCTCCCTATTGCTTCCTTAAAGAAATATTGAATACATTTAATTATATCTTCTTCTGATTCCATTATATAAAAATGGACACCAAAATTTAACAACAAATTATAGAGTACTATCCTTAATAAACATGATTTGAAAAATTTTGAATAACATTATATTGAATCGTTTATCAGACTGGCTAACAAGATATAATATTTTGAACGAGCTGGGTTTAGAATCTTGTTTATCTTGTTAAAGGCGCTATGATACGACGTGTTTTTTACATACATACATATGTATCGTGTGATACATATGAAGCATTGCATATGTACAATACATGTTGAAAGCAAGGTTCAGATAATACACACATGAAACATACAATGTTCTGTTCAAAAGCAGCCAACACATATCTTTATATTCGTATCAATTATGTGCGTTTCTAAATTTTCTACGGTGCCCAACACAATCATGACTGTGTTCGTTTTAATATTTCGTTATTTACACGAACATTTTTCTATCACGTATTTTTTGTTTCGAACACACATAAACCAACAGATTCGAGTGTTGCTTTATTTGAAGTTCGTGTTCTGGTACGTGTAATGAGAAAAAAACGGAACATGTATAATAAACAGGTTCGAGTTCAGTTATATTTTAAGTCATGTTCTGGCTCGTGTACTAAGAAAAAACAGAACATGTACAATAAACAGGTTCGAATTCAGTTATATTTTAAGTCGTGTTCTGGCTCGTGTACTAAGAAAAAATAGAACATGTACAATAAACAGGTTCGAGTTCAGTTATATTTTAAAATCGTGTTCTGGCTGGTGTACTGCGAAAAATTGAAACATCAATTCGCGATCTGATACACCCCGATAAAAACGACGACAATTGTTTCAACCAAATTTATTAAAATTTTATTGACCCTTTTTTATGACTTACATTGCAAATTGTTTACAATTGTCAAATATTTTAAAATTTTATTGGTCCTTTTTTTGTGATTTACGTTGAAATTATTTACAATTGTTTTTATTGACTGGTTATTTTAATAAAAGATGGTAATAAAATACTTAAGACACAAAAACTATTTAACATCATAAAAGTTACACTTGTTGGTTGTTAGGTTTTTTGCACAATCTCTGTACTCCATGCAAGGTCACCATGTGATTCTTGCGGCCGCGCCTACTTGTACGCCCACTTTTTATACAAAATTCATTTCCTGTTTTTTGGTAAATTTGTTCGCTATAAAAATTTGTATTTTTCAAAGGATTTCTCTAAAATTTGGTACACACGATCTCTGTACCCCAGGAAAGGTCACCATATGATTCTTACCGGCCACGCCTACTTTTACGCCCACTTTTTGTGTAAAATTCATTTCCTGTTTTTTGGTAAATTTGTTCGCTATAAAAATTTTTATTTTTCAATGGATTTCTCTAAAATTTGGTACGCACGATCTCTGTACTCCGGGAAAGGTCGCCATGTAATTCTTACCGGCCACTTCTACTTTTACGCCCACTTTTTATACAAAATTAATTTTCTGTTTTATTGGTATATTTGTTTGCTTCAAAAGTTTGTATTTTTCAACGGTTTTCTCTAAAATTTGGTACGCACGATCTCTGTACTCCGAGAAAGGTCTCCTTATGATTCTTACCGGCCACGCCTACTTTTACGCCCACTTTTTGTATAAAATTATTTTCTGTGTTTTGGTAAATTTGTTCGTTATACAAATTTTTATTTTTCAATAATCATAATATGCTTCTTACCGGCCACGCCTAATTTTGCGCCTACTTCAATGTATATAAAATTTATTTTTTTTCCTTTTGTTTAATTGTTTGACTGCTATACAAACTTTTATTTTTCAACGCCTTTCTCGGAAATTTGGTACACGTGATCTCTGTACTCCAGCGAAGATCAGATTATATATCTTTCTGGCCACGCCTACCTTTACGCCCACTTTTTTATAAAACTCATTTTCTGTTTTTTGGTACATTTGTTCGCTATACAAATTTGTATTTTTCAACGGATTTCTCTGAAATTTGGTACACACGGGAATAACTTTATGATGAACAAATTCCCCAAATTTAAAAAAAGGTCACCAAAAGAAATGAACAAATTCCCCATTTTTTTAACAAAATAAAAAAATTAACTTACTCCCCAAATTCGTTCTTAAATTTTTTCATATTTTTATTTAATGCATTTTGTTAAATATTTATTTAAGTAAAAATTTGCATACTGATCTCAATATCTGTCCTGCAATATACGCATTTAAAATCTGTATTCTTTTCAATAGCGTCATTACGACGCGCTCGCGGAAATCAGCTCAGCAAGATTTGTTAAGAGAAGCGGAAATGCCTGGAAGCGGCTCGCGGACGCGACGCGCTCGCGAACAAAGCTCAGCTAAAATATCGGAATGATCCAAAATATATATTTTGGCGATTATAATAAGTTGGCGCTAACTGCGCGCCAGCATGGGTGTAGCTGCCAAACGCGCGGACGCGACTCGCTTGCGGAACGCAGCTCAGTGAAAAGTCTTACAATAAATTTTATCTACGTATGTGCAATAATTACCTGTTGATCAAAATTGGCCAAACATATACTTTAAGCAGTTGCTTAAAGCAGCTTTGCGACACAATTTTCAACGTCGCATTCATTTTCCATTTTTGAAACTTCTATAAATGAATGAATTAATTCCGATTCCGTTATATATGTCGTTTACAAAATAAATAAACTTTTGCACTTTTGCTGTAGCGTGTTTAAAAAAAAGTTTAAAAAATCAAAAAATTTTAAATTGAAATAAAAAATGAATTTACTCCCCAAAAAACGTAAACATTGGGGATTTTTTTTCATCATGAACAAATTCCCCAATCCCATACAAATTTTTGGGGAGAACGTAAATTTTTTTGAGGAATTTGTTCATTGTGCACTAAGTACTCAGCGTCTGGTAAGCATAGTGAACCATTTTTCAAGTTAAAGGCTTTTGGATCCCGGGCAAGACCGGGTAAAAACAGCTAGTAAAATATAAAACTTATTTTTAACAATTAATTTTGTATATTCATAAATTAAAATAGTAAAATATAAAACTATTTTTAACAATTAATTTTGTATATTCATAAATTAAAAAATCAGCTGTTGTTTACAATAAGAGGTTATGTCATACGAATATACATATGTAAGTGAGATAGCAAAAATTATGAATCATATGTAAAACGACAATTTTGACAGACATACGGAATTACATATGGATAAAAATGTGACAGTACATATGTAAAAAACACGTCGTGTAATAGCACCTTAACAAAATAAATAATAAAATATACCTGTGCGTTTCTTGTTGACTTCTCGTGTACCTTCGATATGATACCCAGAAACAGTCTATTTTACAAACTATCATGCACAGGCATTTTATCAAAAAATATCTGCCGAATTTGGGAATATTTTTAGTTGAACCCTGGGTAAAGCAAGAATGCTTATTAAGTCCAGTTTTGTTCTCTTCATACATAAATGATCTTACCGATATTTTATCTGGTGGTGTAAATGTTGCTAATACAAATGTAAAAGTTTTCTTATACGCGGACCATATTGGGTTCCTATCAGACACACCTAGTGGTCTTTGACGCCATACTATTGTTTAACATGGAGATTAGAATTAAATTTGGCTAAATCAAAAATAGTTAGGTCCGAAAATTGCTGCAGATTTAAGATGGCATCATGAACATGAAAATATTGAAATTGTTAACAGCTACACGTACCTTGGAGTCGACATAACATTCAACTTATCCTTTAAAAAATAGCTTCAGGACAAGCCTTCGTCTTCTAAAATAGCCATAAATTCCATCTGGTCCAAGTATCTAAATCATCCAAAAATTTCAAAAAAGAATAAACTAAAAATTTTTAGGCTGGATCTAAAGCAATAATATTTTATGCTGCTCAAGTTTGGGGATATGAAAAATATGATGATGTGGAGAAATTATTTCGTTTTTTCATTAAAAAAATGCTACACCTGCCAAACACTACTCCTTACTACATGTTATACACTCTGTTGCAAAACTATAAATTCACATTCTAGAGTAGTGATTTTGCTCTTATTATTTGAAATTTTGAGTTGTTTTTTACTACAGAAAATACTCATTTCTAATTGAATTTGAGAAGAAAAAATTTGAAGAGATCATTGCTCAGTAACGGTACTTTTTTCCACTCTATTGTCAAAATGAGTACTTTTCATTGTTGCATTTCTATAAATCCATCAGCTGTTTGAAGATAATTTAAGGATTCAGACGATTTTTTTTTGGAATATTAACGACGTTAGTTTGAATATTTTTGACTATGCCGCGTGCAAAAAAATTAGCAGATATTGAAAAAGGGAAGGTAATTACATTACAATTTGAGGGCATTGGTGTTCGCGAAATATCTCAGCTAAAACATCACAATTCCTTCAGGAAATAAATAATTCAAGATATGATGAGCACCTACTATGGGAAGCTACTAAATTCCTTAAAAGACCAACAAAAAAGGCTGTTGTCTTAAAAAAAAATTATTGGCTCGTGGTGTAGAACTGACAAAGACTTTCCAATAAAATATTTCACTCTACAAGAAGTAAAAAGTGAGATCAGAATGCTGAATAAAAAGAAAAGTCCAGAATATGATTTAATTGATGGAAAAGTAATTAGTAAGTTAACGCACAAATGTGTTGTATTTCTAACTTTAATATTTAACTAAATAATAAGGCTTAATCATTCCCCTTCGCAATGGAAATGCGCAGAGATCATAATGATACAAAAACCCAACAAGCCAGGGAATTCGGTCACATCATTCAGACCAATAAGTCTACTTTGAATTTTCTCCAAGTTGTTTGAAAAAATTTTTCTGCGAAGACTATCTCCAGTTTTGAAAAGCAAAAATATCATCCCTGAACATCAATTTGGTTTTAGACATAAACATGGTACCCCCGAACAGATTCATAGAATTGTCAACAACATAACTGATGCTTTAGAAAAGAAGAGATACTGTTCTGCAGTCTTTCTAGATATTAAGCAAGTTTTCGACAGAGTTTGGCGTATTGGGTTATTATACAAAATCAAAAAATTCATTTTATCTATTTTTCAAAAGATATTTTTATATAAAAATCAACGATAAAACTTCGGAACTATCTGAAATAAATGCTGGAATACCACAAGGTAGTGTATTGGATCCTATACTGTATACTATATACATATACAGCAGATATGCCTGTACTCCATAATGTCATGGCTGTTATGGCAACATGTTATTCCCCAGATGAGGCATCTTCTTTTGTACAAAATGCAATCAATGAACTTGACCAATGGCTGACAAAATGGAATGTTAAAGTTAACTGTGAAAAATCGTAACATACAAATTTTACACTCAGAAGAAATCATTGCCCTCCAATTACTTTAAATGGTTATACAATTCCGAAGACTGATACTATAAAATATGTGGGTATGGCTCTCGACAGGCGACTTACCTGGAAAAACCACATCAAAAATAAGCGAGAACAACTCAGAATCAAAACTAAAAAACTTTACTGGCTTTTAGGTAAAAAATCTCAGCTAAATCTAAACAACAAGCTGAGAATATATAAGGTCATACTCAAACCAGTGTGGACTTATGGTATCCAGTTATGGGGTACAGCTAGTAATTCATACGTCGATATACTTGAAAGATACCAATCAAAAACGCTAAGGCAAATTACTAACGCGCCATGATATGTTACTAACAAATACATCAGAAGTGATCTTAATATATCAACAGGTTGAAATGAAATTAGAACCAGAAGTGAAAGGTACCTGCAAAGGCTAAGTGACCATACTAATCCTTTAGCGATATCGTTACTCGACAGCACCAACGAAATAAGAAGACAAAAACGCAACCATGTTTTAGATCTCCCATTCCGAAAGTAACCGCATTTGTAAATAGTTTATCTTTCAAAATTTCAATTATATTTAAATAAACTTTGTAAATAATTTATAATATTATTAGGCTAGGCGATTTATTGTGACCGATGTTTTGTTCCACCGTTTTATCCCGATTTTGACCAAACTTATATTATTTGAAAGGTATTTCTTTTTAGCTGTTCACCAGATTTACAAATTTTTAAATGTATTCCTTTATTTTATATAAAGTTGTTACTAACATATACATAAAACAAGTAAGAAAATTATAGTCGGTCTAGCCCGACTATACGATACCCTATACCATGGTTTTGAGACCCTATCTCTTCGGTCCAATTAATTGGATATAGCAAATAAGCATAAACCGAATTTGAGTGGCATTTTTATTAATTTTTTTGGCTACAGATATGAAAAAGTTCATATCGGATGATATTTCTATATGGGGACTAGGCCCCAAAATGGACCGATCCTGACCATATTTGGTAAAGTCACTTACACTTTGAAAAAAAAATATACAAACCAAATTTGAGAAAAATCTGTGCAATATTTTTGTTTTTTGATAGATTTAAGTGAAGATCGGGAAGCAGCTCTATATGGGGCCTATGACTAAGAGTTGTCCAATGGGGATCATTTTTGGACTACTAATTAATGGATGTAATATATACATATAATCTTAATTTGACTACGAATTGTATGATAATTTGGATCTTATGGCAATATATGTTGATTTCATAGGGGTCATTTGTATGGGGGCTAGGTCTGAACATGGACCGATTCTCACCAATTTCAATAGCGTTCATCCCATGGCCGGTAAAAGCTTAAATACCAAATTTCATCAAAATATATTCATATTTGCGACCTGCAGTTTGATTACAAGCTTTACATGGACACACAGACGGACGGACGGACGGACGGACATCGTTAAATCGAATCAGATAGTGATTCTGATTCGATCGGTATAATTAAAGATGGGTGTAGGTCAAATATTTTTGGTTGTTACAAACAGCAGCACAAAGTCATTATACCCAAACCACATTGTGATATAGGGTATAAATATATTATTTCAATAATAATGGGGGCAGTATACAGCCTTGCCTGACTCCTCTGGAAATTACGCTGCTTTTTGTCAGATTTCCCTTGAATTTAATTTGTGTTGTTTGATGCCAATACATGCCCTAAATACATCCGATTTCCTTGTCGTCTATGCTGACGGACATAAAAACTTCCATTAGTTCATCAAGCTGCACTGTGTCCGGAAGCTTTTTCATAATCAATAAAACATAAGAAAACGCCTCTCTGTGCATTTCTGAACCAGTATCTGTATAGAAAAAAGTGCTTAGCGGTTGCCCACGCTTTCGTTCAAACAAAACTGAGATGCACCCATTATCTTTTCACATTTCTCATATATTCTCAGTAATATTTTGAAGGCGGTAATTCTATAATAATTGCAATTTTTGAATGACGATTATTTCGTGGGGTTTAGTCATTTTTATCAGATCTTTAATTTCATCATAGAAACCTTCTATTTCTTTATTACTTCTATAAGCAGTGGGTGCTTTTTGAGCATAGCTTTCTCCGATTTTGGGATAAATCAGTTACACATTTCGCTATACAATTTTTCAACATAATTCGCACGTCATAATAATTCCCTCACAGACAGACAGACAGACAGATGGATATCGCTTATTCGACTTAGAATCATTTTCTGATACAAAGCCAGCTATAGGTCCTGTTTTTTAAGAAGAAACATATTTTTTAAATTAATGCGTACAGTATTTTTAACCTCAATGGTATTTATTTCAAAAAGGAGTTCGAAACGGTGATATTATTTTAGCGGCAAAATTATAGTCGGTCCAGAGGATACCCTATACCATGGTTTAGAGACCCTGCCTCTTTGGTCCAACTAATTCGATATAGAAAATAATCTTAAACCAAATTTTAGTGGCATTGTTATTTATTTTTTTGGCTGCAGATATGAAAAAGTTTATATTGGGTGCTATATTTATATGGGAACTAGGTCGAAAAATGGACCGATCCTGACTATATTTAGTAAAGTCACTTATATTTTGCAAAAACATACACAAATTTGAGAAAAATCTGTGCAATATGGGGGTTATGACTAGAATTGTCCTACAGGGATTATTTTTGGACTACTGATTAATGGATATAATAAACACATTGGACTGAGATCTATATGATAATTTGGATCTTATGGCAATTTATGACGATTGCATAGGGGTTATTTGTATGGGGACTAGGTCTGAACATGGACCGAATTTCACCAATTTCAATAGCGAATTTCACCAAATTTCATCAAAATATATTCATATTTGTAGTTTGATTACAAGGTTTACATGGCCACACAGACGGACGGACGGACGGACATCGCTAAATCGATGAGTCGATCGTTACAATAAAAGATGGGTCTAGGTCAAATATTTTTGGTAGTTACAAGCAGCAGCACAAAGTCATTATACCCAAACCACATAGTGGCATAGGGTATAATTAGATGTGTTTCGCTCCTTCAACCACAAAAACACAATTCAGCATTGTTAAATGCATGTCTTTTTTTGTGTTTATATTTAACTATATTTTTTAACAGAATTCGTTGAGTGTAGCAGCAACTTGACGCAGTGATTTCTATATTTTTTCTGTCTTCAGATTTCATCATGTGACTTGATTTATGTCAATAATTGTATCTATCTTTTTCTAATATTTCTAAGCATAAATAAAAAATACACATGAATCTATTTGTTTGCCTTGGCACTTTTTGAGGCAATTTGAGTGCATTCACCTTAAAGCAGAAATTGCATTTGAAACTTTGATGCCATGTATGGTGTTACTACATATACTTACACTGTGCAACAAATGAAGACTTTTTGAAAAATACCAAAAATACCAAAAATACCAAATACCAAAGAGTAGTAAAACCCTATACTCACTTTTTCGAGATTGGTGACCAATTTTTTTATGGGCCTCTAAAGATTTTTAAAATCAGTGGGCCACTCAAAAAAGGTGTCATTAGTTTTTGTTCAACAGCTAATTCAAACTTGGTGACACCGCTTAACTATATTTGGCAATAATGTAGCTAAAAACGCGTTCAACAAATCTTTTTATCATTTTTTCCTAAAAATTTTTTGGAAAAATTTAGGAAAATTTTTTTTTCACTTTTTTCAGCATAACTTACAGGGACTCCTAATTTTAAACTAACAATATTTGTCAAAATTATAGCCACGGTAAATCTGAACAACTTCTGTGAACATATCAATACAATCTGAACGTGTTTAGTCACCCTGAATAGCCCTTAAAATCACTTTGTACCTTAAAAATTGTCGTTTTTGACTAGACTGTACTTTTATTGAAAGTTTTTAACTTTCTTTGTTATTGTTGCATTTTTATACCCTATACCACTATGTGGTTTGGGTATAATGACTTTGTGCTGCTGTTTGTAACAACCAAAAATATTTGACCTACACCCATCTTTAATTATACCGATCGAATCAGAATCACTATCTGATTCGATTTAACGATGTCCGTCCGTCCGTCCGTCTGTGTGTCCATGTAAAGCTTGTAATCAAACTGCAGGTCGCAAATATGAATATATTTTGACGAAGTTTGGTATTTGATCTTTTACCGGCCATGGGATGAACGCTATTGAAATTGGTGAGAATCGGTCCATGTTCAGACCTAGCCCCCATACAAATGACCCCTATGAAATCAACATACATATATTGCCATAAGATCCAAATTACCATACAAATCTTAGTCAAATTGGGTTTGTATGTATATAATATTACATCCTTTAATCTGTGGTCCAAAAATGATCCCTATTGGACAACTCTTAGTCATAGGCCTCATATAGAGCTGCTTCCCCATCTTCACTTAAATCTATCAAAAAACAAAAATATTGCACTGATTCTTCTCAAATTTTGTTTGTATATATTTTTGCAAAATACAAGAGACCTTACCAAACATGGTCAGGATCGGTCCATTTTTGGGCCTAGTCCCCATATAGATATAGCATCCGATATGAACTTTTTCATATCTGCAGCCGAAAAAATTAATAAAAATCCCACTCAAATTTGGTTTATGCTTATTTTCTATATCCAGTTAGTTGGGCCTGAGAGATAGGGTCTCTAAACGCATGGTATAGGGTATCGTATAGTCGGTCTAGACCGACTATAATTTTCTTACTTGTTTGTGTTGTTGAAATATTTAAAATTTTTAGGTTATGTTGTTGTTTTGCTTATTTTTGGTTGTTGTTATTTATTAAGATTCTTTTCAGTGACATTTTAGCGATCGTGAAGAATAGCATTACAATAAAATATAATCAAAAAAATTAAAAAAAAAAAAATTGTTTTGTGTTTAAATTTGGAATAAATTAGTAAAGTGGTTAAATATACCGTAAACCAAACATAAGTTTAATTAGTTTTTTTTAAATATATTCTAAATCAAAAAAAAAAAAAAAAAAACAAATTCTATTGCAAATTGGTTTTTAAACAGTGAAAAAATGGATAAGTGCAAAGGTAATATAAATAATTTTTGTTATTGTTGTGGAACTTTTACACCAAAGAGAAGAAGACGTAGCCTTAGTAAAGAATTCAGAAATGTATACATCAAATGTTACAAAAAAAAGTTATTGGAAGTAAGAAATTTGCACCCAATTCAGTTTGCATATCATGTTATAGTGATCTTCTCGATTGGCAAAAAGGAAAACGAGCGATTCTCCGTTTCGACGCCCCTATGATTTGGACAAATCCGGGTAGGAAACATAATTTAGATAATTGTTACGCATGCAAAAATACACTGCAAGGTATGAATTAAAAAAAAAGTAAAATTTTTCAAATACCAGGCCGTTCCTAGTGCCCAACTACCAAAAGTTAGTTCAACTGACGTCCCAGTAGCACAACAAGATCTGCAGAATGAACATCTTAGTACTAGTCATGAAACTACGCCAGCTTTTAGCTGCGATAGCGAAGAGTTCGAAAATCATTCTCAGTATGATCCGTGACCATCACGCTCCCCAATCTTGATCACGGAAGACCGGCTTGATTTCATTGTTTCCAAATTGGAGCTATCGCAACGAAAATCTGAAGAGCTTGCCAAATTTTTGAAAGAACAAAACATGTTGGTGCCTGAATTTAAGGCTACCAGATACAGAAAACGACAGTCAAATCTCCAAAGATGTTTCGCTATTGACGACCTAAAAACGTTTGCATACTGTAAGGACACAAAACTCCTTATGGCGATTGTTTATAGACAGTTCAAAGCAGAGTCTAAAAGCTGTGATTTTACATTAAAAAAAAAAAAAAAACGAGAAACCCTGTGTTCCAATAGCTTATAGCACCAATACAAAGGAAACATATGAATAAATGCAGCAGCTTTTGAAAGATTTAAAATATGATGACCATAAGTGGCGTATTTATTAGTTGCGATCCTAAAGTAGTGGCAATGCTATGCGGACTATAGGGTGGATACACAAAATATATGTGCTTTCTATGCAATTGGAATTCTCGATATAAAGGAAACCACTACCAGAATCATACATAGGAAAATAGGGGAGATTCTAAGTTGGGAGAAATGAATATCATTAAAAAAGCACTAGTGCCAATTGAGAGCGTTTTGATGCCATTTCTTCACATCAAACTCGGAATTGTTAATAATTTTATAATAGCTATCACAAGCAAAAGATCACAATTGACAAGTTGAAAGAAGATAAATATTTTAATATTTAATTAAAGACGTTCATACATATATAGAATATTTGTATTCGATGATTTTGTGTATCAGTGATTTTTTCAGGCATGCTTAATGGTCCGGATATTCGCAAATTAATGAAAGACGAGCGAATCGACAACATTTTGCTCGACGATGAAAAGGTTGCCTGGACTTCAATAAATGAAGTAATAACCGGTTTCTTGTGAAAACAACGCTCACAGAGCTACGAACAATCTGTAAAAAACATGTTGACTGCATTCAAAACAATTGGTGTGCATATGTCGTTAAAAATCCATTACTTGCACCATCATTTAGAATATTTTAGCCGCCAACTTTCAACGGAATCGGATGAACAATCGGATGTTTATAAATGATTATATAATATTAATAGGCTAGGCGATATCTTCTTTTTAGCTGTTTTCCAGATTTACAAATTTTCATCGTCTGGAACATTTTTTTGGAGTTATGATCGTTTAAAGTTGTTACTAACACATTCATAAAATTATACAATGTTATGTGAGTGTCTATTAAATTTGTTAATGTGTTTGTGTTAATGTGTTGAGTTTGTTTTCTTCATTTCAAATGAGTTGAATTATGAAGCATACCTTTAGGGTCTTTATTAAATGAAAAAATAAAATTTCCTACAATTTGCGCTCGAATTTCGAGCGCTGGAATCTGCTAGTATATATAAATATATATAAATTTTAATATTTCCTAACATGTTTGTTTTCAGATATAGAGGAAATGAGTCTCTTGATGCCGTAATATCAGAAATTTGCTGGCGCGCAAAAAATTTATTTGAAGACGCAGATTAAAAAAAAAAGACAGAACGGATGGAACTAGATAGCGAAGAAAAGCTAGCACAAGACCACGATGAACTGTTATTATTGAAAGATTACGAGGATTCAGATGACGATGATACATATGGCTATGGCGAAGAGTTTTATATGTCTAGTGATCCTGCTGATGAAAATTAAAAATCTCAAAAATGTTTTAAATATACCAAATAAATAGTGCAACCCAATAGAGAAGTGATTACCTTATTTTTCAAAAGTATTTTATTATTATAGCGTCAAATATAACGTAAAACGGCATGGTTTAAGGTACAAAGTGATTTTTATGAGCTATTCAGGGTGACTAAACACATTCAGATTGTATTGATAAGTTCACAGAAGTTGTTCAGATTTACCGTGGCTACAATTTTGGCAAATATTGTTAGTAAAAAATTAGGAGTCCCTGTAAGTTATGCTGAAAAAAGTGAAAAAAAAAATTTTTGTCCTAAATTTTTTCAAAAAATTTTTAGGAAAAAATGATTTTTTTTTTACATAAAATGTTAACAAGATTTGTTGAACGTATTCTTAGCTACATTATTGCCAAATATAGTTAAGCGGTATCACCAAGTTTGAATTAGCTGTTGAACAAAAATTGATGACACCTTTTTTGAGCGGCCCACTGATTTTCAGAATCTTTAGAGGCACATAAAAATAAATTGGTCACCAATCTCGAAAAAGAATCGAACCTAGACTATCAAGTCCGTGTATTTTTTTCACTGTTGCACAGTGTTATGTATCTATGTATGTTTGTATTTACTTAGTGCATTTGGCGAAGATAGAAATTACATTTTGAAGTAACATTTTTGAAAAACATTGAATAAATCAGTAATCAGAAAGTTTGAACGTGGATTTTTATTTCACAAATTGGCAAAAAATATATATAAACAGTGCCGACGTTTTAAATAGCATGATTTATAAAAAAATATGTACAAACTTTATTTATTTTTCTTTTCATTATTTTTAGACTCTTTTTCTATTTTTGGTAACCACGACGACTTATTCATCAAATGGATCCGAAATGTTTCAGAATTTCTCAGACTTTTATTTATTTTTAAATTTTTTTTCGGAATGATCGACAAATTAAATAAACATATTAGTTAAGCTTAAAAATCCTTTTATTTCCTTAAAAAACATAGCAAAATTCAGTTAATTTGAATAGTACTTTGTTGGATAATCCGCATTGACGATATTAATTTCCGACATCTTTCCAGCGGTATGAAATTCCATTCCTTTTGGATTTCTTCGCATAATAGATTTAAAGTTGTAGCTTTTGTACGATCAATTCGTAGGTTTACATCGCTCCACAGATTCTCGATCGGGTTTAGATCCGAACATTGGGCGCGTCATTGTACAAGATCGATATTATTGTCACTGAGCCATTTTTGTACAGACTTTGCAGTAGGTTTAGATACATAAGGTATCATATCGTCTGCTAAATTATTTTTTGTACTAACTGATGCATAGTGCCATCTATACGCGTAATTAACGCATCCTCCCCATGTTTCACTGTTTTCAATGTGTGTATAGGATCCAATTCTGTGTTTGGATTACGCCTCACATACCTTTTTCTACCTGATCCGAAGCCAATGAACATTGATTCATCCGCAAGAAGAATACTTGTTCACCAATTTTTTAGGTTTTTTTTAGATGATCCTTGGCAAACTCTAAACGTTTTGTTTTGTTTTTTTTTTAGACACGTGTGGTTTTTCTCTGGTAATGTGCCCAAACATACAGGGTGGTGTACCAATTATGATACAATAAGAAATTCAAATAACTTTTTTGATGTGTAAACATCTATGCGCTCAGGGGGATAAAAATCTATTTCACAATACAATCACAAAAACAGCATAAGGGAAAATCGGTGTAAGGTATATGTAGGTGTATTGGTGCAAAGATTATGATATAAATTTATTTAGCTGATTCAACAACCAACAGAAAGCGCCATGAATGTATAGCAAACAACTGCAACCATCAAGTACAACAACCATAGCAGTTGCTTGCTATACATAGATGGCGCTTACTGTTTGATTTTAATTGATAGATGTTTACACATCTCCCCTCTGATCGGACTCATATAGTTTTTTTTTTTATTCAATGTATTTCATTTATTTTTTTTTGTATAGAAAATTCAATTCAATGCTTCAATTCAGTCAAATTCCTTGGTTTCGTTTTGTACACGTCTTGCTTGACATAACCCCATACAAATAGTCTGGTAAAGACAAGTCAGGTGACCTTGGGGTCAAGCGAAAAGTGGAGTTTCTGGATATTAATTTGTTTGGGAATATTCGTTGGAGCTCCGCCATAACCGATCTGGCTATGTGTGCAATTGCTCCATCTTACTGGAACTAAATTCTGTTGAAACGGATACGTCTTCGGCGCGGTTCTGGGTAAAAAAAACTTCTTCAACATCTTTAAGTAATGGTCTCACCAGTTACACCGTTTCCTTCAAAGAAGTATGGCCCCACAACGCACCTTGAAGAAACTGCGCACCCTACAGTGACTCGTTTTGGCTGCAGTTCCGCCTCATAGAGTATTTGTGGATTAGATTCACTCCGTATATGGTAAAATTGATTGTTTACATTTTCGTTTAGATCAAAATGGGCATCATCTTCAGCCATTTCAATCATTGTTTTTTTTGGCAAAGTTCCAGGCGATTAGGTAAATCCAGAGGGTTTAACTTGCTCGTAATTTGGACTTTGCATGGAAACAAGTTTAAGTCATTATGAATTATCGGTAGAAATGACCGTCTACTAATTACAATTTGCACCGATAAGTTTCGAGTCGAAACGGTTGGGTTTGCCTGAATTGACGATGCCACAGCTGCGATTGTGTCTTGCACCCGACCATAGGAATCTCGATGGTACGTTCCTCGTAAAACATATTTACCAGCCTTATAATGGTCCACCTACCCGGGGGAGTGCCGCCAAATTCCCGCCTAAATTCCCTTTGGACGAAAATGAAGGACTGCAAAGCATGGTACCGCTGCCCTATCCAAATCTTCTTTTCGGTATCCCAAGCATTCATTTTAATAAATTTAAATAGTAATCTGCCAATATAAAAAAAATATGCCGATTATTCACCGAAAAAAATTGTTACGTTTTGTTTTTGTAAAATTCTGGCAATCAAAAAGGGATCCGCCATGCTCATTCGAATTATATTATGTTGTCTGTGGTTTTAGTGTTTTCATAGTGTTTGATAGCATTATACACTTTCTTCCTGGAACATTTTATTTTGTGAGCTACATATCGCACACATAGTTCAAAAGGACTCAACCCAAAATTTTCATTTTTCAGAAATCGACAATAGAAACAATTAAAACATAAAGAAAGACATAACTGTTTTTTAGCAACAGTTAACAACAACAAAACACACTGATATTTTTTTATAGATAAACAAGTGTATTGTGTATTTGGTGGTAGTATGAGGTTACTTTTTGGTTCAAGGAATGGATCCAATTCACGTAGAAAAATATACTCTAACTGGATTTGGATAATGGCAATGTATCCATATAAGGAGGAAAATATACCCCTGGTCTGGAAGTTCCAACATGACAATGACCCAAAACACACCTCGAAGAGCTACAATCTAATGCAGTCAGTCAATCTAATATCAGTGCCATAGAAAATCTATGGGAAATTGTAGATCGAAAAATGACACGAAATTACACATACAGGACAAATCTCATATAGGCAGTTAATACAGAGTGGCACAAAATTTCAATGGATATCATCAACAATTTAATTGACTCCATGCCTAAATGTTGGGAAGCAGTACTAAAAAATAATGGATTCCCAACAAAATATTGAAGTCAAAAATTGAGGGAAAATTTTCATTTATTGTATAGTAAAGGTTTCCAATGTTTTGTCAACAGCATAAAAATTAATGCTTTTAAGTTTTGTTATTTTTTTATGCACTTAAGCTAATTTATGTTAATATTTTTTTCTTTTTTAAATAAATAAAACTAAAAATTTTAAATTGATAAGCGAGTTTTTTATTTTATGATCCAATTTTTTGGTATTGACCGTTCAAGTCGCCAAAAACATATTTTGTTGAAAATTTCCATTGTATTGTTACACACTCATTTCGTATTTCACGAATTCATTTTTGTTTTAAAATAAATTTGAGATTAGCAGTAAGACACGTTTCCATTAAATTAATAAATAAAAAATCTGGAAAATTTAAAAAAAAACAAGTGTGAAAATTTTAGTCGGTCTAGACCGTCTATACGATACCCTATACCATGGCTTAGAGACGCTATCTCTTCGGTCCAACTAATTGGATATAACAAATAAGCATAAACCAAATTTGAGTGGCAATGTTATTAATTTTTTGGCTGCAGATATGAAAAAGTTCATATCGGATGCAATATTTATATGGGGACTAGGTTGAAAAATAGACCGATCCTGACCATATTTGGTAAAGTCACTTATATTTTGAAAAAATTATATACAAAATAAATTTGAGAAAAATCTGTGCAATATTTTTTTTTTTGATAGATTTAAGTGAAAATCGGGAAGCAGCTTTATGTAGGGGCTATGACAGAGAATTATCATATGGGGTTTAATTTTGGACAAATGATAAATGGATGTAATAAACAAACACTAACACAATTTGATCTTATGGCAATTTAAGTCGATTACATAGGGGTCATTTGTATGGGGTCTAGGTCCGAACATGGACCGAATTTCACCAATTTCAATAGCGTTCATCCCATGGCCGATGGAAGTTCATATACTAAATTTCATTACAATATATACAAAAATATTACTTTCACAACTTGCTTTTATTTAAGTCTATTTGTCTGTTTGTTTGTTGGTTTGTTTGTTTGAAATTTTCACCAACTTCCCGATCTCTTAAATTTTCATCATTAACCAAAAGCGTTTATTGAGGCGTAACATGGAGGAAGTGCATGATAAAATTGAGGAAGTGCACGATAAGTTTTACGAGTAGAACCATTATTTTGTTATAAAATTTCAACAATTTGCAAGCGTCGCTTTCAAGTGGGTCTACCCATGATGAAATGGCAAACCAAACATAACAACAAATAACTATAAAAAAACAGCCTTTATTAAAATATATAAAACTCAGAGGGCATTCTATAAAACCATACGTAACGTTTCCTTATGCCTCGTTGTATATAATGAGCCTAGTAACTAATAGTAAAATATCAGTTACAAATAGTTCTTATAATTATATATTTTAAAATTAATTAAAAAATAATTACATACGGGTATATACTTACATAGCATATGAGCATTTCTCCTTTTTTGATTCCATAACTATAGTTAGCCATTTAAATGCAAATTTAGCGGATTCCAGCGCTCAAAGTTCGAGTGAAATTTCTAGGCAGATTTATTTTTCCAGTTAGCCAATTCACAAACCAACACTTTTATGGTTTATTATTTTTGTGAATGAAGAAAACAAACTCATTAACAAACACATTAACAAATTTAATATATACACACATAGCATATGCATAATTTTATGTATGTGTTAGTAGCAACTTTAAATGCAATTTACTCAAAATAAAGAAAAAAATTAAAAAATCTGTAAATCTACAAAACGGCTGAAAAAAAATACCTTTCAAATAATATACGTCTGGTCAAAATCGGGATAAAACGGTAGAACAAAACATCGGTCACAAGAAATCGCCTAGCCTATTAATATTATAGAAGAAAATAATAAAAATTGAAAAAAAGATACAAAAGAATCAAAAATAAAGGAGAAAACTCTAACATGTTTGTGATTTTATAAATTTTAAATTTTCTTTGAGGGTAAAACAAAATCGCTAAAATTATTCTATTTTACACTTTAACATCATTGACAGAGTCCAAGTATATTCAAGGTGAAACATTGAGTGCATTGCACAATAGCGTTTATGCATAATTGTATTAAACGTTGTTATTGTTGTATTTTGTTTTTGTTTCTGTTACGATTTATTTTTCTAAACCGTAAATACTTGAAAAATATAGTAATGTTTAATTGATACCAAGGACGTTCAATGCACCTTAAAACAAATGCTTTTTAACTTAGAAACTTAAAAAAAAAATTGTTGACGTATTTTCTCCACCTAAGCACCTTCCTTTTCTTTTAAAGTCAACCTTGGTTACATAGCAATACTTTATTATAGAATTTATACAATTGAAAATTTATTACAGAAAATTCTAATTATAAGTATTCATAAATATTTAACAAGGTTTATTCCATTTTTGTAAAAACTTATATGTTAGAACACAGACGTGGGTAAATTATTAAAACGATTCGTATTTATAAATACTAGCCGATTCCAGTGCTCAAAATTCGAGTGCAATTTCTAGGCAACTTAATTTTGCAACTTAGCCAATTCACAAACCAACAAACTCATTAACAAACACATTAACAAATAAATTTAATAAACACACACATAGCATATGTATAATTTTATGTATGTGTTAGTAGCAACTTTAAATGCAATTTACTCAAAATAAAGGAAAAAATTAAAAAATCTGTAAATCTGCAAAACGGCTAAAATGAAATACCTTTCAAATAATATACGTTTGGTCAAAGTCGGGATAAAACGGTAGAACAGAACATCAGTCACAAGAAATCGCCTAGCCTATTAATATTATAGATTATTATTATTTTTCATTTAAATTTTGTGCTTTTATACCCTCCACACAATTGTGCAGTTCCCTGTTACAAGCGTAGTTGACATAGCGATGTCCGTCTGGTCATCTGTAGCTCAGCTGGGTTGCTCGATTTTAGTGAAAATAATTCTTTGATATCCTGAGCAGGTTACTATTTAAAATATATAAAATCGGTTCAATAAGTCCCGGGATATCAATGAAAATTGAAAAAAACTCCTGAAGGAAATATGCTATTTCTATGGTGTTCTTGTCATTGTTGGTATTCTAAATTATGTGTGTGATAGCTGTAATTTTTCTTGTTTTGGTCGTTGTGCTTGTAGCATTTGCTTCATTAGCGTGTATGTTTGGTTGCAATCCAAGCGTCAACAGGTACATGTCGTGTCGGCTCAACGCTGCCGACAGCGACAAAAAAAAATTATTTAAATTAGCATTTAAATTAAAAATATTGCTAATAAAAAAATATAATCTTGCGTTTTTTCCGAAGTTTTAATGGCTCAACTAATTATCTGTGTATAAATTGTAGCCGATTTCATGTCTCGTCTACGTATGAACCAGAAAAATAATGAAATTTTTCAGATAGAGTTTAATTCTTTCTATGAAAGAAGCCATAATAATCTTCATAAAAAAGCAATAAGATATTATAGTAAATACTGGTCAAAAAGAAAAAAAAGCTATGTATATATTAATGCGTGAAGGTAAATTTGTAGTTTCCTTTTTAAGCAATATGCAGGCACGGAGGAGTGTTAATTGGCATAGTTATAGCTCGTATGGAGGAGAAGCTGAGAATGATAAAATGTATGTTTAATCTGTCTTAAAAATATATTAAATTAAATAAAATAAAATATTTATAATAATTCGTTACACCCTGTTAATGCGAATGATTTAAATTATATATCAGACGCTCTGTGTTGAATTGTGAATTGCTAAAATTGATTAACATACCTTTAGGCTCATAAATTTTTTATATATGTATATAGATTAAAAAAACATCGTAAGACAAAAATTGTATGAAAAAATAATATTTCCTAGAATATGCACTCGAATTTCGAGTGCTGGGCTATACTAGTAAATATTAAATTGAATTAGAACATAAAGGTTAAGTAATTGTCTTAAAATGGTAACAGTACCCAACATTGGTTATAATATTGACTTTAAGACACAGGTGGAAGGTATCAAAGATTCAGCACGAATTTAACACGTTTACTTGTTTTAAATATCTGTTTAGCAACAAATAGGCCAAATGCTAAACAAAAATATATAACCTTTTTTTCTTTCGAACTGCTATTAAGTTACGAGTACTAACATCTGTTTTTAACTAGGAAAGATTAAATCTATTGAAATTTGTTAGACTGTGTCATACCCATCTCGTCGTTTGGTGTTGTAAATGTGAATGAAAAACTCATACACCTGAAGCATTAAAATGCTTATATAAGTAATAAATAAATTAATCTATAATATTAATAGGCTAGGCGATTTCTTGTGACCGATGTTTTGTTCTACCATTTTATTCCGATTTTGACCAAACGTATATTATTTGAAAGGTATTTCTTTTTAGCCGTTTTGCAGATTTACAGATTTTAAAATTTTTTCCTTTATTTTGAGTAAATTGCATTTAAAGTTGCTATTTGTGTGTTTATTAAATTTGTTAATGTGTTTGTAATAAAAATGAGTTTGTTTTTTGTGTTGATTTGTGAATTGGCTATAATTGATTAGCATACCTTTAGGGTCTTTATTTAATGAAAAAAAAAAAAATTCCTATAATTTGCACTCGAATTTCGAGGGCTGGAATCTGCTAGTATTTATTAATATTATTAATATTAAGTATTAATGTTAAGTATAAAAGTATTGTATTAATATTAAGTATAAAATATTTTTATTAACTGTTAATTAAAACTCAGTTAACTATATACAACTTGTTTTTCATGCAGAAGTTATTTACCTGTTAAATTATTTGAAAATTATTTACTTTAAATTGATATTCAATTATAGGATGTTTTTTCAATTAAGTTGAAATAAATTTTTGATGTTATCTGGAAAAATAGTAGTTAAACAGGTAAGTGGATGTATTTGTGTACCATTCTCACTCTGCGGCACAGGGCATTTATTGTGCTTTCGTGCTGATATTTGTAAATCAAATATATAAAATCCACTTTCTGAGACGATTTAGCTCTGTTAGTCTCTCCGTACATCACACTGTGGTACAGAGAATTGTACGTTTGTATAACTTCCTAAATTTTCAAATATACTGATGGGCTCAGAAGTAATTTCGATTATTACAATAATCTGTTCACTAGTTTCATTGTGTGCAAATTTTATCTATCAATTAGAAAAAAATATCTGTATCTTTTATTCCTTTTTCAATACTGTCCAAGAATTGTAATTCTTTGGCGTTCCATGATGCCCACCCCCCTTTAAATGCAAATTAAAAAAGAAACAATAAAGAATGATCGTTCTAAAATAATCATATTTTCATTGTTGCCAAAGAAACAATATCTTTGATATAAAGAAACTGCACTTACTAACATAGCTCATGGTAGTTGTGTATTATGGGTATGATTGCATCATTTGTTTGTGGATTTTTTTGAACTATGAATGTTGTTGTACAATTATTATGTTCAACCACTTAAATACTACAACAAAAACACACCGGGTTTTATGTTTTTTTTTTTTTTAGAGGTGTCTATATATTTTTGCTCATATCTAAGCACAATGATGCCCGATTTACCCCATTTTAAATACCGACCTGATGGGAATAATGGCAAGTGATATTATCGTAACTTTACCCTAACTATATCGACTCGAGCTGTGATAAGGATCTGGAATATATATAATTTATGGGGTCAGAAATTAGTTTTTCGATGCGTTACACACGGAATGACAAACCTATATATACCCTCTGCCACTGAGGTGTGGAGTGTATAAAAAGTAGTTAATTGAGTTATTCAATTATGTCGCGCTTTACTTGAATCTACGAGGTATGTTAAAATTTAAATTTGATAAAAGAAACTCCGAATCAACGTCACCACTCGCAAGGTTGAAAACAAAGGTGATACCCAACATGGTTCTCCACTCTCAAGAGTTGGAAGTCTGATAAGCTTTAGTCTATTAGTATATGATGGTAAATCATCAAAACTCCAACCTAAACCACGTAGACAGAATAGCAAAAACTTTTTCTGGACCAAAATCTTTTTCTGGCGGTGGTTCGTATTGCACCGAGAGCACAACGGTTAACTATATTACGAGGGCGGATCAATAAGTCCGTGACTTTTCGAACTTCCCTCGTAGTTATATGAAACGCAACACTGCTCCCATCAAGTACCACCTGTTAGTAGACTGCTGTAAAATTTTGAGTAAAGTTCCATCATTTACTTTGCGTTTAACAGCTGTTCAAAACATACAACCTCGTGGCTTTTTTTAAAAATGGAAAAAAGTTAATTTCAACTGCTCATTAAACATTATTTTTTGCGAAAAAAAACCGTCAATGAAATCAAGGAAAAGCTTGATAAATACTATGGGGACTCTGCACCATCGATTTCAATGGTACAAATACAAATACAAATGACGCTGAACGTTCTGGACGGCCAATTGAGACCAATACACCCAAAAATGTCGAAAAAAAATCCACGATATGGTGTTGGCCGATCGAAGAGTAAAAGTGCGTGAGATTATTGGTGCCATAGGCATTTCATATGGTAGTGTGGTTTCGATTTTAAATGATCAGTTGGGTTTAAGAAAGCTGTCTGCAAGATGGGTGCCGCGTTTGCTCTCAATTGTCTCAATGTCAAAATTCCATGAATTGGGCTACGAATTGGTACCTCATCTGCCATATTCGTCCCCCGGTGACTATTTCCTATTTCCAAACCTAAAGAAATGGCTCGGTGGAAAGAAATTTAGCTCCAACGATGAAATTATTGATCAAAAATGCCTATTTTATGGACCTCGAAAAATCCTATTTTTGGGAAGGGATACAAAAATTGGAGAAACGTTGGACGAAGTGTATTGAGCTAAAAGGTGATTATATTGAAAAATAATTTTTTTTTGCAAAAAAACTGTGTTTCATTCTAAAAGTCACAGACTTATTGATCCGCCCTCGTAGTTAAGGTTTTTAATTTTTTAACGTAGATTTAGATGATTTACCATATAAGAATAATTCATATCTTATTTCATATATAACTTCGCATAACTTCTCACACTCATCATTCGTGAACTTAAAAGTAGTTTCAAGACTGTCGGGTTTACAGTACTCCAGATAATTTTTTTTGTATGGAAGGTGCCACGCCCACTAAGCCAATCCTGCCCATTTTTGCAACGACTGCTCACATTAACAACCGATTGACGTGCAGAAAGTTTCAAGATTCTGGCCACCATAGTACTGTAGATATATGATGAGATGTATTTACCATGTATGGGAGGTGACACGCCCACTGGTTTGATCCCGCCCATTTTTCACATAACTTCTCATACTCATCATCCGTGAACTCACACCTGGTTTCAAGACTGTCGGGTTGGTAGTACTCCAGATAATATTTTTTGTATAGAAGGTGCCACGCCCACTTAGCCAATCCTGCCAATTTTTGCAACGACTAATCACATTAACAACTGATTGACGTGCAGAAATTTCAAGATTCTGGCCACCATAGTACTGTAGATATATGATGAGATGTATTTACCATGTATGGGAGGTGGCACGCCCATTGATTTATTAATTTATGTACTACTACAAAGTTTCAGGACTCTTGCTGTCATAGAGCTCCAGATATATGATGTTAAAAATTTTTTATATATGTGCCACGCACACTTGAAAAATCCAAAAAATAAATATAGCCTATTTTTCCTTCCGGATAGGCACTTACCTACTGTAAAATATGTGCTCGAAATCCTTCCCGACAAGCAATTGGGTTATGGTCGTCCTATGAAGACATCACTGATATCAAAGAAAAATCGTCTGGCTCGCAGTTTGGCGGTGGCAATATTATGGTATGGGGTTACTTTTTGAGCCAAGGAATGGGTCTAATTCATGTAGTAAAAAATGCTCTAACTGGAATTGGATACAGGCAAATTCGAAATGACGTAATGTATCCATATTGTATAGTAAAGATTTCCATTGTTTTATCAACAGCATAAAAATTAATACTTTTCCATTTTTAAATAAATAAAATATACAAATTTTTAAATTGATAAAAGAGTTTTTAATTTTATGATCCAATTTTTTAGCATTGACCATTCAAGTCATCAAAAATATATTTTTTTAAAAGTTTCCACTGTTCTCAGTGGTTCTGCTGCTTAAATCTGCCAAAAAACAAAAGTGTTGCATAGATTTTTCCCAAATTTACTTTATATGTGTTTGCTTTTCTAAATATGGTCAAAATCGTTGTATTTTTCGACCTAGTCCCCATATAAAAATAGCTTCAGGTTTCTCATATTTGTGGGCAATAAATTCATAACAATGCCACTGAAATTTGGTTATGAGTATGGCTATGGTTTGGCCACCAATAAATAGTTGACAGAAATGTATACAATGTGCGTTCTATGAAAACATTGATTTTGTATACACAATTAATTATAATTAGGGCCTGCAATATCGGAGCTATTTTTTAAAACCGAAATACCGGTATTATGACGTATAAATACCGGTATTTCGGTATTTAATTAAATGTCATATATTTCAACTTTTTTAAATCTTATGAAAATCAAGTCATCGTCAAAAATTCAAAAAAATTCTTAATTCCTGAAAAGTTAAATAAAAACAAAAAATTTTAAAATACAAATCGAAGTGTGCTGGTATTTTCTTATTTACTGCAAAGCTGAGTAAAAATATTGAGGAATCGTTGGAAAAAATTCTTAATTCCTGAAAAGTTAAATAAAAACAAAAACATTTTAAAATACAAATCGAAGTGTGCTGGTGTTTTGTGGCTAGTTAGTGTTCAGTTTAATTGTTCTGTTGCTGTATTAATAAAGTTTGCGTTTTAAAAAAATATATATTGCCCAAAATATTATTTCATATTATTTATCGATATTGTTGAATGTAAGTAAATTATATTCTATATTTCAAATTTAATACAGAGGTACATTTTAATGTAAAAATTTGAGTTTTTTTTAATTATTGGGATATATTTTTTATTTTAATAGCCTTAATATGGAATTTGAAGCAGTTAAAAAAGGCGTTACAGACAAAACTTCCGTTTGGCATTATTTTCTGAGAGATAGATCAGGAAATTTGGCAAAATGTACCAAATGCGACAATAAAATAAAAACATGCGGTGGATCAACTAGTGGGCTTCATACGCATCTACGAACTGCTCATGACATCAACTTGTTGAAAAAAAGAGGATTAGATGCTGAAAATCCCGAAACTTCAACGATCTCATCTAATATATCTACTAGTGCTGTACCGCCGAAATTAAAAAAAATGTCGAGCTACTTTAAAAATGAAAACGATGATCTTCGTGTAGTATTATCAAAAATGACTACGGTCGACGGTCTACCATTTAGTATTTTTACTACTTCTATTGAATTGAGAAAATCGTTGCTGGCTCGAAAACTTGACGTCCCAAAATCTGCGAATACAATTCGAAATATTGTTTTAAGGTATGGTGTAAATATTCGCGAAGAGATGGTAAAAGATTTTTCAGATCTGAAAAAAGAAGGAAAGTTCAGTCTAACATTTGATGAGTGGACGTCTGGTAAAAATAGGAGATATTTAAATTTACATGTACAAAACAAATTTTGGAATTTTTGGGACCTTTCCAGCAGAGAGTTGTGTTGAACTTATTAAAAAAAAAAAATTAGAAAAATATGAACTATCTTTTGATGAAGACATCGTATGTATAACTACAGATCGCGCTTCTATGATGAAAAAAGTAGGACGGATAGTAAAATGCCATCAGCAGCTTTGTTATGCCCATGGTATTCAATTGGCGGTGCTAGACGTTTTGTACTGCAAGAATAATAAAAAAATGCAACAAATTTGGAATCTGAGGGAGAAAGAGAAATAAATAGCGAAAGTGATGCTGAATCAGATGTTGACGAAAACGATGTAGATGGATTTAAAATTTCTGAAAATTATGATGATTCTATGGACTTGAAAGCAGAAATACGTCCACTTATAAATAAGGTAAGAAAAGTTGTAAATATTTTTCGACGTTCCCCCACAAAAAATGACGATATACTTCAAAAATATGTCAAAGCTGAATTTAACAAAGAAATTTCGCTGATTCTGGATACAAAAACCAGATGGAATAGCTTATTTTTTATGCTACAGCGCTTTTGGGAACTAAGAAATTGCATTTTAAAATCTTTAATAGACTTATGTTCCACTATATCATTTGAAGAGGCAGAAATGGATATTATTTCTGGTATTATTTCAACATTGTTGCCAATATAATTAGCAGTGGAATCATTGTGTCGTCGTGATGCGACTCTCCTATCTGCAGGTGCCACTATTGTATTTATGATTAATAATTTAGGAACTGGACAATTAAGCGGTGAATTTAAAATTTCTTTAGCACGTAGAATTAACGAAAGGCGAACCAAATTATCAAGTCTGCTTCAATATCTTCACAAGGGACAAATAAAATCAAAACATCAAGATAATGAATTGTCCTTCTAACAATTATCAAAAAAGAGGTTGCTAATTTGATATCAACTATAGTTAAACGTTTTTCAGATTCAAATTTAAATACTTCACCGTCTCATAACATATCATAATCTTCTTCAGATTCCTCGGACTTAGAAATGAACTATTCAATGCAGGAAAGGTTATATTTTGCAATTAATAAAGAAAAACAAATGGACCATAAAGTTATAACAAAAAAATCTGTAAATTTGGACAAAACTATTAATAAAGAAATGGCTATTTTCGAAGAAGGAGGATATCGCGGACTAAATTTGCAAAAAGCATATGATTATTTAAATACTATTCCGCCAACCAGCGTCGAGGCTGAAAGAGTATTTTCGTCATCTGGAATAATTTGTTCCAAAATCAGGTCATCTCTAAGTGATGAATCCCTGGACACACTTTGCTTTTTAAGAAGTTATTTACTATCAAAGCAAAATTGATTTTTTTATTTTTATTTTTTCCCGAATGAATTACTGAGAGAAAAGAGAAATATATATAGTATATTATAATTTAAAATGAATGTTAATTTAAAGTTTATTTTTGTATTAATTAAAAAAATTATCAATTTATACAATTTGTTTTTAATTTTTTAAATAATTCACCAATACCGGTAAAATACCGGTATACCGGTATTTATTGAAATTCAATACCGAATACCGGTATTGATAATTATCTCTGGTATTGCAGGCCCTAATTATAATGCTTTGAATACATTGAACATTTAGCATAGACAATAAATTATAGGTTGTCTTGGCTAAGTTTGTGCATACAAACATTGTTAGCAACAATGTTGGTACTTAACTCAACACTCTTATTCAATCGTAACAGAATAAAAGTTTTACAACAGAACAATACCAAGTGATCTGTGATTTTAACAATTCCATATAATGTCAACAATTTTAATGAAACTTTTTGTATGTGCTGTCCTAGTGGTGAAAGAAAATAGGTAAAATAATTTTTGAAAAATTTTAAAACTTCAGTGTTTTTCAATTTTAAATAATTTTTTTTTTTTGTAATGTCATAAATTTGATTGTTTTAAAGATATCGGAGCACTTTTTTGATTTAATCGTAATAAGACTTTCTTTAAGAAATAAAATGTTTTTTTTATAAAATTTAATTTGCGGAGTAAAAAGACGTAATTTTATGAGTTTTAAATATATATTTTAAATTCCTACTAAGATATCTACTAAATTTAAGTAAATTAATAATATTAATACTAATTTATTTAAAAAAAATTTGCAGCAAAAGCGAGGAAGTGTAATTTTTTTTATACATTATTGATTGATTTTCAAAGTAATGCCGATAAAAAAGCTGAAATTTTTTGATTCATAATTAGTTTAATCGAGTCGATCCTCTATACTCTTGTTCAAACGATAAATACATTCACGAATGCTATGAACAACATGATGCAAGAGATGATGAAAATGCAATCCATGATATTGCAAGCTATGTTAAGTAAACCATGAACTGTTTGAAAATATGTTTCTGGAACGCAAACGGCTTAAGCCAACATAAAGACGAACTTGATCATTTTCTTAGAGACAATCAAATTGATATTTTGCTTGTCTCTGAAACTCACTTGACTCGTAGAAGTCTCTTTTCCCTCGTTTCATAGTTGCTGGCGATTTTAATGCCAAGCATACATTCTGGGGGTCACGGCTTATTTCCCCGAAGGGTTGTGTTTTGTTCAACACAATTTTTGAAATGGGTATGGATGTGGTCTCAAGCGGAGAACCAACATACTGACTAACAGATGGGCAAAAAATACCCGATTTGATCGATTTCGGATTAACGAAGAACATCGCAAAAGGAATTGTGCATGTAGAATCTTCATTGGAACTCTCGTCTGACCACACACCCGTTATTGTTTCTATTTCGAACCCCCAAAAAATTGTGTCCCCATCTGGTGATTTAACGCTTTCAAGCAATATTGATTGGCTAAAATACAAAAAGTTCCTTAGTACCCATTGCACAGAAAGCTTTCCCCTAAGAACAACAGGTGATATTGATCTCTTGACTGTTAACTTCGAACAAAATCTCAAACTAGCTGCTCAACTTGCCACTAATCCTCCTCGTCACACCAGGCCATATAGAACTACTTCTGTAGATGTTGAAAGGCTATTAGGTGAAAAAAGAAGAATTGGAAGAGAGTGGCAACTGAGAGTGAAAGAATGCACGAAAAACCTACGGAAACTGCTTAAAACACAAAGAAACGCTAAATTAAATAGTTATCTTGAAAAGCTGGATCCAACAGAAAAAATTGATTACTCTTTGTGGCGTGCTACAAAAAATCTTAAAAGACCTGTTGTATGTAAGCCTCCTCTAAGAAAGGAAAGTGGAGGATGGGCTAGGAATGACAAAGAGAAGGGAGATCTGTTTGTGGCACATCTAAAAAAAGTATTTACGCCAAATATAACCCCTAGTTCTATTGATGAGTTGCCATCTGTTACTTCACAACATAGAGCAGTGTCCCTTCGTTTTGAGATTCGAGAGGTCTAAAAGGCTATTGTTGATTTAAGCCCTAAAAAAAGCATCGGGGATCGATGGGATCAGTAATAAAATGCTTTTGGAGTTACCCCGAATAGCATTAAGAATAATTCTGTTTATATTTAATGCTATAATACGCCTTGAACATTTTCCCCCAGAATGGAAAGTTTCACTCGTTACAATGATACCTGAACCAGGTAAAGATCACACAAAGGTCGATTCGTATAGACCAATAAGTTTACTGTCCAACTTGTCAAAATTATTCGAGAGAATTTTGGTAAAGAAACTTACAATATTCGTAGATCGAAATAATGTCATTCCAGCACATCAATTTCGTTTCAGACGAAAACACAGCACCACACAGCACCAAGAGAAAAAGTACCGCTCTGCACTTTTTAGAGACGTCTCGCAAGCCGTCGACCGAGTTTGGCAAGAGGGACTCCTCTATAAATTTAAACAGTTATTGCCCCCGAACACACACAAGCTAATGGAGAGCTATATAATTAATAGAAAATTTTCTATAAGAGAAAAAAGCTTTGTGAGCCCTCCACAGACAATTCATGCCGGTGTATCTTGAGCCCACTTCTGTACATTCTTTACACATCAGACATGCCAACAAATGAAAACACACTTACGTCGACTTTTGCGGATGATACTGCAATTTTAAGCGTACACGAAATCCCCTCAACAGCATCTCTTCTTTTACTGAGCCATATTGAAGAGCTGGAAGATTGGCTAGATATGTGGAAGATTAAAGTAAATGAACAAAAGTGTATCCACCTAACTTTTACCCTAAAAAGGGAGACTTGCCCTCAAATTCGAATTAGGAACCAGTCTATACCTCAACATTCCTCTGTTAAATATCTCGGACTACATCTTGATCGCCGACTTACCTGGAAAAGTCATATAGACTTTTAATTGACACAAATAAAATTGAAATTAGTCCAATTCACATGGCTAATTGGCAGGAACTCGAAGTAAAATCTCGATTGTAAGCTCTTGATTTATAACTCGATTTTCAAACCCATTTGGTGATATGGTATGTAGTTATGGGGAACAGCCTCAACTTCAAACACAGAAAGAATACAAAGATGCCAAAAAAAGATTTTGAGAATGATTACAGGCGCACCATGGTACGTGAGAAACATTTGCACAGAGACTTAAATGTTTCTTTAGTAAAGTACGAAATCACTAGATACAGTGCAAATTATTTGGAATAGCTAGAGTCTCACCCGAATCATCTAGCACGTAATTTAATCAACAATCGTATCCACCAACGCTTAAGAAGGAGGGCGACTGCTGATCTCATTGGATGAAAAATGGATTGATACAATTTTTTTTATCATTAGATTACACATGTATATAGAATAAATAAAATTTTGTCTGGCACTGGCTAGATTTAATATTTAAGTTTTAGTTTTAAGATTTGAATAACTTATTGTTAGTTCACAAACCTATATGAAGATTCAATAAATAAAAATGAGTTACAAAAAAAAAAAATAATAATAATAATTAGTTTAATTAATGCATTAGATATGTACCATAATACATTATCAACTAATGAAAATCATAACGAGTTGTCAATAACATATTTTTGCTGGGTAGTATGTATACGTATGTATGTAGTTGATAAAAATATATACCTCTTTAAAATCGTTATTTAAAACGTAATTCCTGCTTAAAACACAACAGATGGAATACAAAAAAAAAACAAAAACTTTGTTGTTCTCTAAAATTATCAAATGATTAGTACATATTTTTATTTTGCACATATGCAAATATTATAAAGAAATTTATATCCTTTTCAAGGACAATATATTATCACATGTATGTGTGTATTATGAGTCTGCTTAACAAGTTAATTTCAGGTTATTATTACTTGGCAACTTTGTAGAGGATATTGTCATATGCACAGTCACAAACACAGCAAGTGCTCTATAGAACAAAAACCTATCGACACACTAATTTATAACAAATGCAAAAATTGCGTTCTAAAATATTTCAAAGCAAAATTAACAACCCTTCATGTCTTTTATTCCCTATTATGGTGTATTACGAATATTAAAGACATTTTCTACCAGTGGTGTGAAAAAATTCAGTACAACCGGTTACTGGAATAATTCGAAAATAATAGGAGGATGGTAAAAGAAGTATTTAGGTAGGGGAGATTGTGGATTTGTGTGCATGCAATAGTTTTGACAATTTTAAACTCCTGTCAACTGTTTTTCTTGCTAACATCGCTCCAAGGATCATACATGTAAGAGGATACACAAACTGAAAATTGATTCGTTTGAATAAAAGTTATGAGTTAAGTAAGAACCAATATTGTTGCTAATATTATCAACAAAAATACTGTTGATACAAAAGTTTATATACACAAATTTAGCCAAGACAACCATATATTATTGTCTTGGCTAAATGTTCGACACTTTCATAGCCAATAATTACCAATATCCACTAAGATGAAAGCAGGCTAAAATTCTTCCAATACCAAAGTCACCCACTGAGTATCGGCCCATAGCCATATTGCCTTATTTGTCAAAAGCATTTGAAAAACTTCTACATTTACAGATAACTAATTACATTAATCATCATAGTTTGTTGACCGATAAACAATCTGGATTTCGAGCCAAACATAGTTGCATTACTGCTCTTACTGATGTAGCCGAAGATCTCAGAAAGGAAATTGTCGATGGCTGTGTTGCAATGTTGGTGTTGTTGGATCAATCAAAGGCTTTTGATACTGTTGACCACATCATATTGACTCAAAAATTGGAAAAAATCACGAATTTTCCTCAACATCCACCAAATTAATTGAGTTCTATCTAAAGTATCGAGTGCAGTGTGTTGAAATGAAACCATTAATAACCTCAACCTTTCTTCCCGTTGTCAGGGGTCTTCTACAGGGCTCCATTCTAGCTCTCTCCTCTTTTCCATCCATGCAAATGATCTTGCTGAACAGTTGCTCCACTGCAACATTAGAATGTATGCTGATGACGCACAGTGGCGCCATTTGAGTTTTTTCGTTGCAAAAATCATATCTTTTGAACCGAATAACATAATTGAACAGTTTAAACAGCATGTGATAGATAACTGTTCAGCCTATGAAATGAGCGTTTGGAAAGGGTGCTACGCTTTGGGTTATCAAAGTTAAAATTTATAGAAAAATCAATTTTATGGTAACTAAAAAAAATTATTTTTACATTTTTAGATTGTTTTTATTTTTTTTCTTTAGGGTTTTATGTTTTAAATAATTAACCAACAAATTAAAAAAAAAATTACTTCTTTTTTAAATTTATTTTTTCAATTTTCTGTAAAATATTCATCACAATTCGTAAGAGAAGGTATATCTAAAAGACTAATCATTTCTAAACTATAATTATTTCCCAACTCTACTCGTGACTTCACATGCCGCAGGGAAGAAATAAGTGGATCGGAAGATGCTGCCAACATGTTGAAGAGGTCCTCATTTTGCCTTACCCTTGATGCTTTGAATGTGTTCTGCAATCTATATTTTTTATAAAATTTGTTAAGAGACTCCTGTGCTTCTTCAGAAAGCTCTCCAATTGGTAAAGACTGGTACTCAATTATATCTTTGCCATGCGCCAATATTTTATGGACGGTCGGGGTCAACTTCTTCTGTGGATACATTTCTGCTAAAAGAGATGCAGTTTTCGATTCTTATTCACCATATTTTGTAGAATTGACATTTTCTTTGCAGTTTAAAACATTCAAGATCGTTCCCAATCTTTTCACGATTTGATTGTCAATTCCAGTGATTCTAGTTACTGCCTCATCATTTTCAAAAAATCTCCTAGAAGTGTTTCCATCGTTTGAGTTACCGTATCCGTGCTTGGGACAGTCTACTTTTAGTCCAGCTTGTTTGAAAAAAGCATCCTGTGTTTGCTTCTTTCTGATCTTTTCCTTATCCTTTATTGATGTATTTTCATCGAAGTTTTCCTCCTCTTGTGGTAGGGTATACGCCAGTTTTAGCAAGAACTCCATACACCTTATCCATGCGTGCAATGGTGACATTCCATATTCGTAATTCTCCTCGTTTGTAGAATCGTTTAAATTACCAAAGTTCTTCTGACTCTTTTTGCAAATCGGGCATGACAATGTTGAGGTTGTTCCTGTCAGTTCGTTTACGACTTTTCCGTCAACCATGGTCAGGTGGAACTCGTAATTGCATTCAATATATTTTCCTTCTCCAATTTGCAGCTTTGTAGGCTTAATCTTGCTTATTTGTTCTTCAATGTCCTTCACCGTGGTCCTTATGAGTTCTGCCGATTCCCTTGCAAACTGAAACATTATTGGTCGACAGTAATGCACTGATGACGGACGTGGATTTTTCTAGTGTAGGGAAACATCAGATTTTAGCCGCAAAGGAACAACAGATACCATAAACATATTTCCATCCGATATTGTAGCGTCATCGGAAGATATCCTTTGCTTATAAACGCTTTGTCCGGATGATCCATCGCAGCCCCATTTGCTGATCAATGTCAGTTTCTCAGGAAGAATTTTCACCTCATTTTCAGGAAGACTCTCCAACAACCGTTTTGCTGTATGGCCCATGAGATCCTGCAGATTGGCTTTCACAGAGACTTCCGTAAACTCCGTATGCAGTGGTCGTGAATTTATTTTGGCTTGCGTAATATGCTTGTATCCTGGTAAAACGTCAGCCCCGTGTCGCATCAAGGATGCCCGTAGTATCTCATATTTTTCTTGGAAAGTTGTAAGTCCATAAACAAGGCCAAGGCTTCTTCGGAACCATACTTTTTAATGTTTGCGTTTGTGGGCGTGGGAATGCTTTCCTTAATCCTTTTTAGTCGCAGTAGGCTTGCATCAGCAACAGATTTTGTAATCTGCGACCTAACTCTTTCACTATCCTTTGTATATTTAATAGACAGCGCGTCCGATAAATGCTTCGTGCTCAAGTCATTGGTGGCATCGGCAAGTTTCCTCTTTCTTGTGAAAATTGAACACTCCTCAATACTTTTTTTGGCCTTCCTTTTGCTCCTCTGGTTGATGTGGTGGGTTTATCTACTGCCAATATATCCAGGATGGTGTCTTCATTAAGCCAGTCCTCGTATTTTGAGTTGAAGTTCTGAATGGTTCGATTAGATTTCACCCATTTTGCCTTAATATTTGCATATATCAGATAAAAATTTTTTTTTATAATTTCGCTTCTCTCAATATTTCCGTATAAGCTATCAAGTTCTTCTAAAGCAGCTTCCGTGAAAAACTTAGGTGTGGTTGACCTTCTAAACAGTTCAAATAATTTTAAATTGTTTAACGCCATGGTTTCAGTACTTGTTGCGCCAACTTTCAGTCGTAGACTAATCCAGGCATTATGCTTATTTTGCTATATATAGGCTTATGCTACCATGCCTAAAAATTTACCTGCTCCCTGCATACATATGGATTTAGGCTGAATTATGCAATTTTGATATTATGCTCGTGTCTAAATAAGATTTGTGCCTACCTGGAGGGACCATAAGTCAATATTCTTCTTGACCATTTGTGCTCCAAAGTAATTTTTAAGCGAGGTGCGTACCTGCGAATTTCAATGAGTAGTTTTTTGTGCATCCTGTGTCTGTAACATAATATTGGGAGTAGACTTTGGCAGAGGCTCACAGGTAGACAACCGACTTAAAATGCAATTTTCAAACTATTAGATCAAACTTCTGTCAGTCAAAACATGTAAGGCATGCACGCCATACAATTTCTGCAACCATGTCTTTTTAACCTTTTTTACCTCTAGAAGGCAAACGGGCACGTACGGGCAGATAAAACCTTTTGAATTATGTAAAGAAATAATCAAAGAACATGTTTTGCAAATATGGCAATTATAGAAAAATGTAGATTTTTTTTATTTTCCGTCAAAGTTGAAAAATAGTGAAAAACGGATAGTTTTTAAATAGTGATTTACCAGGAGAAACAAAGCAAACATTTATTTTTTTTTATCATTATACATTTAATAAATACATCAATCAATACAAACAAAAAATAAGGCGATTCGTTACCTATTTTTCGTGATATTACACCTAAAATCGCAACAAATTGACTAAAAGTTGTGTGTTTTTTTGAAAACCGAAAGTCGGTCAACTTTGAACGGTTATATCTTCTAAACTAAAAATGTGATATTATTAAGAGTAGCATATTTGAAATCGTTGAAAAGTTTCCTATAACATGGGTTTATTCAAAACTTCGTCGGCGCCCATGAAAATTTTGATTTTTGCAACCTCGTTTGCTCTACGGGCGCCACTGTGTGACGTCCAATTGTACTTAAGCAATAAACAAGGAAAAACTGCAAAATTAAATGATGATGAAAATGGTTTAAGTTTAAATCCTAAAAAATCCAAATGTATCGTTATACATAAAAGACAAAGAAATTGATTGAAAGTCCCAGTGTTTGTATTAACAACCAACAAATTGAAATGGTTAATAAAGCAAAAAATCTTGGTATCATATTTAATAACACTCTCTCCTGGTCACATCACGTAATAGCTGCCTGTGGCAAAACATACGGGATGCTCAGAACACTTTACACACCAATAAAAATAAGGTTACTGCTTGCTAAAACGTATCTGATTCTTACTCTTACCTACGGATGTGAGATTTTTGCAAGTTGTGATGGCACTGGCAAATCAAAATTAAAATTAAACTTATAACAACACTGAAAAATACTTTTATGGTCTCAGTAATTATAGAACTAATGTAGATTACCTCAATATAACTCCTTACTCCAAGAGAATATTTCGAAGACCTTCTAAAAATATTTTTTCATAAAATTATAATAACCCATGCCATGTCATCTTTTTTATCGTTTGAGATTTAGTCAACTCAGAAGAAATAGAAATTTAGTTCAATTTAGTCATCGTACATTGATATCCGAATGGCAATTTTTTATATCTGCAATACGTCTTTGGAATATTATTCCTCCAACAATTCCTCCAGCAACACAATATGTTTTATCATCTGTATATTAATACGTGAAGTAGAATTTTTAGTTCCCTTTTTAAGAAATATACGGGCACGTAGGAGTGTGAAAATTGGCATAGTTATAGTTCATATGGAGGAGAAGCTGAGAATGATAAAATTTATGTTTAATCTGTCTTAAAAATTTATTAAATAAAATAAAATAAAATAAAATATTTCTAATAATTCTTTACACCCTGTTAATGCGAATGATTGAAATTGTATATGACACGCCCTGTGCTGAATTGTGAAAATTGATTAGCAAATATTCATAAATTGTTTTAATATATAGATTAAAAAAACATTGAAAGAATTGAAATAATATTTCCTACAATTTGCACTGGAATTTCGAGTGCTGGGCTATAGTAGTTATAATTAATTATGTATAAATGATCAATGTTTTCATGGAACGCACATTGTACACATTTTTAAACAATTGCTCATAGTTAAGATATTCGTCGGCTCGTTTGTAGCAAAGCGGTTAGAGTTCTTGCCTAAAAATGCTGTGCTTGCTGGTTCAAATCAGACCAGCGCCACAATGAATTTCTATTTAATTTTATTTACGGTTAAAATAACAAAAAAGGAAATTTATCGAACAAAATGAGGAATATTAGTATTTTGTACAATTTCTCTTGTATTTTAATAAAACTGCAAACTAAGGAAATGCATATGACGCTGCACAGTGTGACATTTGGCCAATCTAGGTGGACAAAGATCTAAAAATAAAAGTTGGCAGATTGTCATAATTTTAATGAATGTGACAGCCAACAATCTGTTTACTATGGAAATAATCATAATATGATGAAAAAGTGCCACTTTATTTTATATAGTGGTTTAAAGCTACAACTTGCTATAGACTTTTGGGAACTAAAATAAATTTTCAAGCAATATCCCAATTTTCAAGCAATATCCCAATTTCAAATGCAAATATCTTTTTAGTTTTTTAAGTTATAAGTCCATTTTTTTTTTGGAAAGACAGTTTATGTAATCTTGTTTTAAAATTTACTCGCTTTTTATAATTTATTGGAAAGCTTACAGTATTAATTAATCAAAAATTAAACTAAGAAATATTTTAAAAATTTAACAAAAAAATTAAATTTCATTGGAATAAAACTAAGTTCCTCACGGTTCCTTACGGTACCTCCACATCTGGGAGTTGTTGTGATGTCACTAGTAACAGATAAAATAATTTCTGGCGACTTTTTGCGCTTTTGAAAAAATTTTAAAGTTTAGTGAACGATTAAAATGGGCATTTCCTTATTTTTTTTTAAATTCTATAACGTATTTGTAGACCACTTCACTAAGGTACTGTACTGCTATTTCTATTAAAATTTTAAAAACGAAGCAGTATGCTGTCATGTCTAAACTTTTTTTTTTGCATTTGCATAATTGTGTTTATTCAATTTGTGTTAAGTTTTTGATAACAAGAAATAATTAATTTACATATTACAATGAATTACAAAATCTGTCAAAAAGATCTTTTTGAAAAGTGGCTTAATAATAACGAAGGTGATAAGGTTATTAGTGTTCGTAATTATGTGCTTCAAGTTATAGGACGAGATGTGGATCATATAAAGTTAAAAAATTTTTATCAAAAATATGTGACAATTTTAATCGTGGTTGGAAATCATCTTGCAGAAACAGAGAATACTTTTTTAGATGTTCCAGGGCAATGTCCAAGAAAATTGATTTTACAAAATATATTCTAGACGTAACTCCATCTTCTTCTAGCTGTATTCGAGGGCGACCAATAAAATGTTTTGAAGACAGTTCATTCAAGACTCAAAAACTAACAGTAAAGGAGCTAGTAAAAACTATAAATTCGAACTATTTGTTTACAGCTACACTAAAATGCAGCTTCGAACTGCAGGTAAAAAAAAGACACACCACGAAAATTGTTAGTGAACTTTTACAAGCTTCCCCTTCGAGAGGTACACAAATAAAACAAAAATTATTGTCAAAACAAACAATTAAAACTCTGCCGGCAGACAAAGCACTTGCATCCATCATAGATGGTAATCTTTCATCACATCTCTATGGTTCTCTAAGAGAAAAAGATGTTTTAATGGCGAATCCCGAAAAATTTCAAGAAGTCATCCAAGTAAGAAATGAACTTGGTTTGCTAATTGATATAATAACACATAATTCTGGAAATTCAAATCACGGCAACACTGCGAGAACGCTTTATTTTAGAAATTCTGAAGTTACTGCCAATGTAATTGGTTTAAATGTAGGAATTCGTCGGCTCAAAAAACTTTAAAATTGCATCTTTCCGTATATTCTTGGTACAAGATGCCAGTTGCTGTTCATAAAATTCTGTGCCATGGAAAGGACATAATTGAAACATGTATTCTACTAATAGGACAGTTATTCGAAGAAGCCAGTTATTCCGAAGCCAGAAACAAAAACATAAGTAACTTTCGTTAAAATTTCACAAGGAAATCTTCAAGAGTAGACACAAACAGAGATTTGCTTTCTAAACTGCTGGTATCGTCGGACCCATATATATGTAGTTTACGCACTACGCCAAAAACCATGCGAAGCTTATTGACTCCAGAAGTACGAGAATTATTATGTGAGCCAGATAGCATTCAATCAATTTCAATTATATATTCTTCCTTTATTTACATATTTTAACAAATTTGATATTTACATATGATATCTTATCTTTACATATAGATATTGCAACAAATAATATATAGGATCTAAAGATATTAAATAGTTTTTATTTTATTTTTTAATGATTTTTAAAGGAAAATGGGAGGAAAAAAACCTTTATATGATTTAATATATTCAAGTACCATCTGAAAATATTTATGTGCTTATAGGAGGTATATTAGAAATAACAGACCTCTATAAGCATATAATTTTCAATTTGGTGATTTCTTTTAATTTTACGTTATTTCTCTACATTCTCTTATCAGTTGGTAAGAGAATTTTCAATTTTGGCAAAGTAATTAATCGATAATTTTTTCATAACCTGTTTCTTCATGAAGAAGATTTGTAGGATACCTCCAGGGCTTTTTATTTATCATTTTCAGATATTTGTTTTGTATAATTTGTAAGCGTTTTAGGTGGCAGTTGGCAGCGTCACTCCAAATAGAACACGCGTATGTTAATATTGGCCTTATAACACTTTTGAAGAGTAGATTTTTGTTTTTGGGGTTTAGAAATGATATTCTATTTAGTAGCGGCCATAATGCTTTAAATGATTTTATAACTTTTTGGCACGTAGCCATAATATGTTGTTTAAATGTAAGCTTTTTGTCCAAGACAACTCCGAGACATTTGACATCGTTAAGTATATTTATAGTATTACTTCCAGTCTTTTGGGAGATTGGCAGTATTTTGGGAGATTTGTTGAATGGAAAAATTATTGCTTGGGTCTTGTTTGGATTAATTTTGATTTTCCATTTGTAAAGTAAAATATTGTAATATAAAAAATATAAATTTATTAATTTTTTTTTGTGATTCTTATAATTTTATTTGTATATTTTTTCTAATAAAATAATAAATGTAAATACAGTGTGTTAAGCCTTGTTGTGTGTTTATAATAAATAAAAAACTAATAAAACTGCAAATAGTGGGTGGACCACGCCCTTTTCTACTACAATTAACATAGAATTAACTATACAATGTGCTTAAGTCATAAAATGAAATGTAGCACAAGATTGTCGACCACACACTTTAAAAATCTGTTATAAAACGGTGGGCATACAAGATTCTTACACCGCCCATTTATAATTATCTTAAAGGTTGTTGTGTACCATTTTTTTTTTTATAAAATTTCATTAAAATTCTTAAATTTTTTAAAGCAATTTCTTAAAATAAGTTTATTTTGAAAAATGGGCGTGGCAGTTGTTTGATTCGTGCAATTTTGTTGTCAATATTGGTTATGTCATACATTATCATCAATCCAAATTATAGGCCAGTATCTTTTAAATAAGATATTTGTCCACCTACATAGATTGTCCAAATGTCGCACTGTGCGCTGGTGGGAAATGAACCAGCAACGCAGAATTTGTAGTTAACAACTCTTTCCACTCTATTATTCATATTTGACTAAAGAAAGAATCACGCATATAATTGAAAGAAATTGTGATTTGATTTCAAAATAGGAAAAAAATTATGATTTTTTAAATATAATATTCAACTCAAATCATTTTGGAAGCAACAATTTTATATATATATTCTTCTCAAAAGTACGATTCTATCTTGATTACTTTTGAAACAATATATACACCCCTGTTCTTGAAACCACTATCACAAAAAAAACTCGTAAATGAAAAAATTCTTAAATCTACGAGTTTTTTGCTGTTCTCTAATTTCAATAAGAATATTTTTTCTCGTTTTAATTCACATAGAAAAGGCTTTGTGAAATCAAAGCAAATGCCCTTTTTTTCTACTAAGCAGGTCTTAAGAGATAAAAAACTAATTGATATTTAAACTCTAACATGTTTTTTATTGAACCTTGTCATTATTTTAAAAAATTAGACATTAATTTTAAGAAAAAAAACGATTTTAAAAAACGTCTACATTTTGCGCTGATTTAATAAAAAAACTCGTAATCAGTAGTCAATGTTAAAAAAACACACTTTTGGAGATTGTGTTGTTCTATAACTATAATAAAAGCTTTTTATTTGCACAATCTATTTTTCTTTATAATTTTTTCAATTATAACATAGATTCTTTATGTACTAATTATTACGAATAAAGGAATTTAAAATAATATTTTACTCAAATCACATATTTTTATTTTTTTTTGCATATGACTGCACAACTTTGTTTATGTTCGAAACCGTTGTGATGCCAATTTATTTGAATTTCGAATTTTCTTTGGTGATGCCTAACTTATTTCAAAAACAGAAGTCATTCTTAATTGAATGAAATTGAAGAATAAAAACAATTACATGAACAAATAAATTGTTATTTTAAAAGAAAATATATTTTTTTTTTACTTTCTTTATAATCTTAAGGAAAAACATGCAAAAATTACTTAAGGTTTTTTTGTGAAAGTGACTAAAGAACCATATGGCACCTCGGTTTCTAGATAACATATGGTTCTGAAGCTAAACCATATGTTTCATGTCATTTGATAATAAAAAATATGATTTCGAAAAATACTTCGAAAATATAAAATTTGTGTTTTCAAGAAAGCCAAAATTTCAATTTCATGTTATTTCAAATTCATTCTTATTCAAATAACAACGTTTCAAGAACAGGGCTGATAGAGTTAGCTACAGTTAGACTATACAATGTAATATAACTTTTAACAAAATATATCTTTGAGGACTTGACCGATTAATATCATAAAATCGTATCATAAAATTAAAAACTCTTTTTATTAATTTTATTTATTTAAAAAAAAAAAAAAATATTTATGTATATAAAATATATAGCTTAACCTCAGAAAGAAGTAACGGAACAAAACATAGGAACCCTTTACAATACAATAATTGAAAACTTTCCCTTAAGTGTTCTTTATGCGAGCCAGACGATTTTTCTCTGATATCAGTAGTTTCTTCACTGGACTATAACAACCAAGATCAGCCTCAATTGCTCATCGTGAAAAGTCCGAGCACATGTTTTTATTTTCAGATTTTTAATGACCTCTTTAGGTATCATTTTTGGAAATTTTTCAAACTCTCTTGCTGCAAAATTATCCTGTCTTTGATTCGTTTTACGGGGCCTGCCGTCTAAATGTTTAGTCGTCACCGTACCTCGTTCACGATATTTCTTGATCATTTTTGAAATTATGAACTTATTCATATGCCTGGTTTTCATTATGTCATATAAACTAACAACAAACAATTGCCTCAACTGACATCTCGTAATTTTCTATTAATTACGCTTGCATTACATCTTATAAGCTAACAAAAAAAAAATCCGGTTGTCAAACAAAAACAAATTAACAACATGTTGGCAATTTCATTTTTGATGTCAAATGTTGCCAGGGGTTGTAAATGACAATACATTTCCACCCGTTTTCATACAACTGACAATAAATGACAAATATTGCCATTGAAAATGACATAGTGAAAACCAGGCAATAGAATACTTCACAAGACCAACTTCTGCTAAAGACCAACAGTAAAATCCATCTACTATTCTGTCTTTTAACTCTTCACAAAACTTTATTCTTGCTCTTATTTTACAATTTATTTTATTTATTTATTTATTTGTTTAAGGCTATAGATTATACATCCTTACAGAGTAAATATGTAACACAAAGAAATTAATGTAAAATAATTTATCTTTTAACAACATCATAGCTCTCAGAGATATTTATAATATGGTAACATTTGTTAAAATTTTTACATATACGGCGCACAGTGGTCAATTTCGCGAGATAGCGGTCAAAACTCTATAACTTTTGACCGGATTGGTATTTTTTTACGCAATTTATTTAGTTCAATAGGAGGGACTTTAAGCTTCAATTTGCGTGTTCAAACGTAAAAATCGACGGATAGGAACGTAAGTAATTTGGAGTTAAAAATGCATTTTAATTTTTTGTTGAGTTTCCATGTAAAAGTTGAATATTTTGACATTTTAAATAGGTATTTTTTTTATAATTTCTTATTTTCTTCAATCGTATTTTACAACCAATACTTATTTAGTATTCCTAAACTTAATTTTGGTCAGAAAATGCCAACATTTGGCCCCTGACATTTATTTAGTCTCAATATTCACAGGGGCCAAAGGTTGGTTTTTTTGGAAGAATGCTAATTCTTGTGAGGATTAAACTGAAAAATAACACTGAAATTCCCAACAATATCAATACCATTTGGATATATTATATACAGAACACAACATCGATAAAATTTTAAAATTTTAACTTTTACTATTGATTTAAAGTGCACATATATTTTATTTAAATGTATTAATAAAAATTTATTCTAAAATTAGAAAAAATTATAATCTTTAAACTAGTATTAATTAAACAATATTAGTAAAAATTTCTTCCAAATAGCTTTGATTTTCATTTTGCAGTAGTTGTTTAGCTTCTTCATCTAACTCTAATGAGGTTGATTTTCATTTTTGTCGAATACTGGACATATATGGGTCTGATGTGCACAACAAAATATTAATAAGATCTTCATTAGTACAATGTCTGGAAATTTTTCTTGTATTGTGCTCGCGAAAGAATCTGTAGTCTTTGTTCCTTTTTTTTGGGCTTCTTCTGAGAGATCTCCAATTGGAAGCATATTGTGCTGAATTATTTGTTCCCCATGGAACAAAATTTTGTGAACTGTGGTTGGCATATGTCTCCAAGAATATTTTTGGTTATAAAGGGTTGCTGTCTCATTAGCATACTGACCAAATTTTTTTGCATCTATTTTTTTTCTACATGCTATAACTTGTAATATGATTTGGAATCGTCGTATTAAATCATAATCTACTCCAGTTATAGAAGCTGCAGTTTCTGGATCGGAAAAAATCTCCTTGCTGTGTTTCCATCATTAGAATTTCCTTCTCCTTGCTTTGGCTGGTCAATTATAAGGCCTATCTCACGGTATTTTTCTTGAATATCTTTTTTTTTTGCTTTCTTTTTTCCAAATTTTCTTTGTTGTTTCTCACTGTTTCGCCTAACGGGCCAAATTCCACATCGTATCCCAATTTAAGAATATGCTCCATAAAACGAATTCTAGCATGAAGAGGTGACATTCCAAATTCATATGCTTCATTAAAACTATCGTCTTGTGTTGGTGGTTGGCTCAATTGACTTGATGTTTTTTGGCATATGGTGCAGCTTGACGATGACTTTGTTTAGGTTAAAGCTTGTGCAACTTTTCCATCAATCATTGTGAGACACATTTTAAAATTTACTTCAATGTCTTGGTCATGAAATTTAAATGTTACTGGTTGAAGTTCTTTAATTTGATCATTTATTTTTCGAACTTCTTCATCTATGACATCTTGAGTCTCCTTTTTGTAAGCAAACTTTATTGGTCTACAAAATTTTGTTGACGAGGGAATTTCATTCTTCCATACATCTATCTCTGCAGCTCTACTAGTTGACGGCTCTGAACCAATATAAATTTTTGTTAAACGTAATGGAACGAAAGAAATCATGAATAAATTGGCATCTGATGAATTTTCCGCATTACATTGTTTGTATTGTTTCTGGCAAGAGGACCCATCACATCCCCATTTAGAAATTAAAGTCATGCTGCAATTTTTAAACTTCTTTAAATAGTCAGCATCAAATGTCTTTAATAATCGTTCTGCAGTGTGTTCAAGAAGATCCTGCAATTTTATTTCTGCTGAACTTGAAGTTACACTAATAGCAGTTGGTGAAGGTAAACAATCTTTTTTGGCAGAAACTATATCTCGATATGATGGAAAAATTCCACAATTTTTTTCATTGGTTTGCTTCCGCAATTCTGTATATTGGTTTTTAGTCATTTTCAAATCCAAAAATAGTGCAAATGCTTCTTCTGGAGTAAATTTATTTTCTTCAGTTGGTGTCGGCATACTTTCTAAAATCCTTTTTGTTCGTCTGGGGCTTGCTTCCACTATTTTTTCAATGATAGCAATTTTACCCTTTTTAGTTTTCGATGGTTGAATTTGATGCAGAAATGAATCCTTTATGATGCTACAAGAAACTTCTTCATTGATATGTTTAAGCTTGCGTCTTCGTGATCTTTCACTACAATTATCAATTGGCTTTGCTGGTCGACCACCTTTTCCAGTTTCCGTGGTAGTTACTGATGGCTTTTTAAAAATAAGTTTATTTCTTAGCCATTCTTGGTTGCGTGAGTAAAACAATTTCTTGTTTCTGGAACATTGATTGTACCGTTTTCTTAAAGTATTTAAAAAGTTTTTTATTTTTAAGTTATGAATTTTAATTTCTCGTTTGTCGCATATTTTGAAGAATGGATTATTCATTATATGTAAAATAATGTCGTTTTCATCTTTCCGTTCAAAATATATATCAGATAGAACACTATAACTGAATTTAGCCATTGTTTAAACAATAATGAAGAAAAAAAATGAATGCATTGATTAATATACTATTGCTCGAAGTTTCAACATGATTTTTTTTACCTCTTTGAAACATAATATAACAGGTAGTTGGTTTTACCAGTTATTTCCATTGGTTTTAAATTTATTTGCAATTTTCACGTATTTAAGTTGTGTAATATTAGATGGCAATAAAATCTTTTTTACCTTTTCCAAATGAATTGCTAGATACCACATAATTTGAGAGTTAACAGGTACTGGCAATAATATAAAAGGTACTTGGTTTTACCAGTTATTTCCATTGGTTTTAAATTTGTTTGCAATTTTCACGTATTTAAGTTGTGTAATATTAGATGGCAATAAAATCTTTTTTACCTTTTCCAAATGAATTGCTAGATACCACATAATTTGAGAGTTAACAGGTACTGGCAATAATATAAAAGGTACTTGGTTTTACCAGTTATTTCCATTGGTTTTAAATTTATTTGCAATTTTCACGTATTTAAGTTGTGTAATATTAGATGGCAATAAAATCTTTTTTACCTTTTCCAAATGAATTGCCAGATACCACATAATTTGAGAGTTCTATTGTCATTTTTGTCAAAATTTTGATACACCCTTCTATGTGGACTAGGTCCAAATATGGGCCAACTTCTCCTAATTTCAACGGAATTATTTTTTGGGTCAATAAGAACTCTTGTACAAAATTTCATCAAAATATATGCATAATAGCCACTTTCACATACAAATAACTTCTCAAAAAATATGACGTGCATTTGTACCGAATATCTTACCTTGGGTCAGAAAAATTGCTGTAGCTCAAAACGTGCAGTCCCGATGCATGGACATGTATATATAGGAATGTAGGGAAGAGTTAGGACTACAAAATAGTAAATTTGTGTTTTGACTCAGCTTGACTCACAGGAGTTGTGCTCTATGAAGTAGGAAATTTCCGAGAAATTTGACCTTTTTTAAAAAAAAAATTTAAATTGTTCTGAAAACAGTAGAGCTTCAATTTTTTCACCAATAATAGGAAATGAGTTAAGTTACAACACAAAATTTATTTCGTCCAAAAATCTTGAAAAACAAAAAAGTTATGATCATTTAAACTTTAAAAATTAACTAAAAATATCATAAATTTACTAAATTCTGAAAAAGCCCATTTTGGACCACCCTGTTCTCAGTGAAATAGTTGAAATAGAGTTCTAATTTTTTGGCTCCCGAGGTTTACTACTGTCTACTTTCATATGAGTCTAATAACTTTAAAATCGGAGAACAAAAACCAAAAGGAGTTTTGGCCGCTATCTCAAAATATTGACCACTGTGCGGCGAAAGGAGTCATTGCTGGCATAAACAGATCTACGAGTTGGTCTAGTTGGATCCCAAAACTTAATTTTACCAAGCAAAAACTCGAAATCAACATCACCACGAATTAATCCAATTAGAAATGAGATATTCAACATCACTCGACGACTTTTTAAAATTGGTAAATTAATAAGACCAAGTCTATTAACATAAGGCGGTAGCTCAAATGAATTCCATCCAAGTCCCCGTAAACAAAATATCAAAAACTGCTTTTGCACTGAGTTAATACTGTTTACATATTCACGAATAGGGCAAACTAACGAGGTATATAATTGCTTCGTTATATATGGATCAGAAAATTCTTTGGACCAGCGTTTCATAAAACCAAGAACAACATTAGCTTTGTTGACAGTTAACGCAATGTGATCACGAAAATCAAGCCTGTGAACTAACAAAATACCAAGATAAAAAATATTGTGAACTTTTACCAGTGTTGTGTCATTAATATTATAGCTGGAATCTAATTTTATAATTCTGAAGAATGACATATAGTTATATTTTTAATATTTGAGTCCATTAAATTTATTCTACACCATTGAGAAAGTTTGGCAATATCTGACTGCAAAAAAATTTGATCATTAGGCTCTTTAATAGTCTTAAAAATTTTGACATCATCTGCATACATTAGAACTTTAGAATGCAAAATAATGGGCGGGAGATAATTTAAAAATAAAGTGAAAAGTAAGGGGCCCAGATGACTTACCTGTAAATTGCATCTGTTTGAATATTCCAGGATGTTAGTTGTTGTGGAACGAGATTTTTGAAAACTATGCCGACATGAAGATAACAGCGATGTGATAAGCTTTCCGTTAAAATCTTTTATAGAAGTTTAGAAATAGCGTTCAGCTTAGCAACTCCTCTATAGTTTGACACTTCAAGTTTGCTTCCACTTTTAAACAAAGGAATTCTAAAAGATTATTTCCATTCAAGTGGTAAATAACTTAATAGATTTATTGAAGATTGCAGTAAGTGGTCTGCACAATTTTTTAGAAGGCAACTTGGTATGCCATCAGGACCAGAATTGAATGAAGATTTAAGTGTTTTTAAGTTCAGTAAAACGGATAAATGAAAAATTTATACCTGATGAATCCGACAGATTAAAGGGATAGGAAGTATTATCATATGTGTTTTTGGAAAAAGTTGTAGCAAAGAAATCCGCGAACATATTGCAAATCAATGCATCATCATCAGCAATACAGGATCCAAATTTAAGATATTTCGGATAATCGTACGCCGAACGTTTAGAATTGATAAATTTATTAAACGATTTAGCGTTAGATTTAATTTTTGTTGTCATACGTGCTAAATAGTTATCATATGTAAATTTATTAGTAACTAGCAGATTTCAGCGCTCGAAATTCGAGTGCAATTTCTAGGCAGCTTTATTTTTCAACGTAGCCAATTCACAAACCAACACTTTTATGGTTTATTATTATTGTGAACGAAGATAACAAACTCATTAAGAAATTTAATAAAACATAAAACAGTAGCAACTTTAAATGCAATTTACTCAAAATAGAGAAAAAAATTTAAAATCCGTAAATCTGCAAAACGGCTAAAAAGAAATACCTTTCAAATAATATATGTTTGGTCAAAATCTGGATAAAACGGTAGAACAAAACATCGGTCACAAGAAATTACCTAGTCTATTAATATTACTGATATTGTAATCAGAGCGTGCGATAGAGCAATTTGTGAAATCAGATGATGCGCCAGACCCTTTATACTTCTTGTAATATTTGTTTTTTCTATTTTTAGCATTTGTTAAAAATTTATTATTCCATGGTGGGCCATTATTATCACGACTAATTATTTTTGGAACATTTTCCGAGATGAAGTGGTGTAATATTAAGTAACAGTTAGAAACAATATTATCAAAATTATTACCAGAGATTATAGTGTTCCTATTGTCATTAGATAATAAATAAGTGAAGTATAATTTGTAGGAGCAGGTAATAAACAAATAAACAGTTGTAAATCTAATTTTAACTGCAACAATTCTATTTTATCACTATATAATAATTCAATACGTTCTCAAGGAAATAAATTTAATACGGCAATAAGAACTCCTCCATCGAGCTTGTGAGGCCGATTGTATCTAAATAATTGGTATTTTGAACTTAAAATTTCAGCGTTATGAATATTTTTTTTTATCATTCAGCCAGGTTTCAGTAAAGGCAATAATGTGGTAGTTGAAATCAAAGCTGTTTGCGAAATGAGACGTTAATTTTGTATTAAGTCCACAAAAATTTTGATACACTAGAAGTATATTTGTGCCGGTTCTAATCACTTTTCTAGTACATATGTGCACATCAAGTTCTTTTAGGGTGGCAACATTTGTTTTTGGGCTGGCAACACTATTTTTTAGCAAATCTCGCACCTATATCCACCTTACTTGGAGTTGAAAACCCATTGTATTATCTGTCGATAATTAATTTTTTGAGACATTGTTTTCAGCTGGTAAGTGGACAATATCCGAACGGGAATTGTTTCTATATATATATTCATGAATTAAAGCTTTTGGTGGCCAAAAATTAGTATTAACTGTAGTGTCAAAATTTTCCTCAGGAACAATAATTTTAAAGGATGATTTACTCCTTTGTTCTGAATATTTAAATTTGAAAATGGTGACATCAATGTCATATCCGAGCTTCTGTTTGATGTAGTGAGCTACAGCATCAGTCGGGGTTTCAGATGCAAAACGAGCAGCAAAAATTGTCTTTTTAGGTAAAATAAGCTTAAGCGTGAGTGGATTATTCACAGGCATAAAATCAGGAACATCACCGTTTAAAATAGTTGCAGAGACTTGATTTTAAACTAAAGAAGTATTAGATAGTAATGTCTGAGACATTTTCGAAGTTTGTTGTTGAAAGTCTGACGAGTTATTGGTAGAAGCAGAGGGATCAGATGAAATAGTTAAATGTGGCTTTTCAGTTAATTGAGATTGGGCAATAGGTGAATTAAGCTGAGTTGAAGTAGAAGGTGTAAGATATTGTGTACTATTTGAACTGTTAACGATGAAATTATTAATAAAATTACTATTATTGTTACCGTTTACTGCAGCAGACGTCTTTTTCCTCTTGGGAGAACAAGGCGCTTTTTCCAATAATTCTTTGTACTTTAAAAATTTTTTTGTAAACATTTTAAGTTATTATTTATGTCATCTAATTCGACACGCGTGTTTAAAAAAAAAATGAAAAAATTTCTGCATCATAAACAATACACTTCTTACAACATCAACGGGGTCCTTTGTCCTCTCGAAGATTATCAGCAGTACGTGGGGCCAAATCAACGCATTTAGCATGAAAGATTGTAGTGCAAAGACAACAGCAAACCATTGTATCCTCGGTCCTATTTCTGCACTTGGGTTTAGCACAATTCATATTTAAAAAATATTTGAAACAGTTAATAAATGATTATTTATAAATCTTTTAATTAGAATATTTTAATTAATTTATTATAATATTAAAACATTAGAAAATACAATTTTTTTTTATGAAATAGTTGAAAGAAAACGTCTGAGACTTTAAATATTTAAATAAAGGTTACGACTTTATACATTTTCTTTCATACTATCGTTTATTTTTATTGTTTTAATCAACTCTAGTGCAGAAGTTTTAAAGTTTCCATTGTTTTGTAAAACTAAGCAAACATAAAAAAAGGAAAACATATAAAGGATCATAAAAAATAATTTGCCTTGAGAAAGCCAGGCAATGACACCGAAAATGTTCCACATAGAATCGACCAAATTATGTGGTGATGTTAAGGGATATTTATTCCTTTCTGATTTAAAAATTGATTCCAATTCATTAGATTTAGATTAGATGGATTTTTCCTTTCGACTTCCCGATCAGGGTATTGGGACGGCCAATCCAAAACGTGCGCATCATTGACGCTTGGGATCGTAATCATTTTGGGGTCATTTTCTTACAATATATATTTGCGTTTATAATCCCTTCGATTTTGATCTGTGGACCGACCCTGTCACAGGAGAACATAGCTATAAATATATGGCATATATTTATATTTCATGATTTAATGATTTAATGATTTAATGATTTAATGATTTAATGATTTAATGATTTAATGATTTAATGATTTAATGATTTAATGATTTAATGATTTAATGATTTAATGATTTAATGATTTAATGATTTAATGATTTAATGATTTAATGATTTAATGATTTAATGATTTAATGATTTAATGATTTAATGATTTAATGATTTAATGATTTAATGATTTAATGATTTAATGATTTAATGATTTAATGATTTAATGATTTAATGATTTAATGATTTAATGATTTAATGATTTAATGATTTAATGATTTAATGATACCGTTTCTCTAAGTCTTGGTGCTTCCTATTGTTGAATCTATTAATGAGCCGGTCGCCTAGCAAGCAAATTTGCTTTACTTAATCTATGGCGCTCAGTGTCAGTTCCAATATACGCAGCAATATATTCATTTGAAAAACTACCAACGTCCACTGCCGTCCTTTTTGCTTCGGTTTTGACAAATTTTATCATCTAACGGTCTGCCGCACTGTAGTTTTTCGTGGACGACCACGACCTTCTCCTTAATTGATTTCCTTAATGGTGATTCAAACTGGAATACAGTGTATTTGCTTATACTAAAGACTAGTCCAATTTCTCGCAGGGATTTCCCCTCCTATAGAGCTTTATTAATAGTTGTTTTGGCTATCAGTTGACTAATGTTTCTAATATTAAACAAATTTTTTAAGCAACTTTTATTAGGAAAGCAATAATCATTTTATTTTTACTGTGGAACATTTCCAGGGTCACTGCTAGGGGGATGAGAAGTTCCAAGTTAGGTTGGAAGTAGTAGGCCTGTGTAGTAAAACCACCAAAGGGTTTCGCGTTCTTAGACCAAACTTTTTATGGCCTTTTATTCGCTTAGTTTTTCTGCTATAACTCAAGAATCATTGATGATTTCTGTGTAACAAAAACTAAAGCGGATTGCTATTAATTTGTGCACACCTAAATAAAAGAATAAATAGAGAAAAGAAGTGATGAATTGGTTACATTTATTTTGAAACAGATGCACTCAAGGATTATATGGGCCGGCGTTGCATTTTTTATGCTCGGAACTGTACTTTTTATAGCTTTAATTTTTTTTTATTTTTAAAGCGTTCTAAAGTAGGGACATATATTTTTTTTAAATAAAAATAAAGAAAAATCGAATAATACTCAATTTTTCTCCAACCGGGTTATTCGAATAGAACGGTTTTTGTTTTATAAACAAATTGAAAACAATAAAAGCATTTCACAAAATGCATTTATTTTAGAAAACAAATAACAAGCCACAAATAATATGGCCTTCACAAGTGTTTATGTTTCCATTTTTCTTTAGATGAGACAAAGAAAAAAATACTGGAATGCTGTTGATTTTAGAGGGTGCTATTGAGAATTCTTCGAAATATTAAAATTTTGTTACCTCTTTAATATATACAGACCTATAAAAGAGGAAAATAAAATGAAATTTAAGATTAGTGAATGGCGCCAAATTTTCGTCTTTAGTAAAATGAAACAAACGGAGCATGCGCGAAATTATTGATTAAATGTTTTAGTATAAATACGAGTAATATACGAGTAAATGAGAATGTGTATGAGTGTATAGGAATGTATATGATTATGTTTATGAGGCATATGTATGTATAACATACATAGGCACGTAATCCTGTGTGTAGCGTGGTACCCATTGATCGTTTTTGATAGAAAAGCGTTAAGGAGGAATTTCATCCGGGACAGTCTCTCAAATCTTAAAGAAATTTGGATATGTTATGGAGATGTTTGTTGTATATCTGTGTAATCTCATATTAAAAGGGTAAAATTTTTTGATTTAAAACGGGATCGACGAATTATTAAAAGGGATTTTATTTAAAAAGCGTAATAGGGAAATTAAAATTGATTTTACTTTGGCAATCATACAAAATTTAATTCTTTCGTTACGTTTCATTTTATGGAATGAAAAAAAAAGAATATTTTAAACATGAATATACCATTTAAAAATAAAAAGGAAGGCTGAAATCTGAAAATTTAATACGCAGTTTTACTATACGGTATAACAATCCCAGTTATTTTCACTTTTCAAAGTTTGTCAACACTGTCTGCACATAGTATAGCTGAAGAAAGTGTGGGTGTGTTTCGTTGATACTTATGTATGTATATGTTATTTTTAGAAGTTGGGGTAGGATATGGATCTAAACACTTATAATGCTCGTATAAAAAAGTATTGCGTAGAAATGCTTATTTACGTCTTTAACAAAGAATTTCGCAATAGTTTTATCACCATCATCTTTGTTAACATTTGTTGAATGAAATTGTTGTTTGTATGAAAGTATATTTGTATATTTTGTAAAATTTTGTAAATACGTACGTTGTATGTATGGCTGTTATACAAACATTCTTATATTTACAAAAGGTGGCGTTGTATTACCGTTGAAACATGACATTAACTGAAGACATAAATTTTATTGCATCACAATTTGAAGAAATTCTTTGAAGTTATTATTTTCACGAATATCTTTTGTGTTTTCCATTTGGTAATATTCTATATATATATTGCTTCTAATTATATCGAAATTTATTTATATAAATAACTGCTTTTTTAACGTACACCATGTCCAGAAATTTTTATATTTCCTCCTGTAATTCAAAATCTGTGATCTGATACACCAAGTTAGTTTTTGAACCAATGTCATTTATAGTGGAGCAGAAACTTGATCAATGGAAAGACGTAGAAAATAAACTGATTTGTCAGTTATTAATATAGATTAGCTTAAGCCGAGCTCAAAAATTATTTCATCATTAATCTACGTAATCCACATACGAGAATATAGAAGTTAAGCCATTCTAACAGAATAACTTTTTATTACTTCCATACTAGCAGTTTGCGAAATAACTAATTGGGAATATTTGATAACCTTTCCCATGTTCTAAACACAATATTATAACCAAAGTTATCAGCACTAAGAAACAAAAAGACTAGATTTCAAATTATAATAGCTAGATTTTTTCAATGATGTTTAAAAATAATAAGGTACACGTAATTAACAAAAATCTTAGATATATATACACATTTTTTGCTTGTTGTTGTTCACATGTACAAAAAAAAAAAAAAACAACAACAAAAATATATATGCATCGTTGTTACATATCTATGTACATATAATGGGTGATTTTTTAAGAGCTACAGGAAAGTTTTCCAAAAAAAACACATAAAATTCAGAAAAATGCATGAAATCTTTATTTGAATCGATAGTACGGTCCATATAATTTAATGTTTGAAGATTATTTCATGCAAATGTTGACCGTGACTGCACCTCAAATGGTCCATCCGCTTAGTCCAATTTTGGCATACTCTTTCCAAAATTTCGGCCGGTATCTCACGAATAAATGCTTCAATGTTGTCTTCCAATGCGTCAATTGAAGCGGGATTGTCTGTACAGACACGAGCTTTAACATAGCCCCACAAAAAATAGTCTAAAGGCGTTAACTCGCACGATCTAGGCGGCCAATTGACCAGTCCCGAACGTGAAATAAAATTTTCACCGAACTCGCCTCTCAATAAGTCCATTGTTGCGCGTTCTGTGTGGCATGTGGCCATCGTTCGGCTTCAATTCTTGCACCAGCAGTATTTTGAAAGGCTTCACACCTAAATCCTTCCGCAAAATTTTCCACGTTGTTGAGTAACAGAGGCCCAATTGCTGCGAACGGCGACGAATCGATAATTGATGGTCATCATTAACACTGGCCGATACAGCTGCGATATTTTCTTCAGTTCGCACTCTACGTAAGCGTGTTGGTGGTTTAATGTCCAACAATGTAAATTTGGTGCGAAATTTAGTCGCAATAGCCCGAATAGCCGCTTCAGTGGGTCGATTAAACTGACCATAAAATGGAAGAAGCGCGCGATGAACTTTCTTAACAGAGCACGCATTTTGATAATAAAATTCAATAACTTGCAAGCGTTGTTCGTTTGTAAGACGATTCATGGTTAAATTATAGACCAAACTGAAGATGTTTGACAATAAACGAAACGTGCGTCAGTTGTTTAAACCAGTGTTGCCAAAAAGATAATAGCTAAAAAATCACCCTTTATGTACATCTTCTGTTAGTTATAAACATTTTTCACTATCTTTAGTTTTTTATATGAAATTTTATCGGAGTATCTATACAGTTTCATAGGTCATTCCTCAACTATTCGGTGTAGAGGATCCACGTTCAATTCCAAATCGCTGCAGATTATGAGGAATATTTTAAGCCTAAGTAGTGCGGCATACTCGACTTATTACGGACAGGATAATGTTTTCAATAGACAGACAGACAGACAAACAGACAAAGAGGCGCACAGACAGATGGACAGACAGATGGCTATCGCTCACACACGCCGGGCTCAGGCTACTGCGGGGGTCAACAGGTGGCGGATAGCTGAACTACCTACAGATATGTAGGTTAGCTGCGATTGATAAGCAATCCCCGACCAAGAGCGGCAGTGTCTCATGGCGTACTATAAAAAGGTACAAGTGACCGGAAGAGACACTGCGATATGGCGAAGAAAGCCACTATTAACGAAATATTCCACCACAGGCGGTGTTCCAGAAGAGGGCAATTGGAAGAGTGATGCCTTCGTGGAACCCCAGTCGACTTAAACCCAGGAACGACTGACCCATATTGGGTGGCTGTCTGGTTGACGCCTGTCTTCCAGGTTAGGGAGGCCGAAACACATAAAACCTGGCGGTTAGGTTAAAAACGCTATGGGTAGGGCCCCGGAAAATAAAGATAAACATAGAAAAGTCAGATAGTCGGTGCAGGGAGTAATGACTCCAGTGCCGGCGGCTTTCGGTAGTGCGCGAGCAGGCTACCAGTCGTAGCTATAAGAACTCAACAATAACAACAAACTCAGCAGAATCGGCCGATGGAGAAAAGTCCCTTTACCAGGAGCGCTGGGATAAGATGGACACCACAGGACAAACGGCACCGGCTGTTAGTGGAAGAGGGTTCCGTGGTTGACCTCACCTTTGTGAGCCCGGCCCTGGCGGGAAACCCTGAATGGGAAACAAGGTAGCTGGAATACCAACAGTTCAGAAAAAACCTCCAAAAGGCGATAGCTTTAGGAAACTGTGTGAAGACATGGACGCAGATCCATGGGGAGATGCCCTTAGGATAGTGATGTCACGATTTATGGGGACCAGATGAGCCCAAGTCGTATGCCTACATTTACTTGGGAGAATAGTGGAAACGCTCTTTCCGAAAGGATGTAACTACTACGAGTTACATCCATCCTCAGTCCGGGTAATAGAGAGGGTGACGGAGGCCAAGATGCAGTCAATACGTCCAAAGATTGGCGACAATAAAGCTCCAGGCCTGGACAGGGTGCCGAACAGGGAGCTGGAGATGGCGCTAAAGGCCAAACCACACCTGTTCGCGGAGTTGTTTAATAAGTGCTTAGAAAACGGAGTATTCCCATAACTCCGGAAGAAGCAGAAGCTTGTCCTAATTCCGAAACCGGACAAACATCTTGGAGAACCATCCTCCTACCGACCGATCTGACTGTTGAATACCATCGGGAAGGTACTGGAGAGAGTCATACATAATAGACTCCTACCAGTTGTAGAAAGTGCTTGGAGATTGTCCGAAAGACAATATGGATTTCGGAAAGCACGATTGATAATAGATGCTATTGATGAGGTAAATAGCGAAAATGGCCAGGAAATATTGTCCGGTGATTACGCTGGACATAAATAACTTATCTAATAGTGCTTTCTTTACGGAAGCTTAATGTACAAAATACCTTATGAGGAGATTACTTCTCACACAGGACCCTTTGGTATGGGATAGAAGTGGGAATGGTCTCATATGAGACATCGGCAGGGGTCCCGCAGGGCTCAGTACCGGGGCCGTTACTGTGGAATGTTATGTACAACCAGATTCTTGAACTTGAAATTCCCGAGTAGACCGACACCATGGAATTCGCAGACGACATAGCCGTCGTAGTCAGTGCACGATTTCTGGACGAAGTGCAACTGTATGCGAATGATACCATCCTCTTAAGAAGGACCTGGCTTGGAACGGTTGGATTAGAACTTGCCGCACATAACACGGAAGCAGTTTTGATTAGCGGACGCAGGAAGAGAGAAATCTTGATTATAGAAGTGGGTAATGTTGAAATCGCATCTCCATAGGCCATAACATACTTGGGACTCAAGATAGATGATCGGTTGAGCTTAAAGACACATATGGAATATACATGCCAAAAGGCGGCAGAGCCGAAGGATCCTGATCGCAAGGGTAGTAAACTCCATATTGCTGTATGGAGCACCAATCTGGGCAAGGAATATTAGAAGCTCGTCTAGGCGAAACGTACTTCTATAAATGCGGACCTGATGATTCCACCACTATGCCCAAGATGGCCAGAATTATGTGAAGATGCGGAAAATGTTTTCGTTGAATGCCCCAGATGTGAAGAATACATGGTGAGCAGTGAAATTGTTCAAAATATGGACACCGAGCACATATTAAATGCAATGCTGAAATCGGAGGAAAATTGGAAATCGGTCTGCAACCTTGTAACCACCATCAATCAAGAAGAGGACATGCGTAAGATAATAAGAGCATCCATAGCTCAGAATTCAGTAGTAACCAGCCCCGCGAAGTAATACAGAACAGCAGTTCCGCGAGCAGAGTGGTTTAAGAATAGGGAGTTGGTTTTTTTAGTGAGCAGGCGGCACACACGGGTTGAATCTCACGTAATGAAGGACGCCATTCATATCTTTAGGAGATTTTTCCGTCCCCAGCAATTAAAGAAAAAAAAGATGGACATCGCTATATAGACTTCTCCTTTTAAAATGATCAAGAATATATATAGTTTATGGGGTCTCCGGAATTTATTTCTTCACAGAACTGTGGAGAGGGTATTTATAATATGTGTTTCCAGCGAGTACTATCTTGCGATTAATCTAGATTTTAAGTTTTGAAATTGAATTGCTTATATCTAAGTCAATATTTATTGTCGGATCTGAACAAAATGTATACCATTAGAAAGGTACCGGAACTGTCTTTTAAATTTGAAAGTTATTAACCTATTATGAACTAAATTAAGATTATATACTTTTAGATATGTAGTTTCTTGAAAAAAAAGTACAATATGTTTTTATGATATGTGTATATAAAAATACATTTTCAAGACTTAAAGTATTCATTTAAGACAAAGTTTGAGATCTTAACCCTTTAAAGCTGCGATATTATTATTTCTTAAAAATAAAACTTTTTTTTAATATTTACAGAAAAAACATCTAAACTACTATAGGGTTTTTTTTTAAGCCAGAAAGAACTTGAAGACAGAAAAAATTAAACTGTAACCAAAAGAACCTTTTTATTCGAAATATCAATGCGTGGCATCAACATTCGACAATGACTTCGGGCATATGACCACCTCGACTGTTCTTGACGAAGCGCAAAATTTTCCACGTAGTGGACGGGTAGACCCCAATTCCTGCGACCGACGACGAATCGATAAATTTGGACCTTCTTCCACACATTCGTTTACGGCGTCGATATCCTTCATTAAGAGAGTATGTGGTATGAAATCTATCCTAATTTTTATGCTCTTCAACAATCTGCCTAAGCTCCGGAAGATTTGCCTTCCTTGGTACAAAAACCAAATTATTGTTCTTGTACCACTCAATAGTCTTTTTACAGTGGTTACAGGATGCCAATCGGTTCAAAAATATCTGAACACATTATGTTGGCTTATGAAAGGAAAGAGTCTTTTTCGCAAATGTTCCCTAATATAAATGTTGGAATTTACTGAGCCCGTTGTAATATATGATTGCTAGATCTTATTTTTTGGAAAATTCATCTATTTTTGGATCGTAAACGTATCTTAGTCATTTCCTTGAGCATTAGCAACATACAAATTTTGACCCGGAGGCTGCCAAAAATGTGCCAGTACTTACGTTTCGTTATCCATTATGCAGCAGAACATTTTTTTTATGAAACATGATTTCAGTTTCCCTGCTCTGTTTTTGACCTCTAAATAGTTTACAGCGTTTTTGTCTGAAGCTTTTTGCATCTTTTAAAACCTGCATTGCCTATAATTTTTACCCTAAATAGTTCGAATAGTTAGGGCTGCTTTTCTACCGGATGTGTTGGAAGCTCTTTTCAATATGCTTCCTATTTTCTTGGCCTTTCCTTTTTTTTTTTTTTATCATTTCTTCTTCCCGAAACATGTTTTTTTATCAATGGTCTAATAGTCCCGATAGTTCCTAATATCATTGGAAACAATTTGACGGCAGACTTTGGTTCTTTGGCCAACTTTTTGTAGGAAATAAGTGGAATTCTGTAGAAAATATTTAATAATTTTAACACATACTACTTTATTTCGTCACTCATTTTAATCAAACTAAACACAAATGAACAGGGTTACCATTAAACATAATAACTGACATATTTTTTTTAACGATAACTTAGTAGAAACAAATTCAAATAATGCTCACTCCTTATATTTTCCTAAAATATCTTTCTAATTGTTACTACTGACCACAGAACGCCAACAGTTGTAAATATGCAATATCCAGTTGTAAATATACTTTTTCATCATGTTGTACAAAACGCGTTATTGTTGTTCTTTTTGAAACAAGTTTAAGATGCATACGTTTACAAAATCCTTGGCATCAATAAAGTACATTGCCTAGTTGATGCTTCCAGCGATTGTGGATTATTATGCTGTGCAAGGTCATATTAGTTGAATACAGGAAAATATAATATTGAAATTAAAAAAAAAAAAATAATATTCTGAGCTTGGAACAAATTATAATCAATTTTAAATGAATTAAATTAAATTTGAATTAATTTAAATAATATTAATGATATTGATATATAATTAATTTAATTTGATTGAATTAAATAATAAATAAATGAATTAAATATTAAATTTAGAACTGGGCTACAAGGATAGTGAACTGAATTTGATGGAAATGTTCAAAAAATAAATAGAACAAGACGTGTTATTATAAATTTGTTTAAAAATAATACAAAATGTAATAGTGTGTGAAGCGCTCAGGTCGCAAACAAAAACTACCTAAGCGTGCAAAGAGGATAATATAAAAAAATTCGACGGGCTCCTGCATAGATTTGGGTTCATTGGTGTGAAATAATGTCTCCAGAACTTCAATTTGGCACACTGCACAATGATTTTTTTTGTATACATCAGTACATTGTGCTGACATCAGGAAAATATGTTATGGGTAAGAGGAAAGAGGGAGTAGTATTTGTGGATATTTTACTTAAATTTATCTATGTTGTAAGTGACAGGAAAGTTCTCTGTTGGTAGTTTATCCCACATACAGGCTGTGCGGCTAATGACAGAATTTTCGCGGCTATGCATTGTGCGATCCACTGGACAATGGACTGCAAATGGATGTGATATACTAGATGAGCGAGTCATTCGCAGAGAACCATGTACTCTAGGGATGAGTTCACTTGGCAGAACACTTTCCATTGTAATATCTATAATACAGTGTAACACAACGAACATTACGACAATGCTCCAATGTGTCAAGAGAGTTGGATATCCTACATGCAGATAGTACATAAGAGATTTTTTATTTATTTTTGGTCGGGTATAGGTGGTATAAATAGTAAGGATATCAGATGTAGTGAAGTATTTCTTACACCGTTTTAGGAAACCTAAACGGACATCTCACTGAATTTTCATACCGAGATAATCAAGGGCGTTTTGGATCAATAAACAACATTGGATATTACGAGCATTAATCTCGACCCTGTTCACTTGACCCGACTCAGAGATTGTCAAAAGGTATTGAGTGTGTCATTCATATATTGCCTCATGACCCCAATCTCCCTAAGGCTTGACCTTTGTTCGAATGAATATAATAATATAATAATTGGGCAATTCACAATGGGTATTGTATCGTTGAATCTGTTGTATCGTGTATTACTTTACAATAGTGTAAAATTGTTCATTTGCTATGTTTAATAAATGTTGTATATTGTATCATTTATATCAGTCCCAAGTGAATGCCAGTTTTTATGAAAAAGAAAAAAAAAAAACAAATACATACAATTTTATCAGCTTAAATAATTATAAAATTAAAGGCAAACTCAAATTAAATTGCCTTCCTTATAAACCGGTAGAAAAAGGCATAATGGGACATTTTTAATGAAATTAATAAATGAACAATATTGCTTTTAATGTTCCTCAACGTCCGACTCGCTACTTCAATCCTCTGTTTATTCAGTTTTTCAACTCAAACTACGCATATGCTAATACTTTTCTTTTTCGACATTTTAGCAATTTTGAAGCACTAGATATTTTGTTTCACATTTTTTTTTCTCCTAGTCTATAGCTATAATTGTACCGAGGACAGGAATATGATTAATGGGCGTGCCAACTTCTATACAAATATGAAGTATTACGAATGCGACATTCTTGAAACATTTGATAAGTACATTAACTGTCAATGTGAGTAGTTGTGGAAAATATGGTCAGGAACGTCAAATTCAAAAGTAGCTAAATACAAAAACCGCCGAAATAAAAAATAGCCCAAACCGAAAATCGCGAAAAATAACAAGTAAGAAAATTATAGTCGGTCTAGATCGACTATACGATACCCTATACCATGCGTTTAGAGACCCTATCTCTTAGATCCAACTAACTGGATATAGAAAATAAGCATAAACCAAATTTTAGTGGGATTTTTATTAATTTTTTGGGCTGCAGATATGAAAAAGTTCATATCGGATGCTATATCTATATGGGGACTAGGTCCAAAATTGGACCGAACCTGGCCATGTTTGGTAAAGTCTCTTGTATTTTGCAAAAATTTATATACAAACAAAATTTGAGAAGAATCAGTGCAATATTTTGTTTTTTTTTGATAGAATTAAGTGAAGATCGGGAAGCAGCTCTGTATTGGGCCTTTGACTAAGAGTTATCCCATAGGGATCATTTTTGGACTACTCATTAATGGATGTAATAAACGCATATAAACCCAATTTGACTAAGATCTATATGATTAAGATCTATATGGTTCATTTTTGCCACCTGTAGTTTGATTACAAAGTTTACATGAACAAACAGACGGACGGACAAACGGACATATGGACGGACGGACATCACTAAATCGACTCAGCAAGTGATTCTGAGTCGATCGGTATAATTAAAGATGGGTCTATGTCAAATATTTTTGGTAGTTACAAACCACATAGTGGTGTAGGGTATAACAATTTGTTCTCTAATATATGTAAAAAGTACAATATGTGGAATGTACAAACCATACATCACATATAGCATCTCTTACGAAACTGGGAATAGTGGAAACTAGAATACATAAATATTCAAGAAATTCAAAAAATAACGATTGTTTGTTTGAATAGAGTTTTATCTTCTGAGATTAATACGAAGTAAAAGCTGTACAGTATGAAAATAGATTCTTAACCACATTGCTCGTAGGCCTGACTTTAGGTGAGTGTGTTAAAGCGCTGACCAAGAAGTGCAAGTACAAGTGTATGTGACACATAGACGCAGGTTCAAATCTCACGGCCGCCCTAAGAAGAAAAATTTCATATAGAAACTATCTATTCAATTATAACATAATAATTATCAATAAACTGAAATGCCAGAAACCGGTCTGATTAAGAATAAAGTGTAGTTATGAATTTTAGATATGTGTGCTTTCTTCTGCTCTACCACGCACCATTCAAAAAAAAAATGTATTATATATCAGCAAGCATTGAAATAAAAAAAACTATGTGAGTCCCATCACAGGGGAGATATGTGAACATCTATTTACACATCAATTAAAATCAAACAGTAAGCGCCATCTATGTATAGCAAGCAACTGCTATGGTTGTTATACTTGATAGTTGCAGTTGTTTACTATACATTCATGGCGCTTTCTGTTGGTTGTTGAATCAGCTAAATAAATTTAAATCATAATCTTTGCACCAATACACTTACATATACGTCACACTGATTTTCCCTTACGCTGTTTTTGTGATTGTATTGTGAAATAGATTTTTAGTTATATTTTAGTTCAGTTCAGTTATATTTTAAGTCGTGTTTAAAATATAACTGAACTCGAACCTGTTTTAAGTCGTGTTTAAAATATAACTGAACTCGAACCTGTTTAGTGTACATGCTCTGTTTTTTCTTACTACACGAGCCACAACACGACTTAAAATATAACTGAACTCGAACCTGTTTATTGTACATGTTCTGTTCTTTTTTTCAATACACGTACCAGAACATGAACTTCAAATAAAGCAACACTCAAAAATGTTTGCTTTATGTGTGATTGAAACAAAAAGTACGTGATACAAAAATGTTCGTGTAAATAACGAAATATTAAAACGAACACAGTCATGGTTGTGTTGGGCACCGAAGAAAATTTAAAAACAAACATAATTGATATGAAAATAAAGATATGTGTTGGCTGCTTTTGAACAGAACATTGTGTGTTTCATGTGTGTATTTTCTGAACCTTGAAATTATCTATACGATTACGACGCATTGCCTGAAGTCGAAGCTTTACTCGGACCAAATGAGGCTGATCAATTGTAACCATTTTTCGTTGCTTTCGATCATACCTCTTCGCACGGGTCATTGGTGTATTGCTTAGGAAATTTGATAATAAGGTAACGACCTAAAAAGATGGCAGCGCACAGCGAGTATAGAATTGTTCGTATCAAAACTAAAGTCAGATATCCTGGGATGCTTCTTTCGTATTTATTTGATATTCATCAATGATTCGATTATCACGAACAGTTCCCAAAGCGAGCAATAAATCGTGCGATAAACGAGTCATTTGTTTGTGACTTGTGAAAAAGTTGTCAAACGTAACAGTGTGCTGTTTAATTTTTTTGAACCTTTCCCGAGAAATACATTCTTTTATCGCGCATCCCAACGACTCCCAACTTGGCCATTTAGAAAGTGTATCCTAAGCTAAAAATTTACCTTTCCGACAATTATTATAATTAGCTAGTATTTCTCTATACTAACTTTTTTATTTTTTTTTTACGCAATTAAAGCTCTGATTTAGCGTGCACACTACGCAATGACCATCACTGGTAGGATAAACTTTCTTTTGCGTTCGTACGTACACACAGTGTTTGGCTAATTGCGGGGAAGAATACACTTCTACTCTTGGTGAAGGAAGGAAAACGTCGAAAAAGGGCGCGATATTTTTTGAGAATAAGATAACGAGGAAGAACGCATATTTAAATTTATTAAGTAATAGGCCACATGAAAATTTTGGGCGAAGTTTTTTTTGGTAAATAAGTCAAAGCGAAAGTATCACACCATGGCCTGTGGGGTATTTAAATACCCATGCTATATCTGAGATGTCCGGGCAGATATAAAAAAAAATATTCTTTCTTTCAACTTCTATGGACTATCAGGCACACATATCAATATTTTATCAAAATCGTACGAGCTAATATATGGGCGGGTCTTAATGGGTTAATGTGCCGCGATTTTTTTTTTTTTTTGAATATAAAATCATCACATCCAGTAAGAATTTTTGTATAATTATCTCTAAGCCATAAATACATCACAATTTTACTTAATACTTTTGCTTATGATTATTAATTTTAGTTAAATAATACTTTTGTTTATGATTATTTTCAATGTCCATTATTATCAACCATTGTGGAACATTTTTGGATTTTGGGTCTTTTTGCCGAACATCATTGTGTAGACCGTCAAATATTCGGTTTAGAATGACTAGAGCATACTTATTTGTTTGTTTTATTTTTGTTAAATTTAGTTTTGGGTTATAAAATTTGTGTTTCCCACAAAAGAAAACATCTGAGAGCCATAAATTAAACATGATACTCGTATTTTGTGTGCTTATAAGAAGTAAGGATTGTGCACATAAAAATTGTAACAAAAATAAATCGCAATAATTTCAAAATGAAATAACCGACTTTAATGAAAATTTTTTATTATATATTTGTATATTATCTATTATTTGGTAAAATTAATTGTTTCTTATGAGAATTTTAAGAGCTATATGATCTTTAGTACTTTTCAGACCATTTCTATTTCCTAGCAAAAAGAATACAACACTTTTTGCTAGGAAATAGAAATATTGTTGACGTTAACAGGATAAATCAAGGACCCAAAATAACTGTTATCAAAATTTTGAGATCCAAAATGATAATTTTTAATAATTATTAATAAAAATTGATTTATAATTATTATGAACAAGTTAAAAAATAATAATTAGAGCATCTATAATATTAATAGGCAAGGTAATTTCTGGTGACCGATGTAAGTTTCACAGTTTTACCCCGATTTTGAGAAAAAATTTATCATTTGAAATGTATTTTTTTTAGCTGTTACCCAGATTTACAGATTTTCATAGTCTGGAATATTTTTTTAGAGCTATGATCGTTTAAAGTTATACAATGCTATGTGTGTGTTTATTAAATTTGTTAATGTGTTTGTGTTAATGTGTTGAGTTTGTTTTCTTCATTTAAAATGAGTTGAATTGTGAAGCATACCGTTAGAGGGTCTTTATTAAATGAAAAGATAACAGTTCCTAGAATTTGCACTCGAATTTCGAGTGCTGGAATCTGATAGCAACTATTTTTATCCAATTAATATTTTTTTTATTGTTTTATAATAGTTATGAATAATTAAATAGAAAAAATCTTAAGCATAACTATTATTTTTTAATGAGTTTTTTAAAAATTGAATAAATTTTTCGAGAATAACTATTATGGGAATTTTTTTGCAATCAATTTTTTTATAAAAATCACTATATGATGTTATTGTTTTATTGTTGTTTTTGGTTCATACAAAAATTAAAAATAAATCACAAAAGTGTTGAAAGTTATTTAATATTAGAGATGGGCGCATGAGTGCATTTTGACTCAAACATTTTTTTTTTATTTTTTTATAACATTACAATGTGTAATGTGTAATGAAAAGTATAATTTATAAACAAAAGCGTAATTTTAAATTTTAAACTCTTCACTGTCGCAGAGCTGGCTGGCATGCTTACATGTTGGTATATAAATTACATATTATAAATATTCTATAAATAGAAGTACCAAATATTGTGTTTAGTTATTCAAAATATGCCTGTAAACATTAAGAAGCAATTACTGTACTTTATTCAAATTTCTAATTATAGAATCTGTTTTTATTTTCACCCTCCACTAAGTGATAGAAGGAACATATAGTAGGTTGTCATTCCCTTTGTATTTACCTTTAATAAAAGTTTGCTTAAAAACATTTCTTATATCGTGGAGGGTATTGAAAGGTTTGGTAGAACCAATTATAAAATTCTTGCACATTTGCACTCAAATCAGTGTGCAAGACAATAACTAATTTAGTTACCAAAAAAAAAAAAAAATTAAAAACTTAAAAAATGGGTCGTAAAAGGGAAGTTTTTATAAGAGAGTTTTTTAACATTGATAAAAAGTAAATGTGTCCATTTTTATTGTCGAAAATGTTACGAATTTGAAAAGACACATGGCTACATCTCATTATGAGTTATATAAAAATGGAAGAAGAAGGTACTATGTCTAAAAAGAAGTGAAAACAATGGCCCATCTTCCTCGATACCATTTACGCCAATCGATGAATCTACCTCATCTTTGCTAAGAGAATCCTTGTCTCAATTAGAAGTAGATACTTTTTCGGAGGATGAGTTAGATAATGAAAGTTGTAGTGAAATTATGGCCGCTTATTCTGAAATTGAAAATTTTAAACCGAAAAAGGATGATGTCGATATTAGCTTGCTAAGCTACTGGCATGAACATAAATTCACCGTTTCGTTTTTAAAGCAGTTGGCATCAATTGTTCATGTTGTGCCGGCGACTCAAATAACTGTTGAAAGAGCGTTTTCAGCTTTGCGACGAATTTTAGATGACCAGAGATGTAATTTAGCTGACGACAACTTAGCAACAATAACATTAGTTAAATTAAATCAAAAATCTTTTAATTTATAATTTTACCTTTTCTTTGAATTTTTATTTTTTTTTTTTAGAGTATAAATTTTCTTATTATTGTTAACTTAAAAATCAAATGAAAACTTTTTTATTTATAATATTAATAGGCTAGAGTCTCTTTGGGTTTTACGTGTATTCCTGTCTTGACGACTTAACCACACGGTGGTTTTAGCACATGGAAGATACTATGCGTCTTGCCTTCGCCCCTTCCTTAGATGGTAGTAAACTAGGAGAATTGTTTTGGCAAAACTCCTTCCTTTGCTATTGGGTTGGCCCGATCTAAAAGCCTATGGTTGGTTGAAAATGCAACTCCACATCGAACTGTGTTCTTCCCGCGCTTTTGGGCCACCACAGCCACCACGAAACTCCGCGAAGGGCCGTTCCAATAAAAGCTATTTAAGGATACAACACATTGTCCTCGGTCATCGGCAGCAATTTCAAAAACACATACTTCCAATAACCGTCCATTTGTCTACTACATTCGTTCTTTACTATCTGTTATTATCAGGTGGCCCTGATATGTACAACGTTCATCACCAACATTTCAACCGACTTCCGTTTCGTCCGCGAAACACTGTATTGTCGAATGACTCAAGCGTTCTTGGACTCATCTTCCATCCGACCCTCTTGCCTACTTATTCTACTGCATTCGCAGCTCCGAACTTTTCGACTCATGCCTACTTCCGTCTACTACGCTCCGAACTTACTAATCGGCGCCATCATGCTAGATGATGCGTACGTCAACTTTCGGTAATTCGCTTTTCAACTGGTCTCCGACTTGTCTTGGACGCTGTATTGACATGTGCACCTGTCTCAAACGCCTTCGACTTGTCTTCGACCCACACTCTCGCTCCATTCCTCCGTCATGGTATCTTGTCAGGACAACTGACGCACCCACACCCGGTCTCCTTTCGCTCATGTACCTTCTACCATCTTACCTACATTACTTCATTCCCTTTGGGACGACTACACAATTATGGGATGTGAAAACCATTTCATCTGGTAGGTTTTAACACCTCCAGTTTTATGTTTTTGCTTATGCTGTCTTTGAGTATGAAGACGCCGTGAGGTAACCTTGGGCTTGATAGCTTACCCGTGGTACCTATTTATAGCCTCAGGTAAGGCTTCGCAGCCAGTCTGGCCACATACTAGCCACTACCAAGTTATTCCCCAAAAAGAATAGTACTTGGCGGACCTGACCTTAACCTTTAGCCGCTAGGAATAATCACCAGAATTAACTGGCTTTGCCTAGCGTTGCCCGGGAGCACCACGTGGAGGTAGGTTATAGGCATGGGCGAAGTATCAACCGTCACTGGCGGACCAGTAACTTTATTTAGCATTTGCTTCATTAGCGTGTATGTTTGGTTGCAATCCAAGCGTCAACAGGTACATGTCGTGTCGGCTCAACGCTGCCGACAGCGACAAAAAAAAATTATTTAAATTAGCATTTTAATTAAAAATATTGCTAATAAAAAAAATATAATCTTGCATTTTTTCCGAAGTTTTAATGGCTCTACTAATTATCTGTGTATAAATTGTAGCCGATTTCATGTCGCGTCTACGTATGAACCAGAAAAATAATGAAATTTTTTAGATAGAGTTTAATTCTTTCCATGAAAGAAGCCATAATAATCTTCATAAAAAAACAGTAAGATATTATAGTAAATACTGGTCAAAAAGAAAAAAAAAAACTATGTATATTAATTCGTGAAGGTAAATTTTTGGTTTTCTTTTTAAGCAATATGCGGACACGGAGGAGTGTTTAAATTGACATAGTTATAGTTTATATGGAGGAGAAGCTGAAAATGATAAAATTTGTGTTTAATCTGTCTTAAAAATATATTAAATTAAATAAAATAAAATATTTATAATAATTCGTTACACCCTGTTAATGCGAATGATTTAAATTATATATCAGACGCTCTGTGTTGAATTGTGAATTGCTAAAATTGATTAACATACCTTTAGGCTCATAAATTTTTTATATATGTATGTATATAGATTAAAAAAACATTGTAAGACAAAAATTGTATGAAAAAATAATATTTCCTAGAATTTGCACTTGAATTTCGAGTGTTGGGCTATACTAGTAAATATTAAATTGTATTAGAACTTAAAGGTTAAGTAATTGTCTTAAAATGGTAACAGTACCCAACATTGGTTATAATATTGACTTTAAGACACAGGTGGAAGGTGTCAAAGATTCAGTACGAATTTAACACGTTTACTTGTTTTAAATATCTGTTTAGCAACAAATAGGCCAAATGCTAAACAAAAATATATAACCTTTTTTTCTTTCGAATTGCTATTAAGTTACGAGTACTAACATCTGTTTTTAACTAGGAAAGATTAAATCTATTGAAATTTGTTAGACTGTGTCATACCCATCTCGTCGTTTGGTATTGTAAATGTGAATGAAAAACTCATACACCTGAAGCATTAAAATGCTTATATAATAAGTAATAAATAAATTAATCTACAATATTAATAGGCTAGGTGATTTCTTGTGACCGATCTTTTATTCTACCGTTTTATGCCGATTTTGAACACATGGATATTATTTGAAAGGAATTTCTATTTAGCCGTTTTGCAGATTTACAGATTTTTAATTTTTTCCCTTTATTTTGAGTAAATTGCATTTAAAGTTGCTACTAATACATACATACATAAAATTATACATATGCTATGTGTGTTTTATTAAATTTGTTAATGTGTTTGTTAATGAGTTTTTTATCTTCATTCACAATAATAATAAACCATAAAAAGTGTTGTTTTGTGAATTGGCTAAGTTGAAAAATAAAATTGCCTAGAAATTGCACTCGAATTTCGAGCGCTTGAATAATACTAAATTGTGTTTCTTTCATACATAGGTAGGTTAAATTCGTTTAAACAAAGTCAAAATACAGTTAAGTGCACCGAAAATGAAAAGCAATATTTATAAAATTTTTAAAAATAATTATTACAGCGCAATTCTGCGGTTTTCTGGAATAACCGTGTATGTATATTTTTGTCATTTTTGAGTTTAACGCTCTTTACATGTGTTTAATTTTTTTAAAAAAAAATTGACCATTTCTGAGTTTTTTCTTTAAATAACGACGTAACTTAAATATTTATTATATTAATTTGCAGCACTAACGACGTATGTCAACATACGTTTGATCGCTGACAAATTAATTTCTCAGAAAATAACACATGGCGACATACGTTGTCTTGTTGTTTTTATTTGGCCAAGTGTTAATTATGTGTTTTAAAGTTTCCTTTATTAAGCTATTTGGGCCTATTGCTGTTGATGTAAATAAAACAAATTAATTACATATTTTTCCCGACGTTTCGTCGATTTTTTGTCGACTTTTTCAAGGGAATTCGTAATAATCTGGGATTATATCACATTTAAATAAATTTTAATTAATTTTTGAACTAACAAAAACATAAAGCATAAATTTGAACCTTTATTACAACACGGTTTAGTTTAATATCACAGTTTAAATTATTTGTATCGTAATGTTGTTATTAATGAAAAAAAATTCAAAATAATTTTGGATTATTTTTCAGTTTATAACCACTTATAAAAACTGTTGTGTTTATTTCTGTTATATGTTGTCACTATTATTCTTGATATGTTGTTATATTCTCACCATAAATCCCGTTAACTTTCTGTTGACGAAAAAAAAAAAATTTTTTTTTTCAAGCAACAACAACTTATGTCTAAAATGTAGTTGCACTGGTAGTTTTCTTTTTCAAAGAAAACGACATTTGTCGACATAAGTTGTTTTATTTGCACACTCTTTAAGTGTAATTTATATATTGTTTTTTCGTCCTTCTGTAGGATCTACTCCTCTTGAGATTTTTGACTCAAAATTTTTTATAAAGTATTTATTGCCCATATCTACAGGACTGCTAAATAAAAAGTCCTAAATACTTTATATCGAGCCCATAGTTTCAAATTTAACGTTTTTTGGCTCTCCTGAACATTTTGATTTTATGACATACGCGGTTATTCTAGAAAACCAAAGAATTGTTATGAACAATTTTTAAATTTATTTCTTATGCGTAACTATTAAAAAACAATCCTTAAATATTTATCAAAAAATAATAGTTATCAGTAAGAAGTATATTTTTTTTCTTATCCATAACTATTATCATTTCAGAAAAATAATATTACTTATACAATAATAGTTATTAATTAAGAAAAAACATAAACATTGCCTTGCAATAATTATGCTTTAAGGAATTCGTCATAAAACTTATAATAAAGTCCTTGGGATAAATGTTAAAGTTATAGAATGGCTATTAAACTTTTACAATTGAAAATGTATGTTATAGTTTTTTTTTGTGCGTAAACCTTATATCTGTGGTCACAAGCGATAACCGCCTAAGTCCACTTAAGAACGATTTGAGTTATGTATGCTATCATATTCTACTAAAAACGCTTTATATTTACGTGAAATCCCTATTTCTCTAGCACTGTTTAATAAAAAGTTATTAATGAAAACATTCTGACCTAAGTCGTAATGAAGCCCTATTTGATTTATATAAAAAGTCATTTTTCTCGAAAGCATGGTATTCGACGATTTGAGTTATCTTTGAAATCCCCATTTCTCTAACACTGTTTATTAAAACGTTATTAATGAAAACATTCTGACCTAAGTCGTAATGAAGCCCCATTATATTTATATAAAAAGTTATTTTTTCAAAAGCATGATTTTCGACTTAGGCGGTTAATGCTTGTGACCACAGATATATCAGTCATGTGATGAAAATCGAAATCAATAACAAAACGAAACAAAATCGAAAATAGGTGTAATGTAAATCAATTTATCCACTTGCTTTCTGTTTTGTTTCAAAAATAAATATATTTAATTTTCCATATGGTTCTATGGAAATATGGATAAATAAAGATTTGATGGAAAACGTAACGATTGTAGGACTTTACGGTGTGAAAGAGATAAGTTTTTTTTTTGAAAATTTTTTAACGCATTAATAAAAACTAGCAGATTCCAGCGCTCAAAATTCGAGTGCAAAATCTAAAAAAATTTATTTTTTCATTTAATAAATTATTGACCCTAAAGGTATACAAATCAATTATCGCCAATTCACAATTCAACACTTTTTTGGTTTATGTACAAAATAACTTTTCAATTCAACACAATTATTATTGTGAATGACTCTTTTTTTTTTGCAAACACACTAACAAATTTAACAAACAAACTCATAGCATTGTAGCAACATTAAATGAGCATAACTCCAAAAAAATTTAAAAATTTAAAAATCTGTAAGCCTGGTGGACAGCTAAAAAAGAAATGCCTTCCAAATGAGATACGCTTGGTCAAAATCGGGAGCAAACTTTGGAACAAATCATCGGTCACAAGGAATCGTCTTACCTCTTAATATTATTGATTTAACTAAAAAATGAAGCTATAAAAATCTACATACTAAGATGTCTTACTTAATATAATTTTTCAGGGGACAACACGTAAATCCACTACAGAAAACAGGAAATTTAACGTCATCATCGTAAGATTGAAAAATCAATTGCCTTACCAAAAAAATTTTGCTCCCAAAGCTATCAAATCAAATTTTAAGTTTATTTTTAACTAAATAATTTTTTTATAAAATTTTTAATTTTTCTTAAGTTATTTTATACAATATGTTTTCCAAAATACCAGAAATTTTTGAAAACGATTTGGGAAAGGTAATCCAGTGCATGGCAATAACTGCATCATTTCCTACAGGGCGCAGATAGCTACCATCAGTGAAAAATCGTAAAGTTGCCAATTGAATAGCCAAAGGAATGGAATTTGAAAGTTTCGCCTATTTCGTCTTAAATCCACAAAAACGTATCTTTATTTGTACGAAAGTATTGAATAAAACTTAATAAAAACCTTATTAATTAAATTTAAAACAACTACATTTTTTAATGCTACCTATGCGATTTTTGCAAAAAATAAATACTTTCGACTTCGACCTGGTCCCAATAGCATCCGATATGAACTTTTTTATATTTGCAAGCAGAAAAAACTAGTAATAACAATTCTACTCAAATTTGATTTATGCCTATTTTATATATCCAATTAGGAGGAACTAAGACCATTTCTCGAAACCCCTGGTATAGCATATCATATAGTCGGTCTAGACCGACTATAATTATATCCTATACCACTATGTGGTTTGGGTATAATAACTTTGTGCTGCTGTTTGTAACTTCCAAAAATATTTGACCTAGACCCATCTTTTATTATACCGATCAACTCAGAATCATTTTCTGAGTCGATTTAGCGATGTCCGTCCGTCCGTCCGTCTGTGTGTCCATGTAAGCCTTGTTATCAAACTGCAGGTCGCAAATATGAATATATTGTGATGGAATTTGGTATATAAGCTTCAAGCGGCCAGAGGATGAACACTATTGAAATTGTTGAAATTCGGCTCATGTTCAGACCTAGTCCCCATACAAATGACCCCTATGAAATCGACATAAATTGCCATAAGATCCAAATTATCATATAGATCTCAGTCAAATTGGGTTTGTATATGTTTATTATATCCATTAATCACTAGTCCAAAAATAATGCCTACAGGACAGTTCTTAGTCATAGGCCCCATATAGAACTGCTTCCCGATTTTCACTTAAATCTATCAAAAAACAAAAATATTGCACAGATTTTTTCCAAATTTGGTTTGTATACATTTTTTAAAAATATAAGTGACTTTACCACATATGGTCAAGATCAGTGCATTTTTCAACCTAGTCCCCATATAAATATAGCACCCGATATGAACTTTTTCATATCTGCAGCCAAAAAAATTAATAACAATGCCCATTAAATTTGGTTTATGCATATTTTCTATATCCAATTAATTGGACCGAAGACATAGGGTCTCAAAACCATGGTGTAGGGTATCGTATAGTCGGTCTAGACCGACTATAATTATCTTACTTGTTTTTTTTACTTGTTTACTGCATTTTTTATGTGTCTAGTCATACTTTCCTCCAAATTTTGAATTATTTTGTGTAAAATGTTTGCCCACTCTCAGAGGCATTTTGATATTGAGCCAATTGACGTGTGACGTATGACAACAAATTTTCGATTGGGTTTAGGTCTAGGCCTTGGGCTGGTCATTTAAAAGTTTAAAGCTTCCGATTTTGCGGTCAAGTTTGTACAAATTTTGCCTTATGCTACGGGTAGGCGAATTCATCCAAGAAGTTCGGCAAATTTGTTTGGAGCATATTGAGATATATCTCATTGAACAACATTTGCTTTATAGGGATCAGCGGGCCAATATCCACCACGTGTAGCGGCGCCAAACCATCGAAATTCCTCCGCAAAACTTTACCATCTTCACCCGTCCGTGCTGAAGGCATGGGACGATGCCAGAAATTAGCCTCACCATCCGAAAGAAACCGGCTGATTTTGGTCTCGTCCGACTATATCACCCTTTGCCAATCATCTTTAATCTCATATTCTTTCGATGAAGCTGGATTCTTTTGTTTGATTGCAGCCACCATCTTACTCAATGTCTGCTTACTTGCTTAACATTACATGTTAACTTAACATACCTTAACGAAAGCGACAAAAGATACAGAATAATCATATTAGAGAATACAAATAAATCAATGCTAAAGTTATAGAAGTAGGCTCTACAACTTTTACAATTGAAAATATATGTTTTTTCGTGCGCAAACCTTATATGTATTTTGTTGTTTTGTTTTTAATACCAGAATTTTCAATGATTTTTTGCCAAATGCGCAAAAATAAAAATAAAAACGTTACACTTGATTAAATTTTCAAATAAATATTCAATTATTTTGCAATAATATTTGTGGTGGCAAATAATTGCAAATATTTATGACTGTACAATATTATGTTTTTCAAAATTATTAGTGTAAAAAATAATATTATTTTTATTTAAAATGATTTCTAATGGCTGAGTGGGGGTGGGCTGCAGGCGTATGATTGATTTTAATTAGCAATTTTCAATTAATTATTAGTCATACGCCTTCTGATATAAATGTTTACAAATTTTTCTTTTCTTGAATTGTTGATTGTTTTCTTTTTATTCTTTTCTCTCTTTGCAGGAGTTCATTTCTGCAGACAGTGCAACTAGTTTTTTTTCTTCTTAGTTTCAATTCAACTCTTTATGAACATTGTCCTTGTCGAGCAATGTGGTGGTGCTCTGCTGTACTCATGTATCCTTTTGGAAATATGATGCAAGGTTTTTCACTGACTCATCTATATATGTAGTTTTATTTTTTCAACAGGATTTTATTTTATTTTTTTTTTGTTGATTAGAATCACACTACTTGTTTTGTTCTTGGTAATTGTTGTTGTTTATTGAGCAAATTTTTCGTTTTGTGTTCTCAATTTTGTCTAACATTTTGTGTGTGTTTTTCAAATTCATACAATAAACTTTGACTAACATCAGTTTATTTTGGTCTCTTGATGGTTAAACACTTGAAGCGAAACTTGTGTTTTTCTTAACAGAGCAAATGTGGTCTTAAGAAAAAAAAAAAAAATATATATATATAAAAAATACAATAAACGTTTTTTTAATATTTTCCCATAAATGTTTGAAGTAACTAAAATGGTTTTTTTTTTGTTTGTATAAAATGTGTATCAAATCATGTGAGTAATTTATGATTATATGGATTGTATTTTTGACTAATTTGCATTTATTTTTGTTGTCATCCAAAAACAATTGTGTTGAGTAATTTATTTTGTTCGTGTTCAAGTTTGTTTTGCTTTGTTTCTTTAATCCAATTTATTTTAATTATATGCTTGTAGTGTTTTTCTCTATGTCTATTTTCGTATAAACAAATATTGTTTTGTGGAAGTCTTGCAAGTGCAAAAGTTTTCATTAAAAAAAAAGTTCACAATTTTTGCAATTTGTTAGAAGCAACGCAATTTGAGTTAGACGTATAATTAACTGTTACAACAAGTTATAGAATTTCATCGGCAAATGTAGACAACATTTGGATAATATACAATATCGCGGATAAACATTAGGGTGCGCCTCGCTTAGATGGGTCAAAATTTTTTTTTTAGATTTGGATTGTAACTCCCCCTACAAATATGCTCATTAGTGAAAAAATATATTGTTCGAAAAATTAGTGCGAACGGATAACGGAAAAGTTTGGCTTATTCACCCTAAAGTTGCTAAAATACGTCAAATTTTTACAAAATTTAATTTTGTTTTATGCATAATATAATATAATATAATATAATATAATATAATATAATATAATATAATATAATATAATATAATATAATATAATATAATATAATATAATATAATATAATATAATATAATATAATATAATATAATATAATATAATATAATATAATATAATATAATATAATATAATATAATATAATATAATATAATATAATATAATATAATATAATATAATATAATATAATATAATATAATATAATATAATATAATATAATATAATATAATATAATATAATATAATATAATATAATATAATATAATATAATATAATATAATATAATATAATATAATATAATATAATATAATATAATATAATATAATATAATATAATATAATATAATATAATATAATATAATATAATATAATATAATATAATATAATATAATATAATATAATATAATATAATATAATATAATATAATATAATATAATATAATATAATATAATATAATATAATATAATATAATATAATATAATATAATATAATATAATATAATATAATATAATATAATATAATATAATATAATATAATATAATATAATATAATATAATATAATATAATATAATATAATATAATATAATATAATATAATATAATATAATATAATATAATATAATATAATATAATATAATATAATATAATATAATATAATATAATATAATATAATATAATATAATATAATATAATATAATATAATATAATATAATATAATATAATATAATATAATATAATATAATATAATATAATATAATATAATATAATATAATATAATATAATATAATATAATATAATATAATATAATATAATATAATATAATATAATATAATATAATATAATATAATATAATATAATATAATATAATATAATATAATATAATATAATATAATATAATATAATATAATATAATATAATATAATATAATATAATATAATATAATATAATATAATATAATATAATATAATATAATATAATATAATATAATATAATATAATATAATATAATATAATATAATATAATATAATATAATATAATATAATATAATATAATATAATATAATATAATATAATATAATATAATATAATATAATATAATATAATATAATATAATATAATATAATATAATATAATATAATATAATATAATATAATATAATATAATATAATATAATATAATATAATATAATATAATATAATATAATATAATATAATATAATATAATATAATATAATATAATATAATATAATATAATATAATATAATATAATATAATATAATATAATATAATATAATATAATATAATATAATATAATATAATATAATATAATATAATATAATATAATATAATATAATATAATATAATATAATATAATATAATATAATATAATATAATATAATATAATATAATATAATATAATATAATATAATATAATATAATATAATATAATATAATATAATATAATATAATATAATATAATATAATATAATATAATATAATATAATATAATATAATATAATATAATATAATATAATATAATATAATATAATATAATATAATATAATATAATATAATATAATATAATATAATATAATATAATATAATATAATATAATATAATATAATATAATATAATATAATATAATATAATATAATATAATATAATATAATATAATATAATATAATATAATATAATATAATATAATATAATATAATATAATATAATATAATATAATATAATATAATATAATATAATATAATATAATATAATATAATATAATATAATATAATATAATATAATATAATATAATATAATATAATATAATATAATATAATATAATATAATATAATATAATATAATATAATATAATATAATATAATATAATATAATATAATATAATATAATATAATATAATATAATATAATATAATATAATATAATATAATATAATATAATATAATATAATATAATATAATATAATATAATATAATATAATATAATATAATATAATATAATATAATATAATATAATATAATATAATATAATATAATATAATATAATATAATATAATATAATATAATATAATATAATATAATATAATATAATATAATATAATATAATATAATATAATATAATATAATATAATATAATATAATATAATATAATATAATATAATATAATATAATATAATATAATATAATATAATATAATATAATATAATATAATATAATATAATATAATATAATATAATATAATATAATATAATATAATATAATATAATATAATATAATATAATATAATATAATATAATATAATATAATATAATATAATATAATATAATATAATATAATATAATATAATATAATATAATATAATATAATATAATATAATATAATATAATATAATATAATATAATATAATATAATATAATATAATATAATATAATATAATATAATATAATATAATATAATATAATATAATATAATATAATATAATATAATATAATATAATATAATATAATATAATATAATATAATATAATATAATATAATATAATATAATATAATATAATATAATATAATATAATATAATATAATATAATATAATCTATATATATAAAATTGAATGTGTGTTTGTTTTTTTGTTTGTTTGTTTGTGTGTACCTTATAGGAGACCAAACCTCTGGACCGATCTTCCTGAAATTTTCACAGCATTTAACTGGGACTCTGGCATGATTAATAGGGTACTTTTTTTTTGACCACGCCCACTTTTACGCCCACTTTTTTAAAATTATGTAATTGCTCCCATATAGTTTTTAACAGATTTACTTCAAATTGTATACACATTATACTCCAGGCGAGGTAGAAATAAACATTTCTTACGCCACGCCCCCTTTCACGCCCCTTTTCACGCCAAATTTTGTTTGAAAGTTTTAAACTTTTTTTCTCTGTACAAATTTGTTCCTTCCAACGGATTTTTTTATTTGGTAGTATATTGCTCTTAATACTGTTAACGTCGCCATATAACTATGAACCACGCCCATTTCACCGCCCCCTTTTTTTTACTTATACCACTAACAATGTTTGCTATACAAAATAATTTTTTTGTAATATGTATTTATCTAAAGTTTTATACACTTTTTATCTACAGGTAAGGTAGCCATACATTTTTTTATTACCAAGTCCCCCTTTTTCGCCCCATTTTATCTTAAATCATAATTAATCTGCTTTCAATCTATCTATATATATAAAAATGAATGTGTGTTTGTTTGTGCTTTATAGGAGGCCAAACCAAAGAACCGATCTTCCTGAAATTTTCAGAGCGTGTTACTGTGACTCTGGAAGGAATAATATGCTATATAAATTTTTGATTGGACAAAGGGGCGGTGCCACGCCCATATAACCAAAAATTTGAAAAAGTCATATCACGGGAATTTTTTTACCTACAGCAGTCATATTTGGTACATATGGTATTAGCATGAATAGAAATACATACAAGAAGAAAAGTGGGCGGGACCACGCCCCTTTTTAGAAAAATAAAAAATCGTAATATCTTCTAAACTACTGGAAGGATCGTCATGAAATTTTCACAAAAGGATATTTTTGCGAAATAATAAGACCTTAGCTATATAAAGTTGTTAGTGGGCAAAGGGGCGTGGCGTATATATAAAAACGTTGATGCATTCGATTGTAACGAATGATCTCCGGAACCATAAGAGCTGTCGAGGTAGGATTTCCAGCATAGGTTCGGTTCGAGCTCTTCTGTGTTTTTTTTTTAGTTTTTACCCTCTAGCTGGCGTTGGGGTCAAGTTAAAAACAAAAATTTTTACTTTCAGCGCGATTTGACTGCAATTCAGAATGAACGTATGTTTCGTCATAAGAAATTTTTGTATGTATAAATGGACCCGATAGGTGGCGCTGGGTAAAGTTATTTCGAATATTCTTATTTATGGTGTGATTTTAATGAAACTAAGAACGTACATATATGTATGTTAGAAACATTTTTTTATTGGACCCGGTAGATGGCGCTGTCGTTCGAAAAATAATGAGTTGTCAAATTTATATAAATTTTAATAAATAAACTCACAAACGTTTTTATATATAAATATTCTAACGAAAAAGAAGGAAAAAGCCGCTACATTATTGCATGGTGGCCGCACAGCTCATTCAGCACTCAAATCACCGTTAAACGTACAAAAAAATGAGAATGCCGTCTGTAATATCAAAAAACATTCCGGTATGGCAAAAGTTCTGCAAAAATGCAGTATTTTTATTTGGGATGAATGTACCATGGCTCACAAACATTGTGATTTGATTTGATAAAAGATTTGAAAGGCAATGAAAGATTTTTTGGTGAAGCTCTCATTTTATTATCTGAAGATCTTCGTCACACATTTTATATAGGTATATACAGATTCTAACTAAAATAAAAATTCATTGAGGGCAAAACAACGTTTGCCGGGTCCAGCTAGTATAATATAATATAATATAATATAATATAATATAATATAATATAATATAATATAATATATAATATAATATAATATAATATAATATAATATAATATAATATAATATAATATAATATAATATAATATAATATAATATAATATAATATAATATAATATAATATAATATAATATAATATAATATAATATAATATAATATAATATAATATAATATAATATAATATAATATAATATAATATAATATAATATAATATAATATAATATAATATAATATAATATAATATAATATAATATAATATAATATAATATAATATAATATAATATAATATAATATAATATAATATAATATAATATAATATAATATAATATAATATAATATAATATAATATAATATAATATAATATAATATAATATAATATAATATAATATAATATAATATAATATAATATAATATAATATAATATAATATAATATAATATAATATAATATAATATAATATAATATAATATAATATAATATAATATAATATAATATAATATAATATAATATAATATAATATAATATAATATAATATAATATAATATAATATAATATAATATAATATAATATAATATAATATAATATAATATAATATAATATAATATAATATAATATAATATAATATAATATAATATAATATAATATAATATAATATAATATAATATAATATAATATAATATAATATAATATAATATAATATAATATAATATAATATAATATAATATAATATAATATAATATAATATAATATAATATAATATAATATAATATAATATAATATAATATAATATAATATAATATAATATAATATAATATAATATAATATAATATAATATAATATAATATAATATAATATAATATAATATAATATAATATAATATAATATAATATAATATAATATAATATAATATAATATAATATAATATAATATAATATAATATAATATAATATAATATAATATAATATAATATAATATAATATAATATAATATAATATAATATAATATAATATAATATAATATAATATAATATAATATAATATAATATAATATAATATAATATAATATAATATAATATAATATAATATAATATAATATAATATAATATAATATAATATAATATAATATAATATAATATAATATAATATAATATAATATAATATAATATAATATAATATAATATAATATAATATAATATAATATAATATAATATAATATAATATAATATAATATAATATAATATAATATAATATAATATAATATAATATAATATAATATAATATAATATAATATAATATAATATAATATAATATAATATAATATAATATAATATAATATAATATAATATAATATAATATAATATAATATAATATAATATAATATAATATA